>JAAONU010000017.1:39987086-41376319 GCA_012932295.1 Cyclina sinensis
CAACACTACAAAATTTTCATTGTTGTTTATTCTATTTTCTTTAAAGAATTCTAGTTTCAGATGTTGTGAAGAAAATTACGTTGGTGTCAGTTTGGCAGCAGAATGTTCAAGAAAATGTCCATATACTGAATGAAAATAAATATTAACTCTACATGGTCAGTCCCAGTATTAGTATAGTCGATTGTGGTCTAATTTGGTAAAAAATACATTCTGATATTCAATCGAAAATCATCAGAGGAATAGCAGCAAATGTCTGCACTTATTACAAATAGAACTTATCAGAAATTGCACTTTTAAAAAAAAAAAGCTTATTGCACAATATTTTGTGCATTTTTACAGGACTTGAATAGTGCATATTGTACCAGATATTCTCTGCATTTTTACAGACTTCGTGGGTTGTATATTAAAAGGCAGGGAGGTAGTAAAATTTGATATAATTCATGCACTCTGAGTTTTTGGGACACTGAAAATTATACCAAATTTAAGGATGAAAAGACTTTCCTGTGTGGGAATTAGAAACCCATTTGTTTCAATCAGTTAATGAGTTTCGAGTTTATTTAATTAATTATTAATAAATAATTCTCTCGTTGTACTTATTCTTTGACAAGTAAATTGTGATAAAAAGCCAGCAAGCCACATATCGTTTTACTAATTTTTGATGATAGATTCTTTTAAAAGTTATCAATTCTTTTAAAAGTTGTCTTTACAGAGCACATGTGTTGTTGGGCATTAGATAGGTGCATTTTTTCTGCAGTGAAATACAAACAATTTCTGGAAGGCAAAGGCTGTATACACGTGATTGTTCTGAGGTGTTATTGTGGTTTATACCAAGTTGTTGTTTAATTTTTTTTTCTTAAAAAATAAAAATAGTGAAATACTTACACTTAGTTTGTCATTTTGACTTTTTGGGTCATCTTGGCTTCTTAAAACCAGTCAGATAGCATAGAGAAAATATATATTGCAAAAGTCTTTCAGCAGCACAAAACTTGGTGGTATTGGATGCAGCCATATAACAGTTTGGTCAAAGAATAATTCTGTACTGTTTTATACAGAAGCTTACAAAACGTATAGCTTCTCCAGCATTTGTAACAATACGTATCTCAAATGTGTCTTGTACAAAAAAATAAGGTCCTATACCTAGACAACATGGTATCCATTAGAAAATTGTTAGCCTGGGTTCATAAAAAAATCCACAACAGATTATTTTTATGCCCCCAAAGGGAGGCATATAGTTTTTGAACTGTCAGTCCGTCTGTCAGTCTGTATGAAAACTTTAACATTGGCAATAACTTTCTTATTAGGAAGTGGATTTACTTCATACTTGGACACAACACCCCTTTGGACAAGGCCTTCCCACTGACCTATATTTATTTGACCTTGCCCCTGAATGACCTTCACCTTGAAGATCCAATTGTCCAAAAACTTTAACATTGCCCATAACTTCCTTATTAGGAAGTGGAATTACTTCATACTTGGACACAACCCCTTTTGGATAAAACCTTCCCACTGACCTATATTTATTTGACCTTGACCCCTGAATGACTGGTCCTCAGCTCAAAGGTCAAAGCACCACGTTCGGGGACATTGTCATCTTACAGTGACAGTTCTTGTTTATTCTTCATTTATTTTGAGCACCAGTGACCATGGTGTGGTAGCAATGGTTGCTTACACATCGCTTTACCTGTTATTGATGAAAGGCAGTCTATTTGAGCATGACCATTTATGTGAGAAAGTAGGCATCTTTTATTATACAGGATGTGAGTTTGGTACTGTCCCTTCCCAGGAAAGATGGTTAGGTAAACTGTCCACCTAACACCTGGTCCTTCGTTGGAGAGAATGTTAATCTATAAGCTTTAATTAATACTCAAACCATTCACCACTATCAGTTGTATAAATTTTATCAGCCGTGATCTACGTAGACCACCAAATGTATCTAAGCATTTTAACTAAGTAACTAGAACATGTCCTAATGTCTGATCTTGACTGATAGATCGACAAGTTGCTTCTAGAAGAGAGAGGGAAGGAAGGTCACGCAACATGGTCGATCAGTTAGGATAGAAACCTGTCTTTCAAATAAATGTGTTCAAAACATGGGTGAGTCGGTTATAGCATATAAATTAAAGCATAACTATATATTAATAGGTTCTTGTTCCTTCAAAGTTCCTATTAAGTATAAATGGGCCAGAAGGAATCATTAGGGCTGCAGGTGGAACAAACAAAAATGGGCTTAATACAGAACACCCTGTTAGAATGATTTAGATATAACACTGATCTTCAGTCACCAGTCAGTTATTACATTTAAATGACAAACTTTACTATATAAACTGTGTAAAAGTTTTTTTTTTTTCAAAACAGTGTTGACCAAACTTAATGCTGTGGACTGTGTTGTTCAGGATAACTTCCCGTTCCTAATCTAAAGAAAGTCGTCCACCATTCGGAACACCTCGGACGACTTCAATAAGTCACCTCGGAAATAATGTGGTAGGCGCCATATTGGACTATTTTATAATACAGGTGGTGTCTGCTAAATTGAAAACATTTCTGAAAGCATCTACATGTTTATACTTTAAATCAACATTTATTTTCATTTTTTTTCTAATGCATAAGACAAACACTGCTTGAGTTCTGCCATGTTTGTTTATATTTTTATTAAAGCCGGGGGTAATTACCATTTGGTGTATTCATACACTTACATACGTGGTCTTTTATATGAAGTTGTCGGAAAAGGCCGAGTTGTTACGATTGGCAGTCCACAGCATTTTACTGAGTTGTTTTCCTCCTCAGAACGTCTTTGTCCTATCAGAGAACCAAATAAAAGCCATAACCTTTAGCTGTCGATAAAAACGATAAAAAATCCAGACTACTTTAGACCCTGAAGTTACCACAGTTTATTTTTCGACAATTGGAAAAAACAAGATTGAACCAGAATTTCTGTTCGTCAATTTAAGCTTTATAATTTTTGTTTATACTGGGGAACTTCGTTAAAAGTTTTAACAAGGTTCAACAGCGGGAATCGTTATTTTTGTCTTGATAGAAGGTTATTTCCTGAATTCAAAATTTTGCGAATGCCTCATAAATCTAGAGTTTATTGATGCATCAAAGGTCTTTATTGTTATCACATCTAAAGAATGTGTTTGAAGTAAATGTAAGTGCTTGTATCTTTGCATGTTTACTGAGAACTTAAGTTTAAAACGCCACCATTTCCCCAACCGTTTCTGATTTTGATAGACATGAAATGTTGGTACGTGTAACGAATTTGTAAGCGATCTCAATGTAGTCATTTTTGTGCATAATTAAACCGTCGTAAGTTTAAGTCTGTACTTCCAAACTTGACATTTGCTGCCTGTAATAAATTACTTCAAATTTCATAAAAGTTACTGCAGTAACCATTGGGACAGTTCAGCTAATGGTGACCTTCAAGGTCTTCGTTCTTGCCGAATGTAATCGAAATTTTTGCTTTTGATGTTTTTGGTAAGCGTTGATGAAGTGAAAGCGGAGTTATGTCCCTTGATTTCGTGAACAATTTTTATATGTGTGTCGTTCCTAACAAATTTTTATATGACGAAAGACGAGCCATTTAACATTAGAAGAAAATGTTTTCCATGAGGAGAAGCACGGAAGACTTGGATAACATGCTACTTATGTTGACAAAATGACCAACCTAGAACGTTTATATAAAAATGATAAGAAAAGATGTCGCTTTACGTATGTTGCCGAGGGAAAATATTTAAAAATAGTCTAGGCATGAGGAATTTCTTTTTCTTTGCATAGAAGTCAAACTTTTTAAATACAATGACAAAACAGACTAGCACAAAAATATCTTGTAAAATCTTTTTTTTTTAAAGTATAATAACCTTCTATCCAATGTAAAAACTACAATAGATTTTCCGGCCTCCATGCGCTTGAAAGATTAAAAAAAATTCTCTCGATTAATAATTTAAGATAAAACAGAAAAGAATAAAAAAGATTTGTTTTACTGTTGCGTGATTTGAACTTATGACTAATTGTTGGCGCCTGTTGATTCTTAAACAATCAAGATTTGAAATACGGTAAAAACTGTATACAATCAGTAAATAATTATGATCTTTTCACGGCTCATTTAGAACTCTTTTATGATTCAGACATAGATCCAGAACCTTGATATATGGTCATATGGTGTGATTACAGGTATTCAAATGTTGAGGCCAAAACTATGTGTTTCCTGAAATTTCAGAGCTGATTATATATTTTTAATTTCATAGCACGTCAGTCTAGCTTAAAATCGGTAGTCAAGTCCCGATGAGAAGAACGATAAAAATAAGCTGTTTGCATCTTTTATTATTTTGGATTTTTATTATATGCAAATAGTGTTCTAATTATTCGTTTTATTTCTGTTCATTCATTCTTTATCTTTCAGTGTCCTCCGAATTTTTCTCGCTCTTGTTTGTGTTTTTACCATTGCCATATTGCCTTTTTATTTTATTTATTAACATTATTTCTCAAAGAAATTTCTGATTTCCTACCTTTGATTAATAAAACATTTCAAGATTTCTGAAAAATGCAACTTTGATATAATTTTCTCAATAAATTTGCGTAGAGAACCGTACAGGTGACATAATAACCAATGACACATGCGGATTCTGTAACACACACCTCTCGTTTAAACCAGAGACCTAATATAATGTTTCTGTTCAAACTGGTCTGCCCGCTTTTTGTAAAGCGGCAAGTTTTGACTGTCTGTCATTCAAACATTCAAAAGCTCAGAAGGATTTTCAGTGGTGTGACTTGTAATTGATATTGATATTGACATTCATTCATTCATTCATTCATTCATTCATTCATTCATTCATTCATTCATTCATTCATTCATTCAATCCTTCATTCATTTATTTATTTATTTATTTATTTATTTATTTATTTATTCAATTCTATGTTCATTTATTCATTCGTACGTACGTTCGTTCGTTTTTTTCTTTATTTATTGAAACAAGAAACAAAAAATATTTTAGCGTGACACTGGTTCAAGATTCAAGATAGAGGGATTATACGGCGCGATTACAGGTATGCGGATCATAATAAGACAAACTACTTCACTGCACACAAAAAAGCACTGAAATTAATTGTTTTTGCCGCTGTTTTAAAACAGATGGTGAACTTAATGATAGTTTAATAGCTGTGTGGTATTTAAAGAAACACTATTTGATAAGTTTTCCTTTGTTCTATCAACATACGTATCACGCAAGGAACGATTTTTTCAAAATGTATTAAATGGACAAATGAACCCGTTGTATTTTTTCTCCAACTTTTCCATAGCAAAATAATACAAATGTATTTCAAATGAAATAAAAGGTTTATAGATTTAAGATTGATTGATAGGTTTTTAGAATAGCCGTTAGAAAAATCATAGACCACACTTGAATTAACCAATGAGCGTACTGAGACGTTAACATCATTGGAGAGAAACTAAAACGATATAGAAAACGAACACTTTTCCCAAGAACATTTTGTGTCTTCCTTTGTTTAAAATAGTAGTATCTGGATTTTTTTCTTCTACGTTAACAAACGATGACATCTTATAGGTTGGTGTGCCGCCAACTAGTAAAAAGTAATGGTTACCATAGGCCCATCTAAGCCAGGCGCCCGGCAAAAAGAGAAGGGATTCGAGAGGTACTGTGCGCACAAAAGATAGGTGTCTCATAAGCCAACTTGGCTGGCCCTTTCAATAGGGGTGGCGCTATAATAAACAAAGCCTTTACCTTTACTTTTACCTTTACAGCATCCCATTCCAGAGACACCCCTTGTTCTTTCGTATGCTCAGTGTACAGCACTGATAAATGGGACTTGTAATGTTAATTTTTCGAGCACATGTTAGCATGTTGACCTATTTTGTTCTCACAATAGTATATGTTGAAGATGAAGATGATAAAAGACAAGAAATAATGTGCGGGAGGACGTCATGGCACAATAGTGACCAACCACAAACATATACTGACCGAAGACGAAGGCTTGGCGCGGGTAATATACACGTAAACCGATAATATTTCCATATATACAACTTAAAAAAACTTAATAGCATAAATTATAACCGTATCAGCCTTTTTCCTACCATGTTCAACCTTACTCAAAAGTTTTTTCTCGGTGAAGTAAAAAGGTTTGCAACGTTTTTTTTTTCTTTGGATACAGTGCAATTTGATTTTTCCCAAACATTAAGTGTCACCTAGTTACCTAGTTTATATTACTGCCCTTCTTTAACGGGAGTTACTCTGTTTCAGAAATACTATTTAAAAAAAAGACAAGAAGAGGTTAATATCTCATTTAATAATTTAAGTGACCAAGACAAACTAAACTTTGTAGTGTCAAATGAAAATATGTTTAGAGTCAGTTCACAAATGTGTTGTATGTTATTAGAAGAGAGAACCATCTTTCTGTACAAATATGTTTAGAGTCAGTTCACAAATGTGTTGTATGTTATTAGAAGAGAGAACCATCTTTCTGTACAAATATGTTAAGAGTCAGTTCACAAATGTGTTGTATGTTATTAGAAGAGAGAACCATCTTTCTGTACAAATATGTTTAGAGTCAGTTCACAAGTGTGTTGTATGTTATTAGAAGAGAGAACCATCTTTCTGTACAAATAAGATAAGCTAAAGAACAGGAAGTAGCTAACTCATACATTTGGTGTTTGGGTGATTCTTTTAACTTAAATCTTATTGTTTTAAATTGTATCATAATGTACAACTGATCCTTTAATGTTATATTTCTTTTTGAAAAAGCGTATATAATCATTGCTAATCAGTTCATTTCTGATCCGATCAGTGGTAATATATGATCTTTTTAAATGTTTCTTCTACGTATTAGGGCCATAATTTACATTTTTTATTTTTGTAATAAGTATTTTGTTTAAAGGCAGTTTTTATGCCCCCTTTGAAAAAGGGAATGCATATTTCTTTGCTGCTGTCTGTTGGTCGGTCGGTCTGCATATCCACCAACAGTTTCCGTTTATTTTCTTCGCAGAGGTTGCACATACTGAAATAAAATTTGGTATACAGATTTATCATAAGAATATATAGGTCAAGTTTTGTTTTGGGTTTGATCGAGCAATTTTTGACAGAGTTATGCCCCTTGGACTTAGAAAAATTCCAATTATTTGCAGTTTCCGTTCATTTTCTTCGCAGAGATTGCACATTCCGAAATGAAATTTAGTATACAGATTTTTCGTAAGAATATCTAGGTCAAGATTTGTTTTGGGTACGATCGAGCAATGTTTTCCAGAGTTATGCCCCTTGGACTTAGAAAAATTCCAATTATTTGCAGTTTCCGTTCATTTTCTTCGCAGAGATTGCACATACCGAAATGAAATTTGGTATACATATTAATCATAAGAATATCTAGGTAAAGTTCTGTTTTGCGTACGATCGAGCAAGTTTTGACAGAGTTATGCCCCTTGGACTTAGAAAAATTCCGATTATTTGCAGTTTCTGTTCATTTTCTCTGCAGAGGTTGCACATACTGAAATAAAATTTGGTATACAGATTTATCATAAGAATATCGGATCTAGTTTTAGCTTAGGCACGTCATACTTTATAGGTTGATGCATCTCAGATAGTACCTGTAGATAATCCCTATTGATTTTAAGTTCAAAAGGTAAATTTAATTTCCATGTACACTGCCCATAATGTATACTGCCCTGGGTGGGGGGTTGGGGTGCATAAGTGTTTCACAAACATCTCTTGTTAAAATAAGATTAGCAATTGTTATTTAACTTTTATCTAGTGAACAGTGGATTGGCAGGTTCTCTTACAATAGCAATGTTATTTTAGCTGTTTCTTGGTCAGTCAGTCGAATGAGTATAATTTGGGTAGCATGAACCAATATCCAGTCAGTTTGTTGATAGTCGTTATCTTATCACCTGACACTGACCATACGTTAGCTTCAGTTACTGTAGGTGTTAAGTTGAAAATATATTGTCATGTGTAATTAGCAAAGTATTTTATAAATGATTTATTGTTTTTTTTATAAATTCATTAAATGAATGGCCAATAACATCTTAGTGATCAGTTTATTTATATATGTTTTATAGATATTTTAAACGTGTTGATTCTTTAAGGGAAGTAACTCTGCAAAGCTTAAAAAATTCAAATTATCCGTACGTGTTACCAGGGCCTTAATTGAGATTTACCAGGGCCTTAAATCTCAATTAAGGCCCTGGATGTTACTAAACTCTCTAAGTCTCTCTCTCTCTCTCTCTCTCTCTCTCTCTCTCTCTAAATATATATTTTTTACAAACATGCTTCTTTAAAAAAAGGACAAATAGAAGTCAATGTGGCCTCTGTTTGGTAATATATTTTGTTTTGTTTTTCAAATGAACAACATCAAATACCTAAAATACCAGGCCTTTGATAACAACAACAACAACAACAACAACGCATGCCGTATATTTCCGGTCACAACAATAATACAGAGTCTACTGTACATGCTGATAGTTTTATTGAAGATAATTGAATGTTTATTTTCATTTTGGAAAAGGTTTTCAACAAATTAAAATGATACGCTGTATCGAAATATTTTGACTTTTATTTTCGTCTCAGTGAATTTCACAACTTGACTTTGCGCAGCCGCAATCAGAGATATGAGCAGATCAGTCTAAATCACTAAGCATCTGGCTAGGTCATGACGGACCTCTTTAACAACTTTTCGCTACCCGGACAGCAAAACTACGTACATTTGCAATTACCTCTAATTTACACTTTTTTACATGGTTTACAAGCAGCCAAAACATCGTGAGTTTCGAAGACAGTTATACTGATTTGTCTGAAGAGTTTTGAATAAATCCTTGCGGAATGTTAAACCAGTCCAAATATTTCATAAAGAGAGTGCATCTTTCAATGAAAACAAGACGAACCAGCTGGTAGCTTTTATATTTTAATGATTCATTTCAAGTGTTCATAAATAAAATAAATGCTTTATATACAATTTGTCATAAATAACAGTTACTGTTTCTTTTCACAGTCACAAGAACCACAACAACATCTTGTTGTTTGCATAAAAAGGAAAAGAATGTGAAAAGCAAACAATTTTCAGATCTATTCTTTTAACAATTATTTATTTCTGGTAAATTTCAGTAGGATTTTTTACACGGCCTTTATTTTGATTTTAAAATGCAATTTTCAGTACTCGCAAACTTTTTCGAAAAACAGAAGAAGAAAATAACAAGTTTATAATTACAGCAGAACTGATGAAAATCAGAAAAACAAAAACAGTCATAGGCGGCGACATTTTTATGGAAAAAACAAACATGAAAATAAAGCTTTCTTTTATTTTCAAATGATTTTTAAAAAAAAAAATGCGATTTTACATTACATGGCTCATTATTTGAAATTCTTAGCTTCTGCGTTTGTTAAGGCTAGGCACCGTGGTCTAACACAAATCCTCCGCAAACAAAATAAATACAAAAATACACGTAACCCGAACTGATAGGA
Source organism: Cyclina sinensis (assembly GCA_012932295.1). Classification (NCBI taxonomy): domain Eukaryota; kingdom Metazoa; phylum Mollusca; class Bivalvia; order Venerida; family Veneridae; genus Cyclina; species Cyclina sinensis. The sequence continues at coordinate 39,996,545 of JAAONU010000017.1, forward strand.
TAAAAAATAACAAATATATACAGACAAACAAGCAAAATATACTTAAATATTAACAGTTAGTATATACACTTTTATCTGTATAAATAAACAAACTGATAGCACATAGCGTTCAAAAGTTGTTTGTCGGTCTGCAATTCTATCCCATCTGCCATAAAAACGCGTCTGCATATTTTCTAGGAAAGTTATGCGTATGTTTCATATTTATTATCTTTTAAGTTACATAATTTTAATGGCGAACATTGCCACTTTTTTGCTTGTGTTGATGCTATTTGTTGTGAGCACGCAGAGTCTGACTTTTGGATTAGCTAATATAACGATTCTTCAGAAAATACGTCTGCGACCTAGCAACGGAGAATTAAATTTTACAAAACGAATAAAAAAATACTGAATGTGGACATATTAGAGTTTCATTTATCATGAAGATAAATCTCTATCGAAGTAACTCTCAAATGGAGATTTCTAATTTTTTAACCATATTAAAAACTAAAATCACGTTTTTTTTTAAATTACAGTATACCGGATTGTTGTTTTAAGTGATTGAATGTAATCTTAGAAGATGAAGCAATTACAAACCCACAAGTAGACCACCGTTGCAAGAGTTATGGTTCTTGTTTTCTGTATTTGCTAACTTTGTCTTTCATATCTACAGTGAACATAATTAAATGCAATGCTATGAAACATACACTGTGACTGATGAGTGATGAACAGACAGAATCTAAATGCGATATTTTACCATAAAATCATGTTACCATAGCAACAGCTAAAGAGATTGAAGTCTACGTCATAGTCATGGTAATAAAAAGTATGTGTCAAATCGAATAGAAGTGAACAGTTTTTTTTCTCTAAGAAACGAAACACCTTCTTCGGCAATATTAATCAATGCTAAAAATGAAACTGGTGTGTTTAAAAATATAAACAAATATTATAAACAAAACAACAAAACTGACTACGCTTCTATTCTCACATGCAAAAGTCTTTACTTATTTCTAAAAAACCTGATACTGTAAAAAGGGCTTTGAAAACTCTGAAACAAAAAGTGAGGCAAATAAACTCTAAAAACAAAAAGATAATTTAAAATGAACAGAACAGACCGTTGTTTCAGCTTATATAAAGATTTTAATCTGGCAGTTACATTTAAGGATAATCAGTCTTGCATGATAAAAGAGCTTGCAACTGTATATAGATATATATGTATATACGAAACCGCATCACGGAAAAATGTTCAAATTTTGTTGGCATAAAATATATTGTCACATTTTGGTAAAGGCATCGTTTTGTGTGTGTGTGTGTAGTTTTGTCAGCGCTAGTATTTGTTCTTTTATCATGTTTATTAACTGAACAAGGCAGTCAGCAAAGTAATTCTAGAATGAACAAACTTATTCCGTGATGAGTTTTTGAATTGTTTAAACAATAATAATAATAATTATTAGGAAAACCATACATAACTGTGTATGACACATAATAATAAATAAAGTACTGTCAATAAAAAGAAATCACATAAATATCCTTGACTGCACATCCCTTACTATAGTACAAAAATCACTCGCAAAAAAGTGTTTTAAACACACATTTCTTATATGTTCTGCAAGCACTTATCATGTTTTTTTTTGAGAAACTCTATCATAATTCTCACTGGTGTCGGAGAGTTTTTCAAACTCCATTGCACATTTTAATCATCTAACATTCACGTGTTTCACGTAACTACAGGTAGCACTTAACCCACTTATAAGCTTTGCATCGTATTTTTCTTAATCTATCGAGGAAAAGGGGCACTAGTTTTGTTTTAAAACCTGTTTTTCTTTCCATTTATAAACAGGCTAGAACTTCCTTTTGACTTTCCAATTTCCTAGCAAATAATGACGGAACTGTCTTTTTGAAAGTCTCAAATATTTTTAAAGAATGAAAGATAGATAATAATTAGTCAACTACACTAGATCAGCCTTTTCACAGCTTTTAGAATCTACGTGAGCACGAAAACTTTTCAATTTCAAATACGAATATCTAAGTACTTTTTTCCGTGCGACCTTTGTTCCCCGCCATTATTCCATTATAGTAAGCTCATACAAAATGTCTTTATATATATATCATCCTCTACGATTCTTCAATAAGCTCACCACAGTGTCTGATGATTTTTTTCTGGCTGTTGCAGTAGATCTTTTTTTTAATGAATTATGGTTAATAAAAATATTCAAACTAGCACAGTTAAAAGACGCGCAGCGCGTTCGGATACATTTTGTCATATTGTAACAAACTGTTTTTCCTCGTTCTGGTTATCTCCCCTTAACACTCTGGAACAAAACACTGGAACTTCCCTTCTTGTTGCACCCAGAACTGAAAATATATGTTAATGATATTAAGTTCCTTTCAGTCTTATTCATTTGATAGACGAAATATTTTCTGTCATGGTACCAATTCCTGACATTAGTTGAGAAGATTTTATTTAAAAAACAAAGCAAAATAAGAATGAAAAAGGAGAAAAACATTTATGGTTAATTATAACCTCAGGTAATCATATACTGTAGAAAAACACCCGAAAAGAAAGAAAGAAAGTAATAAAGAAAAAAGAAGTATTAGATTTGATTTAATCTTATAACATCGCAAACTATCAAAAGGAATCTTCTTTTTATTTCATGATTTGAAAATAAGAAGGAAATGCAGACAGAAAAGAGATAAAAGAGAAAGAATGAATCAACAGTTGTAATTAATTACATGTAATATCATTTGCTAAAGGACGTGAGAAACAAATGTTAAATGTCAGATTTTGCATGTACTTTTCGTATGACTAAGCAGATAATTATCATTTTCGCTGTAAAAGGTGAATGACAACGTTTTACGTATATACAGCGATGTTAATTTCTTTACAGGGTTCACCCCCAACCAGTGGCTATTTGACACCTCGGAACCAGCGCAATGTTTACACACCCGAGCCTTCATTAACAAAATTTCACACTTAACTTGACGGGGTGAATACAGTTTCGTGTTGAAAATAAATATTAAATGTAAATACAGAAGAAAAAGTTTGATATTCTTACTGAAATGACTTCATTCATGAAGCTAGGCGAATAAATCAAATTCATTTGATATCGCGTATGAAACGTGAAACTAGAATTTTAATTATATTAGAAAATTGGACGCATTTGAATTGGCCAGGCTGGTAGAGAATTTAACCTCTTTGACCTTCCTTTGACTGCAGGAAGACAAAATCAAAATTGACATTCCTAATTTGTCGCTACTGTATGCCCCCAGGAATCTGTCCATGTTGGCATGTAGGCTGGGTTAGGACTGATATGGAAACGAGTTTTTAAGCAGACAAAATGTCAATATATTTATGAAGTTTATCTATATTTGTTTTCGCTATCTACAGTCCAACGCGAGCGAACGAATCTCGAAACAATGAAATCACTAAGAAAACATTTACAGCTTCTGTTCCCTCAGTTTGCTTTTGCTAAAAGACGTTGCAATACAAAGAAAAATGCGTTTCTTCGAAGAATTACGTTTCGGCTCAAGTTACATCGCTTTGTCATGACGAAATCAACCGTTTTAACATATAAAGAACAAACAGACTGTCAGAAAAACGGACGGACGGAATGCCGGGCAGACGAACAGACAGACAGGCTTGATTTATAATTATGCTACAAATGTACCAATATTTCATACTTCTATAGACTTCAGACAAAATCATATTTTCACTTTAGTTGTTGTTTGTTTTTCGATTAAAAAGTCTTTAAAATAACTTTTACAAAATAAGATATTTTAGCTAAATTAAAGGTCGAAAACGTTAAAACGCTGACGGAACAACCACGGCAATGCGCGGATGTGTGTCATAACATAATTACGCAAATTGTATATTTATATACATACACTCTATACATAGAAACACTTCAGTACAAAGGCACTATGAGAAACCCCCCAGTCTTGATGATTCAAAACGATTTCATATTTCGTCATAACTTGGTCAAATTCCTGAGATACCACAAAGGTAGGAAACATGTTAAAAGTGGGAAGATTTGATAATGTTGAAGAATAGGAAACTCTACACGAGGGGCAATTAGCCGGCTCGCCTGGACTGAACTTATATGCAAAATCAAATATATTAGCCTGAAGAATGTTTGGCTTAATCATTGTTTCGTATTAAAGATACACAGTTTTGTTTAAATTTCTGCTTTTAAACAATTTATTTTTGGTAAGTAACCTCCTCGTGGATTTTTCGTAATGCCTATTGTGCGAAGTGAAAAACTTACAGGGGGAAACCAAACTATTTGCAAACCAAGCCTCAATTATTTTTAAAGATTCTTTAAAAGGAAAACAATGAAAAGAATTATGTAGGTGTAATCTTCGATTTGATTAAGAAATAAATGTGATGAAAGAGGCATAGTGATTCTGTGTTTAAAACTTTTTTACCTGAAAGGAAGATAATAATAATGGTGGCGATGTTAATGATGATGATAATGGAATTCGATAAGATGATGAAAATGCTGAAATACTTGACGAAATTAAATCATTTTATGATTCAGACGACGGCAATAATGATGATAATGATGACGACGACGGCAATGATGATGACGACGACGACGAAAATGACGACGACAATGGGATGCTGCTGATGATGATGACGACGTTATTTTACTAATCTGACAACTGTAAAATTCGATTAAAGTCGCAAATAAAAATAGGCAAATAAAAAAAGAAGTCAATTTGATAAAAATTCATAAACTGAAATGGTTTTGTCAAATCGGACACTCCGATAACAACATTAAATCAAATTCACGCGAAACCCGCCCCGCAGCTTGTTCATTTCATACCATCAATCATTCCCATAATTATACTGATTCATTCAGGTATCGATAACTTAAGGTCTATTCAGTGTAACACAAAACACGCCCGCAATATCGTGTAAAAACTCTTGTCATTTTTTCATGCCTCGTAAAAACTGTACGGACTTTCCCAATTAAACATAGATTGTCTTTATCGCGAAACATTTGGAAAACATCGGATACATGGTTGTTCCTTAGTTCAAATGTTGAATCAGTTTAAACAAGATAAACAGAAAACAGGCGTCAAAAGCTAATTTAGTGACGTATTTTCTTATATTACAACAAAAATCAATTAAGTTCAATATTTCTAACTCGATGCGAAAGTAGAAAAAAGTCAGTCTAGTTACTACTCATTACTAAATATGACCGCGCGCATTAATCATTCGATTAAAAAAGAAAAGTATCGATAAATGTAGTTTTTAGACAATTTTATCTTATAAATCAAACACAGTTTATTCCCAAACTGGAAAAGTTTTGTTTTATTTTAGCTATTTTTGTTCCATAATAACTTAGACGGTCAACCTGAGAACGCGAAACTCTACTTACAGTGTAAAGATACGTGTCTTTAACAAATATTTACAAAACAAAAACATGTTTCTTGCAAAAACTATTTTCACAATAGACTGGGTTTCTTTGTTTTTCCTTGTGACGGATGAGAAAAGAACTGCTAAAACAATCAAATGGCGGGAAAATTGTCTTGCGATACCGATATGTATTGAACAGGAAAATGTGTGATGCAGACAAATACTTTTGAAGCCGTCCCAGTTTTTTATGCGCATAAGAATTTGTGCTTACATGCATCAAGTAAGTCTTTATAATTCGTCTCGGGTCAGTTTGCTATTCTAAATAGTCATTTTTCGTTTAAAAGTGAAACGTTTGACTTACTTGTCAGACTTATTGAATATATCTGTTAGAGTTTATCTATCGGCAATAACGGTTGTCCATATGACTGATGCCCCCTGCACAGTTTAGTTATTTTAGGTTTTGGAAGATAATGTAAGATAATGTAAGATACAGGAAGCATCCAGGAATACCACCAGTCCAGCGCGTTACAACAGGACCACTCCATGGTAATAATACAGAATGTATAACTATAATTTTCAACGAATGAAAATTCTAAACCTGCAAAGAATGATTACACGACAAATTGTCAGGTGCTTATGAATGATTTAATATGCCACCGCGGATTTATATTACTCATTTATCCAATAATCTATCGAATGAAAAATAATTGAAAAAATAGTGCATGTATATATATTTACCTTGCTTTCGAGACAATTTGTGATAGAACAAACCACTTCAAGTTGTAAGAAAGGAGGTATTTTTTGTTCGCCTGTATTTGTAAACTAAATGTAATCAAGAATGTGCAAAAACAGCGGTACCTTAAAGTATTTTAGCCGTACATTGGTTAGAATTACCGCAAAACCTATTACAACTAAATCAACAGTCCATCATCTATTCAACGCCGAGTACATTAATTATTTTAAAATAATATAAGATATTGTCTAAGGTAAATGACTAGTTTTTATTATCCAGTCTGGAGCTTTTGACTGAAAACCATTTCCGTTTCCAATCAAGTCCTTTCGATTTTGATACATCGCGTTCGAGCCACCTTATGTGTAGATACTTGCTAAAGGCTACTTCTTTTATGTTGTTGTTGTCTTATAAATGGCAGGATATAACAGGGTATCCAAAGGAACATTTGCAGTTGCTTTCTTTTTTTCTCTCCCAGACGGGACACGCCTTTATTGCCTGTTATTTGTTACTGCCTTCACTTCTTATTTTACAATATTCATCTTTAAAAACTTTAACCGATTTAGAAACAAAATAAGTCCGTTATAGAATCTTCTCCTGAATTTTCATAAATAGCATTTTCAGCAAATCAAATTGATAAAATACCACTGTTTCTTGATGATATAGGCATGAAATATTTACAAGCTTTTCTGGGCAGTAAACTTCATTTATGTCTTACTTATATTGTTCCAAAATTTCGTACAATCAATCCATCCAAAAAAAACTAATTGCACTCAGAACTATTTTTCCGTGGTGCAATATCTGTGGAATAATTCAAGTTGTTCCATAAAGTTGTTTTGATTTATTGTAATCAAGAACTCCATGATTTACGTCATTGTTCCGGACATAAGTCAAAGCTTTCCGAGAAAGATAACAACTTTGCTTGAAATGTTATATTCGTAACGAGAATGCCAGCAAGATCACTTGGAAGATATTTTAGAAAGCGATTTCCTCATCAGAATGTGAAAAGTTGGTATTCGGCGAAGTTGACGTTCAAATCTAAGTGTTTAGTTAAGGAACAGGTGTACGAGGCCTGAACATTTTCCAGTACTACCAAACAAATCTGTACGTTAAAATGACTAAAGAATAAAAAAAACTCTAATATTCATCGGAACCAAGTCAGAATTCTATGTCGAGTGAATTTTACACACATTCAAACTTCAGTTTTACGACACAATAATTTCGAAATAATACAGATTACTGAATGCAATATCAGAAAACAAAAGTTTTCGACTGCATATATCTGGATAACCATATCAACTGTTTTCCCTTGTCAAAATCATGCGATTTCACAATAGTTAACTAAAACTCTATTAGCATAATTAAGAAGCGGACGTAGGTAGATTAAAATCTCTAAAAATCTCGCAAACATTTCGAGAATTCGAAGATTTTAAGATACGTCTGAAAAACGTCAAGATTCAGATTAACGGGCGTTAATCGGGAAAGCAATTAAGACCACCAATTGCTGGCGCTTTGATGTTTTCTTTGATTGATACCAAAATTTATTTCCTAAATCGTTATTGGTTTTGGTTTTTTGGGGGTAAACCACGTTATAAAATACAGATCTTAGAACTAGCACTTACTAGTTCCGTCTCCCTCATACTTTCATCTTTTGTTTCTATATGAATTAAAATGCGATTGAAAAAACAGACCATTTTTTTTGGGGGGGGGGGGGGGGGGGGGTGGGGATAGAATAACTGATCTAATTATTTTTTTCCAAGGCCAATATTTGAGAAATTCCCATTGAGCACACCAACCTGTTCGATTACTAACTGGTTCATCTGTCTCTCAAATATCAAACACCATCTGTTTTCCTAAATATTTCACTGTTGTTTAATCATGATTAAATGACGTACTTTCAACGAAACACGCTGTGAGTTACAAGGTACATCTTAGTACATTTTCATTGTAAATTGGATTTTAAGTGGAAAATAGCGCCTGTAAAACAATTATACATCTCAAATACTTTATACATTATTTGAAATCACTTAACCCTCGCAACAGTTCGATTTACAATCAGATTGGATGAAAAGTTTTTATTGGCCATAATAACTTCTTTGTTTTTTGTTAATTCGGCTTATCGAAACATGGCTTTTTTCTCTGTGCCTTTTATTATCTTAATCTATCATGAAAATGTTTTGTCAGTACTTATTCCCAAAGAACATATGCACGCACTTAAGTTCAATTAATCTAAGAATGAGTAATCTTCTAATTAATGCATTTCTGGATTTTTAAATGTTTGAAAAGTTCAACAGGTATCGGTAACAGCACGATATTTTCGGTCTTTTTGTCTGCTCCATGTTATCACTAGATGTTCTGGATATTTCAGTTCTGCGAACACAGCATTTTCTTAAGACCATCGCATCGAATTTAAATTTAAACTTACCGAAATATATTTTGCTTTACATGGAAATTTTCTGCGAGAGCATGTATCCTTTCGGATGCATCTTCCAAACTTGCGCATGCACCGGAAGTCATCTCGTGCACACTTCCGGCAAGATGGCTGCGCTACAAATCTGCACGCGCTGCAAGATGTGTGTTGGCACTTTGACTGGCATGGTTGAAGAAATTCAGCTACATCTCTGAAAAATCAAAGTGTTTGATTAGTGATTTGTCATCGCTTGTAATTCATGCCGCACAACTGACGTATTGAATAAGAAGGAAAAAAGTGATGTTTTGAGGCACTTTTAACTCTCAGGTTATTAAAAAAACCCTCTCAAATTTATTAAATGGGAAACCTTTACATTTAAGATGTTTTAAAACATCTGTGTACTTGATACTAGAAGAAGTTATTATCAATTGATCAAGATGTTGAAAAAAAGACGTTTCTTCTTCATTTCAAAACTTTAGTTATATATTTTCATAATCTCTTATAAGAATCACACATGCTGCAAAACACTTGTAATTGCATTTCCTTATTCAATTAAAGTTCATAAACCATGCAATATTGTTATTTATACTGCTCATAAACACCACGAATTGCCACCGCCGAAAACCATACTTACACCGCGGAGCATATGGTTTTTGGATGTTTGGTGCAGAACTCTGGCGTGCATTTTGGACGACATGACCTTCTCTGTTCAGGCGGCTGATCCTTTACCTGAACAGGAACTGCAAAAAAATAATTTGTTTTTATGAATTTTGTTATAACAGAAAAGTGATCATTAATAAGAAATTTGAGCCCCACTGAGCGAATAACTGACGTTCACTTATTTAGAATATATAGGCTGAGCAATGTTTAAGCACTTATAGTTTCTACATGTTTTAGATAGAAATCAATCGGTTCTGCAAATAATGCCATATCTTAAAATAAAAAAAGTAGGTTTCTGCGCACTGAAATCGAGATTTTGGCGGCAATTAAAAGTTTCCACCCAAACGTTGCATTAATGATACAGGACAGAAATTTACATATCGAAATATTAAAGGACGTTTTGACAGAAAATCCATCTTAAAAATAAAATCAACATTATTTATATTTTTTCTGTGAATATGAAGAAATATTTTCGTAGCTAAGATTATGATTAGATTCTATAAAATGTTTCAAGGACCTCCAAAATCATCTGAATTAAGTAAGCAATTGAAAAATGTGACAGCATTGTACGAAACGTTTGAAGAATCACTTCAGGCATGTTATTTTTTTCAATACTTTTTGTACGGTGAACAGCAAGAATACATCCGGTAGATTTATTAGATCAAGAAACTGCTTCTGGGATTATATCATTATGACAAAAGATCAGTTTGTTTGTCATTCACAGACGCGTATCTTGTCAGAAGCACATGACGTTATCATGAAAACTATCGGGGCGTGCCTTTGACGTTTCCAGCAGTTCTGCACGTGCAGTTGACAGTTGCAGACGACATAATTGCCGGCGTTCCGCTTATAGCTGCAATTTGTTTACGAACATTGAAGAGATCATGAGTAAGTTTGAATTCCAGACAAATGTCCTAGGATTTCATCCCGAACATACCTCCATGAAGTACTAACATAACACTTGCAGTAATAGATCGCTAAAAGAGTATTCTTGGGCTACAAATCCTACGGATAATATGAGACATGATGTTATACACAATCTTGTACACTGATTTATATTTTCACCATTTCAGTAAAGTTTTAACTACAAAAGACTTCTTAGAGAAACTGGAATCTGGGGAGGAACGGGTGGGGGGCATACACATTTGAGTCATTCAAAATACGATGGTCAGACCTATACACAATAAATCTACTTGAAGCAACGGGCTGTTTATGGTTATGACCAGTTGTCGCATTGAAATTACCAGTGATATACAGTAATGATGAAAAGGTATCGTGTAGGTCGCACTCTTCATATGTGGCATGTTTTCGCGACGGATAGGATTCGCTCTCAGTTTACTATCTCGTCGCTTATATTTTTTTGAAGATTGAACGTGCTTCCAAAACAAGATTACTGATATTTTTGTGAAGATCATGTCAGTAATATTTTGAACATTCAATTTAAATTTTTGACTTCGAAATGACATTTTGTCGCAGGCGTCAAGAATAAAAGTGACCCGTTGAAAAGAAAGTGTGGTGCAGCTAGCTATACTTAGATATAGACAATGCAGAGACAGACTACATTATCCCGATCAGCAGACGACAATAAAATCCGGTAACGCAATCACAGAACAGTCGCAGACGTCTTCATTACCAAATCTACTCAGATACCTTTTACAAATCACAGACTGAGAAAAAGGAAATTAAACATATATCTTCGTAATACCCTTAACGCTGTTTAGAAAATCCTCAGACAGCCATTGACTTTTATTATCCACTCCACCAGGGAGAGAAGTTCTTGAATTAAAGGGTCTGTGACAAATATTCTCTCAAAATACAAAATATTGCCGTCTCAGATAAAGGGATATCGGTTTAATGCGTATTTTATGTAAGATAAATCAGGGGAAAACGTATACACATCTGACAAAAGGAACCAAATATTAGTGTCTGGAACGCTTCACTCTGAACATACCAGTTTTTAGTGTAACACTTGTAGGTAAGTAATGATAAAATCTCAGACAAGTTTTGTAATAAAAGTGCATTGGATTTGTAAGAAATTACGCAATTAAAATTTAAAGATGCGACAATTACGAGGGTAATCTCTTTGCCTTTGAATTTTTGGAATTCTTGATTGGCGAAAAACTGCAGAAGCCCCATTTGCAGAATTAATTTCGGCTATAATTTCTGATTTCAAAGGGAATATCTAGAGTGTAAAAAATCTAGTTTCAAATAGTAAAGAAAACGGAACATTTCAATTTCAGCGGCACCTCAGGCTTTCAACATTTTAAAAGTCTTTTAGAAATAACATGTGCAGGTTTTTTGTGCCACATCGAAATATCAAACGCCAAATTCTACTTAAAATGTTTTTTTACTTATTTCAACAGCTTTGTTTCTTCAAAATTATTTCGGGAATAATTATTATAGCATCATTTGACAGCATGAAACAAACAATTAACGTTATAGCTAAGTGATGCATAGCAAATCCCTGTCTAGCTAACAGTATGCCGTTGTATGAGAGAAACCTTTTACCATTTTAAAGGAACTTATTTCCCGAGGATTGAAAGAATTCCAGCAAAGGATGGATTCGCAAAATAATAATAATAATAATAATAATATAATAATAATAATAATAATTCATATGGTCGGTGGTGATGATGATGATGATGATGATGATTACATTGGTGATGATGATGATATTATTAGTACTTAATGTATCACCGAGCGTGTAATTGACCAATAGAATCTAGTGAACCGAGACCCTTCCTGTGTCTTGCAATATAACCAGCCCAATGGTTAATAGATAAATTCCAGTTGAGGCGTGGTCCTATGGACATCTAGCAACAACGATAAATAAACTCAAATAGACACATCAGTTAACGCATCTGCTGAATCAGGCAGACTAAATTCCGTAGACGAAACAGTACCGTTAATCTATCAACAGGCAAATGGAATTTAGAATACACATTTAGCTAGGAAAATAAACAGGACGATGGGATGAACAGTTTAAGTAAATAATGGCTATTTCCAAACCTGTTATCCCGAAATATGATTCTTATCGAACACAACACTGGCGCTTATAGAGAGTAGGGTCAAAAATATACATTAAACCGATAAATTTATCAAACACATGTTGTATTTTGGATTCATTATTACATTTATGGGATTTTAGCTAGGACATTTTTTTCTTATTGCACCATCTAAAGGAATAAAAAAAAAATGAACAGAACATACACAAAAAGATAATACAGGAGAATGCATAACGGACAAAAACTGAAGAAAAACTACAGGATCTAAACGGAACGGTGCCGCATGGGACATAATGGAACGGTGCCGCATGCGACAAAGGAACGGTGCGGCATGGGACAGAACGGAACGGTGCAACGTTGAACAACAAACTTTTCAATTTTGTTCCTTCCTTTTTAATTTCCTCCTGCCATCTCCTGGTTTGAATTCCAGATACAGTATACCTCACAAGTGGATTATATATCTAAATTCCCATTATCCGTGTTATCTTTTAATCCACTATAACACACTTGTTACATTGCCTTCCTGATTTTTTTTATTCAGACCGATTTTAATGGTCTGTTTATGTTAGGTTATGTTGATATTGTTTTGGAACTCAGCGGTTTTATTGTCAGAATGTTCCACAATGCAACTATTTTAGCTTTTTATGCCGAGAAGTAAAAAGTTTTCGATGACTTTTCAAGCATCATTTTCGGGGCATTCTACAGAAGATGTAACATTGTTCATTTCTGCCACATAAGACAATGTATGTCGACACCAGAGTTCAAACTTTGGCAACAATAACTGGCCTTGAATTATGTAAAAATCAAAATAATCATGTTTTCTCTTTCAAGCGCCCTTTTTCGAAACAGAAAAAAATAGTTGTGCTTTGTAGGATTGTTTTGAATATTTTTTTTTCAAGATTAGTTAGTATTCAAGACTTTCGCAAGGAGAGAGTAATGTTGTTTTAGTTTTCGTGGAAGAAGATAGCTTACGTATATACTTTCCTTACGGCTTACATTTTACATATAAATTTCAATTGCAGGTAGGATAACCTTCATATAGACATTTTCAGCTGAAGTAAATATGTTTCAAGAGCAAAAATGTATAACAAATAGCATGCTCATATGTTATTTCTATTTTTGTTCAACATTTTCTAAACATTTTCTAAACTTAGGCTGCAAGTCTCTAGAAGGAAACCAGGACAGGATTTATCATTCCGAAAATAATTTCATCTTTTTTATTAATACATTAGTTCCCTATATTGCTCTTAATTATTTTCAGTCATTGTGGAAAAAAAAAGAATGAGGGGTGCGGTGGCCTAGTGGTGAAGGTTTCTGCCTCTCAACCTAAGGATCGTGGGTACGAGATCAACCAGGGTCTCGACCATGTTTCCTCATATGACACCAGTACTGGTTGGTTCCAGGAAGCGAACTCGAGAGTGATATAAATAAGCTGCAAGCTTTCTTCGCAATCGAGGTAAAATAAATAATGTTCAAACTAAAAAAAAGAATATCGCAAAAATGAATAGCACATGTTATTATCAATTTATTATCTCACGGACTCAATTTCAAGTGATGATTTTTGTTCATTGACGTAAATAGGAACGGATGGATAAACAGTGTAGTGTTACGAAAAGTAACGGCATAACAGAAAATAATTTATCCAAAAATTTTCGTCGTTTGCAAAATTTACGTACCAATACGTACAATAATCATGAAATGTTCAAGACAAAACAGGATGTCCCTCCTCGTTAAACTGAAGATAAAGGAAATTCTATGCACTTTGGAAAATGTTATTTGTTGACCTGACATTTTCGATAGTGATATGTTAAGAGTTATCAATATTCTAATTTATTTATTTTATGCCAAATATTTGAATGAGGCAAACTTCCTTCAGGTTTAACTCTCATAAATTTGAAATGAACATGACATGTTCTCAGTAGATGGAATGTAATTAGAAATGTAAAAAAAGACCGTGAAAAGACCAGTTCTGTAGATTTTCTATCTAAATACTATCACTTTCACTCAGCGATTATCTCTAATTTATTAAACCACGAAAACATGTCTGAGCTACATTTTCGATCTTTCTTTTGTTACAAACAATAGGACTTTCAAGACTTCTTTTAATATGGCCTCTGCAACAGATTTTGGAATTCTGTTATAATGGTCCAATTTTAGTGTAACATAAAAGTGTTTGTATTATTACTTATAAAGCCATATTACAGGAAGTGAAAATCTCCTCGAAAGCCCTATTTTTTGTAACGCAAGAAAGACTGAAAAAAGTGGTTCAGACATGTTTTCATATAGCAGAATAATTCATAGATACAAAATCGCCCAATCATTCCGCTGATACTTTTGACTGCACTTATGCACTACTTCCCTTCGCATATATTAATTTTGTCATCATTTTTTGACGCAACAGATGTTAATTTAGCCATCGCAAAGTATCAAGTTTTATTTCACGATGACTGAAATTAATATATGTCAAACATGCATTTAAAAAGGTTATTGTTTTAGATTACTTCTGCCTTTGAACCAGTGTAACACCATGTACAACATAAGTGTAAGCAGACAAGTTGCCACAAAAAAGCGAAAGTGGGGCTAAATAAATTTGACCAGTCAAACTTTTGACCAGTTACAGCCGCAGAGGTCAACCAGTCATTGAATTTAAACACATAAGAACAACAACAACAACAACAACAGCAACGACAACGATAATGATAATAATAATGATAATAATAATAAAAAAAAAAATAATAATAATAATCATCATCATCATCAGTAGCATCAGAAGCAGCGGTATCATCATCAGCAGTTTACTAATCATGATCAGACGTAACATAGCAACAAAAACAGCAGAAGCAGGTCATGAAAAAATCTATTATGTCTTTATTGAGATATTCTGAAGGCAATGTTACATCACAATTTTAATCCCTGATTTTTTTTTCAGACGAACTTTTGAGGAACATTTGAGGCTGCAAAGGCAGCAGCACAACCTGGAACCACTGTCATCGTCAGTTCGTCATTGTCCTATAATTATCATCGTTTCATCGTAATTATCAAAATAATTGTCATTACCATTGTCGTCCAACTGTTGTCATTACCACTATCGTCCAACTGTCGTCATTACCACTGTCGTTCAGCTTTCATCATTATCACTATCGTCCAACTGTCGTCATTACCAGCATCGTCCAACTGTCGTCATTACCACTATCGTCCAACTGTCGTCATTACCACTGTCGTTCAGCTGTCGTGACTACCACAATCGTCCAACTGTCGTCATTACCAGCATCGTCCAACTGTCGTCATTACCACTATCGTCCAACTGTCGTCATTTCCAGCATCGTCCAACTGTCGTCATTACCACTATCGTCCAACTGTCGTCATTACCAGCATCGTCCAACTGTCGTCATTACCACTATCGTCCAACTGTCGTCATTACCACTGTCGTTCAGCTGTCGTGACTACCACAATCGTCCAACTGTCGTCATTACCACTATCATCAAACTGTCGTCATTACAACTATCGTTCAACTGTCTTCATTACCACTATCGTTCAAATGTCATCATTATCACTACCGCCCAACTCTCGTCATTATCACTATCGTCCAAAAATCGTCATTATCACTATCAACCAACTATCATCATTATCAGTATCGACCATCTGTCGTCTTTATCACTATTGTCAAACTATCGTTTCTGTTAGCATCATTCAATTGTCGTCATAATCAGCATAGTCCAACTGTCGTTATTATCAGCATAGTCCAACTGTCTTCTAAGTCAGCATAGTCCAACTGTCGTCATTATCAGCATCGTCCAACTGTCTTCTAAGTCAGCATAGTCCAACTGTCGTCATTATCAGCATCGTCCAACTGTCTTCTAAGTCAGCATAGTCCAACTGTCGTCTTAATCAGCATCGTCCAACTAACGTCATTATCAGCATAGTCCAACTGTCGTCTTAATCAGCATTGTCCAACTAACGTCATTATCAGCATAGTCCAACTGTCGTCATTATCAGCATAGTCCAACTGTCGTCATTATCAGCATCGTTGAACTGTCGTCATTATCAGAATAGTCCAACTGTCGTCATTGTCAGAATAGTCCAACTGTCGTCATTATCAGAATAGTCCAACTGTCGTCATTATCAGAATAGTCAAACTGTCGTCATTATCAGAATAGTCCAACTGTCTTCATTATCAGCATCGTTCAACTGTCGTCATTATCAGCATATTCCAACTGTCGGCATTATCAGCATCGTCCAACTGTCGTCATTATCAGCATAGTCCAACTGTCGGCATTATCAGCATCGTCCAACTGTCGTCTTAATCAGCATCGTCCAACTGTCGTCATTATCAGCATCGTCCAACTGTCGTCTTAGTCAGCATAGCACAACTGTCGTCTTAATCAGCATCGTCCAACTGTCGTCATTATCAGCATCGTCCAACTGTCGTCATTATCAGAATAGTCAAACTGTCGTCATTATCAGAATATTCCAACTGTCTTCATTATCAGCATCGTTCAACTGTCGTCATTATCAGCATATTCCAACTGTCGTCATTATCAGCATAGTCCAACTGTCGGCATTATCAGCATCGTCCAACTGTCGTCTTAATCAGCATCGTCCAACTGTCGTCATTATCAGCATCGTCCAACTGTCGTCTTAGTCAGCATAGCCCAACTGTCGTCTTAATCAGCATCGTCCAACTGTCGTCATTATCAGCATCGTCCAACTGTCGTCAATATCAGCATCGTCCAACTGTCTTCATTATCAGCATCGTCCAACTGTCATCATTATCAACATCGTCCAACTGTCGTCATTATCAGCATTGTCCAACTGTCGTCATTATCAGCATAGTCCAACTGTCGGCATTATCAGCATCGTCCAACTGTCGTCTTAATCAGCATCGTCCAAATGTCGTCATTATCAGCATCGTCCAACTGTCGGCATTATCAGCATCGTCCAACTAACGTCATTATCAGCATCGTCCAACTGTCGTCTTAGTTAGCATAGTCCAATTGTCGTCTTAATCAGCATCGTCCAACTGTTGTCATTATCAGCATCGTCCAACTAACGTACTTATCAGCATCGTCCAACTGTCGTCTTAGTAAACATAGTCCAATTGTCGTCTTAATCAGCATCGTCCAACTGTTGTCATTATCAGCATCGTCCAACTAACGTACTTATCAGCATCGTCCAACTGTCGTCTTAGTTAGCATAGTCCAATTGTCGTCTTAATCAGCATCGTCCAACTGTTGTCATTATCAGCATCGTCCAACTGTCGTCATTATCCGCATCGTCCAACTGTCGTCATTATCAGCATCGTTCAACTAACGTCATTATCAGCATCGTCCAACTGTCGTCTTAATCAGCAAAGTCCAACTGTCGTCTTAATCAGCATCGTCAAACTGTCGTCATTATCAGCATCGTCCATCTAACGTCATTATAAGCATCGTCCAACTGTCGTCATTATCAGCATTGTCCAACAGTCGTCATTATCAGCATCGTCCAACTAACGTCATTATCAGCATCGTCCAACTGTCTTCATTATCAGCATCGTCCAATTGTCATCATTGTCAACATGTCCAATTGTCGTCATTATCAGCATCGTCCAACTGTCGTCTTAATCAGCATCGTCCAACTGTCGTCATTATCAGCATCGTCCAACTGTCGTCATTATCAGCATCGTCCAACTGTCGTCATTATCAACATCGTCCAACTGTCGTCATTATCAGCATCGTTCAACTGTCGTATCAATCAGCATCGACCATCTCTCGTCATTATCAGCATCGTCCAACTGTCGTCATTATCAGCATAGTCCAACTGTCGTCATTATCAGCATCGTCCAACGGTCGTCATTATCAGCATCGTTCAACTGTCGTCATTATCAGCATCGTCCAACTGTCGTCATTATTACCATAGTCCAACTGTCGTCATTATCAAAATAGTCCAACTGTCGTCATGATCAGCATCGTCCAACTGTCATCATTATCAGCATTGCCCAACTGTCGTCATTATCAGCATCGTCCAACTGTCGTCATTATCAGCATAGTCCAACTGTCGTCATTATCACTATAGTCCAACTGTCGTCATTATCAGCATAGTCCAATTGTCGTCATTATCACCATGGTCCAACTGTCGTCATTAACAGCATCGTCCAACTGTCGTCATTATC
Source organism: Cyclina sinensis (assembly GCA_012932295.1). NCBI lineage: Eukaryota > Metazoa > Mollusca > Bivalvia > Venerida > Veneridae > Cyclina > Cyclina sinensis. The sequence continues at coordinate 40,014,839 of JAAONU010000017.1, forward strand.
ACCATAGTCCAACTGTCGTCATTATCAGCATAGTCCAATTGTCGTCTTAATCAGCATCGTCCAACTGTCGCCATTATCTATATCGTCCAACTGTCGTCATTATCAGAATAATCGAACTGTCGTCATTATCAGCATCGTCCAACTGTCGTCATTATCAGCATCGTTCAACTGTCGTCATTATCACCATTGTCAACTGTCGTCATTTTCAGCATCGTCCAACTGTCGTCATTATCAGCATCGTCCAACTGTCGTCATGATCAGCATCGTTCAACTGTCGTCATTATCACCATTGTCAACTGTCGACATTTTTAGCATCGTCCAACTGTCGTCATTATCAGCATCGTCCAACTGTCGTCATTATCAGCATCGTTCAACTGTCGTTATTAACAGCATCGTCCAACTGTCGTCATTATCAGCATCGTTCAACTGTCGTCTTAATCAGCATCGTCCAACTGTCGTCATTATCAGCATTGTTCAACTGTCGTTTTAATCAGCATCGTCCAACTGTCGTCATTATCAGCATCGTTCAACTGTCGTTATTAACAGCATCGTCCAACTGTCGTCATTATCAGCATATTCCAACTGTCGTCATTATCAGCATCGTCCAACCGTCGGCATGATCAGAATCGTTCAGCTGCATTCATTATCAGTAATGCCCTACGGTTACCATTGTCACTATTGTCCAAATGTCGTCATTATCACCATTGTCAACTGTCGTCATTATCACTATTTTCAACTGTCGTCATTATCACCATTGTCAAATGTCGTCTTTATCACCATTGTCCATCTGTCGTCATTATCACCATTTTCAACTGTCGTCATTATCACCATTGTCAACTGTCGTCTTTATCACAATTGTCTATCTGTCGTCATTATCACCATTGGCAAATGTCGTCTTTATCACAATTGTCCATCTGTCGTCATTATCGCCATTGTCAACTTTCGTCTTTATCACAATTGTCTATCTGTCGTCATTATCACCATTGGCAAATGTCGTCATTATCACCATTGTCAACTGTCGTCATTATCACCATTGTCCATCTGTCGTCAATATCCTAAATGTTTAACAGTCGTTATTATCAGTATCGTCCAACTATCTTAAGGATCGTCCAACTATCGTCATTATTAGTATTGTCCAACGTTCGTTATCATCAGTATCGTCCAGCTGTCGTCATAAACAGTATATTCCACATGTCATATTTATCAGTATCGTCCAACTGTCGTCATTATCAGTATCGTCCAACTATCGTCATTATCAGTATCGCCCAACTATCGTCATTATTAGTATCATCTAACTATGGACATTATTAGTATTGTCCAACGTTCGTTATCATCAGTATCGTCCAACTGTCGTCATTATCAGCATAGTCCAACTGTCGTCATTATCAGTATCGTCCAACTATCGTCATTATCAGTATCGTCCAACTATCGTCATTATCAGTATCGTCCAACTATCATCATTATCAGTATCGTCCAACTATCGTCATTATTAGTATTGTCCAACGTTCGTTATCATCAGTATCGTCCAGCTGTCGTCATAAACAGTATATTCCACATGTCATAATTATCAGTATCGTCCAACTGTCGTCATTATCAGTATCGTCCAACTATCGTCATTATTAATATCATCTAACTATGGACATTATGTAATCATTATCAGTATAGTCCAAAAATCGCCAGTATCAGTATCGTTTAATTGTCGTCAATGTCAGTATCGTCCAATTGCCGTTATCAGGAGTATCAATCATCTGTTCTCATTTTTAGTATTGCCCAACTGTCGTCATTGTCAGAATTGTCCAACTGACGTCATAATCAGTATTGTCCAACTATCGTCATTATCAGTATTGTCCTACAGTCGCCATCATTAGTATTGTCCGAATGTCTTCATTATCAATATCGTCTAATTGGCGTCATTACCAATATCGTCCAACTATGGTCATTTTCAGTATTATCCAGCTATCGACATTATCAGTATCGTCAAACTGTCGTCATTATAAGTGTCGTTCAACTGTCGTCATTATCAGTATCGTCCAACTGTCGTCATTATCAGTATCGTCCAAATGTCGTCAATATCGATATCGTCAAACTATCGTCATTATCAGTATAGTCCACTTATCGACAGTGATATCGTCCAACTGTCGTCATTATCAGTATCGTCCAATTGGCGTCATTATCAGCATTGTCCAAATATTTTCATAATATTTGTCATCTTAAATGTGTTGAGTCAATGAAATTTACACACATTCAGATAAATTCTTTAAATCTTCAACACGTCACACAGTTATGTTTTCTGCCACGCTTAAATGTTAATTGTATGCACAAAAATAAATATTATCTTGTTGCAAGAAAATGAAAGAACGACTTCGTGCGTTTCAAAACGAAGAGACTTTTTGCCGCATTCACATCACATCAAAGTCGGTAAAATTGACGGAGAAATTAATTACAAGTTTATTCGCCATGATAAATTCATCTTTTATCTAGGCTCTGCTGTGTTTTTGTTTTATATTTTATCGTTTTTTTTATTCAGTTTTTGATATTTAAGTCTTATTTCTTGTTAGGTGATGAGCTATGCAAAATTTAAAACTTCCTTTGCAAATTTTATGAATGAACGCCTGTCGGTAAGACGCCAATGAAAATTTGAGGACTTTGATGCGTTTTAAGGCAAATCTGGGTCTTATAAAAGATGTATTGAAAGAATCTTAATTCGTCAGAATTCTGTTAACTCACTATTCCGGAAGATTTAGGAGAAAAGTCATATCTAACATATTTTAAAACTATAGAATAAATACACGATGCTAGAACAGCAGAACTGGTAATGGAAGTGATAAACCGGAAGCTAGTAAACAATAGTAGAATTACAAGGAACTTTTGAAGAAAAAAGGATTTACCTGAAAAATGACTTAAAACACATGACTTTAATAGCTAGTTTAAACTGTTTTTATTTACATTGATTGGAAAACAAGTTCTTGCAACTTATATTAATCCCTCCCGATGACTGCTTCCTTGATTCAAACCAGTACTCGCGCCGAAAGTGAGGAATGTGGAAAGTCCCTGTGTACTGTCAGCCCTCTGAATCGGGAGTCCGGCGCTCTAACTCCTCAACCACCGCTCCTCCTCCTAACTGTTATTGTCTGTGTTTTATAAAATAGTTTTATTCAAAGCCGGATCGCGGCCTGATGATAAGAACATACTTTTAAACATAATGAGCACCATATGAATACTCTTTAACATATAATTGAATTATTATTATTATATATATCTAAAGGTTTGGTGAAGAACTTTTTTCAATCATCCTATCCACTGGATAACTATTCCTCGGAACACTTAACAGAATAAGTAAAATGTCAAGGCAACGTCAAAATTTTAGTAATTTGCACCGATATTAAAATGTTTTAAATGAGTTCCTCTTTGTGACTGAATCATCGTTATGCCCAAATATGGTCAAATGAATGATAAATAACCTGTCACAGTGCTTATACTACTGCAAATGGCAAACATGTGTTGAATACGAAACATTTTACAATAAAATACATTTGGGTTCTATTGTTACTTTTGGACAATTATTAACCTCTTTCCAGGACTGTTCAGTTTATGCCTCATGGATCCAGAATGCCAATGAAATAAGTTATATCTTGGTGTTCCTTTGTCTTTTTCACTTTACATCTATTCTTAAATCTTCTTTAGTTTTTGTTTTATTTTTTTTTTACATTAAGGCCACTGTTATTAAACAGGTTTTATAAATTGACACAGACATTGCCCTAACATGCCCAAGAAACGTAATGTTCAAGGGATAGACTTTAAGAATAGTTAGTTTTTAGTTTTTACTAAGTTTTACTTAAAGATAGTATGTTAAGTCTCAAAATATAAAACTTCCATAAGTATTTTGCAAGTGTGTAAAGTTTCGTCAATCCATTCAGACAGACAGAACTGACAAAAATGTTCTGAGACACATTTATAAGATCTGTTGATATTTCAAACAGCTGTGACTCAGTTTAATTGCAAAATAAAAGACAAGCAGATTTGCATTTAATTGCTGAATAATTGTTGTTTTAAAACGTTCCGCATTCTAAACGTAGTGAACGGCGTTTATCCAAGTCATAGACGTAAAGCATCATTCTATGACCCGTTCTACGAGAACAATATCCCAATACTTTTAGTGTTTAAGTAATTTATTATAAAAATGTCACGATTATGATTAATATCGCAAAATATTTTTCTCGCCCAACCACATCTGTAGAAAAGTTCACTACTCTCTTGAGCCTGCATAACAGATTTATTAAGAATATTGAAGTGTGTAACAAATTGATTTAAATGATTCAATAAAGCATTGTTTAGGTATGACCGTTTACCTAAAAAAATTACATGCTTAGGTAAAAATATATAAAAATAAAATGTGCGTTTCAAAGTAACTGTAATTCTTTAGCAGAGGGTTTTAATAAGATGTTGCATCTTCTAGCCCAGTCCGTGTGTCAGTTTTTGTAATTACATGTATATGTTATGAAAGAAATAAAGTATGTTTAAACTAGATAAAATGATATAAAACATCCGATTTTGATAACTGTATATAGCCTCCAGAAAGTTCTGGTAACAGTAAATGTGTGGAGAATGAATTTGTATGCCGACATACTATGGTGAATTTCCCAAAATAAAGGGAAAAAATAAATCAAATAAAAAGAATTTAAACGGCTGCTCCCTGCGAACATGCAAAAAGTCCTAAAATTAATCGGACTTCTAAAGCCCACGTGTCACATTATGGAAAGTAAGTGGGAAACTGATTCAATTTTCACATCAAAATGACTAAAACGTCATGAACGCTGACAGGTTTAAAGAAAACAAAAATGATAAAGAAAATTGTTCACATTTTTTCTTGTCTCATCCTTTAATAACGTGTCTTCATATTTTAGCTTTAATCTTCTGCATAATATATTCTACCTTGTCTACATAAAAAACAAAATATGTCATTTTTGTGAGAGAATGACTTCACAGTTATTTTCGAAATATGTACAGTGATCCGTATTTTGTAAGACACAAAAAGTTCGTTCTTTATGTATAGATACCGACAATTAAAGGCCACACTTATCGATGATTTTAGTTATGAAATCGTTATTTTTGTAAGTATCGATAATCTTCGATAATCGTTCATAAATCTTCTGTACGTTTTAAAAATGAGGTTTAGATAAAGTTTTATTATTTTAGTTCCTTCGATCAACGGTAACAAATCGAGTCTATGTTTGTAAATGATGTAACTTGGACTGTAGTAATATTTGTTTGCAACACATGCATTTTTGATAATAAGACATTAAGTATCTTTGATAGACAACAGACAATCAAATCCAATTTTATTGACATGACGCGACGTCATAAGTTGGAGCTAAGTTGTTTTTGGCTATATTTTTTATTAAAAAAAGTTTCGCTATCGCTATCTATATTACACTATATATATATTATGTAATATATCTTCTGAAAAAAGAGACCAACCTCTGTTTTACTTTATAGCTTTTAGTTTAATTTAAATAAGTTATTACCGACTCTGGGGGCCTAAAAAGAACAAGCACAAAGACATAGAGATGTAACAGGAAAGTTCATGCATCTACGATATAAAAAAAGGCAGATGAAAATAATAAAAAAATAACGTCTGACGCTAAAGAATTTTCCGCAAAATGACCGTCTGCCTAAACTACTGAAATCATAAACGTAAAACAACAAAACGTCATATACATATGTCATACAAATATACTTATACCGATAATTTGTATTACCGTCCATAACAGAACAGAAAGTTTATTGATGTAAACTATATACAGTTTTTTTTGTCTTACTGAATACATACGATAATGATTCTATTTTTTGTCATACGATTACAGAAATCAAGGTGGACATTTCAAAGTGAGTACAATACAGTGTAGCAATTATAATAGATACAAACATACATAACGTATTGCATATTCCTCCAAAGATAAGAAACTCAAATTAGTTTCTAAATTATGTTAATAGAATAATACATACATATTTTTGAACTTCTAGTATCATTATTCCAGTTTTAGTCAACAGAAATGATTAAAATGAGGCTGCGTATCGTAGCCTTTCCAGTTACAAGCCAGTTTAATACTATGACCAAAAATACGTGACTTATGTTTGCAGATGTAGCATGTTTTTGTACCATTTAATCACCCACACTACATTATCATAACAGATGACTATGAACAAAGTCTCGTGAATTAGCTATTCGGAAATATTAACTTTCTATGAGTAAGATATCTACTCTTGAAATGATCTGAAATAATCCTTAGTAAATGAAAAGCCTCAAGCTACCGTGTATGTCAGGTACATTTTCCCTTGAGGTGGTACAATTTGGGATTATTCGATCCTTAAATATCTCTTTTCAGTCAGTTCGAGCCATTACCTTGACAAATTATTCATTCTGGGTTAACACATTATTATTTATAGGGGTATTTAACGAAGTGTAATTGACTGAACACTGACTAGGACGGACAAGGATCGGCGTTCGCGAATATAGAGACGAGTTATGGTCTTCACTGGTCGCAAAGCAATAAGAATAGCCGCCAATAATGTGAATTCTAAAATACACACTAATATCAGATGAATTCTTATACCATTTTTTTGCAAAATAATATTTTCCGAATTTTCAATTTAAACCGCCCACTGCCGCCTGCCTTATCTATAATACTGACGCTAATTTTCTCCGTGACAAATTCAGAAATAAAATTGAAATTTTCAATGTAAAAATTCTATTTTTGAGAAGCTTTATGGACAAAAGAAATACATAATTATGTTGCTTTTATATATTGAGGGTATTAATGGTTTCTGAAGGTCAGCCTCCGTGGAATACGAAGCTCATAAACAACAACAACAACAACCACAACAGGCTTACTTCGCTGAGTTTGTAGGTTACAGGTTTTAGGTCCGCTACACCTTGTTAGAAAGGAAAAGGCTTCTTTCCGAGGATATGGTATGACTCCAAGAATAATGGTAAGCTATAAACTATCGACTTGCAGAACTGATATACTTACTATAGCAATAATACTTTCAGAAGGCTTTGAATAATATGAAGGGAAAACGCGTACACCTACTTTAGAAAGGTGTATAAAACAGAACAAAATCGAACCGTAAGAGTTTTGTTTGATATCTCAAACAGAAACAATAACAACTTGAACACTCTATTTCTTTGCGTACTAAGAACTATCTAAATATATTGTCTATAATTATAGAACAGGTATATTGATTCCCGTCCGCAGACTTATAGCCAGTTTCATGTTAGTTACACCTAACTGCTCTTGCATTGTACTAAAGGCTACCACGCATCGGTAAAATCCACAAACTGTTTAGCTTTAGTATCTTCCTGATTTTTTTTTTATTTCTTTCCTTGTTTATTTCTTTATTCATTTTTGAAGAGCGAGTATTTTTAATGAAATGATCAAAATGATCTTAAGACTTTATATTATTTTTATACTCTTTTAGTTGAGAATTAATTTGTCTTATGCGCACCTTATTTCTATGAAAACTTAAAATGTTAAATGATTTCACAGCAAACTTCTAAGAATAATCTCATACCCTTATTAGAAGGCGATACTCTCATTCTTCTTGTTGAACCGACTCTATATGATATACATGTATATAGTTCAAGGGGTCAGATTTGCTTTTTAATTTGATATTAGTATTTTCCGGTTAACTTATCGTTATATTAGTGTTCAAAACGACAAATATGCATGGAGAGTCAAGAAAAATGTTGAAACATTGTGAATATTAAGAAATCATGTAAATTAACACTAACAAAGACTTCTTTCATTTCTGAGAGAGATATATATGAAAATATACCTTTCTGTACTGTGGTAAAATGAATTTATGACTAGGCCAGTCATAAAAAGATTTTTTACCGTATTCAGCTTTTCCTAATGTGAGTGAAACTTTGTTTTTATTAGTAAAACGACTGGAATATTTGTTCTTCTAAATAAATACATCATTGCAAATGGAGTTTTTTTTTTAGATTTCAGGGTAATTTTGACCACTCATATATGTTTAATGATCTTGATAAATAGCAAAAGGATTTAAATTTATCACGATAAGCGTGACTCTACATAAAGACTATAGAAGACAATGGACGAAATAGTAAATTAGTTCTGAAGACAGCTGAGATGTCCCATAGTGAAGAATTTGTATTTCATAAATATCTTGTTCGAAGGATATTTCATCGATTTTAAATATCAATCAAGTAAATGGGATACTTTTTACTTTAATGAAGAGAAAAAGCATTTAATATTAATAATAATAATAACAACAAAAATGATAATCAGTTAACAGGTCTTATTATTTCAAAATCTGAAAACTGTTTTCGCTTTTAAAATAAACTTTGTGAGTGATGAAATTTGGGGTGATCTGAATGGAAGTTCGAATGGAAGGTGTATGGAATCCGTCAATATAGTTATCTGATTTCTTGAACAAGTGTTTCCGACAAGTACTATTTTGTATACAAATGATCTCAAATTAAGAACTTATACAGTTTAGTATTTCATTATAATCAATCTGAAATCAAATTCGCATTTGTAAAATAAAGGAAAGGATTCAAACTTACTAATGAATTAGACCATGGTCATATTTAAAACTATATATATATTATATTATATGATCGTTTTTAAACGGCTTAAACTGTAATCACCCTGTCTGTGTATACAAGTTAATCTTGTTTGATTTATCGCTTAAAATACCCTGTTAGTTGTGTAGCACTTATACTATTGTACAGGCGAATGTTCAGTCCTTACCAAGACTAGAACATGTATAGAAATATACGAATTCAAAATTCAAAAGTTGGCTTCTTTTTGCAAAAAAAAAAACTATGTCGTAAGATCACCAGATATTAAATTCAATATACAAAACATGGCTCAATATACAAAAAGAAAGAAAAAAGAGAGAAAGGCTGAAAGAAAGAAAGAAAGAAAGAAAGAAAGAACAAAAGAAAGAAAATAAAAAAGAAAGAAAAAAAGAAAACGAATCTAAACTTTACTATATATAAGTCCTGAAAAGAAAGCAAGAAATAATGACATACCTTTTTTACAGATGCCCTCCCGTTCCCTACTTTTATGTACTTGTCCTTTTTTCTTTTTCGAAACTGGTTCACAATAGAGTCCTTTATCACATTTTCCGAGGTAGAAATAGTACCCCCCGCACTGTTCACCCTGTACCCGTGCACAGACCGGGCAGCACCCACACACCCCTGTGGTCGTGCCGCCACGACACTCGAGCTTTGAAGCGCTCTTCGGAGAGCAGTGTATTTTATCACACGGCGGGCAAGTCATTGCTCGGACGTACGCACAAACGCACAGTATAAAAACGGAATATAAGAAAAAGTTGAAAATGTAAGTTTCTTTCACACCGATCATCATCTGTTTCAGTAAATGCGGAATATGACACCCAAAAATAGTTTGTATCACTTAAAACGTCGTAAATAGGAGCCACTCATAGATTTCTCCGCGAAATTTGGAGTCATGTAACAACATAAATCTTTTAAATAGATGAATATCTCATTTTAATATTCCATTTAATAATCTTAGATATGCGACACCGTTTTAACTGCATTGTTTGACAATTTCAAACTTCTTCTGAAACAAACACTTCATACCGCACGTTCGTGTTATTTTATTATCATTTTTGACATTTTCAGTATTTTCTGCTATAACATTCTCGTTTTTAATGTGTCCTCTTTTGAATTATTATTTTAAGAAAAACAACCACCTTGTTTATCAATCGTTAGAATATTCCGTCAGTGATTGCACTAAGTCCCGTGATGTATGCAATCAAAACAGAATCAATGTGCCCGGCAGAAAATATTCCAGTTGTCGGCACTCTTTGAAGTTACTTTTGATCTTTCGGTTTTCGATAATTTCACTAAAATCCACGTGCAAGTTGTAATACGCTTTACTTATAATACCTATGAATCTGTTTTCACGTTCCGTTTCATTCATTTGCACAGTGTGGGAAAATTCTATACTCACTATCCAATCAGAACATCTCGCGGAAAGTGACATCATCACGGAAGTGGACCACCTACGGAGCGTCATGGTTTTGGGTATCATAACAAAAAATTAAAAATTTTCTCTTCCCAAAAACCAAAAGTGATGAAAAGTTAAGAGGGAAGTACAATTATCAAACCAGACCAAAATCTCGGTACACATTAAATGGGCAGGAATTTGAGTGACATTATTAAATTATCTGTCATGTAAAAATGTGAACAACAGAGCTATGCGGTATGTAAGGGTTAAGCGGATTGATTTAAACGCAGAAAGAAAAAAATCCATGTGTTATCAAGAATATGATTAAGTTTTATAAAATTTAAATTTGATATAATAATTTATCATTTAAGCATAACAAGAGGAAAACGGGAGACATTGACCTAAAATCCAAGAGTTTAAAAGCTATGCAAAAGCTATTGACCAAATCAGAACTACTTGCGTTCAGTTTGATTCTAAGTATCTATGTGTTGAATGGATTTTATGGAACATCATTCTTAAATTAATTAAGACACTTTTTTATGTGATTTTCCGAAAGTAACTATCGTAATGTTAGTGTTGATCGGAAGAAAACTCGCCAAAACAACATATCTTAGATCTATTTAGGTCTATGTCTACGTGAATTGTGTCACATCTTTAAGATAAAAAGCGCTTTGTCACTCAGTGAAATAAATATAGCAAAAAAGAATAATATAATCAAATAAATAAAGTATATGACTAGAAAATCTTTAAAGAGAACAAACGTTTATCTAATCTCTGTTTTTTTTTCCTATTTCGACTTATGCGGATGTTGCGCTTTGTAGCGGCAGAGCCAGTATAGATGACTTTCCCAGCCATTTCCACCTCGTATCCCAGTACATTCTCCCTTACAAACAGTTTGGCATATCGAATCTATTTGTTTCTTGAACTCCTGTCCCCACGCCTTGTCTCAATAGACATTCAAGGGAGGCAAATGCGTCGAGACCTTGCCAGATAAAAGCGAAGGTAATGATACATTCTCTTTGGTTCGCTGAAAAGGAATTGAGTAAGTACATTGTTCCCGATGTAACATGATCTATAAGACTTGCGAACTATGACTTAGGAGTATAATCTTGACATATTATAAAAAGACCATATCCACGTAACTGCAAAAAAAAACCCCAAGCAATTCACTTGCAAGAGAAAAACATGTCGGTAACAAATGTAATGAGGTAATAATTAGCTTCAAATAAGTGAACTACTTTATCTCTGTCGCACATTGCCAATGACTGATGATTTTAAGAAACAACAGATAGAATATATTCCACAACAGTTTCCTTAAAATATAAGTTAAATGACCCATTCTCACTATACCTGTTTGAAAAAGCTCGTAAGCGGAATGTTTGTTTGCCAACTTGGCATAAATAGAAGTACTCCGAAACCCACGCTCCCGGTTGCAACCTTTTATGCGCTTGTTTTCATATTATTGTATTTTGTTTCAGAATTCTATCGATTCCGGAGCGTTTGCTGGATATTTTTCTTTTATTTACTCGCTCGTACTTAGTTTGAATAAAATTGCACCGATTGCCTAATCAATCAATTGAGAAGTGTATTGTTTGCCACCACCCCCGCTTCCCGAATGCACTTTTTTGTAGAAAGAACAAATATTAATATTCCTACAATATGACGTAAACGGACAAGTCGTATTTATTTACTTTACAACAAAATATTTCTATCAGTTGATCGTCAACAAAGTTTCAAGGCTTTTGTGTATGCTGCTTTTGTGAAACGATTTGTCTAGAAATCAATGCTTCTAAAAGACAAGTAAAAAGCATAATCGTCTTTATCTTCGCGATAAAAAGCATGTTCATATCAAAGATGATTTGTCGCAATGTCGATGATAAATTAACCAAAATCAAACATTTTAGGAAAATGGCCTTTAAAAAAAAAACAAATAACAATTTTGGTCATTGGCGAAGCAGTATCCGCGCTTTGTTGAAAAGTGAAGACAAGAAAGTAACCAAGCAACTTCAGCCACTGAGCATGCAAAATACTTATCTGTGCAACGTCAGCTTTAAATAACATTTGAATTACAACACAATGTTATCTGTGCAACATTAAAACGAAACAAAAATTGAGCCACGTCAAAGAAGTATCCAAGTAACATAAACACGATAAAAAAATTGAGTTACGTCATTACGTATACATGTATGTGCAACGTAATAACAAAATAATGGTTGAGTTACGTCATTGAAACATTTAAAAAACGTCAAATGAGTGGAATCTGAGCTGCGTCACAAAAATATCCACAAAATGTCGTCAAAATAGACAACAACTGAGCAACGTCACATACGTGTCTGTATATGTCAATACGAGACATAAACAGAGTTTCGTCAAAAAACTGTTCACGCAATGTCAAAATGAGAAAATAATTGGGAATCTCGTAGAAGTATCCGTGCAACGTCAAAACGAGAAAGTAATCGTAATCTCACAGAAGTATCCGTGCTACGTCAAAACGACATAGTAATTGGGAATCTCACAGAAGTATCCGTGCAACGTCAAAACGAGAAAGTATTTGGGAATCTCACAGAAGTATCCGTGCAACGTTAAAACGAGAAAGTAATTGGCAATCTCACAGAAGTATCCGCGCAACGTCAAAACGACATTATAATTGAAAATCTCACAGAAGTATCCGTGCTACGTCAAAACGAGAAAGTAATAGGGTATCTCACAGAAGTATCCGTGCAACGTCAAACCGACATAGTAATTGGGAATCTCACAGAAGTATCCGTGCAACGTCAAAACGAGAAAGTAATTGGGAACCTCGTAGAAGTATCCGTGCAAAGTCAAAACGAGAAGTATTTGGAATCTCACAGAAGTATCCATGCTACGTCAAAACGAGAAAGTAATAGAGTATCTCACAGAAGTATCCGTGCAACGTTAAAACGACATAGTAATTGGGAATCTCACAGAAGTATCCGTGCAACGTCAAAACAAGGAAGAAATTGGGAATCTCACAGAAGTATCCGTGCAACGTTAAAACAAGAAAGAAATTGGCAATCTCACAGAAGAATCCGCGCAACGTCAAAACGACATAATAATTGGGAATCTCACAGAAGTATCCGTGCAACGTCAAAACGACATAGTAATTAGGAATCTCACAGAAGTATCCGTGCAACATTGAAACGACATAGTAATTAGGAATCTCACAGAAGTATCCGTGCAACATTGAAACGACATAGTAATTGGCAATCTCACAGAAGTATCCGTGCAACATTGAAACGACATAGTAATTGGCAATCTCGCAGAAGTATCCGTGCAACGTCAAAACGACATAGTAATTGGCAATCTCACAGAAGTATCCGTGCAACATTGAAACGACATAGTAATTGGCAATCTCACAGAAGTATCCGTGCAACGTCAAAACGACATAGTAATTGGCAATCTCACAGAAGTATCCGTGCAACATTGAAACGGCATAGTAATTGGCAATCTCACAGAAGTATCCGTGCAATGTCGAAACGAGAAAGTAATAGGGAATCTCACAGAAGTATCCGTTGGTTCAACGTTGAAACAACATAGTAATTGGCAATCTCATAGAAGTATCCGTGCAAGCTCAAAACGAGATACTTATTGTGAATATTACAGAAATATCCGTGCAAGGTCAAAACGAGGTACTTATTGTGAATCTCACAAAAATATCCGTGCTACGTCAAAACGACATAGTAATTGGCAATCTCACAGAAGTATCCGTGCAACGTCAAAACGAGAAAGTAACAGGGAATTTCACAGAAGTATCCGCGCAACGTTGAAACGACATAGTAATTGGCAATCTCATAGAAGTATCCGTGCAAGGTCAAAACGAGATACTAATTGTGAATGTCACAAAAATATCCGTGCAAAGTCAAAACGAGATAGTAATTGGCAATTTCATAGAAGTATCCGTGCAACGTCAAAACTAGAAAATAATTGAGAATCTCACAAAAGTATCCGTGCAAAATCAAAACGAGATAGTAATTTGGAATCTCATAGAAGTATCCACAAAACGTCGAATCGATATAGTAATTTGGAATCTCATAGAAGTATCCGTGCAACGTCAAAACCGAAAAAGAATAGAGAATCTCATAGAGGTATCCGTGAAACGTCAAAAAGAGATAGTAATGAGCAATCTCACAGAGAATCGTGCAACGTCAGAACGAGATAGTTATTAGCAATCTCACAAAGAATCGTGCAACGTTAAACGAGATTGTAATTTGAAATCTCACAGAAGTATCTGTGCAACGTCAAAACGAGATAATGATTTAAAGTTTCTGTGCAACGTCAAGACGAGATATTAACTGGAATCTCAAAAAAGTTTCAGTGCAACGTCAAAACGAGATATAATTAGGAATCCCATAGAAGTATCCGTGGAACGTCAAAACGAGGTAACGATTTAAAATTTCAGAGAAGTTTCCGTGCAACGTCAAAACGAGATATAATTGGGAATTCCACAGAAGTATCCGTGCAATGTCGAAACGAGACAGTTATCTGAAATCTCACAGATGTATTCGTGCAACGTCAAAACGAGATAATAATTGGAATCTCACAGAAGTATCCGAACAACGTCAAAAGGAGATGGCTATTGGGAATCTCACAGAAATGTCCATGCTACTTTAAAAAGATATAGTAATTGGCAATTTCACAGAAGTATCCGTGCAACGTCAAAACGAGATAGTAAAAGAGAATCTCATAGAGGTATCCGTGAAACGTCAAAACGAGATACTAACTGGGAATATCACAGAAGTATCGATGCAATTTCAAAACGAGAAAGTAATAGGGAATCTTGCAGAAATATCCGCGCAACGGCAAAAACGAGATAATAACTGGGAATCTCACAGAAGTATACGTGCAACGTCAAAACGACATAATAATCGGGAATCTCACAGAAGTATCCGTACAATGTCAAAACAAGATATTATTAAGCTATATGAAAAATATAAAGCCATCATCAGAACAACACAACAACTGGGACATATCACAAAAGTATAAGCAGAACGTCAAAACCAGTAAACAATAGAACTATGACACAGAGGTATCCGAGTATTAAAAACATAACGGCAATTTTTGAACCATGTCTTAAAAGTTCCTCTGCAAAGCCAAAACTAGGCAATAATTTGGCTCAGTCACAGGAATCTCCATTACCGCCAAAATGGGACACATATGTCACAGAAGCATCTGTGCAACGTCAAAACGAGAAATGATATAAGGAATGTAATAAAAGTATCAAAGCATGGACAATACGAGGAAACAAATGAGTTCTTTAAGAAGTACCCATGAAGCTCAAAATAAGACAACTTCCGAGCCACGTCACAGAATTATGCGTTTAACGTCTATTGCAACGTCAAAACATTATAAACTATAATTGAGCCCAGAAGAGTATCCATGCAACGTGACAAAGAAAATACAATATAGCAATGTCAAACAAATGCCTGTGCAACGTCAGTTAGCCAACAAATTGATAAGTATCAGTGAAGCGGCAAAACGAGACAACAATTAAGATGTGACAGGGTATTTGATTAACGTCAGAGAGGCACCCATTGAGCCATGTCACAGGAGTATCGATGCAACATCAGGACGAGACGGCAATCGAACTGTTTCATAGAAATAACTAAGCAGCATCAAAACCAGATGGCAATTTATCTGTGTCACAGAAGTTTCCATGCAACGTAAGTAAGGCAGCTGTTTAGCTGTGTCACAGAAGTATCAGTACAACTTCAAAACGAGATGTTACTTTAGATATGTCAAAGAAGCTTCCATACTATGTCAAAATATGACAATCGAGACAAGTCACGGAAGTATCTGTTCAACGTTTATACGGATCAACAATTGAGATACGTCACAAAAGCTTCCGTGCAAGGTTAACATGGGTCAACATTGAAACACGTCACAAAAGCTTCCGTGCAACGTTAATACGGGACAACAATTGAAACATGTCACAAAAGCTTCATTGCAACGTTAATACGGGTCAACAATTGAGACACGTCACAAAAGCTTCCGTTCAACGTAAATACGACTCAACAATTGAGACATATCACAAAAACTTCCATGAAACGTTAATATGGGTCGGCAATTGAAACATATCACAGAAGCTTCCGTTAATACGGATAAACGATTGAGACACGTCACAGAAGCTTCCGTTTATCATCAAAACAAGGTAAAAATGAATTTACCTGAGGATCGCCGCAACAGGACATTTATGCAGATATGTCTTAAAAGTATTCGTCTAACATCAAGGTAAGACGATAACTAAGCAACGTCACAGAAACATCTATTCAAGGTGAAAACAGGACAACCTCTGAGCCACGTTAACGATTTATGAAAGCAACTTACAAAAGAAACAACAATTAAACACCGTAACAGAATTATCTGTGCAAAGTCATGAGTATCTGTGTTAAATGAAACAACAATAACAAAAAAGACGTATCATTAGTTACAGTTTAATGAGGCAACAGTTCAGCCGTTTCACAGAATCATCTTTCAAAATCAAATGAAAAACATTGTTGATCTGCGTCAAAGAAGTATTCATGCAACGTCAAAACGAGAAGAGAACTGAGTCACCATGCGACATGAAAATGATGTTTGATTTGGCTTTTTTAATTTCATTTACATTACTACTCACGCAACAACAGAAAATAACAATAACTGAGCTATGGTAAAGAAATAACACGTTACAACAAATCGAGTCCTAGAAGCATCCCTGCAACGTCGAAATGAGACTATCATTAAGTCGGCAAAGATCTTTCAATGCAACGTAAGAACGGAAAAATGTACCATGTTTGAGAAATATCCGTGTAACTTCAAAACTAGGCAACAATTAAACTACGTCAAAGATTTATTCATGAAACTCTTAAGCGAGACCGAGACAAAAATTGAGCCAGATCACAAAAGAACACATGGCAACAATAAAAGTACAACTTTGATCTTAGAAGTGGCCTTACAAAGTCAAGCGAGGCAACATTTAAGCCACGTCAAAAAAAGTATTCATGTAACTTCGGAATGTTGCGATATTTGAACTACGTCATACAAGAATAAGTGCAACATCAAATTGAGACCTTGGGCCAGGAAACAGAAATACATGTGAAATGTCAGAATAGTTCAGTAATTGAGCTGCGTCACAGAAGAATAAATGCAACGTCAAAACGAGACAAACATTGGGCCAGGAAACAGAAATACATGTGAAACGTCAGAATGGTTTAAAAATTGAGCTGCGTCACAGAAGAATAAGTGCAACGTCAAAACGAGACAACCTTTGGGCCAGTTAACAGAAACATTTGTGAAACTTCAGATTGGTTCAATAATTGAGCTGCGTCAAAGAAGAATAAGTGCAACGTCAAAACGAGACACACATTAATCCACGTCACATTATTTTCTTATTATTCTTTCTCTGGCACAACTGCATTCAAACATCCTGTTCAGACAATTGTTGTCAAAGCAATATTTTTGACTTGTGGAGACTTTCTGTTATTCGTAAATAAAGACTTATTTTAAAGTGCCTTAAACTTAACTCTCAGGGCCAGTGTTTCATAATGAATGGCGAATAGCAAAACCATTATTTTTTATTCAATATATACATTTTCTTAATTCAGTGCTGGTTAATGTACTATTATGTCTATTACGAACAAATCTGACATCTTTACGGTGGCACAGAGGTGACATGCACTACTATTGTTTATTGCACAACTCTTTTTTATTATTTTGTTCTCACAACATAGCTCACTTGTTCCCACGAGTTAGTAAGTCGTTGCCTCGAATTAGTATCTCGTGGAAACGAAATGCAATCAAAAGTAAGACGGGAAGAAAATCAACAAGACATGTGACAATTCAACGACATTAGCACGAAATAATACCTTGCCTCGCTTTGCATTGTCGTATTGTCACATGCCATCATTTGATGTCGATCCATGACACACAATGAGACATTCAATACGACACACGACAGTGTGATGCGACATACGGCACGACGCACAACAAATCGACACGACATTTGCTTTTTACTAAGTTATATCGTGGTCTGCGATAGGGCGACAACGAGACGCTTCTGAGTTCAATTATCTTATGTCGTATCGCTTTGTTGTGTGTCGCATCACGTTGTCGTACATACGATATTTAATGTGACCCTAATTGGATTCCGTACTCATAATATTATGTCTTTACAGTTTCGAATTTCCATATACTTTGTATTTATCTCCTGACAATTTGTATTATCAACCCTCGAATCAGCCATGAACCACGTTTGCCGGACCAAGGATGACTGCAGACCAGTCCTGTTTACCGACGAGACAAGGTATCAAAGAAGGCCATAAAAAGAAGCCATGGATTGACCGCAAAGTGAAAGCTGCCATCAGAAAAAAAAAGCAAAATTGTACACTAGGATGAAGAAATCTGGCATTGAAAAAGACATTAACAAGTACAAAAAGAGGAATTTAAAGCAACATCACAGAAAATTGAAAAAAAAAATCCAGCTACTTCACGTATGTAAACAACCTTATTGAAATCACCAATTTAGACCATGAAAAACAACCAAAACAAAAGAAATTTTGGAGCTTCATCAAATCCCAGCGGAAAGATAACACTGGAGTACCCCCTTTGAAAGATAAAGGACGGCTTTTTAACATGACAAAGGACAAGGCAAACATTCTGAACAGACAATCTATGTCTGTATTTACTCATGAACCAAAAGGCGACATCCCTATCCCTAGTGGGACACCATTTCCCACAATGGAAGAGATCGAGATCAGAGAAGAGGGTATCCTCAAGCTGCTTTTAAACACATACCCCAGAAAAGCTTCCGGTCCAGACAATATATCTGCAAGGATTCTACGTGACTGTGCTGAGGACATTGTACCAATTCTAACCCTGATTTACCAGAGATTACTCACTGAGGGTAAAGTTCCCGAGGATTGGAGACAAGCCAGTGTCACTGCCATATACAAAAAGGGTGCAAGGCAGGAACCTGCAAATTATCGCCAAGTCTCCCTAACAAGTCTCACCTGTAAGCTATTAGAGCATGTTATTATGAGTCAGACGCTTAAACACCTGGACAAGTTCAACATCCTCCATGACTGTCAGCATGGTTTCAGGGCGAAGAGGAGCTGCGAGACTCAGCTGCTTACATGAGCTGGCATCATCCCTCGACCGGAGGATCCAAACAGATATGATCATCCTAGATTTTAGTAAGGCGTTCGATCGAGTACCACACCAACGGCTACTAAAAAGATCGACCATTATGTTGTGAGAGACCAAACACTAGAGTGGAGTTCTTCCTTTCTCCAGGACAGGACCCAGAAGGTGTTGCTTCATGGGCAAAGTTCTGATGAAGTTCCAGTTGTCAGTGGTGTACAATAAGGGTCTGTCCTGGGTCCGCTACTTTTCCTCATCTTCATTAATGACCTTCCTGATGGACTGCATCTTTACGGTGAATACCCTAGCCAAATGGGAGGCAACATGGGGGGTGGATTTCCACCCACAAAAGTGCAGCATCCTCAGAGTGACAAGGGCAAAATCACCTCTAGAGTCCAACTACACGCTGAAAGGGGTACAACTGGCACTAGAGAAAACATCTAAATACCTAGGGGTTGACCTACAACAGGATCTAGGATGGAAATCCCATATCGACAGGACAAATAAAAAGCATCCAACATGCTCGGATTCTTGCGGTGAAATCTGCATAATACCAGCAGAGAGACCAAAACCAGAGCATACATCTCTCTGGTTCGATCAAACCTCGAGTATGGCTGCATCATTTGGAATCCGTACCATAAGGTCCTAACAAACAAAGTGGAAATGGTTCAGTACAGAGCAGCACGGTTTGCAACAAATCAATACCACAATACCAGCAGTGTGTCCAACATTCTTAGGGAGCTGGAATGGGAGATATTACAGTCACGCCACCACAAACACCAACTCACAATGTTTTATAAGATTATCAACCACCTAGTAGACACAGACAAAATGGAATACCTACCAAGGTGTCCGCACAGAATCATATTCCTGCCTTACTCTACATCGACAGACTGCTTCAAGAACAGTTTCTTCCCGCGAAGTATCCAGCTATCGTGTTTTACTGTTATACTCTTTTTCTTATTCTTGCGCACCATCAAAGCAATGTCAAGTTTGACAGTGTGATGAACTCTTGTAGATGTAGATGAGTCTAAACTATACAGCCGGTTAAGCCAGGGTGTGATGACGACTTGCTGAACAAACGGACCGTTGTGGTGCAGGCTCAGTGATGGTCCTGGGTGGCATCGGCTGGAATGGACGCAACGACCTCTGTTTCCTTGACTGCTGTGACCTCACTACTCAACGCTGCCTCGGCACCAGTCTCTCTCTATCTATTTGAGTTTATTTATCGTCGGTAAAGGTTGCTCATGTGACCGACGCCCCCTGCAAAGATTATTATTTTATGTTGTGGGGGACAGTGCAGGGTACTATAATTTATCCCGTTCCAGAGACACCCCTGTTCTTTTGCATTCTCAGTGTACAGCACTGATACATGAGACCTCATCCGAAAAAAAAAGTAATGCTAGTGGACCTCGCGACCCCTGGGTTACCAGTTTGGCGCGTTACCACTGGAACACTGAACCACTCCTGACGATATTCTATAGATGCCCGTGTCAGGTTGTATGCACGTTTAGTTTAGACTCATTTATTTTACATCGATTGCAATAGAAGTTCTTACAACTTAGATTCATCACGCTCGATGACTGCTTCCTGGGTTTCATACCAGTATTCGCGCAGCGTGGAGGAATATGAAGATCGTGAGAGAATCTCGCCTCTGACTGGATTTGAACCCACGACCTCCGGATCCGGAGCCCTGCGCTCTACCCCTTGACCATGGGGCCTCCTCATGTATTTTAACTGTTATTAAACAAAAAAAGGAGGACGCGGGGGGGGGGGGGGGGAGAATTTAGTGACAACTCAGTTTGGACAATAACAAATGATGCACCCTTTGCAAGAAGTGATGATGTGTCTTGTGAAGGCATCATTTATACAGATCTTTTTTCTCATCAAAGGAAAAGATACGTACTGGTAAACATTTAACAGTTAAGAATATACACTTATAGTTTAGACAAATGTAAAAAGAGAGTGCCTATGGAAGGAACTGCTGTTGACAGAAGAGATTGTTGTTTTCCAATAGAAGGTACGTTAGTTTTGACAAATTTTGGTATGAAGGAATGTAAAGATCGTGAGAGAATCTCGCCTCTAACGGGATTCGAACCCGCGACCTCCGGATCCGGAGCCCTGCGATCTACCCCTGGACCATGGTGCATGCAGGGGCAAGGGCAATATGTTCATTTTGATGGGCGATATCCCCCGCCTCATATTATCAGTGTGATCCCTCTGGAATGAGTTAGAGCTATCGATTTTGGCCCATTTAGTCCAGGAGGAGTGTCCAAGAGCTTGGCGCCGTACGTTTGTTCAAGAATGGAACAATATTCCAAAACGCTCCATTAGGATCGCGATTGGGAGAATAAGGAGTCTGGCTGTTAATCAAGAATACTGACTCACAAACCCGATATTAAGTCTATAATATTTTCTTGCAACTCCATAAAAAGTCCGATTTCCCGAAAACATCAAAACATGCAATGTTCTCATAATATAGAACTAAACACAACGCTAAAACACAACCATACCCTACATTTCTTCACAAAATAAATAAAATATGTAATAAAAAGAAAAACAATACAAGTCAAAATAATTACGCAAGTCAAACCTAAATTAAGAAGAATAATATGTCATGCAGTGTAGTAAATATGAGTGATAATGTACATAGGCAGGCGCTTACATTGTATTTTTTGTACATTATATCAAGTAAAAAGTATCTTGAACGTCTTGGAAATTCATGTAGTGTTACAGATGAGATTTGTTTGATCATGTAATATAAAACACAGTGCCAAAATTCGATCCAAGACGGAGACGCATAACTATTCAGGTGTCGGTAAATAGTCCAGAGTAAACAGATAAAGGGAGGTAATTTGACGATCCGATTTTGTATATTTTATTTTGCTGCTTATGTTGTTTTTTTATATGTCTCTAATATTTTTCTGTGTAGTAACATTTCGATATTTAAACAATTTATTTTACGTTTTTATAAGTAAATTATATATTTTATGTTCCTTGATTTGTTAAATTTACCCTGATGGATGGGAACAAAACCGGATGATTTTTATTCGGATGACGTGTCTTTTAATGGTCTAGATACTGCAAAGACGTAAAGTATCGATGGCAATTTTAAGCTTCAAAAACAGTTTACTGAAAGTTCATTGTTTGTTTCAGTATGAAGTAACATTGAAATAGTTTTCCAGTTGGTTTGTGCACAAGAATTGACAAGTGGTAAAGATGATGGCAACAATGGATTTAGGGGCCCAAGGGGTCACAGAAGAGGTTCAGTAGACTTGCATGTTTTATACCTGTGCAGCGTTTCATACTTAAAGTGATGCAGCTAGAGTTTTAGAAAATTGGAGATTCAAGCATTAGAAAAATAAGATATCATTCTGACACAAAATGCACTATGTTACAATTTTCTGTTAGTTTTTCATGACCCAAACCTATTCTCCCACCCTGAAATAAAAATATATAATGTTACCAGAAGTTTTCTTTTTCAAATGAATAATCTTCATGAACAAAAAAAATATTTTATTCCTAGGCAACAGAACTGGCAGAGTATATCAAAGAGAGGATATGGCAAGATCCATTGGCTGCAGATCTTCAGTGGAGCTTATTCATTGCGGCTTTGAATAGTTACCGATTTGATTCAGTGCTTCGACCCTTCCCCCCTATGTTTATTGGTGAAGATGAGGAGAAAGATTTGAAATCACTGGTAAGGAAAATATATAAACAAATTCCAAGTTTTATCTTCTTTTTAAGAACACTTAAATGTCCTGAATTGTATTTCACTGGGGTTGGTTCTAAAACTTTATTGAAACTTTTGAATCATTAGAACTTTTGAATCATTAGAGCAAACAGTGGGATTGCAAGTACTGCTTTTTAGTTGCTGAAGTTTAAGTTCTTAGCCCTTGATTTATAAGGTAAAACATTTGCTAGGGAGCCCATGGCTGTACATTTAACAGTAAATGATAGCCGTAAAATCGGAAACTGGAGGTTACGTACCATGGAGTTCACATACCACTACATAAGTGTACCATTATTGGAAGTTATGTACCACTTATGGAAATAAGATTTTAGATTCAATACAGGTAAGGTGTTGCCATAAAGGTGTGTAACAACAGAACACAATTATTAAACGACAATATTTTTATTTACCTGCACAAAATCAGATTTGACAACTCATTGTCGAATTTATGCATGATAATATACGTAAATTAAGGTAAAAACTTTGCCATTTGTATATTGCTTTTCTATATTTTACCTATTTTGGTATATTAAAATAGCCATTAAAATTATTAATTCATTTTATTATGTCTGATTTCAATATTATAAACAAAATTACAATACATCTAAAATATATCAGCGGTATGTAGCCTCCAAAATATATATGTGGTATGTAACCTCCAAAAATGGTACGTAACCTCCAGGTACGTTATTGCACGTACATAAACCGTAAAATCACATATGGAACTGTATATTATGAGTACATCTTACAGTTTTTTGCCTCATACCATAGGAAGTTCATAAAAAATATCATTATAAAATAATGAATACATTTGAAAAAAATTACTTAATTTAAGTTTTTCTGTGAAACTATAAATTCATCAGAAAAATGGACATTAGATTCCAGGAATATACTTTTGTTACACTTTCTTTCTCAGCATGCTTTGGTAGACGATGTGCCATCACTTTCTCGTTTGTCAAGGGAGTGTTACAAGCAACCAACAAAACTGCTGGAACTCATGAAGTGGGTGCTGGATGCCAGGGCTTTTTCACTGACATCTCTGAACAAAAACAAAGTACAGTAATAAATTTATATTACTAAAAAGTTAGTGGGGTTTTATTTTCTGCACATAATGGGCAAAATTATCGAGAGGTAGAGCATATGTTCATTTGCATTGATGAAATAGTTTACATTTGCTCTCATGATACAATTAAAAATCATTCAATACTGTTTCGAGAAAAGAGGTGTTTTCTAAAAGCAGAAATAATGTCATTTTGTATATGGAAAAAAAAAATCTAATGTGCAAAATTTATGTGTAAAACAGCATGTCATTTAGTGATTAAATTTGCTTTCATCTTTGAGGTTTAAAGTAGAGTCACTTTTAGGTAAGTGGACAAAAGGTTTAAAAAAGTGGAATGGATTTTAACAGCTTAAAATGATTTTTTTAACATTTAGTTACAAGAAATACGGAGGCTGACAGGTCATACTGTAAAAGTACCTGATCCCCAGTACATCTTTGAGGTGACTCCAAGTGCACTTGCCGATGAGAAGTTCAAACATCTACAGAAGGACAGAGATTTATTATATGCATACCATGGGAGCCGCCTTGACAACTTCTACTCTATATTGCATAATGGTCTCGCCTCACATATGAATAAAGTAAGTTTAGTTCCTTGCTATTTGTTCGAAGAGTAATGTATATTTGCTTGAAAAAAGTAAATTTTCAAAGTGTGCTTTGCAGGTTTAAATGTTTATAGCTGCAAAATAATGTTACCCAAGCTGTTATAATGCTAGAATTTAAGATGAGTTCAAATGTATCAAGCCACTATAATTTACTCCCGTTTCTGCTACTGAAATTACATTTTAAGAGAAATTATTTCTGTTAAAAAAACCTACTTTTTGTGCCTTATTCGTGATCAGTTATTAATGTTTTTTATTAGTTCATCTGAGCTGATAGGCTCATGTCAGCGATAAAAATCAAGTACAGTCTGGTGTTCTGGTCAGTTGTTCTTGTCCATCAACAGTTCAACATTCAAATGAAATCTCCTCTGAAACCACCTGGCCTATTTGAACTGAACTTTTTCAGAATCTCCAATGAATGCCAGATTTGTAAAATTTATTGAGTTCCATGCAGGACTTTGATTGCCATGACAACCAAAAGGAAAAACTTCAAAACTCTTCTCCTCAACAACCCCTTGACTGATTTGATAATGATCTAGCACAGATGTTCTTTAGGTGACTTTGTGTATAAGTTTTGAAATTTATTATGACACATGAAAAAACTTGGCTGCCAGGTGCTGGGCTTATTTCCTCGAATTTGAAACTTTAAATTCTTCTAAGAAACTGTTGACCCAATCTGTAAATGGTTTGAAACAAATGTTTCTTGGTTGAACTTCTGTATGAATTGTGAAATTTGTATAATTCCATGAAAAAACATGTCCATCAGGGTATATTTATATAGTGTGTGTGTGGTTTTGTGTTGTGGTCCTTCAGATGAATTATTTAAATCATGGACTGGGAATGTATATAAATATACATTCATAATTTTACTTGCACATTCCAACTTTTTAACTGAAGTAACTTGCAATTCATTGAAAATAATTTCGTTTGTCTGAGTATGCTGTACTTAAGTGCCATGCTGTTAAAAGATTTGGTACTTAGGAGAGCGATATTGGGTCATCATGACCACCTTGTTCATATACATGTATACTTCTAATCATACAGACATCTGTGTTTGGAGAAGGCACATATTTATCCAGTGAACTCTCAGTGTCAATGATATATAGTCCAGATGGAGCAGGCTGGGACCATTCTGAGCTGGGCAACAGGGTGAGCTGTGTAGCTGTATGTGAGATGATTGATGACCCAGCAGTTAAATGTCAGGATAAACGTAAGATATATTTTGCTAAACCATATGGAAGGTAGTTGTTTGGCATAGTACCTGAAATACAGTAAATGTATAAGTGCATTTCAAAGTTTACACAAAATACTAGTGACTGTTAAAACAACTATTTGACTTTGGTTTAGTATCTTCTGGTAACAGGGTTTCTTTTCTTTTTCTACTGAAGGTTTCCATACCCACAGTGAACAGTCATGTTAAAGATTTGATCAAGCAAAGACAGTAGTTACTAATGCAGCATTATATTGGTTGTAAATTATGAATGCTATTTGTAACTGGAGAAAATGTGTCCATTTTAACATTAATGTACAGCTGTATAATTGTAATAATTATAAGCATGTGATTCTGCTGTTATGCCATGGTCTGTGTAATGTTTTTCTCTGCACTTTTGTTATGCCATGGTCTGTGTAATGTTTTTCTCTGCACTTTTGTTATGCCATGGTCTGTGTAATGTTTTTCTCTGCACTTTTGTTATGCCATGGTCTGTGTAATGTTTTTCTCTGCACTTTTGTTATGCCATGGTCTGTGTAATCTTTTTCTCTGCATTTTTGTTATGCCATGGTCTGTGTAATCTTTTTCTCTGCACTTTTGTTACTTTATAATGCTATTAAAGATATCAGGCCTATTCCAAGATTTATTTGTGCTTTGTTTATAAAATATTAAACTTTGTTAAAAGGATTAGCCCATATTCTCAGTTGTCAGTTATAAATTGTTCAAAATTCTTTGTTTTTAGCCTATGCAGAGGACATGAAACATGTTCCTAGTGGTACACCTGTACGGTCACGCGCTCATGCAGGCCCAAGTGAAGGTGGTGACGTGCCAGAGAAGTATTATGTTGTACAGAATAACGAGGTCATACGTGTCAAATACCTCCTGGTTTATGCAAAGAAAACTACATCTCATGGGTGTGTGTTAGCTCTGTATCGGTTTATGCATTTCCAGTCATTTTAATTATTTTACAGCAGTTACTCAATTTATACCTGTTTCAATTTGACTATAGAAGAAGCCTCAAATGCTTCTTATTAGTACAACTTTCTTGTCATGGTGCTGTCTGCATTTGAGAGGGAGGTTACTCTAACTTGCTTCTCTGACAAGATCTTTGGGATTCAACAGTAAATCTTATAACTCATTCACCTTAACAGAAATCATGAATTATTTTTGTCATTTTTTTTCTTTAAAACAGCTGTGAAATTTTGCTTTTGCTCTGTCCTCTGTGATCTTGGTTAACAGAATGAAATTTTATGGAAATAAGCTGATTATCATTCATGTTTTCATCTCTTAGATTAGTTTTGAAAATGGTACTTTAAGTGTGTGTTTTACATATATACCTTACCTTCATTCTTGTTACGAAGAGTGAATTGAACCTTTCATAGAGAGTTTTAATGGATATCAGAATTTCTGTAGTTTTAGGCTTACCCTAAATTTGAGATCCACACAACTAAAACTGTAATTGGATTTCAGGTCACAAAGAATTCGAGGTCAGTCATGGTTCATAAAACACAAATTCTCATTAATGATGATTGCCTACTTTGTGATACTGTGTGCTATTGGACTGATGAATTCACAGACTTTTCAGACAATCTGGAGACGAATGTGGCGATCAAGGTAGTGAAGAGTGATTTCAGTGTCTCAGCATTTAAACTTGGAAGAAAGAATTATAGTTTTGCAGAGAAGCAACAAAATATTCTGTGATGAATTGTAACAGAAATCAGCATTTTTAATCAAGTTATTATGAAATGTGAGGGAGGAAGAGATTATGTTCCATATTTAGTATGCTGATGAATTTGTGTGACCTACATGTACTATATCTGGTAGAAAGATGCTCAGAATGTGATCAGGAAAACATGTCCCTGGCCAGTCAAAACAAAATACAGTTGCAGTAGATGAGAAATGTGTTTGTAACTTGGCAAAGTTAGAAACATAAATATAATAGACACATATTTTTTTTCTATGGTTGTGGAGAGAAAAAAAAATGCCATGACTGGTTCAGTCCAAACAACTTGTAACCTAGTCACTGTGTGACACAAACACTACTCAGAATGCATGACAGTACATATATATGCACAATTGATGTGCTGTCTAAAAGAAGTTATGTTTATGTTGAACCCAGTTCAACCAACATAATGGTACCAGTTCTTCTTAGTTTTGCAGCTTTGTCTTCTTTACTTTTACAAAAATAAGAAAACCTTTTTTGTTTTTGTTTTTTTTCACTCCACTTAGTTGTTCAAAGTTATTTTCTGTTTATTTATTCACAGTGCAATCTGTTTTAGCTATGCAAAATATGAAAAACTTATGAAATCCACTGATTTTGTCAATTATGTTGTCTAGAATGTAATTCTAAATCCTGCAAATCATGTAAAATGTATATGCTATGCAAAGTTGAAATCCAAGTTTTTTTTAAGACAGTTACATAAACTGTCTAAATGTGCTTTGTCGAAAAAAAAATAGAGGACATGACAGACTCATCCACTGGGTGATGAAAATGAAGAAATCCAAGCAGCTAGTGAAGTTCTTTAGTCAGCAGAATTTAAAAGACTTGTCTGATTAATCAACATCAAGGCCATCCCTTCTGGTTATACCGTTGCCAGGAATGGTGGTATGTGAACTTTTTAGAGCAGCCTTTTCAGGTAGACAGTTTTTCATGTATTTATAACTGTGAATTTCAAACATGAAAAATGTGGGCTGTCTTATCAATGCTCTAACATGAAAATTCTTCATATATTTTCTTTGGAATATTCTAATATCTTTTTTTAACCAATTTCTGTGTTTGCATACAAGTTTCTTGTGATAGAACGGTCCCTACACTGAAAAGTCTCTACCATATTATAGTTTTTCTGGAACAGGTAAGGTTTGAATTAAAATGTTTCATCTTGATATATGTCAGTTACCTCAACACCCTTACAGTCGAGTGAACCTGATCCACCAGTCTGTTACTGACAGGAAGGTGTAAATAATGTGTTTTATTTTACCAGTAATTCTCTGTGCATATATTCCATATAGTCATCTTTTTATGCAGTTCGTGGTTGCATAATATGCAGTTCATGGATCAGCATGTGTTATACGGTTGATTTTCAGGAAAATTATATTTTAACTATGTGATAAATCTGTTTTCACTATCATTTCTTATTAATACAAAAAAATTACATTTGAATCAGTGGTGTTATGATTGAAATGTATATATTTAAATGAATCTATGAGTTATTTGATCATCATTAAGAACAAATTTCTGTTATTGCTTAAATGTTGCATAAGAACTTACTCTTATTTTTTATCTCGTATTGTAATCCCTTTATTTTTACATGGAAAATTCTGGTTTGCTGTTAATGCCTTCTTTAAATGAAATCCAAATTAAACATTGTTTAACAAAGCTTGAGTTTTAAACAGTACATGTAGTTATCTGAAAATCCTACTTGCCTTGTTATCGTCTGCTTACCTAGGTTAATATTGTTTTAACATTGAAATGATTTCTTCATAAATATCACTTTTAATGATATTAGATTCTCAGTCATTTGTTACCAGTGATAACTTACCATCGATATTCTATCATTTACTGGGCAATCTGTTATCAGTAATTGTTATATGAAGTTTTTGTATTTAGATACCAGTATACATATTTGTTATTTTTTATAATCTTGCATTTAAGCTGTCAGTTCATTGGTGACATCACCTTTATTAAGTGGTTGGAAATTTTGGGCAAATGTTAGGTTGATACCATGTCAATATGTACTCCTAAAATCATTATTTGTGTGTAAAGATTCATTGCATTAGGGAAACAGATATTCAATTAAATTTTATGAAGGTGCATGTGATTATAATACAACTGAAAATATATCCATCAGTAACCTTACAAAAATTTAAAATCCTGTAAAATACACATTGATAAATTTTGTAGCATAGAATGTACATTTTATTCGTTCATTTTAACAAATGCTTATTTTCTTACTTTGTTAAGGTTGATTACAATTTACTTGTTAAGACTGGTTATAAAATAAAATGGGAGAAACATTCTTTTGATATTATTTGCTTATAAACTCCTACCTTTACTTAGATAATGTATTACTGCTTGCTGTGTTCCAAAATAAAATGTCTACGCTCCTTCTTTAGTAACAGTGCTTCATCAGATCTTCATTTAAGTTAGTTAAACTCCCTTTTTATCATTTCCAGTACTGTAACAACAGCCTTTATGGTGATTATGGTCACTTAGCAGTACTAAGTTTTTTTAGTACCCAACCAGTTCACTGGAGGGGACTACAGATTTTCCATCCATCTGCAAAAACTGGATCCTGCGATAATTAAAGAAGTACTTGGATTATTTTCATGAAACTTGAAACATGGATAGATGGCAATATGGAGATTATGCATGGCATTTTATTTTGTTCCTATGTTGAGAAATTTGGTTGCTATGGCAACAAATAGACTTGAAATATTGCAAAAAAGGTGATATACTTTTGAAGCTCTATATATTTCCATTTTAAACTTGCTACATGTTTTGATACTCAAAAGACCACTTCACATATCATGTCCCATAACTCTGACCTTTGATTTCACAAAGTTATCCCCCTTTTTCACATTGAAATTTTTTCAAAAATCTACATTTCCTTGAATATTTCTGGAACCTATTGATGCATTTGATTGAAACTTCATACAAATTTTTTTGTAGTTATCATTAGTTTACACAATATGTTCCTGTCTGTCTGTCCGTCCATCTTAGTCTGCAAAAAAATAAGATTCTGTGATAATTCAAAAAGTACTTTGAACACTTTCATGAAACTTGAAACATAGATAGATAGCAATATGGAGATTGTGCAAATTATTATATTTTTCCTATGTTGAGAAATTTGGTTGCTTTGGCAACAAATAGAGTTGAAATACAGCAAAAATGGTGATATACTTTTGAAGCCCTATAAATATCCATTTTAAATTTGTTACATGTTTTGATACTCAAAAGACCAGTTCACACGTCATGTTCCATACATCTGACTTTTGATTTCACAGAGTTATCCCCCTTCTTCACATTGAAAACTTCCAAAAAATCTACATTTCCTTGAATATTTCTGGAACCTATTGATGCATTTGATTGAGACTTTATATAAACTGTATTGGTGTTATTATTAGTTTACACAATATGTTCCATGATTCTTTCCCTGCTATTGACAAAATCGTGCCCCTTTTTACTTAGAAAATATAGCATATTGTTTATTCTCTTGAATGTTTTCCTTGCAATTACTTTTGAACTTACACAGAGCCTATACAACTTTAGTCAAGTCTTACAGATCACACAGCAAGATGCAGTTATAAGTCTGTTCTTTGTATTGAAAAATTGAGATATTTATTTGTATTACATGTGAATATTTTATTAACTTTAAAACCAATGCTTTGAATTCAATGCAACTTCATACAATGATCAAGCACAATGACAGGAAGTGCAGTGTACAAGAGCTATAACTCTATCTTCACTATTTGTACAGTTATCGCCCTTTGTTGGTTTTCCTTGTCTGGAGCATAATTTGAAAACTAATGGTTGGAATTCATTGCATCTTCATACAATGGTCGAGCACAATGACAGGAAGTGCAGTGTACGAGAGCCATAACTCCATCTTCAGTAATTGCAGAGTTATTGCCCTTTGTTGGTTTTCCTTGTCTGGAGCATAACTCCCTCAGTTCCGAAGCAGTCTTGCAGGGGTATTTATTACATTCAGTGATAGCTTTAGTTTCACTTAATAAAACTCTCATTGATAGACACATGAATCAAGCCTTACTATCATGCATGACAATTTATGTTAAGAAAGTTTACAGTTTATCAAAATTGATAAAAATTAAATACTGGTTGTTCCCATGAACAAAAGGTAAACAGGTCACCTGATATGACATTAACTTTTTAGATGGCTCTTAAATGTCGGCAAAAGCAAACCTGAAAAGTCGAAATTTCGACTGTTCATTTCATATACAAATCCTGTCTGTTGAAAATTGAGTCATACACTATAGCCGTGTTTTAGTTTTGAAGTTTGTAAGTACATTTGAGATGACTATTTCCTTAGAAGTAAAAGAATAAAAGATATTAATATATTAATCAGATTGATATCATACACCTCTTTAATATATATGACAGATAAAATACCCTTTTTTCTCTTCATCAGAATATACTTTCATAATTATAAACAATTTTCCCTGTTCTGAAAAGAAAGATATTTTTTCAAAAGGGCTTACATGATAAGTGTCTCTTCAAAGGAAGCCACTTTCGGCATTTTTTATTTTTTTTTTAAATTTTGCATAAACTCAATGATACATCATCTCAATTTTCAGGTTAATTAGTTTGAGATTAACTCATGAAGTGTGGCGTGTGGGAGATAAACTTGAAACAGAACTTCTTTTGTTAATTTGTCTCTTTTCGCTACTCGATTCTCTTTGGATTCATTAACTTTGTGGACGGGTAAACAAATATGGCGGCTGTTTTCAAACATTTTAATAATCAACATAAATTTTAGTGTTGCTCTGTTCAACAGATTTATAAGCGAATTAAAAATGGTTGAAAAAGGAAAATATCTTGTAGTTGTAGCTGTTCTAGAAGGTAATTACACAAATCATTGCCTTCTTAGTGCACGAATATCAAAGAAAACTTTATAAAACAAGTCCAATCAAGTTTGACAAAAAATAGAATTTCTGTAACTATAATTGAGTTGACTTTTAGAACATCATATGACGTCCACAGAATTAAAAATTGATCTTTTCTCATTTTAAGAGGAAGGGAATGAATAATAAATCGAACAGAACGTTTTGACCATGTAAGTTGTGTAGTAACCTGACCTATGAGTTCAATTAGTCCCAATAATCCGACTTAAGCCAGGCAGGATGGTGCCTTTATGTTTCAACCAGAATCCACAAACATAGTGCTGGAAAACAGATTTTGTGAAATCCCTATTTCCCAACTGATTAATGGTCATTTTACACTTGTACATTTGGAAACTTATTAATATAATGTATTCTGTTCGAATATATGTGTTCAACAAAACCCCCCAAAAAGTAAAAAGATGCTTTTAAAAGTTTTAATAAAACTACATCAATTATATCTGATGGAGGAGTGTGCACACTGAGAATGCAATAGCCAATGAAAACAGTGCTCTATTTAAAACTGTCAGTAAACCATTATGAAAGCTGTACATGATAAACTAGTTTTGTGGGTGTAATTGGCCTTTAAAAAGTTGTCGCTTAGAAATTATGATAGATTTACCACCCATAATCTCAATTCCAGGGTTGGCAAGTTTTTGCCGAGGGTGGAAAAAACCATGGAAAAAACCGGAAAAAACCGGCAAGGAAAAAACTAAGTGGCAAAAACTGGCAAAAACTAAAAAAAAAATAAATGTTTAAACACTTAAACACTTGAACAACACATTTGAAAAGGTGTGAATATACATGGTCAGAGCCTTAAAGGTGCTAATCTCTTTCACTGGTCCACACTTAAGGCATGGCAGTGGACATTGGCTGTATATTGTAGACCTGTCAATTAGTGTCAATTAAGTCTTTAATGGTCCCAAAATAGTGACTAGGTGTTGTGTACTGTAAACTTGTCAATTAGTGTCAATTAAGACCTTGTTTTATATATACTCCAAAATCTATTGATATCATTCAGTTGAAAAACATATTCCAAACAACTTAATTTCCAATAGTAAAGCAAAGATATTGCAACAGAAAAAAAATGTCATCCATGCTATTCAAAAGTGCATTATCATGCTATTAAAAATGTGATTATTTATAAGTGATTTCTGATTAATAAAAATTTACTAATAAGAATTATTCAAGCCTTGTCTTTTCTCTTAAACTTAGGTGAAATATAAGCTATCATGGTTTTTGCCATTTTTGCCGGTTTTTACCAGTTTTTGCCGGTTTTTTCCAGTTTTTGCCACTGGCAAGGAAAAAACTAGTTTTTGCCGGAAAAAACCCAACCCTGCTCAATTCTTAGTACAAGGTTCACATACAGTAGTTGAATGTTTACCTTTGCGGCCATTTTTCCAATAATGGATTTTAGCATGTTAAGTCTGTAAATTTCTTATCTGCCACTATAGACATATTTTTCAACAAACTTATTTGAGACATACATCATCTGAAGCAGAAAATTTAACACTTTCACCACATGTATATTTCTTGCTTGTACGTTTCATAGTTTTTGCGCAAATCGGTGCCCAACAGATTTTGTTAGACATTACATATGCAAAGAAGGAAAAATTTCCACCACATTTTAAGTCCTTTCTGGTTTGTACTCTGAAGGCAGATATCGACCATTCAGAAAAATATCATGATATTCAACTTTTTGAGTACAATTATTTGGACTATGACCTCAACAGGGTTTCCTCTGGGTCAATTTTAGTTTGCGCCAGCAAATTCGCCACTCAGAAAAAGTTGGTGCCAATGGCTCAAAAGTTGGAGCCAGTGATTTTGTAAGGAGACATGCCTTTCTTTGTTAAGATATTACAGAAGTAGTATCATTGTGACAACAAACACTATTTATATATTTATTACAACTGTTTATTAACAAAAAATAAGCACATTTGCATATCATTTTTAAAAGATACATAACATGAAAATATGAACAATATCTTTATAAGATTAAGCATGAACCATTTATTTTTACACTTATTAAATCTTCCATACACGAAAACGACACCTGCAAACACCAACGATTTTTCTTTTCATCACTGTAATTTGCTACAAACACTAACTGAGCACACGTGGTTAATTATGTTATTTTCAGACGAATAAAAATGGCAAATTAATCCAATTAACCGATTGTCATTTGCATCTAAACACGTTCTCAAAGTGTCATAAAGTTTGATAAACAAACTAGTCACGCGTGAACTTGTACTAAACATCCGGGCCGTTTATGCAATTTTGTTAGTCGCTTATTGATTTTTAATCGTACTAGTTGTCGGATGCTTTCTTATATGTTGGCGCCAGTAAAATTCGCCAATGGAAGATTTTATGGGCCAGAATTAGTATTTTGGCGCATTTGGCGCAATTGGCGAGCGACAGCGGGAACCCTGCTCAATATGGGACACCCATCCAAGTATTAACCATATATGATGTTTCTTAACTGTGAGCCCATTCCTCTCCAACCATGTAAGGGACTCAACTCAACCCTGCACTCCCAGTGCCAGACCTGGGGCTATTACTTGGGAAAATGAAATGATTAAATTACAATTACTTTGCTAATAAAAAGTAATAATTAAATGACAATTACTTTATTTTCAATGTAATTCATTAAATTACAATTATTTTGGTAAAGTAATCAGATTACATTTTGATCACATTTCATGTATTACATTTTATGGCCAACACCAGAGTTGCATTTAATAAGCATCAACTGCTCAAATGTTTTAGACTTTAATGAACATCTGTCTGGTCTTGCTCAATTTTGAATCTTTTTTGATGTTAGTTAAAATTAAAACCATTAACTTATTCAAAGATGCATGAAGTTTATTTCTTTACTATCTGTTTTATTATAATCTATTTCTCTGTTAAGATATTAAAAACTGCATATACAGTCATTGGACATAATTGTTCATCCATTAGCATAAAATGGCCACCATAATTGGAAACTGAACACTTGACGTCTAAAAGTAATAGCTTGATAACTATACTATTTCCTACCTTAATACTTCGTAAGATTCCCTTTCATTCTAATCACTTCGTGTATTCGGGATGGGATTGTGGCATAAAGGTCTCTAATCTATTTGACTGGTAGTTTTTCCCAGGCATGTCGGATGGCGGCTATGAGCTGTTCCCGGGTCTGTATGTTTATGGCAACTTTCTGTATGTCTCTTTTCAGGCGAAGCCAAACATTCTCAATAATATTCAGATCGGGGGACTGTGCAGGCCATTCTGTACTGGTGATATTGTTTGTTTCCTTATATGTGTTCACAATATGGGCTCGATGGACAGGGGCATTGTCATCCATGAAGACATAGTCATTGCTGGTGAAGTGTCTTGCTATTACTGGCCATAAATTAGTATCTAAGATTTCAATGTATTTTACAGAGTTAATGTTACCTTCTACTGGTGTCAAAGTCCCAATTCCATCAAAACACAAGCATCCCCAGATCATAACACTGACCCTCCGCTCGGAGACTGGACACGCAAGGTGAGGGGTGTTTAATTCATCATCCTTCCTCCAGATGTAAACACGGTTATTTGATGCTACAACTACCTGAGATTCATCACTGAATATCCACTTCTTCCATTCATCTTCCACAGTCCACTGTCTTCTTTCTTTACACCATGAAACTCTCTTTTTCTTGTTAGTGTCCCTGACAACAACCTTTTTCTTAATCACCGTTCTTTTATATCTCAAGCCTGAAAGTTTTCTTTGGATTGTTTTCGTACAGAATCTATGGTCCTTGTCCTCATTTATGATGGTGGTTATGTCTTGTAAAGATCTTCTTCTGTTTTCTTTCACAATTCTAGAAAGTTTATTTTCATCTCTCTGAGTAAACAAACGTTTCCTTCCCCTTCCAGATCTATTTTCTACACTTCCATGTTGTTTGAATTTCTTTAAAATACTCTGTACTGTAGCCCTTGGTATGTCAAATATTTCTGCCACTTGATACTGGGATTTTCCTTCTTGATGACATTTTACAACCAATTCCCTAACCTCACTACTAATTTCCTTCCTTTTGGTAGTCATGTCTGTGTTTACCTTTTTTATTCTAGAACAAATATTGATGACGTCATAACAGTTTCTATGACATCATCATCATGCATGTACCTTTCACCTGACACCAAACATAACAGGTGACAGTTTTCCAATACTACCTGAATTATGCAATAAAACAGGGGAAACAACTTAGAAAAATCAATATCTTTACTGTTGGATGAACAATTATGTCCAATGACTGTATGTACATGTAATCAGAATGTAATCAGAAATTAATCATGATTACAGGCAAATTTTCTTGAGTAATGATTAAATTACAGTAATTTTAATCAGATATAGCCACTGTAATCATTACATCTGATTACTTGGAAACAGTGTAATCATTACAGCTGATTACAATTACAAATTACTGATTACAATTACCCCAGGTCTGCCCAGTGCACACAGGCAATAACAAAGGTAAAGAGCTGGTGAAGATTCGTGGAATTACCGCTGTCACCAATGTAGAAAACTGACATATGAGCTCAGTTTGGGACACCCATCCAAGTACTAACGATAGATAAAAAGCTAGCCCAACAGCAAGGCTGTTGGAAATGCCTTATCTATCCAGTGTCCACTACAGTTGATTTTCACAAGTGTTAAGGGTTCAGTTCAGCTTCTAGTAAAAGGCTAATGGGTATTTGAAATAAAAAAAATGTAAACAGACTTCCGAAATTTTGTTAGGGCAGTTTCTGTTACTTCTAATACCCTTGAAAATTAGCTTACCAGTGGTAGAAATCTCTTTTGTTTACCGGTACATTCTATTTTACAACAGTCCTTTTATATTTTGTCTTCAGTGTTGAAAAGCTGTAAGACATGATTTTTTGTTTATACATGTATCTATTATTACTTTAGATGATGTACATGTAATCTAGCTGTTTCTTTGTTTGCAAAAATCTTAAATTTGAAGGTTTAATTAATTGTTAATGAATCATAATTTCTGTGTACAAAAAAAGTTCTGTTGATCATACTTGATTACATTCAGCTGTCTTATTTCCTTTAGTTAAAAGATTTAAAATTTTCCTTTTTTAAAAGGACGGAGATTTCCAAGACGTCCTAGACACCAGCTTATAGCAGAGGCAAAGTTTGATGGCGAACTGTTGGCAACAGACCCAGTGGATCATGTTGAGAATCCAGACATCACACAGGAGCTAGCATGGGAACTGGACAAAAAAGGTTTGCAACAACACAGGCTTCAGAGGACCTCCATAAAGATACAGTGTTATGCAGTTGACACAAACACATCGGTGAAAGAATCTGTAGGTTATGTCGTGTTGGATCTAAGATCTGCCCATAATAAGCAGGTATATACATTCTGCTACAATTCAATTTTTCTCGAGAATCAACACTATCACTGAATGTTTTCAGAAAACCAGCACATGGGCTGATGGCATTATGCTACATGTTAAAGATACCAAATAATCAATAAATCTTCATGTATCTTGTATGCTTTTAAAAGTGCTTAGTTAATGTGTGAAATAGATAACACACTTGAATTAAAAGAAATTATGCAGTGTCAGCCTTATTCACCAATTCTTATGTCTTTGTTTTTAGAAAGTTTAGTTATAGACAAATGACTGTAGCCATGAATAGGCAAGTTGTGGAAAATCTGAGCAAGTTCGTTAAGTCTAGAATTCAACCATAGTTGAAATGAAATTCATTTCAAATTTCCATTTCAGACATCCAAATGGTATCCACTGCTGCTAGGGAAATACCAGAAAAATAAGCCAGAGATACGTCTGGGACTATATTTAGATGAAGATAAGTCAGCAGAAGTTGAGACAAGTTTTAAGGCCAAAGAGGCACCAGCCAGATGTATGTATACTTGTTTATAAATAAAGTATATATCTTCCATTTTTCTTTAAAGATGACCAGGAGACTATATGTTATAATTGTACTTACCTACATGTAGTTGCCACTGTCATCTTTGACATCTGTCATTGTGTGTATAAAGTTTATATTTTGACGTGGATGTATGTTCTTACATGTAAGCAAATGAAAACTAGAAATCTGTTTCTGACCTTTTTATCTTAAATCACATATCAAAAATACTGAAGATCCAGTTAAATACTTCAGTATAAACACAGGAAGTTTAGAGGTACCTGTTTGATTGAAAGTTTAAAGAATGAAGTTAGCATTTACACTGACATAATTTCTAGACTCTAGTAAAGGATTCTAGTTTGAAATTGTTTAAAAAATCACGAAGTACTGAAGTTTAACATGTCACTTCATTTAAAGAAAATCTGTTGCACAGAGACCTGTTCAGAGAAATGATTTGTTGTCCTGTTACAGTGATAGAAGAGACACCTGTAAGGGACAAGGATGCACGCCTCTTGAAGCCTGTTCTAAATGAAGAGGAGGGTTATTACCAGCTGGGTCCAACTAAACAGTGCACTGATCAGTTTGTATTGTCTGTTACTATAGCAACAGCAGCTAACCTTACACAGGTATTATTGATGTTTTTGTTAAGTTGATTTTTCATTAAAAAAAAAAACGAGATGGCAAAGCTCTCAGATTTTATGGTTAAACTAGAGTCAATGTCTGTGCTGAAATAGATGTCTAAAAATATCACTTGTATATTACAATATCAAATACTGATACTGCATTTTGATTATTGTTTTTTTTTTTTTTAAATTTCCCCAGTATATGCATGATAAAGAGATTTTACCACCTAAAAAGGAATTTTATAAAGACCAGGTCTTGATTTTGTTGACAAACTTGACATATATAAACAATCATTTTTACAGTTAATTCCAAGCACCCAAGCATTACCACAGGGAGCTGGCTATTTCTTTTATTTTTCCTTATTTGGAAATGATGTTACCAATGAGGTGTTCCATGATCTGATAAATCCAACATTCCCTGCAGAGAGGGCATCAGTAAGAATAAGAAGCAGTGTGGAGGCTCTGAGAATGTTCTTCTCAAGTCAGCCTGGCCTACAGGTAAGACAAGTTCCATTAATACAAATGGAAAATAGTAAAGTCCCAGTATTAAGACCACTTGAGTTATTTTAAAAATCATGAAAATCAGCTGTTTGAAAGAACGTAATTCTAAATTTTAGAATTAATAAGGTCTGCATTATGAAGACCAGTTTTTGACTGGTCTATTTAGTGGGACTTTACTGTATTATAACTGTATGTTAATTTGGGTGGTGGGGTAGGGTGGGGGGTTCAGGATGCTTCTAGTTTGTTGTATATTTAATTATGACACGAAAGGTAGAAGCAGCTCATTTGTCATGTTTTCTTTACCTTAAACTCATACAGTGTCTGTGAAGGATATTTGCAAGTGTTCAGATTTGATGGCTGTAGCAGATTTGAACATTAAAAGTAAAGAAACTTGAAAAATGTAAAAATTGGTCTTTTTAAAGATTAAAAAATGTTTAATGAAGCATTTTGGAAGATTGTCTCTTTGTCTACATGTTAAGTTTTATTATTGTGTAAGTAACAAAGACAAACATGTAGTTACAGCTGCCCTACTTATTTATAGGTGCATTTATGTTGCGGGGAACAGTCTCTGGGTAGGGCAGAGATTCCTTTAGCTAATCTACTGAAGAAAAGTAGCACAGAAATCTACATGAAACCTGTGTCTGTGGAAGGTTCTTTTGAGGTAAGATATTACATTAACCTTCTTTCTACAATGTTTCTACAATATATAACTGTATTTTATATAACATATTTTAGCTTCAAAGAATATTAGGGTTCATTTGCTGACTTCACAAGCAAAAATTATTGATACTGTTGTTGCAACAATACTGCGATTGGTTATGAAAAAGGAAATGCACAGCGGGATTTTTTTTTAGCTAGAGAACTGTGTGAGACATGATTTGAGCTACAAAATGTGTGGGACATGTTTTGAGTTAAGGAACTGTGCAGAAGAAAAGCTGAAGTATCCCTTATAACAGTAAATGTAAAGAGTCATTATCACTTAATACAGGACTTTGCTTTTTAAAAGAATAGATGAATCTCTTTTGGATGAAGCTGTGATGGTTATTCTAGAGAATCTAAACTGTGTATTTAAAGTTAAAAATAATCATTTGACACAGAATTTCATTATTCTACTATGAAATATTTTTTCTTGCATTTGCTTTTGTTAAAATTTTGCACACTTTCTATAATATACTGTATTGATTTTGTACTCTGTCCTCCAGTTGGTACCTCCAAACCGAGCCAAGCAACAGATGTCAGCAGTCCCTTCAGAACTCTCACCAGTGGTTGGGCTGTCTGTAGTGCTCAGGAAAGAAGACATGGTAACTATATCTAGACTTTGTTTTCATTACATTATGACAGGCTTTATTTGAACCTTTCAGGTAGCTTTTAGGTTTCTCTTCTTACGTTTATCAGTTTTTGGCTTGTCAAGAAAATTGATGTAATTTATGATGTTTTTTATTTTCTTATGTTCAGTTTGACTTGATTACTAGCCATTTCACAGTGAATGTATATTTATAAACTTTGGAATACCGTCTCACATTTTCTGACAGATCAGTCCATAAATAAAGGGAAAAAATCCCTTTTCCTGCATTACAAGCAGGATTGAAATCTGAAAATCCTTTTTGCTGCATACTTGCTTTTGAATTTTACTTTTTAGAGAGCATGGAAACCATATGCAGTTGATAATTATTCTGTTCCCCTAAAAAGACCAGTCAAAAGGCAGTCTCTAAAACTTTATAAATTTTAGACCCGAGTTCTTCCAAATGATTGCTTTTTGCATGATTTTGAAATCAGCATATGGTCATTTTAGTGGAACATTACTGTACTTTGATGGTGCATGTTAAAAATATAATGCCCTTGCTTTCAGGCAATGAGAACCCCTGTTAAGGAAGGTCACCATTCTCCTATCAGATCCCCTACTGCCCAGTCACCCTCCCACAAAGCCAAACACCATACACAACAACATTCCCCTGGTAAAGGTCAGAGGTCAAGGTCGCCAGTCGCAGACAAGCGACCTTCATCACCAGAGCATGATGGGAAAGGTGAGGAGGAATACAAGGATGATTTTGAGGAGGCAACACGTGATAACTTGAGCAGTCTGGAAGAGGAACAACATGAAAGTAAGCCGAGACAGAAAGCAGAAGTGATTTCGTTACTTATTCATTGGGTGTTTGATGTTTGCTTCGTGTAATATTGTTTTTTTTAAGACTATTACCAGAGTTTTAAGATCAAGTTCAAACTATTTGGTGAAAGGCTGCTTTGTCTAAAGAAAACAGAAATGCTTTTCACTTACAATGCCATAAAAGTCATCAGAATTTATACAGCTAAACTTTCTTGAACATAGGTATGAAAATGTTGAAAGATTTCTTTTGTAAATACTAATAGAAGGTAAAAAGATTTTTCCCTTTTGCATTTTGAAAACTTATGAATTAAAACAGTAAAAAGTATATTTTTTTCCTTTTTCATGAAAATCATTGAATAACTTGAATAGACATAACAGAAATAGAAATAACAGACATTTCGATTTGGATGAAAGAGGTATGGATACCTGTACACTTATTTCTTTCAAATCATATAATGTATATCTTATTCTTCACATTGTACATTGTTTTAGCAAACAAGAAGACTGTTAATGATGGAGACCAAACAGAGGTCAAAAGGTCAGCACCTCGTCCTCAAAGTCCTGAGTCTCAGCCCCGTCCCTCAGACAGTGGCACGTCGACCACACAGCACCATGTTGCCATACCACCCCAATCACACCATTTCTCATTCTCTATTGACCTCAGAAGTGTTAAAAGCACTGGGAGTAGTGCCACTCAAAATGTTTTCTTGAGGTAATTTCTGTGATGTTACTGTTTCAGTTTCTGTCATTCATACATCAGATAGTGTGACTGAACAATGGAAATAGAAAAATAAAGAGAATAATGTCACTTCATAGTTTTGTGTTTGATAATTTGGGTTTGTCTAAAAAGTCCTTTTTTGTAGTGCTTAATTTTGCTAAAACTCTTGGACCGAATAATTTCCATTAGTTTGCTGATAAAACTGACTGTATTCCAAAATTTACTTATGTATAACAAACTTCCTAAATGCAATATATGAAAAAAATACCACCCTTGTGAGGGATATGAACTTGTGCCCTCTGGGTCATCAGTAGATCCATTGAGTGAAAGAATTGATTCCCTGACTCGTGTGTCAGAAGGTTGAATTAATACAAACACAGGTAGGCATGCACTTAAACAAAATATATGAAATAGTTTTTTTGCTGGATTTCAGGTACACCTATCCATTTTTTGGAAGTGCTGCCCCAATACTGACCCACCCTCCAGTGGAGATCAGGAAAGGAATGGAGGTGCTTCTGCCACAGTCCTTCTGTGCCTTTGATTTCGCCTGTAATGTACAACAACTTCAAGAAACATTCCTCAGGTATTAAGATTGTGTCTGTCTTTGGTGTTAATTGTTTCCATCTTTCATTTGTTATTGTAAACTTTGGTTAGCTTTTGATGTCTATTTGGATGTTAATGCATGTTTATTTTATGGTATAGCCCTTTTAAAAACTTTTTTTTATTATTTTGTTAACACAGTAAAGTCCAATAATAAGGCCAGTCATAAAGTGGCCTTGATAAGGAATCTGAACCTTATTTGACTTTCAAATAGCTGATTTTCATGTGATTTGCAATAATTAAAGTAATCTTTATAGTTGGACCTTACTGTATTGTTTGACAATACACATTCTTCCTGAACACTTTAAAAAAATGTCTTTCAGATAATGTATAAATAGCACACAAGCAGGTGCTGTCTTTTGTCTTGTGTTTTAACAGTTAGTGATAGAAGGAACTGTAGTCGATTTATGGTTATGTTTCTTTTTGCTTAACATCCACAGAGGAGCTTGATTTCATTTCCTTGAGTTTAAGTTTTAGCTAGACATCAAATGTCATCATTGTTGTGGCAATCCTTCAAGCTGTTAATTGTTCTCAGTAAAGAAAAAGGCTGGCCCTTCTCACATAGATTAATAGTTTGATCTTAGGACCCATTCATACAGTTTGAAAGAATCTGCTATTAAGCTGCAAGACATTAGATTATACACTTGGATAAATCACAGTTTTCTGTTCCAGGGTACCATTGATAGTGGAGATGTGGCACAGAGACAAACAGTTGTCAAAAGATGTTCTGTTAGGGGCTGCCAGGTTACCTCTAGGGGACATAATTGTGGCAGAGAAAACCAAAATTATGGTAAGTTCACAGAGAACAGAACCTGATAACTTAGTACTTCAAGTATAGTTGTGTTATGGTTGCAGCACATAAAGTCTCAGGATGAATTAATGATTTACAGGGGGAAAGGATTTAAAGCAGAAGTACTTGTATCAGTATAGACCATTCTTATTGACAGATTTTTATCAATAAAAGTCTGACTTTTCATGTTCATGTGTTAACCTGTAAAAAAAATTAAACCTGTAAAAAAATTTAAAGACATTTTTGTAAAGACAAGCCTTATAAAGACAATTGCCTAGGCTGAAATGCCAGTAATACTGAAATGTCAGTAATGATACAGTTCACAAGTATAGGTAACTTAATTTTTTTTTCAGAACAACACTGGCAACAGTGGATGGAAACAGCTATGTAGCAATAAAACTCCTGTGATATCTATAGAAACGTGAGTTCTAGTTTCCAAGTCTTTATTTTAGGATTCATTTTTCTTAATAGGTATTCATAAAATTTATAAATTTATACATTTATAAAAAGCAACATTTTTTTCATGTAGTTTTTTTAAATTTTAATTTTATAAAATAATTATAGCATGATTTACATGGCTTTA
Organism: Cyclina sinensis; assembly: GCA_012932295.1. Classification (NCBI taxonomy): domain Eukaryota; kingdom Metazoa; phylum Mollusca; class Bivalvia; order Venerida; family Veneridae; genus Cyclina; species Cyclina sinensis. The sequence goes on from JAAONU010000017.1 coordinate 40,059,013, forward strand.
GTTAGAGAGAAATAAAAGACATTTGCCATCCTGTTGGATGTTATGAAACAATGAAAAAGGGAATTCCTTTTCTTATTTTTCAGGCAATCCAAGCAAATTGGAGAAATTGCATTTGTGCTTAGTCTAGAAGATTGGGGTCCAATTGGAACACAACAGATAGTTGTTGCTCAGTCAGAACCCTCAGGGGTAAGTTTTGAAAAATGATGACTTTTCATTCTGTCTGAAAGTTGCCACTTTGATCTGTGTTAGGAATTAAATACATCACTGGTGTTCATATGTGTTCAGACTTTTTGAGGCTCAGTAGAATCTGTTGGCAAAGTTGATATTTAATTTCATTTTGTTGTGAATTTATTAGTATAGATGGAAGCTGTTCTAAACAACATATAAAATGGGTCAATTTCTGTTAAATTTATATAAAAAATCATAATTATGTAAATAATAACTTCAGGCCCATAGTATGGCTGAAGGTTACAAACAAGCCCCTCCTGAACAATCACCCAGAGAGACAGATGAATACAAGGCTGCCTTGGAACTAGAGATGTGGAAAGAAGAACAAGAACATGTCTTTGAAAATCAGGTAGAATAAAATGATAAAGAAGATAAGACCTTTTTGGATTTCACCCATTAAGAAAATCTCTTATCTAAAGGGGAAGATTTTTTGCTACCCAACGAAATACTTTGTTTTATCAGTGAGACATATTCTTTATCACACTGTGACTAATAAAGATTCTATATCATTCACAGTGGCGTTGCTGGCACTGCTGTTTGCAGAACCTTTTTTGAACTTCTGAGTTTTTAAGACTTCATTACCCTAATTTTTTTAATGGGGTTGATGCTTGTCATAACCCCCCCCCCCCACCCCCCAGATAATCCAGTCATTCATATTTTCATCCAAAGCATCAAATTTTGGGGTGACAATTTCAGGCAGATGTAGGCCTTTGAAAGATACCAGATACTGTAAACATTTCAGTCACTATGCTTTATCCTTCTTTAAGTGTTACATTATCAAACACTTAGCCTGAAGACCTAAATCATCAGTGTTGTTTTTGAAATGAAGAGTGTTTATTTATTCAAAAATGTACACATGTTATTAAGCTTTCTAGGAATAAATATTGTAAATTTCTGCCATTTTTTCAATTTTCACTTTGATTTGTTATTTTTGAGATCTTTAAAAAAATTTGAAGTCAGCAGTTGATTTTCTAAGACTGAAATAGAGAGTACTTTTTAATCAGTAATCCCAGTTGTCTCCCATGATTAAAAAGATATGTATGAAATCTTCAAATGGAAATTGCTGCTGATTTTTGGGTTTGATAAGTTGGTATTAATTTAGTTTACAAATGTATACAGATTTATTTCACATTGGTAGGAAAACCGTATCTTGCAACTTATATTAATCCCACATGATTACTGCTTCCTGGGTTCATATAGTAAGGTAATTGATATTATGGTAAATGAAATGCTGAGTATGAATTGTTCTATTTCGAATTTCTTTGATTTATTTGAAGTTGAAACAGAAAGAGATGTTGTATATGAAGGCACTGGCTGAAGAGTGGAAGAAGAGAGATAGAGAGAGGGAATTACTGATGAAGAAAAAGGTTTGTTTTAGAGTTACCAAACTTGTTATATGTCTCTTACTTCAGAACTACATACAAAGTTTAGAAGTATTTTACCTTCTAACAATTTTCTTGCTTGAAGCATGCCAATATTCCTAGAGAAGAGCATTCTAAATAAGAGTTGTTGTTGCATTTAGATTAAAAAAAAAATCTTGAAGTTTTAAGGTACAGAATACATAACTCATTTCTAATCTGTTCTGTTTAAATTTTAGTTGACAGAATATGCCCAGTTAGAAGAACAGCTTCGTAAAACCCTGACTGACCTAGAGAAGAGAGAAAAACAGTTAGCTGCAAATGAACAAGAGGTTTGTTGACAGTAATTGAGCTTTGCTGTGTGAAGACCAGAATCTTACTTAGGCTTTTGTAAATAATATGATTTCAGATAAGCTTTCACGTATTTGTTATATTATTCTGACTTGAGTCTTAATTTTGGAATTTTCGTGTGTTTTCTTTTGTTTTTAGATCCTTTGCAAACCACCCAAAACAACAAATTTTAAGTGTTAGAAAAATTCTAATAAGTAATGAGTATCAAAATTGAAATGCAGTGGAATATTGATATGCAGGTCTGTGTTTTAACTGCAGTGCACCATATTACCTTAAATATCTGGTTCATCAAACATTATTTTATGAAACATTTTCAGTATTGAGCCATATATTATTTATGAGCCCATGTGTACACCTTTGCAGGTGATGAGATTAAAGAATGATTTACATAGAGAACATGATCGTAAATTACAAGAGATGAAAGAAGCGTCAAGGCGAATGAAAGATGATTGTGATCATCAAATAGAACTAGAAAAGTAAGCCGCTGTTCAAACATATTCAAAAGATTTCAGCTACATTAAGCTAGTGTTCTTCCATCATTACTATTAAACCTGTTTCAAACATTGTTGCTGGAAGGTATCTAAATACCAAAGTTTACCACAATTCATTTAGCTTTAAGTTTCCTCTATGCATACAGCTTAGTAAGAACATTTTTAATTTACATTAGAAAGAAAATATTGTCCAGTTTATGTTCAAATATGTAATGTTTTAAAGTTTCTTAAACTTACTCCATTGGATTGTTATGAATTATTTTCAGAGCCAAATGTAAAGAATTGGAAAGTTTGATTCAGCGATACAAAGATGAGGTAAGTTCTGTAAACCTTCTTAGCTCACCTGAGCTTTTTGTGCTCAATGTGTTCTTTTGTGATTGCCCTGTGTCCTTCATGCATCGTCAACTTTTTGCTTTAAAGATCTCCTAAACCACAAGGTGAATGATGATAAAACTTTGCAGGAATGTTCCTTGCTTGAAGCTTTCAAAAGGTGTTCAAAGAATTCCATTTCATGAACAACAATGAAGGCAACAAAAATGAAAAACTTAAACAATTTCCTTGTCTAAAACTGCTAAGCCCAGAGATCTGAAATTTGGTGTGTAAGATTTTCTAGTGGACCTCTTCCAAATTTGTTAAAATAATTTCCCTGGGGTCACTATTGGCCCCACCCAAGGGGTCACAATTTTTACAAAGCAGTATAGAAGAAAATCTTCGAAAATCTTCTTGTCTGAAACCACAAGAGCTAGAAATTTAAAATTTGGCATGAAGCATTGTCTAGTGGACCTTTACCAAGCTTGTTCAAATTATTAGATAGGCGTAAAGGTCACTGAGACTAAAAATAGATTTATCTACTTTACGTCATAGAGTCTTTATTTATAGACCAGTATCTTTGATACTTGGTATGTAGGTTCCTTGCATGGACCTCTGCCCTTAGGTGGTGTTTGAGGTCACTGGGTCAAGGTCAAGATCACCATAGCCAATAATAGATATTTCTACTTTCTGTCATAGAGCCTTTATTTATTGACTGATAATTTAGATATTTGATTTGTAGGTACCTACAAATCTTCAATTAGAAAATGAAAAACTGCTTCCTATGTTTGCCTAACAGCAAACCCACAGTGTAAGTTGTAGCTGGAAGTATGAACCTTTTATGTGTCTGTATCTGTGGTTTTTTTTATTGTTAATATAGGTTGCCCTCATGGCCAATGCCCATGCAGAATTTTGTTTATTTAGAGTGAGGGGGATAATACAAGATACAGAAAGCATCCAGTGTTCAGCTCAGAAAAAAGAAATATATATTTAGTACTTCAAACAAAATCTTTTCAAGCCAGATTTTCTGGCCTATGAATAGCATTTTTTTATATGAAAAGTACAGCTATATTATTTTACTTATTAACAGATTTTCTTTCTTTAACACAGCTAACTGACGCTGAGAAGAAGCGAGCTAAAATTGAGAAAGATTTCACAGTGTACAAAGAAGAATTGAACACGAAACCTGAAGTGAGATTACAGTCAGAGATCAATCTGCTTACACTGGAAAAGGTATTTAAGGCATTTAATCCATTATCAACTTCAGGTAGGTTAAGGGATTAAGCAAGGCAGGTGACATTAATAATTTGGCAAATATTTGTTAGTCTCAGAAAGTGGGTAAATACAGATAATATAGTTAACGTATTTTAAAGACTGAAATGAAAAAATATAAGAAGCTCATTGATGAGATTTGCGATCCATCCTTTAAAATGAAAAGAGTGTTTTAGTGGTGGAAAGATCCATGCTAGAAAGATTTATAACACTTCATTGTAACTCTCTTACGGAGAAAAGTCTTCAGAAACTGTTAACACGATGGAGATTGACAGTGTAGGAAATACCAAGAAATCAAATGTTTTTACAACAAACCAAAGAGAAGCTTTTACTTGAAATTCAAGATGTGAAAAAGTTGTGTATTTTGTAAAACATGTGTTCCTTTGCAATTTATAATTCCAGGTTGAACTGGAGAGAAAGTTAGATGCAGTAACAAAATCAAAGATACACTACAAGCAGCAGTGGGGCCGGGCCTTGAAGGAATTAGCCAGACTTAAACAGAAAGAACAGGCCCAGGCCAAGGCCCACTTGATGAAGCAGCAACAGGTTGGTGTTATTTTGTCTGTCATGAAATGAGAGCCAAGTGTATGTGTTAATGATTCTATCTCAGGGAAGGGTGGGTGGAGTATTTTATTGTGAACCATAGGACTTTGATTCAGTGTAATTATTGATTGAAAATACTCCTTGAAAGTGCAGGTTGACTTCTTTGCCGACTAGAATCTTGATCTTCCATTTACATGTACCGTCAACGTTTGTATGAAAGTATAAAGAGATGTGTAAGAAGTATATACATGTAGTTTTTAATCTGATAAACCAGTAGAATAACAGTTTGTGCACACATGTACATTTTATTTGTTGGATCCCAATACATCTTTTTTTAATGAAAGGAATAATGTGTTAAAATGATGCTCCTTGTTTTCCAGTAGAATAAGGCAAATTGTGTATATCGAGAATCTTGATTGTACGATACTAGTTTTAAAGATTTTTGACAAGTTATATAGGCTAGTACAAATGGCTCTGTAGCTAGTATGAGCCACTATACAAGGGTTGTATAACCTACATGAAGCAAGCATTAATACCTGGCCATATAACCTTTCAAACCCCCTTATAACAAATTTATAATACTGTACAGCTATTCATGTAAATACTTCTTTCATAAATGGGCGGTAAGTATATCATGCAAAATGGAAGCCATTTACATTTAATAAATGACACAGCCATGTATATGGATAGTATTAACATCAGGATTGTCCAATGAAAATTGAACTGCTATCTTTGATTTTGGATATAACTCTGTGTTTTATTTTAACAACAATTTATTGAAAGTAGTTCATCTTTTAATATTTTATTTTATGCTTGGATTAATGCATGTCAGGTTAAACCATTACAGGAACTAGAACACATGAGACTGAGGTATCTAGCTGCTGAAGAAAAGGAAGTTGTCAGCAATGAGAAACAAGAACTAGAAGATATCAAAAATGAACTCAACAAGTAGGTCTTTAGTATAAAACTTAAATTTACCTTCACATTGCTGGTTCATATAACATTTGTGATTGTTAAGGCTCTTTGAAAGTAATTTTACTGTAAAAATTAAACAAGAGTTCTTGCTGTATCATGGCTTCAGTCCAAAGATCGGATCCACTCCCTAATCACCCCCATCCCTTCAATTCAGATTTTAGCTTTTTGCACTGCATCTCTTTTTCAGTTCACATAGCTGTAGTAGGAACTCAGTTGAAAAGTCACAAGTTTCATTTCCCAATGTAAAAGGTTTGTTAAAGAAACTGTTGAATGCAAATACAAAGCTTCAGTTGTAACATGCTATAACATACATCGTAACTTATTTTGGTGATAATTTTCACCATGTATAAAACTTGAATTTGCTTTTCGCTTGGAATATTGTTAAGTATTTTACATTTGTCTAGATTAAAACAGATGGAAGAAGAGAGATTAAAATCTGCCGACCATTCACCAAGAGATATAGTTGGCAGTAAAGTCGACCCTGAGATGGACAATATTGAAGAACATATATCTCGATTGATAGAGGAACGCGACACCCTGCTCAGAACTGGAGTGTATACAACACAAGATAGAATCATTGCGGAACTTGATAGACAAATACGAGAAGCCATGGCGAATCGAAAACTCAGCAATGTTTGATATCTTTAGCCTATTCGAAATATCTTATTCAGTAGTGAGGAGTGTTTATAACTAAAGTGGATGATAATTCAACAGTAGCTAAATGGAAGTAGATACAATAAATGAAGGAATTCGTTTGAAGGAACCTTAGATCTTTAATTTTGTTGAAAATCTCAGAAAGGAAAGGCCTGTGTTTAACTTTTAAAAAATGCTGATAAGGGGTAGAGAACATTCCTTTTTGTCTGAAACCAGGATGTGACTATTGCATTTTCCTTTGCATTGGTGTAAGTCATATTCATTTGTAGACAGACATCTTCATCATGTATGATGATACAATGCATTTGACCAGTGACAATGACTTTTTAATGATTTCTCGGAGTAACAAAACTTTCCAAGTTAGAAGTTTTTCATAAATGACGTAATAAATCATGGTGGAAGTGTGATTCTGCAGATCAGCTTTAGTGTTGTAATGTGGAATCACATTTTTTCATTTTATTACATCATTTTTCCTAGCAAAAAATATTGACTTGACTGAAGAATATTTTTGTAGAATGCTGAAATTTCAGGCTATCACATTAGTTTATTTGATTGTTTCAAAAGTAGGCAAGTCAAAATATTGGAATAAAAGTAAGCTTAAGTCTGCACAGCCAAAGGCAAAGTTCCCACAGGTGGTTAAGTAAGTAATGGTATAGAGACAGCAGCTTGTCTATTTATATTTGCTAGTGTATTTGTAGGTGAAATTATGAAGTAAAAAAGATTAATTAGGAACCTTAAATTTAGAATACTTGGAACCAGTCATTACATTTCTTAAGCTGTTTTTTTTTACCTTGTATATGTAATAACATGTTCAGTTTTTTTCTTTAAGCCATGTCTGTGATGTTTATTTTTTATATAATAAATATGTTATGTGCATGGCACCTGTATACAAGTGAACACCCACCAATATTATTGTTAAGAGAAATTTTTCAGCCCCAAACTGAGAGCACTTCTTTTGTGCATTTATTGCCCATATACCTGTTAACACATTTTTAAGTAATATAAATAAAATAACAAACATTATGCTGAAATAGTAAATAGCATGTGAAAAAAATGTAACAGAGTGTTTACACATATTTTTGTTCTCAAAATTATTCCATTGTAATTAAAAAGGATTTAACTGATTTTTTTTTCAACAAAATGAGGACTTGAAGTAACATTCATTTGATTTTGATTTTCGTACCTTGGTTCAAGCAGAATCTTTAGATTTAAATCTATCACATTCAAATAAATGTTTACTTCAACCTTGACCTTCATGCAGTTCAACTCCTCATTTCTTATTCAAACATCAGTTAAACAACAATATGGAGCAATAGGAGTTTGAGCAAAAAAAAAAACCATCCAGAAACTTCAAACTGATCACAGTTTGAGTGAATCTTTATTTCATTTTGGGGAGGTTCAGACTGCTGCACCCATCCCCACACACAAGAGTTACAGGTTCCAAAATGTTGCATCAACAATTGTCAACAGTAACTTGAAGGTCTATTTTAGAATTCTAGTATTACACTATTGATTGCTTCTGAGTTGAGGATTAGCTTTGACTTAATCTTGAATTTGTGTGTGTTTAAATATGAAAAGTATGAAAGTTGGCATAAAGATACGTATGTAGCACTGTATGTTACAGACAGTGAATGCTTCACCTGTTTATTTTACTGTTTCTGTATGATGTATTTATTATAAAAGTACACAATATCAAATATAAATTCTTTTTGTTTATTTGAAAAAGATTGCCTCATTGTAAAATGATTGTGGTGGTCAACACCTAATCACCATGGTTACCTGTGTAGTTACTATGTTAATGCTAGACAATCAGTAGTCTGTGTGAATGATGGGAGTCAAGTATTTACCTTATTTAGAAGGATGAATAGGTGACCTGCCTGTCTTTTAAGAACTGAAATAATGTGAAATTAGCTTTAAATCCTGTGCATCCAACCATTTTTGGCCTCAAACCATTCAAGACGTAAGCCAGTGGGATTTTTTTTCTCACAAGAACAGCTCACATGCCATTCCGACCTAGAATGTAATGTGCTATAAATATACAAGGCTGCATGATAAAGGATAAAGGCTACAGCAGTAATAGATGGAACATTTATAATGATTTGAGACATCCTTCTGTGGAAGTTGATACAGTGATAATTTCATCATGGTGCTGTTATAACTGAGTTGCAAGAATTTCAACATACCACATATAAATACACTGGTGTTATTTCATTATTAGCATGTAGCCTCTAATTAGTAAGGAAATACATGTAAGGTCCTACATAAAGATGATTAAGGACAAAGTTAAGTATGTGAACATACAGTTTCTTCCTAATTATATAACCATTTTTTTTTTGTTTTCACATATAAGTCACATGGAATTAGTAACCCCCTGGCATGTCATTTTTGACCCTTTGTCCACGATTTGCACAACATTGGTAGAGAAGTACTACACAGTGCTACATACCAAATATTTAGGCTCTAAACCTTACAAAACTTTTATAGTTGAAAAGTTAGTTACCCCAGGGTGGGGTCATTCTTGACCATGTGGCCATGATTTGAACAACTTGGTACAGAACCACTAAAAGCTACACACCAAATACCTAAGCTCTGGGCCTCACAGTGATTTTGAAAGCATCCTACAGTAGTTAAATTAGTGACCCCTAGGCAGGGTCACTCTTGACCTTGAAGCCAGGATTAAACTAGACATTTGTCCATAGGACATGGATGCCACTGCAACATGAGCTTTCAGTTAGCAAATATTAGCCTTATCTTTTTTATGGTGTATATGTGTAAGTTATAAGGCAGTACTGAATTTGGACCAAATATAAACGAGATGAGTACTAGAAAGATAATCATGTAATGTAATGGGTTTGAATAAAAGTTGCAAGTAAAAACACAAGCACCGTGAAGCCGCACCAACACTCATCTGTGTTATTTATTGGAAAAAAAAGGATTTGAAAAAAAAGTACCGGTACTAATCCCAGAAAAAAAGAAAACAGAGAGAAAATTAGGATTTTTTTTTAGGGGGATGGGGTGGGGAGAGAGGGAGGGAAGTACATACCCATCCCATGTAAGTAAACAGTTTACTTCTACTCTTTGTGCTGTCCCACTAGAAGTTTTTTGCTATATAAGTCTTAGCAAAATATTATTAAATATGAAAGCTTGAAGTATGACATGCAAGATGTCCATATACCAAATATCTAAAATCGGTCAATAAAGAGTCTCTAAGACAGAAAGTAGAAATATCTATTTTAAGCCTTGGTGACCTTGACTGTGACCTCATACCCCACCTAAGGGTAGAGGTCCATGCAAGGAACCTACATATCAAATATATTGGTCAATAAATGAAGACTCAGTCTGTGGATAAAAATTAGAAATCTAGTTTCAGCTTGTGAATGGCAGAGCTTAATGCAAGGTGCCTGTATGCCAAATATCTAAAATATTGGTCAATAAAAGGCTTTATGATGAAAAGTTGAATAGTGTATCTTTAGCCTTGGTGACCCCAGGGGCAGGACCAATTTTGATCTATGGGCGAAGATTTAAACAAACTTGGTAGAGGTCCACGTTACACATCAACTATCTTATCACTAGGCCTTGTGGTTTCAGGCAAGATGATTTCTGAAGACATTTTCTTTTTGTCAATACTGAGTATTTTCTGACTACCCCTTGTGCAGTTGGATAAAATTGTTTATAATGCACTTTATTCAATTCTTGACAATTTATAACAAGCATTTTTTCAAAGAAGAATTCATAAATTGGTTGGTATTTATCTGTTGACAGACCATTGTTGTAAAGGTCTCCTGACATTGTTGCATGCTGTCAGAGATACTTCTGACAAACATTCAGAACACGGCACTACTAGTAAAGTGGCAATGAAAAATAAAACATCACATATTACAAATATTTATTAAATATGAAAGCTTGAAGTATGATAGACATCTTCCACCATAGTGCATAAAGATTACAAACAGGAAAAAAAGTACACAGAATTAAAATTAGCTCAAAATTAAAATGCTCTACATATTCCACATTAGTAAATCTTAACTACTGAAGACTTTTACCTTTTGGTGTAAGAAAAAAATGTTATACTTAATTGTAGAAAGGTATAAGTATATGCAGAAAATGGTTAAAAAGCAAGTTACAAAACCAAGATTTAATGGTAAGATGAAGAAAATATCATTGGTTTGTTACTTAAGAAACAGATTAGCAGAACTATTTTCCTATAAAGAAATAAGTGCTGAATTTTTGTGCGAATGTTAGGGATTAATGAAAGCAAACCTAGATTAACATAAAACCAGAAACTCTGAATTCATATAGACCCTGTTATTATATAAAGTGATATTCATACATGGACGTACATCTCCCACCAGCCTACCCTTTGGTTGTAAAGTCAATTTATAAATGTGTAAAAGTTTCATGTACTGGCTAAGACTAATGTTTGGTTTCTCTTTCAAAATAAATGATTCTTCTTATCTAACTCATTATCTGTAGGCCATGTTAATAAAAAAAAGAATGCACTACAAAGTTATCTCAGCCGAAGTTCTTTTCTTCTGACAAAGTTCTTTTAAACATAAATTGTCAAAAAGATATGAAAAAAGACAAAGTAGAATTACACAGAAAAAAAACACAAATATTTTTAAAGTTAATGTGATACAACAGCTGCAGCTAATTAAGGAGGAAAAATGAACAGTTGAAAGCAATGTGCAAAAAGTAACATATAACAAGCACTGTTTACAAGAAAATGTCAGCAATTAGTGTACAGGAGTCAAGAACAAATGCATTGAACATTTTAACTAATATGACAAATATTCTCACATAAATATTTCACCATATCCATTTTTCCAAGAAAATACTTTCAAAAATGCTCAATAATCTTCCTGAAACTGCTACTTAAAGATGCTGATTTTTCAAATCTCTAGAAAAAGGAAGACACTTATCTTATGAAAAAATCAACTTTAACAGAAAAAACAATCCTTTTCTAGATTTTAACAACCTTTTGAAGAAAGAAAAGGAGGACTAGAAAATTTTGTATATATTTCCAATTTCAATGACAGTGTGAAACATACAAAATCAATTGCACAACTATTGTGTTGGACAAATCACAAGTACACAATATGAAAACTAAAACAAAATTTAACTTCACATTAAAACATAGTACACATTTCTATTTTAACACAGGTGTAAATACAATATTTCAGATGAATATTTCGAATATCATAACAACCTTATGAAGTGAATACAATGAAATGGTGACATGGTTGCCCAAATACATAAAATTCAAACTTATGCCAAAATCAATAGGATGAAAACTTTTCTGAGGGGCAAGGAAAGAAAGGAAAGAGTTTATTTATTAATATTTACCTCTACATATTTTTCACAGCAACAATAACTTTACAACATCAACACTATATGTGAAAGCATTTAAATTCTAGCCTAACACAGATTTTATTGTAAATAAACTATGGATTTATCAACATCATGGTTTTGAACAATGACTTACCATCATGACACACTGTCATAAGGCACAACAAGGTATTAACTATCACTGAATATGACTTATACCCCCACATGTCCAAGGACTTGTGTCATTTTTTATAAAGAAATTCTAGCAGCAGGGAATATATGAAAACAGCATAATTCACTTTCCTATGATTTACAGCATAACTGTTATAACTTTTAACTAATATATACAATAAAGGCTAAAAAACTGCTAACAACTCAAGAAAAAGCGCTTACACTATAAATACTATAATTTTTGATAAACTGTCATATATTTCTTTTTAGCCTAAAATATTTCACACTTCATTAACACCAGATTGTATTAATTAAGTAAAATGTTCTATTTTGTTCATCAAACATAATATTACAACATCAAGTTATTTATTTAGCAGTTATGAACAAATAGTCAGTGTAATAACTTTTCTCTTTTAGACAGCCACTGAATACATGAAGAGTTCAGTGCAAAATACTAGTAACTATACTTCTACAGATAAATACATCCTATCTATTCTCTACTCAACCTTTCATTTACTTTCAACATTTATTATACTAACATTTATCATCTGTTATTTTCTCTAACATATTAAATTATCAAGAACAACCTTGGTGCACATATGTTACAGTTTTCTGACCTACTATTTTTCTTTTTGACTGTTCTGTTCAGAAACATAAACCAAACTAAAAAGTTGTTTAGCGATAAATAGCTTGACCTGCTGCATTATGAAAAATGCCTAAATAACATGTAATGATGTAGTATACATAACAGGATATGTTAGGTAGGAAATACCTTAACAGCATGTTCTTTGGTAAGATATACCTGGTAACATGTCACTGTGAAAAATACCAAAATAACTTGCCATCAAATTACACATACTAGAACAGTATGAGGTCTGGTATAATATATCTAAATAACATGTCAAAGTGAAAATTACCTAAATCACATGTTGTTTAGTAAATATATCAGAACAGCATGAGGTCTGGTATAATATATCTACATAACATGTTGTTACGTAATATATAGTGTAATAACATGACAAATTTTGAGTATTTTCTCTAAAATATCTACGATCATAAAAATAAAAGAGTTAGCTAACTAAGGTCATATGATTAAAAGAATCTATTAGATACATTTATACAATGAAATGAGATTCAGTGACGACAACAGGACATAACCTTCTTGGTGCGCAATATACATATGAGTACATGAACTGAACGAAAGAAACACCCAAAAAAACATTGAATAAAAAAGAACACACACTACAACCTTTTTTCAGTCACAGCTTAATCAGAGCTCATAAACTTCTAAGTTTTGAATCAACATCTTTTTTTTAACATATTTTTTAGCACAATTAAATCAATTCTGTAACCTTCACTAGAAAGAAAACAGACTAAACTCTGGAGAAAAATATAAAAACCCTGAAAACAAGGGCCGGGACAAAAGTGTAATATCGATCTAGAAACGTTGACAATATTTGTTACACCTAAAAAAAAAATGGCTTAAATGTTCACGTCTCCATTAATAAATCTTTGTTTCACTAATGTTCATGTATCTATCAGTTGGTCCACACTACCCTTTGTCACAACCAGTACACACAATGAATGAAACTTACATTCCAATCACATTTTTTCAAGTATTTTTTAAGTTCATGATCAACAGATCGGTGGGATCATATTTAACATTGCATTATTTTTCTAAAATATCTGGTTCTTACTCAACCTGTACACTTAATATGCTTCATTCAAAATGCAAAAGCATCTCTCATAAGAGAGGACTTTACTACTGACACCTATACACTGTTAAGTTCACCTATTTCAAGCATTAGGTACCTTTATTATATAATATTTTGAAAAAAATTCTTGTACAAAAAAACCCCTTAGTTCTATTGCCGTTCAGACTGTAATAATGATACAATGAGAAAAGCACTGCATGTACTTTAATTTTCAATATTTGACAAAAATATGTTTTAGTGATAAACATTATAAAGCTCACTCACTTGAAAAAAAAAATCAACTGTTCACCCATGATCATGTATGAAACATGTACTTGTTCAATATGCAGGATGACTTTTTTTTCACAATGATTACTCATTAAGCAACTTATGATAACAGACATATCTAAATATTGCCACAGATGCATGCAACTTTAAGTATGTAAAAACAGTGTGTCCCTGATGGTGACTGAGGTTATATAATGTACAATGACCATGACATCTCTAGATGAATTTTGATAGCTGCCTCAATGTCTGAAGTCCTTTACATAATAGAACAGCTCTCCTGCAAATAGAAATGCATAAATTTATTTCCTAAATTTGTACAGAAAGTTTAAATCTACCATCACTAAATCAATCTTCCTGAAATTCCCCCCAACTTTTATCAAGCAACAGGCACGCTTTAAGCTCTTTGTGAATTTCTAAAGTGTCAGCCATAAGGCCAATGGCTGTCTTTTTTTTCTATACCAAATATCTTTCAATCTGGAAAAAAATTGTCCAACATAAAAATTCTATATGCACTATAATAAACAGAACAGGATTTTGACAAAGGCCAGGAGTCACTTTAAGGACTATCTTGAAATTTCCTTTAGGAAATTACTGTAAAATTCAGTTACAATTTCAGGGTTCAAAATTAAGCACAGATACGAGTGACTTTAACTGCAAAATTTTGGAAGTCGTCTTCACCGGATGAACAGGAAATATACATATCGCATATTTCATTTTTTTGTAAGTACATTTTTATTCTGTGAGTCCACAAGAAAGTCACTCGCACAAAAAAATGCAAGTGCCAATATTTGCCAAACTGTAAGCTATGACCACTTACCCCTCTACCGTCTACCTCATCCTCTCCATCACGCAGAGTTCTGTATGTCCTACTGATTCTACGCTGAGTCTTCTTCAATGTTCTAGATGCCATTTCCTTAAGAAAAAATAATATGTACACATGTAGCACTTCTTTTTATGAGCAGTGTGTTAATGACTGAAGTATAAATACTTGTACACACAAAGTGCTTTCCATTCATACTTTATTTTTGGAAGAACTTCAATTTGAGCACATAACTGGCTTTCCAATCTTAGGAACTTGCCCTCACTATACAACCTAACTCAAAACAAAATCCACTAGAATTTGCAACAAGAGACAGTAAGTTGCTATCATTTTTACCATTAAACTTGCAGACTTTTCAGAGCTAGCACAAACATTAGATTTATGTCAGGTTTGAAATGATCTATAGTTATGATACTAATTTGTAAGGGCCATTCCAATAGTAAGTGTATGGAGGGAGGGGATGGCACACAAAATTTTTGTGGGTCATGGGGTGAGCTGGAAATTAAAAATTATGCATGGTGGGGGTCCTTAAAAAAATCGTAATTATGGGTCATGGGTCTTTGTCAAATACAAAAATTATTGGGGGTGGGGTGGAGTCCATAGACCCATATTAATTTAATAATTAAATAAATGAAAAAAACAAAAAACAATATTGGTGTTACATTAGTTCTGCTCACTGGGCATTAAAGACTCATGCAGAGATTAGTCATTACCAACATTCATTAGTTGCCTCCCTTGTGATAGCAAAAATTCCGGAAAAAGTGGTTTATAGTCAACATCGTGAAATGGCTACATGCCAGTTGCTTCTTGAAGCAAAATTTAAAGGTAATATATTTATCCTATTGATATTATCAGACAAAATAATCAAGCTATGTGGTACTATGGAAGTCCATCGCTTTGTAACTGTACCTGTGTTAGGACCCATCAGTTTTTGGACATAGACTCAGCATGAAAAACCACAATAATTCAATGCTGGAAAGATAAAGCAGCCTTCTTTCTTTAAAAAATTATGCCCAGTGGGGTTTTCACAAAAAAGTAAAGACAGGGTATGTGGTTATATTGTAAAATTCGTAATTGTAGGTGATGGGGTTTCAAGAAAATGAATAAAGCTGGGTGCTGAGTCTGATAATTTACATTTATGGGGTGGTACGGGGGTCTTCAACCCCCCTCCCCCCCACAAACACTTATTACTGGAATTGTCCTAAGTTATATCAGCTGACTTCACTTACTTGATCTTCATGAAGCAGAGTTGTTTTCATCTCATCATCAGTAAACCATTGCTGACCTTTCATTACGAGATCTGATGGGGGACTATGGGTCTGGCCAGCATTGGAACTCCACACCTGAAAATGCAGCACACAATTATAGTTAACCATCTTCAGCTGCCACAGGCAATTTTTCAAAATAAAGTATTATACATGCAGTACACACAGAAAGTTTCAAGAATGTAAGAATAATTATATTTCTCTCTTAATTTAAATCTTGCTTGTTAATGAGAATATGAATTATTATTCTGTTTCAGTTAAGTATTTGGGTGAAAATGTGCCAAACTTATGCACAGAGCTCCATTTAACTGACAAATACATAAAATTGGAAGAATTAAATTCTGCTTCTGAGCATTTCATATAAAAGAAATTTCATCTACTAATGGTAAGAATGTGCACCAATACAGACAAACAAGATAAACCTGACTAAATATCAACACTCACTGAGACAAAATGGCCAGCTGCGAGTTTCAGATTCCTGTGGAATTTATACACAGTTTCCTTGTCGCCTGCTTCATGTTTTAGAACCCAACCTCCTAGAACAATGTCCTGAAAGACCAAAGTGTATGAGATACAGACCTATTTGGCAAACAATTTTAGAGAAATATAAACAATCTTTTTCAGAATCACTAGACAAAAACAGTAATATTTCCAGATTCTTAAGGGAAAGAATTCCAACTTACAACAGAAAATTTAAAACAATAACAACACTAACTAAACTGTTTTTGATAGTTTGATTAATACTTTAACACACCCCTGTGGCAGAATATTAATTTTTGCATGCAACCAGTTACATCTATAATGTTTTAAGAAAGGACTGAAGTTTTATCTCTAACTCCATTTCTATAAGGCAGCAGTTGAGCTAATCAAGAAAATAAACTGTGATTTCTTCAAACACTACCTATACTTAAAGAACTGTTACTTTCTAGATCTTCCATGAAATTTTTTTCACTTTCTAGTCATCTTAAGGTGTTTCTGTTTCAACATAACCATTTACCTCCTCTCCTGTATTAAACAATTTGATAAACTTTCCATCATGATCCGTATCATGGATTTCAATGGCTCCCTTTGCTGATGCCTCAGACTCATAATCGTAACCTGTCTGGGCACTTGATGTCTCGCTAACATCCAAGGTCACACGCTTACGCTTGGTCCCTCGTCCTTTCTTTGGCGTGCTGGTTTCACTAGATGTTGCTGACAAGTTTAATCTAGAAGTAATAAACAGTGTTTTACTTATGTGGTAGAAATGAAAAAGAAAAAAAGCCTTTTCTGTCAATTTCAGTCTATTTGAAGTACAGATATAAAAAAAACCCCAAAAACTTTCAATGTGCACTTAACATTATTTTTTGAACTGCTTTTTTGGTATGAACAACCCCTTTTTGACAAGAGTTAAAATTACTTATCTCTGATACAAAGTAAGACACTGACTTTTCGACATCAGCACCTGTATTTTGTTGCTAAAGCTTAAAACTAGATACTGTCAATTAAATGTTCAGAAATGCTTGATCATGATCAACCAACAAGAAAGAGACAAGAATAACACTCAAATATTCTGAGATTTCAGATAATATATGCCTCTAATATATACCTCTCTTCTTCTCCCTCAAGCAACCTTCTATAAGCCTCAATCTCACTGTCTAATCTCAGCTTCACATCCAGAAGGTCTGCATACTCTCTTGTCTGCTCATCTAGTGAATTGCGGAGCTCCACTATCTCCGTGTCTTTCTGAAGTAATCTCTGCTCAAACAGATCCTGTTCGCTCCTTAACTGATTTTCTAAGTCTTCAATCCTTGACTCGTAAGCTGCATTCTGTAAAACATTTAAATATTCCTTATATCTCCTCCTGAGAAAACATCACATTGTTAGTAAAACTTTATGAACAACATTTCTAATGAGAAAACTCGTAATAAAATTGGATCATTTTCCCAAAAATTATCTCCAAAATAACTTATCCTCCTTGGCACACTTAATTCCTCTCATCTCAAAAGCATTTTCTACTGACACAGTGAACTGCAAGTATTACAATGTCCTTCATTAGTGACTGTGCATTAATTCTAAACTAATTCTAAAGACCTAACCCAATTCTCAAAACTTTAAGGTTATATCAAGATCTGTGTAGATTCAACAAAGGTTTCTTTCAAAAGACATCACTGGCTAATCAAACCTATTTCCCTTAAATACCATAGTTAAACACAAAATGTGTAACAACAGCCTCACCTGCGCCTTCAGTTTAGTGACCTCTGACTGGAGTTCATCAACACGACGCTTTGTGATCAAGTATTCCTCTCTAGATGAATGACCCACAGACGTACTTCTGTCCAATGCACCCTGGAGATCATTTACCTGTTGAATATTCCAGAAGCAAATTATCAAAAATTAAATGAATGGAAGCAAACTGTAACAAAGTAAGCCTTCTATACTTGCACTTAAATGAACCGGACTATCCTGAGAAAATAAAAAAAGTTTATTTTCTTCCCTTTATTCTAGAACAATAATTTAGGCCAACACTGGTCAGCAAAGAGACTCACCGTTGTCCAGAACAAAGTGTTAGCAAATTACCAGAGACATTAATAATTACCTATCTCAATTTCTACCTGTACTAAGAAAAGTTTCCTCAATCTCTGGAAATCTTTCAGAGCCATAGTTACTGTATCACTTTAAATAGCATTCACTTAAGTTAATGCCCTGGCACACAAAAACACCTCTCCTACACTGAATGAATTCTTTTTAAATCAAGGCTTGGAAAGCATGGTTATATTCTGAACATAACACATATACATGAAAACAATAAAATGGTCATCAAAGATATTTTGTGTGTTTAAGCTGCAATAAACTTTAAATAAACTAGCCTTACAATGAACAATAATAAACAAAACAAAAATGTTCCAAGTCTTCATTTGCCATATTCTTGATTGTAAACATTTACACAGACACAACACTTTTTAGAAATTTAGACTATAAAGTCAAAAATGATTGCTTATAAAATGTAAGACATTTGCAGTAATTTCCCTTCCCTTGAAAATTAAACTGGACTTTGGTCCAACTAAATGTACCTTAGTCTCATACAGGTCTTCAACCTCCAACCTCACTTGCCGGATGTTATCTTCTTGTTCCTGCCTCAGCTGGTGAAGTGCATCAGCAAGTTTTGTCTCATACTCCTCACGTACTCCAGCATCAATTTCGTCAATGGTTGTTGTGGTTCTTGTTCTGCTTTCATTTAGTTCCTGTAAAAATTGAATACATTCTACATGACCATGATACTATAAAAACCATTTGGTTTGGTTTTATTTTTGGTTTTATTGGGGTTTAATGCCAGTTTAACAGCTAAGGTCATAACCTGGGGGTCAGTCCACCTAACCAGTGTTCCTTGGTATCTAACCAGTTTACTAACCAATTTCTCTGCAAGTGACTGACTAATTCCTCACTTGCTTCAGAGTTGAGGGACAAATGGCCTACAGACGCATTGTCTGAGATCAATTATCATGGAGAAATTTTGCTGGCTCTGATGGAGATTGAACCAGGATCGTCAAGACTGACAATCCGATGCCTACCGATTGATCTAGTCCAGCAGGCTCTACAAAAACCATTGTTTCTCCTTTGAAGAGAGCCATGATGGCCCTATATTGCTGACACGAGTACCATTGAGTAATATTTGAAACAGCTAGGCCAATGAAGGTATCAAGGAAAGTTCACCTGATACTGAAATTGAAATCTACAAGCAAATTTGACCTCTATGCAAAATATCTCCCCTCTAAGCCTTGTGGTTTGAGACAAGAAGATTTTCAAAGTTTTTCCTATATATGTCTTTATAAAACAACGTGACAGCGGGCAGGGCCATTAATGACCCCAGAGGTAAAATTTGAACGATCCTGGAAGATGATGATCCATGTAAAATATCTCAGCTCTAGGTCTTGTCATTTCAAACAAGTAGATTTTCCAAGTTTTTCCAATATTATTTTATGCAAAACATATGACCCCTGGGACAGGGCCAGTTCTGACCCCAGGGATATAATTTTTAAACATCTTGGTACAGGTCTACTAGTCCATGTGTCACGCAAAATATTTGAAGTCAAACCCCTGAGGTTTAAGAGTAGAAGATTTTTTAAAGCTTTTCCTATTTATGTCTATATAAAATCAAGTGACCCCAGGGACTGTACCAGTAATGACTAAAGGGGTATATTTGAACAATCTTAGTACCATGCAAAATATCTCAGCTTTAGGCCATGTGGTTTCATACAAAAAGATTTTCTAAGATTTCCCTACATAATTCTATGCAAAACATGTGAACCCTGGGGTAGGGCCAATTTTGACCCTAGTGATATCATTTGAACAATCTTTGTAGAGGTCTACTAGAGGATGACTTACAGCAAATTTCAGAGCTCTGGGCCATGTGGTTTCACACAAGAAGATCTTTTAAGATTTCCCTTTAGTTGAAATAGCATCAGAGTTCTGTATGGAATTGAATTCTTTGAACAACTTTGGTAGAGCTTCATGCAAGGAATCATCAGGCAAATTTTCCACCAATTTGGCCTAACAGGTTTAGAGGAGATATTGGTAAAGGCAAAAGTTGATGATGCACAATGCCATATGGATGACGGACACAGCCCCATCACAAAAGCTCACCCTGAGCACATTGTGCTCACAAAATTGTGTTGAACAGCCCCATTTCGAGGCAGTTCCTTTCATAAAATGTGTTCAACAACCCCATTTTAAAGTGTTTTCAGTGATCTTTAGAAGATAAGAAAGCTTGACAAATTTTCCTCATTCTATTAGTAAGATCAGTGAAAATGACAGTTTTTGCTCAGAAAACTACCATCAACTATACATTTTGACATACAAATAGCTTGGCTTGGATTAAGAGCCCTAAATTTATCAAACTCTGAAAACACAGACTACTCAGTAACCTATAAGGGTTATTACCCTCCCTCTGCTGGAGGCAACTGACTCTGCCTTTTCAAAAAGTGTAGACTAAGATCAGTCTGATCATGGTCTGCACTATTAGCGATGCAGTCAATAAATGTTCAATAAGCAACCCCTTAAACAATAAAAGAGTCTGTCCAAACTGGAAGATGAACAAGTCCATTTTAGATATTAAGCAGACATTTCAACTCTGACAACCTTTAAGATCCTTTGATAGGCATGTATACAAGATGAAAGCCAGTTACATTACCTGTTCATAGACCTGACTTTTGAAGGCCAGTTCTTCCTTTAAGCTTTGGATCCTGTTCTCTAGATCAACACGCAGTAATGTCTCCTCCTCCAACTGCTTCTTCAAGGCTGCTATCTGTCGCTCCAAGTTTGCCACCTCACCACGTAAGCGCTGAAGAATGAACCGATACATTATTAATTCATATATCATATAGTGGACTTTGGTTGGACTTGTATTTGACTTTTCATCGTTACATGTGGTAAAGCTGCTTGGATAAAATTTTTGCAGGAAACTAAAACATCTATTTTCAGGCTTATTTTATGATTACAACTTACTAATCAAATGCCATATTTGAATGATATTTCTGAAAGTTACTATTAAAATTATTTATTTATATCAAAGCAATCTAGTACGTACATGTACATAAGAAGAGTAAAAGATCAGATCTAGTCATCTTACAGCATCATGCAACGGAAAGAGAAAAAACATGACTGGAGGTCCCTGGTCCAAACATATAAAATTCCATGTGGGGTGGTCTGTTTAGCTACTTGTCAAGCCAGAGGTCTGATGAATTCTATGAACACCGACTTGTTTCCAGCCTTAAGTAAGCAATTTTGTAGCTCAATACTGACTGACCCAAGATTTTTAGGACTGGTTATCCTTAACCCTGACAAGAAGTATTCCATGCTTGTCAGTCCTTATCTCCTTTTATAACCTTTCAACATTACCAACTATGAAACGTGGTGCATTAACCATTCATATGTAACTTACAGAAGCCTCCCCTTCGGCATACTTTTTGTGATTTTCAGCATCATTAAGTCTAGACTGGAGGTCACTTAGATCATTCTGTAGTTCTAAATTCTTCTTCTCTGCATTCTTGGCATCTCTGTCTCTTCTTTGATATCTGTCAAATAAATTGATTATTCATTTCATTTTTATTACTGGTTCTTTTGTTTTAAAGACATTGGTTTAATGCAGGCATAAGAAAACTTCTTTCTAGACAGTTTGGTCTTAAGCGATGGCCTGGACTGAACATTTTCTGGATGATGACTTTAACTGGAAGATGACTTAAACTTGTTACAGGTAACAAGTCTACAAGGATTTAGTAGTTAAAGTCGGCAGTTGTAACTAGTCAGCTTCGAGCTGAGTATTAAATTTATCTACAGTGGTTAAAACGTCATTACATGTAACTATGACATATAAATGATGACACATTTCAATATAGTGTGTTAAACCTACATGTATTTACCTACACCAGCATGCTAATGCATGCATAAAATCTTGTTTGATTTTTAATTTGTTACTTACTAACAATTTATATGACTGAGACTGATCACTGAACCTGAAGATCTCTTCTGATAAAAAACAGAAGTGCAATGACAGAGAGAAAGTCAGAGGTTTCTTTTAAACACTGAATAGATGTACTTCAACTTGAGGAAAAAATGTTAATAATGCTGACACTGAGCTAGATAACTGAACTGATATTTAAATACTACCAAACAGATTTACCAAATCATTTATCTAAATATACAGTATATTTTTTCAAGGTATTTAACTTTGACAGATTCTAAAAATAAATACCTAACACTATGCAATTTTCTAAATTCTAACCTAAGTTCACTTGACTGTTGTATGTTCAATTACAACACAGAGCAATTAATTTCAAGCAAATTAATCCTTTATTCCCAAGTATCTCATTACAGGATTTTTGGAGTGAAATTCAGAGAAAGATACTGTCAGTAAGAAAATCTTTTTAGACCCACTAATTGCATCATCAGTATATCTCACATTAGTATAAATGCTTTATTTCCTTCAAGTTATTTCATCCCTACCACCAATAATGGCTGAATTAAACATTCCTGAATAAACTCTGAAGGGGGTGCTTAAAAAATTCATAAAAAGAATAAAACCAACCAAAGAATGGTTGAGAAACAGTTTGTGTTCCAATTCATCACAAGGTGAAGATAATTTTTTAATGTGTGCTGACCTTTCTTTCTATCTTTATTTCATAACTTTACAACCCACACTGTCAGTTTGACTATGTTTATTACAATGTATGATTGTTCTAAAGAGAAAAGAACTTAATTCAACATTTTGACCTGTTTCAAATTTCACTGTAGTAAAACTGAGGTTTTTCTTTATTTTTATCAGATCTCTAGAATGCAGAAATATGCTTTTCTTTTACTCCGAGGTATACCTGGAATTTCTGAATTTATCAAATACATGTTTATAAATCACAAAAAAAACCTATAATGATGGGACTGTTTCGACTACTTGGAATCAGAAGAAGTATAATTAACAAAAAATTCAGAAAATCTGGACTGTCCAGACAAAGCCGGATCCTCATTCATATCAAAACTGACAGCCAAAGAAAAATAAAGATCTTAATCACAAAAACCCTTTTCTCCCACCTAGTTATTCAACAGCTGACTTGCCCCAAGGATAATGCTGAACATCAACATGTACATTAGTACTTTTAGCCACTAATAATCCTGGGTAGATAAAATACCTGTTATAATTTTGACTAAAGGCTTAAATTTTGCCTCAGGTTCACCATAAGCCAATGAAGCAGAAGAGTTAAAGTCTGTTTCAAAATTTGCTTTGAAATTTGCATATTCATCAGTAATACAACTGTGCCGCTTCCTTTCAATACATGTACCTTCACAATATTCTATCATGACTAGTTAAAGACCGTTTATGCATAATATAAATCACCTTAACTTGAGATCAATATTAAAATAAATTGCAGCTTTTTATGACGGAGTGCCACAATAAATTTTCATGGTTGAATACAAATCAAAGAATGAATTTACTAGGCTCAATATTGCCTGTGAAGCTTTGATTAAGGTTTTATAGATCAACTGATCTAATTGATCTAAAATGCAGGACACATGCAGAGGATGAATATAGTACATTCTTTTCTTGAGTTTGTTGAGTGTTACAAAGAGAAATAGCAAACTTAATATTTCATAATTTTAGAATTTACTTAACCTCAAGTGCACGAGTCTTTAGCCTTATCCTGTTAGTGTTAAATATTTTTAAAAGGCAAGAAAATCATCAGCTCTGGCCATATTTAGGGTATATTCTGCACCTCCTATAAACTTTCTCAGCTAATGACATGACTTTAGCCTGCTCATGTCAACTTTTAGTGACACAAGCCTGACCTTAGGGGAACTGACAAGATCACATCACTGTCAACACAATACACTCAATAATTTTCCACAGTAATATTTATACATTCATGAATAATCATTCTTTAATGTAACCTATCACTGTTATGCAAAGTAAACATTTTGGCAGTATATTACCAGTGTTATACAGGAGGTGAGAGTAAACAGTCTGGTATCATTCAATAGAGCTACCTTCTGATCTCAATCTGAGAACAAAAGCTATAACACTTCATGAAATGTGACCTGACTGAAAGTAAGCAGGGACATTTTGCAGTTAATGCATTTAAAATGAAACACAATATGATTTTTTCTTTAATAAAACTGGCAAGTGAGAACTGCATATCTATGTTAACACTCTTGTAACCTATCATCTTTTAAACACTAAGTTCAGTAACAAAACCCTGCTACAAAAACTTGGAAGAAAATACTTCAAAACCAGAATATTAGTTCTCTCATTCTGAACCTTGATGATGAAAACAGCAGTTTGAAATAAAAATGTAGTTCACTAGTTGGAAGCTATCAACAACTAATATATCACTATATGGTCACACCTAAGTGGTTTTCCCATCAGATCTAATGCACCCACGCTAACTCATCAATTAGAGCACTATATACATAAAAGTTTACTCATCTGTGAACATACTCAATTTCAAAGCAACGTAGTTTAATGGTACACTGGCTTTGGGATAAGTGGATGGTTAAGCTTTTTCATTTAAAACAGCTCAGGGTATGGGGCAAATTAATTAATTCATCTAAGCAGAAAAATCACTACTGAAGGAAATATTTTCAACAGATTTTTTTCCTGCCTGTGACCTATTTAAATCATTCAATGTATTTCACTTGATAGGTAGGTACACTAACTAAGGAACATTCTCTGTCCTATGTAGTGAATTGCATTGAATTTTCTAATTTGTCACCAGCGAATATCAGCTTTGATTTCCTATCATAAATTAATACTGAAATATTTTCATTTCTGTGTCTTGAAATGTTGAAAATATTGTGAAAGAAATAGATTCTTTTCAATAACATTTGACAAATATGGCTTCGTACAATATTAAGTACCAGGTAAAAAGACTGGCCAAAACAAAATCACAATTGTTAAGGCCATCCTTAAAAAATTGTTTGTTTGCAGTAACGCTACTCAGAATTTTCAGTGTGCAGCGATTTTTTTCCTTCTATGATCGGTACCGGTAAACGGACCCGTTCCCAATCGAAAATAGCTTCCATTTTTCCCAATCGCCAACCTAAAATTCCCAAACTGCTTGACTGAAACAACTGCATACAGCACTTTCGTAACTTCTTCGTTACGCACTGGTATACAAGGTGTTTATCCTCTAGGTCTTAGTAAAGGGTTCTTAATGTCACTCGGCAAATGGAACAACAACCTATCTTTAGTTACTGTTAATGCCGACAAATCTGATTTTACAAAATCCAAGAATTTCGTCCGAAAAAAAACAGAAAAAAAAATCCAAGAATTTCATCAGAAAAAAAGAAACATAAGCGGTTTGTAGTTGATGTAAGCGACCAGAAGTTTACAAATAAGGTGAAGGTTATGTGTGACTGGCTGTGGAACATTGCAGTTTGCCTGGTTTATTAATTAACATGACATTTTGAATTGGTATTGAGTTGAAAGTGGCTTGTTTGTTGATCAGTTTAGATGATTATCAGCTAAAAATTTATGTATTAATTGATAAGGCCGCTTTTTTTTACACGTTAAACTTCAATAAGAGCATGCCTGGAAACACGATGCAATCGGAGCAACTTTATCTTATTACTTCTGAATCTCAAACATGTACATAACTTGTAACGTGTATGTTTTTACCAACGGAGTGATAAAACAACTTCAAAATTCAGTGCTTTTTAATATACAGTTGTATGTGTTATAACCTGCGTACAGTTAGTATTTTAATTTAAGTCCAAAGTGTCCGTAGTTTGTTTCAAACAGTTTAAACTATTCAATTGTTAAGTTTAATCAATTCTTTCCTGTAGAAATGTATATATTCTGAGTGAATCGTTCATATTTTAAGGTTTAACCACAAAAATAAGTAAATTTAAAAAATAAAGTAAATATAACGATACAAAAATCTGAAAAATGAAGTCTTTATGTAGTCTTAGTATTTCTGATGGTGATTGTGTTTAAATTTTAAAGAACCAACAGAGAATTAATACTGTTGTTGTTCTTACTGAAAATTCCCAAATTGGAGAAAAACGACGCAATTTTTCCCAATTCCACTGGTACCGGACCCTTTCCCAAAATGGCAAAAAAAATCGCTGCAGTGTGGGAAGGTAGGTCGATTTTGAAAAAAAAATTTTTTTTTGCATATACTACCAAAGACTAAACAGCAAAACAAGATCACTAATACCCAATATAGCATTTGTAATGTCTTTGTTAGACAGCTTTTCCATGGGCGCTGCCATGTTGAATTAATAAATGAACGCAAAAAAATAAACTACAGCAAAGACAAAAACACTCTGGGATTTTCGCGAAAAAAAATTTTGCTTTGCCAGACCCTAAAAACAGTTTGGGTAAGGGCAAATTACGTGAGTCGGACGCGTTACTGCAAACAAACAATTTTTTAAGGGTGGCCTAACTAATATCACATTTTTGAAAGCTATGCAAAACAAGGGCGATCAGTGTTCATGTGTCGCCTGATGACAGCCAATTAAGCAGTTGTAACGAGAGGTGATTGGACAGTTTGTTGGCTAAAATGCTTTTTTAATTCAAGGGCTATAACTCAGCCAAAAATCATTCAACCAAAAAACCAGTTAGATATACCCAATCAATCCTGTAACATTTCATTCAAATTGCTTTAGTAGTATAAGAGAAGTAGTCCGGAAAAATTTTAAAAATAAAAATCATTAAAGGGCCATAACTCTGACAAAAATCACTGGACTGGAAAATGCCATAGATATGCACAACTAGACTTGGTACTGATCATTCCTGTAAAGTTTGGATGAAATTGCACAAGTAGTTTCTGAGGAGTAGTCCAAACAAGATTCGTTACGGATGGACAGACAGACGACGGAGAAGTGATCCCTATACATGTATGTCGCGGCTAATTAGAAGCAGGCGACACAAAAAAAAGTTGGTTAAGTGATACAATTCAAGAGTATTTGGGTATATTTGATTGTATTTAGGTATATTTAGTTAGGTATATTTTATTTGGGTATTTCGTGCTGCCCTTTTCTTTTTACAAATAAAATTCTATTTCAATTTTAAGTAAATAAAACACATCCCAACAACTTTATCATTTTTTTTTGATCCTGAGAGTAATCTCACCATGGCCTATCCTCTTTCCAACTGTCCATGAATTTTCTGTCTGGACCAGATTCCTCGTATTTTTGTATTTTTCTTTTATTTTCAATAGCCTAGATGTATTTGACAGCTGGGAGGCCATCCTCTTTGCACTTGGAGTGGCCCCTTTATAATACGCAAGACCTTTAATAATATTTTCAGTTGTCAGTATTCAGCTAAACTACATGTAATATAATCTGATGAAATGAAAAAGAAATCACCTGTTTAAAAAAGCCAAATTTTCCTGAAAAAAATCCCGCCCCCACCCCCAATTCTCGCGAATACTGGTGATTAAAACATGTACGCTGGTTCTCGATTTATATAATTCCTTCAAGGCTTATGCCGGAAACAAACGGTGCGTTATTTTAGTTAGTCATAATTTTATCTTCATTTTTGGCGGGTAAAGACTAAAAGCTCGATGACTCCGGCATTTTTACTGGACAGGCGGTCCGACTATTAGGGAAAATTGTATGGGACCTGCCTAAATTTAAGGGTCCGACGGTCTGTCGGATTGACTGTTATATGTATCAATTGTTACTGTTTGATGATAAACTTGCAACTTAACTTGTTTCCAACTCCTCTCCACTCTTCAAAAGCCACAAGCCAAAAATAAAACTTAAAAAAAAAAATCACTGTTCCAGCTGTTACCCTTGATCAGTGAAAGTATGTGACTTTATAGTAAGTATACACTAAGAGATCTTGTCATTAGTTTTTCTGCAGTGAAAAAGTACTATCCTTTGCTATCCTTACTGTTTAGGGCCATGGATCAATGGGCAAGTGGCAATCCTATCTGATCCACCATTCATGAGTTACGATTCACAAATTGAATCCCTACTTAATAAAAGCATGAAAGAATCCAATTAAAACAGAAAGAAAAAGTGTTAAAAAATTAAGAGTTTTATTGATAATTGTCCATAATGCACCACGACATGCAGCACCAGACATGTAAGCATAGATGTATCATTTTAGTTAGCAAGATTTTAGCTGCAATGTGCCTTTTTTACAGATGCCGTCAATCACCAGAGCTAGGACCGATTTAGTACATTTGAATTTTGAACAACATAATTAACAATATTGTTTGATTTCTGTGACTGGTATTGTCATTTGATTATTTAAGAATAAATATACTTTTACAGTCTTCACGAATAACTTTTTGAAGCACTGGACATTCTGACCAGCCAAGGCAATAATCTGACTGGACCGAATGACATTTAACTGGACCGAATAATAGCTGTGAACAATGCTATAAGGATGAACAAAACAATAAGACTATGTTTTGAAGTAGAACTTGTCACCACCATGTTAAAAATAATATTAATTATACTTTGAACTTGCTTCATAGCCTAACAATAGTATTGTTTAGTGAAAATAAGAGTATTCAAGGCTTTTTCCTCCTTCCACGCCATTTACAGGCGTCTTCCCCTTAGGAAAATTCCTTAAAATCATAGTTTTCCCCTAAAATTCAATTTACATCAAGTTTTTTCTTCCCCTTTTGCAAAAAAACTGCATTAAATTTCCCCAAATTTAAGGGAAGGGCACATTCCCCAACCTGTGAAAAAAGCTCTGGAATAATTGATTCATTTGTAAAGGACACTGTCAGTTCAGTTAAACTTTTTACCAGATTTTTATCTCAACTTTTTTTCCCCAACTTCTGAAAATGCCATATATACATGTCACCATTGATTACCCCTGCAATATATTCCGTACGACTACATTATGTACTATGGTCGATATATGAGTGTAATGGAATGGATCGGATGTCACTTTCCAAAATTATATACATGCATAAAAAAGGAAAAAAAACAACAGGAAACCGAAACAGAGTTATTTCATGAAACAGAATAATGAAAATAAGGTGTTACTTTTGGCTGGCTTTTTTCTCTTTACACCAGAAATAGCCTGGTCAATAATTAAAATAAAATATCATATTTATCGCGAAAACTGGAAAGGGAGATTATAGCCCGAGCACTTGTTATGTGTAAACTAAGTACGAATGCGTTATTTTGTAGTTGGGGTTAATGAATCACTGTTCTATGGAGAAGAATGCATTTTTAAGAAACAATTTCATTTTATTTTCAAAAAACACTACTTTAACTTGTTTCTCAACTTTGTTTACTGTATTTAGTAAAAAAAAAAAAAACAGCACAAATATTCACTGGACAGTCGGACTACTGATTTGTAATTTTTTACTGGACCGTCAGCCATTTTGGTTGACTGGGCCTTCGGTCCGGTGGCTAAATTCGAAGACTGTTTTTTTACTTACGCAAGTAATATAAACTAAAAATGTTTTGACGATGCCTGTATTCAGATCTAACACCATTCATAGCTCTGCAATATATTTGTTTTCTTTCGGACTCAGCCATTTAGCGCTCGTTAAAGGTATGTGCAAATCATCGTTTAAATTCAACTTTGCAGCTCGTTTTTCTCGAACATTAAGTGCAAAATTACATGTTTTGATTTTGAAATAACGATCGTGACCCAATGTATCCGGCAGTTAGGAATACCATACTTAATTTTCAGCTTGGTTTTGATTATCCGAGTACTCTGATACTTGCAGCAGCTATATTATTGTTCCTATATAATCTAGGGGAGTAAAAGCATGATCTGCACACTGATAAGTGAATTCTGACCACAATCAAACACCCACACTCTACCTTTTCTTGTAACATGCAATTTATGGTTTATCAAGACACGAGTATGAAATATGGTAGTTGTTGAAGTAAGGTTTCAAACAAACCTTAATATGACTCAACCATCCTTTAACACAGGAAAAGAGACAATTTCATTACAGTCTTCAACTGTGAAGATTGGAAAGTGCCATCTGTAAGAATTCAAGTCTTTTAAAAAGACCTCAACTATGTATTGCTTCAAACTGACTGGGCACATGCCACTTGATTTAACTATGAATTAGAACAATCCAGGTATATAATTCTTGTTTCTTGGATATAGAGCAATAATTATTCAATGACAGCAAGAGTTCCACTTTTGGTAAAATTCTGTTAGACAATAAATAATTTTTACCTACATAACAGTTAATAGAGGATTAAAACTAACGTTTTTTCTTACATTTTCAAAATGTTCTGGCTAATTTACAGTTCTGACCTATTAAGAAGTTAGGCAGACTGTCAGACACCTGTAGTTTTATCTGCCCAATATTCCAACTTCCTTAGTCACTTTATGCACATGCAGATAAAAATATGAAACAGACTATACCCAAGCCATTCCCTGATACCTGCCAAAACACCATAATGACCAGAAAAAATGAAGATATCACAAACAACATATTACATAAACTTACTTTGTTCGCCAGTCCTCTGCTTCTGTCCTGTATTTATTAGCGTCAAGTTGTAGTTTGGCTTTATCTTTCGCCGTGTCATCCAAGAGCTTGCGAGCCTCTCCAAGTTCAGATTCATACAAACTTTTGATATTTGTTACTTCGCGAGAAACCGTTTCTTCAGTTGATCTTACTTGTACTAAAAGCCTACTGTTCTCATTTTCAAGATATCGAACCCTGTCAATGTATGCTGCTAATCTGTCATTGAGATTTTGAAGCGCCTCTTTCTCCTGCATCCGAGTGATGCGGGCGGGTGATGGAGAGCGTGCGCGTCGGCCTGGTGATGCACCCGATTTCGGTGTATCGGCCGACGTTGACTGGGTAACTGTCGTCGTCGTGACTGACTTCCGACTCTGCCTCGACGCCATGATTGATTACAATCAATAAATCCCACGTTCAAAGCTTATTATCACTCCTGTTTGCTAATACAAATACTCTTATCCAAACACGGCTACCGGTAAATATGGCCGACTTGTCTCGCGATAAATCCCGCGGTTTCAGTCACGTGATTCCGGTATTTGCATATTTCACCTGTGGTGGGCACACATCAAAGTGAGTTTGTGCATGATTAATGTGGAATTTTTAATGAAACCTTATTTCACGTAGTGTAGTTTACAATCTCTATTTTATGAACATAATTCAGATCCTTTTCATATTTCTAAGATTCTATACTATCATTACATAATTGTTAAATATTAAATTCTATGAATATTTAAACGCTCGTTGAAATACCTAATTTCCTACTACTACAACTTACTACTACGACGACTACTACTAATTCTACTACTACTTCTACTCCTACTACTATTACACCAGCACCACCAACGACAACAAACTACTACTTCTATTAAGTACTACTACTACTACTGCTACTACTACTGCTACTATTGCTGCTGCTTACAGCTATTGCTTCTACTACTACTTCTGTTACTGCTACTACTGCTACTTCTACTGCTATTTTTGCTGCTACTACTACTGCTACTTCTGATGCTGCTACTTATTGCTGTTGCATAATTGCTACTATTGCTGCTGCTGCTTCTACTGCAAATATTGCTGCTGCTTCAACTGCTACTTCAGATGCTGATACTATTGCTGCTGCGGCTTCTACTGCTAATATTGCTATTGCTTCTACTGCTATATCAGATGCTGCTACTATTGCTGCTGCTTCTACTGCTACTTTTGCTGCTGCTTCTTATACTCTACTTCTGATGCTGTACTATTGCTGCTACTGCTACTATTGCTGCTGACTGCTGTTATTTCTACTGCTAGTATTCCTGCTGCTGCTTATACTGCTATAATTCGAACAAAATTCTATGTTAATTGAAAGAATTTTTTGTGTGATAATGTATTTGTGTGAGAGTCTTATATAAATTGAATAAACATAGACTTGTGCAGTTGTGATTTTATTTTAACGAGTTTAAGTTGTGCTTTGTTGCTTTATATATCCCTCAAATAAATAAATAAATAAATAAATAAATAAATAAATAAATAAATAAAATCAATATTGAATAATGAATAAATATAGATATGGTAAGAATCCCAAAGACAATTTACA
Source organism: Cyclina sinensis (assembly GCA_012932295.1). NCBI lineage: Eukaryota > Metazoa > Mollusca > Bivalvia > Venerida > Veneridae > Cyclina > Cyclina sinensis. The sequence continues at coordinate 40,091,260 of JAAONU010000017.1, forward strand.
TACGACAGAATATAATTTAAATAGCTATGTTTTGAAATAAAATATCATTACAATGGACTTTCGATACCGTAGAAGCACCGTTAAAATCCAATATGGTAATGATCCATTCAAATGTTGCTTCTATCGGTAAGTACCAACGTCAATCTTCGGTAGTTCACTCAATACCCCACGTCAGGAATGAATGCTAATATACGGTCCTTGTCTGGATTAAATCTCTGTATGTGTTATTGTAATATTAGTGTGTACCAAGTCTGCAAATCTTTTTACAGGTCTCTGGTACAATGCCTGGAGCGATAAGTCGATACTGGAGAGAGACCATGGCTAATTTAAACTTGGATAACTTGCTGTAATTCTTACTATAATAACTATTATCATTTGAAAATTCTTAAAAAGACAAACCATAAAAATTGAAATTCTAAGCGAGTTCCATAAACTTAGTATTATCGCAGCTCCTGCAAGTATTACTTAATCGCAAACTTAGGTTGTTGGTCGATACCCGATTTTGCTTCTTCCATGATGTGATGGAGATATAGTACTATTAGCAATAAACTTTACACAAAATGCACTTGGATATTGAGTGCACGAGCTTTGAACATGGAGTGCACGATAAATACACTACAAGTGCACTTGGTGTGCTCTAGCTTTGGACATGGAGTGCACGATAAATGCACTACAAGCGCACTTTGTGTGCACTAGCTTTGGACATGGAGTGCACGATAAATGCACTACAAGCGCACTTCGTGTGCACTAGCTTTGAACATGGAGTGCACGATAAATGCACTACAAGCGCACTTCGTGTGCACTAGCTTTGAACATGGAGTGCACGATAAATGCACTTCAAGCGCACTTGGTGTGCACTAGCTTTGGACATGGAGTGCACGATAAATACAGTACAAGCGCACTTGGTGTGCACTAGCTTTGGACATGGAGTGCACGATAAATGCACTACAAGCGCACTTCGTGTGCACTAGCTTTGAACATGGAGTGCACGATAAATACACTACAAGCGCACTTGGTGTGCACTAGCTTTGAACATGGAGTGCACGATAAATGCACTACAAGCGCACTTGGTGTGCACTAGCTTTGGACATGGAGTGCACGATAAATGCACTATAAGCGCACTTCGTGTGCACTAGCTTTGGACATGGAGTGCACGATAAATGCACTTCAAGCGCACTTGGTGTGCACTAGATTTGGACATGGAGTGCACGATAAATGCACTACAAGCGCACTTCGTGTGCACTAGCTTTGGACATGGAGTGCACGATAAATGCACTACAAGCGCACTTCGTGTGCACTAGCTTTGGACATGGAGTGCACGATAAATACACTACGAGCGCACTTGGTGTGCACTAGCTTTGGACATGGAGTGCACGATAAATGCACTACGAGCGCACTTGGTATGCACTAGCTTTGGACATGGAGTGCACGATAAATGCACTACGAGCGCACTTGGTGTGCTCTAGCTTTGGACATGGAGTGCACGATAAATGCACTACGACTGCACTTGGTGTGCACTAGCTTTGAACATGGAGTGCACGATAAATACACTACGAGTGCACTTGGTATGCACTAGCTTTGAACATGGAGTGCACGATGAATACACTACGAGTGCACTTGTAGTGCACTTCGGTCTCGGAGAAAGATGGGAGTTTAGTATTTTTTATTTATCAGATTTGTTTAAATGTGAAAATCAAATATAACTGTATAATGGAAAAAGCTTGGAATAACTGAAATGATGTAATGAAAATAGTTTTGTTAAAATATCATATAGCACTGTCTACAGAAGTGACCATCTGATAATTATGCTGAAATGTATTATCTTAATATTATAAATTCATCTAATGACACTGAAACGAAAGATCTGATTATTAAGTAACATTTTCAATAGTCTATAAACTTCTTTTTTTTATTTTGCTTGTTTACTTTTTCATTTTGTAACTAAATTGACATTTGAAAGATATTTCAAAATCTGCTGTGTGAATTGATACTGCATGAATCCATAAACTGTTGAATTGAAATTTAAATGAGAAATATCTTTTGGAAAACATATTCATAAGAGTTAATCTTAGTATAATAATCGGCCTGGGTCGGGTGGAGTAAAATTTGATGCAAGAATAAACAACAAAGATGATGTTTTACTTAAGCGAAAAATGGCATAGTGTTAAATACCGATGCAAGAAAGACAAAGAACAACAACATTATTATTATTATGTGTATTAATATTATTATTATACACAAGGTAACATTACCTAAATCATTCAATTACATTCTTTTTTGAACATCACCACTGTATTCAAAGACAAAAGACTGAAGTGAACCTATGTCAAGTACACTTCAATTGCCCTTGTAGTGCACAAGAAGTTTAAAGCCAGTACACTCCAAGTGTACTTAGTGTACAGTAGATCGACTGTACGTCAGCAGCAAACGATGCAAAAGACGTCAACTCCTTAGACCGTTCTGACAGATAAAAATCTGGCTCTCTGTCAAACACTTTAGAAAAATATATATCATTAAACGACTGTTTTCTTTGCAGAACGACAGTGCACGAGATTTCCGCATCGTCGGGCTGCCAGGTATAATGTCAGTACAGTAACTATTGTAGAAAATATTCCGTCATAGCACGATTGTTCTTGTATAGGCGATTATACTGCAATTTAGAGCTTATTGTCCTCGGCAAACATGATAAAAATGCTCTCTTATTTTCTTAGTATATTATAATACACAACTTTGACATTTCGTAACCGCCCGAGAAATGCTGACTTAAATCACGTGGGGTCTAAATATAGACTAAGTAATCCCAACAACCACTATGTTTCTTAGTTCAGTAAGCACAAGCCATTAAGAAGTCGAAATGAGTTCTCTATGTTTGCTGTAGGAATACTGTACTGATATAGGAGTCATTGATTACATTTGTTTTAAGACCAATGGTCACTTGAGCTTCTTCATAGCTGTTATGATTTTATAATTAAGTATAAAATCTTCATTCTCACTTTCAAAACGTTACATGGGCAAGCCCCAGCCTATTTGCGTGAGATACTTGAAGTGAACGAACCAAGGAGAGATCTGAGATCAAAAAGTGAAACAAAAACTCTTGTTCTTCCAAAGTGTCGAACTGTTATGTACGGGGACAGACCTTTTCAATGTGCTGCGCCAAAACTATTGAACACTTTACTATCAAGTCTAAGAGAAACTGAGACTTTGGACTCTTTTAAAAAAAACATCAAAAACACACCTGTTTAAACTTGCATACTAATCATAACTAGACAAGGATCATAGTGAAACATAATGACATAAGTATGCACGAGTATAGTGTTTATAATGTGTGTTTTATTTACTCTTAAGCGACATAAATTGCATTTTCAGTGACTTTGATTTATTTAGGTTGTGTTCTATATACCTAAGATCGCTTTTACAACTTATTTCAGGTTTCATAATTTTATAATATCTTAATTGTCAATTTAAACTTATCTGGTTCAAATATTTTATAGTTTTATAATGTACTAGTATTGTATATGATCTTGTTTCTTGATGTGTATTGTTTGTTATAATTAACATCATTGTACAGCGCCTTTGAGCATATGAATGTATGAAAAGGGCGCTTTAAAAGTCTGGTATAATAAATAAAATTTTCCTTAACAAAAAGAAGAACGTATACATTACACCATACAGGCATTAAGTGTACAGCATCTGTCGTGCGCAATATGGCGCAGTCCTGGAGTGAGACCTAATAATGGCCATTTACATTATAATAAAACAGATAAGCATACATTTTGATATTTATTTTTTATCGTAACACATAAACGCAAGAAGAAGAAACCACAAGTTGTACATAAGATACTGCCATGCATTTAAAATATCTATAATGTACGGGATACTAGTATTCTAAGTCATTGACATGGAATACTGTTACTCAAATAAACCATTATTCAAATTGGGATTATGATTAGGTTACAATATTATTTTTACAGAGGGGATACGTATGTGCATAAATTATGTTCAAATGTTGCACACGTGGTATTTGGTGTAGTATAAGGGAAGGTAAACATACGAATACAAAATTTAAGTTTGATAAGAATTACCTCCCTTTGACAACAGCGCTATTTAATAGGTTGCATTATAAAAATGGAGCGGATGTGGTCCAGTGGTAACGCGCTGGACTGGTATACCAGGGGTCCCGAGTTCGATCCCCCGCTCCTCTACTAACATTACTAATAGTCTTTCGGATGAGACTTTAAACCGGGGTCCCATGTATCAGTGCTATACACTGAGCATGTAAAAGAACCAGGAGTGTGTCTTGAATGGGATGCTTTCTGTATCTTGCACTACCTCCACCACATAAAACAACTAATCTCTCCAGGGGGCGTCGGTCATATGGGCAACCGGTACCGATGATAAATAAGCTTAAATAGATAGAAATAGAGCAGATCAGTGGTCCAGTGGTAAAGCGCTGGATAGGTAAGATCGATGCCCCGCTCCTCCACTAACATTATTAACTGTCTTTCGGATGAGACGTTAAACCGAGGTCCCATGTATCACTGCTGTACACTGATCATGCAAAAGAACTAGGGGTGTCTCTGGAACGGGAGGCTTTCTGTATCTTGCACTATCCCCCACAACATAAAATAACTAATTTCTGCAGGGGGCGTCAGTCATATGGGAAACCGGTACCGACGATAAATAGATTGCGTGGATTACATGGTTAAACGTCAGTTAATTATGAAACGGATTTTAATTGCTTATGCTAAACAAAAACATTACTTTTTGTAAACTGTTTTATCCACTTAAGCAAATTTGCTATTTTATTAAAGAGTACACTGACCAGCCGAGGTATAAACTAATTGCATTTGACCATACACTATAGAACATTGACCGGAATTTAACTAATTGCCTCATTTACAATGATTGACACCGGATATCTGGAATGAATTGCGTCTGATCCATGTAATCTGGATTATGTCAATCACGTCAGTTACTCTCGTCTGCTGATTTCGAGTTTTAAGCTTCTTTTGAAAAGCTCTGCTGGCTGCCCAGCATATTGCGGATTTTACATTTTTAGTTTTTTTTTTTAGATTTTAAGAGAAGGCAGCGCACTAAGTCCAACTATTATTAGTAATTAATTAAAAAAAACACAAAAAGATGTCGAAATTGAAAAGAAATACCAGGTATAAAGTTACTACAAAAGAATAATTTATCATGGTGTTTAGAATATTGACAATAATTACTAGAATGAGTAGTTATACACAGAAGGCATCAGGCATGTACTATTTTTATCCGAAGAAAAAGAAAAATAGGAGAAGAAGAGGCAATTAAATATCCGTTGATCATCTAGTTATCTTTTATTTTTTGGGTTTAGTCTAGAATTTCCGATGTAAAATGATGGCAAACATTACCAGAAATGTTTTTGTTCAGCCCGTGTAATTCAAAGTTCATAGGAACCGAGTACTGCCATTCTTAAGCTTTTTAGAATCTGAGATTTAAACGTGCGGCCTATTTGAAACAATATAATGTATATGAGACTAATTAATGATTATATTCAGTTATTGTATATAAGGGGACGAAAACATCCAAAATTATATTAAGCCAAGGAGAGGTAAATGTGTGTTCGTTTAGTCAGAAAATGACAGCGTACTGCAAATCTGCGTGTTGTTCACTAACATAAAAATTTGACACCGAGGTAGCCGAAATAATAAATTTAAGAAATTAAAATAAATTAGACCGTAAGAATATCCACTTAGCTAGCTAGTGCTCCGCAGCTCAAATCCAGCTTGATGGTAGGGCATTTCAGCTGTTGCGTACAACTTGAGGTGTTCATATTTCTCGTAGGCAGGCACTTTCTACACAGGAAAGTCAGTGTCCGACTTACACGCCGTTTAAAAACCGCACTGTTCAAGTCATGTTTGAATATGATTACGGCGATAAATAGAATTGAGGAGTACAATACTTTTTGTTTCTAACAGAATCCACACAAGTAACATTATGATTACTTTGGTTTAACGTTAAAGTGTAAAGCTACATAAGGTATTAAAGATTTAATTATGGTCTTTAAGATGGATAGGTTTTAGGAATACAGGGCTTACTTGTTTTCTATGTTTGAAACAGAAACCATACAAGTAACATTTTTATTATTTTTTGTTTAAATCATAATACAATGTAGTAAAGTATAATTATGAATTTTTAAAATGTTGATAACTATTTTTCGCGTTTTTCAATATGGCGTCACACAGTCACCTCCTTGGGCCATGCAGAATGCCTAAAAGTACGAGGCAATTGGTTCGAAACTTAGCCACAGTCCAAAGAGACAACCAAGGTTTCATTTTGGGCTTGAGCTACATACCTGTACTCGGTCCCGTTCCGTATACGTACTGAAGGCATGCTGCCTAAGTGTGCACGCTGCAGCTTAGCGATGAGACCCCACATTAGGGAATGTGATACACCGTCGTGTAGCTGGGATGTCTAGCTAGCGAATGGTGCCACTTAGAGGCCTTATCTACTTACCATTGTGGACTTAGGAGCGTCACTTCTCTTGAAAACCGCTCTCCTGGTGCCAACGAAGTCGGTCTATGTGTTCGTGGTGGCGTTTCATTATTTTAGTCCGATCCTGTCAAACCATCTGAAACAACTAGACTGAAGCTTAGAAATATGCGAAAAGTTAACAAAGGAAGAGAAAATACTTTGGTCTCGTTCGGGATAGTAAACAGAAGAAAATTTGCGTTTTGCGCCGACTTTAGCAGGCTCTATCCCACACATTTTGAACAGCTAAAGGCCAGCGTGGTACACCGCTGGAAAGCAGGTTAGTCTGGCTAACGGACGAGTCTAATTTCGCTACCACTGCCATGCCGACGATGTTCAACCCTTGAAAAATATACTCGCGTTAGATTCTTTACATACGCCCCAACGAAGGTGCACATTTCATGGTAATTGTTGACAATGCCTGCCTTACAAATCCATATCTGATTCGAGAAACAATGAACACAATGGACTAGTATTCGACGTTCCCGGAACGTATTTCCGGTGGACACAAAAAGAGATATTGAATTTCGAAAACATGTTTGTTGGATTTTTATGTCCATCTACGATATTTATGTCCATCTACAGTATTTATGTCCATCTACAGTATTTATGTCCATCTACAATATTTATGTCTATCTACAGTATTTATGTCCATCTACAGTATTTATGTCCATCTACAGTATTTATGTCCATCTACAATATTTATGTCTATCTACAGTATTTATGTCCATCTACAGTATTTATGTCCATCTACAATATTTATGTCTATCTACAGTATTTATGTCTATCTACAGTATTTATGTCCATCTACAGTATTTATGTCCATCTACAGTATTTATGTCTATCTACAGTATTTATGTCCATCTACAGTATTTATGTCCATATACAGTATTTATGTCCATATACAGTATTTATGTCCATATACAGTATTTATGTCCATATACAGTATTTATGTCCATATACAGTATTTATGTCCATCTACAGTATTTATGTCTATCTACAGTATTTATGTCCATATACAGTATTTATGTCCATATACAGTATTTATGTCCATATACAGTATTTATGTCCATATACAGTATTTATGTCTATCTACAGTATTTATGTCTATCTACAGTATTTATGTCCATCTACAGTATTTATGTCCATCTACAGTATTTATGTCTATCTACAGTATTTATGTCCATATACAGTATTTATGTCCATATACAGTATTTATGTCCATATACAGTATTTATGTCCATATACAGTATTTATGTCCATATACAGTATTTATGTCCATATACAGTATTTATGTCCATCTACAGTATTTATGTCTATCTACAGTATTTATGTCCATATACAGTATTTATGTCCATATACAGTATTTTAACATTTTCCGCTTCTCCAGCTTTAAACTTTTATTCGAAAATTATTTCGTAAACAGCAGAGCAGAAAATAAATTTACAGAGGAATTAAGCATTTCTTAGCAGCCAACACCCTTTTCCAAATCCCAAAACGCGCATAAAATTACCTATAGTATCATAAAGCATCTCAATCAAAGACTATCTTTAATAACAGTTTTACTACGGCCTGACAACAGCACACGGAGTAATTGACGTTAAGTGTGATACAACTGTCAATAATTCAGGGGAAGTTACACAATAAACACCGCGATCAGTAAGTATCATTGTATCCACAACTAATCACGGCTTGAATGCCAACCTTGTGACAATGCTATTTTCTCGCATCTGCTATTGGCTAAAAGAAAGTGAATTGGTTTAGAAAAAAAACTTCCGATGGGAGTCGTAATGACAGGTTCTCTGCGCAATGGATTCAAGGTGGGAGACCACCACCCTGATTATACACTGATTAAAAGGAACTTAAAATTGAGACAGTTGAGAATGATATAAACGTTGCTTCTTTTTGTTTTAGTCTAAAATAATTGTCCGTAAAATGGGACTAACCTTTAGTGTGACATTCACTTCTTATTCCAGGGGCGGGCTAATACACGCTGTTTTCATACTTGAAACATTCAGTTGTGTTTTACAAAATAGAGATAAAAAATATCTTCACATTTTGTCTGTTTTGAAAAGCATGGTATCTAACATGTTTCTGGATTAAACTAAAGAAATACTATAATATCTCATGAGTTTGAAGTGCACCTGAAGTGGTCAAACAAAAGCCAATCATTTATAAGTAGGTGGTAAGTATGGTAAAGTCTTTAGATTATTCTTGTTTACGTACACTTGTTATTGTAATATTTTGCACACAATAATGACTCTGTAAAAACTTGGTCAATAATGTGCAAGCCAGACTTTTGGTATTCTTCGTTTAGATATTGCTTGCATCTCTCTCTGAAAAGTTTGTCTCCCGTATGACTCTTTGTCTCCCGTATCAGTCGTTTTGCTTGTCTCCCGTATCACTCTTTGTCTCCCGTATAACTCTCTTTTCGTTTGTCTCCCCGTATGACTCTTTGTCTTTCACAACAGTCGTTTTTCTTGTCTCCCGTATCACTCTGTCTCCTGTATCACTATTTTCGTTTGTCTCCCGTATGATTCTTTGTCTCTCCTATCAGTCGTTTTGTTTGTCTCCCGTATCACTCTTTTCGTTTATCTCCCGTAAGACTCTTTGTCTCTCCAATCAGTCGTTTGGCTTGTCTCCCGTATGACTCTTTGTCTCCCGTGTGACTCTTTGTCTCCCGTATCACTCTTTGTCTCCTGTATTACTATTTTCGTTTGTCTCCCGTATGATTCTTTGTCTCTCCTATCAGTCGTTTTGTTTGTCTCCCGTATCACTCTTTTCGTTTATCTCCCGTAAGACTCTTTGTCTCTCCTATCACTCGTTTGGTTTGTCTCCCGTATGACTCTTTGTCTCCCGTATATCTCTTTGTCTCCCATATCACTCTTCGTTTGTCTCCCGTATATCTCTTTGTCTCCCATATCACTCTTCGTTTGTCTCCCGTATGACTCTTTGTCTCGCCAATCAGTCGTTTTGCTTGTCTCCCGTATGTCTCTTTGTCTCCCATATCACTCTTTTAGTTTGTCTCCCGTAAGACTATTTGTCTCCCGTATCACTCTTTTAGTTTGTCTCCCGTAAGACTATTTGTTTCCCGTATCAGTCTTTTAGTTTGTTGAATGATGTTGAATAGCTGTTAAGCTTATTGTTATCGATTAACGAAAGTTTGGCAGCGATACAAAGAAATAATCATCAAGATAATCAATCACACATGTTTAACAGACGGCTTTGTCACTGTTGATTATCATTAAAGGTCAAATTGTGTCAGGCGAAATGGCGTAAGTCATTGATATAACAACAGCCACAAAAACGTAAACTTTATAGATCCGAAAAACGGGAATTTGATCACAGTAATAGATACATGTACACTAAAATTGCAAAGGAACCAAGTACTTTGTTGACTTGCAGCTGACAAGATCAACTAAATTATCACATATGTCATATAAATCATGAGATTCTAAATATTTATACATACATTTTACTTTGTAAATTAATTATACATTAAAAAGATTAAAAAGAATTAACTTTTTTTTACAATTAACTTGTTGATATTATTCACAACGGTTTTTTCTATATTCATATCAACTATTTGGTAGAAGAGCAAATTATTTTTCAAACATTTCGATTGATTCTGTGCATTTCAAATATATTATTCTCTAATTTAAGATTTCCTTTTCTTCCGATTCGTTTTGTCTAGTAGGTGAATAAACAAAACCCCCATAATTATCGTTCTCTCCGGAAGTGACTTGGGGGGGGGGGGGGCTTAGAATGAAAAATACACTTCCTGTATTATTCAATTATAGATGCGAAGAAACAGAACCAGTACTTCCTGTCGTCGTCTGGAAATTTGTATTACTAAGGCTAATTAGAGGTTTAAAAGGAAGCTTCAATTGACTAGCACTTGATGATTGCTGCTTTTGTCGTGTCATTTCCATTGAATGAGTGTCGGCTTGATCACTGTGAATCTTAGAGAAGCTTGATGTTGTGAAACTCTTGTGAAATTCTTCTTAAGCTTATTGTTGAAGTTTTATTATGCAAATTAGAAGAGGAGTTTTGTGTCCAGAATTCTTCATTTATGGTTCGAAAAAGATAGAAACTGTTTATAAATTTGTATAGAAAGCTCCATATTTTGCAGCGTAGGGATGTTGAAGCATGCGTTGTAAATTCATAAAGGGTATTATTCTTAGAACCTGTAATGCTTCTTGACTGAGCAAACATTTTATCATCTGGAACATCGATCAGGTCCAAAGAAACAGCGTCATTCGTAACAACTCACACCATTAGTCTGGAAGAATGGTCTGGTCCGGCTTATCATGATTATGTCAGCCTGATAAATTCAAGCACAAAGCTTCTGCTATGCAAGGCGTATTTTAGATATAGACGCGTCTAACTTTTGTGTCGTTCAATGCCTCTAAAGTCTAGCTTCCCCCAAACGTCTACGTAATGCTTTGGTCGGACAAGAATCATACGTATCACAGGGACAAGCTTGGGATACACGTCCGCCGTCAATTTGTGCAGCATAACATTAACGTCTTGGCTATCACTCTAGTAACGGAATGGAACAACATGCCAAACCACCTGATGCAACATTCTGTAAATAAATGAGAAGATGCGGAGAAACAAGAAATAAATGGTAGAAAAATTGAAATCTCGAATTACGAAGACATTGATATGGATACCAAATGCCTTTTTTAATGAAAACAACAGATTTTCATGTCTAACCATTGCTTATATTGTTACTTTGTCTGCTTTCTAGAAAATAAGTAAACAATATTGTGTCAGGTTTATTTTCGGTGTTGAGTATATCAAAGACATCTAATTTGTTTTTAAGTATGGATGTAATTACTTTGCTGTATTGATTGAAGTGAAATTGTTAAATCTAACATTTAATAAGGTATGTAATCATTAAAATCTGTTTTTTTTTGTATCTATCAATTTTAACTTTCTCATTACTGAAAGTTTATTTGGATATAACGACTGTATCCGTCTGATTCTTTAGATTTGATTGACAGATGAAGCCGTGTTATGTATAAAACGTCTGACGTATGACCAAATGTAGGACACTCAGTCACCATAATGTGTTTACTATGTCTTCTTTATCAACGAAAGAAAATAGACAGATCTCTTTAAACCTAATTTAAAAGAGCCAGTAGAAAAGAAAACATAATTGCAATACTAGTTCTTATAACACAATTACAGTTGTTCTGATGTTAATTGCAACCTTACAGACATACACTAAGTCAGACAAAGGAAAAAACATTATTACAGATCATAAAAGTTCGAGACGCCCTTAAATAAGGACAAACCAACAATTTCTGCGTGGCTGTTTCAATTCGAAATAATATATATAGGATAAAGGGTAAGAAGTCTTTCTTAATGCTGGGGATTTCACTTTATTGCCTCTATCTTACTTAGTGTTTGGCCCTCCCATCTTGATCTTTCCCTTTGCTTCATCAGATAAACATATAGGATTATCCGTAAGTAAACCACACCAATTTGTGCGCCGACTTAGTTTTCTGATTGGCTAGAGAAATAGGGTAAACACTAAGATGAGATTTTCGACCGGAACCAGATTCAAACATAAAGCTATGTAGGAAAAAAGTTTCAAAAGATTATTTCTCAGACAAAATTGACACAATTACAGGCAAACGTTACAGAAGAGTTGTAAGTGCACTGATGTATTAGAAAATGCTGTAAGTTAATTTGTTACTTAATCAGTGAAGAAATTTACTTTTTAACCTTTTCAAACTACCGTTCTTTTAGTTTTACAGACAAGAACTATTAGATACGGGCTGTATATTTTGTTTATCCTATATCAGGACCTACTGCTTATCAAGTGTAGGCAAAGCGATTTTTGCATAGTTCTTACACGACCAATAATTGACGCAATAAAACACTTCTGGTGCCTGTTCTTACTGTGTCGGTAATGCTTATTAAACGTTGTTTTGAAAACTGCTTTTTAAATTTTACCAAGATACCAGGATATAAACATGTTATTTGGTGAGAATTTTTATCATCATCCTTGATTAAGCAATTACTTTGCAAATTAGTACTCTATTGTTAAATTGTTGGGCTACATTATTGGATGGTAGTACTGTCGTATTATTAGCTAAATTGTTTGTTTAATGTCTTTGTTAGAATTTTCTTGTTTATTCATGTATTGTCGCCCATCGATTTGAAAACCTGCATGATAAGCTCGTGTCAGAAACTGTAATGTTGACAGGTTATCCTTTATTTTCGTGGACACTAAACAGGTATCTTCGAGATAACAAATGTAGCTTTTCGGGTCTTATGTCAATTTTAACGTACATTTGCGTATTTTAGCTTTACTGTTGACATCTAATTAGGTGATCAGTTGGGGAAAAAAGACTGTAAATTTTGCTTTTATTATCTCTAATGATTTAATGTAATTTAAAATCACAATATGTTTGCAATATAGTAGGAGAATAAGACGCTGGTATTTTTAACGCTGATTACGTGATGTTCCATTGTTTTACGTCGTATCTATATGGCTAGAACACAAAGTAATCAATATTATTCGTGATAAAGAACAATCTGATTAAAATCTGCTCCTAAATAACGCTCTTCTATTAGGATCTGAACGTCACCAATAGAAGGTCACCTTCTCGTGACCTTTCAATTAGCCAATCAGTACCTAGATTTCAAGATTTTGAAGTTAATCAGTTTCTGTTTTTAACAATTTGAATGCATGTGAAAAATCTATTTTTAACTGGGATCCCAAATATCTCAGTCGTGTCGCACTTTAAGCGACTGACTCGATTCATAACAAGAAAATGTTTATATATGTAAAAATTCTGGATATAGTTCTGAAGAACATACCCTCGCAGTTTTAGAAACAGAAACACATCTTGATATAAAGTTTTTAACACTTTTATCTGTAAAAAAATTACCTGTTAGTCACGGGGTAGGTACTTTGTTTATATTATTAATTATGACTTTCGTAAAGAACATTCCGTAGTGGCGAAGGTCGTTTTATTGTAGTTTTATTGACCTGAAGGTATGGGTTCAAATCCTGTTACAATCAAATTCTTTTTCAAATTTATTTATCCTACGGTCCTACGAAACAAAATATTTTCAAAATATTCAAGATGATTTAAAAATGTTATAGAAGTTTACACGCTCAACATTAACACGCCGTGTGTACATGTAAACCATCAATACGTGTTATAAGATGTAGTTTCATTGGCTGGGATATAAATAACAATACTGGAAATCCAGATTACCGAAAAGATAGAAGTGATTGGGTCGCCTTCAGATCTAACCGTAGTTAGATGATGCACTTCAGTCAGATTGGATAAAGAATAACTAATATGCAGGAATATTTCTTATCGAAGTTTGCATTTCTTTTTCCCGCTTGTATAAAAAAGCAAAACTGATTCAAGGCGCCATTTTATTGTTATATAAAATAACGACGAGGCTATCTAATCCTTGTTTTAACATTATGAAACAGAATCCGCTAAGAAACCACGAAAATCATGTAATTACAGTACGTAAACGAAAGTTAAAAACGTTTCAGTTGTAATTGCTGTCAAAAAGACAAATCTGATGAATGATACACGTCCAAGACCGTTATTCAATGGTACAGCGACCCTCATAAAACAATGATACACGTCCAAGACTGTTATTCAATGGTACAGCGACTCTCATAAAACAATGATACACGTCCAAGACCGTTATTCAATGGTACAGTGACCCTCATAAAACAATGATACACGTCCAAGACTGTTATTCAATGGTACAGCGACTCTCATAAAACAATGATACACGTCCAAGACTGTTATTCAATGGTACAGCGACCCTCATAAAACAATGATACACGTCAAAGACCGTTATTCAATGGTACAGCGACCCTCATAAAACAATGATACACGTCCAAGACCGTTATTCAATGGTACAGCGACCCTCATAAAACAATGATACACGTCCAAGACTGTTATTCAATGGTACAGCGACCCTCATAAAACAATGATACACGTCCAAGACCGTTATTCAATGGTACAGCGACCCTCATAAAACAATGATACATGTCCAAGACCGTTATTCAATGGTACAGCGACCCTCATAAAACAATGATACACGTCCAAGACTGTTGTTCAATGCTACAGCGACTCTCATAAAACAAATAATGAGGCTTTGCAAGTATTTTATTCGGAAACATGCGTTTTGCAGGTTCTAACACAAATCATATAAGGATTTGGGGAAAATTCTGGCTAAAATTAGGGTAAGATATAGAAGGAAGATCTAGGAAAGTTTAGAGTAATTTTTTATACTCAGGGACAAATGTGTAATGTGAGAAATCCAAAACCAAAATCTGATTCAAATACACAAATAATGTTGGAAAAGTACTCAAAGAATGTGGGAACCAGTTTAAAAGGTAACTTTTAGAGCTACAAAAATCAGCAGAAAGACTTGGTGTCCGACGACTTTATTACTTAATGACTGAGATGAATTTGACAACATTGCTTTCAATATTCGCCATGTTAAAGTATTTTAGGTGTAAGAAAACTCAAAACATTCGTTTATTTCTATATATTATTATTATAACTAGAAGGGGTTAAAGGGGGAACTGCAGGGTCGAGCAGGTGTACTCAGTAAAATCGTGAACAGATCAATCTATGTAACACTTACGTGTACTTTTCACTAAAACTCTACATTTCAAACCCTCCAGAAGGAAATTTTCAGTTAATTTTACCATTTTACCTGACCTGAAAACAATCCGCTAAAGAAATCCCGAAACAAAAAGACATTGTATATTTAGCGACAAGGGTCATCATAGGAATGTCACGTGGTCATTCAACGGCATTTTGAAACAAATAATCGGCAAGATACATCGAATGCGTATTTTTGTTGAAATGATCACATGACATTCCCAAGCACCAAAATACAAAAATAGCTAACCTGTGCGCTTCGCACAGGATAGCAAACACCATTTTTATATCTTTTTTTTTTTATAAAATATTGGCTTGAAATATTTCGAGTGTAAATCAATATTTCAGCCTTAAATAATGATATTCAACTGATTAATAACCCTTTCCGCAAATCTGTTCCATTCATCAAACATGCTCATCTGCCTTTAAGTAAGAATGATTTTACATGTCCAAACGCTAGAGTAATGAGTTACTAAGTACGTTTACCAGTATAACAAACAGTCTGAAGAATGGTAACCTAATACGTGCTGGAGAAATGCCTACATTTTCCATTTTAAGGTTTATATAAAGAGACCAGTATCTTCCTGTCTATCAAATGTAGCCACATGTGTTTGTAAAAAGTATTTGAAGGAATCATTGACACAAAAAAGTTCTCACTGTGTTGTTAATTGGCAACAAAGTTAGTCTGTTTTCTGTAAATCAGACGTTGATCTGTCAGTTTTTACTGTTTAAGCCTTACATTTATCTCCGTCAGAAGACGAAAAAAACCTACACGCTAAATAAGGGCACATGCTTTAATGCAAAGTTTATTTTTGTCCTATGACGCAGACGTGTGGATTAAGGAATGTCACAGGTACTTAACAAGATTAGCATTAAGGCAAGACCTAGATGGTTCTTATAAGAGGTGCCCATTAAAAAAGTCAACGAGTTTCGTCTTATTTGTTTGTTTTTATTATAAAAGCTAATATTTTTTTTCAGTGTTGTAAAATTTAAACTTTTAGTTCAAGAACACTATATTTTCAACGGAATCTAGTGACAGAAAACGTATTATTCTCAAAATAATATTTTTCAAAAAGATCTATCCATTTATTGCATGTGCAAAGAAACCGTAATTATTACTTTTCGAGGTAGTGCTTCTGGGTGGTGAAGATTTGAAAAGATTTCCACTTCTTGTAGTATTCAGTGACAGGTGTAGAGGAACAGAACTAGCATTTTCTGTCATTGTCCGGATTGGTGTGATTGTTGTGGTAACTAAAGTATTCAGTTGTTGGCCCAATTTATTTATACTTGTAGTTGTCGGTATATATTGTGTTTTTTCAACTATATTATTACCCCCTGGATCACTCTGAACGCCAGTCATTCTAGATGTTGTTGCCAAATTGTCTCGTAATTGCTGTTTAGCTTTCATTCTTGATTGAGATGTTTTATGATTTCTCATGTAATTTGAATACGTAGATGTTTTCGCAAATTCAGGAGCATTTGGTTTAGTATTTTGAGAGGGTGATGTAGACAAGTCGGTGACATTTGGCATACGACTTGGTTCAGCTTGGTTTGGGGCGTGAGTCCTAATATATCCATAGCTGGCCGTTGACAATAGCTTTGGAACTGCATAAGTCGAGGAGTGCGCCGTTAAAATTTTATTACTAAACGCCGTGAAAGGTCTTGGCACAGCGTATGTGTTCATTTGAAGAAATTTATAACTCGATGTTGGCATTGGTGTTGGCACCATTAAACCCAAGTTGTGAGGAGGCGTGCTCTTGTAATGTAATATCGACTTAAACGTATTTTCTCCATCAGTTTTGCTGCTTGGACTTTGTGCCGAAGAGGTGGTTACGACTAGGTGTTTTACGTCATTAGGTGGCTTGGTTGGTACAATGATGCTTATAACATTTGAAGAAGAACCGCTTGGCTGCGTTACAGTAGATAATTGTTCAACCGTTTTGTCAGTTGATGCTGGAAACGTATCCGCTGTAGTCTTTGGCGTCTGTGATTCTTGACCATTTTTTTGTGGAATTTCAGATTTTATTGTTGTTGGAAGCGTAGAGAAAGGTGGTGGTTTGTGATTGTATTCATTCACAACAGAAGGCGCTGAAAATACATCTGTTTTGGTCATTTCATTTTCTTTACTCAGTAACTACAAAGGAACTCTATAAATGGCTGATCGAATATCTTCAGAAAAGGTATTTCAAAAAGGAAATAGTTCATTGACAGATAAAATGTCTTAAAATATTTCGATGATATTTTATTTGTATTTGCAAATGGTTTTTATAAATGTAGTTAGTAGACTTTGAAGCAATCACTGCGAAATAAATCCTTTTTTTGAAATTTTTAACTTTTTGTCAGTTGGTAACAAGATGTCCTATCACCACGTGAGTTCATTTAATTTGTCAAAACACGTGAACGTTTCGAGTGATTCAGGCGAAATACATGTTGCTAATGTTTTTACATACGGCTGTAATTCAATAAAAGGTATGAATGATTTTTTTACCACATCCGCAGTGCACACAACCTGTGAATACATCTGTGGTCCAGCAGGATGAAGGACACCTGTCATCAACAGGTGCACAATTCATTCCAGGCATATTGTTGTAACTTTGTCCATAATCTGCAATTATAATGTTTTACTATAATGTATGGAAGAAACTTATATGTATATATATTTAAATGTTTTCTGGAAAACACGACTTTCCTACATTGTCAAGATTTCATTAAAACTTTTGAAACGTTCCAGATATCTGTCATTGCGATTTTCGAAAGCAAATAGAGTGAGTTTTTCTGAAATAAATAACACATGAAGAGGAAGTATGAGAAAAAATATTCATCCATAATGAGACTTGTCCAATCTGCTTTAAAACACAATTCAGGTTTTTCAATACTGAAGTTGTCTTTCTAGCAAATCATCCCTAAAGTACTCAACGTTCTATGATTTATAGAAACAATTCTCATTATTTTCACCCAGTCAATATATAATATATAAAATTTATTTCTAAGGAAGTTTTGCGTTATGCATGGAAGATATGTTTATTTATTGTTTAAATATTGTAGTTGTTTCTTTGATTCCGTTTTTTTCTGACATACTAGTATTTCTTAGCTTTTAGACATTTAAGACTGTTTGTTTCTAGTTTAATACAAACATAGGAACACTTATGTGAGGGAAATAATCTTTTTTTAGCAAAGCAAACTCAGTCAATACTAAATAATAAAATAATCTTTTAAATTGATCTCGCTTGGCGAAACCATGCGGGTTCTGGTGAATTAATGAAAGTGGCTACGAAAATTGAGAGTGGCGGATACACTGGTTGAGTGCCATTGCAGGTTACAGATACACCTCCTTAGAAAATCTGGATTAAGAAACATCTACAGAAAAAGGTTAAGCAGCTTTTCATGTAAATAAGAAAACAAAAAGATTATTACCCTGAAAATTAGGGACTGACATCTGAAGCACCAACGGTTTTATATTAGACGGCTGTTGCTTCATAGACTGAAAACCAAACTGCATCTGAATTAAACAGTGGTTAGTGTCATTCAACGTGACAATTTGTAATTGACTTAGTAAAACTGAATTATTTCATTAGTACCATTAACAGCTTTATTTAAGCTGAATGTCTGAATTTAATTTTTCAACTCGTTGGAAATGTGTATTGGAAAATATATTATATTTACGTGCATTTGTTTAAAAAACGAACAACAGCAAAACATCAATATTCACTTTTTTTTAAATTCACAAGTATAAATTCAGATACGTAACTTTACAACCTTACAATCCACATAACCTGTTCAGTATAAGAAATCTGAAATCGATTTTATCCGAACTAAACACTTTTAAAGAAATCTTACCATTTTTGAAAAATCTTGAATTGACAGGCCATTTTGAGTATTCAGAACTCCCCTGCTATCGCCGTTCACATTTTAACCGGAGATAAAAGAACTTATCTGGGTACCAGTCTGTGATGGTTGTTTATTAGAAATGGAAGCCAAGTGTTCCGCGGCTCTATGTAAATAACTAGAAAACATCCCTTTGAAACAAACAAAAATAATGTATGCAACATTGTAAACTCGAAACTATTAGAGATAACATTACATTTCACTTTATTTGTTTTATTATTTCAAATATTTCTGACATGATTTTAAATACTTAAGCTAAATATTAATCAAAATGTAGTTTCAGTAAAACGAAAACAAAATCTCACTTACCACAATCACAGACATAGCAACCTCCTTTTATTTTCATGCAGAACGACGGACACATTAATAGAGAGCTGCATTTCGTCTCAGATTGTTCCCAGTAAAGAAAAACTGAAAAAGAATGATGATAGGCAAAGTGAACAGTTAGTTTTTTTTTCTTGGACAGCCATACCCTATATCCTCTTTGCAGATGAAACATTTGTTGATAGAGCAGGTTGTTTCAACGATTTTATAATGTATATAATCCAGCAGCACTTGCCGGAACCAAGGACGGCTCCAAAACTAAGTAATTTCATTTGTGATATTATAGTGGTTTTCTTAACCACTTCAAGAATGCCGTTTTGGGGTGGGTAGCTGTCCAATCAGAGCGCAGTTTTAATTAATTGTCGAACAAGTTTATATATAAGCCATGAAATTCTAGTTCTCTTTTACCATGTATGAAAAAACTAACAACATATTGTATAAATTTCATAAAAATACAAAAAAAGAGGACCATTAACAAACAATATGGAAATTGTCTGAAAATATTTGCATAATCACTAGGAAGACGTTTCTCTTACAGTGCCTTATTAAAATCACGAAATTAGAAAAAAATAAATGTGCCTCGTTTACGATATAATTACGAAGTTTAACGAAGATTGGCATTTTTTGTATACATGTCGTTCTCCTGATAAGATAAGTTAAAGCAACAACAGCATTGCAACAGAAGGAGAAGGAGCAGAGCAGCAGCAACAATAACAACAACAACAACAACAGCAGAATTGATAAAGTAAAACAAAAGTATAATAAATGAAAAAGAAATGATAATCATCAAAACACAATACTTATAACTATATATTTATATTTTTTATACTTACTTAGAACCAGAAAATACAACGTGTTCATTTTGAATAAGATATTTCTGCACAAAAACGATCACAAAAATACTGCGTGTGATCTATCCTGAAAAAAGGCAAGGTAAAACTAATAATTGGTGTCCATGGTATAAAGAAACGCCAAGAAAGTATTCTCATAACGGTTATCTAAGTGTAAGATGTATTTATAAGGTTATTTATAAAGCTAGAATGATCATTTTATTATTATCTGGAAATGCAGCATTTATAAATAACAGGATTGGTCTTTCTCAAGTAGCACTGCACGTCATTTTAGGCTACTAATGACATTTCACTGTGCACATATGCAATAGCCCTTCAATACACGGTTCCTTTATTGTAATGTAAAAACATTCTTTTAACACAATGAGAGTGACATTGAAAAAACAACAACATTCTAATTGTACTGGCCTGAGAAATTATCATCGTCTTAGACGACAGGTGTATTGAGGATAGTTTTATCATTAACAATGCATTGAAAACGGAACAAAAAGTTATCTCACAGACAGGCGATTAAAGGTATTAGAGGTCAGATATTAACGTCAATTTTAAGTTTGTAAAAAAGCAAAACATGCCCATGAAATGACGCATTGTAACATCGCTTTTTGGGGTCAAATTTTGCCCCCAAAGTACGTTACACAGGTATATATGCATTTTTAACATCACACAAACGACCGCACTTTGAGGTCATAAAAAGTAAATCAATAAAAATGAATTTAGTGATATTTTAAAGTAATATCTTGTAGTTAATGCCAATGCTTTGGTTTGGTTTTATTGGGGTTTAACGCCATGCAGTTTAACAGCTAAGGTCATATCCCGGCGGTCAGTCCACCTAACCAGTGTTCCTGGGTATCCAACCAGTTAATTAACCAATTTCTCCGCAAGTGTCTGACCACTACCTCACTTGTTTCAGAGACGAGGGACGAATGACCGATAGATCAATTATCAGGGAGAAATTTTGCCGGCCCTGATGGGTGTTGAACCGGGGTTGTCAAAATTGACGATCCGATGCTCCACCGATTGAGCAAGCCGGGCCGGTTAATGCCAATGGTAAACTAAAAATAAGGAATGAAGTAGGCGAAATGTATTAAGTCGGATAACAATAGCAGACGATACTTTATTTTATTTTACTTTACATTTACAATATATAGTCACGATTTACGTGATATTTAAAGTGGTAAATTCATAAAACATTTATCACTCACATTTAATAAGCAACAAATAAAATGTTTTTATTTTTTGAATTACTGCTACATCAAAATTTAAATGCCACTAAGTAAGATTATTTGATTGCACAGTCATGTATCTAAGTATCGACCGTCATCTTGAACTCCACCTTAAATATTTCAAGGTAGCAGGTCAAAAATAAGTCAATACTCAGTATTGAAGCAGAACTCAGTTGACACCTTTAGAACTTTGGAACCCAAAGTGCGTTGATATTTAGCATATTAACGCACTTTGAATTCATTTCTCGATTTTGACCCCGAAGTGCGTTTGACCCCAAAGTGCGGTGTTACAACGCATAAAACAGCAACATTCTTGCTTGTAAAGAAAATGTGGTGTTTAATTTAAAATTGTAAAAGTTACATATTCCTATTTTTCTCCAATGTATATTGAAAAATTCTAACAATCCATCGACTCTGATTTGAAAAGATTAGTAAAAGTTTTGAACAACCGCTTCCAGGAAACTTCATGTTGCATGTGACAAGCTTAACATAATCTTTGGTAATATCTTTCTAAGCATTTACAGAAAAAAACTGTGATCTAGAAGATCTAGAAAATGATCTGATCATGTAAAAACAGCCTTATAGGACTTGAACTGGACACGTCAGAGCCGTGCATCGTTCGAATATATTAACAGACTCATATGAACAGTATCTGAAACTCTTTGGTCATTAGGTAGCAGAATGGTTGGCAGCATGAGTTCTTAGAAGTTAGAAAAAAACGAAGTGAAAGGTCACCTTTACTTGTTTATTAGTGCATCGTCAGTTTTGAACAGACAGATTTGCCTTATTTTCTGCTCTTATTTCCGCCTCGTCTGCTAAGTTATATCAGCTTCTAAAACACACCTTTACCACTTAATTCAGTTTTTGCTTTATGGGCAAAAGAAATAAAGAAAGAAAAAAAGCGACATTTGACAGCCATACACGCATTTTATAAATAAAGTTCGACATCTTCTACATGAAATGTCAAGTTCTTTTTCAATATACAGTTTTTTTGCAGAGTCATATTTCTTACGTGCATGTTTGATTGACTAAAATAGCAAAAAGATAAAGAAGTATTGTGTTTAATAGAAGTACAATAATAGTCGACTTACTAGATTGGTCGTTATACTGACTTCACTGTAGGTAAAGGAATCAAGCACAAATAATTAAGCACAAGGTCCGGTCTTATGTGGCACATCATTACCCAATTTTGAACAGCTTTATACACCGACTGAAAATGAAAACTTTGACGATCAATATAATTCAAATATTATGTCGGACTTTAATGAGCTGAAAACGAAGTTAGGTAATACGCCACTACAATTTGACATTGCAAAATCAGTCAATGAAATAATGATCCAAACAGAATTGAAAAAGTGTAGTCTGAATAAGTCCTGCGGGGTAGATAATGTGTTCTATGAAAGTATGATATTTGGCGGATGTATTATTATAAAAACACTTAGAGTGCTCTTCAGTGCTATGTTTTCATTTGCGCATATACCGGAAAAAATGAAAAGGGCCGCAATCATTACATTATACAAGGGAGGAAAAAATCCCGAAAAGATCCGAATAGCTATAGAGCCATAAGTATGAGCTCAACAGTTTTGAAATTATAAGAAAAGGTCATTCTAAGATTGATAAAACACGATAGATTTTGTCCTAATTCAATGCAGGGTGGATTCCAGAAAAACCAGACATCATTCCTCC
The DNA here is from genome assembly GCA_012932295.1 of Cyclina sinensis. Taxonomy (NCBI): domain Eukaryota; kingdom Metazoa; phylum Mollusca; class Bivalvia; order Venerida; family Veneridae; genus Cyclina; species Cyclina sinensis. The sequence goes on from JAAONU010000017.1 coordinate 40,114,408, forward strand.
TGAGAGAGAGAGCATCCATTACGCACAAGAAAATGGTTCTAAACTTTACGCGTGTTTCCTTGACGTTCAAAAAGCATTTGACCGGGTGTGGCATGAGTTATTATTGCTTAAAATATCTAAAACCGATTTAAATACTCAACTTCTTAAGGTATTTATTAATATGTTCACTGATGTGAAAAGTTGTGTTAAGTCAAACGGGTTTACTTCAGACTGGTTCTCAATCAAACAGGGAACGAGACAGGGGCAAACGATCAGTCCTCACCTGTATGTAATGTTTATTAATCAACTAGAACTCAGTCCGTACGCCGTGAAGATTAACAGTGCGAACTGCTGCTGCCCAACGTCTGCGGATGGTATGGTTTTACTTTCATACAGTAGATATGGTCTTCAAAAGCTTAAAGACCTTTGTTATGAAAACTCGATTAAAGAGCGATATCTGTATAACGCAACAAAAACAGAGGTTGTCGTCTTCAACGAGTCAACCAATTCCTCAAGTGTCATTTTTCAAAGAAAACGGTCACTTGGTTACAGTCATATAAATGAGAACACCCATTATGTTCATTTAGGTATTTTGTATGAGAAAGATCTCAATCTGGACAGCAGTGCTAGAGACTGTAGTTCAAAACTTCGTTCAACGTTCTACAGTTTGGTTGATTGTGGGATCTATTGTAACGGCCTAAATCCTCAAACTTCAAAGCGTATCTATCAGACTATCATACTCCCTAAAGCATTTATACGGGTGCGATTTGTGGAATGGTTTAACCGAGTCCCAAATTATGACGATGGAGATCGTACACCGTCATTGTATAAAACGGTTGCAGTCAATGCCCAAGTTAGTGCGTAAAGATGTTGCATTGAGTTTCCTAAATGTCCTTCCCCTAGAAAATATAATTGATAAAAAGCAACTATTGTTTTTAGGTCAGCTATGTAGGTTAAGAGTTGGGACCAAGATAAAGTCAATTTTTGCCTACAGGGTTTTTCATTTCTTAAATAATCCAAGAAAATCAAAAGGGTTCATTCCGGACATATTTACAATATAGGGGAAATATAAATTATCTAATACTATCAACGAATATTTACGGACAGGTTATTTTCCTTCCAAATCTTCTTGGAAGACAATAGTTAGGGAATCTGTGCTTGAAAAAGCCAACGTAGATCTACAACTTAGAATGGTGAATGACCAAGATTTGCACATGCTTTTTGATATACATAATGAGTACCATTTATCTTGTATCTGGGAATTCAGAAGATTATACCCAGTTTATAGAAAACAATATATAACAGCCGCAGTAGCTTTAAGTCGTCTATTCTCTAGAGAATATGAAATCTTTTGTCCGCTATGTAACATGGTAACAGATAACATGGTGTTGCATTCTATTATGTATTGTACCAATACTAAGGAATATAGTTTAAACCTATGGGTAAAACTCAATAATCTATTAGGTATAGACATTTTTTAAAATTATTTTTGTAGTCTATCGCCAAAATATCAGACAGCTTCCCTTCTGTCAGGTATGACATTCTTGGTCTTAGATTGTAAAACAAGAATTCAGTGTTTTAAACTTGTACTGACAGTAGTACATAAGATGTGCAAAGTGTTAATGCCACCAGAATTGCAGTAAAAAAAGGTAATCTCGTACTTTGCTATATTTAATTTATATAAATAAACAAAGAGAGATATTTAAAAACTGGGAAGAGCCGAGTCATGGTGTCTGCAAAATGCACATGCGCCCAGTTTACGAAGTCACTGCGTGAAGTATAATCTAAATACCTTTAGTACATTTTCAGTTATGTCTGGGACATGGCCATTACAATCTATGCTATTATATAGGGACTTAATGCTAGGGTTATGGAACTCATAAGTACTGCACTTGCCGTTGAGGTCCGTCGGTTAGGCAATATGAATAAATCCCTTCATAACTTCTAAAGATACACTCTAGACAAGCAAAGTATATGAGAAGGAGGATAATTTATGAATGGAGGAAGACAGAGTTATGGCCCTTGTGCAATGGACTTCTTTCCAATGCCCTGTATAACTGCATTAAATTGCAACAAATATCTTTTTATAATTATGGAGTTAATTTGTAAACAAATATGCCACGGACGTACAGACACACTGCTCTTCTTCTTAATATTTTCTGTCGGTGTGTGGAATATTGACATTGTTCCTCAACTATTTTTTGACAACCATTCATGAAAAAGTAAGGGAGACAATAAAGAAATGGGGCAAACCCGAGTTATTGTTCGTGAAAATTAAACATCCACTCTATGTACACTGTAGAAACATCAACTAAATACGCAGAGTAGTTCTTGAGTTGCATTTGGGACATTTTATTGCAGTATTTTATAGGGACATAAAGAAAGATTTGTTTGGCACTGCTGTATCTCTGCAAGTCCTTTATCAGTGCATGCAATAGAAATTAATTTCTTTGATAATGTTTGAAGTAACGCCCAAGAGGGGCAAAGTGGAGATAATATAAGAACAGGGCATTGTAGATTTTCTGCCCTTTTATATTTTACTAGAATTAATGCCATTAATCTTTGTGTTCTGTTTAAACTGATTCTCTATAACAACTTTGCAGTGTTTGGTAAAAATGTGTCACTGACGGATATATAGACGGAAGATACCATTACGATATCCCTCCCACCTGTCGGTGGGAGATAATAAAAGTACAGATTGAAGTAATACTAAATGTAACAATATATTCTTCAGTCTGTTTATAATATTTCTTTCCTGTTTCATTCAAATATATATCTGATAAGTATAATTGGCATATGTGAAGGGAAAATTCTCTCGTACGATTGTAACATTTTCTCAATCAAACTTCTTAAGTACGTAAGTCATTTCCTTGAGTAGAAAAAATCTCACGAAGAAAGATTAATCAAATTCATCGTTGTTCGGACGCTTATATGTCTGGCATGTAGAAAAATATGTTTAAGGTCCCTAGACATAAATATTTAGAACATATCTTAGTTTACTCACTTAGGTTTCTTAAATGTCATCTTGAATGACATAACCAATTTATTGTGTTTTCTTATAATAAATAATCTGACGTATAAAGACCTACTACATGTTAGAAATAAAACAAATGGCACAGTAAGTAAGAAATTGAACATTTTTTTAACAAAATGTAGACGAACGGTCCGGATTCTTTATATAGCTGAAAACGCGTCATTTTGTATCATCCTGTTTTCTCGAATTACTTAAAGTAAGCATACAGATGTGTATTTCAAACAATCAAGAACAAGACTTTAGAATAATGGTGTTAACAGTTAATACAAAATTTCTTTCATTCGTGTACATTCGATTTGGAAAAATCTAATATTCATCTAATTGTTTTTCTTGGATTGCTGGCGTGCACGAAACCATTCTGTAATACAAGAAATTCAGATAGTCTTGTAAAGTATGTATTACGAATATGATATGAAAATTTGGTTTCTAAAGTAAACAATAATTGCATTTTGCCTGTCCCTATTGCAATGGAAACGTCACACTTGTCACAGACATACTGCCGAGTTATGTAATACTTACTGACAAGTTAAATGGAAATATATGAGCTAATTTGTGTTGGCTGACATCAGTAATACTTCTTTCAGGTTCGATGGTTCAATCATTTAAGACTGAAAGAAAATACCCAGACAAGCAGGAGCGATACAGCTGTTCCAATGTGTCATGTACTCCATACAGCTGTTCCAATGAGTCATGCACTCCATACAGCTGTTCCAACGAGTCATGTACTCGATACAGCTGTTCCAATGTGTCATGTACTCGATACAGCTGTTCCAATGTGTCATGTACTCGACCATTATTTATATCAGAACGTTAAATATATTTTTTAAACTAACCTGATATTAAAATCTTCTTTTTTGTATATAGGAGAATCACCAGAAGATATGGCAAAGCTATGTTAGAAGTACATGTAGTGTGCAAGTTTTATTTTATGTATTTTTGCATTCTTTTCAGTATTAAAAGGAACTTTGGCGAAGACGGTACCAGATATATGCGCTGATCAAATTTTATATATTTTACATTTATGAACTGGAAACAACAGATATTTTTTTTTCTGATAATTGATTCAATTTGTGAATATATATGTAATTGTAAAGTCAAATTCAATATGTGCAACTGGTCTCCTAAATGTAAACAAAGGCAGATTATGGAAGCTGTGTATTTCTTAGAAAATGTAATTGTGCACCATAAAAGTTACATATTTCCATAGGTGATGTAATATAAAGTATTATAATGCTTTATTCTAATGGAACCGTTTTCGCGCTATCATTCTTAGCATTAGGTTTGATGAATATCAGTTAATAACAAGAGAGTCTTTCAAAGATAACATTGGCGACAGAAAAACGTTTCAATTATTTAAAAAAAAAGAAACATAATTGGGTAGAATTTCTACATTTGAATTGTAATTGTAACAACGACATGTTTCCTAATTTAAGGTTAAGGTCTTAAACCCAAATGTATTTCCCTTAGAAGAATTATTATTGGAAACCTATAAAACTTGTGATTTCTGAGACAAAGCATTTTCCTGTAAATAGTGTAGTCAAAATTCATCCGTCCAAATGTTTAGTAAATAAAATATATTGGCAGACGTAGAAATTTTGTTTTAACTTATCAATAATTGCTTAGAACTTTTGTTATATTACAAATTTACCTTTATTATTTGTTTTAGACCAGGACTTTCTTATCTTATCCTGTTTAAATTTTGCAAATCATGACAAGTAATACAATTTATTCAGTTTATTTTAAAGACTATAATATAGTATACAGCAGACATCTGAAACAGATTTCGGAGTCTCGTCAGCTAACTTGCCAAATCAAATACAAGCCTATCCTACTGTCTGGCGTCCGTTATATTTCTTTTAATGGTCATATGGTGATTTATCCTGAGAAAGAAAAAGACATACTCATTTTTTCAGCGTTGTTTTCACTATGTGGCCAAACTGTTTGTCAAAATAACAAGAGCACAAACATATGTAGTGGTCGTATCATTATTAATGCCATTATAAATGAGATTATTTTATTGTATGTTCTTATTTCTCACTAGCCACAGATTATGTTTCTTCATATGTCAATTGTTCTTGTGTTTATGATTATACATTTACATTTTCTTCGTATACAAACTTTTGCAATGCTGTAACACTTATGTATATTTAACAGTAATCTTAGCAACTGAATACTCATCTTAAGGGATAGTTTTATTATGAGCAGGTAAGCTAAATTCCTTTTAATTCTTTTAAAGAAAAATATATAATTTGAAAAATGAGTCTGTCAAAACTAAAAACAAACTAAAAAAAGGAAAAACAAAGTTTGAGTGTGTAATTCAGTAGGAAGAAATAAGCTTGAGACAATATCCCGACTAGAATAATATCAACTGATTTAAAACATTATAATTCTATTTTGATTCCCGAACATTAAAATCAATGTACAACTCGTACCTTCCTGCATCAAGGCCTACAGCTGTCATACTATGAATGCAGAAAAGAAGCTCACGGTCTTTTCTCACAAAATTATTCATATTGTCGCCTGAATTTAATAGGATGCATCGAAAATGTGTTTCCATAAATCATTGAAAATTTTGTTAAAAAAAATACTGGTTACTTTAAGTGGCAGCATCGAAATATACAGAAAAAACATTGTAATTTATTTCATTGACAAGGTTGCTCTTGCCCCTAGCTTATCACGGTGTTATGATGGTCTTGCATTTAAGCATATTATGGCGGGCAAAATAAGTTACACAAAATGTTTTGTTTGTTGCTGTTGTTTTTATTGTTGTAGGTTTTTTTTTATTGTTGTAGGTTTTTTATTGTTGTTGTTTGATTGTTTTGTTGTTGTTTTCTTCTTTTCTTTTTTGGAAGAGAAGGTTGCAGGGAGGCATGAAAAGTGAAAATATTTTTGCGAATAACACTTTCTTGAGACAATTTTTCCAGCTAACATTTAGGTAAATTGAATTTAAATGACAACATATTACCTCCCGACAATCACGAATGTCTAGAATATCAGATTTAAATACTGCGACATGCAAAAAGAAAGAAAAAATCCAAATGATGGTGAGCTTCTGGCATACGTTTGCTGACAAGACAATCCTTCTGTATTTCAAATATTCATGATATTTTTCCCCATGTGAAGACATTTAAGTCTTTACACTTAAGATGCCAAGTTGAAGATAAAACATTGTGGCAGTACAATATATTCATAAGAAGTCAGCACTTAAATTGTTGCCGATTTTTTGAAGTGTTTGACAAATTTATTTTAAAGTTGAAAAGTTGAAAGGTCAGTTATCTAGCAAACTTGTCTTCATGGCAAAAAAATTGAGTTGATTGAATGAAACATTTTAGACATGGTGCGGTGTAGTGGCCGGTAATGAATGATTCACTCAAGACAACAGAAATCAGAAACAACCCAGTTCCAGTTATCGATGTTTTAATTCCACAATGCTGTATTTCTAATGTATTTTGAATGCCAAGTTAAAAGTTATAATTTCGTACTCAAAAAGTTCTCATTTTAGCTACTCTAATACAAAGCTGTTCTAGTCTCTAACTTGCAATATAACATGTGGCCAAATGGCCCCTGCTTTCGGCCTTCCTTCAAGCGTCTGCAGATACATATAATCTGACTAGTTAACTGCATAACCAAGATCACGACATCTACATGTTTGTATTAAGATGACAACTTTATATAATGTAACATATTTTTATAGCTTGAATATGGCAGCAAGTTCAAAGAAGATTCCTTGTAATCATAGTCAAAAATACAATATAATTACTAGAGAGTTAATATGCTGTATTTTAACTTGATCACCTACGTTTTGTACAGTAGGTGTAATGTTTGGTTATTGACATAACAGTCAAAATAACTGGGAAAATATCCTCCTTTATTCCTTTATTCTTCGTAAAAAATAATTATAAAAGTACACAGGTGCTCAAATAATGTCTAAGAAAAATATATGTCGAAAAATAAGTACACAACATGTATCTGATATTTACCCCAACACTAAGATTTAATTCAAAAGGTATAATTTTGGTTACTACAATGTGTTTAAAAAAATCTAAGTCCAAATAACAGCCAAGTTACACTGCAAATCCCTTTCTTCTTGCAAAAACAATTAGAAAAAAGTTTACAAGGGTACAACATTTTCAGCTGATATAAAGTTTAACCGAGATGCCTTGCTTCATTTTTTTGTCATTTCATGTTAAATGTAGTGTTTTAAAATACAAAACAATGTTACAGCAATGGTATTTAACAGATAAGAAAATTTGAAAAATACCAATCAAATTGAATATATGGCAAAATATTTAAAGAAAGAAAAATTAAGAGAGACTTTCAAAAAATTGTAAAGTATTCAATCACTGCGAGTTTTAAATGTGTGTTTTTTAATTATTATATTAAAAGTCATCTCAAAGTTTTCTTCTTTTCTTCTTCGCACTTGAGGTCGTCTTGTTGTATGCATCTTTCATGGACTTCTGAATACTTGCAGTGTTGAACTTCCTAGTGTTGCTAAGGTATCTGCTATCGTTGCACGTGTCATCAAGTAGGCTAACTGAAATCTGCTTAGTATTGTCTGGATTAAAAGTCAGCAATATGTTACACTCACTAAACTTCTTTGAAGTAAAATACTTTAATCGAATTGATGAACATTCACAATCAACCATCACTTTAAGATTGAAAATTTCTATTTTGTGGCCTGTGCAACATCTTAGATTTGTTAATTTTTATCGTCACTATATTTGATACTATTTGTCTCTTTAAAGTGGTTGCTTTTTAACTGATTCTTTTAATTCATCCAACTTCGACCAAACACTCAGAATGTTTCAATTCACAAATTGTCATTATGAATATGTTTTGGGCATGTGTTAAATGCAACCGCCACAGTTCATATTAAAGAAGATGCCTTTTTTCACTCAATATAGTCAGTCCATGCTATGCAGTTGTTGTTGGTTGACGTTCCCTGTGTTTATCTACAATCGGTTACAATGTCTATTTTTTTTTTGCTTTTTAATTACTTCTACTTATACCTGCGTTATGTTGGCTAAAGGTTTAGTCAGTCCTCTCAGAAACTGAAAAATCACTTAAAGCATATGTATTACTGGCAGAAATTCTAATTACAGGTAAAGCTATATAATTTGTTCACAAATTGATTTCTTGATATTTTTTGTCACACGTGATTCTTTTAACAATTCCTCCCCCGGTCAGTAATTGAATCTTTTCGAATTGTTTAAGAATCAAAACTCATCTGTTTCCATTTAACTTGCTATTACTAAGCATAGCTCAAAGCATTTGGCACAGATGAGAATGATATGAGAATGACGTCAACACCGCCCCCCCCCCCCTAAAACAAAAACAAAAAAAACAACAACAACAAAACAAACAAACAAAAAACACAAACAACAAACAAAACATAAACACCACACACACACACACACGCGCGCGCGCAGGCAACAAACAACAACAAAAAAGCCAATAAAAACAACAACAGCAGAAGGAAAAACGAAATAAATGTGTTACTCAGTTTGCCCGCTTTAAAATGTGCATAAATGCATACAAAACAGTATTTCATTTGCAAAGACTAAGAAATATTATTCACTTTGGTCTCGCCTTTATTGTATCTTTGCTAAATCGTGTTTTAACAGCAGTCGAGGATAGATGCGTACTTTAAAAACTTATATTCAACTCAAAATATCTTCAAAACCAAGAACACAAAAATAGAATTAAAATATCATTTGCACTAACTTTTTACATACACCTATATTGAATCACAAAAGTTAATTAAACCTTTCAAGATATGTTTATTACTGTCCTGGGAAGATAAATCTCTGACTTTCATTTTATCTCCTGCAATCTATGTATTTCTGACTAAAAGGAAACGTGACAGAAAACCAGATGGTGTTGACAGCTTACAGACAAAAACATTTGCTTACTAGTGGAATAGTACACCATATTAAGACATATCCTGGAATATGTCTTAATATTTGTGCCCACTGAACTTAACTAGAGATTTATTTACCCATCCATATAAATACCAGGATAAATAATATTTCCTTTGTCAATGTGACATTCTTTAAAGCATGATTTCCTTCTTTGAGCATAACAAACTGGATCTGTTTTTACTCTGTTTGATAAATCAGATTTCTGTTATATTGACAGCATTTACTTCTTGTTAGGCCTGAACATTCACAATCAAGCAGTGACGTTTTTCCTAATATGTCGCAAGTCGAGTGTCAATCTTAAAGTTATTTAGATGAATAAAGTCCACCGTGTCCATACGTTACCGGTGGAGGTGGTGCAAGTAACGTTGGTGTGTGGTATATAACGCTGGTTTTGTGGAGGAATTGGGACAAACAGGTAAGAAAATTAAAACTTTTATGCGGTAGTTTATCAAGTTTTGTATCGAGACTATGCGCAAGATGATCTCATATTATTTACGAATTCTCGTCTTGGTCTGCTTTCTCCCAGATATTTTCCGTTTTCTGTATCATTCGTGAAAAAGACGATCATTTATGAGTATGCGCTGAAACATGACATTGAAAAGTGTCGAAAATGCAGTGATAGCGACCCCACGAGGAAAGTCCAGCTTACCTTAACTAGAAAATTCCCACTGACACTAATTTCGAACCTAGTTTACTTCATTCGACAAGTAAAACTATCGGGAAAGATGTTTTCAGGAGAAAATATATGGTAACGCTGGTGTAGGTGGTGCACTGGCTGACCATGCCTGTAACGCTGGTGGCATGGTGTTTTAGCAAAATCGCCTTTCTTCACAATTTTCGACATTGAATAATCAAATTATAGACCTGTCTGTCAGTTATTGTTAAAACGAAAATTGTTTTACACACTGAGTGGATCACCGTCTTTTCGGATGCATATTGGAGCTCTAAGTTGCTGTTTCAGAGTTTGCTATATTTTATCGTGTGTGTCTGCTTTCTCCAAAATCTTTGCAGTTAAAAATTGATAGTCACTAGTTTTGTGTCACTTTTTATTACAAAAATGTAAAATATTGCAGTTTGAGAAGACTACAGTCGAAACTCTCCAGAAATAGAACAGTGAAGTTCTATCAGAGAAACAACCAAGCAGGGAAAACTTATTAGCTCGACTGTAGAGCTATCCTACTACCCCGGCGTCGGCGTTAGATAATACTTTTTGTGCAGTAAATATATGTTTTACTATAACTTCTTTAGTTCTTTAGGGAAGGACTTTCAAACTCCAAATATATGTTACTTTATCATCGCACATCATATGTTGTAAGGTTCATAACTGTAGAACCCAAATTTCCACAATGATTCTCCCTTTTAATTTTGAATTGTCCTTAAATGCTAATGAAATGCTTAAATGAAAATGTGAAGCTAAATTTCTCTTAGTCTCGTATATACAGACATCCAAAATGCGCATCAGTACATCCACAAAATAGGGTATATTTTCTTGTAAAGCTTTACTTTTTAATTGTTGGTATTTAGCGTTACGAAAACGTCAATGAATTTAAAGAGGGCTGGCCTCCAGATGACAAAAAAGAAAGTTTTCTTTTATTATAAATTTCTTGTAATATTCATTACTAATGCTTAAAAACTAACAAACTGACAAAACAGTAAGTGAGATAATCACATTATAAATTGATTTTTTTCCTATCATAGTGCTATACCGTAACGCGACGGTAAAACTATATTGTATAAAATAAAAGTAAATAACTATAATTACAGATGCAGCGATAGTGGTGACAGTAAAAGCGTTGGTAGAATTTTGTTAACATAAGGGTCCAGAGTTCAAATCAGGCTGAAGCGAATATATTTTTTTGTTCTATTTTGACTTTTACGAGTAATCAGTTTTGACGTAAAATATCATGTTGTTATAGTATCACGGCATCTAGATATCTAATTTATGTAAAAAAGTATTTTTATATCAAATCTGGAGTACAGCCTCTTTAAAAAGAATACGAAAACGCCCTGGTGACCATGTCTTTTCCAAAATACAACCAATTTCACAAGTTATATAAATGCATCCCCAAGGGAGATTAGTGCTATGTTATTTCTAAATTAAAATTGGCAGTTTCTAAAGAGACGATTGTTAAACTTTCCAAAAATAAAGGTATAGAACTAACCCCCCCCCCCACCCCACCACCACGACCATCATCCTCCCAGTAGACAAGTTTTAAAAAAAATAACTGAATTTACTTCAATAGCAAGAGTGATTTAGACTAGGAGGTTTGGCTTACTACTATCATGTCTCTTATGTCAGATGATAGAAAACATGGTTTTCCTATAATTTGACAACTTGACCAAGATTTTAATCTAACATGACTCAAGTTTCAAACTCGTCAAAGAATTCGTTAAGACAAAAAAATTGAACAATTTTTATTAAAATCGGGTCAAAAATGTTTGAAAACAAGGTTTTCTAACGAGCTGAGCCAGTGATCTAGTTTTTCATCCTACATGACACTGATCTTGAATTTCTACAAGGTTTTATTGAGATGAAAATCTATGAAAGTCTTAACAAAAATATACTTTCTACAGTGAGTTGTTCTTTTCATGTATGCACCTAGTGACCTAAGTCTTTGAAACCGCCTGATCAAGTTTCGAACTCGTCAAGAGTTTAATTTTAGGTAAACATCCTGACCAATTTTTATCTAGATCATAAAAAATGTGGACTCTTGAGTGCCCACGATCATCAAGCCTGATTTCAAATTTTGTCAATTGTATGATATCTGAAAACATAGTTCATAAGATATGTAATCACGTTGAGTGACACAAATAAAAGGTGCACAGCGTTACTTAAAAAAACCAAAAAACAACATTTAAAATGGAATTATCTTTTTCCAAAATATCGGAAAATTGTGTACAAGGCAGCCAGTTAAAGACCGTCATATATCAATTAAATCGTTATAGGCCAGATCAGGATCATTTGGAAGAAATTACGTCATATTCCGAGATTAGAAAAAAATGAGCATGTTTTCAGATCGACATCTAAAAAACTTGTGTTAACTCAAAGCAAAACAAAATAAGTTTTAGTACACGTTTGTCCATGTAAAGGTTTAACACCTGAAAATACGTGTATATCGATAAATTCAAATTGTTGAATGTAAAACCAAACCATGCTACATTCAAATCCTGATCTGTATCGCACTAAGATAGATTTGATCTTGCAAAAGTAACACCAATCGAGATTACTATCAGTTTTTAACTGCAAAGATTTTGGAGAAAGCAGACACACACGATAAAATATAGCAAACTCTGAAACAGCAACTTAGAGCTCCAATATGCATCCGAAAAGACGGTGATCCACTCAGTGTGTAAAACAATTTTCGTTTTAACAATAACTGACAGACAGGTCTATAATTTGATTATTCAATATCGAAAACTGTAAAGAAAGGCGATTTTGCTAAAACACTATGCCACCAGCGTTACAGGCATGGTCAGCCAGTGCACCACCTACACCAGCGTTACCATATATTTTCTCCTGAAAACATCTTTCCCGATAGTTTTACTTGTCGAATGAAGTAAACTAGGTTCGAAATCAGTGTCAGTGGGAATTTTCTAGTTAAGGTAAGCTGGACTTTCCTCGTGTGGTTGCTATCACTGCATTTTCGACACTTTTCAATGTCATGTTTCAGCGCATACTCATAAATGATCGTCTTTTTCACGAATGATACAGAAAACGGAAAATATCTGGGAGAAAGCAGACCAAGACGAGAATTCGTAAATAATATGAGATCATCTTGCGCATAGTCTCGATACAAAACTTGATAAACTACCGCATAAAAGTTTTAATTTTCTTACCTGTTTGTCCCAATTCCTCCACAAAACCAGCGTTATATACCACACACCAACGTTACTTGCACCACCTCCACCGGTAACGTATGGACACGGTGAAGTCGCAAAAACAGATATACGCCAAAGTAAATTTTGTTATCAATATTGTTATTAACTGTGTAAATCTTTTAATTGCAGTAACAATGTTATTATTTGTTCTTTAAATAAACTACAGTTAGTTCTTCAAATGACGAGCGGGGAAAAACACCGTTAAAAAGATGTGTAATATTTTTTCTCTTTTAATTGACAGTATATCCTGTTAATTTTATATCATGTCATTAGAGGAATTGTTAACTATGATTATCCTGGTCAGGTCGTGACTTCAACCTGCATGACAGTATGAACAAATAAGCTTTATTCGATATCAAGCTTTTAGGAAAATTGTCTCATTCCATGTGAAAAATGGTTTGTATTGAAACTATTCCGACGCATTAGATTTAATGCAAAATTGTCCCTGGACTCTGGCTTTTTCACCATTTTCAAATAAAAATACCTCTCAGAAAAGAAAAGAAACATGTTTTCCACAGGAAAAAACTATCACTGTAAACATCAGTGTCATCAAATATAAAACCTTCATCTTGCAATATAATTTGTATATTCAAGTTTGATACACAGGTCCAGCGTTGTTAGGGACGTGTTCTTAAACACCCGCCATATTCGCCAGACTGAAGTCCTCCCGACTACGACCTGTTTCCAAAACTTAAAGAACCACTACAAGGAGTCCGATATGACGATTTGAATGAACTATATGTCACCGTGAACGCGGTCGTTAGAGACATCAACAAAGGTTGCCTAGCAACGGGAGTTCGGGATCTGCCAAAAAGATGGGAGTCGATCAAAGCATCTGCGGGAGATTATATTGAGGGACTTTGAAGAGATTTTGTGTGTAACACTTGTAGATTTTACGTAATTAAGCAACCCAACCCTCATTCATTTCTGGATGACCCTCGTATAAAAGCTTCATCTTGCAATGTAATTTGTATATTCAAGTTTGATAGTTTGTTTTCATCAATTTAACGGTCCTTATAAAACATATACCGCTGAAAACAAGATTAAAGTACACTTGAGTTTTCAATCATAGTTGCGTGCCGATTAACATTGTAAAAGCACAAAACGGAAGGAAACCTTTGCTACAATTATTCATGGACTATATTTAATGCCCAAATCTGGTTATGTAAATTTGTGGAAGTGCAAAACATATTGCACTTTGCCTCTCGCAAGTGCAATGAATATATTACACATGCTATGTAGACTGTTGAGCTTTATTATAGAGGCTGACAACTTAAATGGAAATAGATGAACATTTGATCGACGTGTGCGTCTTTATTACTGTTTCGATTTGCACAGCGTTTGTTCCGTAAAACATTTGAAAACAAAAAGAAATCCCAGTCTCTTTCTGTCACAAATCATTTTTTGAAAGAATATCGGTAGACCACACCACTGCAAAATCAGAATCAGTTTCTGTTAAAGACATTTGGGAAGCAATGCCAAAGCAGTAACTTCATAATTGTGCATGAGTTCCTATGTTTTAACACACATGTACATATAAATGTACTCGTACTCATATACATGTTTATGACTTAATATACATGTATATGTACTAATTTGTTTATAATTTGATAAATCTAATTACAAAGTAATTAAAATGTAATTGAAATAACATGCATTTTACAATAAATTTAATTGCATTACCATTACTTGTAATTGATAACGTCTTCGATTACAAAATACATTCAGTTAAATCAGATTTTACAGTATAACTAGACTTAGGAACAGATACTCATTTCAATAACCCCATGTCTGGCAGAAAGGTATCTTATCATAATATATATATTTCATGGCCTAACTTCCATTCTCATATATAATGGTCGTCTATATAGCCTGGAGTTATTTTAAGCCATGCGTTTATATTAAAAAGAGCCTATTTTCAAACTGTCTAAGAAGTAACGAGCATTATACGGCAGAAGATATAAATTAAACGAATTCGCTTGTTGTGAATTCACAAGTTCGAACAGAAGATACAATCAAACACGCCAGTTGGCTTAGGCTACATTTGATCAACATATTATATTCAAGAAATTGATATGAACACCATCAAATACTTAAATAAGTTTTAATGAATTTTATTGTTGATCGTATGTCAGAAACGATTATTGAATACTGAAGGTATTTCTGTTGTTGAATTAGGAGTGAAAGTAAGAGATTGGACTTCGTGATATATTAAACTTAAATCATGTTTTTGAAAAAAATCATAATCGGCTTTCTTATTACTCCTTACAAATATGACGTCTTATTCTTCACCTCATGTCTACTGGTCTTTCAACAAAGGAAATGTTTTAAAATGAGAAGTAAGTAAAACATATTCATTTGTATAAATCAATGAAAACTGGGAGCCGTTTTACCATTGTTGCACTGTAATCTCCTCCTAACAATTCTTCAAAACATAAGCGTCCTAGCTTCAGTTGTAAAGAACTTGAATACTTAATAAAGCAGTGTATTATACCATCCTTGGAAACATTTTATGGTACAAAAGGAAATATGCAGCGCCCAAGTCAATCGCATTTAAAGTACGCAACATTGAAATTTATAGTTACAAAACGCCTTACAAAAATGTCTTAGTAACTGGTATGTAACCAACGTATTATTCTTAAGCACACACATTGTTCAACTGATATCTAAACCGTTAAACGTGTTTTTGTAAAGTCTCTAATAACGCTTTTGGTGTGAAACCAAAACCTATTTTCTTGATTGGAAGGGTATTCCGTAATTGAATGAGTGTGATTTTCACATTTTAATATATGAAAAAAGCAGCATTATTGCTTAAAAGTATACTCTTCTATACTGATTTACTGATGCAAATCAATAGACGGAATGTTGTGCGCTTCACCGAAATGATGGCACTGGAATGGGTGTACCCTCTTACCATTTAGACAAATGATTTCTTTCCAGTATAACTTTTTGTCTTCATGTATACATTGTTTACTTAATGCTCCCTGTAGACTTCTTTAATGATGTTGTTGATGAAGAGAATGGTCTGTGCTCTCATTATACCGAAATGGTTGCAACTGACTGGCGTTTATCTTTTATAATTTTGAAATTTACTCTGTTCGAATCTGTGAAATAAAATCTACAAACTTACTTGACTTAATATTTATATTGTATACTTAATGTTTACTTTTGTTACTAGTTTACTTCTGTAGATAAATGGATGGAATATTCCTTGCACTAGTTATAACTAAAGGACGGCAGTACATTGGCTTTGTTGTTTTATTTTTTATCTTATGTTATTCATAACAAATCGAAGACTGTCGACCATTACATTTTACACGATTTTGTCTATCTTCACTTCTGCAAAAGATAAAAACAAACATAAAAACATATTCTGAAAATTTATAAAAATTGAAATGCTATGGTGCCATTCTTGGGTGACATAGTCAGATTTTAACAGACTGTAAATTGTGATAGAATACAATGTAAAATCAAATTCAGAATCCATCCAGTCTTATATGACTAAAATGTCATTTTCAATGAAAATGGAATATGGTGAAATAGGCGTGGAATTACCATGTTTATCTGAACAACAGTGTAGGTGAGGAAAGTTTTGTTCACTATGGTATTATTTGTATTAACTAAAAATCTAGATGTATATATGAAATAGTTGTCTATGCTTTCAGTTTTTTTTCAGAACTAATATGGTACTTTCTTCTATAAAAATATTTATAACATGTTTTGAGTGTGTAAGGCCGTTTGAATAAACTTTTGATGAAAGACGCCTCATTTGACGCCTCTCATTTTACTACAGCTCTTGCGATAAATGGTTTTGCAATTTTCTGTTGAGAGACATCTGATCTTAATTTCTATTTTTATTCAAAGTTCATGACGAACATCATTCATCTGTAATTAGAAGGCATTCTAAGTTATCATTTCAGAAATGGGAAAAAACTTTCACTTCACTGACTAAACTTCGCGCTTCTGATAAATGTTTTTATTTTGAATGAAAAGACGGAAATGTCAGCGTTGCTTTGCTTTGTTCTGACTAGACTGGCGAAAAACAACTACAAAACATTGGAACATACTGAAATGATAAATATAATAAAGATATAGACATACTAACAACCTTTGAACATACCGCACATTTACCGTCTATACGTTTTTTTTTCGAATGGATAATGCGAGAAATCGAATAATTTTTAGATGTTAAGGGATATTCATTTATTTTATTAGCAACAACTGTTGGAAATATTTCTATGATAATACCTTTTTTTTGCTATGATGTTTTTTAGAAATTGCCAAGTAGATTAACGCTCAGCTATTAAAACTTGTTTAAATTGTCATCGAATCTGCATTCCAATCTGGTTGCTGAGAAATATATTTGACACATTATTGCTAGACAAAACTTTATTTGATAAATCAAAGGACCCGTAACTCTGAAAAATGATTGTAATGAGCACATCCCCACCTGGTTCACTAAAGCATTGTATTTAATTCAGTTTCAGGCAGTGCTAACTGACAAATAGTCCAGAAACAGATTGTACTGCTGGAAAACTAAAGGGCCTATATGACTGAGAAAAATAATCATTTCGAATTGTGGTGGTAATATGCACCCCCCTTCTGTTGGTACTGAAGCTTTCTATAACGTTCCATTTACTTACAAAATGGTTTTAGAAATAGCCCGGACAAAAATAGTGCAAGGGTATACTAGTATATGTAACAAATCAAAGGTCCTGTCACTCTAATTATGAAAAATGGTAGTAATATGCTGGTAATTTTGAGCATAGCTCGAGAAAAATAATAAACCACGCTGGTAATATGCGCTCTGCTCTCAGAATGAAGGTTTCCTATAAATGTTCATGTAATTTTAACCAGTATTTACTGAGGAACAATCCGGACAACAAGATGGACGGACGCACGTAACGACGGGCAGATGGACAAAGTTGCGACTATGTTATATTTTCTAAATAATGAACAAATTTCTACATGTACTGAATAACGATACTGGTGCCTTGGCTGAATGCTATTCATTTTGTTGATTTGGAAAAAATATACTGATCTCTGTGAACGATCGCGTAGACGTCGTCAAATGCAAAGACGGTAGACGTCGTCAAAAGAAAAGCGACACCTGTCTAGTGTTAATAATAGTTTCAGAAAACTTTTGCTTAATATGTAGGTCACGTTTCAATTACAAAATTTCTATGTCATAAAAAGAGCATTATATTCGTGGTCATATTATACGTGATTTATTATACTCGTTAGCCTCGTTTTTATCGTTTACAAATAACTCGTGCAATAAATCCCGTATTACATGACCACTCATTTAATATCCTCTATTTTTCTTCTTTCCGGCTTTAAAGCTTAGAAATTTTTGAAAGATTTGATAAATTTCAACTGAAAGAAAACACAAACAAAAACAAAAACAGAAAAAAACAGACAATTCAGTTGCTATATATTTTTATGAGAATACAGTTTGAGCTGTATAGTATTTGATTTGCAAATTTACAAAGATGCTAAATGATATTTACATGTGTAACAATACTTAAAAAAGCATCGTATTCAGTACTGTAAAACTGTTACATTAACATAAATGTAGTAAAATTAATGTGAAGGTTCTAGAACATTCTGCAATGTGAGTATATGTAAAGACGTTAAAAATCATTACAATCGTGACAGCAATGAAAGCGTTCTGCAAACTTTTCTGTTGTTCTCCGTACCTTGTCACTCTTTCTTTCGATACAATATCAGTACAACAGAAGCCAAATTTTTATCCATCATAAAATAGATATTATCTCACGGTCTGGCAAGAATTCCTTTTTTATTAAATAATAATGATAAAAGAGTGCATGATATTTTTGTATCGCTGTGCTTACAATCATTTGCTGTTCTTTAGGTAAGACACCTCAGTCCCGAAAGTAAGATTTATCCTCTAGCAACTATATTGGCATTGCTGTTTTTATAGAATTCAAATCAGATTCTGTTATTGGCAACATGACGGAATCCGTAATCAAATGAGCATAAGTCACCTGTGGGTTGACATTTATTTCTATTGTATGAAGCAAAACAATAATAAAACATTATAACAGAGGGATGGTCAAGAGTAATAGATTACAAGCAGTTGCTTATAATCTGATTTAATCAAATGGCCAAAAAACCCAGAAATTCTCAGCATGAATTGAACGGATACATTATGCATATTTTACGGATACCCAGTATCTATAAATCTAAGATAATAAGCTCGAATAAAACCAGTTATGAATGTCATTAGAACCTTTTAAACTTGTAACTGTATTTTTTTCTTTTTTCCAGGTTAACCACTATTGCTTATGTCAGGTAGTATGTAGCAGAGGTATAATACGGCATTTCTACTCCCTTGCTTATCAGCTACCTTTTACGGCGACGTGGTAGAATGTCCGCTATGTCATCGAAGGTACCTCAATTCAAACCAAGCTCAGGGTAGACGTATTTTTCCGGGTTACAATTGACGTCCAACGTGTGAAGCACACGTACATTCTACGAGAGATATTAATGTCAACTCTTATATATAAAATGAGTCAAACTGTTAGAATGTTTAAAGAAACAACCACTGACTGTTTGCACAGTATAGTTGACTTTCTTTATCACGATCTCAAATATGTTAATTAGACAAACATTTTTAGTTTTCTTCCTTAAACGTCCGGTTTTACTTTGAAATCAATAACATCTATTAACCTTGACCAGAACGTGTACCTAAACATTTGTTTTAACTTGTCATCTAAATGTTATTATGCCATTCTCGATTAATGCACGGCATACTTTAGCAAAATATTTTAAAACGACGCACAGAAACACAATAAAATGTTCTCCAAATGCATTGCTTTTTTATAAACTGGAACTATTTTCGATTAACAATTTAGAAAGTCATAAACTATACCTATCAAGAATAAGGGGTTATAAAAACTGTTATTTTCAACTATTAAAAAAGAACTCCTTATTAATTATACAGTAATAGCGATATTTCACGAATGCTAATAGAGTTTCTAAATTGCAACTCTGTTCATTACACTAATGTTAAAGTAATGAATATAATTTTTAAATACGGAATCTTCTCTTTGATTTTACAATGCAAAAAAGAATTAAACTCACCAATATGCAAAGGTTATGGCTGTTGTTAAGAGCTGTTGCATCAAATGTTGATAACAGCATTAAGTTGGTTTGACCTGAAATCACAATTTTAAGACTTAAAACTCATACTAGACATATGATTTACTCGCGAAGTTTACTGATCAAATAGGCTGGTAAATTAGTTATAATTTCATCCATAAGAAACCTTACAACTCTTTATGTCGAAACAGAAAACCATTAGTTTTAACCTTTACCAGACATTGTATATCTATGGTTTCCCTTAGATTCTATTCATAGTTTTCTTGAAGGATACATTGTTAGTTCTAAACACATTTACAAATTAGTCGGCAAACCGTACTCTTTTTGTTAATTCAGTTTTCATGCTACTATACAAAATGTTAGTGCCCGCTTAATATCCTTTTTGTTCAATAAAAGTGTCCATAGCCTGTTTTGATGACGGTCAGTTAATATCCATGAATAATTTCCGGCAATGAAACCGCAGATACAACGAAAGATGAAAACGTGATTAGAATGGAGAGTTACCCTCTTTGTATTCATATGAAAAACATGCCACATGATTTTTGTTTGAGTTTTTTCATATGTATTTAGAAGTACAGAAGAACGGAAAATGTAAATGTTGTTTCAGTAATGACGCATGCGATTTTAAGCTGTTCCCCATACAATCAATGACTTTATCTTCAAAAGAAGACTGTTTCATTTGTTTTGGACGATCTATTATAGAAATTCACGTTGTTCTTGATTGACAACCATGGCTCTAATAGTTATTTATAGCCAAAAGAAATGCAGTATTTTAAAGGTTTATTCAAATGACTTTATGCCTCATCCTCGATGTACAATTTGCGTGCCAAATGACTGTTAAAAGGAAAAAAACGTTAAAGAATAAACTCGGCGACAAAATTATATCTTTTAAGGTTTTAAAAACAGAATAATCGATTTTAAAGATACGCATAATTGTCAACTCAAATTCATTGTCTAGAAGCGTACAAAAAACATCGTAGTCTTAAATGTTTGCACTTGATTCAACAGTCATCATCTGAATCAATGATATTTGTCAAGTAAACGTTTACAATTTAAAACACGACCAAGATACGACTAGACAATAGACAAAAATGAATGAACATACATATTTAGTATTATTACTCCGTAATCATACCATCTTTCGTTTACTTTTCTCTAACACACACATTTTAGCTTGTACTTCCCCCAACAATTATTGAATGAATGGTTAAGAAACTGCTCCCCTATAGTCAATTCTGTTACGTCAAACTGAATTATTGTTCTCATTATTTACTTGAAACTGAACAAAACTGGTAGATATCCATGAAATTAGTGTTCTAGCTAGTTGTTTTAGTAACTACCCTCCTATATTAAGCTTTGTTATTTCTACTCCATTTCTCTTTACTTAATGATATATTACTCTTTATATGAGACTTTAAACAGTACATGAAAGGTCTTCATACTTAAGATGGTTATTCTTGAAGGCATCTTCTATATACAAGTTGCTGTGACTGGTCGACACCCATTCAACAACTGAAGATTATGTATAAATCAATAAAATGTGTAAATTTTCCTGTTCTACTTATTTTATTTATGTTGGTAGTAAGGATCAAAATCTTACTTCCAGGGAGATTTTGGAAATTTGGATTTGCATAAAGGCAAGCAACAAACCTTAACACTGTTCGTAAGCTTCGGTTATCCTTGAAATACTTATCTTTCAAGACAAGGTTTCATATTATATCGCCTCGGTCAATATTATTTTTAGGTACATATCACATCATATTCACCAGCTAAAAAATGTATTGTTATAATCTACAAATACCTTTTATATGGCACATTTGTTTCATTTTCTCTGGCGTAGTTTTCATCCATTTCTTATATCGCTGTCAAACGAACGCACCGGAAACGTCGTAATTCACAACATCCTGTCAGGTGGCGTGATCGACGGAATTTGCCGAAACGGCCTTCGTCATTTCCCGAAAGTGAGTCGTTTCGCAGGATAATAATACAGATGCGGGGGATTTCCAGGAAATCTATTTTTGAAAAAAAATCAACAACAAGAAACAAACAAACAACAAAAAAAAAAAAAAAAAAAAAGAGAAAAAAACAACAAAAAAAAAAAAAAACAACAAAAAAAAAAAAAACAAAAAAAAAAAAAACAAAAAAAAAAAAAACCAAAAAAAAAAAAAAAACCGGTGGTCAATGTGCTCTGATATTTATCGTTATTTTTTTTACAGGAAGTTACGCCTGCACCAATCAGAGAAAGGCATTTCAAAGCTATTTTTAGGTTATATAACAAACTGTGTTATTGTTATGTTGACTAATCCTCAGGTTCACTATCAGTTATGTAAAAATCACCCTCCAGAGTAAGACATACATTACAAAGTTTTTTTCTGAAAGAAGAACAATAAAATTATTGAAGCTGTTTTATATATACAGTAAGTTACAAACACACAATCAGAATTTTTCCATAATTATTAAGATAAATAAGCAAATTGCAAACAAAATTCATAAGTTTAACACAAGCTTAGGTAGGGAAAGGTGAATGCTATTTTAATACCTGTGTTTCCGAAATGTAGATGACTAAATATTTTCAGCACAGCAACTGTCTGTGCGAAATGGATGCATTCTGCCATTTTATCTTCAAAATACCATTTGGAATGTCAGACTGTTTCAACACTGCTGAATAAGACATGTTTACATGTTCAGTCGGAAGTACATTTGCGAAAATTCGTTTCAACTTAAACCAAGTCCTTAAACGACTGTTATGATGGATCTGAGTGTGAATGTTATTCTCACTTGCAGCGTCCATAATATAATAACCTATATCAGGTGATGTTATAACAACACACTTGAGTCTATTTTTCTGCACTCAAAATATACAGAACAGAACAGAAAGCTTATTGATTTGTAATAATGACATTGTCACAACACATGTTACATCATAATATATAATTAAAAATGTATACCAGTCTAAGTCTTTAACACAAGTACATACGCTCATGGAAATGTTCAGACAAAATGATAAAAGTATTCCACATACTGAAATTTTCATGTCTGTTAAAATTTGTAAGTTATAATAAGTAATTAACTGTCAATTTGTTATGAAAACGAAAATAACATTCTTCAAGAGCTCAGAACATCTTTAGCAAAACGTAACGTTTCATTATTTGTTCTGCTAGATAAACAATGTGGATAGAAGCGCGATTTTGTACTCATTGTGGATGGTTATATCTCTTCTTTGACATTATTTTAACAATACAGAAATAATAATTTGAATAAAGGTTTTGCATCTATTTGCAGGAAAACACCTGATCTTTCTGTTTTGTCGTCTGTAATTACAAGTCGTAGAAATAAGTCATTTGAAATAAGCTAATTCTGTTTGTTGTATAAACGAATAAATGGGCAAAAATAACTTTGGTAGGCGATGCAGTCTTTAATATCATGTCTTCAGCTCGTTTGAAATAGAATAAGAAAATAAATTATATATTTTTTATTTTTAAGATTTTGTTTTTATTTTCTTATGATCCTTATATTTCATGACGTTATTACTTTTTATAATGTTAGCACTGTTGTATACAAAACAAGTTACTATTGGATACAATATTATGCAAAACAAATGGTATAATATCTAAAGTACAAGCACAATCTTACAATATGTATTTGTTTGTTACCGAAATCATATAAGTAAAGGAGAGAGTTTTCAAATAAGCTTTAAGCTTTCTACTCGATCCTTATTGAGTTGTCTTTGTATATATACTGTTATACACTTTCTTGAATAAATACCGTTTAAACTAAATAGAATAGGCGTGCCTTTCTTTTTTGTTACAGACTTGATATCTACGTCAAAACAATAGACTAAGTAAAATTCCGCTAAAAGAGGTCTTTATAACGTACTAGTCTCAATAGCAGACTTTTTTTGTTCCAAATTTAACGCTTCGTCTATTTATTACAGTTGATTTTTGCTTGTTTGAAAAAAAAAGACTTAATAACGGACTTAACTACACTAGCCAGAATGATAACTTAAGATTCATCTTGCTCTATTCATTATCTCTATATTACCAATGTTAATCTGTATAGACAATATCTTTGAAGTATTTGCTAAAGTTAGGATGTTCATAATTGACTTTTTTGTATTCCGACAATTCTTTCTGCTGTGTGCATTACTGAGAAAAATGAGACGTCCGTATGGGCGAGGAAGAAAGCTTTGATATAGTAATAATGTCTTTTCAGATTTATTTATAAATTTGAGTCCGAAATTTAGTGTACATTGAGTACACAATTAAATGTACCTAATGTTAGATTTTACCCCTGTAATTTGCCTTAGTTATGAAATATCGATGTTGATTGTCAGGTAAACACAGTCAGGCTTTCCTCGGTAAGTCGTTTGATATTACCAATCTAAATCACAACTGGCAAGTTTGAATAAGATATTTATTTTGGAAATTTTGGATTGTTACCTTATTGTTTTTAAAGTTTAGTTTAACTGAAAATAATAATAATTATGAATTCCTTCGATCCTTTCAAGGTCTACTTTTGCATACAAGAATACAATGTTATTCCACAAATGTTCGATGATATCAATTCCTCTTGAAATGGCAAAACTTATTATTTTGAAAATGTAGAAAATTGTGGACATTTTTCTTACTAAATCATAATAAGTACAGGCTTTTTTAAGCTTTGATTTTAACACCCCCCCCCCAAAAAAAAAAAAGAAGAATGAAGCGGTTTCTTTTGCTGAAACTCACCATCACTTTGCACTATTAGTATTCAGAGAAACGCTTCACTGGATTATCTTTATTTCCCATCTTTCTCTATTTAATAAAGCCCTACATCAGGATATCATGAAACAATGAAAAGCGATTTGCATATGCTAAACTCAGTAACATCATTATCAAGCAAAGAAACAGTTGATTAGAACTTAATTTATATTTAGAACTTAACTTATATATGCATTTACTAGTAATATCTATTTCTCTTTCAAAAAATCACAGCCATTCATTCAGCATTGAAAAGTTCTATATATTTATGTCTGCACCTTACTAAATGAAATCTGTTTACCCAATGGAATGGTTTTCATGAAGTTATTAAATATTTTTCTATTCAATGTTACTAACATGAGTATTAAATTTTATCTATACATCGCTTTTTTAAGCTTTCGACTTAATAAAAGGTCACATAATCTTCGACGTTAAATGGCCGGAAAGCTGTTATTTACATCGAAACTGGTAATACATTTAGGATGAGAAACAAGCTGTTGAATGGTTTCCTGCTCTTAATTCATAACATTAAATACTCTAGAATCCAAAGAATTTCAACCACGTTAATGCTTTGGTCATTAATTGTAAGATAATTCTAGCCTTTGCATGACATTGCGTAGCTATGGTTTCTAATACGCATTCACATAATTATAATTCCCTATTATTATTTGTTTTTTCTCGAAATATTGACACAGATTCCGGCTATTCTAAAATAAGTATTACAAAACATTGTGAGTGTAAAATGCTTTGGAAATATTGCTTGTTTGGAATGAATTTCGGTCGAACTTTATTGAGACAAATATGACACTCGTTGTGTCCACCTATATTATTTTGATAATTGTTTTATTCCAAATCAATAACACAGACAATAATTTGCAACATATATTTCATTACTGTGATAATCTCTTGCATTTGCTTTATCAGTATCAGTGCCGGAGAGAAAACTGAGACACCTGTGATATCCCCCTTAAGGAAACTTGTCACGTCACCTTCGTGAAAGGGTTATAAATCTTTGGTGATATTCCGCTTACGTAAACCAGTCATGTCACCTTCGTGATAGGGTTATAAACCTTTGGTGATATTTCCCGTACAGAAACCAGTCACGTCACCTTTGTGATAGGGCTATAAACCTTTTGAGGTAAACCAGTCACGTCACCTTCGTGATAACAAGAACAAATAGGATTTTCTTCACAAAAATAAACTGTATTTTAAGTTAAATATTTGATATCTCATATTAAGTTTAACCTTTGAAATTAGAATCTGTTAAATATATTAATTTTTATGCTCTGTTGGCGATGAATGTAATGTATTAAATATGTTTACCTCACACACTCCAATATCTGATAAAAAGAAAAAGACAAAAACATTTAAGGTCTAAAAAAACACAATTTATTTATTCATTAGCTTTCACTTCGAGAACATGTACATTTCTCTTTGTGCCATTACCACTATGTGTAAGCTTTTCTATTTTGACTGTAAAAAGAAGTGTTTTCTGTGTAATTAATGAGCTGATTTTGCGATACAGCATGTATTCTGTCCATATTTTTTCCTAAAACCCGTTTATCCCTTTTAATAGTCAGTTTATGAGTTTGTCTTTTCGTGAGTTTTTCATTGCAAAGTCTCTTTAACCTTTCGTTTTGAATAATTTTTAGTCCTTACATGATACGCCACATTATAAATCGGTTACATGTTTAACCTTTTTTTTAACAAACAATAAATGAGTGCTATGTCATACTATAATAATAACTAACAAAGCGTGTAAATCAGACAAAAACTTGCTTGACAGAAAGTTAACGTCAAAACCGTAATAAAGACAAACTTGGTGGAAAATAACAAGACAGAAATCTTTATGGAACTGTTTTTGCCTCAATTATGGCATAACCAAATCTCTTACATTACCACATAAATCTTTGCTTGGTTATACGTCATAAATCTATGTTTGTTCAAAATACTTCTGATTACATCTAAGAGACAAATTGGACCATTTATCCCTTTTTTTTTATTCTTTCTTTAAGAAAAAAAAAACATGTTTAAAGAAAACACTCTGATAACGAGTCGAACTATCGTAAATGTATGTTCGCCGTGTCGTGTTCAAAATCTTTAAACTACAGGTTGTTGTGCTAGAAGATACCCCAGTTAAAATTTAATCCTTAAAGTTGCTTGTAGAAAACACCTGTTATTAATCGACTAATAATCGCTTTGATTATTTACCGCTATCTAGTTATCGGTATATTCGGCTGCATGTCAATTTCAAATTGACAACTTGTTATTCTAACGCATGTCAAAATAAATGATCACCGCTAATTGGTAAAGATTTATTTCGGCAAAGGATGCGTATACATGCACCCCTACTAAACGGTGGCTCTTTCAAATTTTGGTGATCTGTTTAAATGAGAGCCCTCGACACTTCCGTTGTAGAGCCCTCGACCAAAACAAGGCTGAAAAAGGTAAGCACATTTTATAAAAATATACGTTATTAAAGAGCATGCTTGTTTTTCAAAACTCGAAGAATGTCATGCCACGTAGAACATTTTTCTCATCATTTTAGATGCAGTTTAGTTGTCAGTATTTGCAAGTGCAGTGTCATGGGATGAGTACAGAATTTTGAATATTTCCCTTTCCTGATTTTTATTGATGTAACTATAGGTATTTATTGAAGAAATATTTTTGTGACTGGAAATTTGCATGGTATGACTTGCTGGTACATTGTTGTTGTTTAATTTTTGGACAAGGTACTAACTTGCGTGCACTGTGATTTGACAGCCTTTTAGTCCTATTATTGTGCCACAACCTCTGCCGTCAATTTGAACAGTAAACGCATGGTCTTTGTTTATTTTGTTTGACAGCGCGTATGAATACGTAAATAAAGTGATCAGTCGCCTCATTTACACAGTTATTTCACAGCTTTATTAAACTCTGGTGCCATGTTTTATGTGATAAACTGCTCTGAGGTAATCATTGCAATATATAACGGTTTTCTAAAGACGTAAACCATTTTTCTTGTTTTAATAAAAGTCATTTGATTGTTCAACGATTTTATAAATTTATATTTTGAACAGGGATTTATTTTACATAATGATGCATTGACAAAAGATTGGTTTACACTCGAGATAATAATACTTAAAAGTCACCAAAAGCAACGTGTCGTTCGCCATTGAAGCTGACTTTTATATTTATGTACGCAACTCACTCCTTGCAATCTTTTCTCTCACATGAAACAAGTTTTTTTTTAATTGGTAAATTTAAATAAAATAGTGATACTATTTTTTAGATTCAAGCTACATAGGTTGTCTGTTTGCAAGTTCAGATAGGACAGATTGCCTCCATACAGCAGTTTTTTTATATACCCCAGTCATATCAATGACCAACGGATATTTACAGTTTTATGACAAGACTAATGGACACTAGATTTTAGCTAATTCCATCTTCTGCAAAGAAATGTGTATCTATGTTTTTTTCTTTTGCTTTCGTTTATATCTTTCCTATAAATATTATCATGGGTTTCACGTCAAATAAACTTAAACTTTTGCTCATCTCACTATTGTTTTGTTATATAAAATTCTTTATAACGTATAAGTATTACGTTATGGGTATCAATATATATTTTTTATGATTTTTATTGTAATGTAATTTCAAAATTCATGCATTACTAAAAGTTACAAAAGCTATCTACTTAAAAAAAACCATGGTGATGTGGTATTACTTGTAAACTTGTTGACAATTCACAAGCATTGTTTTATCCCCAGACAAAAGGTTAACAACCGCTTAATATCAGTTTCTTTTAATGAAATAAGGAAATGGCTATACAGAGGTAATTTCATTACCATTTTGATGGTGTGCATTCCACATCCTTGAATAATGTCCGTCAATAACACGTTATTTACGATGAGTGCCAAAACTCTTTAAAGGAATACAAATACAGAACTAGAAAAACGTTTTGAAATACTTTTTCTAAAAAAAACAACAAAAAACAAAAACAAAAAAAAAACAAACAAAAGAACAATCTAGTACGACAAAATGATTTACAATGCATAAAGTGAAATATGGCTTCCCCTTATGGGTCATACGGTAGCATTTATATTGCATAAAGACTTGATATTACATGTCCTTCCTGTCTTTAAACCGTTTCTAGAAATACTTTGTTTTCAAATGTGTCCAATCTTAGTTAATGGGATTGAAAGAAATCTTAAAAATGTTGTCAGGTCAACCTTTTTTTGTGTGTAAATCAAGAAAAATATAAGCTACAATTTTTAGAAGAGATAAATTAAAATTTAAGAATTTGAACAAACATAATAAAATGTACATTTAAAACTCGTTTTGTGGATGTAGATTTGAAAAAGTTTCTAAATAAAAAAGCTAAACTTTTCTTTGCTGTCTCAAACAATGGAACATGTGACATTTATATCAACAAGTATTTCAAAATCAGTTCTGTTATATCATGATAGTAAGCGAGGTTGACTGCTGTTAAAAACAGCATTTGGATGCTAAAACTCATAGCGCATTTTATAAATTTGATATTTGAAGGGTAAATGCTATGTTGTTAAACACTTTTCAAATAAACTAACTTCAGATCATCAGATCTAGAGATAATGATAACAATTTCTACAGACTCTACTGGCCTTTATTGTAAAAACAAACAAATACGTAATCATATAAATTATTTGTTTATAAATGGCATTAGGTGATAGAAGAGATAAGTGACGATAGCTAAATGAGAAAAGGAAGGCTGAAGTTATTGGATGAACAACGTACTTATAATTTCTATAAATATATGTTTAGAAACTGACCAACATAGTTGCAGACAGCATTGCTTAAAATTTTAACACACATTTCTCTTTTAAGAAAAACAACTTATGAGGAACTAAATTATGCCTTTAACATACGTTAGCATGCATGCTATGATTTTTCAAATATTTAATTGAATGCCTTTAATTGGTGTATGCATCACGGATGTATGCATCACTGGTGTCTGCATCACGGGTATATACACCACGGGCTATGCAACGTTTTGGGTACTTCATGTTATGCCGCTGAGCGTCTGTCCGTAAGCTATTGCGTGTCCGCTCTCTTGGGTCGGATGATTTGGTAGTAATGCTTTCCATTTAATTGCTTTGCAGAGGGCAGCTATCGGTTAGCTGGGGTTAAGGTCAACACCATTCGTAAAGGTCGCATATAAAACTGATATAAATTGTTAATATTTCGTGTCTTGATATTGAGACATATTGGCAGAAATATTTAACATTCTGAGATAATGTACAGAGTAGAGGTTTCGGCCAGGATCGGGAAATCGTTAGCCAAAAATGATATGATATGTAGAGCGCAGGTTGCGGCTGGCTTGGATCAAGGTCAAGGTCATACAAACAGACCACAATAGTTTTAATAGGCTAATTATTAAGGCATAATGTGTTTATAAATTGTTTTACAAGAGTATCTAGCTGACATTAGTTAATCTGAAAATAAATTCGGGAACAGACCTTGAATATTATAATCAATCAGGACAGTCTTGTGAATGGTCCTTTTGTGTCAGAACACGGGAAACTGAGGTAGAGGCTAGAACGCCGGACTTCCGATACGGAGGTCGCTGAAACTAAACTGAAAGGCTTTTTATTTACCGAGCAAGGAGGCAGCTATAGAAATACGAATTTCATCACATTTCGAAAAGCTTCAATTTTACGATCTGACTGTTAAGTAGAGGACTTAGACAATTAATTATAAATACCCGTTGTTCAAGGGCAATAGACCTGTACAAACATGGTTGATGGAATTCGTAAGCAAACCATAAATTAAGGACACAGCAACACCATCGCCATCAGCGCTATCATAATAATTATGAGCAGCACAACTACCATTGCATACATTTGTATCTGTAGGATTTTTTTGTGTCGATATGTTAATAAATCTTTCATAACGACGACCAGGAAAAGGCTGATGTGTTTTCGATGTTTTTTCTTTCGTAGCAGAGAAACAATGTGTTCTCTGGATTACTTGCATGACATAAGAACATCAGGGAATCATTCATGGCAATAAGTGAGATTGAGCATATGTCAAAATAATGTAATGACTCTAGTTCTTGTTCCTTTCAAAATTTATCATCCCTTAGAAGATATAAATGGACCGTCTTGAGTATCTTACAAACTCTTTTTATGACATCAAAAAAGTAATTGAGACATTGAGTCAATTTATAGGACGATAGCATCGCTAGTTCCAAGGGGCATGTAAGTACAAATTACCGTTATCGTTTCAGTTTTCTGGACGAATGGATAATCTTAGTCTAGAATAAACCTTTAACTGAATTGACATTCAGTTTAACGCCTTTTTCCACAAAAATGCATTTCAAAAACTATAAGAAAAGGCATAAAGCTTCTTTGACATGTAACAAAAATTTACATGGTAACACTAATTTAGAATGAAGCAGTGACATTTCCGATGTTTCCCTTTTGTCGCATAAAAAGTACCTCGAGTTCCAGCAGTAACTTGCGTGATCAAAGAGAATAAATTTCAAGAACCCTTGCAGTAGAGAAAATCGTTACAAGTAAATAACGTGGATGGAACATGTTTTACAAAAACATGAAATGACTCTAATTCTATAATTTAACAACATGAGTTATAACATTCGAGGGATAAATGGACAATCTATAGTATCTTGAAAGTATGTTTTCTAGTTATATAAAAATGCATTACAGATAATGGGTTAATCTATATGACGGTCAAACTGTCTGGTTCAGTTGCTTTGTACTATAAATTAGTGTCTTGATCTATGACATTTTTGAACGTTGAATGTATCTAATAATAGTATTTACTCAAGTAATCTTTATAAAAAATCAAGCTATATCACTGTAGAACGATAATCAGTGTAAATAACTTTTGGAGAGAGAGAGAGAGAGAGAGAGAGAGAGTAATCTGATGTAAGAAAATAAACTTTTCTTCGCTTTTTGCAAGGAAGTACAAATAAAAAACTCCAAAGTTGACTGTAAAGATGTTTTACAGTTTTTAGGCCAAGTTAATATTGAAAGTAATGTCTTCATAATTTTATGTTTATTCCACCTGAAAACATTGAATAAACAAATTGTTTATTGTTTACGCTACCAATTGACGTGACATACTTGTAAAACAGTGGAAAAAACATATCAGGAAAAAAACATAGTAAAAGCCCAGCCAAAAAATAGAGGACAAGACAGCATAAATTCATTTTTTTTAAAAGGGGACACCACAAATGATTAATGAAACTGAGAACCCAAGAGGTTATCACCTTGGAACGTTCAATGGCAAAATATTTGACAATGAGATTCAAATCAGGTTCTTGGATGCACCATCCTCACACTTGCCCCAACAGGTTATCGTAAGAACAAAAAAGAACAAGTTGTCTTGGTGAATTAACTCTAACCCACCCATTAACTCTACAGTGATGCATGCAATACTGCAATACTCAATGACCTTACAGAGACTGAAAGAATTTTTTGTATAGACCGTCGATAATTGCGACAAGCTAAACATGGATTACACCAAGTACGCTCGTTCACCCGATGTTAAACACACTCTCTTGCTGACAGGTCAGTTCGTTTAATTTTAGTTATCATACATGGACTGTAACACGAGTTCATACATCTTATATAAATCATATTCAATATGCGTCCTGGGTACATGCGCTCAATATGTGCAATGTAAATCAGTGGATACTCAATCTTGATATGTTTCGAACCACGGTTTATGTACCGCTTGTCAGACATACATGTTCTCGTCTAATGGGTTTCACTTGCATTTACCTAATTGACTCTAGAATGTATGGACCCCAGCGATTCAGCAATCAAATTTGAGTTCGTGACCAAATCACAGTGGAGTTAGAGTTTATCATATTTGTGACATCAGGCAGCAAAATACCGTGATTATGCAATATAAACGTGATTTTGATTCAAATGTATGTGCGTTCAAAGTAAAAAAACTTTACGACATTACAGAATTGTTTGGCTTTATTAAATAATACTTGCGATAATATGAGCCGACAGGATACCTTTTTACTAAGCCTCGACGCCTCACTCACCATAAGAGACTTCTTGAAATTTACATGATAATGGTAAGGCAGGTATCTATTGTAGAGGCTTTATTCATAGACTTCCAAAATAAACAAATAAATTGCCACCACCATTGGATTTATTGCTGATAATAAAATTTCCTTGCCTTTCAAACTGTTTAAAGCTATGTAAGAATATCGTTGCAGGGTATAGATATTAAAACAGAATAACCATTCTATAACAAGAATGACTATACATTTCGTTCTTAAGAGAAGGCATGGTTGTTTCAACTTTTGTTATTAAGGTATTAGATTCCTAATACCCTGCCTCCACTCTGAAGAGTATTCAGTTCCTTTTATTTTTGTAGGGCTGAGACATTTTTTCACTGAAAGGCATGGGTTCAAACCCCACTCAAGCCATTTTTTCACCCCTTAATTTAACATTATCCACCAAACCCTTAATTTTTGGCAGTTTTACATTGTTTTGGTTTTACAACAATAACTTTCATAAAAGTTAACTTTAATTTCTTTATCTTAAATATATATTTAAATTGTAACAAAGCTTTTCAACATGGTAAATCGATGAAAATAGGGTATCTGTGATTTTAGTTATACATTTCTCCTACAATAGACGGTAAAAGTATTTGATATTTTGCCAATTCATTAAGAAATGTACATGAATAAAAAATGTAGCTAATTTGAAGCCCCGAAGATTTATGTTGAAGTTTACGTTGATAACATTCCCTCACAATGAAGTGGGTGGGGTAAATTCGAGCTATGTTTATAATCATATGTCGTTTCTTTTCACTTTTGGCTTTTCTTTTTATTTGATTTTTGTCAGCAGTCAGTAGGTCTTCATAATATGAATGATTACATACCAAGTAACAGTTATTTTTGTATTCAGCCGTAGAAGAAAACATTGTGTTTCTCTATACCTTATTATCCCAAGTTGGCGAGGTTTGAAGCGAATATAAGTCATTTCTTGAAACCCCCACGGTAAAAGTATCTTATATTGTGTATATTTTGTCCTATGATAGTATATTTCTTAAAAAAAGATCAATTTAATAAGGGCTGACAAAATGTTTATTAGTATTCTAATACCTTAATATAGTTATTTAAGTTTTCCTCAGTTACGTTCATTTTGTTTTCTGAATTGTACTGTCAAACATCTCTTTAAAATATCTGATGGAAAGTCATTCTCGAGTAACACCTAACCGTTTCTCTCAGTGATCATTCAATTATTTTAAATGTAATCATTTACACTTGTTCAAGAATGAAGTAAAAATGCAAGGATATGCATAATGAATTTCCCCTGTGGAAATAGATTTGTCTGCAAGTGTTTAATTTCTCTTGGATAACGAATTGAAGCTGATTTTATTCAATTGTCTACTTAAAATAAGTCTTCTAAGAAAATCCATTTGTTTTGTCACACACTATAAACAAAATGTCGACGATCTTGCAATGAATGACATTTGCATTGGTAAGCACCGTGACATTGTATGTTGTTATTCAATGTATCTTTTATTACATTATTCTATTGATAAAAGGTGCAATAGACTATTGTATAATGCTCTTAGGATAATACCAGAACATTTTTTTCTACAAGTATTTTTAAATACCATATGCTTCAAAAAGTTTTAATGGAGGACAAATCTTGTGAAATAATACTTTAATAAATGCATAATACCATTAAGGTGTGCTTTAAGTATCTTGAGAATTATGGTTGATGATTAATTACACTTTATTGAAATACCATTTTACTGGGCACATCATAGTTCATTATTTAAGGCTTAGTATAAACGTAATATCTAAGGTTACAAATATATTATTCTTTGCGATCACTGCCGCCATTTATGTAGTTATGTATTATCTTTGTATTGCCTCATGGGTCTAGGACCTATTGGTTTTCATTAAATAAAATTTGAAACTTTGACATATTCATATACTTGAGCATAATTTATCACCTATTTTTTAAACTTAGTGGATTCTTTGGCAAAGACAGATTTTTGTTATCATCTTTTATTGTTTATGTTTGAATATGTACAGGTTCCATAAAGGTTCTAGAAAAATATTAGATTAGGGAAAAAAGTTTTCTGCATAATAACGTCAAGTTTTCGCCTAGGAGAATGTGAACAGCTTGCGCAAGTAATGTTGTCTTTTTCCCGAAGGACTTGGACGTATTAGAAGTTATTATATTTGTTAGATTTAATCGTTTTTCCTAGAAATTTCACCACCAGGGAAAGGCATTCTAAAACGATCTGCATAAGAACGTGTTTTTTACCTGTTCACTCATTGAAAATAATGAAATTTTCATTTTTCCGAAAAATAGAAATGTTGCAAAATTTTATCCCAAATTGTTTACAATTTTAATTGTCGTTTCTAAGAAGGTACACATTAATTTTATTTTAAGCATGTATATGTACATCGTCACAATGTTTCGCAATGTCAAGTTGATCATAATGCTTCCTCAGCTATACTAACAATTCTTTATTAAAATTCTTTATATTCTCACTGCGCTGATTTCACTGCTTCGTACGAAGTAATAAAACATGGCAATTGAGTGAGAACGCTTTGATTCAGTTGCATTTAGCATAGAATGACATAGTCTGTTCTGTTAAATACTAGATATTGCTGTCTCGAAATTTTACCTTTTGACAAAAGGCTTAACTTATATCGACTGAATTTCTCATGGCACATATTTTATGCGCGTTTTTACATCTTGTTAAATTTTATGCCCTTTTTACTGTGATTTAATTTGTTACTGTGGCTTTGTTATGTTTTGCCACCTACCGTTTCAAGGCGGTAACCCCACGAGTTCTCATTTTCGTTGATTGATTGCGGTGTCTGTTTTAACTGATAAATATATAGATTTATGCTCTCTTTTACTCTCCTCTTTTTGACTGTGTAGGGAGGCTGTGTTTTCTGACGTAGTTTTTCCTTATATGCGTTTTCACATGTTTTAATTTACCAGTTTTGCAGTTTTACTTAACCATCTGCTATTCAATTAGTAAAGGTTTTGTAATTCTGTCCGAGATGTCAATCGGTCGTGAATACGAGTCGCAGAAAGATAAACGAAATCTGTTATGAACAGAGAAATAATCATAGCTCTAAAGAAATTTCTCCTGCTGAACATATACGCCATATGTTGGAAGTAAATGAAAGTTTAATCACAAGCAGCAAAAAGTTAGTGCGTTAATCCCCATAAAATGACAGATGTGTCGTTACAGATATTTTCAGTACTCACAGATTATGTATCGATCTGTTTTTATAAACCAGGTTGATTGTGCTTTCCTGCATTTTATTTCACGAATCCTGAACGTGTTTTGCAATAAAGCCTTCATACCGTTATAGTCCGAATTTATGGAGAGTTATAAACGGTAATGTTTCTTTCCACAGTGACACATGTTCAGTTATTTTATTGGTATATATATGCATGTCTATTTCTTATTTCAATACTTCTTCTTCCTTTTAATACAAGCACACGTTAAACATCTTTGACGACACTTAATTCACGTAAAATGACATGATATACATTACGGAGTTTTAAGAAGTATATCATTTTATAAAAGAACATTACCTTTCTTACTTTTTACCATCAAATCTCACTTCAGATAACGCAGAACTCTCGCTTACTATGCTTGTGACTTTAACAAAGTATAATAAGAAGACGATTAATTAAACATTCACCCAGGTGAGGTTCAGTGGTAATTAGGTAATGCACAGTTCTTGTAACCGACGAATCAAGAGAGGTATTACCTGCTCCTTTTTGAATAATGCCCTTTAGATTAGTTGTTAATCTGAGACCCATGTATCGATGTTACACACCCAGCATGTAACAGAATTAGATATGCCTAAAATAAAAAAGAATCTGTATTTAACATTATCCACCAAAGCCTTAAATAACTCTTCACGGGATGTCAGTAATAAGGGCAACCAGTACCGACGATAATTAAACGGAAGAAGACAGATATATGTTTATCCGCATTGTGTTTGACAAGTTGCTCTTGGTAACATATACTCTTGTCGTAAAGATTTGACTTCTGCCAAAACTAATCCATATTTATATATTTAGCGTCGTAATTTGGCTCGTTAGCATAAGTTTTCGCCCAGACTGTTCTGGCAGCCTGTTATTATATTTCACACGATTTAGTAACACTTAAATATTAACCTTTACCCTGCTGGCAACTGACACTGCCTTTGCGACCACTGCAGACCAAGATCAGCCTGCACATACATGCAGTCTGATTATGGTCTGCACTTTTCGCCAATCAGTCAGTAAATTTCCAATAAGCACCCTTATAAACACTGAAGGATCTGTCGACATTGGAGACAAGTCTATTTTATATACTTAGTATGGTAAGGTTTCATGTATAACCTAAACGCTTTTTTTACTATTAACTTTTATTTTACCTGTATATTATATCATCTTACAGCCTAAGATTAGAATAGAAAATCTAGATTTCCTTCAAATAGTATTATCTGGTATTTGTCCCTACGAGAGAGTTTTGTTGATAGTTATTCTTATTATTCTGATTTCTCTAGATTTAAGCCGTGTTGAGATTACATATAGTTCAGCCAGCTCAGAGTTCGTGCTTTCCTTTCGTTTGCATATTAAATCTTAATAGTTGGTCTTTCCTAGTCTTTTGTATTCCATACTGTAGAACAAAGGGGTAAGTAATTGAATCCATATTAGAATGTAAAAAATGAGTTGCTTGAGTCAATTTTAAACATTAAATGTTATGGAATACGTTTATATGGTTGGTTCATAGAGTGCTCTATAGAGCATCACAAACAGTACGAGTTTTAATAACAAGAAATAGTGACAGGCTAGTATGATAACTGTAAAATATACGAGCGCAGTTCCCCGACTGTTATGAAGACAAGTCAGTCTTTTAGTCGGTTTACAGAGAAATATTTTTCCCTGCTATTTCTCGGCAACCATTAAATCTTCGTAGGTTTAAAAAGTACCAGAAATAAAGTTGTACAAATAGAGAAACCAGCATCTTTAAGACTCCAAGTTTTTTTAATGAAGATTAACATTCTTATTCGTCTATTTTTCCCACGCATTCAAATAACTTTCAGTGGTAGCTTTTATTATGGTTCTTGATGAAGTTGTTTGTTTGTATCACTTAGGACGTAATTGCTGCGGTTTTATGTGGTATTGATAATATACCTGGGGAATATTTATCAGAATCCTCTTTATTGACAATGAGAACCGAAATGTCAAGGATATACGGGCCAGTAACCTATAGAGTGGCGTAGATACCCAATGACAGTTCATTTAAAAAGTTTCTAAAGAAGTGTCATCGAATATAACAGTTATAGTATGACGAATATATTTTATAAATAACAAAACCACATACCAAATAAAACCAGACAGTTGTATTTTTTAAGACCAATAATAATTTGATCACATATATTGGATGCTCAAAGGGTTGTTTAAAGGTTCTTTCAGAGCAGATAATCTGTTATTTAGCTTTGCTTAAATAATTTGTTTTGTGTTCTTTGTAGTAACTAAAAGTTTTTATTTATTACTGAAATGCCATATCGTTTACAATGATTTTGTTTCTTTCAAGGCTGCGTAATTCAATTTAAATCCTTAAGATTCTTTTTTTACATACTATACAAGGAAAAAAAGAGACTGCTTAAATTAATTCGAGTGCAAACTATCATTTGTAATTATTATTTGACCCGAGTCAAAAGTGAATTCATAATGCTTAAAAGAATCATTATGAAAAAATAGTGTGTCTTAAAATGCAAAGCTTCATTAGGAGTCGATGGATTACAAATTGCTTTGGACTTTCATCAAGAAAAGTTAAAAATCTATAAACAACTTATTAGAACAGGTAATCAATTTGTTCAACATTATTGATCACTGTACTTTCAAAATATTTGCATAAAACGTCCATTATAATAAAGGAAAAATAATATTGATATTTAAGCGTCATCATCATCATCATCATCATAATCATGATCATGATCATGATCATAATTCATGTCAAATTTAGATACGAAATACGTTTGTACTGCGTTTTTTCTTCTTACAAATGCTAAACTGGGAAACAGCTGTGGCGCTCCAGATGAACCTTTACCGTACAATGCTGCGTGACCAAATAGATTAACAGCAGTATAAGGAATGCTTTAATAAGATGCAATGTTATTGATGATCATGTGTGGCAACAATTATAACATGCTTCAGTCCTATTTTCTCAGAAATAGAAGATATAATTGACATTGTTTAGGATAACATATGCATAGTAAACTCCACTAATAACCATATCGCTTGTAACGGTATACCGCTTATAACGATGCTGATGTCGCTTTCCCGACTCAAGCCTTCTTCATTCTATATGCTTACATTCCACATGTAACGATATCGGATGTGTTGCGGTATTTCGGATGTAACGATGCGTTTTTCTGGTCCCAAGTGCAAAATTTCCCTTTTAGTGAGATATTTAGTGGCGTAAAAGGTGTTAATAAACGTTGCTCAGATGATTTAAAGTAATCGCTCAAATTATCGGACAAAAATAAACGTTAACATTTGAACACAAAAGTGATATTTAGCGATAAATGATTTGCGTAACTATTTCTCCCCAACTGTTCATGTATTTGCATCAGTGTATATTTTTTGCATGTGTAATAATAGAATCTCCAAGTCGAAAACGAAAACTTTTGGATCAAGAATCTAAATATAAATTGACATATGAAATTGATAAAAGACTTAGAAAGAAGATAGATATTGCTGCTGACTTCGTTATTAATACAATTTAGAAAGAAATCGGAATGCTATTGTTAAAACATATGAATGAACTCGAAAACTTTGGAGTAGCCACATATCTTTCATTGAAACAGACAAAAATTACGAATTTTCTTTTTTTAATATGTGTTAACTAGTAAAACATACATGTATACAGTCTATAATGAAAGTGATTGTCGTTGGTGCCTTTGAAAGTACGTGTAGTTTATTAAAACAAGACTCATTTATCTCTGTGGTTATGAATTTAATAATTTGTAGTGTAAATTTTGTGTAATACTTAACATGCATACAGTTGCATAAAAACCCTATTCTATGATTAGCCTTTATTTGCCCAATTTCTTACTTCCGGTTTGTTTTCTCTCAGATGTAACGATATCCGGATATAACGGTATAAATTCGACGTTCCTCTGAATATCGTTACAAGCGGAGTTTACTGTGTTTTTTTTAAAAGTCTTTTAAGCGTTTAAATAGTTAATATTATGAAACCCATTCCTTTGCGCTAAATTGTCTTTATGCTACTTATAGTTGTCGATGTTTGAGAGTATTCCTTAAAACTAAAAGAATAATACTATGACGATAAATATCCGCTAAATACCGGTTTTATTACTACGAAAAGACATGGTCATAACCACGCTATATCTTTACTATTACGACATTAATTTCCTGGTTATTAATTGAACTTGATCATTAACTCTCTCTCCTTTAAGATGAAAGCGCCATTTTATGTTAATATATTTGTTAATTTGGAGTAATATAAATACATCTTTTACAGAAATATAGAATGAAAAATACAAAAAAAGATTTATTTTTTTAACAAAAAAAAAACGATTATCAGGTCCGTCACGGATCTCCGTCACGTTTGTATTATTTCTGAAATAAACTGTCAAGCATCTGTTTGTAATATCAGAACAGAACAGAACAGAACAGAAGTTTATTGTGACTTAAGCACATAGGCTCATCGTCATACAACAATACATTACACAATGCATGCAATGAGAATATATAACAATACAGTGGTAGAAATAGTAATTACACCCATTAGTATTTGTGAGAATGTTTACCTTGGAACACGGTTTTACATGTTTTTCTTGAAATTGAATATTGACAAAAAAGGAAAAATAAAATACATCAAATATTTTAAACATAGTACCCAACGATAACAGGTAGAGAGGCGTTTTAGAAAATCAAATATTAACAGCTAAACCTCTTTGTTTAAAAGCTTTAATACAAAACAATGCCAGTTTATGAAGTGTACCTTTTTTAGATGAGTTTACTAAGTCTATAAATTTTTGCATGTTTGGCCTATTTGTATAGAACCTGGATATATACGTTTGTCTTAATGCTTGATAATACGGGCACACAAGGATGAAATGAAATTCGTCTTCTATATCATTCAGATTGCAAAGAGTACATTTTCTATCATTTCTAGGAATATTTCTATGTCTGCCAGTTTCAACAAATAAATTATGTGACGAAAGTCTTATTTTAGCTAGAACATTTCTAAACTTTGAGTTCTCAACAATATTTAGATAATCAGATCTCTCAAAAGAATTTTTTAATTCCTTGTAAATATAAAGAGAAGAGCATTGTTCAATTCCTATTCTCCACTCTAACACGTACAAATCCCTTAATCTATTTTTTAATACAGGTAAAAAACTATTTATTTTTACTGACGATGGGAATAACCAAACATCGGCAAACCCTGACTTCTGTAATAGATCTTTTACTTTAAAAGACCAAGACGTTTTATCACTTTTTGTTTCAACATCTAACCTCTGTTGTGCCATAATAGTGTGTAATATACAATTAGAGGTCTTAGTTTGATTAAGATTTAGCCAGTACTTGATTATTCGTATGTACCTGTCAATATATAATGGAAAACGGCCAAATTCTGAATATAGCGCCAACGTGTTAGTTGACATTTTTACATTTACAATCCACTTGCAGAACTTTTTATGTATTCTCTCTAAAATTTCTGACTTGAGAAATCCCCATATTTCAGAACCGTAATTAATGATAGATAGAATGTATGAATCAAATAAATTAAACATGATATTAACTGGGATTTCTTTATTTCTCGTCATACAGAATAAAGAGTTCAAAGCTCGCAGTGCTTTACCCGAAAGTGTTTTGAGCGCTTGCATAAATGAATTACTGGACGACAAAACAAGACCTAAGTAATTAAAATTGTTAACTACGTCAATATGTTTCCCCTCATAAGACCACGTGTAATTTTGGCTTAAAACACCTCTTTTCCGAAATACAACAATTTTTGTTTTATCTATATTTACCGTTAAATTCCATTTACGGCAATATTGTTCTAAATTATTCAGTGTTTCTTGTAACCCTTCTTTTGTTTCTGAAATAAGAACAGCGTCATCCGCAAAGAGAAGTAAATATATTGATATCTGATCAAGTGATAATCCAGCATCGGTACTATTTTGTAACTCATTTTCAATATCATTAAGAAAGAGACTAAAAAGAATCGGTGAAGTTATTTCCCCTTGAAAGAGACCAACATTACTGTTAAAGACATCCGACAATTTGTTCAAGTGCTTCACACAAAGTTTAACGTTGTTATACATTGATCGGATAATTTTTAGTATTTTTCCATCAATTCCAGCTTTAATAAGTTTATACCACAATGCATTTCTGTCAATTAAATCATATGCCTTTTTGAAATCCACAAAACAACAGAATAACCTCCCTTTATTATACAGCTGTTTTTCAATTATTGAATGCAGTATGAAGATAGCGTCAACCGTGCTATAATCTGTTTTGAATCCAAACTGTGCGTCTGTCACCACATCGTTTCTTATAGCCCACTGCTTTAGCCGTTCATTTATAATGCTATTAAATAATTTAGCAAAACAACTTATCAACGTTATTCCTCTATAATTATTTGTATTCGACGCATCGCCTTTTTTGAAAATAGGTATGATAACACCGGAAGACCAACTTTTAGGAAATTCTCCTGTATTTAAAATATAATTAAACAACAATTTCAAACTACTGCATGTAATATCAATACTTTCTTTAAAATATTCGTATATAATATTGTCTGTTGCGCAAGCTTTATTGTTTCCTAATCGTTTACACGCATTTCTAATCTCTTCTGACGTAATAGGACAATCGAGTTCCGCGAAGGTTATAGTTACAGAACTATTGTCAAATTGCTCCAGAAAGTCACGTAATTCGATATTATCTGTTATAACAGATTCCGATGCTAGATTCTTAAAATGGTCATGAAAATTTTCAATTGTTATGTCGTCACCTATATTTGAATAATTATTTGGTTTAAACATTTTCCAGAATTCCCGTGGGCTTTTACGACGCATATTATTCATTTTTTTACTCGTTTCTTTGTTATACTCTAACCTTTTCTTTCTACAGTAATATTTATAATCTTTTCGCGCTAGATACAATTGTTGACGCGCTTCGTTCGATTTTACACGGTTAAATTCTGCAATAGCTTGTTTAAACTTATCTCGTCTCGTGCGGCATTCTGAATCAAACCATTTGCTTGTATTTTTTTCTTTGTCGATGAAAGATA
The DNA here is from genome assembly GCA_012932295.1 of Cyclina sinensis. NCBI lineage: Eukaryota > Metazoa > Mollusca > Bivalvia > Venerida > Veneridae > Cyclina > Cyclina sinensis. The sequence continues at coordinate 40,157,403 of JAAONU010000017.1, forward strand.
TGTTTTTTACAGTAACTGTTTTCTCAAAATACTCTTTGCCATATCTATTGAAAAAATCAGTAACATTCCTGACCAAAAGATCAGTATCGCATTCGCGGTTAATACCTTCAATTAAATTATTTTCAAGTTCGGAAATATTCTGTGAAATATCATTTAAAAATAATTCCTTGTACTCAGAATTCCACTTTATATATGTCTTAACATAATTCTGTTTGCTATTTAAGCTCGTCTTGACTTTTAAAGAAAAAGTTAATGGTGCGTGATTTGAAAACTCAGTAAAATCATGAACACAAAAGTCTGAAATCATCTCAAAATTACATGATTCAGTCAACAAATAGTCGACTGTACTTTGACCATTATGGGTCATGCATGTAAATTTACCAATATATTTATCACAATGCAATCTGCCGTTACCAATCCGTAAATTTGTGGACTTCAACAAATCTAACAAAAGATCACCAAACCGATTAGACCCGCTATCACAACTAGCTCGGGGTAAAACTGGGTCACTGACATTCCCAAAATCATGATTTATAGGCCGATCATATTGAATGTAATCTGATTTGTTTCCTATCCTGCTATTAGTATCACCTGCAATAAAAATTTTGCCGTTTCCTTTAAAACGATTGACATCAAATTCTAGCTGTCTAAAAATATCTATATCGTATGTATTGTAAATTGGTGAGTTTTCAGGCGGGATATATACAAATGCAAAATATATATCATCTTCGATGAGAAAGAAATTTTTGTCCATTTTTAACCATACTATACAATCAAAATCATTTTTTATCAATTTAACCCCTTTTCTTATAGCATTTTTTATGTAAATAATCAGCCCACTGCTCGCTCGCCTAGCCCGTCTATTCTGAAAAATTCTGGGAAAGTGTAAAGGATTATTATATCCATTGAGTTTAATATTGGTAGATTTACTCGTCCAGGTTTCGCTTAAACACACAATATCATAATTTGATAAGTATTCTTCGAAGTCAGTGGACGACCGTTTTGCTCGAGACAGCCCCTCTACATTCCAGGATAAACAACTTAAAACACTCTCACAATCGTTCTAATTACTAGGGACATATAACCTTTTGTCTATATACAACTTATCAACATTTATAAAAGCCTCTTTTCCTTCTTCCCTCGCCTTCTTCATAACTGGTATAAGCTTTTTTCTGGTTTCCATTACTTCTCTTGGATACTGTTCCGATATCCCGTATTCAGTGCCTTTCAGATTTACCGCCGCCTTTCGTACTCGTTCTCTGTCGGGGTAGAAAGCAAACTTCACTACTATTGGCCTTGTTTTTGAACCGTTGTACTTTCCCACTCTGTGTGCTCGTTGAATTTTGATATTGCTTGCAGTTTCAATTTTGAGATTTTCTTTCATAAAATTTTGTATTTTTATCTCACAGTTTTCATCCTTTTCTTCTGCAATTTTATAAAAGAGCAAATTATCACGCATGCTCCTACTTTTCAAGTCTATAATTTCTGCTTTCATTTCTGCCTCTAATGAACGCTGCTGTTCATCTTTCTTTCGCAGATCTTGCATAATTTTTTCTATATCTTTCTGTCTTTTTGACATTTCATCAGTTAGACTACTGTCAAAACTACGACTCCTTTCAATATCAGACATTCTATTTTCTATCAAATTGATCTTTTGATCCATTTTATCAACTCGCACTGAAAGCTCGTGAAAGTTTTTCTGAATGGTATCTAATTAGGTCAGTTTGTTATCAACAGAGTCTAGTCTTTGTAGAATGAGGGACAGGACATCTGGGTTTGATGTATTCTGTGTGGGGGTACTGCATAATTGCTGGTGAAATAAGGGCGATCCTGAGTTCATCTGGGAAAAGTTTGCGTTATATAGGTACGGAGATGCTACATTTGTGTTCATATTATACGACTGACTTGCCTGAATATGTCCACTATTCAATCCACTAATCCCATACGATCCATCTTGTCCGATATTACCGCCTTTTTGAGCCATTGTCTGATCATTCTTTGTCTGTTTTTGTTTTGTCTGATTGTTTTCTGGCGACGTTTTACTATTTTTTCGTTTTTTTGTCATTTGAAAATAACACCTTTAACTAATTCACAAAAAAATTCCAATGTACAGTTTATATCACTCATACAATCCTTGAAAAATAACTTTTTTTTTTCTTCTTTCAAAATTTTACATCCATTTTTCTCACGCATGCGCACAATATTTTATGGTAAAGCCATTCTCGAATAACGACTTATTGTTGCTCTATCTGAAGACAAACACTTGTTCATGTATGAATTAAAAAGAGGCAAGGAGATTTATGCATTTTGAATTCTTACTTGTAGAAATTAAATAACCAGCAAGTGATTAATATCTCTTATATAACAAATAAACGAAGCTGTTTTTATTCAGTGGTTTACTCAAGTCCTCTAAGGACATTCTCCAAGTCTAAAGTATTATAATACAATATATTGATATTACAATATATTAATATACTTTGTCACATATAATTATCAAAATTATCCAATAAATGTCATCTTAGTTGGTAAGCACCATGACATATTCATGAACATTATTATGATTTGTCACCTACCCTTTAAACTTTGTGGACTCTTTGGCTCATTTGTGTTTTTGTTTTGTATTTCATCTTTAATTTTATGTTTGAATTTTCATATTTTCCATAAATGTTTAAAAGAAAGCTCATTAGATTAGAAAAAGCAAAGATCAGTGCATATTACATCAAGCTTTTTTTCACAGAAGAATGTGCACAGCTTGTGGAATTTGCGTTGCTATTTTTCCTGAAGGACTTAAGGAGAATAAGTTATCGTATTTGTTAGTGTTCATCGAATTTCTCAGAATTATCTGCGCTAGAAAAAGATGTTAGAACGATTTGCAAACAAGCACGTGTTGTTTTAAATTGTACATTCATTGAAAATAATAAATTTTATCATTAAAAAAACCCCCAGAAATCTTGCAAAGTTTTATCCCAAAAGGTTTACATGTTTGAATGCTGTTTCTGTGAAGCAAATATTAGTTGAAGTTATCTTTTTGCAGGATTTGGGAAAGTTTATGTTTTAGCATAAAAATGTACGTCGTCGCATTGTCTTGCAATGGCAAGGTTTGGACTGTGTATGTGTTTTGTTTTAAACTTAAGCCTTTAAAACCCTATACACACCTCCATCATGATTTGATATTCTTCCATGGTTATGTTAATAAGATTTTATTAAAAACTTCTTATTCTCTTTGCATTCATATCATTACTTCGAACTAGGTCATGAAGCATGACAACCCAGTGAATTTTTATTCGTTTGCGTTTAATATGTAGATATAATCTGTTTTTAAAGTACTGTTTCGTTCAAAAGCACTGTATTAGATATAATAATCAGGTCAATGTCGATCACAATCACCTTACAGTCACAAGAAACAACAATTCGTCGTCCCGCAGTCAAAAACACAATATCACATGAAGTCATTCTTCCCAAGGACTATACGACTCTGGAACAAATTACCGACCGAGATTAAGGCTACCACAACTGTACCAGCTTTTATCCGTGGATTGAACAAGTTCTATGAATTTTAAATGTTCACAATAAAGGTTGGGTAAGATCTTTAGTAAAATCTTGTTTACTTTGTTTTTATCTTCGAAAATTTTAATGTTCCTGACGCGGGCCTGCCTAATATAGTCAGTACTGAATTTTGGCAGTAATACGTTGAAGTAAGTTGAAGTTGAAATATTTATTTTATCTCTATTTTTGTCGTTTAGGAGAGATGATAATCTGAGGTCCCATGTGTCAGTGCTACACATCGAGCAGAACCAGGAATGTTTGGGAAAAGAGGCTGTGTGTATTAAACATTTACTTGTTCAGCCTAAAATATCTCCGCACGCGGTTGTCTGTCATAAGGGCAATTGGTAGCGGCGAAAAAGAAACTCAAGTAGACAGATATATGTTTATTCGCATTGTGTTTGACAGGGTATACACTTTTTATATAGATTTCACTTCTGCCAAAAGTAAACAATATTATATATTTAGTGTCATAATGTGTCTCGTATGCATAAGACGTAGGCTTTGCTTAGACTACTCTGACATACTATTATAATATTCGAAACAATTTACTTGAATTAAGTAACTCTTTAATGTTGAATCTGTAGTATCCGCGTATAACTTTATGGTGTTATTATACATGTATATTATATCAAATTATAAACAAGTTTCTAACAGCTTTTTCAGATTTCTTTAAAACAGGATTCTCTGGAATAATTTGTCCCCGTGAGAGAACATCTCAATTCCGCTGAAAGTTGTACTTGTTTTTATAAAAAAAAGTCGTGTTGTCATACTGTATAGCTAAGCTATATCAGATGTCTTGTTTTCCCTTTGTTTGCATACGTATTTGTCTTCCTTAGTCTGGTAAACCATGCTGTAAAACAAAACAGTAAACAATTGAATTTATGTTTCGAATAAAAACAAAAATGTGTTGTTGTGCTTAACTAAATTTTATACATTTAAGTGATACGAAAAACATTTACTTCTGGGGCTCATGCAATGCAAGAAATAGTATCGGTTAAAAAGTATCACAATAGTACGAGTTATTATAACGTTATAATAATATACTAGACGTATAATTACTGTGAAAATATACAGGCACAGTACCCTGGCTATTTTGGAATCAACTCTGTCTGTTGCTTCGTCTGCCCATTTGACTTCTGTCTTCGCTATTTTTCGACAACTAATGGTTTGTTTTCACTGAATCTTCACAAGAATGAAAACGTACAAAAAGCAAGTCATACACACACGGAAATAGTACCTTTTAAGTCTCCCGATGTTTTAACGAAGATCAACAATCTTTCTTCGTATATGTTTTGTCTCGTTTTTTTCCTATAATCACTTAATTTTGTTGTTTTATTGTCGTTGATAATACTGTTAAGTTGAGTACATTAGGGCGTGTTTGACGTGTTCTTGACATTAAACTTGGAAGATTCTAATGAAAAAAAAAGAATTGTGCAAATACATCAATGAAATATATTCCTCTGCGTCAGGACATGACGCAAAATTGAAACGTCCGCCATATTGTTTACAGTTTCTTTAACAGTAAAATCGCGTTCTGGTCCACTAAGCTCTTTAAACGATAACTGAACAAAATTAAAAGTGTTTTCATATTCATCTGGATTTAATTAAGTGTTTTATTAAAAATTCAATCACTGTCATCTGATTCTATCATGCAGATACGTTTATATGCCGGTCGAACTGTGTTTCTTTGTAATTGGGGTGCAGTTAGCGGAAAAAAGTAGTCCGGCACAGTGAAAATTATATTTTGTAAATTTCACTAGTGGTTTATCAGAATATAATCATCTGATATTTTACAATAAAACACTGGAAAGCATGAAATAAGATATGATCATAATATGAAAAACAAGACCATATACCAAATGAAACCACACAAATGTAGTTGTTAAAAGCAATGATCAGAATATCACACAAAATGGATATTCACAGGGTTGTTATAAGATGTTTTTATTCGATTATTTCTTGGTTAGCTTTGCTAAAGAATTGCTTTGTTTTCTTTTAGATTTTCTGAAAGTTTAAACTTGAAACTAATTATCAATATCACTTCAAGTGTTTTAAATAGCTTAAAGATACATACAATAGTGATGATGATATAAAGCACAGACTTATTTTATTCATTTAAAGTTTCAAAGTTTTTCATCAGATGTTATTTTGATTTAAAATCCTCGTATTATATGTCTCTGTTACATAAATGAATACTGTTCAACTAATGGACGATATCATTAATTCTAATTGATACTGATAAAATGATCAGATTCCTTAATTAATGAATATCGTATCGTTGAAAATGATTTTTGCTTCCTTAAAAGCTGTGTTATTCAATTGACGTCCTGAAGATTCTCTGTTGCATACAACGTTCAATATTTTCAAAGGAAATGGATAAATTACATGGCTAGATAGGTAAAGGTTAAATTTCCTTTATTGCTTGCTAGTGTACTGATTTTTCTTAGACGTCTTTTTTAACACTGACACTCAATTAATGTGATATTGTTAAAGAGACTGACTCACAGAATTTAGCTGATCTTTTTCTTTCAAATTTAAGTGAAGTTAACTTAAAGGGGCTGTGCTCCAGATGACAAAAAAAAAGAAAGTTTTCTTGTATTATAAATTTCTTGTAATATTTATGACTAATGCTTAAAAAATAACGTACTGACAAAAAATAAGTCAAATAATTACAATATAAATTGATTTTTTCCCTTTCAAAGTGCTATACCGTAACGCGACGGTATAACTATATCGTATAAGATTTAAAGTAAATATCTGTAATATCACATGCAGCGATGGTGGTGACAGTAAAAGACTCGGAAATATTTTGTTAACATGAGGGTCCAGAGTTCAAATCAGGCTGGAGCGAAAATATTTTTTTTTATTCTATTTTGACTTTTATTATCAGTTTTGAAGTAAAATATTATGTTGTTATAATCTCACGGCATCTAAATATATAATTTATGAAACAAAATTTTTTTTATGTCAAATCTGGAGTACACCCTCTTTAAGTATCTACCAGTGACTAACGGGGTAACTTTATTACCGATAAAAGTGTCTAAAACTATATTTTGATGCTTTCATGTAACAAAAATTGAGTCAGCAACTTTAAATATGCTCTTCACAATTACAGCTAGAATTTCTAGATGTATAAACCTTTTCCTTTTTTCTTTTTCATCGTCGGCCCATCTGTGCGTCAGTCGCTTTAAAATTAATTTAAAGATTATAGTTCGAACTTCATTTTCCATAAGAGTGTGACCCAAGTCAAAAGTGAATTCATAATCATTATAGCAGCATTAAGCAAAAAGAGAGATCTCGTAACCTTAAATAAGCATCCTCCAACCATAATATTGTTACAAGGAAAATGCAAAATTAAGTTCAATTAATCTTTACAGTTCAAAAGTATTCAAGTATTGCAAAATATATTCCGAAAGTGACCTAAAATTTATCTGTTTTGTCTAGTGATAACAAAATAAATAGATGTGTGGCAATTAGTACGAAACGTATTGAAAATCAGTCAGCAGTTTGAGTTTTTCAACATACAGGAAGATCGTTTTTTGTTCAACAACAACAGCAACAACAACAACAAAAAACATTTTCTACCTTTGTCAGGAAAAAATTAATAACTTCACGTCAAAAGCAGCTAATGTTCCTTGATAATGAATTTAGAAATGCAAGGTTGACAATTTCCTTATATACGAAGGAACATTGTTTTTTTTTTCACTTGGATTTTTAATATGAACAATACGCAAAATCCATAGAACAAGAACTCATATTAAACATTAAAAACGTCTACTTATTTTGTACGAAAAGGCATATGAACGATACACTTACTTAAACTAGTATAACAGTATAATCATATAAATATAATAACGTCTCCGTGGCTTAGTCTTTCAGGCATCCCCTAACGGACCGGAAGATCGAATGCTCGAGTCCAGTAAGGGGTTTGTTCTGACAAGGCTGGTCTTAGGGCCAGCTAGATAATGATTACCGATTTCCTGTCCATCTGGTGCCTTGCATATACAATAAAGTATCGGGGTGTAAATGTGGACAATAGTACAGGTATCTGTTAAGCTCTGAGAGTTGTACTTTCAACAGGAGTGACACTATAATAACACATACTTTACTTTTATACTATTGCATAACCTTAAAACATTGCAAAGATACAAATGACTGAAATTCACCGTAAGCTGCATCTGGACTGACTTGCAAAGCTTCAGTTGATAAAATCGATTGTTAAATGTCAATTTGCGATAGGAAAAATAGTTCTCTTTTGTCTTACAAAAAGACATTTTCTGAAAACAATGACTTTCAAATTGCTTAAGAATTTCACATTGCAAATTGTGAATATTTATTAACAAATTATTAAAAGATGTTTCAAAGTTTCATAAGATAAATTATTATTATACTTTCAAATATTTGGATCAAACTTTCAAAATTATAATAATAGATTACTACTACTACTAATAACAATAAGAATAATAACAAAAGGATTCATCATAGTCATCATCATCATCATATTCACCGACAAAACCTAATACATTAATGTACATGATTGTTTGAGCATTTACATCTAATTTTTACGTATCAACGTCAGTAAAGAATGCATATTTAAAGTTAATATACAAACTTCAATTTAATTATCACATTCAACTACGGAAAATGTTTGTACTGTTCATGTTTTATTACAGATGTTGAATTGGGAAACAGCTGTATTGCTTCCAATGATTACTTTCCGTAAAAGTTGTGTGACCGAATAGATGAATATCAGTATAAGGAACTTTTTAAAAAGATGCAGTTCTACCGATGGAACACGTGTAGCAACAATTATGGCATGCTTCGGGACCTATTTTCCGTAGAAATAGGAAAGATAATGGACAATTTTAAGGATAACATATGTATTTTTTCAGGTGACTTTTGAGCGTTTAGATAATTAATAATATGAAACCTATATTGATTTTTAGTAATAACTGTTGACATTATTTGAAGGAATGTCCGGCTGTATTTCTCAATTTCTTGAAGTTACCTTTGATCCAATATGCTGATATCATAATGCATGACGTAGTCACAGTATCGATGTATATCAAATTTATTAACAATACATCTGTTTTAATTATTTCATTGAACGCCTATAAAGATTGATAAAAGCATGTTAGTAGTAAAACAGTATTATAGAATCATTTAAAATCATTGATAATAAAACAACCTAATAGTAGGTAAAAAAAACGACGAAACTCTAGATAAGTTCCTTTAAACCATTCAAGGGTTTTTTTTTTTATAATTTCAGTCCTTCATACCTTAAATAATTTTATAATTTATAATGTGAGCCTACTTAAATATGCATAAACTTTGTATCTATATACTTCTACTTTCAACTCACTGTAAACAGCTTTGTAACTGATTGTATTTTTTTAAAGGTCTTGGCAATAATTTGAATTTATATCAGTACTTTGTAATGGATTTCATGGAAACAATACAAGGTGAATCAGCAAATAAGAGTCGTATTAAATGTCTGCAATTGGCGAAGACGGCACGGACGAAAAAAACGCCTTTCTTAATCTGTTTTATTTCATTTCCTTCTCGAAACACGAAATTCAATTAGTCCAGCATTCACATCAGCTGATAACAGTTGTCATTAAAGATGATTTAACCGTTCCTTTGGATGTAAAAATAGTCAGCTGTACTGTGCAGTTTTCTGTAAAAAGCATTTATTCGCCGATAACTTGGAGTTAACCTCTGTTTATAGACAGTCATGCAACACGGCATTGATGTTTACATCAGCAATTGAATTATCAGGACATGCAAAATGATTGTCGCATTCTAAACTCCAAGGAGAGAGGTCGCCGTTTTTTCTACATGTTTTAATTTTTAGTGAAACTATTGCGGAGAAGAAGTCTAGTGCACAGAAATTGACTAACATTAGTGCATGAGTGTTGTAAGTGAAGAGACAAGCTTGTGACAAGTGAAATTGGTGTAGGAGAGCCAAGTTTTGGGTTAAAATTGTTGGTCGGTTAGCCAACACGGACTATCGGCCAGGGCATTCTTTGACTTTGCACCGGTTTGTAGAATCTGTCACTAGTTTCCACGATACCAATCTAGTAACGTTGTGTGTATCAAAGATTCTTATATACTGGTTATTTATCTGTATTAGTTATACAAGACAATATTACCCTTCCTGATCAGTACAAGGGATAGCGTCATCATCATTTAGTGAATATTTAGTGTTAAAATGGCTCAGAATGATGCAGCAGATTATGTGGATTCCATCATGTCTACACAAAGGGTTCATAAAGTCAGAACACCTAGGAAAAGGAATAGATCAGAACCCTCTACAAGTGACTCTGAATCATACTGTGTTTCTAATGTTAAAAAAGCTAAGAAAGTATCAGGAAACTCCGGTGATGTATTGCAAGATCAAGAGCTGTGCATTACTGATATCAGAAACTTAATATCAAATCTATCGGCAGATCTCAACATGCAGTTTGCTGCATTGAATGAACGTATGGATCTTTTAGAGAATGGTCTTGAACAGAAGATTTCTTCAAAGGTAGCGCAGCTGCTGGATAAAAGAGTGTCATCAGAAATGGCTAAAATACGGAGAGATGTTGAGGTGAGAATAGACAATGTAAAACGTGATATTCATGCTGAAGTGGCGGCAGAGCTAGAAAGTATCAATGATCAGCTGAAAGAAGTGTCTAGAGTGTCAACAAACTCTAAGGACAGTGATGATATCTCTTTGAATGTAGTTATCAGAAATCTCCCAGAATCGTCTTCTGAAAACATTATTAACAAAGTCAATGCTTTGATTAAAGATGGTCTCAAAATAACAGGGGTTTTATGTGATAAAGCTGAACGGAAAAAGAGCAGGGACTCAAATAAACCAGGTGTTGTGATTGTAAAATTTAAGTCTCATGATGATAAACGTAAAATTATGTTACAGAAGAGGAAGCTTGAAGAAAGTAGACAATATAAGGGAGTGTATATCAATCATGACATTTCACTCTCAGAACGCAGGATGTCAGACAATTTCAGAACCATTCTTGGAGCCTTGAAGGAGAATGATCTAGTGATTAAGGGATCACGAGTGCTTAAAAAAGTTGACATTGGTACTCTTACTGATTCATCCAACAATGGCAGACAGGGGGGCAGTTATAGGTCAAGGAACTTAGGTTATTCTGAAAGTGTCAGACGGGGAAATAGCCAGTTTAGTGACAGGCGGGGTGGGAACAGCTCTGATAAGCATAGTGTCTCTTCTTTTCAGGTGAATTCTGACTGGCAACAATCTGGTAGAAACAATAACAGAGGAGGTAACCGTAACCAAGGAAACAACCGTGGCAGGCACCAGGAGCAAAGATAGATGAAAGCCGGGTTTTGGAATGTCCGTGGTTGGAATGTGAACCCAGACTCTGATAATTTTAATATACGTTTTAATTGTGTTGTAAATAAGCAGTTTGATATTTTAGCTTTAGCAGAGACTCATTTGTTATATAATGAAGTTTTAAATATTGAAGGGTATTCCTGGTTTGGTTTAAACCGTAAACAGTTGCATAAAAACGCTAAAAAAGGATCTGGGGGTGTAGGTTTCCTAATTAAAAATGCATTATTAGAGATATATGAGGTATCAGTTCTGAATGATAGTCATGAAAGCATTATTCATAATTCCTCATGAAAAATTATGTAATTTTACAGATTTTACTGTACATTTGACTGCTGATATGGTTACATCAGTTGGGAATATTGCAAATATTGCACCAGTTAGTGTTCCTGACCATTCCTTACTTTCTTGGAATATTGTTACATTGTCAGATAATTTGGAGATACCTTCGTTTGTAAATAATGAAACCAGTTATGTCAAATTTGATTTGAAGAAGGTTCCTTATGACTTTTTAAATGATCAGTCTATTTTAAATGAAATAAATAGTCTTATTAGTAAGTTAGAAAGTAACGAAGTAAATACTGGAAATATAGATATAGGTTTATGGTGAATGGTGTAAAATTGTTAAAAAACAATATGTTTACAAACATTCCATATAAGATTGTTACTCATAATCTGTCAAGTAATTACAGGAAACTTAGACAAGGTAAACAATGGTGGACTGAGTCACTATCGAACCTGTGGGCAAAACTTTGTTTTGCAGAGAAAAAATGGTTAAATTGTGGTGATAATAATTTGAAAAAAGTTTTTAAAGCTGATTATATTAAGGTGCGTAAACATTTTGACAGAGAAGTTCAAAAATCTAAGAGGACATATTGGTACAATTTACAAGTAACTTTATTAGATCAATGTGATGTGGATCAGAACAGTTTTTGGAAGTCTGTTGGTAAAATTGGTGTCAGTAATGCTAAGAAAAAACTTATTCCAGAAGAAGTTATTTTGGAAAATGGAACTGTATCCTCGTCTATTGAAGACGTTTTAAGTAAATGGAGAAAAGATTTTAGCTCTCTTTTTGTAAATGAAAGGGGGAATGACGTTTTAGATTCAGAATCAAACAACGATGTAAATGCTATTAACGGTGATCATTTGTCATTCAATGGAGTTATATCTGTTACAGAAGTTAAAAAATCAATATGGAATTCTAAATATGGTAAAGCATATGGTGTAGATGAAATACCTTCAGAAGTACTGTATAATGATACTGCAATTTATTTTTTACATGTGTTATTTAATCTTTGTTTTAGTAATGGCATAGTACCATCTATATGGGGTAAATGTATAATCAATCCTATCCCTAAGTCTTCTGCATTAGATCCCAGAGACCCACTTTCATATCGAGGTATCGCCCTCGCTTCGTCTATCTATAAGGTCTATTGTAGAATTCTTAATGATAGGCTGAGTTCTTATGTTGAGAGTAATGATATATTAGTTGATGAACAAAATGGATTTAGAAAGAAAAGAGGAACCATTGATCATGTAGCATCCTTAGTTAATATGGTTGAAAATCGTAAAAAGTATAAGCTTTCAACGTACACAGCATTCATTGATTTTCGTAAAGCATACGACTCAATAAATAGACTGAAATTATGGTATAGGTTACAAAATGTAGGTATTTCTGGTAGAATGTTAAGTGCTGTTAAGTCAATCTATAGCTCAGTTTCATCATGTGTCCGAGTAAATTCCCATAAAACTGATTGGTTCAATGTAAATTGTGGATTAAGACAAGGCTGTATATTGTCACCAATATTATTTAATCTTTTCATTAATGATCTTGCTGTGTATCTGAAGTCTTTAAACATTGGAGTTCAGATAGATAATGATATTGTATGTATTTTACTTTATGCAGATGACATTGTCTTATTAGCAGATAACGAACAAAATCTTCAGTCTCTGTTAAATGCACTAAATGATTGGTGTGGCAGAAATGATATGATGATAAATGTTAATAAGAGTTATGTCATACACTTCCGTGCACAGTCAGTACCAAGGACTAATACAGTATTTAAATGTGGAGAAAGTGTTTTAGAATATGTTAGCAGTTACAAATATCTTGGTGTATTACTTAATGAATATGTGGATCTTAATGTAACAGTTAAGATAGTGGCTCAGAGTGCTAGTCGTGCATTAGGATTACTTATTGCCAAAGTTAAGCTTATCGGAGGCGTTCCATATAATGTATTCACAAAACTTTATGACTCTGTAGTTTGGCCTGTCATTAGCTATGGAGCTTCCATTTGGGGACATAAATCATTTTCATGTATTTCATCTGTCCATAACAGGGCTATGAGATTTTTTTCTCGGAGTCGGGAAGTACACCCCCAATTTAGCAGTGTCTGGGGATATGGGATGGATACCAGTATGTGTACGTCAATGGAAATCAGTAGTTAACTATTGGGCTCGGTCATCAACCACTAATTCTTCCAGACTCAATAAACGAATAGCACTCTGGGCAAACAGTAAATCTGAACATTGTAAAAACTGGTTTTATTTTGTACGTAAACAGTTGTGTCGGTATGATTTAAGACAATATTGTGACATGTCAGTACCTATAGCCAAGCATGCTGCTGTAAGGCATATTGAAAGTGTTATGATGTTAGAATATAAAAATGATTGGTTCAATCAGATAAATGCTTTTCATGGTCCATCTGGTAGGGGAGGTAACAAATTAAGAACCTACTGTACATTTAAACATGAATTTGGTGTCGAAAGTTACTGTAGTATGATTATTCCAAAAAGTCATAGATCTGCTTTATGTAAATTTAGAAGTGGAACTGCCCCACTGCGAATTGAAACAGGTAGATATGAAGGTTTACCTGTAGATAGTCGATATTGCCCATTTTGTAGTGACAGTAATAAAAGTGTTATTGAGAATGAGGCACATGTATTGCTTGAATGTAACTTGTACTGTGATATTAGAAATACCCTTTTTGAAAAAACTATAGTTTCTGCTCCTGATTTTATGACTTTTAGTAATAATGATAAATTGAACTTGCTTTTTACGGATAGTAGTCTGGTGAGAAATTTAGCCAAAACCTGTTTCTTAATTCTTCAGAGAAGACAATTTTACATGTGTAAATAATTATCAAGTTGTTACTAATCTTTTATATTGGGTTGTATATAGTACCTTAAATGGTATATAATTTCTGTTAATGTGTACTTGCACTCTCTGGCTCTGTGGTCTATTTTTATTAGTTTACAGCAATATTTTCACCTTCAGATTGAGCAAAAACATTTTAATTTATATGGGAAAAAAAAAAGATATCTCCCATGTTTTACATGTACATGGATGATTTTAGCTATCTAAAATTGCTCTAGAGTATCACATAATTCAATAATTTGTTGGCAGTGCAGTTCATTTTTTCATTACTATAATCATTTTTGCCAATCTTAGTTGTTTTTTTTTGAATCTGAATATAGAACACAGGTGAGACTATAAAACCAAATAAATAAATAGTTAAATTATAAAATGCATATAGATCTGATCTGATGTAATATATGATTTTCCAAAACCATTTCTTAAAGAATACTCACTTGTGTTTCTTTTCTTCCTCTGATTTTTATTTAGCATTTCCATTTTACTGCAGTTATTAGGCTAATTATAAATAAGCCTAGATAATTGCCAGCCTCTTCAGCCTTTATGTTCTTTAGATTAATTTTATTTTTAACTTAGGAATTGAATGGAGAAATTTTAGTTATGTACATGTAATTAATGTCTCATATAATTCTGTATAGAATGGTCTTGCATGCTCTTATCTATTGTAATAATTGTGATATATGTATTTTATGTAAATGCAAGAATGAGACTATAATAAAGATTTATATATATACAAACGAGTGCCATTATTTTCTTGTTAAAGTTTCACTGCCTCAAATGTGTTTTTCACAAACTAGAAAACACAATCCGATCTTTTGTAGTACACTATTCGGCTATTTTCCAAATCACAATTATCATGATCACGTTTCTGTTATACAGGAATAATTAAAAATTGTTTTCAGAACTACTTTCTGAAGACTTTTTAACATTCTGTAAATTTGCACAAACTAAATTTTCTAAAAGATTTTATCGCATGAGATTTGAACTACAAGATCATTTGCCATGAAACAATATTTCTTGCATAATGCAACACGATTTTTGTAACCTTAGAACTTGAAATGAACTACTCCACGGGATTGAAAAAATTGAAAGTCAGATTCAAAGTCCTTATAAGAGAACGGGTAATATTCTCTGATTTAAGCACAGATACACGCTACATCGACGTTCTACTCAGGCGTTCACTTTAAATATGTTCATAGTTTATTGTGTAATTCTAAATGGATGTCAACCGTAACATTCTGAAGGTATCTAAAGCCGTCAGTATACAAAAGAATAGGTAAGCGTCAAGTATTTTTACAACTTAAACAGTTAACATCTGGTAATAAAACTTTTCAAAATATGTTCTAATTGATAAATCTGCGTTAATAACGGGTCTATCCTTTGGTTTTTTTTTTTCAAATTACTAATTTTCGCATGATCTTAAAGTAATCAAAATGATCCTATTGGCGGGTCTTTTTACGTAGTGTGAAACCTTAATAGCTTTAGGTGAAGAGACCATATCAACGTAAACATCATGTCGTCACTATGACATTATCTTGATATATCTGAATTACATTTTTTACCTCGGGTGAACAGTATTTGCATTATTTTTGATGAGGTTAACAAGTTTTGTTTGTTCGAATTGATACATGCAACAATGTCAGCATTTTATTGGAGATCAGAACTGTCAAAAAATTCCGAAACTGTGAGTTAACGTCTTATTAAAACTTTGCAAATAGATACAAACGTATGAAGAGTAACTTAAACTGACGTTTAAATTGCACTGTTGAGATATAAAGACAAAAAACAATTTGACGAGATGTCTGAAGGACTTTTATACACAAATGTATTTTTTTCAACGCTAAATTTTCATTTTCAAATGACTTCTCATTTAGAAAATTATCTTTGTTATAGTTAATACAACCATCAACCTTCATATTCTGCACGGTCAGAACAATTTACAAAGCGATTCTTTTGCCCTTTCAGTAAAGTTTTCATTCACCAAGATGTTCAATAAGGAGAATTTCGGATTCATAACTTGAATCACTTGTTGTTTTCGGATTTGAAAACCATTTTGAGTGCATTTGTACAATTCTAGAATAACGAATTCACGTGATTATGTTTGTGATTAAATCAAAGCTTTTACATGCTTATTCTTTATTGCTTTATTCTCAATATAGAGTTTCACTTCTAAATAGACTGAAGGAGCAAGTAAGCCGTAATTAGTACAGACCGTCTCGTTTTAAGAATCTCCTGGGAATCTGGATCTATTTTCAAAACATAGGTTCTAGCCAAAAAGAAAATTTGTAAGTCCAGATGAGAAAATTTGAGATAACTTTATCAACAAACTTAAAGTGTAAGTCTACTCAGGAACGACATAAAACAGTAGCGTTTGTGACATTTTCCGTACTTTGTAGGTCATTCTCGACATTTTCAATACGTGTTAGAATTTGCTTTGTTACATACACCATTCTTTTCTTTTAAGACAAATAAGATACAAGTTAATATCGTAAAAACTGTGTTTGTATATTTTCTGTATTGCTTTCGAATATGGCGTTATTTCTTGCATGATAGAGTTTGGAATAAGGTTTAACTATATCGATAGCTCTCAGTAAACTAGGAAACAAACAATATCATTCTAAACCTATACTTTCTGCTTTGATGATGCTAAAACGGTCACGTGACATTGTATATTACACGACATTTTATTGGATGATGCTACGGCTGTTCAGCATCATCAAATGAAACGTCGTGTAATATACAGTGTAAAAAATGTCATTTCTTGAGTTCTCCACCTTGTCAATAATACTACCTGATATACAGGGTTCATGCTTGTTTCTTCATTTTAGGTCACGATCAGTCATAAAATACCATCCCCACACTGTGCTAGCCCCTGTGTACTAAGCAGTACAAAACGATTTCAGGTTCACTTTCGTACATCAGCAATGCTCCAGCTGCACACATAAATATGATATTCTTAATACTTGTACTAAAGTATATTTATCAATGATACACTTAAAAGATGTATCAATTAAGGCTAAATTAGCCCCTTTTGGTTTAATATGACATGTGTTAATATGAATAAAAAAGAGAAAAGAAAGCTACTATTTAACATTATAAGCCCCTCTATGATGATTTAACTGTGAATGATGTTAATGATTTATTTGATAAACCTCTTGTTAATTAGTATACATGAGTGTAATACATTGTAGAAAGCATTTTATTTTGTATGTGTGCACAACTTGCAACAAATTCTATTTGAACTTCGTTTGTGACCAATTTTTTAAATTTATTTTAAATTTATTTTAAAATATACCATCCTAATTCAATTTAAAAGTGCATAGTTGGCAACAAAAATGACATGACTGACACCCTATATTCATATCATTCAGATACCTTTGATATATACAGCGTTTCTTCAATTCAGGAAAGATGAATACAAGCCAGTTGTATATGTCTGAATTTTCTTACAGAATGTTGTGTTATCTTGGTGTATTTAAATTATCATTACTTGCTATCTAAATCTATGTACCAAATCGTCTTGTCCCTACCGACGGTTTTTACTAGTTATTGTTAAGTTTATCTTGAAACTTACTTCACCGGTTGTTGCATGTAACCCCGGATAAGATAATAATCTTATCTATCTATCTATCTTTCGATACTGCCTAGACTCCCCTCACGGGTATTACTGGCAGGTGCGCGTCTGTGCAAGATAAAAGTTGTTTAAAAGCATTGAAAGGAAGACTTCAAAGCGAGAAAGTGAGATGTGAAGTAAAAAGTGCGAAAGTTTGCGTATGGCAGATCTTGAAAATGTCTGTTAATTATGTAACAATAAGACCTTTTGGATTCGTATCTAATATTTACAGTATTTATAAGCAATAAAAGGTTTTATCATTTGTGATTGACCTAAAGTAGGATAATGACATAATCTAAGCTGGGATTCATATTCTATAACATTTACCAATTCGAAGTGATTTGAATCTGCCATTTATTTCTTTATAAACTGATGTGTCATACACTCCAATCTCCATAAAAAGATTTTTCTAGATATAGAAACAAATCCCATTTTATCGAATCATTTACAGATAAAAAGCCACAGACAAACTAGACTAAAATTAGAACCATCTCTTTTGAAATTTCTCTTTTGACCTTATGTCTTCAGATAAAGGCATTTTTAAAAGTTGTCCGAATTTAAATTTTGTGAACATGTGAACCCCGAGGTGGGGTCAATAAAGATCGTAGGAGCAAAGTTTGAATAGCCTTTGTACAGGTCTACTTCATAATGTTTTAAACTAAATTTAAAATCTCTTGGCTTTGGTTTTAGGAAACGTTTTAACATGCATTCCACTTGATGTCATTCTAAGACCCTTACCAAAGGTCACGTGTTTTATTTTGAATTATAACAAAGTAACTATCGTAACCACACAACAGAGTTCTAAAATTCGTCATGTCGGATTGGTAAGTGAACCTCTACCAAGATTCACCAACTTATGTCCCAATAGCTATTTCAGTCCCACAAGATGAATTATGTATGATATGCATGAATGAAAATAAATGTCAAACGCACACAACACAGAATTGCACAAAATTAGCACGCAAACGGGTAATTTGCATTGAAAAGTCAACGATAAATCGTGTCACATTTTAAGTACTATGAATGAACAAAACAGTTGTGCAAATTGTGTTGGGCGATTTTTAGATAAATAAGTCTAGCAAATATCTAAAACATTTTCATTTCACAAACCCCAATCACTGTGGTATATTAAAACGAAGTTATATGTGTTCTTGCTGATTTTACCACAAGTGCTCAGGTCTCAGTAAGCTTAATGAGTACCTACCTTTTTCACACTACATTGCCATTAGCTGTTTATGTTTTATATGTTTGTGTGCTTTTGCATGCAATATTGTCGAGTTGATGGGTTGGTTTGAGTTAATTTACCAAGACAACTTGTTCCTGTTTGTTCTTATGATAACCTACTCCTCTGCTTTTTGACTGTGTAGGGAGGCTGTGTTTTTGACTGTGTTTTTTTCCGATATGCTTTTTCCGCTTTTTTAGATGGTATACGGTAAGCTTGAAAAGTCTTCTCAGTCAAGTTTCGAGATACTTGTTTTCGGTGTGAGT
The DNA here is from genome assembly GCA_012932295.1 of Cyclina sinensis. NCBI lineage: Eukaryota > Metazoa > Mollusca > Bivalvia > Venerida > Veneridae > Cyclina > Cyclina sinensis. Next base: position 40,176,561 of record JAAONU010000017.1, read on the forward strand.
TCAGAGGCAGGCAAAAAGCAAACACTCCATAAGTATAGTTTTAATGGGTTTTCTTGTTGTCTGACAATTCATTACAGACAACACAGTTGGTTGAAGTGAGGAATCAGCGTATGGCAGATCTTGAAAATGTATGTTTAGGCAATGCCGTGTTTTTTTCGTAAAATAAGACCAGTAACTCACTTATTTCAATATTTTATCTGTAATGTTCAAATAACCTAAAAAAAAACATTTCTTTTATGAAATTTTAAACTTACTTTATTTCCCAGATTTGTTCCCAAACCTAAAATCAATGCAATGCATTTCAATTTAATTATGGACCATTGCTGAATAAAGTTGTACAAACTGATACTGTACACTGTTTTTTTCAACACAAACTTCACTCGTAACTACTATACATTAGTAAGAACCATCCATTTATATTCTACCGTTAAACAGGACACATTGACAGTTTTCTTTTTTCTTTAAATTGATAATTTGGTATGAAGTAAAAAAGAAGAAAACAACAACAACAATAACAAAACAAAAAAAAATACAAACTTAAAATACAAAAAGAAACAGCAACAAAACAACAAAAAAGAACATACAAACAGAAAACAAAAAAGGAACAACAAAGTTACAACAGAGAAATGACAAAATTATAATATCCCTCAACGGTTTATGTAATATTGATTATTTAATATTGACACTAGTGTTTCCATTTTAAAGGGCACAGATATTGCGAGTTCGAGCTCCAGATCGTCATTCATTTAAAACTTTTACTTATTTTATTTTGAAATAAGCGCTACGTTCGAATGGACGCCATGACCCCGGGGGTGGGCGTTGACCTTTAATCCTGTGACTTCTTAGTGGGTCTGGCGGGTAGAGCTCATCATGAGGCATGCACCTGTGAAGTTTGGAGGTTGTAAGTGGTAGGACTTCCGTGCTATGATCAAGGTTAAAGTTTTGTGACAAACAGACAGACAAGCAAGTACCACATGTATTTACACACAAGATGTAATTATCTGTCATAACATAAACTAAGATTAAAGAATAAATTCTAAAACACATGCAAACTGTTTGAAACTTTGTATTAAAAGTTCGTTAAAGGATAAAGCTCTGAAGATTACAGACACTAAATTAGTAATACTAATATCATAACTGGAATGATAAAATATCCGCTTAATACTCGTTTCGTTATTACGAAAAGACTGTTTACTGTTACAACATTCATTTCCTGATTATTAATTAAGCTCGATCATAATTTCTTACCCCTGAAAGATGAAAGCAAAATACATGTACTATGCTAAATGACTTGTTAGTTTGTGAGTTATTGAATACATTTTTTTACAGGAAAATAGAATAAAAAAACAACATATTTTTCAAGCAAGAAAGCAATTTTAGGTGTCTTTTCCTCGGCTAAGTTATATCATTTCTAGATTAAACTATCCAGCATTTGTTTGAAATGTCTTATGGAAAAGCCATTGTAGAATGATGGCAAACTATTTCTCTCAGTGAAGACAAAAATGCAATAATTTACGCGTGTTCAAGTATGACTTAAAAAAGACGCAACGATACGCGTTAGGAATTTTCCCTTTGTAAATTGAATTACCTGCAAGTGGTTAATACCTCATGGATAGCGAATCAACAAAGTTGTTTTTCTCGAACGAAATTCCACCATGTCTTGGATGAATATCATTATCGGTCATACTGCATGCAAAGACTTCGATTTCCCTTTTTCCTGCAGTCTGCAGACGATATTGATATCTAGAGCATCGTTTTAACACATTATTTACAAATATGTCAGCACTTTTGTAATGAATGTTACCATAACTGGCAAGCACAATGACATATTCGTAAATATGAGCACAGTATGTCACCTACTATTTAAACTCTGATTAGGATATGCCACATAACTTTCATTTTTTTTGTATTTCATCTTTCTTTTTTATGTTTGAATTTGCATATTTTCCATAAAAGTTCTGAGAAATGCTCATTAGATTAGAAAAAAAACAACAAAATTCTGCTTCAAGCTTTTTACACAGAAGAATGCTCCCAGCTTGCGCAATGTGCATAACCCTTCCTCCGGAACGACTTAAGGAGAATTAAATTTTATCGTATTTCTTAGAATTTCATCACTTGGAAAGACATGCTAGGACGATTTGCATATAAATATCTGTTTTACATTAAGTGTATATGAATTGAGAACAATTTTAAATGTGTTTTTGTTTTAAATCCTCCTAGATCACGATTTGAAATGCTTCCATGGCTATTTTAATAACTCTTTATTAAAAACTATGTTTATTCTTATTGTCCTGATACCATTGCTTCAAATGAAGTCATAAAGCATGATATTTGAGAAAAAAAAATGGTTTGATTCAGTAGCGTTTAGCACAGGTAGAAATAAAAACAGTTTATTTCAAAGCATTTTAACTACGGACTAAATTATTTTTATCATTTGTATAACTCGCGATACTTATTTCAACTGTGCTTTTGTCTTTTAGGTGAGACGTAAATCTGAGGTCCAGTGTATTGGTGCTACGCATCGAGCATGTAACGATACCTTGAAAAAGAGGCTTTCTGTGTTTAACATTAACTATTCAGGCTAAAATAACTCTGCACGGGGCGTCGGGCATAAGGACAACCGGTACCGACAATAAATAAACTCAAGTAGACAGATATATGTTTATCCTTATTTTATTTGACAGGCTGCTCTTTGTAACGTATACACTTTTCGTAAAGGGTTGACTGCTGCCAAAACTAAACCATATTTAGATATTTAGTGTAACATATAAGACATTTTGCAAAATATATAAATATTCGTTACAATTTAGTTACACCTTAATATTGAATCTATAGTAAATATAACCTTATAGTGATAATCTAAAATGCTTTGGTCCCGGTCACTGTTAATTTACCTGTATATTAGATAACATTACAACCTATATATTTATAACAGTGCCTTAATAAATAGTTCTTTGTCATAATTTGTCCATATGAAAGAACACGTAGCTCCTGCTGAATGTTGCATTTATTTTTAGAGAAATAAGTCATGTTGTCATAATGCACAGCTCACCTACTTCAAATTCAACTTGTTTGTATACACATTTTTTCAAATTTTGTAAACCATACTGTAAAACAAAGCGAATTTTTAAAATGAAAATTTACTTTTTTTCGTCTTTTTTGTCTCATTTTCTGATGATTAGAGTTGCAATGCCGTAGCTACGTTGAGGCAGGTGTTTTCGGGTATATACCGTTTTCAATTACTCTAAAGGTATCTCCCGATAACCTTTCTAATTTGCTTTCATTCCACCAAAAACTACTCCAGAATGCAGGAAATTGCTCCAAGCAAAAAATCAAAAAATCCGGGGAAGCATAGATCCCCATACACACGTTCTTCCTCGGTGTTTTTTCACGTCTGGCTACGGCACTGAGTTGTAGGTTCGAGGAGGCACAGTGGTCCAGGGGTAGAGCGCAGGGCTCCTAATCCGGAGGTCGCGGGTTCGAATCCCGTCAGAGACGAGATTCTCTCACGATCTTCACATTCCTCCACACTGCGCGATTACTGGTATGCAACCCAGGAAGCAGTCATCGAGCGTGATGATTCTAAGTTGTAAGAACTTTTATAACAATCGATGTAAAATAAATGAGTCTCAACTAAGTTGTAGGTTTTATGATTGATATGTTCTTCTTGCTGATGCTGTTTGGCTGATACATTTCAGACGTGTCTGTCATGGTCTTGACATTATACTTGGTAGATATTAATATGAAAACATTCCTTTCCATATCTGTTAATGATTAAATAATTCAGCACCGAAATGTTTTTGTTTTCACATATTAAACCACTCACTATAAAGTAATTTAGATACCATGTGACAAGCCAATTAAGGCAACAACATAAAGCAAACTTATATAAGAAGTATCTTTGATATGTTATCAAATGAATAAGAATGTAGTAGTTAAGAGCAAGGATCCTTATATCACATAAAATAGATGTTCACAGGGTTGTTATAATATATTTCTTATTCAATAATACCTTGGTTAGCTTTGCTTTAAGAACAATGCTTTGTGTTTTTTCGGATTGTCTAAAAGTTTAAACTTACAGCCTTCTATCGATATCTTTCAGGTATTTTATACAGCTTGAAGAGTTTTAATAATGTAAAGCACAAACGTATTCTTTCCTTTTATGATTTTTTTTATCGGATAATATTTGAATTTAAAAGCTTATCCAAAATATTACATTTGTTATACATCAAAAAATACAAACTGTTCAACCGATGGATACAAACATATCTAATATGACATTAATTCGACATATTAAAATAATGATCAGTGTCGCCGTAAAATTCACAATGGTTTTTGCTTCTTTGAAAGCTGAGTTATTCAACTAACATTCTGATGATTTTCTTGATACAAAAACGTTCAACTATTTTCAATGAAGATAAGATACGTGGCTACATATGTATATGTTGAATGTTCTTTATTTCTTGCGAATGTATTGATTTTCTTTGACAGCTTAAAACTGAAACTCAATTATTAGGATATTGTTAAAATTAATTTAAACATGATTTTTGTGCGACTTTCATTATAAATAAAAGTTTGACCCGAGTCAAAAGTGAATTCATTATTTACATAGCAGCATTTAGCAAAATTAGAGATCTCGTCATCTTCAATGAATGGTATTTACTGTGAGTATTACTAAAGACACCCTTCTCACATAGCATTGCTAGAGGAAAGACAGGAAATTAAAATGTCAAAGTTTTGTATCAAAAGTTCAGAAGTATTGCGGTATTGTAAAATATTTCCTGAAAATGTCCTCAAAATTCTCTATTTCGTCTGGATATCAAATATAAAGGGATGTGTGGCAATCAGTACAAAACGCTCTGGAAAATAGTCAGCAACTTGAGCGTTTCCATTTTCAAGAAGATATTTTGCAGACATGAATGACAAAAATGGTATACATGCAAACAGATTAGTTCTATCCGATACAAAACCATTTTCAGGAAAAGATCAAGACATTTCCTATTCAAATATGACTACAGATCAAAAGCAGTTAATGTTCCATATTAATAAATTTAGAAATGCCACTGTCAATCTCTCTAATTGATGAAATAATACTTTTTTCACTTAGGTTTTCTAAATGAACGATACCTAAAATCCAATGAATAACATTAAAAATGTCGTCGAATGAACAATACACTTATAACACATAAAGTAACATCTCCGTCGCCTAGTATTAAGGCGTTTGCGAACAGATCGGGAGATCGAATGCTGGAAGCCAGTCAGGGACTTGTTCTGACAAAGTCGGTTCCAGAACTAGATAAATAAATTTTACCGAGTGCTTGTCCGCTTGCGCCTGGCATATCCGATAACGTATCGAAATAGTAAAATTTCTTGTAAGACCGAAGGCGTTGCCCTTTTAGTAGCGGTGACACTATACAAATACTTTACTATACTTCAATATTATGGCATTACCTAACATCTTTACGGACATACAAATAACTGAAATTCACATTAAGATTTGCAAAGCTTTAACTGATAAAATCTGCGATCGGAAGAAAAGTTTTCTTTTGTACAATAAGACATTTATTGAAAACAATGACTTTCAAATAGCGAAAAAATTTAACAATGTAAATTTTGATAATTTATGAACAAATCATTCAAAGAGGTACCTGTATTAAATTGTCATGAGATAAATTATAACAGTACTATCAAAACATTTGCATATAAGTTTCATAATAATAATAGTAATAATAATCATCATCATCATCATAATAACAAAATGAGCCATCAAAGCCAAGATCGTCATCAAAGTCTCCGTCATTACCGACGCAAAGGACATTAATGTACACGATTGTATAAGCATTTACATCTTAGCATTACTTATCAGCTTCAGTAAAATTTTTTAATATACAAATTTAGGTTTTATTGTATCGCTTCCGATGGTTACTTTGCCGTTAAAAGTTACGTGACCAAATAGATGAATAACAGTAAAGGGAACGCTTTAAAGACGAATTATGTTGGTGGAATATGTGTAACAACAATCATGACATGCTTCACGAACCTATTTTCTTCAGAAATAGAAGAGATAATTGACAGTATTATGGATATATGATGTATTTTTTCTGGGTGTCTTTTGAGCGTTTAAATAGTTAATAATATGAAACCTGCCCCTTTGTGCTGAATTGTCTCAATACTTTTAATTTTGTCCAGCTAGATTCCTTAATTTGTTATAATTAGCTTTTATCCAATATGCTGTCATAACAGTGAATAGCATAGTAGAATAGTCGGGTAACTTCATATTTAGATTAGAAATTAGTTTATTGGGTTTTCATCATTTCAGTCCTTCACAACAAAGAAAATTTTATGATTTATAATCTTAGCCTACTTCAATATGTATATTCCTTGTATCTATTTATACTTTGACTTGCAACTCGCTTCAAACAACTTTGTAAGTGAAGGTATTTCTCATAAGGTCTGAGCACTAGTTTTTATATCAGTACTTTGTAACAGATTTCATGGAGACATTGTAAAGTGAATCAACAGATTAGAATTTAGGCTTCGATATTGAATGATTGGCTTTAAATTTTGTGGTTTTGGTTTTTATTTATTATATTTTGATTTTTAGCATTTCATAATTTTAATTTTAGAGTTTTATAGATCTTTATCATATCTGAATTTTAGGTTTTATAATTTGTAAAAAATGTCAGTCTTTTAGAAGTTATGATGTTCATGCTTTGATACATGGTTATCAAGTTATAGTGCAGAAATATTGATTGTTTAGTTGATTGTCACCTTGACCTTTTATGTCATACCCCAAACAAAATAGAGGTCATGTAATCAATAATGGCAATCATCGTAAGAAGTTTGAAGTCTGTATGGCTAGCAGTTACCAGGTTATACAGCAGAAATGCTTTTCAGTGTTTAGGTCATTGTGGCCTTGACATCTGACCTACTGATCCTAAGATTTATGGGGTCATTTTCTTACTGTTTGTCAATCATCATATTAAGTTTGAAGTTTGTATGACAAATGGTTATAAAGTTTTACAGCGGCAAGAGTTTTCAGTGCTTAGGTCACTGTGACCTTAACCTTTGCTATACTGATCCAAAAACCAATGGGTCATTCAATCAATGTGTGCAACCATTGTATGAAGTTTGAAGTCTCTATGACAAATGGTTGTCGAGTTACAGTGTAAATGATTCTAATCATTTAAGTCACTGTGACCTTTACCTTTGACATACTGACCCAAAATTGTATAGGGGTCATCCACTCAATGTGTGCAATTATGATATAAAGTTTAAAGTCTATAACAAATGATTGTCAAGTTACATGGCGGAAATGGTTTTCAATGTTACGGTCACAGTAACCTTGACCTTTGGCATTTTGACTCTAAAGTCAATAGGGGACTTCCATTGAATGTGGGCAATAATGTTCGAAGTTTGAAGACTGTAGACCAAAGAGTACTAATGTTATCCCCCGGAAAATGCTAACTGACGAACGGACAATGACCTTACAAATTCAGGTCACTGTCACTGACCCCAAAATCAATAGGGGTCATGCACTCAATGTGGGCAATCATCATATAAAGCTAAAAGACTGTAGGCCAAACAGTTCTCGAGTTATCCTCCGGACGGAAAGACGGACGGACGGATGAACGTCCAGGACCATTACATGATATTACCCTTTGGACATTTAAAAGTAGAGGAAAGATAGCATACATATAATTATAGATCAGTTAAAAATCGGACACCATTAACAATTAACACCATAAAACAACCAAAATATGTAAGAACCCAAGGGGCCCTCGTTGGAACGGTCAGTGTGGCAAAACATTGGCCACTAGGAGTTAAAACCAGGTTCTGGGGTGCACCAACCTCACACTTGCCGCAACAGTTTATCATAAGAACAAAAAAGCAAGTTGCCTTGCTGAAATATCTCCTACCCACCCATCAACTCGCCAATGTTATATGCAAAATCACACAATCATATTAAACATAAAAAGCTAATGGGATTTTAGAGTGAAAAACGTAGTTACTAAATGACCTTCAACAGACCGGAGCACTTGAGTAAACTCAGCAAGAACACGATGGCAGGAATTAAAGAGACCGATCGAGTTTCTACGCTCTTTTAAAAATTTACCTAGAAACTTTAAGAATATCTCAAACCCCTGCCACTGTCATGCAAACAAAGAGGTACGCGGGTTAATCACCAAGCAGACAGAGCTCTGCAGAATATCATGTTGGTAGCCAGATGTTTTCGACAAATAACGTTGAGAAATTAATACTGCTTTTTATTTTCTTTAATTAACAAATCAAATATTCATAAATACTGGTTGAGAAATATCCTGTTGCAATTGCGATTTTAAACTGGAATTGTATTTTTAACTTTAATCTGGGTATCTTCAAAAAAATTGCAAATGTTCCCCTGTTTTAAAAGTTTTCCTGTTATGCAAACAATGCGTTTATTGAAAACCTTAACATTGTTACAAGCTCTATAAATGCGACCTAGCTGTGATTTTTTTGGTTTTTATTTATTACATTTTGATTTTTAACATTTTATAATTTTAATTTTAGAGTTTTATAGATCTTTATCATATCTGAATTTTAGGTTTTTATAATTTGTACAAATGTCAGTCTTTCAGAAGTTATGATGTTCATGCTGTGATGCATGGTTATCAAGTTATAGTGCAGAATTTTTTTTTCATAGAAGTATAATAACAGACCAGCAACAAGGGGTGCAAAATTAGTTCCCATAGTTTGATAATACCACTCTTTAGGTGCACACAGTTCGGTTATAATCCAAGTCACAATTATTATGCACATGTTCTCTTTATGCAGTAAAAATTTATAAGTGCTTGTTTTCAGAAGACTAGGTAACCTTCAGCAAATTTACACTATCTAAATTTCTCCTAGTATATTTTTATCGCTGGAGATTTGAACATGAATCATTATTTTTGTAACTTTAGAACTTAAAAACTTAGAAAAGAAACTTCAGGGAATTGAAAAGATAAAAGTCAAATTCTAGTTGTAAGAGAATAGGCTGATAGTATTTGACTTAAGCACAGATTCACGCTACTTCGATGTGCAACTGCTAAGACTGGCATAGTTGGCTTAGGCATCAACTCCGTTTCGAAATATGTTAAATATGTTCTTAGTTTATTGTATCATTTTAAATGAGTCTTTACTGTATTTCAGCTTCAGTGTATTCTCATCAATCATTTTATCAAAAACGTGATCACTTGTGTCGAACACATCTTGCTAAACAATTATTTCGTAATCCTTCTGAAAGGTCCAAGATTATCTGCTAAACTGAAAGATAAAAATGTTTTAGGTATTCATTTTCCATATGTATCTCCAGATTTAATCTTGCTGGCCTACAGAAAGTTCAGTTTTATGCCTCATTAGTTGGATGAATGACAAGAGACAGAACACTTAAATAAAATCTGCTCAGTTTTTACGCAAACTATCGTTAAATATTTACCAATAGAACATCAGCGATGACAAACTTCACTTGCCTATTAAAATGTTATTTTTTGCTTGAAAGTCACTACTTTTATATCATTTCACAATTCTAACTACTGTTTATTACCAGTGTTAATTGTACTTTAAATGTTATGATATCTATCGGTCTGACGTTATTTATCGTCGATACCGGTTGCCAATGACCAACACCGACATAGTTGTTTTATATTGTGGGGGATAGTGCATGGTAGAGAAGGCATCCCGTTTCAGAGACACTCCTGGTCTTTTGCATGATCGGTTTACAGCACTGATTTATGGGACCTCTGTTTTACGTCTCATCCGAAAGACAACTAGTAATAATAGTGGAGCAGCGGGGAATCCATCTTGCGACCTCTGGGTTACCAGTCAAGCACGTTACCACTCGATCACTGATCAGCTCCTCAAACTGTTATGCATGTACGGTGGGTTTATATAACAAATAATATGTACACGGAAATTGCAAAAACGGCCAATATAATTTAGAAAAAATATATGCAGTAATAATAGGGTTGTATTATAAAATAGATGATTAATTTAGTTTCCTGCGTAATATAATGCCTTTCAATTCAAACAAAAGGTATCGCTTATTTGTTCATCAGTGAGATATACCATATAATTATAACTGTTACATTCCAAAGCAATGGTGTAACTGAAAGAATAACTAGTAACAAACTTTTAAACAATAAAAAAAATTATTCTTAAAACAAAACACTAAATAATTAAAATACAGGTAGTTCTAAAATAAATTAATAATCCTGTCTGATCCTGGTGATAGTTAAATGGCTTAGTCACTGTTGAAGTATTTTCCACAAAATGTCCAAAATGACTTTTAGTTGAATAATCCCACAAATTGTTGAAAAGTTGAATAAATTCCTCAAAATATTTTAATGTCCAAAGATTATCTAAAGATAACGTTTGAAGAAATTCTCTGGTTTTTATACAAATAAAGAAAATACCAGAACAAATATAATCCAGAAAATTCTACAGTATTCAAGAAACATCTTCAATGTTCTAAATATAGCCAAAATAAGAAGTTTATAGCATATTCTAGTAATTTCCAAAACATAGGTACAACAACTAGGTTATTGATTAGTTCTAAAAATAGAACTGTAAAACGCTATATATAGCAAATTATCATACATATACATAACAACACAGTTCTTAAATACAGCTTTCTCCTCTATTCATGTTACACGATTGACATTTGATTTACAACTCTACTGTAATATTACAAGTATGCTACTTTTTCTGCAAAGGGTTAAGAACGAATCTCGATAAACGACATATCATTGAAAATGTGTGTTATAATCAAGATTTGATCTGATCACAACAGTAAAAAAATTGTATCATCAATACAACATACGGAGTTTCCTTTCACAGACAATGCTGTGTTACATATCGTGAATAAGTCCCACCGCAAGCGGGGGCCATACTCAACGCTTTCCTATTTCGAAAGGCAAACACGTCGGAGGGAGCAAATTTTGGTATTTCAAAGGTTACATTATTTGAAAATGTAATTATCAAATTCACCCATAAATAACAAAGTTACTGATAATTTTAGCAACATTCAGAAATTTCACTTTAAAGGTCAAGGTCAAATAAAGGTCAATGTCAAGTTCAGTTTAACCTTCTTTGGAGGTATTGTCTAAAAGGTATTGTCCAAGCATGTATACACTACAACCATTAATAACAAAAAATATAGCGAATTTAAGCAATGTCAAGGTCATTTAAAGGTCAAGGTAATACTTCAATTATTTAAGATGTTTGTTTTATTCACAGTGTTGTTTTGTCCCAATATGAATCAAATCCGTCTATAAATAACAAAAAATGGCTATTTTAGCAAAATTCAATATGTGCTTGACGGTCAAGATTATTTTAAGGTCAAGGTCATACTTGAATAATTGAACATGCAGGTTTTGTCAGAAGTTTTGTTTTGTCCAAGTATGAATCAAACCCAAACAAAATAACTTGACTTGAGGGTCAAGGTCATTTTAAGGTCAAGTTCATATTTTGATTATTAAGGTGTCAGTTTTGTCAAAAGTGTTGTTTTGTCAGAGTATGAACAAAAGCGTAAAAAAAAGTATTATAAATCAAGCAAAATACAATAATATGACCTTGACGGTCACGGTCATTTTCAGATCAAAGTCATACTTGAATTATTTAACATGTAGGTTTTGTCATAAGAGTTGTCTTGTTCAAGTATTAATCAAAAAGAATTTAAAATATAAGTAATGGCCAATTTTAGCAATATTCAATATTTTGACTGTCATTTAAAGGTCAAGGTCATACTTGAATAATTTAACATGTCAGTTTTGTCATAAGTGTTGCTGTTCCAAGTCTGAATAAAATTCAACCAGAAATATCAAGGTTATGGCCAAATTAGGCAAAGTTCAATCATTTGACCTTGACTGTCAAGTTCATTTTGAGGTCAAGGCCATACTTTAATAAATCAAAATATTTGATTTGTCATGAATGTTGTTTTGTACATGTATGAATCAAATTCTTAAATAAATGAAAAAGTTGTGATAATTTAATCAAAACACAATAATATGACCTTGACATTCAATGTCATTTTAAGGTGAAGGTCAAACTTGAATTATTCAACATGTCGGTTTTGTCATCAGTGTTATTTTGTCCAAGTATGAATCAAATCCAACTTTAAATAACAAAGTAAAGGATAATTTTAGCAAAATTCAATAATATGACCTTGAACGTTTTAAGGTCAACGTCACACTGAAATTACTCAAAGTATCAGTTTTGTCATAAGTGTTGTTTTGTCCAAGTATGAATCAAACCCGTAAATAATGACAAAGTTATTACATTTAAAGCAAAATTCAATGATTTGACCTTGAAGGTCAAGATTACTTTAAGGTCAAAGTCATAACTGAATTATTCAGCTTTGTCAAAGCAAGAAAATGCTTGTCATGACTGACTACAAAATATTACAGCAGGTTAGTCTGTGTCTACAGTTACTCCTCCAGTCAATTACATTTGATATTTCATACATAGCGAATGCCGTTCAAAAAAAGTCACAACAAAAGAAATGATCAAAATAAAGTAGCATCATTATTGTCACAAGAAAAACAATTGCAGTTAGCCATTTTTCGAAAATGATTTTTTTAAGACATCAAGCAATCTTGACATTGCTTTAGGTGGTTAATTTACATTGTACGTTTTGTTAATTGTTCTATTGTAGTCTGACATTGTATTACAGATGGCACAGTTGATGAAGTGCCGAATCAGTGTATAATGGATCTTGAAAGTGTCTTTGTTTAGGAAATGTGGTTTAATTATACCAATTAATTTATACCAAGCTCGTAAAATAAGACCAATAACTGACTTATTTCAATATTTTTCTGTAATGTTCAAATAACCTTAAAGCATTTCTTTTGTGAAATTTTAAGCTAACTTTAACTCTCAGAGATTATAAAATCGACATCTTTATTCCCTAACCTTACATCAATGCGTGCAATGCATTTCAATTTAATTACGGAGAATGAGTGCAGTGCTGAATAGAGTTGTACAAACTGTTATTGCACACTGTTCTTTTTTCCAACGCAGATTATGATAAATGTGTACTTTATTTTATATACATTGTGCTAGTCTCATTGTAATCATATGACATATATATTTCAGTACTCATACTCTGTACGAAATTTCATACTTTCTCAATATGCCATATTTGTCATTTTTAAAAATGTGTAATGGCATTGAACATGTAATGTTTATGCTAATAAATTTATTGACCTGACTTGATATTATTCTTAAGTACTATCCGTTAGTAAAAATTGGGAAAAAAACGCATATCAGTAAAACCTACAGTAAAAACACAATCTCCCCACAGTTAGAAAAGTATTGGAAAAGATAGCCTAAATATATTTATAGATCAATTAAAGAAAGTGAGGACTAGTGAGAAAGTACGAACTATCCACTGATGTTCTACTATTTAACAAGGACAAATCCTTTTTTCTTTAAAATGATAATTTGATAGCGGGGAATATGATGAAAGAAAATGATTTTGTAAATAAAAAAACAACAAAACCACACACACACACAATACAATAACAACAACAAAAATCCCCCCAAACAAACAAAAACAACAAAAAGAAACGGAAAAAACAACCAAAAAAAAACAACAACAAACAAAACAACAACAACAACAACTAAACCAACAACAACAACAAAATCTAAACGACCAAAGTTTGATATTTATCAAAGATTTCTGTAATGTTGGCACTAGTTGTTTCATATTGAAGGGCACAGATAATGCGATTTCGAGTACTAAATAGTCATTTTATTAAACATTTATTGTTTTATTTTAAAAAAAAGTCATCCTTTTATAATGTAACATTATGATCATATGATGGTGTTCTTTTTTCAACGCAAAAATAAATTGTTTTATTTATTCTGAGTTCTTTATAGCTAATGCTGCAGTACAAGTAATTACCATTCTGATTTATTTTTCACTTTTCAAAAAATTAGAATATACACTACCTGTATATAGTTATTATCAAAATTAATTGTTGCTCATTTCAAAGTACCAAATGTATACACATATCAGATGTCACTCTTCTGTCATCGAATAAACTTACATACTGAATAAATTCTAAAAAACCAAGCAAACTGTTTGAAGCTATGTATTAAGAATTCGTTAAAGGATAAAGCTCCGAAAATTACAGACACTAACAGAGTAATACTATATCATAACAGGAATGATGAAAAATATCCGCTTAATAACTGTTTCGTTACTACAAAAAAAATGGTCATAACCACGCTCTTTTATACTAATTACGACATTAATTTCCTGGTTATTATTTAAGCTCGTTCATAATTTCTTTCCCCTGAAAGATGAAAGCGAAATTTTATGCCAAAAGACTTGATAGTTTGGAGAAAATTGAATACATGTATTATTGGAAAAGAGAATGAAAAATATAAAGATTTATTTTTCAAACAAGGAAGCAATTTTAGGTGTCCTGTCTCGGATAAGTATATATCGATTCTGGATTAAACTCTCCAGCATTTGTGTGAAATGTCTGATGGAAAAGCCATTCTCAAATAACGGCTAACCTTTTCTCTCACTGAAGACAAATATGGAAATCATTCGCAAGTATGAATTTAAAAGATGCAACCATACACATTATGAATTTCCCTGTGTGTACATGCAAGTGGATAACGAAACAACAAAGGTGTTTTTATTCAACTGGCTACTCATGTAAGAAAATCCCTGGATGCATATCATTGTAAGTATTTGAACCATCTGTATACATGCAAAGACTTCGATTTCCCTTTTTCCCTGCCGTCTGCAAACGATATTGATATATAGAGCATCATTTTCACACATTATTTACAAATATATCGGCAATTGCCTAACTGTGCAATTAATGTCATCTTAATTGCTAAGCACCATGGCATATTCATAAATATGAGCATAGTTTGTCACTACTCTTTAAACTTTGTGACTGCGATATGCCACATAACTGTCTTTTTTGGTATTCCATCTTTCATTTTTTGTGTTTGAGTTTGCAAATTTTCCATAAAAGTTCCAAGAAACGCTAATTAGTTTAAAAATTAGAAAAAAACAAACTTCTGTACATATCGCATCAAGCTTTCTGCACAGAATGTGCACCACTTGCGCAATTTACATTGCCGTTCTTAATTATTGTTTTCGTATTGTTAGAATTGATCGCTTTTTTTCTCCATTTAGGAAGGAAATGCCAGGACGATATCCACACGAGTATCTGTTTCACTCTATTTGTAAATGAATTGAGTTTTATCCCCAAAGGTTTACATGTTTGAATGTCGTTTCTATTAAGACAAACACTAATTCAAAACTATCTTTTTCGAAGAACTTAGAAATGTTTGTCTTTTAAGATTACAATGTACGTTGTTAAGATATTCTGAAATACCAATGTTTTAATGCGTGTTGCTTTTCAAAACCTCTTCTGTCCTAGATCACGATTTTATATGCTTCCTTGGCTTTGTTAATAAGTCTTTATTAAAATCTGTTTTTTTCATTCTCTATGTACTGATATCATAATCAAGAGAAAATGCTTTGATTCAGTTGCGTTTAACACAGAAAGACTCAATCTGTTTTTTTAAGTACTGCTTACATGAAAGCATTGTGTTACTGACATTTAGACTATTGACTAAATTGAATGTCTCGCGATACTTATTTCATGTGTTTTTGTCCTTAGATGAGACATAAATCTGAAGTCTCGTGTATTGGTGTACACATCGAGCACGTAACGGATCCAGGAATGTCTTGAAAAAGAGGCTTTCCGTGTTTAACTTGAACTACTTTAGGCTAAAATATCTCTGTCAGTCATAAGGGCAACCTGTACCGACAATAAATAAACTCAAGAAGACAGATATATGTTTATTCGCTATGTGTTTGACAGACTGCTCTTGTTAACGTATACACTTTTCGTACAGATTAGACTGCTGCCCAAACTGACTCATATTTAGATATTTAGTGTCATAATTTGTCTCGAATGAATCAGACCTAACTTTTGCCCAGACTGTTCTGGCAGACTAATATTCTATATTCGACAGAATTTAGTTACACTTTAATATTGAATCTATAGTTTATATAACCTTATGGTGGGAATCTAAAATGCTTTTGTTCCCGGCCACTTATTTTACCTGTATATAATACAAAATTAAAACCTATATTTTGTACAAAAGACAATTCAGATTTCCATAAAACACAGTTTTCTGGCGTAATTTGTCCCCATGGAAGTACACACTAGTCCTGCTAAATTCTGCATTTATTTTTTGAAAAAAAGTTTTGTTGTCATAATGCACAGCTCAGCTACCTTAGATTTTGATTTTTTGTTTAACTTTTTTTGCATTCGTTTTTATCATTGTTTGATTTCCTTAGGCTGTGATAAACCATTATGTAAATCAAGGGGATGTTTTAATTAAGATTTACACTCTTTTCTCTTCTTTTTTCTCTTGTTTTTTTTTCTGATAATTAGTTTAAGTTTTAGGTTTTGTTATTGAGACGTGTTTGTTGTGGTCTTGACATTATATGTGGAAGCAATTAATGAGAACATTCATTTCCTTATTGATTAATGATTTGATAATTCAGAACCTATTTTTTCTCAGTCAACCATGACTCAATCACTACAAAATAATTTAGATACCCTATGACAAGCCAATTAAGCCAATTAAGGCAACGACATAACACAAACTTATCTAAGAAGTATCTTTGATATGATATTATCATATAAAAAACATGACCATGTACCAAATGAAACCATAGAACGATGATCATTATATCAAAGAAAATGGAAATTCACAGGGTTGTAATAAGATGTTTCCTAGGTAAGCTTTGCTTTAAGAAGATTGCTTTGTGTTTTTCGGATTGTCTAAAAGTTTAAACTTACATCATGGCATCGATATCATTCAGGTATTTTATGCAGCTTGTCGATACATACAAGAGTTTTTAATAATGTAATATTTGAATTTAAAAGCTAATCCAAAATTTTAATAGTACACGTCTGTGTTACATCAAAAATACAAACTGTTCAACCGATGGATACAAAAATATCTAATATGACAGTAATTCGTCTTTTTATTAATATAATGAGCAGTGACATATTGCATAATTTACAACAATTTTTGCTTCTTTGAAAACTGTGTTATTCAGTTGACGTCCTGAAGATTCTCTTTTATATACAACGTTCAAATATTTTCAAAAAAAGATAAGATACATGGCTAGATACATATAGGTTGGATTTCCTTGATTGCTTATTAGTATATTGACTTTCTTAGACGGTTTAAAGCGACTGACTCACAAAATTTTGCTGAATTTTTTTATTCTTTCAAATTTAAGAGGATTTTATATACTATGGAAAAAATATAATATTTTGCTTCTATACACCATGAAAACTGAAAAAAAAAGTTTTGACTTAACCAGGATTCGAACCCACGACCTTTCGGTCAGTAAAATTTAGAGCGACGACTTAGTCCACTGAGCCACGACATCTAGTTATTAGATTGCCTCAAAATTAATCTTATAACTAAAGTATCTACCCCGTGACTAACGAGGTAAATTATTTTACCGATAAAAGTGTGTAAAACTTTATATTTTGATGTTTTTCTGTCACAAAAACTGAGTCAGTAACTTAGTTTAAATATGTTCTTCACGATTACAGCAAGAATTTCAAGATGTATAAACATTTTCTTTTTATCATCGTCTGTGAGTCAGTCGCTTTAACACTGAAACTCAATTATTAGGATATTGTTGAAAATAATTGAGTATAACGAAAACACCCTTCTATCATAGCATTTTCAGAGGAAAGACGGAACATTAGAAATGCAGGGTTTTCATTTAGATTTATTTTAAGTGTCCAGAAAATGATTGAAGGAGGCCTGCTCGTGGGGTCCGGGGGATTGCCCCGCCCACCACCCCGGACCATTTTGAAATTGAGGAAGGAAAATCTGCATTCTGAGCACTTTTTGGGGCTACATTAGCCTTTCTGGTAAGACATCATTTTTTTGTAAAAACACCATGGAGAATGTTGGAAAATTCTGGAAAAGCCTTACTTAGAAATGGTGCACCGCAATGCACCTCATATTTATTGCATCACTAAACATAGCTTTTGTGAAGTAGGTCTTTATTTGATTTGAAATCATTTCAATGTTTTGTTTTTCATGTGGTTAAACTTTAAAAAAGCTGCATACCTTGTGAAATTTATACAGTTTAATTTTACAGTAGACAGTTAATGAATAACATAAATGTCATAGTCAAGTCATTCAATAAACAACGTCATTTTCATCTTAAAGGGGCTTTGCTCCAGATGACAAAAAAAGAGTTTTCTTGTATAATAAATTTCTTGTAATATTTATGACTAATGCTTAAAAAATAACTTACTGACAAAAAATAAGTAAAATAATTACATTATAAATTGATTTTTTCCCTTTCAAAGTGCTATACCGTAACGCGACGGCATAACTATATCGTATAAGATTTAAAGTAAATATCTGTAATATCACATGCGGCGATGTTGGTGACAGTAAAAGCGTTGGGAATATTTTGTTAACATGAGGGTCAAGAGTTCAAATCAGGCTGGAGCGAAAATAGTTTTTTTATTCTATTTTGACTTTTATAATTAGTTTTGAAGTAAAATATTATGTTGTTATAATCTCACGGCATCTAAATATATAATTTATGAAAAATTTTTTTTATGTCAAATCTGGAGTACAGCCTCTTTAAGAGTCAGAGTCACCAGAATCTGTAAGCAATATTTCTTTTAGAAGAGCCTTAATCTGGTCCCTAGAAACCATGATTTGTTCAGATTGGTCTCTCTGCACAGCTGCATCCTCAAACATGATAGGATCAGGTTTGGCAGATGATCCAGATGATGCTTCTTCCTGCATTGGATTAACCTTCCCGCTAGGCTTGACTTTCAGCCAGTTAGACACAGACGTCTTTTTAACTTCCTTGTTCTGTTCAACTGGCGGTCCATTGATTTCTACATGCATGAGAGTCTCCATCATGGAAGCCCCAAGTCTGTTCCGTTGTTTGGTTTTAATGATTTTTTTTCAGGACACTGGCGCCCCTCTCTGGCCAGGCGTTACATACTAGTAAAGAAGCTGCAACCTCTGCCACATATACAAGTTGGGGATTGAAATGCCTTAGCCCAGAGCTCCTCAAAAGTTGCAACAGTAACCATTTAGATAGAGTCATTTTATTTAGATCCTCTGACATGCTTAGAAGAAGAATGCCATTGATGTGGACCTTGAAGCTTGAGTCTGAAATTTGTCATTATCTGTGACATCTGTGAAGAAGTGGTCTGCAAGCACAGTCACATAGTTCACACTGTAAATCTTAAAACCTGGCTCTGTTGAATCTGAGTTGTTGGATCAAAAATGCTAAGTGCTGCCAAAATTGCGGAGCTTTCAGAAAATCTCTTGTCCAGATTTGAAATCAAATTGTCAATGCACCTGTGCATTAGAATTTCAAGTTCCTTAGCCTCTTTTTGATTGCACTTTCTTTCAGAACTCATGTCAGTGAATGAGTCGATTTCCCGTGACAGTTTCTGTAATGGACTGTATGTCTCTTTCAGTCCTTCAAGTTTCATTTTGCACAGGTTCAGTGCTGGCAATATTGCAGCAAAGTTCAACGATCCCTTTTGGAAGTGTCTTGATAATTCAGATAAGACTGGGAGAATGTCACTGAGAATGTATATGGTTCCTAAGAACTTGAGTGATTTCATCCTCCTCAAGAGACTATGGGCTGTGTTTCCTGAAGCATAGTCAGTGTTTGTAAGATCGGCGCAAAGTCCTTCACAGCAGTGACTGAAGCATCCAGGTTTAACCATCTAGTTCGACAAGCTTTCTTCAGTCTCCTTGTTACAGTTTTGGTTCCTTGTTTGTCAAGATAGATTGATTTCTGAACTTTTTGCATTTTAATTTATGCAGCCATTTGTTTTGGTAAGGTTTCGAAGAATTGCCAAAGTTGCGTAAGCTAGGTTTCAAAAGTTTAATGTATGTCAATGATTCATTGACAATCAGGCTATGAAGTTGTAAATTTTAATGTCTGACACCATAAATTCAGTTTATTCATTTTGCTGGTTACAGATCCCTTTAAATTACCTTTACTGCAACATCCGGTTCTTGAAGCACCTGAGTTAGCCTCAGTTTGCAGTTGTTCCCCAGCAGATGACTGCCAGGTCTTCTGGGCCATATTATCTTTAGAAGGCTTGACTGTATCTTTGCACACTGGGAGTGCAAGTGATCCTCAGGTGAAGCATCTTGAATGGAATCTAAAAAACATTTTTTCAACAGCAAACTGATTAAAATGGTTAACTTTTACTTTTTTCATTAATTTGTATGATCCAGTATTAAAGAGTATTTCTTAATTTGTTTGTATACTTCCATATATGATGACTATTTTATTATGTTTTAACAAGCAAAGAATATATTTTTGGTGTTATTTCGTAAGCAGGGAGATCAGACTATTTATATTTTAAATGTACCTATGTATTGTATTTACTTAACAAATCAAGCACAATCTTAAACAAATTATGTTAACAATTTATCTGCAAAATCACTAAAGCTGTAAACAAAGTTGTATTCACAGTTTTTTTACTTAGTCAGGTGCCGAAATTTCTACAAGATTATTCTTGATACAATAGCCAACTGCACAACTACACATGCTCACTAGTAGTAGTAGTTAATTTTTTGGAGCTAAAGCACGACACAAGTTGCAATTAGTCATTTGTTTGGAAGTTAGGGGCCAAAATTCATCATCAAGCATTTTTTAAACTTTAATTTTCCATTTTTGAAATATTATATGGCAAATAATCATCAATCCTATATAAAGTTACAAAACTGTATGCAACATTTTGATCGACAAGAGGGACTGCATGCCAGATTTAATTTACCTTCCAATGCAGGGAAAATTATATTACTCACCCTTTTTAAATCCGGATATCATGTAACTGTGGTTGAGATTGGACTGTAACATGTAAATATATATACAATAAACAGCAAACGTCAACAAAACTTTTTAAAGTAAAATGCAAACGCATGCAAACTACGAAAAAGTAAGTTTACGTAAACAAACTGTCGACGGTAAACAATGGAAACTGCAAACGATTATTCAACAAGACAAACAAATTCATGCATTTATTTGAAAAAAAAAACACTAGATTTTGGTCTTACAAAAAAGTCATCAATTTTCCTTTTCTTGAAGGGTTTGGTCGAAATAATGGAGGTAAAATATGTACCGACAAGGAGCCGAACGTCATCCAGCGGAAACGATAAAAATACCGAATAGAGCGGTTCGGTTAAATACGAAATGAAGCGAAATTGTACATTTTTCATGAACCAAAAAACGGTATTCCAGCATTCGTTGGTGGTAACTACAGGATTTCTAACCGGCCAAAAATTCTAAGCGGCAAATTTGGCCGCCGCTCGCCTCTTTATGAAAATCCTGTATCAAAAGTTCAAAAGTATTGCGGCATTGTAAATATTTTCTGAAAGTGACCTCAAATTTATTTGTTTCGTTTGATTATCAAATATTATTGGATATTAATGTGTGGCAATTAGTGTGAAACGCGTTGAAAATCAGTTAGCTACTTGAGCATTTACATTTTTTAAGATATTTTGCAGAAAAAACTTACATACATGCAAACAGATTCTTTCTATCCGATACAAAACTATTTTCAAAATTTCATATCCATACATGACTTCAGATCAAAAGCAGTTAGTCAGTATCAATAAATTTAGAAATGCCAGAAATTTGATCTTCTTATTGACGAACAAACACTTTTCACTTAGGTTTTTTTTTTTTTTAATTGAACAATACCCAAAATCCAGAAAACAACATTAGAAAAGTCTATTTTTTGTAAGCAAAGTCAAATGAACAGTAGACTTAGAATATATATAATAACGTCTCCGTCGCCTAGTAAGGTGTCCGCGAAAACAGATTGGAAGATCGAGATCAGTCAGGGACTTGTTCTGACGAGGTTCATTGCAGAGCTTGATAAATAATGTTTACCGATTGCCTGTCCGTCTGGTACCTGGCATATTCGATAAAGTATCGAGGAGTAAATAGTAAAGGTGTCTTGTAAGCCCGAAGGTATTGCACTTTCAATAGCGGTGACACTATAATAAACAAACACTTGTCTTTAATAATATTGCATTTAATTTACCTTAAATCATTAATTTCAACTAACAAAGTCGATTGATTATTGTCAATCTGCGATCGGAAGAAAAGTCTTCTTTTGTCGTGCAATAAGACATTTATTGAAAACAACGACTTGCAAATAGCTTAAAAATTTATCAATGTAAGTTTTGAAAATTTATAAACAAATCATTTAAATAATGTGTTATTATAAATACTGAACTGGGAAAAAGCTGTATCGCTTCCGATGATTACTTCTCTGTTAAAAGTTACGTGACCAAATAGATGGATAACAGTATACGGATTGCTTTAAAGATGCAATTCTGTTGATGGAACAATTATGACATGCCTCAAGACCTATTTTCCCTCAGAAAAAGAAGAGATAATAGACAATATTCTGGATATCTTATGTATTTTTTCTGGGTGTTTTTGAGCGTTTAAATAGTTAATAATATGAAACATGCTCCTTTGTACTAAATTGTCTCAATACTACTAATGTTGTCGTTATTTGATGAAATGTCCGCCCAGATTCCTCACTTTTTTTTAGTTCTGAGCACTAATTTGTTTTTTTATATCAGTACTCTGTAATGGATTTCATGGAAACATTGTAATGTGAATCAGCAGATAAGACTCGTATTTAATGTCAGCAACTGGTGACGTCACAAAAAAAAAAAAAACCTTTCTGAATTTGCTCTATTTCAATTCGTTCTCAAAAGAAGAAATTCAATTAGTCAAGCAATCACATGAGCCTTTTTAAGTTGTCACTAATGATGATTAAACCGTTTGTATGTAAAAATGATCAAATGTAATGTGCAAATCTCTATAAAAATACAGAACAAAAGCAAAAACAAATCATTTATTTGACATAAACTTAACCTCCGTTTATTGACAGTCAAGCAACACAACATCGATGTTTACATAAGCAATTAAGTTATCAAGAAACTTATTTTCTTCACATGCAAAAAGACTGCTGCTTTTGTACAAACGAGTTTCACTGTTTTTCCGTACAAATCCCACTACCTATAATGTATCAATCACAAAACAGTAGAAAAAGGCATATCAGGAAAAAATACAGTAAAAACAAAGCCTCTATACACAGTCAAAACGTAGAGGAAAAATAGCATACATTCATTTATAGATCAGTTAAAAATAGGACACAAGAAACAATTAACGAAAATCAGAACCCGAGGGGTTACCGCCTTGGAATTGTCAGTGGCAAAACATTTGCTAATGGGGTTTAAACCAGGTTCTAGTGTGCACCTACCTCACACTAGCTCCAGCAGGTTAGCATAAGAACAAAAAAAATTGTCTTTGTGATTTAACTGCAAGCAAACCATCAACATGTTGCATGCAAAAGCACATAAACATAAAAAAATAAAAAGCTTATGGCATTGCAGAGTGAAAAAGGTAGGTACTCAATCACCTAACTGAGACCAGAGCATTTGGAATCATATCAGCAAAAACACGATGGCAGGAATAAAATTTTGAATTTACAGATGCTTTTGACAAATAACGGTGTTATAAAACACTGTTTGAGAAATATCTTACTGCAGTAGTGATTTTAAACTGCAATTGTCTTTTGCTTAACTCCGGCCATCGGCAATAACACTTCCTTAGCACTTTTCTTAATTTGTGGTACCGATACCCTGTTTCAAAAGATTTCCTTTTATGCAAAGATAGCGTACATCGAAATCTTTAATATCGTTATAAGCTCTAGAAAAGTAAAAAAAGCACGTGTGTGATCCCCATCCGAAAATGGATAATTGATAATATTAAAATAAAAATCATCTCTTTTATCAAATATTTTAATAGTAACAAAACCATTTTCAATCGAAGATTTAAAAATCAAGAAAGTTTGCTTGTTTTTCTGAAGTGTTTGCTTTATTAAGCTGAAGTTCATTTGTATATATTTTATTGACCATAGATGGAAAAAGGTTATTGTCTATATTTAACACATCATCAAGATACGTGTAGCTCGAGGTACTTTTAAAGGCTGTAGTAATGTCATCTTGATGCTCGCAAGAAAGAGATAACATAAAGTATCTTTCATAGTAGTATAAATAAAGATCAGCAACAAGTGGTGCACAATAAGTTCCCACTAAATTACCAAGAACTAAGTTCCCGTTGTATATTTTCTTTGAACTACAAGAATGTGTGGCATGAAACAGTATTTCTTCCATGACGTAACATTATAATTTTAACCTTTAGAACTTGAAAAGGAATTGCATGGAATTAAAAATATGAATGTCATGTTCTAGGCGTAAGATTACTGGGTGACAGCACAAATTCACGCGTCTTCAATACGTAATGGTTATGACTGGCATAACTGGCACAGGTATCCACTTCGTTTCGAAATATTGTCATAGATTATTGTATCATTTTAAATGGAAGTCAAACGTTACATTTTGAAAATATTTGAAGCCATCAGTACATAAACTAATAATTAAGCACCCAGTTAAGGGTAACGGCAAAGTATTTGTACAACTTACAGTACTGTAAAAATCCTAAAATAAGACCAGTCATAACATTGTCTGATTAATGAGCTGTGTTAATGGCGGGTTTCTTTTGTTCTTAATTTTACACTTAAGTTCTTTCAAATTTCTAAATTTTGCATGATTTTGAAGTTATCAAAGTGGTTCAATTAGCGGGTCTTTACTGTACTTAGAAATTGCAGTTCAGCATGTCAATCCCTTTTGTATATCTTCGTACACATTCATGTATATCAAGCTACGCAAATGTTTTTTTCAATACTACCAGGATTAGAAAGGTCATATTGACGCATCATGTTTTCCTATTGAAATTTTCTAGAAGAAGTTATTCATTTCGTCTTTGCATTATTCTTGAACGAGTTTTAAAAAAGATTTAGATTTTTTTATAATTAAGGAAACAATTAGGCAAATTATATTCCAATAGAGTAATCTCATTAAATGTTTCTTTTTAGACTATTAATACGTTTCAATTTACATTTTATCTAATATGAAAGGACATTTTGTTACAACATTACCTAGGTAAATGACAGGCCGTTCGCATTTTGTTTGAATGTTCAGAAGATATATATTGAAAGGATTATTTCTAAAACATTCTGGCAGCTAAATCAACTTTTTAGACATCATTTGATTTTAGAACCAAGTGTGAATTTGACTATCCTATCATTAACTTTGTCAAATATAGGCACGTCACATTATGTCATTTAGGCATCCAGAAGAAATTATAAGAAACAAATTTTGCGCCACAGAAATAAAGATACTTTTTGAACACGGCCACCTTTATCTATTACAAAGAAATCTTATGGTAAGTCGAGAGCAAAACAGGATCAAATGGGTTTAGAGTTCGTAAAGCAACAACTATGCTTCGATCGATGTTTTCATTTTTATAGAATAAGGAATTTATGTATTTAGTTTCAAACAGATCGAGTGATTTCAAGTATGTTCGAACATGCAACACACAGGATGCCTCATCTTGTTTCTATATTTAATACAAACAGGCAGATATTGTTCAATAGATTGTCATCCCAATATGTATTTTGGCATTTATATCACCCGCTTTTTGCTTGACACTGACTATATCAGAGAAACAGTCATTCCGACGGATTAATAATTATATGAAATATCATGTATACGTTTGTTTGGCCAAAACGATCAACAACAATCAGTTCATGATTTAATTCTACACGCATGTCTAAAACTTTATGTTCTCGAGGATGTTTCTATACATACCTGGCTGACTGAGTTTTGCAAAAGACGGTTCTTTGCGGAGAAAATAACAAGCACTTTTTCTCTTTGCATGAAAAGTAGTTTTACAATTTGAATAATGTATAACTTTAACGCTTTTGACTATCGGTTATTTCAAGTAAACTACATTTTATTTGTATAGCTGCTAGTAAGGTTTTACGTTTTGATCAATTACATAGTGTTCAAAACCTTAATGGCCTGATGTGAAGAGACCATATCAACTTAAACATCATGTCGTTGCTATTACATTATTTTGATATATCTGAATTACATTTAAGCCTGACTGAACGGTGTTTGCATTATTTATGAAATGGGAACAAAGTGTTTTGTTCAAATTGCCACATGCAACAATTTCAGCATTTTCTCGAATACCAGAACTGTCAAATAATTCCGAAATTGTGAGTTAACATCGTATTAAAGCATTGCAAAAAGAAATAAGCATTTAAAAAAGTAACTTAAACTGACATTATAAGTACAACGTTCAAATATAAAGACAAAAAACAATTTTGCAAGATGCCTGAAACAATATTTATTCACAAGGGTGTATATTCTTTTTCAAACGCACGTTTTTCAAATAATTAAAAAAATATCCCCGTAATCTTCAAAATGAAAGCAATCATATTCTTTTTCTTTTATGTTTTCCAGTGAATTTTAGACTTTTTTTATTTTCTCTGTTTTTGCAGAACTACTTTTAAATTTTTTGTATTTTTTTTAATTTACATTTGACAATTGCGTAAATTGAAAAAAAAATGAATTATTTTTTTTTCAGTTTCTTTAGATTATAAAGATAGATAAGATGTTTGAGATGCTTGTATCTAAAATAAATGTCAAAACTATTTTCTTTTGCTTTAAGATAGGAAATAAAGCGGCTATTATTTGGGGCCCTCCACAGAGAACAAGAAATTCTAAGTTTTAGTTTGTAAAGAAAACATAAAATAAAAAGAAAATTTGTTTGTTTTAGTGGAATATCGATTTTATTTCACGAGTGAATACAAAAAAACAGATATTTTTACGAGTGGCGTAACAAATATCCTTACATTTTGCACACTTTAACACTTTTACAACGTGTTGCGATTGTGGGTTCTCAAATTATTTTCACGGAACGTTGGCATGTTAAAGATAATTTTATAATGTTTCTCTTAGTTGCAGTTTTCGTTACAGCATTTATACGTTGGCATTGTTTGAGTGAGTGAGAGAAAAGTAAATGCTGTAAAAGTTTAAAATTAATTTAAGACTAACCACGATTTATGTTAGACATAGATAACATCATGAGACTATATGAATGTTACAACATTTTCTTGCCTTGCTGTATCAAGACGAGTAAAAATCTATTGAAATCGTTTGTTCGGAAGGAACAACGGCACATCTTATTATCTGATTTCATGAATTTCACAGAAAAAAATAACTGAATATCTGTGCAATAATTCTTTAATCATTTTCTTTTACCCCAGAGACATAACTGCTTTAAAAGTTAAGCCTTCTTTTTATGAAAATTCCAACAAAATGAGACTTTATATATTAACCTTTAGCAATATGCAGTGTGTTGCAAAAGACAGCGTTTTACTTTCAGCATCGATACTGAATATTTCAGGATGCCTTTTAATTCACTGTAATTAGCTTTCTTGCTCAAACAATAGAACTCTGGATGTATAACAGTAATCATGCGTAGTTTTCGAATGTGAGAACGATTTTGAGTGTATTTGTTCAATCATGGAATTACAAGTTCACGTAACTGTTTCTGTGATTAAATAAAAACTTTTATATGCTAATTCTTTATTGCTTGGTTCTCAAGATAGAGTTTCACTTCTAGATGGAATGTACGAGCGCGTATTCCGTAACTAGTATATAACATATCGTGTTAAGAATCTCCTGGGAGTCTGCATCTATTTTTCAAAGTATAGGTTCTAGCTGGAGGGAAAAGGTTCTCGGTGAAGAAAAAGGTGTAAGTCCAGATGAGAACATCTGAGGTAACTTAATCGACAGACTTAAAGAGGTATCTTCTGTCAGACTAAACAAAGATAATATATTTTGAACTAAGGGAAATTCTGTGGAATTCTACATTCCTGAAATACCTACTTGTGTGAACGACATAAAAAGCGTAGCCTAGGGTATGTCACTTCTGTGCCATCGCAGCTAATTCACATCTAAAATTCATGGCATTATTTAATCCGTACCATTTATATGTCATGTAATTACTTGAAAATAACATTCAGAATAGAGATGGAAGGAAACAGTTAATAAGTAAAGGTAGTTATACAAGAGGTCTTAAATGTCGATAGCATGCTTTTGTTTTGATATATTGTACTGCCGACTTTTTGTAATTAAGAATTTATTGCTCTAACCATAGTGTTACGACAATGACCGACAAAAACAGGCATCTTTTTCACATTAAAAACTTCGACAGTTTGAGCTTATCTGAAACTAGAGATGACGGCATCACGTTGTTGATGCCTGTAATGCATTTTTGAACATTGTAACTTGAAATTCCGTTTGCAGAACATACATAAAAGATGAAATTTGAAATTAACTTGGGTAATTTTCTTAAAATAAATATAAATTTCAGAATAATTTCGCTATTTTTATCACCCATGTCCATCTGCACACTTACATACCCTTCATATTTGTATTTACTTACAATCATAAGGAGTTTCGGGAAAACAAAGCAAAGGATATATCAAACTTTAGGGGTTAAATTGGCCTCTTTTAGTTTGATATTACACATGTTTATTTAAAATAAATAAAAAAGAGAGAAACTTCTAGGATCACAACGAGTTTTCACCAATAATTAATATGTCTACTATTTTGAAACAATTGACAGCTAAAGCATCGTTAATGATTTTACCTTGAATGATGTTCTCTGGTTGCTGTTTCTACATATTTGTTTTATATTGAAGAACGCATACTTTTTTGTGAACATCTTGCAATAAATTTGAACTACAACATGTGTGACTAGTTTTCGAATTTCATGAAGCATAACATCCTTGCTCAAATGAAAAAGAGCAAAGTGGACAACAGCTATGATACATAAGAGTATTATTCTGTATATATTATTCAGCATATCGATATTTTAGACAAAATTCAGTGTTTCCTGTGAAATGACTGACACCCCCCATTCGTTTCCTTCAGATATCTTTAATTCATGCAACTTTTCCTTATTTCAGAAAAACTGGATGCAAGCTAGTTCTGAACGATTGAAATCCAATGCAATCTTAAAGTATTTAAATCACCATTACTTGCTAGCTAAATCTATAGATCTAATCTCCATTTGTTGATTCTGAAAAAATTATCGGATCATAAACTCTAGCGACAGTCTTTCCAAGAGTTATTGTTTTATTATCTTAAACCTACTTCACCAGCCGTTGACACGTAGCCTCGAATGAGACAGATAAGACCTTTTTAGGTTCTAATATTTATAGTATTTACAACCAATGTAATATTTGGTCATTGATGATTGATCTTAAGTCGGATAATGACATAATCTAAGCTGCGATTCCTATTCTATGACATTTATCAAATTGTAGTGATTTGTTTCTGCTATTTATTTCTTTATAAACTGATGTGTCATACATTCAAATCTCCATACACGATTTTTCCTCATACCAAAATCTCTAAATATAGAAACAAATCCCATTTCATCATATCATTTTCAGTTGTAAAAACTCAGAAAAATCTGGACTAACTAAAATTAGTTCAGATTTTAAAATACATAAATTGACCTTATGTTTTCAGAGAAGGCCTTTTAAAAAACTGACCTAATAGGCTATGTGGATTAAGGAAAGAGTTTAAAGCGTTTCCTTATCTTTAAGTGGGATTGTTTAGTGAACCTAAAACAAGATTCACCAAATATGTCCCAGGACCCATTTCGTCCCCATAAGACCAATTATGTATAATATGCATTCATTATAACTTTGTAATGAAAGTAAACGTCAATATGCGAACAGCACAAAATGGCACAAATTAGCACGCAAACGGGTCATTTACATTGAAAAGTCAAAAGTAAAACGTGCACATTGTAAGTATCATGAATAAACAAAATAGTAGTTTAAATTGCGTTGGGTACTTGTTGGATAAAAATCAAACAAATATCTGAAAACGATATTATATGCTGAGCTGAAATTGCCATCTCAGTCAAGATACTTTCAGAGGGAAACAACAAGAAAACACTTCATAAGTATAACTAACTGTTCAATTTTAAGTGAGATGTGGAAAAAAACGTCTATCATTCTAGGTGCATTTATAGCATTATCGATCACCCATAAAACAATTCGATTTAATGGGGGCTTAAACGGATATATTGCTTTATTTTACTTTGTTTTCGTTTCACGTGAGTGTTACATGAGAAATGTGTTAATATCAGCATTTACATGGAGTACACCAAAGCCTGAAATATATTAAAAACACTAATCCGAAATCATTTCAGTATGAATTAACATAAAGTTTATAGGCATTTTCTGTCCTTAAGAGAGATATAGGCATATGAAAATACAAAACTGTAATTATGTCTTTGATAGTTTTTGAAAGAAAAGAAAACAAATATACCGAACCAACCACCAGTCTTCTTTTCTTTAAAATCAAATGTCAACTATAAAAAGTACTTTTATGAGACGTAGCCACTCAATGAATTGATAAATGCATACAAAAATTATTAAAAGTTCTCTGTATGATATAAAATGTATTATCCCTTCTTTTATTTTTTTAACAACTATTCTTCAGGTATGTTATATTTAAGAGAGAGAGAGAGAGCGAGAGAGAGAGAGAGAGAGAGAGAGAGATCAATTGTTTTACGTTTCTCACACACATTACAAACATTCAAACATTCTTTCTGAAACTGAGTGCACTCAAAGGCTCATATCTAAGCTATACAAACTGTTGTATACTCATTAACTAACCTATCAAATCTACTAAATGAAATAAAAACTGCCCTCAATAAAATTAGTAAACATGGTTGTTTGACCAATAGAGCGATAATACGTGTCCATTTTCGGATATGAAATTAGGATATTGCTTTATATGTTATTTGTTGATAACTTGTCACTGTTCTCGATCAGTATGACAATGCAGCATTTGTATGTGTTGCGAATTTTAGATTCCATATTATTTTTGGAAGTTAGCGAGGATAAGATACTTGACTTACAATACTATTAACGTGTATTTGCAAACACATCCGCGATAAGAGGATAGCGTTTTTAACTGGGTTACAGTTTGTATGTCTGTGTATTGTTGTTTTCTCTTTAAACTGATTTGTGATGAAAATAAATTAATTCATGTCATTTCAAATACCGCTGATGAACACTTTCCCTTAAATTGATCTTTGAATCATAAAACTGGTTTATTTCAACATCTTTTGAACATCTAGAATTTCAGGATATCATAAATATCTCTGGTTGAAGATCAAATATTAAGACCGCAAACAAAGATACAGAGCATTTAGTCTTTGCTAAATTTTTGCTGCAGTGTATTCCCATCAATAATTTTATCAAATATGTGATCACATGTCGAACGTATCTTGCTAAACAATTTTGTAATCTGTCTGAAGGGTTCAAGATTATCTGCCAAGCTGAAGAATGGAAAACCTTTTAGTATTCATTTTCCATAAGTATTTCCGACTCTAATCTTTGCTGACCTACAGAAAATTCAGTTTTATGCCTCATTAGTTTGATGACTGACAACAGACAGAACACTTAAATGCAATCACGAACTTATAATCACATACAATCTGCTGTCGATTTTTTACGCAGACGATCGTTAAATATTTACAAATAAAACAACAGCAAAGACAAACCAAACTTGCTGATCTAAATGTTCTTTTATGCGTAACGCCTTGAAAAGTCCCTACTCTTGTATTTTTAACAGTTTTAGCTACTGTTTATAACTAGTGTTAATAGTACCTTAACTTTTATTTAAATATGAACAATAGAACTACTTTGAATCGAATCGGGAGTATTTGAGTGAAATGATCATCTTCAGTTTCTTGCCAGAAGAGGTGGAATAATTTAGAAAGTCAGTAATGAATATCATATTTGTATTTGAAATTCATGTAATGCCATTAAAATAAATAGAAACAAAGATAACTATTATCTATTATTAAGTGTTTTATATGTAACATTGTATTATCATGTCCTCCATAACATGACATCTAGAATGGTGACCTACTATTTAGACCCAACATGACCAGTTCTGTACATATCTTAGATATGATCAAGTCAAATATTCTCACGAAATTTCAATAAAAATCGATTAGAAAATATGGCCTCATACGTAGTTTTTGACCCAATGTAACCAAGTTTTAACATGACCTTGATATTCAAAACATAAAAAGTCTGACAAAATGTTATGATGATCAGGTTGAAATGTGGCCATCAACATGATGATCTACTTTTTTGACCCCACCTGACCAACTTTAAAGCATGGCCTAGATATCATCAAGACAATCATTGTGACAAATTTCGATGAAGATCATGTAGAAAATATCGCCTGTAGCATGGTGGCCTAAAGTTCTGTCCCCTTGTTGCCTACTTTTAAACAAGTCCTAATATTGACTGATGGCACAGTTGGTAGAGTTACAAATCAATGTATGACAGATCTCAAAAGTGTCCATTTAGGCAATATTGTGGTATTTTCTTCACAAGTTCGTAAAATAAGACCAGTTGCTCACTTATTTCATTTTTTTTCAGAAATGCAATCATAAACTTGATTTTTTTCTTTTGTGAAAATTTAAGCTCAGATGTTATAAGATCAGCAAAAGACTTTCAATGAAGCTTCTTGATTCCCAAACCTAACATCAGTGCTTGCAATGCATTTCAATTGTAATATGGAACATGAGTAAATTACTGAATGAAGTTGTACAAACTGACATTGCATACTGTTTCTTCCAGCGCAAACTTCATGAGTAACTATTATCCATTAGAAAGAACCATCCATAATGTTCTACTGTTTAGTAGGGCAGAGTAACGTTTTCCTTGATAATTTGAGAGCAAGTGATAGAATTAAGCAAAAATAAAATTATAACGAAAAACATTAAAAAACCCAATAACGTCAAGCTATAACTTGAATTCTTAAAAACTGACACTAGTGATGCTATTTTGAAGGACAAGGAGAATGCGAGTTTGAACCCTAAATATTCATTTCCCCCAATGTAACAAAATCAGAACAAAATGATTTTTATTTTTTTTACACAAAAATAAATTTGTTGTTTATTTTGAGTTGTTTATAGCTAACGTATATCATCTTGAAACAAGAATTTTTGTTTTCGTACTACAAATTACGATTTAGAAAAGATAACACACGCAACACCAAACGTCTATGACATACTCACTGCAATGCATAAAAATCTTAGTAAGCACAAGTATCAAACCTCTCTAGCCATTTATGGGCAAGTGAAAATAAGTGAAAAGTGAAAGTAATTCTGCAAACTGTCAAAGATTGTCGTAAAGTAGAAAAACATTATTTTGTCCTAAAGATATTTTGATGGTTGGTTTCTTCAAATAGCTGCATGACAACAAGTAGAACTTTATCCTAAATGTCGAAAATGTTTTTGCAGAAAAGGATAGCTGTGGATAAAATACAAATCACCAAAAAAGTTATGTTCTGCTATCTCTCAAAGTGTTGTAAACCAATACATATTGAGACAAAGCATGTCAAGTTGTGACGTTATGCAAAGCCAATGACGATGACACTGTTTTGATATCTCCTGTTCGGAAACAAGAAGGTTTGCTATGTATTAAAATACGTATTAACGAAAACTTAATGCTTCGAGTAGTTTAATTGGTTTATATGGGTTAAACGCCCTCTAGCAATCGAAGTCAGTTTACCTAATCTTCGATCCTTGGAAGGAATTATAACACTAGACTCACATTTCCTGTAAGAAACTGTTAACGTTTTTACAAAAGTGGTAGTAGCTGGGAGCGGGGCTCGAACATCAGTGTTTAAATCTTCTTCACTGCCTTAACTTATTAAATGATCTATTAAAAAGTTGTAATTGTGAATACCGTACTCAGCTTGATTAAATGGCCATATTGTAGGACGTAAAAAGAACATAAAAAGATATTATAATTTATATATAAAAAACAACAACATAGCATTAATAGATGAAGAGCTTTCGTTAGGCAGTCACAGCAAAACTGAAACAATGCTGTTTTTGTTATTATTTCTTAATATCTGTATTAAGCCTTTTTCAAGACGTTGTTGGCAGATAATATTTATTATCAGTCTCCTTTGATATTATCATGGGCTTTGGTAGCGATCGTTCCGAAACCTAATACACCGTTTCCGATAACATAATCATGCAGACATACACACCTATCTTAATTACCTTTCAATATGACCTACCTGGCAAAAATAGTGTTTTGATTTATATCCTACATATATCCCGCAAGTTATTCGTTTCTGTCGCTACTTCAAATTCTCCTATTGTAAAATAAATATTACTTTGTTTGATATAAGTTGAAATGTAATAAAACTTTCTCGCAGTTTCTCTATTTGATTTTATTCCATTTCAAAACCTGGCCATTAAGGTGTAATAGTTATAGTAATTTCGAAGAAATCTTTCTTTTTTCTGATTAGTAAAGGCATCTTCAAAACCTGGTAAGAACAAATCGGATGTAATCTTTATTTTTTAAATCTTTACATTTTAAATCAATTTTACATGTACTTTTTTGCAAAGGACCAAATGGTGTTACGTTTCTTCTAGTCAAAGCTTTTTTTACCTGGCACTCGTCGACAGTAGGGAAATGTTGGAAGGGACGCCATCTTATTGACAGTAGAATCATTGATATATGTACGCAGATTTATGTATAATTTTAAATTAAATATGAAAATGTCATCTGTTTTTATACATATACTAGTTTTAAAAATCAACCTTGAAAAGTGCCAACAATCCAGTGACCATCCAGTGACCGTATATTGTATTGCATATTAATTTCTAGGATTTCTTCTTCTTGTCAAAAATAATTCTTAGTCGATTTTAGTCGAAAAAGATCATACAAATGTGTTTTGTTTTAAGATAATTATGATCATCGAAGATTATTTTGATAGTTCACGTCCTGCAATGCATTTTAGTAGGATATTCCTGATATGACAGCACAAGCAAAACTATTCTTTTTTCTGTCACTGCAAGATCAAACGTTTGTCGTCGCCAATCCTCATTCATTTCATATCAGGAAAATACCAGTTTAGCAATGCGGGCGTTGTTAGATCCTTACATTTTTCAGAAGATGCAACTAATTGACTTCTAGTGTTACTTCGGAGTTCTTTTTCGTCTCACTTTTTGTTTAAAAGTCTAGTTTTATCTTTGAAATTTAACAAAAACAAAGTTTCAAGCCATCCTATCGCTGAAAAGTCTGGTTTTCTTTTGCTTTGTTTTTATCGTTAAGACAAACATATCCTAATCACAAGGATAATCCTTATCGCACCCGATGTTTCAGTCTCAATAAGTTCTTTTATATTTTCAAAGTCAAAATATATTCACTGTCATTTGATATCCTTTTGTTGAAAAAGTATATCTTAAATATCTTTGTAAATACGCTGGTTTTACATGTCAATTCTACATTATTAGGACTTTGTAATTTGCAATTTAGAAAAAAACAATGAAAATTCCCAGTTTATCATAGCACGTCCACTCTAATGACACTGTAAAATGAGGCATGCAAGAATAGCATCATAGTTGAAAGTGGATTGTCACAACATTGCAGCTTATGTTTAAACGCCATCATCAAAAGGAATATTAACAGTTCATAAAATATTTTTTGGTCATGTGAAGACAAATGAACTATATTTAAATTACTGAATTGTATGGTGAATAACAATTCTTAAGACATCCAAAGAAGAAAAGTGTTTCCTTTTTAACCCTAAAACAAAACGGTTAGTGTGGGAACACAATAATGTTCCGAACACTTTTCTTTAAAAGTACTGAATATTCTGATTCTGTATACTCGTGTTTGCATCTCAAATGATATTCCAAATATCAACGATATCTTTCGATTAAACTGAATCTATGGAAGACTACATTGAAAAGAAATTACACTAACACTTCATGTTCAAAATGTAAGCTTACCAATACGAAAAAAAAACAACAACAATAAAATTTAAACTTTGCATCTTAATTATCAGATACACTTTCAGACAAAATACCAGACAGTCATTTCTTAAGCCCTTGTTAAAATATCTTGTTATCAATTTCAATAATAAGAAGACACAATCGTTCCTTCAACCATATGTCTCAATGCAATCACATTTTTTTCACAAAAAGAAAAACAAAAGGATAGGAGATAATTCCTGTTAATTCGGCTTACAGATATAAACAAAGCATTAAGGTAACGACAAAATGTCCGATTATTTGAAGGGTTTCTGACCTGTCAGGTCAATGACTGGGATTATTTTCCTTTAACACATTATTCTAGATTATTGCAGTAAAGCTAAATACTGTCAACATATAAGGTATCTTTCTCAAGACAAAGAATGAAAATGTGTCATTGAGCTCTGAGTTCTGTCGAAGCCCTAGGGATGAAGCGACCTTTTGTCTTAAAGTTTGATTGAATTAATATTAGCTGACAAAGACCACATGACAAAGACACGAGAGACAATGGTAGGCAGGGAGATATAGCTAGCTTATAATGTTTGCACAGCATTATAAATGGCAACAGTTCACATCCTATTGACCTCCAAAATAAAACAAACACATGCAAAAGGTTTGCATTTTTATCTTAAGCGCTAATAGATAGTAATTATACAACCCATATCTATGTAATGTAATTAGTTATAATTGTGTATCGCATTTAGTCCCTTGTTATAAAGTAGTACTCCTTAAAATATCTTTTATTTCATTATTTCTCTTCAGATGTATGTTCCTTTATGTAACTCTGAATTTTCCTCACTAGATAAAAGGTGGTGATATAATATTCTATGGAACGAAAGTGCATTTGTTTACAGAACAGCTGGTTCTTCTAGTTAGTTTCGTTTTTATAAAAAATGTGCAATGATGTTTCAGTTCATTGTTCATTATTTTATTCCGAAATGAGAAAAAAAATTCTTCAAGAGGTACACTTTTAAGAGACACCGTTCATTCAGCTTGTTTTGTGAAAAATGAATTAAATTTGTTCCTTTATTCTTCAAAAGGTACACCGTTCATTCAGGTTCTTTTGTTTAACTGATATAAACTATATTAGAAACTTTTCTGATACTCACTTGTTTTCTTATTGTTTGGAAGAGATTCTCTTCGTTACACAAGGGAAACAGATGAAAGCTTTTTTTGTAATTCACAAGCTGAAGTTATGCGTGATCAAATTGCAAAGTCGCCCCCCCCCCCAATCAAGTCAACTTCGGTTGATGTAGGTTATTAGAAAAGCAAGCAATGTCAATTGTTTTACTTAAATATATACATTTATAACTCCTGTTGTGTAAAGCTGAATTAAGTAAAATTCTTTTATTAAAACCCTGACGATTTATTAATTTACAAGTTTCCTAGACTGTATGTTTTGATTTTTACCAGTTCTTTGTTACTTCTGATTTCTGAACATTCACTAGTACATGTATTTATCTTGAATATAATGCATCTTAATAATTTTGAACAATTATTTAACATTACGTACTTTGAATTTAATAAATATAAAAATACTGTTTTCATTTCATTGAAATCTTTTGAATCTTCAAAAACTAGACATTTAGATAACTTTATTTGGAACAAAATAATTTAGGTTGTTTAAACCTATTTAATTTACATCGGTTTGAAGTTCAATTGGTTATCAACACTCGCTTATCCTGTGTTACGAGTAAAGGAAAGAAGTAATCACAAATAACCTATTGTCATTATCTCAATTCACAGAATCCTTTTAAATTAAAATATTATTCCAACTGTGAATATATTATAAAAGTGTTGATAATGTCCATGAATATTAATCCAACAGGTTAATCTCCAGCAAGTTTTAAGCACTAACATATATACAATGTCATGCACATTCAAAGTCACAAATTCAATTACTAATAACTTTGTCTCATAATGTCTTCCTTTTCATATGTTCAAAGCATGTTCGAGATAATTCTAAAGAATTCTAATTTTAGGTAAATTCTTCTGGGAACCCCTACATGTAAACAACCTGACCTTAAGAGAATATCCTAGAAAAACCAGTACATCAGTTTAAAAATAGAATGGGATACCCATGATACAATGTGTAATCGAAGTAGGCAGAGGTTACACCAGTACAAAGGCACCCCACTACTTTGATAATGAAATGGTAATCTATAGCATGTTTCTAGTTTTGTTTTGCTTTTGTTTTTTTAGCTCACCTGGCACAAAGTGCCAGAGTGAGCTTTTGTCATACCCCCAATGTCCGGTGTGCGTCGTGTTTCGTGAGGCGTCAACAATTTAATTCAAACGACATCTTCTCTGAAACCACTGGGCCAAATTCAATGAAACTTGCCTGGGATGTTCCTTGCATAAAGCTCTTCCAAAGTTGTTCAAAGAATTCAATTCCATGCAGAACTCTGGTTGCTATGGCAACTTAAAGGAAAAACTTT
Source organism: Cyclina sinensis (assembly GCA_012932295.1). NCBI lineage: Eukaryota > Metazoa > Mollusca > Bivalvia > Venerida > Veneridae > Cyclina > Cyclina sinensis. The sequence goes on from JAAONU010000017.1 coordinate 40,214,916, forward strand.
GAAAATCTTCTTGTCGGAAACCACAAGGCCTGGAGCTTAGATATTTGGTACGAGACATTATCTAGTGGACCTCTACCAAGATTGTTCAAATTATGACCCTGGGGTCAGAACTGGCCCCGCCCTGGGGTTAACTTGATTTACATAGAGTTATATAGGGAAAACTTTAAAGATCTTCTTCTCAGAAACCGCAAGCCATGGAGCTTAGATATTTGGTGTTTTGCATTGTCTAGTAGACCTCTACCAAGATTGTTGAAATCATGGCCCCTGGGTCAAAATTGGCTCTACCCCAGGGGTCACATGTTTTACATAGAGTTATATTATAGTAAATTCTTCAAAAATCTTCTTGTCAGAAACTGCAAGGCCAGGAGCTTAGATATTTGGTATGATGCATCAACTAGTGGACCTCTACAAAGATTGTTCAAATTATGACCCTGGGGTCAGAACTGACCCCGCCCAGGGCTTACTTGATTTACATAGAGTTATATAGGGAAAACTTTAAAAATCTTCTTGTAAGAAACCACAAGGCATGGAGCTTAGATATTTGGAGTTGAGCATTCTCTAGTAGACCTCTACCCAGATTGTTCAAATCATGGCACCTGGGTCAAAACTGGCCTCGCCCAAGGGGTCACATGTTTTACATATATGTTATATAGCAAAAAACTTTAAAAACTTCTTGTCACAAACTGCAAAGCCTGGAGCTTAGATATTTGGTAGTATGCACTATGACCACAGTGGGGTCATCCCCCCTCCCCTGCCCCCCCCCCCCCCGCCCAAAAAATATTTTTTCTCATTTTTTAAGTTTTTCGCCATGGCAATATAATTTGGACCATTTGTACAGTTTTTCAAGATGATTTCAAAAACATTATTCCTTGACATATTTTTCTGACCTACTGACCTACTATTTTGTTTTTTAGCTACAGCAATGAAATTGGGACCATGTGCACAGTTTTTCGTTTCGATTTCAAAAATGTCATCGCATGACCTATATTTTTGACCTACTGACCTACTTTCTTGTTTTTTAGCTACAACAATGAAATTTGGACCATGTGCAAAGTTTTTCGTTTCGATTTAAAAAATGTTATCACATGACCTATATTTTTGACCTACTGACCTATTTTTTTGTTTTTGGAGCTATGGCAATGAAATTTAGACCATGTGTACAAATTTTTGTTCAGATTTCAAAAACTCATATCATGACCTATATTTTTGACTTACTGACCTACTTTTTGTTTTAAAGCTACGGCAATGAAATTTGGACTGTGTGTACAGCTTTTTGTTCCGATTTCAAAAATGTCGTCTCATGACCTATATTTTGACCCACTGACCTACTTTTTGTTTTTGGAGCTATGGCAATGAAATTGCATTGGTCCATTTCTGTGATATGCATCATTACATTCATAAAAATTTCTTTCATCTTTGACCCCAGGTGAGCGCTTTAGGGTCATTGGCCCTCTTGTTTAAGGTTAAGTCCCATGATTTCTGGACGGCTCACAAATAGTCTATTTTAGTAAAAAAAAACAAAAAATAAAAAATAAAACAACTGAGATACATAGAAATTTAAACTAAATTTTAGTAGTTTTAATGAAACTGTAAGTGTTCGAAATTATCAAAATGCACGACACTCAAGATAAATGCCGTAAAACATAGTCAATGTTCAGGAATCATGTAAACCAGCAAGAACCTTCAAGAATACTTGTTAATCAAATTTATGATCGGGCAGATCCTGAAATATAATAACAGTTTCCTAATAAACTCAATGAGGGTGAAAAAAGTCTCAATGAATGCATTTAAGTGAAATATAGGTAATGTACACATCTGTGCAAACTGAGTTTTTTTAACATATTCAGTCGATTTAGCCGCTTATATAACATAAAGCATTCTGTTAAGAATGTTTGAAAAACGCATGTACTATTCTATTAGAAATAAGTGAAACAATACAAACCTACATGACACTTACGTTTACGAGCATCATATTTTTATTCTCCAAATTCTCGATTTTTCAAAGTTCTTGGGGTTTCTTTCTGTGTTATCAGCCCAAAGAGTATGTTGAATACATCGATATGATTCAATAACAAAATCATTGACTACAAATGAATACAGTAAAAGTGTTAAGATGACAAGGTATATTGCATAAAGTAATATACCGGTAGGCATGTATCGAGTGTTATGTTAAATTAAAATAAATTTTATGAGTTGTATAAATCAAAAGTTCAAATTGAAGAAGCTAAATGATGACAACGTATTCTTTTTGATATAAAACTTCTTGCAGGTGTGAAAACACTTACATGTATTTTGGAATACGTCCTACATAATCAAATGACAAATGCCTTAAATCATGATTATGCTTAATTGCTTTATCTTCTTTTTGCAGCTGGTTTGAATTAATTGCCAAAATCAAAAGAGATCATCTTTTTATCGATCATTATTTTGCGAAGTCTAGACTAATAAGTTCAGATATCCTTGCTTTAATAAAGGTGTAGTACAGGCCTTCTCAATAAAACACATGTGCATACCAGACGAATTCATTGGTAAGTTGGCAAGTACGAAGATTACATATCCAAGTACAAAAATAATTTTTATATTTTGCACTTGATACAACAGTTTGATTTGTGTGTTGGCCTTTCAAAGAAACACTCAGTGTCATTCATAAGTTAATATTGAGTCTTGAATTTTTATTCAACGAAACAAAATCTAAAAATTATAGAAAATCACCCACGTTTTCGAAATCTCACGTTTTGATAACACAGGAGAGTTAATTTTCAGTAATTGATGAGCCTGGCAACGACACGAATACCAACCAAAAAAATTTAATTGAAAAAAATATATATTCAAGAAAAGGATTATATTATATTTTGTACCAAATTTATGAAACGTTATTTTGACCTACGAAGACGAATTGGACGATAAAAGATGTAATCTACTGGCGTATTTGAAGCGTAGTATCCTTTTACGACAAATGCCATAAACACACATTTCCTTTTACGTTAAGGCAACGTGTGTTAAATGTCACTCCCTTTGGATATATAGTCTTGCATTGGACAAGAAAGTAATACCGTTCTCCCAACACCTAAGTGTTTTATTGAACCGTTTGTAACTTGCCGGAATAGAGATATTAAGTTGTCTAAGCATTTGAATGCCAAATGGTTGCAATCTTACTTTTCTGGACGGGGGCGTTAGATTTGGTAGAGACCTTCATGATGACGTAATGCAGCATAATTATCGCCGTTCCTGGACGGCGATATATACAATTAACAAGATTTGAACAGTTTTGCCTGTACACCGTCTGCCTTTAGCCAATCAAAGCAAATTATACATATCACATGATAACAAAATGGACGTCAAAAAACTTCAGCAAGGGATGCATAAATGGACTCGCCCAACCGCCATGTCTGTCGGGTTACTTATTCGTACAACTGAAAAATACCATGATCAATTTACGAACTCAGTACCAGTCTTCAGGCTCTTGCAAGATAAACACAGGATAATCGCAATGTTTTTGGCTACTTGTCATTTCTAACTAGAGAATGTAGTCTAAATAAGAGTATGTTTTGTTTGTTTTTCCAAAACTTGCACTTGAAAAAAATAAATGCTTGCTTCCGGGCGATTCTAATCAGGATACAAACTCCCCGCAGCGGTTACTTCCCCTGATCAGTACAGATCAGTACAGAAACAGTAGCAAAGCGTGACGAAACCAGTGCGAGGAGTTTGATCAGGATATATCCTAGTTTTATATATGCTTGATAAGAGTCAGGGCAATATCGTATTTTTTTACCTTAAATTTATTCTGTTTAAATTGCACATGTAATATTCTTATATTCTTTTCACTGCAAAGCATGTTATAAAATTATGAAATTAACGACGAGCATGAAATTCATGCATCTATGGATAAGACGTCATACGTGGCTGAACGGCGATTTCAAGCATTTTTGGAAATGCTTATACTTGTAACAATTAAAAAGAGAACCAAACTGGCAAACTATGTTTAGAACTAATTTGGAGGAATGCCTTTTCAGTTGATACATTGTGATTGTACAAATAACCGAACATTTGATGTCATGTGTAGAAAAGAGTTTTATTTTCGATCTAAGTGTATTTCGACCCTACTTGAAAACTTTAACACTGATCGTTTAAGTTTACAAGTCAATTGGGCAAATACATTTGTAAGTAGATTTAGAATAGTGCATTTCAGTTTCATTGCAATGGATCTCTCTTACGAAGTAAAAGGTTCTTATACATCTATGTTATTTTATTGCGTGGTTTCATTTATGACTAAGTATGACATAATGAGGCTCAGAAGGACATTAAATACTTTAAAACAACTTTCACTTACAACAGAACTATTGTAATCGTTTTCGCTGACACACTCATTCGACCAGAAAATGAAATATTCTTCAAAACGAAGCATGATTTACATGACGTGACGTTTCTTACAAACGAAGAGGAAATATGTCAACATTAATAAGTTTTGAATATCATTGGGAGCTGGCACAAACTCCCTAGAGATGTTGTTCACACAGACTTTTTCCTATTTTAATATTTCTTTAAAATTTTGCGGGAAATGTGTCATTCACCAATAACTTTTTCCCTCCTTCACCCGTTGTTAATTATAATTGATTTGGTTTGATGGAGGGGAGCACATACTCCTGGCTCTGTGTTTTCGTTTCCTGAAATTCGAGACCATTATTCGTGCATTTGCTTTTAAATAATTTTACTGTATTTTTCTTTAATTCTTTACAGCCTGTCTTCATTTCTGTACCATGCTCTGAATTCAGCAGTCATAAGCAGTCATTTTTTTGTGATTTCTGACTAAACTTTGTGTCAACATTTCAATTTTCCAGAAATTGCGCCTTCCATTGTTAATGATATTATTATTTATATTTATGTAAAAAAACTGACTTAAAGTCATCACTAAGATTAGTTTCGTATTTTCAGGTGGCAAAAATCGAGAAAGATTTTAAAGCTTGAAACTGCTAATTGGCGTCTTTATATTTTGTTTCATTTATTATTTGTTATTTATGATTACTGTTTTGGTAAACATTGCACCGTGTTGCAGTTAGTATAAGCTTCCTTTTGATTCTCCTTTTAAATTACTTGCTTCATCGTTGTAGAAAACATTTTGACTAAATTCATTCTGAAATATCAGAACCGTGAAACGTTTTGTCACTTAAATTCATTCACTTTTTCCGTTTTCTAAAAGATTTTCTTTTGTACATATTTTTCATCTACAATAATTACTGATTCTAAAGAAGATTTAACTATCTTGAACTTTGATACAACAATATAAACATTTAATTTTTATATGATTTACATTTTAAGTCAACGTGGTGAATTTTAAACTAGATAAAATAGTTAAATTTTATGTTTTATTAATTGAAAACGGATTCATGCAATAAGATTTTCACATAATTATACTGCTTTTGAGAAATCTTTTGCAAATGTGTAAATACTGCCCATGAAGTTTTATTTTAACTATTTGTAATTCAAATATTTAGCGTCTGATATGAGTTTTACACCTCATATAAACTTTTATTCAGCGAGCTAAGGAAAATTGTTATCAAGCGAGACTTTGGAAACAAACATGTGATTTTGAAATAGAACAATTACATGATCAGAAGTTAGAAATATGTAAAATTTACTCTTTATTCTAAGCAAGAAGTAAACGCGCAATAACCTGTTTGCTCTCATATTTCAATATAAAGAAATATTATAAATAATAGTAAAATGTATAGGAAATATCGTTTTTCATGTGATAGAAATAAAATAAGCACTTGTCCGCTCTTTTCCAAACACCACTCAATGGTGCACGCAAATATTTATGACGTTTATATCTTAGATATTTTTCTGTAATAATAAACCTAAGGTTAGGAAGAATGACGGTGTTGTTTGTTAGTTTCAACTTTCCACTTTTTTAACCTATTTTGAATATAATGTTTCAGATATTTGTTTAATATGGTACGTCTTTTCGTAGGGTATAAGCAAAATAGCACAAAAGAATATTAAATCTTTTTGTAATAGTGAAAAAAGGGAAAATGCATATCAGGAACAAAACACAGTACTTAAAAAACACAGCTTCCCTACACAGTCAAAAAGCAGAGGAAAAGATAGCATAAATTAATATATAGATCAATAAAAAAGAGACACAACAAACAAGTAACGATACAGAGAACACGTGGGCTTAATGCTTTTGAACGGTCAGTGGCAAAACATTTAAGAGACACAACAAACAAGTAACGCTACAGAGAACACGTGGGCTTAATGCTTTTGAACGGTCAGTGGCAAAACATTTAAGAGACACAACAAACAAGTAACGCTACAGAGAACACGTGGGCTTAATGCTTTTGAACGGTCAGTGGCAAAACATTTAAGAGACACAACAAACAAGTAACGCTACAGAGAACACGCGGGCTTAATGCTTTTGAACGGTCAGTGGCAAAACATTTAAGAGACACAACAAACAAGTAACGCTACAGAGAACACGTGGGCTTAATGCTTTTGAACGGTCAGTGGCAAAACATTTAAGAGACACAACAAACAAGTAACGCTACAGAGAACACGCGGGCTTAATGCTTTTGAACGGTCAGTGGCAAAACATTTAAGAGACACAACAAACAAGTAACGCTACAGAGAACACGTGGGCTTAATGCTTTTGAACGGTCAGTGGCAAAACATTTAAGAGACACAACAAACAAATAACGCTACAGAGAACACGCGGGCTTAATGCTTTTGAACGGTCAGTGGCAAAACATTTAAGAGACACAACAAACAAGTAACGCTACAGAGAACACGCGGGCTTAATGCTTTTGAACGGTCAGTGGCAAAACATTTGACACTGGGGGTTTGAACTATGTTCTAGAGTGCACCAACCTCACACTCGCCCCATTAGGTTTTCATAAGAACAAACAAAGAACAAGTTGTCTTTGTGAATTAACTCTAACCCACCCATCAACCTGACAATGTTGCATGAAAAGGCACATATAAAACATAAAAAGCTAATGGCATTGTAGAGTGAAAAAGGATAGGTACTCGATGACCTTAATGAGATCAGAGCAACTGATGTCAAATAAGCAAGAACACAATGGCTGGAATAAAAGAAACTGATCGAGTTCCTACGTTCTTTTTCAAGATTTCCATAGAAACCTTCATAAACTCTCAAACCTCTGCCACCGTCGTGCAAGCAAAGAGTTAGATAAAGTGATCAACTGTAGAAGGGTTTGTCACCAAGCAGGCAGAGCCCTGCAGGATATCATGTTGATAGTTTTTTCTTTTATCTTTTTGAATTAACAGATATTATTTAGAAATAACATGGAGAAATTAATATTGCCTTTTATTTTCTTTCATTTATAAATCAAATCTCCATAAAAACTCGTTGAGAAGTGCCTTGTTGCAGTAGGAATTTCGTAATCTCTGAAATGCCTGCCACTGCTGTGCAAACAAAGCGGTAAGCAATGCGATCAGCTGTAGAAGGGTTAATCACCAAGTAGGCAGAATGCTGTAGAATATCATGTTGGTAGCCTTTCCTTTTGAATTTACAGATGGCTTTTACGAATAACGTGGAGATATCAATATTGCTTTTTATTTTCTTTAATTTATAAAACATATCTCCATAAAAAACTGGTTAAGAAATACCTTGTTGCAATAGAGATTTTAAACTGCAATTGTATGTTTGACTGATGCTCCTGTTTTAAAAGTTTTCCTGTTAGGCAAAGATTGTGTTTATTGAAATCTTTAATATTGTTACAAGCTTTAGAAAAGCAAACAAGCTGTGAAATATGTGCCGAATAAGAAATCACCATCTAAAACTGGAATATTAATCATATTAAAATTAAAATTGTCTCTTATCGTATATTTTAGTAGTTACGAAACCATTTTCAATAGAAAGTTTTAGATCAGGTAAAATTGCTTGCTTTTCTGAAGTATTTACTTTATTAAGCTGGAGTTCATTTGGATATACTATCGTATAGATATCGTCAAGATACCTCGAGGTGTTATTGAAGACTGTAAAAATGTCATCTTGATGTTCACTAGAAAGAGATAACATACAGTCTCTTTCATAACAGTATAAAATTAGATCAGCAACAAGGGATGCAAAATTAGTTACCATGCGGATGCCCATTACCTGTTTTAGAATAGAAGTTCCAAATATGCCATAATATTATCCAGTAAAAAAGAGAGCGACTCGATCATGTCTTGACAAGTCTATAAAGTATAAACATAAGAACCAGCGAAATATAGGTTTTACTTGCTCTTGAAAACAATTTGTTTTTCAGGAGAAAGGTGAGCTTGTCTCTTATTAAATTATGAGTAATATATAAGAATTCAATGTAGAAAAACCATAAGTTGACAAGAGAACGCTTGAAAACTATTTGATTTAAGCTTATTTAAAACATTACTCTAGTTTCAATAGACCAACAACAGATTTTTGCCAGTGGTTTCAAAACCTTTTCGCAATACCTAATAACATGTGCTTTTTTTGGCTGTAAGACAAGATGTTAAGAGCGCGGATAATTTAGTAGTTGTGCAAGAAATAGAATTAGCGATAAATCTTGCTTTTCATGGTGTTTTGTGTGTTCTTGGCAACCTATACATGTAGCTATCTTGTTTCGGTTCAACATTGATTCTAAATTTTGCAATTTGTAGGGTGTGTGCAAAAACAATATCATTCTCTGATGAAGAAGTCGATGTAATACTATATGCATTAGTACTATTTAGCTCTTTAGTTTTAATATTAATATTGTATATCCGTCATACTGTAATTACAGTCCATTCGCGATGTTACGAATATGCATCGGACCATGTAGAATTTTCGTAATATCGCATTTTTCGTAGAATCGCATTTTTATTCTTTCATATTGTTGATACTATCGTAAACCGTCAATGTCGTTATATAATATAGTCGTGATATGTCGGAGTCAAAAAAGACTTAAATAATAAAGAAAGAATTACTTTTTTGGTATTTGCTGTAAGTTATTGCAGATTTAAATTGCAAAATCAAGAATGTCAAGCAGTACAACTTACCCACATTTTATACCGTTTGAAACTTTTGACATGTTATCACTCAAAAAGTTTTATGTAACAATCAAACAAACCCGCTTGTTGATTGCAGCACATCGAGCTACTATTGCCTGGGGCGATAACTGCTTAGTTACGGTAAATACAAGGCGGTCTGCGCGAGCAACAGGTATCACTCAAGGAGGTACAAGATTAATTTTGATGCAAAGCATCAAAGGCGGCGCATATGGTTTTGAAATAAGATAAATAATAAGTGTATAAATTAACCTAAACAATTGTACACGTGTGTAGTACATGTTGTACATTTTGATGATATAATCAAGTTATTTACAGATGGGATGTAAAAAGATTTTAAAGGGGGGCATTTGAATTATATCCATGTTTTAATCACTTTTATTGAAGATGTGAAATCATGTGAATTCACTTTTCTTCAACAAAATGACCAGATATGAATGACTATATTCTCATAAAAATCATTTGATCTTTCACTTTTTATGAAAATTGCATATTGTCTCCCTTTAAAATTAAAAATTGGGATAATAATCAAGTGTTCTTCGTCTGCGACACAATTCAGCACTTGAATATTCCAAATGTCTACTTTTGCTTTATTTCAACAATCTATACCCTTTTAATGATTTTAGTCTGTTTAAATCCTACTGTTTTGTGTCTTTTTCTATTCTATCCTGGTTGCGCAACCATGATAGACAGGATATAATCCATTTTTTACAAACTCAGATTTTCAATCTAATTTTTGAAGAAATGTTATGTTTTCATTGTTTATATTGTATGCATGAAGAAAATACCATCACACATGCACATGCAGTGGCCATAAGCCTTCAACGTCGACTAAATACTATACTTTATATAGATTTGCTGCGATTGACCAAGGAACATTTTGGAACCATCGATAGCACATTAAGTAAATTGAAACAAGGATGACTTCAGTGATCGGAAAGTTTCAGAAGGGTTGCTAAGTTTACTGTCCAAAGTTTCGAGGCAGCCCAAGACATGTCAAAATTTCAAATTTAAACATTGAATGACAATTCCAAGAATATGTTTTTCTTCCCACAGAGAATGAGAATTTGAGATCCATGGACGGTTATTTCTGTAGAAGAGAACTGTAGAAGAGAATGGTAATTATAAATTATTTAAAATCATCTCGTAATCTTGCTTTTTATCCCGTCTGTGTTTAAGAGAAAATTATATCTAAGGAATTACCGTCTCTGGTAGGAAACGGGAAACGAATTTTTGTGTAGCAGTAGCAGTGTGAGTGTATTTCTGAAATTGGAACAAAGAGAGCTGCCGACCTGACAGTGCTTCCGATAGGTAATTACACATTCTCCTATAATAGATGAAGGGCTTTACTACTAAATATTTTCTTGTACGCATAATATTCCCAGATTTGGTGAAAAATATACAAAGATACTTGTCTCTGAAGGTGTGTCCTCGATTTTGAAATAACAATTCCTATGTTATCGACATCCAAAAAATAAAACCTTACATGTAACATCTTTGTTCGAAATCCACATTTCACAGTATGGTATTACATCATTTCAAATATTTTGTAATTTGTCTGCACTAGATAACACCCGAAGAACAACTGGTACTCTATCATATTCATGGTTTAACGGTTTAGTGGCGTAGTGAATAGATATGTTTTTTTTTTGTAACTATAACGACTGAATTGACTCCAGCAAAGTAAGAGTGTTCTTCAAATTCATCCTTGTGTCTGTATTCACAAAGACAGACTCGTTCTTTATTATTGCATTAAAACGACAGATTTTGTACAATTTCTATTTTCAAGTTAGTTTATACAAATCAATTTTATTTCGATTGTGACGAAAGCTTTTAGCTAATAGAACCATTCTCAAATCCGTCCCTGGAACCAACCAGTACTAAGTAATGAGAATAAAGTTTCTTGCTGAAGGAAATAACCGATGCCGACACGGCCGCTGACGGAGTTCGAACTCGTGTCTTGACTAGCTATCCTTAGAGTACAAGTCCGACCTTTTAACCACTCGGCTTCACCTATCTTTATATAGCTATAGCTGAAAGAATTAACAAAGATTTGCATTTCAGATTAAGTAGCAACACACTGCTAGATAAATGCGGTGAATACACAAGTACTTGCAGCGCTTTGATTTGTTTTGGGAAAAGTAATTAAATCTGTAATTTTTGCATCAAAAACTTTTGATTAAAAATACAAACTTACCTGATTTGGATTAATTTATTTTTTAAATTAATAAATACGATTTATGAAGTGACATATTTTAAGTGATGTACAGAATAATTGGATTTTTTTACATTGATAATGATCCAAGATTCTCCTAAATTGATTACGTCAGCGCATGGTACAAAATGAAACACTATTCCAATATAGGCGTCGCCGTTCTCGGCGCCGCCAATGAAAACACCTGTCTGACCTTATTTCACTGTTAATTATATGATGGGACCGTGATGATTGTTCGCTCAATTGCATTTTTAGTTAAATCGCATATTGTTAAATCGCATTTTATCTTAAATGAATAAAGAAGAAAAAAATGACGGGACCGATTACTTCTTTCGTCGTACACTGTTATTTCGTTATACTGCGATTCGTGGCAGCGCGATTGGACTGTACATTATTTGATGAAGCCATAAACAGATTCAACTCTGTTATCAAAGTCTTGAATTCCGTTACTCAAATGACGAAAGTCAAAAAGAGGTCAAGGTGGTAATAAAGCAATGTTTCCTTTATAAAAAGAAATGCGAGTGTCGATTATTTTGAAGATTTTTCTTTTTCAATTAGAAACAGCATTAGGCTCAGCATGCTCTTTTTAAAACCATTTATTACAAAATAAGCTTAATGATTCGGCATTTTTTCACGAGAGAAATTAAAATCAATTTCCGATGAAATTCTATATTTGGGAACTTAAGAAATTAAATTACGGATTCTATAGTCTTTGATAAAATGAAGATCCCTAGTAACGATATGACCGACAGACTTACAGCAATATTTTGAGTTTGAAGAATCTCAAGATTTTGGTGTATTTTCAACAATCTGTAAATCAGATGTAACTTTATTGTAATTTAAAATTGTGTTTCTAGTTGGCTTGTTGTATTTTTAAGAAACGATAGGTGATTCAGCACTCTTAACATTATTAGATACACCAGATATAACCGTTTTATCTTTAATACACTTTGAAGGTCAATAAAATAAATTCCTTTGTTTAAAACACGATTTCAGGAAATGTCTTTAATAATAATAATCAGAATCCAAGTCAGTGGGCGGTCGGAGAAAACTCCTAGCGTAACACTGAATAAGTGGATGAGTCTTTTAACAATGACGGCTTTCTCATCCAGACTCTGTTGATTTGATATAAGTAGAAGCCAAACGGGAAAGCATAGCGTGTCTGCCAGATTGTTTTAAAATAATTCAAAGGTCATGAATTGGACAACGATCAAGTGACTTTCTTTTGATGTTACTGTAAGTCCTACTCACATGCGACCTCGATTTACGTTTTCGTATTTCAAGTAATTAAAAATATCATAATCGTTTTTTTGAAATGTTGCCTTTCTGATAAATGTTATCATTTTAACCAAGCAGGTAATACTTTTGAAGAGTCATGTTTCTTCGCTTTTATGTATACGTGCAATTTTTTACGTGTTTGTATTAGAACATCGCGGAGGCGTTGTTGTGATTTGACATCTCAAGTTGGTTATTTGACATTTCAACTATATATATGTTTAGCTTTTGTAATGATGAGTTAAGTTTTTGCTTTGTTTCGCTTTTGTTCTGATTCTAGAATGTTGGTATGTAGGAGAATAAGACAAAAGAAGACGCCATAATTGTAATATTGCATTCTTTTATGCAAACCGGAAAGAACAATAGTTTTGCCCGCATACGTTTCTATACTTGCAACTAAATGAATTAAAGATTGATTTTTGTATCTATCTATTTAAGTAATGGGCGGCATTCGGAGTTTTTATTGTGAAACATCAACGCCGTTTAGTCTAAATGTATTCTATATAGAAAAAGAGGCGCTATGTTCATAAAGAAATCATTTATCAAATGTTAGAATTGGCTGTTGTGGAAAGGTTAGCTATTGCCGATTGTTTAAAAATAAGAAGCATGTTCCGTAATTCTATATATCCTTTCAGTAAATTTGTACTTTTGTCTTTGTTGTGATCATTGTTATATTTTCATTTCATCATCAACACCTTGAAAGAAATACAATAGTTTGTATGCATGCAAAACATATCACTTCAACCATTTGTCAATAAAAGTTGTTCATTGCTTTTCCAAAGGCATTTATAACACCTGACACTTTCATTTTAACTATCAATATAAAGGAACTAAATTGCAAATATCCCACTTATCTGTCATTATTGAAACGTTTCAGTATGGAATTAAAAGGAAAATCCTAGATATTGCCGTTTTTGTGAACTTTATACTGCAATACTTTTTAAACCATTTGTTAATACAATGAAAGCTTGCAAACAGGAAACGCGCATCTGTCACCAAATAAATTTGTTGGAGTTTGTTTTTGTGTGGATTTATTTCATTTGAAAGGAGGTTTTTGTTTCAGTCCTTTCAATTTACAGTACTATTTGCGTCCAAAATGACCTCAGTTGTCGACGGGCCATAAAACTCCATTCCCTCATTTATTCCGTCCTTTCAATAGCCTGGTTATAGGATTGTAAATCAATTTCCATTTGATCTTTAAAGTACCCAAAACTGAGCTATTTTCGTATATATGTTGTCCTTTGATACTTCTCCATTTAACGTATTTATATACTATAACATAGAAAAATAAGTGCTTGTTAAAAGATTTATAAAGAAGGAAAGTATCGTTCTTGATCAGATATTTAAATATCGGAACAATCTAACGAGAGTGAAAGACAACTTGGCAGATGAAGAGCATTCCCTCTAGACATATATACACACAGAAGTTAAGGTATTACCAAAACAATTACATGACAATCATAGTATGTTTCCTAGATCACGAACCATTTATCATATCTATTGTGTATTAGGCAAATTGTAAAACGTCTTATATGACTTATAACTAACCAGTAGAAATATTAGATCCATTAGTGTAATTGGGCAATTTATAGGACGGCATGTTTTATCCAATAAGATAACATGATACTTCCTACCACGAGTTTTCATTCCTTGTTAGTGAATTAGCGATTTATATTTAATTGGCCTATTTTATTTCTATCATAATTTTGGATTGTTTCTTAGGTTCAATGTTTGGATTTTCGACAATCGTTTAAACCCACCGCCCGCCCGCCGGCCCCTTCGCTACACCCTTCTAATTATGAAACATTTATCAAAACATAAGTTGACTGAATGCATAAAAAAACAACATGACCTTTTAATAAATCAATGTAATGGTCAACAATCTGGAATGATCACCGTCTGCGTACACGTGGAATTAGATAAAAGTTAGATCATTGGTCAAACACAACAAAACAGCAAAACACCAAGTTAAGTTCATTCAAGAACAATACTAAGCAGATTTACTGATACATATGGGTTTATTACGCAACAGGCAACACTGTTGCTTCAAACATATAAAAAGAGAACTCAAGTATTCGTTGTTTTCTTAATCTACTTAGTACTTTTTAATCAGAACTTAGGCGATATGACTGATATTTTTCTATGACATATGTGGCCGAACTGAAGTATAATGTTACTGTCCGTATCTTTAATTTACATTTATTTTCGTTTTTATCAAATGGGCGATACAGCTATAAAATGGGATTTACCATACCTATATTCATTAGATTTATACTTCAAAGGGTTATAACAAACTTACAGAATATTTCCAAAAACAATGTCAATATTTATCCGATACAATTGAAAAAGAACGCGTCTTTCCAAATAGAACAACTATATTAAAACAGTTATAAAGTTATAAACAGTCACAGAGATTTAGAAAATGACAATAAACCAAGAAGTAAATGCGCATTGTTGTTTCCTGTTATATTATACGTACACATGTAATTTAGAGAAATACGTAATTGGTAAATTACATATCATATCTCTATAAAAATAAATAAAAAGTGTAATTTAAGAATTTTTGGGATACCAGAAGTCGATGATGAATCAGATGAGCTAATGAAGGCTAAAGTTATAGAAGAACTGATAATTCCTACTTGTGAGAACATGGATCGTGTTCAAGTAACTGAGTTTTCAGAAGTAATAGCATTTGCTAAACGTATTGGTTCGGTGTCTTTTGAGGAGCAACGAATGATTTTGGCCAAGTTTAACATGCCAGAACATAAATTTATATTGTTTAAATTTCGAGACATTCTAAGAGAAGCTGAAATAAGGATATCGAACGACTTAACAAGTTTTGAGCGGAAAGAGTTGGCTAATCTGAAAATGAGAGGCCAAAAAGGGTGTGTTATAGAAGGGAAAGTTGTTGTTGCAGATAAGAAAGATGTTAAAACTGGAGTATTTAAACGAGGTGCAAGAGTACTTAACAGAGAACCTGATCATGAACAAAATGCAGCAGAAGTCGATATGGAAACTCATGACGATGCTGGTGAAGCAGTTGATAGTCAGAATGAATTTTGGTGTGGCCTAGGTCCACTTAAAATTGAGCATTGTAAAATATTATTTTGGAATATTGGTGGTTTCAGTAGAAATTTTGTAAATAACAGTTTTGTTGAATACATTAGCAAATTTGACATAATTGGACTCCAAGAAACTTGGCTAACTGATGATTTAGTTTTACTTAATTTGCTTCCAGATTTTATGCACTTTTTTGTAAAGCTAGGGTCTCTAATAAGGGAGGCCGGAATATGGGTGGAATTGTTGTTTTTGTAAAAACTCTATCAGGTCTTTTGTGCAAAGGCTTTATGAGCTTTTGAATACGGGGTTCTTCTTAAAATAAAAAAAGAACTATTTGCTTTGTGAAATGATGTAATGTTTGCCACATTATACTGTCCAACGGAAGGCTCACCTTTTTATAATCTGGTGAGCATAATGGCCTAAGAACACTAGAAAATCTTTTATTTGAGAGTCAAGAAGCCTTAAATACTTATAACTTTATATAAAGTGGTGATTTTAATGCCAGAACTGGCATATTAGATGATTATGTATCTTTAGACGACAATGAACCAGTACTAAACGATTTGGAGGACATTTTTAGTAAAGATATAAGTTTAAAAAGAACTTCCTGTGATAAGCAGGTTAATGCTTATGGTAAAGAGTTAATCTTATTTTGCCAGACAAAGTCCTTGTCAATTGTAAATATATATATTCTTTTATTCTACTTTTCAGTGACTGATATAACAATTAATAAACACATATACATGAGAACATAACATACGATTACTGAACATATACACAAAGAAGATATCATACACAATGCATTATGTCATACATTAAATATACAATTACATTATACAGAAACATAACAATATACATATACAATGTTAACTTATTTACAAGGATATGAAATGTTGATTATCAGAGTTTTCAGTATAACTCTATTTTTTGTAATTTTTTTATGTACTTTTCTTATCCATTTTCCCGATTACATTTATAACTTATCGAACCACGAAATATAAGTGTCATGTATGGGAATATTTACCATGGATTTATATACTGCATTTTAACCTTAAGTTAGTAATCTAAGAAAAAATCTTTCTCTCACGGAGAATGTTATTAGAGTGTTCTAAGATTATTATTATTATCATTATATTTCATATTGCATCGTTATGTCGTGAATGTATTTACAACATAGGTTGGTGAAGCTGTTTTGGAGTTCTGGATTAATACTAAAGACAGCCAATAAATTGGAATCAAAGAGTCCTCGAATGAATGCTTCCGAGTTAATTCTAAGAAAATAATTGCATACTTCAGAGCTAAATTTCTGATCAATCGAAAATGGAGTGAGTCGTGTAGGTAAAGATAGAAACATTGGGGAATATACCTTTCATTCCTCCAACGGTTCTAGTGTAATTGATTATCTTTTGTGTAATAGTAATATATTTGAAAAGGTAACTGATTTTACAGTTGATTCCAGTGGATATTGTGACCATATGCCTTTGAGTTTTTGTATATCTACGTCACCTGTAAACTTGAATGTAGAACAAACTAATTGTTATATACCAGGAAAATATATGATTGATTGTGACCACAGACAAATATATCAATATATCTTATATAATTTCATTCTTGATGGAGTTTTGGTACAGTGGACGAAAAGTTTGAAAATATTGAAGCTTCTGTTATAGATATTGTTAATGATTTCACAAAATGTATTCTTAAAGTTAGTGAACGTTTTTATGTTAAACCAAGAACTACAAAATATTATAAGAAGAAAACAGAGTGGTTTGATAAAGAATGTAAACTGCTGAGAAAGGTGACCAATAATGCACTGCGAAGATTCCGAAGAACTAGGTCTGAAATTGATCTAGAAAATTATTTAACTAGTAAAAAAAACTATCGTAACGCATGTAAAACGAAAAGATATGATTTTGATAAGGCCAAAGCTAAGTCTTTGGAATATTGTCTCTCAAACCCTAGGCTGTTTTAGCGGAAAATAAAAGAAATGTCTGGTCAAAACGAAAGGTTACCGAATTTATCAAAAGAAGACTGGGAGATACATTTTAAAAGTCTTTTTAGTGAAGAATTAACACATGGTGATGCTGTAGAGGATTTTCCTAATGAAAGCATCGATGTAGATCTTAGTGAAATTGAAGGTGATATTTTTAATGGTGAAATTAGTGCTTATGAAGTGAGCAAATCTGTCAAAAATTTAAAACTCAATCAATCTGCGGCGGGAAACTTAATTCCTGCTCATTTTGTGTATGGGTTACATCTTCTGTTGCCATATTGAGTAAAAATTTTCAATATAATTTATATCTGTTTTTGTAGAAGCTTGGCCGAGTAATATACTAGTTCCAATGCATAAGAAAGGGCGTTTAGATTAACCAAATAACTATAGAGGCATTGCACTGTTGGATATTTTAAGCAAGATATATTTAAGCATACTAAACAGAAGGATTACTTTTTTGTAGAAATGTTTGACACAATCTCTGAATCGCAAGCAGGATTTAGAGAAGGATATAGTACTGTTGATAATGCTTTTTATCTTGTACTCTATTGCGTCTAAACTTTTAAATATGAAACGGAGAAAATTATACGTAGCTTTTATTGATTTCCATAAATAGCTTTCGACTCCGTGGTAAGGAACAAGTTATTTAACAAATTATTGTCCATTAATATAAGAGGACACCTCCTGCTTGCAATTAAAGCTATTTACAAGTCCGTAAAAATGTCGGTAAAGTGTAAATCTGGTCAGACAGGAAGTTTTTCTAGCTTTGTTGGTTTAAGACAAGGCTGTAATCTGAGCCCTATATTATTTTCACTTTTTATTAATGATCTAGCGATAGAAGTGGCCGGTTCTGATTCACATGGTATTCTGTTAAATCCATCGTTAGTTAAAATATATTTGATAATGTTTGCAGATGATGTAGCTCTTATGTCGGATACTATTGTTGGGTTACAAAAACGACTAAATGCGTTGTCTAATTTTTGTACTGAAAATAGTTTGGAAGTGAATATAGATAAAACAAAGGTAATGGTTTTCAAAAAGGGGGAATTTTGTCTAGAAAAGAAAAATGGCATTATGATAATAGATAACTTGAATGTGTATCAGGCTTTAACTATGTTGGTTTATTTTATACTTCTACTATGTCATTGTACAAAATGGCAGAATTATGGCTAAAAAATTTGAATTTGCTGTTGGGAAATATATTAAATGCACCCGGTCTAAACAGTGTATCTTTTTAAAAAAATTTTGACTCGAAAGTAACCCCGATAATGTTATACATTGTATGGGAGTGAAATTTGGGGAACAGAAAAAATGGCATCAATAGAAGCTGTACATATGTATGCCTGTAAGAGATTTTTGAACTCGTCAGAAAATGCATGTAATGCTGCAATTATGGGAGATATTGGACGTTATCCTATATATATAACTGCTTATTGTAGGTGTATAAAATATTGGCTGAAACTTTTGGAGTGTAGATCAGGTAGGTATGCTATGATATGTTAAAAGTGTATGATAGTTTTGGTTACGTCAATTGGGTTACAAATATTCGTTTAAATTTATATAAAGATGGGTTTGGCTATATCTGGGAATCCCAGTATGTAGTAGATAAAGAAAACAAATTTACATGATTATAAACAACGGTTAAAGGATCAGTATTTACAAATATGGAACCAAGAGTGTTTGAGTAATGCAAAATTTTCCAAATTTTACGTGAACTTTAAAGAAAGTGTTTATTATTGAAACATATGTTAATGGCATAGATATTTTGAAATATAAACGATCTCTAGTGAATTTTATAGCTTCATCTCATAACCTATTGATCGAAAAGGGAAGACATTTACAGTTACCACTTAATCAGCGATTATGTATTAATTGTTGTAACATTATAGAAAATGAATATCATTTTTTATTGGTCTGCCCTTTGTACTCTGATATAAGGATGAAATATATTCCAAATAAATACATAGATAGCTCAAACATCGTTAAATTCAATATACTCATATCAACAAAGAATATTCAGTTAATTAGAGATGTTGCGATGTATCTTTTCAAGCATTCAAACATAGAGACAATGTTATAAATGGGTAAATATTATTATTCATAGTTATGAGTACCTATGCCTACATGTATAAGTTTGTAAAATGTTAATATTGTATTTGCTATGCTATCATGATCCGTCAATTTTTTTGCTTTTTTACAGGTAAATGTCCTTGTTTGTATTTGTATCTTTGTATATGGGCTGGAGGCCATTTATACAATAAAAGTTTGAAGTTTGAAGTATATACATATCATATATTTATAAGGTACATGTATATAAAGAGGAAAAAAAAACATATCAGGAAAAAAACCTCAATGAAAAATACAGCTTCCCTACACAGTCAAAAAGCAGAGGAAAAGACAGCATAAATTCATTTATTGATCAATTTAAAAAAGGACACAACAAACAATTGACAAAACGAAAATCCGATAGGTTACCGTTTCGGAAAGGTCAGAGGCAAAACATCTGCAACGGGGGGTGGGGGCTATTACTAGTACTAGGGTGCACCAACCTCAGATTTGCCCGAACAGGTTATCAAGAGAACGAACAATAACAAGTTGTGTTTGGGAACTAACTCAAACCCACCCATCAAGTAGACAATGTTGCATACAAAACACAATACAGTCATATGTAAAATAAAAAGCTAATGGAATTGCAAAGTGAAAAAAGGTAAATACTCAATGACTTTACTGACACCATTGAAGCATTTTGAGTGAAAAACAGCAAGAACACAATGGCAGGGAAAGAAAGACTGATTGAGTTTCTACGTTCTCTTCAAGATTTCCCTAGAAACCTTCATAAATTCTCAAATCCTTTTCACCTTCGTGCAATAAAAGAGGTCAAAGCAAAGCGATCAACTGTAGAAGGGTTGATCACAAACAAAACCGATTTCAATAGAAAGATTTAGATAAAGAAAGTTAACTTGATTTTCTGGTGTTTTCTTTACTACGCTGGAATTCTTTTGAATAAATTTTATTGACCAGAGATGGCAAATGGATATTATCTATAATTGAACAAATAGTTAAGATACCTCGAAGTGTTGTTAAGTTAAAAGCTGTAATATTGTCATCTTGATGTTCACTAGAAAGAGATAACATAAAATCTTTATTTAAAGCACTATAATAACAGATCAGCAAGAATGGGTGCAAAATCAGTACCACTACCTATTTATAAATAGAAGTTCCAAATCTATTCTAAATATTATTTAGTAAGAAAGAGAGCTACTCGATCATGTCTTGACAAGCCCTCAAAGTGTAATTATCATAAGAACCACCTGTAAAAAGTGATCTGTGTTCTTAACATGCAATATAGCTTTTATGCTACATTATATAGGTTTTTATGCTATATTATATAGGCTTTTTATGCTACATTATATAGGTTTTGGAGAAGATCCAGAATATCTTATACCATCTTCATCGTGTTTTCGTTTGATTTGCCAGGATTTACTTTACATAAACCTTTTGAAGGTAACCGACACAATGGTATCATGCGCTCCACCAAAACCCTTCTTTAGACATGTTGACAGCAAAGTAAGAAAACAAACAAAAGCGTCATTTACAAACGTTCAAATTCTGTTCCAATCCTTGAATCTATAAAGATATATTTTCAGCTATCTTTAGTCTGCAAGGGGATTAGAACCATTCGTATAAGTTTTAATTTTCATTGCTATCAGGCATTCCCGAGAGGAAGATTTGTATTTTTCAGAACTTCATTTAAGATCGAAGACCTATAAAACATGGTTTAGAACATAATGATGATAAATTCAATGAGCATAAAAATTGACGAGAAAAGGCGTTCAATGTGATCTCTTTTTGAACATTTAAAGAACAAAAATGTAGGAACTATCATCATTAAGGGCTTTATTCAGAAAAATGTAGTTTGCTTTTCTTTTACAGTCAAAATATTCTGGCAAACTAAATCGAAAAGAGATCACGGAGTTATCTTTAAACTTTTAAAAGGTATTACAATGATATATATGTATTGGATATAATCCGGCTTAGAATAGCAGTATCGTGTTATTGGCATGGACAGGGTCGATAAATTTCTTTGGACAATAAAAATTAAGTTACAATAGTGGCCATTATTGTCATAAAAATAAACCAAAATACAACTCTAGAATGATTAAAAACATTTTCAATACATTATCTGCATTTCCTTTTTTTTCGTGGATGGCAAGATGCACTTGAAATACATCTGGATATACTTATTAAAACATTTTATGACTAACCGGTCTTAAATTGCTTCAGTAAAACTGCCGAACGTACTTCGCCAATATCAATGAGACGTCAATATCACATGATCTATTTTGAATTTATACGTGTCGTAGATAACAATAGTGGACCTTTCAAAACGTATTTTAATTAAAACAGATACATAGACCAAAACGTACTCGGTAGCTAGCGTGGTTGTAAAAACTGTTACGATTCTGAGAAAAAGCTTTAAAATCTACAAAAGAAGAAGTACGATCTGTCGAGAATACTTATCGGCACTAAATTTATCAGGCCCTGTTAATGAAATGTTGTGTCTAAAAATAACTTTTGTATGCAAATTAGCATCTTCCCACTAAATTTGAGCAAGGTGGAGAGGTTATAGAAAACGTAAGTAGGTGTTTTTACATCTACGGAAATAGTCAAGGTATAAGTGAAAATAAATAGCAAATTTTCTTTTTAACAATTTGTCTATTATGGTGATACAGAGGTGACATACACAACTGTTTTCATTGCACTTCTCTTTTTTCTATTTCGTTCCCACGAGATACTAACTCGAGGGAACGACTTAGTATCTCGTTCCCACGCGTTTCTAAGTCGTAGGAACGAGATAAAAAAAGAGAAGGGCAAGTCTAAAAAAAGTATTTCATTTGAAAAAAAAGAGAAGCGCAATTAAAAAAAAAAGAATCGTGTTATAAAAAAGTACAGTGCATGTTAGCTATGTCGAGGGAACGACCTTCCAACTCGTGGGAACGAGTTAGCTGTGTCGTAGGAACGAGTTAATATCTCGTTTCCACGAGACAATAAGTCGTTCCTTCGAGTTAGTATCTCGTGGGAACGAAACAAAAAGAGAGAAGTCCAATTGAAAAAAAAATATTGCTTTGAAAAAAAAAGTGTAGCACAATATTTAATTTTCTCGTTCCCTAGACATAACTTACTCGTTCACACGACATAGCTAACTCGTTCGCACGAGTTTGTAGGTCGTTCCCTCAACATAGCTTACATGCACTGTATTTTAATTACAACACGATTCTTTTTTTACTGCGCTACTCTTTTTTTCAAATGCGATACTTTTTTAAGATTTGCACTTCTCTTTTTTTATCTCGTTCCCACGACTTAATTACTCGTGGGAACGAGATACTCAGTTGTTCACTCGAGTTCTCGAGAATAAAAAAAGAGAAGTGCAATTAAAAAAAAATTGTGCATGTCACCTCTGTGCCACCGTAGTCTATGCATTGGTGTGAAAATTTGCATGAATTGGCGATGATGCTACACTTTTGTTAATGGGTGGTATAATAACTTTAAAATAAGTTTGATATTGATATTAGATGGACAAAAAATGTTTCCTTGTCTGTCAAACTACCTGGCTGTCCGTCTGTCTGTCCGTTCATGCTTGCCTGACTGACGCACTATATTTTAATCAGGCTTAAGTGAGAACACGATCAAATATCATATCTTTAGATATGACGGATGCTATATGAATTTTAGAACACAAGCAAGCACCGGTAACATTTTTATACAAATACACAGGTAAAGGTTTTTGCTTTTTAAAACATGAAACATCAATCTCTTTCTATGAAATGAAGTAAAAATCACAAAGAATTGAGCATTACTAACAGAGCAAAAGGGATATTTTTAAGTATTCTATTGTCTTTACCATAAAAGTTGCATGAATTATTACTTGAGACAGTGTCTTTCAAAAAGGATGGTCTGGAAACGAATGGATTTCGGGAAATATGCTGTCTCAGCTGATCATGTGACTCCATAAAAAAGCGACCGCCATTATTAAGTGATTCGCGCTGTTAAAATATTAAAAATATATTACATGTATTAAAAAAACTTCTTTCATCGGTCGAAAAATTATTGAAAAGAAATATAAGTATTATATTTTCACATTATATATGAATGAAAGTTATTATCTTATTGATTTGCGTATATTTCGTGTTTTCTTTTTGGCGGTGTTGAGGTAAACATGTACGACTGACATTAGATTTCTTTTTAAATAGGGCTCGTTTCGTAAGCGTTTTTTAAAGAAACTCGATGTTGTATTATTTAATTAAGAATAATTTCATGTGCAATTTTTTTTTCACTCAACTGTGAAAAGAGTTTTCTTTTTTATTCCAATGTTAGAAAATGCTGCTAGCTGAATTTGAGCATATATTTTATACATGACGCCAATTTTTCAGGCATTTTTAACTAACCATATTGATTTAATGTCAGCCTAAGAAACACACTCTGAACAAATGTCTATTTTTTTTCTTTAAGTTCAACAATTTTTAAAGTTGAACATGTTTTAATAATTTCAATTCTTGCTTTTGTTTGTATTTTTGAGAAGCATCAATTTGGTCATTTTTTTTGCAGAATGTTTTAGTAAATTTTCTCAGTATCTTGTCAAGCAGGTAGCTTGATATTTCATTGCTGATTGTTTAACTGGACTAGATTTTATTTTTTTTTTGCAACTGCATAAGCATTTAATAGGTTTTTGATGATGTTGGTCTGGACATTTTGGGTTAAATCCCAGGAGTACTCAAAACAAAGGTATTTACTTCAAATTTGGAATAGTGTTTCTACATTTGCACATTTCATCACTTAGTATGATGTGTATAGTCTCTATTTTATTATTTCAAAAGTTGTACAGAGTCAAGTGATGACTTCTTCAGAACATTTTTCTATTCAGGATTCAAGACGGATAATGAAGATGAACATTTTGAATCTTCCTTTGAGAATGAACCAGATTGTAACAAACAAAGGGCAAAGAGTAAGAGCTGCCTAGTTTACAGAGGAACTTCAAGAGTAATATTTGCCGGAAAGC
The DNA here is from genome assembly GCA_012932295.1 of Cyclina sinensis. Classification (NCBI taxonomy): domain Eukaryota; kingdom Metazoa; phylum Mollusca; class Bivalvia; order Venerida; family Veneridae; genus Cyclina; species Cyclina sinensis. The sequence continues at coordinate 40,239,540 of JAAONU010000017.1, forward strand.
TAAAATGTACGATAAAAAAGATAATTTTAATTTTGATATTGTTAATTTTCCTATTTTAGAGGGTAATCTCCCACGCTCTACATCTATATATATTTCACAGCTTGTTCGTTTTTCTAGAGCTTGTAACAATGTTAAAGATTTCAATAAACGCAATCTTTGCATAACAGGACAAATCAGGAATATCGGTACCACAAATGAAGAAAAACGTTTTGCAAGTTTTATCACCGAAACCCACATTTTAAGTCAAAAATACTATTGCAGTTTAAAATCACTACTGAAATATACTATTTCTCAACCAGTGTTTTACGGGGATTTGACTTATCAATAAACGAAAAAAAAACATTATAAATTTCTTCACGTTATTCTTTAAACCATCTGCAAATTAAAAAAAGTAACAACATGATATTGTACAGCGCTCTATCTTCTTGGTTATTATCCTTACTTCTACAGCTTATCCTTTTACACTTACCTCTTTGTTTGTACGACGGCGGCAGGGTTTTATGAAGACCCCAAGCAAAATATTGAACAGGATGCAGAAACTCGATCATTCGTTCATTCCTGTCATCGTGTTCTTGCTTATTTCATTCCAGCTGCTCGGGTCTAAGTAAGGTCATTGAGTACCTACCTTTTCCGCCCTACAATGCCACGAGCTTTTTATTTTTATGTTTGTGTGCTTTTGCATGCAACGTTGTTGAGTTGATGTGTTGGTTGGAGTTATATCACCGAGAGAACTTGTTTGTTCCTAAGAGAGCCGTTTTGGGCAAGTGTGAGGTTGGTGCAACTTAGAATCTGCTAAAAACTCTCTGTGGCAAATGTTTTGCCACTGACCGTTCCGAAGCGGTTGCCCCACGGTGTATCATTTTATAATGTTTGCACTCATCATCTCTCTACTTTTATGACAGTGTCGTGAGGCTCTGTTTTTTTGACTGTGGTCTGCTTCTATTTCTTTTTTTTACTTTTTCCATACAAACATTTACATTAAAACAAAAAAAAATAATAAAAAAATATAGAAAATATGGAAGACAGAGTGATGGTTCATGCTCATTGCTTATGCGTTCAATGTACAGCCATAGCGTATAATATTGACTAAATCCCTTGTTGTGCTTGGTACATAATCATTACAAATTATAAACGGAGATAATTAAATAATGAGTCATGCTAGGTTAATGGTTCGTAGGCATTGCACTTGCCCTGGAGGTTCATCTTTGTGTGTTATATCAATAAATATAAGTATGTGAAAAATTAAAAAAGTCTCTTTTTAAAGTTTTCGGGTTATCCTTTTGACACTCATTTTAAATAAATAAAAGGGATATTACATAAAATGGGATAAGAGACAGATATGGTTCTATCAAACTGCTTATCAACCCAATATACTCTGTCATTGTGTGAAATATCAACTTATTTCTTTGAGATATTTTTTGTTGCATGTGTGACATACCTATTGCAATATGATGAAGGGACATGATTCGAGAACTAGTGAAGACAGAGGTATTTTTTCTATGATCTGTACTCCACCTTGAGGTTCTCTATCAAAGTATTCAAAATGAATTAATCCTCTTACTAAATTTTGGCGTTAAATTTTGCACGAGTAAAACTTACAAACTGGAATAATTAAATGATACAGCAACATGGAGTCATTGCATTTGTGTACTGCAATTCCTATCAATGTCCTTAATGCATTATTGAGTGATGTTTAAACAAGGTCCCTTCAAAAACGTTGGCATTATCCTCCAAATTAATGTGTCACAGACGAACAGGCTGGCGAAAGGGGGTGCATATGAATTTGTACTTAAGTGGTTATCCTACTGAACCCCACCTTGTTTCTTTTAACCACTTAAGAGGATTTGTAGCCACCAAAAAGAGTACGAAATGAATTGCGTCAAAGAGGATAAACTAATTACCGGTTGTTCCAATAGCCATCTAAGTACCTATGAGTATGCACAGACAAACGGACGGAGACCTTCACCATATCCCTCAGGCTTATTGGTGGGGAGATAGCAAGCAGTATAATGATTGTTGATTGGTCTTCTCAACAGCCCAAACAATATTCTTGATATTAACTATTAAATGTACGTCAGAGAATACAAGATGAAGACGTAAAACTATTCATAAAAAAGAATGACATTATTTTAGAGATCACTTCATGTTTTTCATGTTTTTAAAAGTTCAGTTTCTCTCATTTACAGCTTTTAGCAATTAATTGACGATTATAACTAAGTACGCTTTGCCAGAATGATCTTGACAAAGCAAATTAAAAGTCAGTAGGGGAATACATACTGACAAAGATTGCGAGACGGTAAACTCAGAGTAACGTGTAATACACAGGAAGTCGTTTTTCAGTTATTCTAGGTATTATTCTAGTTATTCTAGGTATTCATGAACAATTGATCGACTTTTTTTTCTCTTATTAGTATCAATATAGGCACATTGACTGATGACATCACAAGCACCTGTTACCAAAATATAGCTGAACTACTGGTTGGCAAAAAGAACCAATATTTATATACATTTGATAGCAGCAGAATTTTTAACTTTAGATAACTTTTTTCTTTGTCAGCCAAATTTTAAGATTCTTATATCATTTGAAAGCTCTTTAAATTCATATTTTGAAAATATAAGCAGATTGTGAATTTTTGCTTTTAAAGAAGAAAACTAAACTAATTTATACCTGTCATTTCAGCATTTTTCTAGAAGCTCAGATGCACTATGTTTAACCATTTACAAACAAAAATGTAAACAGTTTTGACAATTATTTTTTAAATATGTGAAATATGAGTTTACAGACCTTTTAAATGATATGAAATATTGAATTATTTGATGAAAAATGACTTTGTAACTGTAATTACAAAATTACTATGTTTTGCATTTTTATCAACCGCCATGTTTTTGCCAACCCTTCAAAAAGTTACCTGTATCTCTTATCAGTTACTTGTTACTATTAATAGATTTCAAAACAATAACATTCAACGTTCCTATAGGCAACAGTCATAACGATTCCATTCTAGTTGCTTCTATTGGACTACATTCATGATTATAGAGAACTAATATGACTGGATATATTGTCATTGTCGAAATTTGTTTCCTGAGCATTTAACACAAGAGAAATAAAATAAAGTCTGGATGGGTAAATTCACGAACTTTATGTTTTTATAATGATACACATCAGAGAAAATAGTGAAGAAATATAAATAAAACAAGTTTATTAAAGGATGTACGCACACAAAATGATCTAAGTTAACATTATCTGCAACAACTCCGGGAAACACCTTTACAACTGCTTTAACTATATCCATACAATTTAAAATTGAACAAGAAAACACTTTCCTTCGGGGACCTGATGAAATATTTACAACGAGGCTAAATTCCTTTTAAGAAGAAGCCTCCGGGCAGTCATTTTTCTGTGATTCGGCTCTTTCGACAAAAAGTTTTTTTGTACTTATTTTAAACTGGTTATGCACTTGGAGTTTTCGAATTAGACCCTTCTTTGTTTTAAAATACAATTTTGTCATTCAGTGCATCGACACCATCTATTATAAAAAAACAGCCTTGTCAGGCTTTAGCTCTATTGAGATGTCTTCAGTTATTTAAAGATTCAAAGCGTAACACTGTTTCTGTCTTAACCGACATCTTAAAGACAATTTTAACTGACATTCGAAAGCAGCTAATGTAAAGAAGATCTGAACAGGGCCAGAGCTTGTAAATATCAAGGCCTACGTGTAATTGAACTTGAGTAGAAAAATCCAACTTCCTCTCACTTGGGATTTGATAAAAGTTCGTTTGTTGAAAAGTATAAAATTTTATCTTTCTGTTTTGAATGATTTATTTGACATATGCAGAAAGTTTTGTTTATTCTTATTGACATATTTCAAATGATTAATTATAAACGACGCCGGTTATATAAAGTATAAATTCTTTTAGTGAGTGTCGCGTCATTTAAAAGACTTCTAGTCTATTTTCTACTGACTTCTATTTTGTTAATAACGATAATATACATGATAAGCTATATTGCTGTCAGGTTATTCTTGTCTTCAACGAACGTGTCTTCTAAAACAGTCTATCAAAAAGTTCTCTTCGCTATCATCAAATGGTATAAAGCTTGATCATCGATAGCTGGTGAATGATATCATAATATATTCGATCATAAATATTTGGTGAATGATATTGAATGATATCATAAAGTGACTTGCATAGTTTACAAATAATTGGAATTGAGTAGAAAGAACTGTGAAAAAACACAATATCTTTACCATGTTCATTTATGGCTTCTTAATATTTCGACACAAATGATTTTGCTGTGAAATTTAATTATTGTGACAGTCCTTTTAATTAAATTTACCATTTTTGTTGAAAAGGCTTAAGATGAACATTTTTATTTCTTGTTGTATTTGAGACTAAGTCGAATGAAATTTCTGTGTAATTATAATTCGCAAAAAAAGGAGAAAAGTAATGACCCATCTGATCAAAATTCTCTTCTTTTTGTGCACATCAGTTTGACCGAAAAAACTGTATTTGATACAAAGGTAAACATTTTACATCACTTCTCATTTAGGTATGATTTATGAACGACTGATGTTTTCGTGTTTACAGCTGCAGAAGGTTATCATGCCCGTTTGTCTGCAATGTTTTTGTTAACAACACTTTACTAATGCTAGTCGATATCAAAACTGTAAACTTCTAACACTCTCTGTTAATGGATGATAGATAAATATTAGACTACGGGGTTTTGCGAATTTCGTCTGATGGTTCTCGTATATTCTGAGTGAGCTAAGATAGGTGTTAGATTTATTTACCCACATAAACCTGGGTTAATCTGACAGTATTATTTAATAAATATAGTTTTATTTCTTCGCAAACATATTCTATGTAAATAATTTGTCTTATTTAGACAACAGAATGTACTTTATTATCTTTTTTTATTTTCTACCATGATTCAATTCATTTTTCCAAAACTAGACAGAAAGTTTCAACAAGTTTCGTCCACTTTTGTGTAGAAAAATATATAAGGAATTTCGACTGAAATGAACAGTCTTTTCTGAAGCTATGTGCTTCTCACTTATTTATTTATAAAGTGAAAAAAGGTACAAGTAATGTACCAGTGGGATATGAAACATTTATTTCATTTAGGCGATATTTTTTTAACGTACGTTTCTTTAGACTGCAAATGAACAATGTTTGAAAATTAAAAAAAGAAAAAAGATTTAAATAGTATTTGAATTATATGCCGAGAACAGTCGAACAAACAAATAAACAAAGTTGTCTGACTGCTACTTTTTTCTTTTAATGATTTAAACAATTCATTTCACCAACGGTAAGGAACATAACATTATTTCCGGAGAAAAGCAGCTTTCTTTTTGATTTTGTCCACTTATTTATTTACAAGAATGTGGTGCATAATAAATAAATAAATAAATAAATAAATAAATAAATAAATAAAAGAGTTACAAGAATGAACAAAGTGCTCAGAAATACCGATACTCCTTTAGTTCCAGTCGATTATAACTAAGAGGAAGTTTCCATGATACTTTGGTCAGTAGGGACATTCTGTTATAACCAAGATAGTATAAACAAATTATAGCCCGGTACAATTATTTTGTCTTACATTTGATTGAAAAATGTTCCACGTGCAGACCCTATTAATAGATTTTGAAAAAAATATATTTCACTTTATATCATTAACTAAAGAAAAAAAAAATGAAAACAAACGCTTTAGCTTGAGGTGGTTATGAGACTTACGCAGGTTGACTATGTTTCACATTAACTAAACTAAATAATAAATTTCGTCATACAAAACAGAGATGATGATGATGATGATGATAATGACGATGATTATTATTATGATGGTGATGATTTTAGTGATGCTGATATTGCTATAAGTGCTGCAAATATTTTTTATGATGGTGGCAGTTATCATCATGATGAACACAAGTAGTGTGTTTCCACTCTCGTTGTTTCTGGAAGTAATTGTGATGATGATGATTATGATGATGATGACGATGATGTTCTCGGAAATATCTACAACAAAAACAACAAAAATCACCTTAGTTCATGTTAGATTAGACACTCAGTAGTAATTACATGACTAAAATTCTTTAATAAAAGAGTGGGGGAGCAAATAGGGACAGTATTAAATCACATTTAGGTATGCATTTCACAAAGAAAATACATTCAGAATTTTGGTTATTGGACAAAATCATGCTAAACTGTAAACAAATGTAAAGAAATCTGTTATCGACGTTGTTAGACAACTAATAAGAGCCCTGGCGATAATCGCAGAATGCTAAGCTGCCTTTTCCTACTTTGCATAGTCAAAAATGTTTTCATCTGTGACATAGCTAAGTAGAGTGATGATCTATTTAAAAAACTCATGTTATAATAATTTTAAGTCAAAAACTATAAACACTGTATATTATCTTTTCAACACTGACACCTTGCCATGAAAAAAGCCGCCATGTTGATCTTCATGAGGCTAGTTACAAAGTTGCATGAAATCCCATTTTAGCAGGGATAAAAATCTGGCGATGTGATTTAAAATCTTACCATCATCGCTAGAGCCGCACAAACACACAGACACGCACGGACGCACACACACACACACACATTTAAATTTTTATAGTACTGCTACAGCTGTTGTATATTTGAGGGAATCAGTTATATATAATATAGTGATGGAATTTAAGCCCCGCTTTCCGTGAGTCCGCGCGTTCATGCCTCTACATCTCGTTTGCACAGATTTTTTTTCATATTTTGCATGTGTATGTGTCTTATAAAACTACAGCTCCTGTCAAAATTGAGGATGACACATCTAATTTTAACAGAGTAGTAGTCCTTTTTCGACTCCACATTTTGTTTCTGCACATTTTAAGAAAACCGCTTTAACAGATTTCGTTCATATTTTGCATGTTTATGTATCTTATGTAGCTACAGGTTCCTTTCGGAATTGGGCATATAATCTCCAATTTTATCAGCGTTATTACGCTTTTTTTACTTAACTTCTGATAAAAACCAAATTTTCACAGTTAAAGAGCTATGTTTGTATTTATTTGTTCACTCAATACCTATAACATTTATAATGATTTAGACATTCCACTAGCCTCTTCTTACATTTCAACCATCTTCTTATGAGCTTCTGTCAGCCTTTGAGCATGGTTGGGGCATCTGTGTCCCATGGACACATTTCTAATGTTGATCAATGTATTCAGCTGTATATATTTATAGCTTTTTTCTAATATATAACATATTGTTTAACAGCGTGAATGTATATGGAGAAATGTTTGCACAAGGGGATAATCACTGCGCGTGACTAGTCTCCAATGTGTCGTTCCAAACACTACCGTAATTATTGTATTACATTTGTCATGCAATATTCTCTTGCAAAACCTAGTCCCCAAAGACAGTCTAGAAGAAACTATATCCGCCCTTTTGTCATACCGAAAGCCCACATAATCATCCCTTTGATTGAACATGTCGCAAGAAACGGCATTCACAGACAATTGTTTAGTCCTTAGGCTGACTTTGGTATGTGCATTGCATATTATGTAATCATAAAATTTAACGTTCTCATTTCTATGCAATCAGCAATGCAGAGCGAAACAACGATTCAGAATTTTAATGAATAATATATTGACAGATGTAAAAAAATGATTCATCGAGTATTGAATGACTTAGAAAAATGAATCTTGTCTTCACGTGAAAGACGTTTCAAAAGAGGAATTTTTACTGACAGTTAAATTAGATTTATAAAATTTTCAGGGTGATTCTGAAGTAGTTTCACAAGAGTTTTGCAACAGACCGACCGGCCGACTGAAAGCTTACTCCTATATATCTCTTGGCGAGGGTATGGATACCAAAATTTGAGAATTACATTTATAAATTTAGTAGCATATACTTTTTGAGTTATCAAACGATCCATCTGTTAAAGCCATAGTTTGGACTATTTCCGTTTCTATAGCAACCTGAATTTTGATCCAAGGAACAAATTAAGGTAACGTGCATAATCTCCGTATTGCCTTCTATTCATATACCAAGTTTCATCAGCTTAGCATATACGGTTTTTATGTTGTCGTGGGATCCAGATCACTGGACAGCGGGATAGACAGACGGACAGACAAATAGACGGAGTTCAAACCTATAGTTCATTACCAATCCTTTTAAGAAATAATTGTATTCACTAAAAAAAACTTTAACTCTCCATCCACATACGTAACTACTTAGATAATAATTTGACTGGCCATATCATTTGAAAGATATACAACTACTTAGTATACTGGAAGGTATTGTGTCATCGATATCATTTCATAAATGAAGAAAATCTTCTAATAAGTATGATATTCTGATCATTCATTGGTTATTGAGTTTGGTTACTAGTACTTCGAACCCTCATATACCTTCTTGTAAAGTTTAGGTCCTGTTTCAATACCGTTTAGGGGTATTGTTAAGATGCTCAAAACGTCGGAATTTTTTTAACGTTTAGAAATAAGCCTGTGTAACCTCCCGCCGCAGATGATGATAACTTGATGTTTTCAGAAGTGTTAATGGGATTCCGTAGGTTGTTTCGTTACAATTGAAAGCAGGCAATAAGTTCCTTTTTGGCATTTCAGGTCGTCTTATTGAACCATCAAACCCGTCGTCGGAATGTTATTTTGAAAGGATTTTACGATATTCTTTACAAAAGTTTGTTTGACATCATGTCTGAATTGAATAAAAAACTGAACGAGTGCATGTATATATTAATTTTAAACCATACGAGTATTTTATGGTTTAAAAGAAGGAACATGTGTGTGTTTAATTATTGCAAAACAGAAACGCATCTAGAATGTCATCTTTTCCAAGAGACAGGATAAAGACTTGTGCCATATGTTCTTTGTTTTTTATGTCTAAACTGCAAATATTTATCTATTTAAATACGTCACGTAGTACATCATAACCACAGTAGTTCGGATCCGGAACGGAACTGTAAGTTTCAGTCTAGATTTAGATTACGACACAAAATCTTATAAAGTCTAAACTAGAGAGAAATATTTAATGGTTATTAGTTTATTTCATTACTGAGAAATAAATATTTATTTTATCGCTAAATCAAATTTCATATTGGCTATAGTGGAACAAAATTTGATTTTTTATAGCTATTGAGATGGTAAGAAAATTATCTGAGCAAGCTTAACTATAGAATTTAATATAATCAAAACTATTACTGAAAATTTTGTCGAAACAAAATCCCAATCGCTTTATTTATTATTCTCATGATATCTAATAAAAATAATTGGTGTAAAATATTTTCCCATCGTTTCTCATGCGGTAATGACTGACGCCTCTTTTTCAAATTGGATTCAAATATAAATTCCTCTCTAGTATGATGCTCAAAAAAGGACAGAAAATACGATGAATCGATAATAATTTTATAGAAGAAGAAAATTTGTTTATTATATAGTGACCTGTGATACATCTATACAATATATTTACAAACATATAAACACATTAAATAATCACCCGACCCCATGGACCTATAAGTCACTATCAAATGACATGTACAAATTTAAGTATATTACTTAATATGTTATTCTAACCTGATAACTGTTATGATTGTGTAAACTTACACCTGAATTTTTATGCCCCCGAAGGGAGGCATATAGTTTTTGAACCGTCTGTCCGTTCGCATTTTTCTTGTCCGGTCAATAACTTTGTTATTATAAGGTGGATTTTAAAATAACTTGGCATAAATATGTGGCACAATTAGAGGACGTGTCATGCGCAAGACCTGGGTCTCTAGCTCAAAGGTCAAGGCCATACTTAGGCTTCAAAGGTCATTCTTGAGATAATGCAGTGATGGTGGTGTCCGGTCTGTATCTTTGTCATTCACGATTTGATTTTAAAATAACTTGGCATAAATGTGTGTCACATTATGACGACGTGTCATGCGCAAGACCTGGGTCTCTAGCTCAAAGGACAAGGTCACATTTAGGCTTCAAATGTCATTTTTGAGATAATCCAGTGATGGTCGTGTCCGGTCAGTATCTTTGCCATTCACGAACGGATTTTAAAATAACTTGGCATAAATGTGTGTCACATTATGACGACGTGTCATGCGCAAGACCTGGTCTGTAGTTCAAAGGTCAAGGTCACACTTAGGCTTCAAAAATCTTTTTTTTTCATGATAATGCAGTGATGGTCGTGTCCGGTCTGTTTCTTTGTCATTTATGGATAGACTTTAAAGAAAAATTGGCATAAATTTGTTGCACATTATGACGACGTGTCTTGCACAAGACCCAGGTCTGTCTCTGAAAGGTTAAGGTCACAGTTGGGCTTCAAAACCTCATTCTCATTATAATGCAGTATGCAGTAATGGTTTTCTCTGGTCTGTATCTTTGTCATTCATGAATGAATTTTAAAGTAACTTGGCATAAATGTGTTGCTCATTATGATGATGTAGGACTCTTAGGCTTCAAATGTCATTTTTTGAGATAATGCAGTGATGGTCATGTCCGGTCTGTTTTTGCATAGACCAGTAGATAAGCATGGAGAATGCAGGCTATATCGTACAAATATTACGTTATTAAAGACTTTGCGTCTACTAATATCTTATTTAAGTGCCAGTGCTTAAACCTAACGTTCTTGCATTTGCATAGGCCACTGGATGAGATGTACTGAGGTCAAGTTTACTCTTTCGACTTCAAATGCCTTCTGTCTAAAATTTGGGTGTCGGGGGCATATGTCTATTTACAACGACAGTTCTTGTTTTAATTTCAAACTGATATTGGTTTGTGAAATAGATTATCACGATAACAACATTGAAACATATACCTATACATATCAGCATTTGGTTTAAGAATATGAAACATGATGATGATAGCAGTTAGAAATTGTGATAGGCTTTAATTAAGACGATAGTGAGTAGGTATACTAATTTTGAATCAAGATTGAATAGAACAATACATATTTGGGCATTTATGTTATCATATATAAGGCATCGCGTCTGTGCAAGTATGCTTTCACTAGATATTTTGCAAATTTTCGCACATGGTTTGTAAACAAAAAATTTAGTTTATCACTGTTACTGAGTCCACCGAAAACGTTGTCGTTCAGTATGGTACCTAATGTCTGACGTCTGATATCAGTATTCCGACAATGCAACATAAAGTGAGTCTCATCCACAACACAATTACTCAAGCAAAACATACGCAGTCTGTCATGCAGCGGTTCACCAATGTACCTTTCTGTTTCAACCCTGAGTGGAAGTATTCCACATCGGAACTGTGCCATTAATTCAGGAACGTTCATACTTAGTCCAATTTAAAAGGATATAGTCTTCAGTCTTAAATCTACTTTTAAACATCCTGTAAGTTCTGAGTTTAGGGGAGCGTTCCACCATATCTGACCACTGGGTATTTATAAAGATCTTTCAGTTCAGACTCGGCAGTCTTAAGATCGACCGGAGATTTACTGTAAAATACGTTTAAAAGGCCAAGTAACGTCATTACATACTTAATCTCACTGCACCAGTTATCATTAAACAGTTCGTAATCATAATCAAACATTAATTTGGTAAGCCTATCTTTATCTAAGTTGACTTGTCTATTCCAGTATCTTAGCATATTCAACCATCGTCTGTAGCGGCTTGGTACCCAACCTGTATCACCGGTTATTGCTGCCATCGTAGCAAATCTATGGACGCCTAGGTAATATCTTATGGACCTGTTCTGAACATTATCGAGTTGTTGGAAATTTTTATAACCCCATACAGTGGAGCAATAATCCATCACAGGAACAACACAGTTAAACACCAGTTTTTCATAAGATTTAACACCGAAGTCCGACATCCCGTAAATTTTTTTAATCAATCCGCCAAGTGCACGACTCGCGGCTTTACCTGAGGCATCACAATGGCTACTAAAAGACAGTTTTTCATCAAAGATTACGCCTAAGTAATTTAGTCTTTGACTAATTCCAAGTTATTATTTCCAATAACTAAATTGTCGTCTACTAGTTGTCGTCCTCTCCTAAAGTAAATACATTAAGATTTTTCCTTGTTGTTTAATACACGCCATCTCTTGCACCATTTGTGGAGCGTATCAAGCATAGTTTGCAGGTCATGTTCGGATTCCGCAACTAGGGCAATGTCATCCGCGTATAACAGTATAGATATTGCAGTACCATTAATAGGCACTCCAAGATCAAGAGCATTTATCACACTAACGAGGTCATTGACGAATATTGCAAAAAGTGTCGGTGAAAGATTATTACCCTGAGCGACACCAGAGTTACAATTGAACCAAGTTGTAAGTTTGTTATTTATTCTAATACACGATGTAGTGTGCTCGTACATACTTTTCACAGCATTGTATACTTTTCCATCTATGCCATTTAACAAAAGTTTGTATAGAAGCATGTCTCTATTGACAAAATCAAAGGCCTTCCGTAGAACTATGAACGCCTATTATAATGCAAGAGTAATACTTTAATTACTTATGTATTGTGTGTGGTGAGAATTCGCAGTTGATGACTTAGAAAAATGAATCATATTGTAGAGTTCTACAAGTTAATGTTATGTATACTCACCCACTTTGGCACTTTGACATTAGGTATATTTCATTAATTCTTGACAAGCATGTATGGTGATATAACCAGCTTTAAAACACAAGATGAGGCACATTTTGCTTTAGAATGACAAAACATACACTCATGCAAGTAGCTTATATACTAGTTTAGTCTGTACATGCTTGTGGAAACCCTTGTTGATCCTTTATTTCAGTCTGAATATGTATCCGAATTTTTCGGACATGTATATTTTCAACTGTTTGTTTATTTCCATGCGTAAATCCTTTAATATTGTGCTGAAGCATTTTTGCACTATCTGAGCAAAGTCTTATGTTTCCTTAGCATCATGTAACTTGAATTAAATCCGAAATTTATCTCGAAATGTTAGAAATTGTTGTAAACACATTTCACTAGTTTTACATAGACGCCATATTATTCGCAGTGCATTGTGGTATTGTTGTAAGTTACCAAGCGTAAATCTACTATGTACAAGAGGAAAATCGATAATTTAAACCTGTCTAAGGTACATGATACTGTTATATAGTCTCTACTTTAAACCAGTAGCGTAGACTTTACCGAGATGGCCATTATTTCTTGTAAATCAGTCTCTGTAAATTCTCTAAGACTGCAACCAATTTTACGGGTGATCAACCATTTCTTTGGGTGCACTTTGGTTGCAAGCAGACTATTTTTGGGGTGCATGTACCTGCAACCATTTTCTGGGGTGATCAGTCATTTTTTGGGGTGCGTTTTGGTTGCGGTTGCAGATTAAGTATAAATAGGCTGGGATTACCGCATTTCGGGGAGTCATGATTCAGAATTTGTAACGTAAAGCTACGCTCGGTTAAATTCTCAGTAGTCTTAATAAAAAACAAGTTTACACTAAAAGTAAGCGGGCTATTTCATCTAGATAGACATTTTTATTCACTTTAGAGTTTCGATAAGCTGTTTCATTTATAACAGATATTTATACATATTTTATAATTGTCAGTGGTAAACATTTCTGCTATTTTTATCACGGTTCACTGGTGCGCCATTTTGTTCTCGCGCGTATTCTTAGCTATGGAAAGCCGTTTACGCCGTTATGAAAATTAGAAAGTTGACAGTTAGGAAAACATTGTGAATTATTTAAGTTTTAAGGCAGCAATTATTAAGAATTGTTAACACAAGTTTTAAGTGATATTTCTGGTGCAAAGCAACTAGTTATATTAATAATAAGTGCATTTGGTAATATATAATAATTAAAGAGTGAATTTCTCTTGTGTGAATTGCAAGATTACATTATCATCTGAGTTTCACTTGTGTGAATTGCATAATTGCATGATCAATTGAATTTCTCTTGTGTGAATTGCAATATTACATTTTCAAATTTGGGAAGAACATTAGGAATTGATATTAATGCGTTAGAAATATTTCATGTTTTACTGTTGACCTATAATCGTTGAGCTTAGTGCTTTATTAAAAGTTATAAACTTAACAACGACTTTCTTCTTTGTGATGTTTTATTATAAATAATAGGAATAGTTTAATATAACCCAATGTATATTCAACATAGCAGCAGCAGTGTCACATGTCCAAATCGTGACATACTTTAATAAGTCTTATAACCAAGACTTAGTATTTATTTGCCTAAGTTGGCAACTTCATGTGCCCAGATTGTGACATATTGCGTTAGGTGTTATAACCAAATATACGGTGAAGACAGCAACGTCACGTGCCTAGATCGTGACATATTTTATGGTGGCAGCCTAGTTGGATCTGTAGAAATTACAGTATCGAGTCCACGTTAAAATTTATTATTAGAGGCAATAGACAGTAGAGAGACGACATGAACAACCCAGAGCCAGTCGATAGTGAGGGCATAATCTCCTTCATACCAGACGAAGAAGTTCAGGAGACCAACGAACAACATGAAGCTTTGACAGCCGATGAAACGTCAGAGGTTACGTCATTAATAAGCAATTGATCCGATTCACCTGACTTTGCGCAAGACAATAGTAGTGTAAGAGCTATTGGTCAAGTGGTTGAGAAGGTGAGTGGCATGACAAGTCTCCTTAAAGAGGTTGTAAGTGAGCTTCGGGAGCTCAAACAGCCACAACAAGTTGAGAGTTCAACCGAAACCAGAAGATTTGAACACAAAGCTCGGAATGATAGGGCTATGCCAGAAAATAGACAGTTGTCACCTAACGCTGAGTCATTCCGACCCAGGGCTTATGGGACAGGTAGTAAGGAAAATGAATTATCAAACCAACAGTCTTTTAGGGGTCATAGGTCGGATTCAAACCTTACTGGGGCAATTACGGGGACAGCTGTACCACCAATAAACAGTGACCCATACGTTAACCTGGTGAGAGATGAATTCCGTTGCCATGGAAACCAGCGTCAAAACAGAAGATTGCCTAGCAATGAATACTTTTATGGCCCACACAACATAAATGTTTACGACAGAAATGACAACCAGGCGTTTAACTCCCATATGCCAGATGTTAGATATAGCAGGGGCGATTTCTACAATAGCACCCCACCCAACTACATGCACAGAGGTTCCCGTGATGCAAATCATGTAAAATTTCCATCTTTCACTGGAAAGGAAGATTGGGTGGTTTGGATCACTCGCTTTGAAACGATTGCAGAGAGAATGGGATGGAATGAGGATGACAAACTAGATCAACTTTTACCGAAAGTGGAAGGTCAAGCGGCCGAGTTTGTTTTTTCACAATTACACCCGGCAGCCTTGCGGAACTACAACGTGCTGAAGACCGAGATAAATAACCGATACAGAGTCATAGAAACCCCTAAACTGTATGCCTCCAGGTTCAGTAGGAGATCTCAAAAGGTAGGCGAGACAGCAGAAGAGTATGCGGCAGAGCTGAAAGTGCTGTATGACAAAGCACATGGTTTCCGCGACCGAAAGACAAGGGATGAAGACTTGGTCAGGCGTTTCTTAGATGGCTTAAGGGATGATGACATTCGGTTTGAGGTTGAGTACAACAAGGAACCTGAGACTATAGACGATGCGGTATTCCAGGTGGTGAGTTATATTCACACGCGTAATCTTAGGGATCGGAGGTCAAAAGAAAACATCAGATGGGCTAGCGAAGCAAGGATAACAACAGATGAAGGTGAACCTGGGGGAGAGATAAGACAAACACATGTCGAAGAAACTAAAATTTCGTACAAGCGGACAAATAAGACACATGACACAGGCCTAGCGAAAGAAATGACAAATGATGAGGAGCAAAAGGCTATCTTAAAATCAATTTTACACCGGCTACAAAAGGTCGAAAATCATTTTGTCGAGAACAAGCCACGAAGACAAAACAAGGGCGAAAAAGAATGTTTTAGTTGCCACAAACTTGGACATTTTGCGCGGGACTGCCCAGAGAAGTCAGATCGTCAGAATGACAAGGGTGGACACCAACAGAGCGACAAGACCGAGCATGAGAGAAAACCTTTAAACTACAAGGGACCGGCTCTTGTGGCCAAAGGGCGGTCCAACAGGATGTAGGAAATGTTGAAGGCCAGAACGAACTGAAAGCAAATGATTTTTTAGAGGCAACCTTTAAAGATAGCATTGGAGATGAACTCGAAAATCGAAGACCAAAGGAGATAGAGGATAAGACAAGAGTGAAGCAGTGTAGGGGAATGAGTAGTGGGGTTTACATCAGAGGTTTGGTGGAAGATGTACCCATAGTATTCACTGCCGACACGGGGGCTTCGAGAACTGTCATATCCACGAAGGTATACAACAAGATTGCTGTCGAGAAACGGCCAAAGTTAGAGAGTTCATCATGCTTAATAGGGGCTGGTGGATTGCCGATCCAAGAGTGTGGGCAAGGACATTTCGTTATTCGCCTGGGGTTGCACTTAAGGTCCATAGAGGCTGTAGTTGCCGACATAGAGGACGAGGCATTATTGGGTTATGATGTCCTTGAGGGAGGTAGTCAAGGGGCTGACATTTTACTTAGCCAGAATAAGATCATCTTGGACGGCGTAGAAATCCCTTGCTTTCAAGTAGGGCGAAGCCATACAATTAAGAGAGTAGTGATGGCTGACGATGCGCAAATTCCGGGTAGGACAGAAGCCCTCGTAGACGTGTACGTTGAGAGGAACGAAGGCGATGATCATGATCAGAATGGGAAGTATATTATAGAACCAACCGAACAATTCGTAGGAAGGTATCATATGTTAATGGCATCTGTGCTGGTAGACATCAATGCATCAACCACTAGCAAGGTAAGAGTTTTGAATCCGTTTTCTCACACTGTGACCCTAAGACAAGACGCGGAAGTAGGAAGGGCAGAGAGAATTGAACTTGTTTTGAATACCATCGCTGAAAGAGAAAACCCAAATGAGCTAGTTAATTTCAACCGAACCCGTAGAGTTGGCACCGTGCATAGGCAAGACAGTACTAGACGAATGCCATTCGAAGCAGCCGTCGAGAGCGAGGTTCCTGGGCACTTAAAAGAACTCTTTGACAAGTCGACACAGGGTCGATCAGAAGTCGAAAAGCAAGCCGTTGCAGGTCTGTTTGTCAAGTACAGAGACACGTTTTCAAAGGACGAGTGGGACATTGGTCTTACGCACCTAACTGAGCACTCGATAGATACAGGGGATGCGAAACCGATCCGTCAAAGACAGAGACGCGTTCCCCTTGCTTTTGCGAATGAGGAAAGACAAGCAATAGATGATCTTATGAAAAAAGGTGTGATCAGGGAAAGTACGTCGCCATGGGCCAGCCCAATTGTACTAGTTCGGAAGAAGTCCGGCGCGGTTAGGCCGTGTGTTGATTACCGAAAAGTCAACAGTTTAATCAAGCAGGATGGGTTCCCGTTGCCTCGCATTCAGGACTGTCTGGATGCAGTATCAGGATCAAGCCTGTTCAGCAGTTTTGACTTGACCAGCGGGTATTTTCAAATACCCCTGAAACCAGAAGACATTCCGAAGAGTGCGTTTGTGAGCAAATACGGCCAATACGAGATGACAAGGATGCCCTTCGGCTTGTCAAATTCGGCTAGTACATTTCAGCGCACAATGGAGTTGGCTCTCCAAGGACTGCAGTGGATTACTTGCCTTGTGTACATAGATGACATAATAGTGTTTGCCCCTGACTTTGAACAACATCTACGCAATGTGGATGAAGTTCTTGGGAGGATCCGTGATGCTGGCCTGAAGCTAAAACCAGAGAAATGCCAGTTGTTGCAGACCGAAGTCATATTTTTGGGACATGTAGTGTCAGGCAAGGGGGTCAGCCCTGACCCCACTAACATTGCGAAGATAGTTGGTTGGCAAAGGCCTCAAAATGCTAAAGAAGTGAAACAATTTGTCGCCACGGGATCATACTATCGAAGATTTGTAAAGGATTATGCAAAAATTGTGCGACCACTGACAGATCTCACAAAAAAAGAAAGTCAGTTTATTTGGGATGCAGCATGCGAGGAGGCTTTTAATAAAGTGAAAGAGATATTAACAAGTCCGGATGTAATGGGGTACCCGTTAAACGACGGCGGCACATTCTATCTAGATGTAGATGCTTCGGGGCAAGGAATAGGGGCCGTGCTCCAACAAGAACAAGGGGGTCGAGAACGTGTCATTTCCTATGCAAGTAGGTCATTAAACAAGGCTGAACGCAACTATTGCGTTACTGAACAAGAATTGTTAGCCATTGTGTTTTTTGTACAGTATTTCAGGCAGTACCTGCTAGGACGCAAGTTCATTGTCCGAAGCGATCACAAGGCCCTGACCTGGCTCTTCAGCCTGCAAGAGCCTAATGGAAAGATTGCACGATGGATAGAAATCCTTGCTCCTTTCGACTTTAGCATACAATACCGACCCGGAAGATAGCAGGGGCATTGCGATGCCTTGTCCAGATGTGAGAACCCAAGAGATTGCAGTTGTAGTAGTGTGGACATGAGCGAGCCCCTTAAATGTGGCCCATGTGACAAGTGTCGCAGAAGAGCCACAGAAATGTTGGCTAAGGCAAATGCGGATACCTGTCCTGCCGAGGGGAACAAAATAGAAAACTTAAGAAAGGTAAATGAAGGTGCCAGCACCTCAACCGAGCACGGTAGTGAAGACAAGGCTAGTACAAAGGGGGTCGATAGAAACCGAAGAGGGGACAACTGGCTTAGTCTTCAGTTACAAGAAAATGTTGGCATAACACAGAGACAAGATCCTGATATTGCAATGCTGATCGAAGCACTAGAAGCCGGAGAAAAGCCAACAAGCGAGATCATGACGGTAAAAAGTCCAGCCGTAAGGCACTATTGGATACTCTGGGATACTTTGGTCTTGAAGAACGGTGTACTGTACAAGGCATTCGACAAAAGAGACGGCACTGATAAATATATGCAGATGATCTTACCACGTTGTCATATACAAACTATAATGCAACAAGCTCATGACTCACTTGTTGGAGGACACCTAGGAATAAAGAAGACAAAAGCTCGCATCCATACACACTACTATTGGTTTAGAATGAAAGAGGATATAAGACTTTATATCCAACGTTGCGATGTTTGCGCAGCAGACAGGAAACCGCAAAAGCCACCAAGAGACCCACTTGGTAGGCTCGCTGCAGGGGCACCATGGGACCTTTTAGCTGTCGACTATGTTGGTCCATTCCCAGTAACCCCTCGCAATAACAGATATGTATTGGTGCTGACCGATCACTTTTCAAAGTACGCAGAGGTCATTGCTGTGCCCAATCAATCGGCAGAAGAATGCGCTGCGCGCATACTGAATGAGGTCATTTCAAGATGGGGTACGCCTTTGGTGCTTCACTCTGACCAAGGCCCTACGTTTGAGAGCAAAGTATTTAAGTCCTTGTGCTCTATGCTGCAAATAAAGAAGTCAAGATGTAGTGCCAGGAATCCGAGGGGTAACGGCCAAGCTGAAAGATTTGTAAAAACACTAGTTGCGATGGTTAAAGCATATCTTGTCGGGGAGCAGAATCAATGGGACCTTAATTTAGGTTGTCTGGTGGGTGCATATAGGTCGACACCCAATGAAGCCACCAAAATGTCTCCAAATCTACTCGCCATCGGCCGAGAAATTCGTATGCCAGCGGACTTAATATTTGAACACGTTAGTGAAGTCAATCAAAACACAGGGAACCTCTCAGACTATGTCATTAGCCTCAAAGAGAAAATGTTGCGCGCCCATGAGGTAGCAAGGCGACACCTTGGCTCGAACGCAAAAAGAAACAAAGAAATATACGACGCAAAGATGTTTTTTACAGATTACAATGTCGGTGACCTAGTTTGGTACCTACATGAGACCAAGAAAGTCGGAGTTGCTCCGAAACTTGAAAAAACATATGATGGCCCTTATGTGATCAAAGTGAAGCTGTCAAAAATAAACTTTGTCCTACAACTTGATGGCAAGGGGACGGAAAGAATCGTTCATCATAACAAGCTTAAGCTGTACGAAGGAGTGAACCCGCCTAGATGGGCCAGGCAACTCGTGACAAAATTTAAGGGCAAGCCCGGTGAACAGCACTAGTTCAGTTAGTGCATTTTGTGATCGAGCATGTTGCATGTGTTATACAATCTGTGTTGATTTCTATTTTTTTTTTTTGTAAACTATAATAAATGGTAGGTGATTATGGTTTTGCAGTGTTGTTTACTCACATTAATAAATCTTCTGAAATGTGAACTTGTTTGTCACTTTGACGTGATAGCGTTTTTTTGTTTAACCTAGAGAAAACCCGTTGCCTAGCAACAGACATAGAGATATTTATTGCAGACGAGCGTACTGCCTAAAACTATTACAGGTGTTTAATTAGAGATGACCTTTTGTAAAGCAAAGTCTTTAATGAACTTGTGGTCGCATAGTCAAAAGGCATACATTGTGCTAGTGGTAGGTCGAGAAGAGTGGTAAGCCGAGAGAGACTAATCAGATTTTAGTGACAACTAGTGTTTTATTGCGCGACATTAGGTTATTTATGAAATCGCATTGAGTCGATAAAAGTTGCAGTTTTAGATTAAGTACATACTTAACATAGCAGCGAGCGGATGTCGCCGAAAAACGCGTTACTCGCTCAAGCTCCAGGCTCAACAGTGACCGTGAGAGTAGGGGTGTCAGCCAAGTTCTTAGAGCCTCTTATTCTGTGTATTTTGCAGGCAGGGATGACGTTGTCATTGTATAGAAGACGCAGAAGGGCTTACCAGTGCAAGCATTGTTACAAGATCGATAGAAGAGGGCGTATGATTTCACACATCCTTAAGGACCATGTACCACTTGCTAGGGCACCGTACTATTGTACTTTCTGCCTCTTCAGATGTACAGACAGGCAGTCTCTCCAGAACCACCTCACGCGTTACTCGAGGCACAAGGAGAAGGAGGTACTTATGGGAGTCCCAGATTACACTGACGTTCTGGTGAAGGCCTCAGAACCTTATTGGGTAGGAGACGAAGATATGGCTCAGCTCGGTCAGGAAGAGTCGGCACGATGGTATGCGAGGCAGAGTAAGGGAACACCCGATGGTAACCCAGACGACAGCGAGGGCCTCTACGAAGACGATGAAGATGTGGTCGTTGCAGACGGTAGAACTCTTCCACGGTGGCTGGTCACAGACGACAACCACAACCTTGCTGGAGCGTCAAAGAGAATGACCGGTAACATGTCATGTGCGGGACAGGCTCAGACTCTAGCAGCACAGTTCCCGTCGTTTCCACAGACACAGCACTTGGGTTCAGGTCTCCCACCAGCTTCTATGCAGTTAGAGCTTAGTCAACGCAAGGTGTCTGCTAGTTTCCCTTTAGTCACTGGTACAACCGGCACCTACTCCACAATTGCCTCCACTTTTCCTTCTGGGGTACTGCGTCTTCCAGACGTTAGTATGGGTCCAAACCGAGGCCTAATGATGCAAACTCCTATTGGTCAGACGTTGGACCAGGCAGACAGAGTGACAAGGTTGCAGCCTAACAGTTCCAAACGACTCAACACCCCAAGCCCAAGACTGCCCATTACATCAAATCACCAGGGGTATGTGGCACAAAAGGTCAGGCTTCCATTGACGCAGAGATCTGCAGAACAGTCTCAGATGGCACAGGGGATACCTCAGCTTCCTGACCTACTAACGGATGACTTGGAGTGCCCAATTGTCGATGTAAATGAGGCGCAGGGTTCCAGTAGTATCACTACCAACCTGTCATACCCAGCTGTAGGTGTAAGTGCGGGTCGCCAAAAGCAGGAGACAGTCCAAGATATTGGAATCAGTATTGACCAGCTTCTGTTTACGCCAAATACGTCAGCAAAGTCATCATTAGGAACTCCTGTGCAAGATGAACTTCAGCTCCAAGTGACTGATGTGCACGACCCCTTATACCAGGAAGTCTTTGGTACGAACAACCACCCACCAGCAAAGAAACCAAGGGCTGAACCTGTACTTGTTCAGCAGGAAGTTCCTAGTAAGCAGTTAGTAGGGTCTGGTGGGACAGAGGAGACATCAGCTACAGTAGAAAGGGAAACCACAAAAGAAGGAGTGACGCAGTCATGCAAAGTGCCCCAAAGCAGCAAAGAGAAGCACCCGTTGAACATAGAGTTCCAGCAGAAGAATGAGTTGACAACAGCTGAGGCCATAATGGAAGCCGCCAAAATGATCTGCAAGGCATTGGATGACCAGACTCGTGCCGAACGATGCTCAGAGAAGGCCTCGTTAAAGATCGCTGGGGAACTTGAAAGGATCGAGAGAAAACTGACGAAAATGGAGCGAACAATAGCGTCAAGATCTAGAGGAGAGACATCAATAGAGGGTGAAGAGAGATCAATAACAACAAGGAGAACGTGATAGTGGAACAGAGGAATAGCGGGCAAGGGGAGAATGACACTAGTAAAAAGAGGGAACCGTTAAAGAGCGTAATTCGCCAGGTGAAGAGGAAGAAGTGAGGAAGAATTTTGAGCTCTCTCGGGAACTTTCTAAGAGACTGGTTGTTTTGTTTTAACTCTTGGCAGATTAATTTGGATAAGGCGCTCGCTCCGGCGAGTCCGCGTGCAGCCATTTAAGGATAGGGCAGTGTGCGGATAAAACGCCCGCAAATGTTAAGCGGGCCCTCTCGATGCAAGTCCAGGTTGTAATGCATCGAGAGGGTAGGATAAAGGTCATCCTGGAGCACAAACAATCAACAATGAAGAAGTTGCCTTAAATATCACAAACAAACTGTAAAAAAATTCTATAAGGACTTTTAATATCTTTAACAAACTGTAGTGTAAAATAAAAAAATACCGTGTGTGATAATACAAAAGACATTGAACCTTTAATGACTTTGGTGTGTTTTAAATAGACTGTTGTTAATGATGTGAATTACGCGTCAAAAGTGTGAAGCAATTTAAGTTCATTATGGCAAGTGTTATTTTTCAAGTCAATTTATTGGTATGGCAACAGGAGTTTAGCCATAGAAACAAGGGGGTATTGTAGAGTTCTACAAGTTAATGTTATGTATACTCACCCACTTTGGCACTTTGACATTAGGTATATTTCATTAATTCTTGACAAGCATGTATGGTGATATAACCAGCTTTAAAACACAAGATGAGGCACATTTTGCTTTAGAATGACAAAACATACACTCATGCAAGTAGCTTATATACTAGTTTAGTCTGTACATGCTTGTGGAAACCCTTGTTGATCCTTTATTTCAGTCTGAATATGTATCCGAATTTTTCGGACATGTATATTTTCAACTGTTTGTTTATTTCCATGCGTAAATCCTTTAATATTGTGCTGAAGCATTTTTGCACTATCTGAGCAAAGTCTTATGTTTCCTTAGCATCATGTAACTTGAATTAAATCCGAAATTTATCTCGAAATGTTAGAAATTGTTGTAAACACATTTCACTAGTTTTACATAGACGCCATATTATTCGCAGTGCATTGTGGTATTGTTGTAAGTTACCAAGCGTAAATCTACTATGTACAAGAGGAAAATCGATAATTTAAACCTGTCTAAGGTACATGATACTGTTATATAGTCTCTACTTTAAACCAGTAGCGTAGACTTTACCGAGATGGCCATTATTTCTTGTAAATCAGTCTCTGTAAATTCTCTAAGACTGCAACCAATTTTACGGGTGATCAACCATTTCTTTGGGTGCACTTTGGTTGCAAGCAGACTATTTTTGGGGTGCATGTACCTGCAACCATTTTCTGGGGTGATCAGTCATTTTTTGGGGTGCGTTTTGGTTGCGGTTGCAGATTAAGTATAAATAGGCTGGGATTACCGCATTTCGGGGAGTCATGATTCAGAATTTGTAACGTAAAGCTACGCTCGGTTAAATTCTCAGTAGTCTTAATAAAAAACAAGTTTACACTAAAAGTAAGCGGGCTATTTCATCTAGATAGACATTTTTATTCACTTTAGAGTTTCGATAAGCTGTTTCATTTATAACAGATATTTATACATATTTTATAATTGTCAGTGGTAAACATTTCTGCTATTTTTTATCACGGTTCACTGGTGCGCCATTTTGTTCTCGCGCGTATTCTTAGCTATGGAAAGCCGTTTACGCCGTTATGAAAATTAGAAAGTTGACAGTTAGGAAAACATTGTGAATTATTTAAGTTTTAAGGCAGCAATTATTAAGAATTGTTAACACAAGTTTTAAGTGATATTTCTGGTGCAAAGCAACTAGTTATATTAATAATAAGTGCATTTGGTAATATATAATAATTAAAGAGTGAATTTCTCTAGTGTGAATTGCAAGATTACATTATCATCTGAGTTTCACTTGTGTGAATTGCATAATTGCATGATCAATTGAATTTCTCTTGTGTGAATTGCAATATTACATTTTCAAATTTGGGAAGAACATTAGGAATTGATATTAATGCGTTAGAAATATTTCATGTTTTACTGTTGACCTATAATCGTTGAGCTTAGTGCTTTATTAAAAGTTATAAACTTAACAACGACTTTCTTCTTTGTGATGTTTTATTATAAATAATAGGAATAGTTTAATATAACCCAATGTATATTCAACATAGCAGCAGCAGTGTCACATGTCCAAATCGTGACATACTTTAATAAGTCTTATAACCAAGACTTAGTATTTATTTGCCTAAGTTGGCAACTTCATGTGCCCAGATTGTGACATATTGCGTTAGGTGTTATAACCAAATATACGGTGAAGACAGCAACGTCACGTGCCTAGATCGTGACAATATGTCCTACTGCGGCTGATGAATGTTGTCTATGCGCTCTTATACAACACAACAAGATACAGATATTGAAGCTGGGTGGCTCAAATTAACTAAACAATAGTTTCAAATATTTTTTATTAACTAATTAAGAAATAGTGATCGCGTGACGAATGTCCTTTAGGCTTAATAGAGTATTTACGCTACGTACCTATTTAGACGTATGTATTTATTCGAGTTTGCCTTCATAATGTGTCTGATTTGTTAAGATATACAAACGTTCTAAAACCGTTCAACTTTTGTAATGCTGCAAAGGCTTTACAAAGAAATACAGAAATCTTTGCATTTTTAAGGTTTATAGAAGTTATGAGATCGAAAAACATACACTCGTCTTTATTTCTGGTAGTTTAACGCAAAGTATTATTCTAAACAATTTTTTATTCTTCATATTACAACAGATGCATATTTAAACTGGCTCAACAAATGAGCCAAAAAATAATCTGATCGCTGTCGTTTATAACAGATCAGCGATCGAAGTGTTGTTATTAAACAAATGTTTTTTAAGACAAGACTTTGCAGGACCTCGTCGTCAAATGTCTGGTTTTCATCAGGTCATTACAGGAACGTTTTTGAAACGGATATTAACCTTTCATAACTTTGATTCGATGTTTTCAATTTTAAGAAAAAAGTCCTCATCAAGTCACATTGGGCGGGAATGATAGACGCTCGAGATGGAGTCTATACTCGTATATATATGCGTTATTGATTAGTTTCCTCAAAGACTTCGTATGAAATGTAAATCATATTTTCATAAAGAAAATGTACTAAATGTCGCCGTTGTTTTTCTGTGTGATATACCTTTCAGTATATTGTTTTCACTGATTTACTGTTGTTTCCAGACCTTAAACATCAGCAAGATGATGTCGACTTTCTGAGAAAATCATTGGCAGAAAAAACAACAACAAACAAACAAAAACGTGTATATTCAGAAAATAATTATTGTAGCAGAGGAAACTATCCTCGTTTACATGATAGCATTAGCAG
Organism: Cyclina sinensis; assembly: GCA_012932295.1. Taxonomy (NCBI): domain Eukaryota; kingdom Metazoa; phylum Mollusca; class Bivalvia; order Venerida; family Veneridae; genus Cyclina; species Cyclina sinensis. Next base: position 40,265,255 of record JAAONU010000017.1, read on the forward strand.
AGGTTCAGACTATTTTGAAAAATGACTGATGTCTGGAGCAAGTTATTGATATCAAAATCATTTTTCAGGTAAAGTGCCATTTCTGTTACTTCATGCTCTTCATTATCAATCATATAATCAAACTGTAGGCTGAAGAAAATGTATCATACATGAAGTAACATCTATTTTAAAAGGTTTGCTTAAGTCTAAATGTATGTATAGTAAAGAGAAACCTTGTTACCGGTGTTAGTTTATACTAGCAATAATCTGATATTTCTTTGAAAGTAAACAAAATGCACCTGCACTTGGTCGAGCTTCCAAATTCTTATTAAGCTGTGGTCTGTGAAAACCATTGCCTAATTTTTATTACTCAATTCATGAAATCTAAAGCTGACATTAAAAGTGTTAAAGATTGTCACCAAAATAAGTTATATTCACTGTCCCCTTTATATAGGACCTTTGCCTTTTCTGAAGTGGCAATCATTTGAACTATATATCTGTTTAATAGGGTAAAAGAAGGCGTAAATCTCAGCGAATAAATTTCGGCTAGCGGTTTAAATGTCGTTATTTTTTAATTGAAACTGACAAAATCCAGCACGTTTTGAACTTGAGTAATTGAAGAAGAAAATCTATCGCTTGTTGTGATAGAGTAAGTGGACAGAACGTCGATATAATTTTGAACAGCACCGAAGGTGTTTGAATGGAAAAAACGCCAACATCGCACAAGTGATAAAAATTCATTTAATATGTGTGTTTTTTACTGTAAATACAAAGAACATGGAACTGTTAACCTCATCCTCATTTAAAACATGTTTTAGGTATTCATTAACCTTTCTTAAATGGACTTGTCTATCTTTGAACCATTTACCATTTCTAGGTATATTAGTTGTAAAACATACTGACTGAATAGTGAACACCGCATATCATGATCAGATTGCACGTAATTTCCTATATTAAGGCAATATCGAAAATCTCGCAGTCTATCCGTATTTGTTACTCATTGTGTCTAAGTTCGGAAATGCATTTGCTTAGTTAGTCCCAAATTTATTACCCAACCTCGGTTTTGAGCCCAGAGCAACTACAAACAAATGTTTAAATGTTTTACTTCAAAAGTTTAACATTCTTTCCTTAAGTATATCTTATAATTTCGTAATATCATTCTATATGTTTGTATTTTTCACATGGTATATATATATATATATATATATATATATCTGTCTGTCTGTGTGTGTGTGTGTGTGTGTGTGTGTGTGTGTGTGTGTGTGTGTGTGCATTAATGTTAATCTATGAAGAAACTATGTAATGTATCCAGTGGACGCGTCACGGTCGCTTTACGTTCTAATTTTCGTATTTTGCATAGTTTTACTTTGAATGTCTAAAATCCAGTTACTAACAGTAGATTGAAAAAAAAAAGACTGTTTATATATTTCCAAAAAAATAAAAACAAGCGCTACGTTCCAATGAACGCCATGCCCGCGGGGGCGCTGACCTTTGACCCCGTGACCTCTAAGTGGATCTGGCGGGTAGAGTATATCAACATGCATGCAGCTGTGAAGTTTGGAGGATGTAGATGGAAGGATTGCCGTGTTCATAAACATATGAAAGAATCCCGCACCTCAATTTGAATTGTTTGTTCGTTTTCTTTACTTTTTTTTGTTTGAGACGTTCTATGCATTGTAAAATAAACCTAAAAAAACAAGCTCTACATTCGAATGAACGCCATACCCTGGGTTGGCGTTGACCTTTGACCCCTTGACCTCTGGGTCTAGTGGGTAGAACTCTTCAAGGTGCATGCACCTGTGAAGTTGGAGGCTGTAGGTGGAAGGACTTCCGTGTTATGGTAAAGGTTAAAGTTTTGTGACAAACAAACAAACAAACAAACACACAAACAAACCAAAAATAATATGCGCTCCCTCCGGGAACATAAAAATGGCAAATCTTTACTCATGATATTTTAGAAGCAAAAAAAGTCAGCTGTTTTAAGGGTTTAAAGTTATACCGTTTAACATTTCTTGAGAATGATATACATTTTTTTCCCGATTATAAAGTCGGAACCGTGTTGCCTCTAAATAAGCAAATATTTCAGTTCGTTACCCTGAAAACCTTATATCAACATTGTTTTAACAGAGTATACATTCGCTCGCCTGAGAAACGATTTGTTGAAGACACATTTTGTAAAGCTTCCGAGCTTAACACTCCACAATAAGAAAAAGAATAGTTTGTCTAATAAATAACTTGCGTGACTAAATAGATAAATGACAAAAATATGGTTAATCTTAAAGGAAGTCATTAAAACGAACATATGAGAACGGAACATATTTTACGAAAATAATTTCGATACTCTCGTTCTCCTTCCATCTGATCGTTGTTTTGATCACGAACAATCAATCAAAACATAGTAGACAGACAAATAGAACTATGCGAATTTTAAGTGTCACTAAACAATGGAATTCACAAAGATTTTTAATATAATAGGTCATTTTATTCTGTATTCTGGCCTGTTTTTCTCGTTTCGACGTTAGTTTACAGACTAAATTGCTAAAATTAAAGGAGGAGTAATGTCTTTTTTATTTCTTCAGGACTTGTTTTGGTTGTTTTGTTCCAAAACTATCTTGTTTATTCTGATATCAACCTTCAAAAAACATAAAATCTAACCATGTAAAATTGTCCAATCCCTTAAATTTTACAAAATCACTGTTAAGATTGGAAAAGATATTTATATTATGAAATTTCAGCCTATTCTATCAGAAGAAAAGGAGAAACATTTTTCATGTCGAATATTTTCCTATTAAGTTCTACATTAAATAGGTGTCTGAAGATGGCACTGAAGATGCTATGTTGTTGAGCAAACCAGAAAAAATGTTTATATTAAAAATCAAAAGGTCAATCTTTGACAGAAAAAAATCCGTTTGTGTTTTTTTTCTGTTCCTAATCCAAGCATTTCTTTGTTGGTAGGTAATGTATCATCCATACACATGCACAATGTTTCTGTGACAATACTGTCACTTCTGTAATACGCCAAGGACAAACCAAATTTTGACCAGACGCAATAAACATCAAAGTAAGGATTTAGCATATCTGTTCCAAAGTTTCTAAAATTACTTAAAGTTTATGAAGTATGGTCAGTTCATGTTTTAAAGCAGACCTTTGTGTAACAGTACCTTTATATCGAATTCGTTCACACATTATCTGTAATTTCTAAGTACGTCAGTGACTATGACCATATTTTGGTTGTCATTGCAAAATATTGCACTTAAATGTAAAGAGAGGATGCAAAGTGTGCCGTTAAAATCATGCGATTTATATCAAGACGTTTTAACAGGACTTCCAGGAGATAAGGAGAAAGAAATAAAGCAAAAAAAAAGACATTTGTTTTCAGTATTTTCATTGTTAGAAAGAAAAGCATAAAATACTTGTGTTATCATATTCAATTCTAAATTGTGTTTGACAGCATACATTTGATAGAATAAATCAGGTAGACAAGTTTGATTGCTTATACTGAAACTATTTATCTTAATCTTATTGTCTAAATATGTCTTGTCTGTATTGAACATATTTTATGGAGGCAGGTTGGCGTATGTTTTCCACGATTAGGCACGTAAGCCTTTATTTGCGCCTATTCATTTTGCTGCAGTCAACAACTAAGTAACGAATTAAACTAAACACTTGAATCTCTGTGAAGTTAGCAGACTAGCAGACTAACTTCAGCAGACTAGCAGACTAACTTCACCACACTTGACCAGTTTCAGAAATTGTGTACTGTAAAATCTAAATTGCATTTATATTTAAGCCTCCAACCAAAGCATACGATAAGTCATCCTGATCAATCAAGACAAAATTTAAGATTTATTGTTTTTATTCTATTAAATTGACGAAACCAAATTGTGTTTTATGTTAACGTACCGTGTTACAAAGCTTTAAGATTTTAGACTTTTGAAAACGTTGTGGACCTACTTAGTGTTGAACTTATCTTTCTTGATAAGTAGCGGGACTCCGAGATATCCTGACCAGCTCTCTGGTATTCTGTTGGTTTTTGTAGGCACAGGTAGCAAAGGTATTTCTTAAAGTTCTTTCTGAAGTTTTGACTAAATATACTATACAGTATCGGGTTAGCGGCTGAATTTACGTTTGAAATTACGATGCTGAACACACGGAACGACCAGGTCACTTGAAACGGTTTTGGAGAAAATGTGTCATAGAACAGAAGGATCTGTGGTGGAGCGTAGCATACAATGTACACGAGCACACTTGATGCCAACATCTTCACAACGTCTTTTCTTGCTTTGATAGTATCCGATGTTTTGTCATGTTTTAGCCGTGTGTCCTTCCTCATTTGAAATCTTGCATGGAGTTCTTCGGTACTAGCATACAGTTTCTTGCCAATCACAGCATACAATATTACCTGTTTAAGGAAACAGAAATATACTAATCTTTAGTAAGTACCTAAATAAAATATGTTTTCCTATTTAAATGGTTTTTTCTGACTAACTTAAAATAATAATAACAAGAGATGTTTGTAAAACATATATGTCCTCTAGCGCCTTATCCCTAGAGACAGCCATGAAATTTTTGACGAGCTGGGACCAAGCGTTCTATAGTTATTGATGGGAAACCATTTTGCTATTCAAGGACACTGTGACCATGGCCTTTGACCTGTTGACCTGAAAAACTAAATTTCTCATTTACAAGTCATGAACAACTTATACACAAAGTTTGAGGAACATGGGTCCAAGCCTTCTACACTTATTCACAGGAAGCCATTTTGTTTTTCAACGTCACTGTGACTCTTGAACTTTGAACAATGAAAAATGATAGTTGTCATCTACTGAAAATGACAAACCTATGTCTGACGAACCTAGGCCCAAGAATTCCCTAAATATTCAGCATAAACTGTTTTCTTTTCAAGGTTGCTGTAACCTTGACCTTTAACCGATTAACCCTAAAAACTACAGGATTCATCTTATTGTCATGACCAACCTACCTATGAAGTTTTGAGGAGCTGGGCCCAAGCGTATTTTGCTATACAAGGTCACTGTGGCCTTGACATTTAGAATGTTGTTTCACTGCCAGAAATATTAAGTGAAATATTAGAGACTTATTGCAACTTGGTCGCTTAATATACTTGAAACACGAGTTTATAAGGCATTGCTTTAATTCTCATTAATTAATGTTGAGGTTGTAAGATCTTAAAATGACAAACACGAGCACTTACTGTGTTTAAAGAATTTTATGACATTTTATGTACCTGCAGTAAAAATCTTCGTACAAAAATGTTTTGCAGAGGGTCTTATTTTTTTCATGTTTAACTTCATTACACGAATTGCAGGTAAATTGCATCTTTTTTCCTATTTTCACAAAAAGAAACATAAACATTTGCTATCTTGTGGGCGTATAAATCTTAATTTGTATCAGTAAGCAACCATATGCGCTTGTAAAAGATCTGTTCTTGGCACCAGAGCACTCTTCGACGTTCAACGGCCAGATCGATAATGTCGTAATCTTAAAGATTTGACAAGGATCATTTTCGAAAGTTTTGGTGTTTGTTTTCTGTTGCATAATAAAATCAACCCACCTGAACTGTCACCGGTATGAAATAGAAGAAGACAAACTGCACATATTCAAAGACCTGATGGTACTGACGCTCTGGAAACATAATGAAACAGTGTTCGTATGGAACTGACGGATGAGGAAACGTCAGTGTATTGTAAATCATCGTCGGCAATCCAAAAGCTAGCGAGACTGGCCATATAAACAGTATGGCGAAAACGATTTTTCTTCTTCCGCACAAGATGTGGGCTTTCAGTGGATACACTATGGCCACAAATCTGAAGAAAAAAAACATGACAGCAGAAGTCTAGCAGATTAAAAAAGAACATGTAAACTGATAAAAGACATGAAAAACTTTAGAATTATATACAGATATGGACCTTTTAGCTGGTGAATATGCTGTGATATGTACCTAAAAAATTAATATTGACCGAGGCTACATATCACATCATATTTACCAGCTAAAAAGTCCATATTTGTTTTATTATATAATCTATAAATAGCTTTTATATGGCACATTTTGTTCTTATATCGCTGTCAATCGAACGCATCGGAAACGTCATAATTCACAACATCCTGTCAGGTGGCGGTTTCGACGGAATTTGCCGAAACGGCCTTCGTCATTTCCCGAAAGTGAGTTTCGCCGGAAATGTCCGAATTATAAACAGATGCGGGGACTTCCAGGAAATCTATTTATAAAAAACTGGTCAATATGCTCTGATATTTACCGTTATTTTTTCACAAAAAGTTACGCCTGCACCAGTCATAGAAAGGCATTTAAAAGCTTTTTATAGGTTATATAATAAACAAGTAGTTTTCATTGTCTATTTATCATTTGTAAGATATAATAGGTGTATATGTAATTAAAAACATCATATTTACAGCAATTAAAGTAAACTTCATTTGAGAGTCATATGTGGCGAAAGCCGGTAACAAGATCTTTTATAGTAATAATAACGATAATATTATTCATTTATAAATGAAACTAATGCTGTCATTTAAACACAAAATTTGTGTAAAGTCAGTGATGCGTTTTATAGTTATATTAAGATGTATTTCAAATATCAGAATTATAAACCGTTCATACTGGAAGTAATTATTCTTAAACTGTTCTATGCTGTCTTCTGTGTTTTATATTCACAAATGGGTTGAGATATATTCTACACCTTTTCCAGAACAAACAGTGTTTGAGATAAGATACTATATATGTATTCAATTCGGTATGGGCTAGATGATTAGGTTACTTGAGAAATTAAGAAGTAGACATAAAAAGTTGCTTTTTTTAAGATTTCAAATGATATCTTCATTCGTTTTTTTTTTTAAATCATAAATTACAAAGCTCCAAGGCTCAGCATGTTATGATAGATATACATTTACTGCACTGCAGCAAAGCATGTAAGGAAATGATCATATGATTTTAAAGCGACTGACTGACAGAATTTAGCTGAAAAAAAAAATTTCTTTGAAATGTAAGAGAAGTTAATACACTATAGAAAAAACAACATAATATTATGCTTCTATACACCATGAAAAATGAAAAAAAGTTTAGATTTTATTAGGATTCGAAACCATGACCTTTCAGTCGGTAAAATATAGAGCCTCGATCTACACCACTAAGCCACAGAGACAATTTATCAAAAATTGTCAAAATTTATGCTATAACTAAAATATCTACCTTGTGACTGACGGGGTAATTTTTTTACCGATAAAAGTGTGTAAAACTTTGTATTTTGACGTTTTTCTATAACAAAAAATGAGTCAGTAACTTAGTTTAGATATGTTCTTCACAATTACCGCTAGAATTTCCAGACGTATAAACATTTTCTTTTTTTTCTTCATTGTCGGCCCATATGTGAGTCAGTCGCTTTAACCCATTCGACTGAGTCCACAAACTATCTAAGACCCAACCAACGTTTTTAGACAGAGCATATTTTTAGTTTCTTGTCTCCTTCATTTTTCTTTCAATTATGTTAGCCATCGGGCATTCTTTGTTTGATAAAAACCAATATCTACCAAAGGTGACAGCGGGTTGTAATAAGCTGAATTCTATAGTCTATATTTATTTTTTCTTATTTTAGTAAATTTTATTTTTGTAAGCGGAAGTGGATTTCAAAGGGAAAACATTGTTTACAAAAATGATGCAATGACCATGCAAGAAATGTTTATTTGTCAATCCCCAAGAAAATAAAACGTAATTACGTGAAGTGAGCAATGTTCTTTATATTACAAAACTATTCCCAAATGATACAAGAATACATTGACATCAAGATTGAATTCTAACTGTTGAGATGCTTCTGGGTCTTTAGACGTATTGTATTTCTTGTACTAGAAGCGTTTCTGTACAATTTTAACATTCACTAAATATGCAAGAAAATACCAAATACCTTGTCATTGATGTTCTTTTTAAAAAAAAAGAAAAAAAAAAGAAAGAAAAACCACCAACAAAAAAACAAAAACAAAAAACAACTGTGAATAAAAATAATATAAAAGATAAACCATTTTTATTCCGTTTCGACTGCCTGGATCAAATTCTTATATGTATTAATCAGAATCTTTAGAAACTCTTGATTGTTGTAAACGAAGAACTAAAAAGACCCGCATTTACAAAGTTACAATGAAGACAAACATCCAGATCCTATCAGATATATTATAGAATCCAAGAAGCAACTTTGCTACCAGTTAGCGTTCTTAGTTTCCAGTTTCGCTGAAAGTTTGCACCATCTTTAATGAAAATGATCTATTGAAAATCTTTTTTCCCATCTATTATACAGAACATTGTTACTAAATTACAAAGTTTAGACATAATTTAAATACATTCAAACAGCATTTATCAAAGTGATTAAGCGTGTAATTATTTCATCTTCTGATGATATATTTATTGAAGAGTGCAATTAATCTGAGTAATGGATATTTGAACTTGAGACTCAAAAATACGAACTCAGTTACAATAGCGTAGTGTTAAGCTCAAAGTAAGAAATAACAAAACATTATGCTGTCGACAAAAACAAAGTAGTGTAAACAGCTGCTGCCATTGTTAACTATTACAAGCCTTCGGAAAAGCAGGACAGGATTTTCTTTTAAAAAGTCAAATAACCTTAATGTTTGATAAGAATTTTATCCTAGTAAATGAATCCGATCTAACTTCCATTTAACTGAGTATCACTTTCATTGCCTTGCCATTGCTAGCGTAGCAACTTTTACAGAACCAAGACCATTAAGTCTGTTATTCTACCGACTGCGAAATTTATGCCCGCCATATTTTTTACAGTTTCAAGAAATTCTCCATCAATGCATATTCTTTTACATCTAAATTTCTGCATGGTTTTCACATCATTTTGATTCTCCTACATGGTAAAATTACAGAGGAATGACCTCGAGAATAAGTTTATCAAGGTCATCACATTTTACGCAGATTATGAGATTTTTTTTTGAAGTAAATTTGTTTCCTCAGCATCTTGTAACATTTTTATCCATTGCCTTACGTACCATTTTGAGCATTTTCCATTCAGAAATAAGACCATAAGGGTAATACTGCAATTATTACAACTTCAAATGGGCAATGCTAGAGAATAAAAGACGACATTAGCCAGTCAATATGTTGCAAAATCATTGATTAGTTTCATCTGTCAAGATATATCATATGATTCAGACAAAAAATACAGGTCGTTTCCCTTTTTATTACTGTAATATCTTAATGCTAAAACTGAGAAACACATTTTCAAATTAATTTTTTTGTAAAATGGTAAACATAGGTATCTTGAGTGCATTTAATGGTCTTTTTTTTAAAGAGCATTTGAATATTGTTTGGAACAATACTCTTTGGAAATAGGTTGTCTCGGGTCTGGATAATAAGAGCAAAGAGTTTCAAAGAAATGCCTTCCTCCAATTTTACATAATTATTTCATTATTTACGATATATTGTCTTAATTCTCAATATTTTTGTAGGAAAACAAAACCCGCGTGCTATGAAATATTGCCAACCATTTTATCAATTTTCTTGTAACAGCTTGATTGTTGATGACTTTTTAAGAAGTTTATTTAGCCGATACCAAAGTAAATTTGCACTGGTGTGGCAAAGACAAGAATGCATAAACCATCGTAATATAATATGATTAATGAAGTAGAAAACAAATATTTGATTTTCCTTAAAACAATAAGCAAATGACTGGTATCTAAAGTCTGTTTGATAAAAACAAAAGCTGTCACTGGAAATTGACATATGCCCCCGAAATGTAGCTTTGAAATGAAACCGGTGTAAATATATAATTGAATATGCCTGTGGAAACCAGATCAGACAAAAAATGGAGCACGAACTGAAGGTAAATGATAAAGTAATGTTTTTGTGCTTCAGATTCTTGTTTGAAGGTTGAAGACATAATTATTCAATGAAATAGAAAGCTGTGAGTTTGGCCTTGAATACGAACAATATTGTTTTATTCCCAACCCCTACTGATGTTTTATATATAATAAAATCCCCCAAGTGGTTTTGGAGATATAGCTTGGACAAGATTTTAATATAGAAGTTGAAGTAAAAATGACTAAGGGCCAATAACGCTGCCAAAACTAATCCGACCAAAAACTCCTGACGATATGCATAGCTAGGTTTGGTAACAAACATTCCTGTGTAGTTTCAATGAAATCCTTCAGTGGTTTTAGAGATGAAGCATGGACAAGATTTTTATATATAAGTTAGAGTATAAAATGACTTAGTGCCAACAACTCTGCCAAAAATAATCTGAGCAGAAACTCCTGATGATATGCACAACAAGGCCTTGTGATAAACATTCCTGTGAAGTTCAATGAAATCCTCAAAGCGGTTTTGGAGATGAAGTGTGGAGAAGATTTTAATATAGAAGTTATAGTCAAAAATAACTAAGTGCCCATAATTCTGCCAAAAATAATCCGAGCAGAAACTACTGATGATATGCACAACTAGGTTTGCTGACAAACATTCTTGTGAAGTTTCATTTAAATCCTCCAAGCGGTTTTGGAGATGAAATGTGGAGAAGATTTTAATATAGAAGTTATAGTAAAAAATGACTAAGTGCCCATAACTCTGCCAAAAAAATCCGACCAGAAACTCCTGATGCCTTGCACAACTAAGTTTGGTGACAAACATTCCTGTGAAGTTTCATTGAAATCCTCCAAGCGGTTTTGGAGATGAAGTGTGGACAAAATTTTGATAAAGAAGTTATAGTCAGAAATGACTAAGTGCCCATAACTCTGCCCCCAAAAAATCCGAGCAGAAACTCCTGATGATATGCACAACTAGGTTTGGTGACAACCATTCGTGTGAAGATTCATTGAAATCCTCCAATCGGTTTTGGAGATGATATGTGGAGAAGATTTTAATATAGAAGTTACAGTCAAAAATGACTAAGTGCCCATAACTCTGCCAAAAAAATCCGAGCAGAAACTCTTGATGATATGCACAAGATAAAGTGTGGACAAGACTTTAATATAAGACTAAGTGCCCATAACTCTGCCAAAAATAAATTGAGCAGAATCTCCTGACAACATGCACAACTAAGCTAAGTGACAAACACTCCTGTTAAGTTTCAATGAAATACCTCAAGCGGTTTTGGAGATGAAGCGAGGACATGATTTTACTGGACAGACGGACGGATGGATGGACAGTGAGATTACTATATGCCTCCCTTCGAGGGCATAAGAAGCATAAATGTGTCGGTGTAATATCTGAATATTAAAAACGGTACTGCATAGCAACCTAATTCTGCTATAAGTTTACAAAAATAATCATCGAAACAATCGATTGCAGTCAATTAGGTAGTTTCCAGGACATTTCTCGTCTACGGAGACTTGTATCGGAAAGCTTCTAACAGTAATGATAAAAGGCTTTTGTAATTTATTTGGCTGCTGCTAACAATCAACGTAGAAATGTTGGTATGTAAAAGTTCTGAAGATATATTACACACATTTGTTATACTTTAACATGTCGTATCACTAAACAGGGGAAAATAAACCATTGCATTAAACTGGAACTTGTAATCTTTTCCCGAAATGATTATTTCAATTTATGATTCATGAATAGATAAAAGGAATAGTTATATATGTCTCTTTTATGTTGGATCATTGATAAACATTTTCTAACTTTTTTTTAACAGTTACCCTTATGTATGACAAATATCTTCTTAAAGAGATAACTGATTTATACACATAACCATTCTGTTGTGCGCTTCATTTCATTTATGTAATATAGAATACCGCCTAAAATGACAAACCGATTACTATTTAACGAGTGTTATTTTCTCACAATAAAGAAAGCCTGCATTTTAGTATAATATTCCACCATAAAACACTCTAAACCAGTTCTGTAATGATCATAAGGCACGGTGTACTTTATTTAGTACATGCAATCTGCTTGACAGCGCTGTTACGACGATAATTCATATCAATATTTTGTTTCAGTGAAAGCGAAGGGAAAACAAAAGTTCCTGTATCTGTTAAGATTGTTAGTTGAAAATTTCGTTCTACCTTAGTTAAATTACATTGTTTTTCATTTCTTCTGATACTGAATACAAAAATCAGCAGTCCGTTTTACCCTTAATTTAAGAGAATATGTTCTAGCAATGTACTTTAATTTTATTGATGTTTTATTGTTACTACTACTACTCGACTTATTTTATCATCCTGCCGATTTAACTTTTTGTCTTAGCTATTGCTGTTAAGTTGGAACTTCCTTGCATCATTTGTGATCGTTTACTGTTACCATTATGACTGTATTGATACCATTCACCAAGAATAAATCCGCATATCAACTTTCTCTCTGAACGTAATAGACCGAAGTCCTCATATTTTTGAGTACATAGCTGCATCATTAATATTACACCTCAAAAGTGCAAAGACGGAAAATAAAAGAAAACATTAATCTTACTATCTATTAGAAGGAAGTTGGTTGGTGTCATTCATTATAGCATATCGTATAAAACAGACACAATGCATTCAGCAAAGAATGACCGAGTGGTTTCATTCCCGCAAAGCAGATTTATTTCTTATATAAAACCCATCCTCTTTGATAAAACACGTTAAATTTCGCTTCTTCTGTCTGGCAGTAACAGGACTTTGTCATAGGCATGGATTAAATCAATTTATTTTACAAGCCGATATATACCAACAAGAAAAGCTGAATGTATATAAATGTGAACCAAGGAGTTTGCTCATACATAAACAAATGCTTTTATTTTCAATCTTAAACCAGTACCGTAATGGTTCTTGTAGAACATTTAAAAACATAAAAAAAATGTTTTACTTGACTTTGTAATTACGTTAAACTTATCTGTTATTATATTCTTCCAAATTTTTCATTGTTCCATTTTTAAACAAGATTTTGCAAGAAGCGATACAGGAAATACACAGTAATTTTATTCAATTTCAGACTAAACAAATATTTTATTTTGTTGAAGCAAACGTTTAACTGGGCATGTTAAGAGGATATCCTCTGAATGTACAGATAAAACACTTCAAAATTACATAAAATTGAAAACTCAAAAAATGGAATATCGGTACACACTTTACACTTTTCATATCGGGTATATTAATCTTATGTACACAACTTAATGCAACAGTTAAGAATGACAGACAATGTATGTATTCATCTAATTCTTTACAACTATGCTAAGAAAAAAATGACTCAAAGAAGTCGTATGCTTTTAATACTAACACTACAGTCAGAAAACATATGCCTCCCCACACATAAAGGCGTATCCCAAAGTGACAGATATATTAACGTGTTGACAAAATTGAAGGTTTCTATGCACTTTTTGATTTACAGGAAGTAGACTTTTCCGACGTTTTCAAAAATATTCATAAAACTTTTGAAACATGACAAAAGTTCTTAGTGAAAACGCTAGTAAATGTCTGAATATTGGGCTCTGAGGAATAATATAAAGTTATGTTAAGAACTTAGTGCCTCACAAAAAATATTTATTGCATTTATATGGCAATTTAAATATTGTCACAGAAAAGGAATTACACTAGGGAAAAATTTCTTTATTATATACTTCAATATAGAGATGAGTTTTTAGCGTTAATGTATATTGTGTAACTGTGTGACTTATTACTCTATAGCAATTTTAGCGTTTTTTTAATCTTGTCTTGTCAGCTGGAGATGCACATAATTGACTTCAGTGTGTCTCTAGAGTGACATCTGAGAAATACTATGATGATTATATTTCACGATATCACCAATAACTGAATGCAATTTTATACAATATTGGCACGGGTCATAGACGCCGGTGAAAATTAAATATTTCTTTGACAGTTAGTGTTTTTAACCATGCATAAGAGAACATATTTTGATAATTCTATTAGTCGACGTAAGGATAACATTGTGAGACAAAGGCAATAGAAGACTATTATATTTATTAGAATGTTAGAACTCCATTTTTTTCTCAGAAACATTAATTTTTAATACACTTAATAGGTAGTCGGATTTTAGCCATATAATGATGTTAGAAGTGCTAAGTCATGTATATATTCTGAACTTTTACAAAAATTGATCAAAAAGGGAAAAGTCTGTTTACATATATTTACATCTGTGCAAGTAAAACTGGTACACAATATTTTGTTGCAATACACACATTTTGTTTTGAATTCTAAGGTAATGTCATTCATTAAAGTGCTGTTTTGAAAATCTTACTGACCGTCATCGGAAACGCCCTTGTGAACACTATATTTTACATTTTAGTCACAATCGTCGTGAAACTTATTCAGAATGTTTGATCGAGTAAAATGAGTCATATGGGTACAGGTTTGCAAACTAGGACAAATTGGGTCAAAAAAAAATCAACAAGCTTGTGAAAAACCTTGAGAACACTCTAAAAGGCACAATATTAATATTCTCAAAACTCGGACGAATTGTTTTTTTTAATGATCTCTAATACGCGTTAAAACTATGCCTAACTCTTTGGCCTAATCTTCATGATTTCTTTAGTCAGAATCGATGTTTTGATGATCCGAATAAGGACAATTAAGCAGCGTCATGAAGAGGTTTTTCACTCGTGAAAACATTTATATATACTCCACAAAGGTCACACTTGAAATCAGAATCGGAATGTTTGTCTTGTAATTATTTTTTACGAATTTTAATCTGGGCCATGTAGGGTCAGAATCAAGAGTACTAGCTCAAATCAGATGAAAACCCGTGTGAACGACTTTGAGCTCTAAGTTTTGACTTATTTTTCGCTTTAGTTGGTCGGAATGTTATGTAGATGTTCTCTTTGGACAGACTTAAATTGGTTCCAAAAATTGAAACTTAGATACGCTGAATTGAAAACAAGGTCCTCTGACTAAAACTCGTTTCTCTATGAGATATATAATATTTATCAATTATGTGTATAAAACGAATAATGGTTCTCCGGAGCGTGGTTGTCAAAACCTTTACAAAACCAACAAAAAGCTGTAAAAATTAGAGGAAGTATTCTGATCTGTCGGCACTAACTCTATTAGGTCCTGTTAATGAAATGTTGCTGCCAAAAATAACTTATGTTTGCAAATCAGTAGCTGCTGCCTAAATCCGTGCAATGGTGGAGAGGTTTTAGCAAAACAAAAGTGGGTGTTTTCATATCCGCTGACATCTACGAAAATAGTCAAGTTACACGTGAAAGTAAACAACAGATTTTCTTTATAGCAAGTTTTGCATGCTTTGGTGTGAACAATTGTATAACAGGGCGATAATGTTGTAATTTTGTTAAAGGGCGGTATTATAATTTTAATAAATGTAAAACAAAAACTAAAAATAGTTAATGATGGGATTAGACAAAAACTGACGTTTGCCAAATACATTGAAAAACACTTCAGACCGCTTCTCGTCTCTCCTGAAAAATGCTTATTGTTTTTCTTTAACACGCCGTCAATTTGCAAAAGCGAAATTTTGACAACATTGTTGTTTGGCATGTTTCCGAATTTTTCATTTGACATCCCTCCCTTTTGCCAGCAAGATTGCAGACACTAGCCACGTACTAGACATGCAAATAATTTTTGAAGGGCACGACAATATCTGAAAATGTCTATCAGAATTTTTAAAAAAAGTTTTTTTTTTTTCAATTATAAATTCAGAGAAAATTGTTTTACTAGAAAAAAGCTTTTACTTTTATTCCAGATCCAAAGGTCGAAAGCAATTCAGACAGAAAATAACGGAAACCTGTCGTCGTTGGTATGCCATTTCACATGTATGCTATCCGTCAATTGTAATTTAAACAGCAGGGAAAAACAAAGCTCTGTCTTAGATCAAAATTCTGAGATAAATGTCAATATAAATGAAAAATGACAGGTCCTTGCTTCGAGTCTATCAGCCATTTGTATGTTTTCCTACTCGACGTTCGTTTGACAGAATTTGATTTTCAACATTGACAGGTGTATGCCTGTTTTCCCTCTTTTGACAATATATTAGCTTTGATGCCAGACAAAAATTTTGACAATGCTATAAGTACATTTAATGTTTCATTAATAATCAAGTGTAGAATGTTTTTGATGGATTAATATTCTGTTAGTACAAATTGGGATAGCCATCAAAATACTGGATTCACGTATTTATCTTTGTATCTAGGAAACGGTACAATGTATTACAAATACGATTGACATTTTTATTTAATGATTGAAGCTAAGCAAATAGACATTGTGTTGACATAAGCAAAGCATGCATACTTATTTTTGGTCTGTTGCACCAGCTTGCGCTGAATGATGAAATGTTGAACGGTCTCTTGGTACATTCTGAATTGCAACAAAAGTATAATGAACAAACTATAAAAAAAGTCACATTCTTTAAACCTTTTTTGAATTCATCCAGCGATCTTGTTTTATTAAAAATTTGAAATATGTATATGGAACACTGATACCCCACCACTTATGTCTGTGTCATAGAAGCACCGTTACAATAAATGGACAGAATGTTTTGGTGAAAATATAACTGTGCTGAAAAGTTAGCATTTATCAGTGAAGTAAATGTGTTGTTATCAAGAAGACCTAACTTGACTGATAAAAAGACTAAACCCAAAGGGTTTTTACACAGATCGACACACTGTGACTTTGATTTAGATCAAAAGGGAACATCTGCTAGTCATACCAAAAGTTTCGTGCACCTAGGCCAAAGTGTTCTCGTGTTCTCGTCAATCGGACAAGGATTTTTCTCAGGCTTTCATTTTAACCTTTACCTCTGAGCTGGTGACCTAACAATCTACTGGCCATGCCCAATAACCACAATAAGTTAAAAGTGCCTAGGCCTAAGTATTTATCTATGAAGTTTCATGAACGGAATCTAAAGTGTCTGCAGTTATTGAAAGGAAAAGGATTTTACACATGTGACCACTATGACCGTTACCTTTGACCATGTAACCTCAAAATATTTGGGGGTTGTTTTATGATCATGTCAAATAACCCTATGAAATTTTATGAACCTAGGCCCAAGTTTGCTCAATTAATATGAAAGAAAAAATGCATTATAACATAATCAGAAAGTGCTGATACGCCTGAAGGCTGTAGACCAAAAATGTACAAATTTGACTTCCCTTTAAATTGTGGATCAAATCTTTCACGTTTAGTAGACTATAGACTTTCACTAGAGCAGCACTGAATTCTCTTTCAGAAGACAATTTCTGAGCCACTATAAATTCAATACGGATTTTAAATAAAAAAACGTACATTTAATTGGTGTTTCCAAAGTAAGAGTTAAAATGCTATTAATACTTTACTGTATTATTGCACTTATCTCGGAGTTCAGACTATTGTTACCGTTGTGTGGTGTCATTTTATAAAGGGCAGATTTTAAATGAGACGTGAAAGCTCGGTATTCATTCCTTTGTAACTATATATATTGCAGTGCAGCGTAATAAGGAAATGCGGGCATCTAATAGATTAACTCATCTTCTTATAGACGGGACAGGAAAATACTTTAACAGACTTTTCAAACCAAATGATATCGCTTTTAAAAATGTTTTCTACTAGATTAAATTAGGCTAAAAAAAATTAATGTTTTGTTTCTCAGGCCCCGCCTCATACGTTTTAGAATGCCCGCTTCGATTTTCAATCGCTGGCAAAAAATTTTTTATTTATTAAAATGTCTTTTTACTATTCCCGGTGTGGCAAGAAATACCGCGGTAAACGGTTTGTTTATGTTAACAGCAATCGTAACAACTCGGCCTTTTCCGACAACTTCGTATAAAGACCTCGTATGTAAGTATATGAATACACCAAATGGTAATTCACCTCGGCTTTATTAAATATAAACAAACATGGCAGAACTCAAGCAGTTTCTGTCTTATGCATTAGAAAAATATGAAAATAAATGTTAATTTAAAGTATAAACAGATAGAGGCATTAAGAAATGTTTTCAATTTAGCAGACACCACCTGTATTATAAAATAGCCCAATATGGCGCCTACCACATTATTTCCGAGGTGACTTTTTGAAGTCACCCGAGTTGTTCCGAATTTGTTAATAGTGGTGCGCAACCTTAGCTCAATAGGTAGAGCACTGGATTAGTCGGTCATTGGTTCGACCCCTGGGCAGGGCAAAATTTCTCCGTGACAATTGTTCTCAGACATTGTGTCTTATGTTCATTTGTCTCTCACCGCTGATTCAGAGTAGATCATGTGGGAACAGTAGTCAGTCACTTGCGGAGAAATTGGCAATTACTGGTTAGGTGGACTGACCGCCGAGATATAACATATGTTGAAATCGGCGTTAAACCCCAAAACAAACAAATATATGCGTCTCAATAACCTCGATCGAGCGAGTGTTTACGACACATTGATTCAAATACGGCCATGTTTTTGGTTTTCTACAAATTTGCGACAAATAGGTAAAAATAAAGCTTGTAAAACAAATTTTATTTTCAGAACAATATTCCATGCTTTTGTCAATGCCTTTCTCTTGACGTAATTTTAAAAGATTAAGACTAATTTTTGTGTGTTTAGGCTGTCTTAAATTAGGATTTTATTATTCATGTATCAAATAAGTACATGTAGAAATACATTCTTACTAAAAAGTTTATTGTGTTTTTTTTTTTTCACATGACATGTTATTTCTGTTTAGAAAAAAGTTCTAGCAAGTTTTGGTAAGGATAAAAAGTGGTGTTGCATATTATAAAGTATTTTAATACAACAGAGACTGATGAGCAGTTAAAGTAAAATATGATTTGATTTTATTGATAGCTCTCAGTAGATTTTTTAGGATAATACTCTGCAACACATTAAATGCCATCTTAATACAGATGGTAATTTCAACATATCCAGTGCCATTGATCTTTAAAACTGTATTTATATAAATTTTTGGGGATATGAAACCTCATATTAAGTGCAAAATCATGAATAAAAAAAATGAGGGTATAAAAAAAAATTCCGCCCTCCCTCATACAATTTTGATAAAAATGGCCTGAGAAACTAAACATTAATTTTTTTTAGCCTTATGTAAACCAACTTAGTTGACTGCTTGCCAGTGTGTACAGAAAAATTGCATTTGCAAATTAAACTGTCTCAAAATATTCTTCTATGATTCAAGTACGTTTCACGAACCATCCCTCAGCCGCAGGGGCGATGAATTCAGTTGTGCTCGTCTTTATGTCTGACAAAATGTTTACTCTGTACAACTCGTTACAAGTACTCTATTGCAGAAAAAACAACTTCGATAGTAGAGATTTAAAATAAACCAAATTTGATAGACTGAGACTACATGTCTTATGAACTTAACTCTTAAAACGGGGTAAACATGCTAGCTGTCCAATGTAAATGTCAAATTGTCAAGAACACTCTCTACCTGATGATACTTAACATCAGCATTGAGTCTTGTCTAAACTCTAAGCTCGTTTTAGTAGGATATCGTAATTAATACAATGTCCTTGCTGCGAATTTTTAAAAATGAATTGGTTTTCATTAAAAAAATTTGAAGTACGTTTATCAGTAAAAAATTGTTCAAGCTCGTACAAAACCATGATGCTATGCTATCGAAAGGACGATAAACTTTTGCATACTGGACTCAGATATATTCAGTATATAGAGCATGTACATACTGATCAGTTAAGTAAAAAGTAATCTTCTTTATTTAAGCATAAGAGAGGTTCATCGGCGTACTCTTAAAATGTCTATCTTATTCAGTATATCAGCTATCTTTAAATCGACAATTTGTCTCTCTCACGAATGAAAACATGGCAATAATTCAAGTAGTCATGTTATGCCTCCCAAATATTTGGAATGGTTTGCTCCGGTTGTAGCTACTTTAATATGCAGATTGCAAAGGTTTAATATTTGAAAGGTCATTTAGACGACAATTTTGACAAAAAATTAAAATGGTTTTCGATTTTCCTGAATTCGTATTTTCAGGCAGAGTATGCGAAAAAAAGATTATTGTAGACTTGATCTATGGGCTTCAAACGCAAAAAATGGATGCGACCTGCAATTATCTCCAACACTGGAGAGGTCTCCAATGAGAATAACACGTTCACCAATGTTATTATAGTCTGACTGACCTTTTACGTCAAGTCAATCCTTTCAATTTAAGTATATTTTGTAATGACCCGATTTAGGTAATGAGAGATTTTGATAATTGCGACATTCCTGGATGTCCGCAAGGGCGAGCAAATGAAAAAGTATTCTCTTTTAAGAAATGCAAATGCCAACAGAGACCAATGTCTAATAGTTGTTAAAGATTCCATACGCGTTGAAGTACTTTTTTGAGCTGAATTACTTAACGTTTTCAAGGAAAGGTTTTCTTTCTGGAAATAGAATGGTAACAATCTTCTTAGCTAGTTGATTGTTGATTCAAATCACGTATCAGAAGGATTTAAACGCACATTACTGTTTAAGATAAGAAAGTTTCCACTATTGCTGAAATGTCAATCTAAATTGTGTATAAGGTTATTTAGCATCTTACGTATACTAGCGTACAGAGTATCGCGGTGCCAAGTTCTGTATATAGATAAAATATTTTGTGTGAATATGTACGTATACAAGATGACAGTAATCAAATACATGGACCTTTTTGTACGGAAATGAAATGAGATAAAACATTTCTGAATTAAGTCAGGGTACTATTGGCGATTGTTTGAATAATTAGTGATTCTTTTATGTATCGGAAAAACAACAGAAATTGTTGTTGTAATGAGTAACAAACAAACATGCACTTAATTGACATAAATCAAGTTTTCATCCTACTTTTTTCAGAAAGCAACAGCTTGAGTTTTTTAACCACATTAAGAATGATTTTCTTTTTTGCATTCCTATTAGCACAGACGTTTCAAATTTACGCTGTACCTTGTCTAGACCAATCAGCTAACCTCATTCAGATCAGCAATAAGTTACGGTATGTGTTATACTATCACTGTGCTATAAAGGTATGTTTTGTCAGAAGCCTGAGAATGCCTTTAAAATGTTGTTTATATACAGAAACTTTACTTTGTTACAAAAACGCATAATGATAAACTGATAATCAATTTCGAGCGGCGGTGTTCTACTGAAATGATGAAATGATTCTTTTTCCTTTTGCAGTTGTCGTGGTGTTGTTAAATGAATATTAGCATACTCTGTAACTGCAGTGTTACGTACAAGTTCATGTAAGAAGCTATTAAAAGTCTTTGCAAATGTGAGCCTTACATTGCGCTGATTCAAATACTTTTATTTAAAAAATCTTTGCTTTACTGACTTCCTAATAATGAATGTTCCCGTGTCAATTTAATATCGAACGTTTTATTCACGTAACGTTTTAAACTGAGGGCAAAAAGGTCAATGATCTCTTGCCAGCAAACTAAATTTGTTCTTGGATATCCACCGAGTAACGTCGTAAAATATAACAATATCATAGATTATTAAAAAGTCAACCTATATCTCAACATGGAGACTTCATGCTGATGGTAAAGGACATAAATTACTTAAATGCCCCTTAAATGGAATAAGGTTATTCTGTAACAAGCCTTGAAATTTCTGATAGACTTTTATTGTTCGTTCTCGTTGTGCAACTGTGATTTATAGCTGTGCACCAATATCAAAGTATATCTCGAGGGGTTAAATGCGAAAAAAGTTGTAAGTGTTTAAAAAAAGGAATCGACTACCATTTCTTCGCATGCATCCCTCGATTTATGAAGCCTCTTTGGCAGAAGATGCAAATAATTCTCTCTTATGTACCACTTAAGTGAAGTGCCATTTGGGAACTACTTATATAATTATCAGACTATAGTATTGTATTAAGCATCGATTTGAATAAGTGTCTGTCATCGAGAGAATAACGCTTCAGAAATGCTTTTACGGCGTAGGTGTCTAAGTAATCTAACTTTTGACCTAAAACTACATATATATGGCTATTGAATGCAGTGTTTTGTTTGCAATATGAATCTTGTTCAACCGGGAGTTATGTTCATAAACAAAAGAATATACAGGTATTTCCGGCGTACCTATCAGACCTGCGCGATTCTAAGAAACGCCGAGTATCTTGTGTTAAAAGTTCTAATGAGATAGATAAAATAGTTTGTCATCCCTTGATTAAAATAGATAAGAACAGCCGGGCGCAAAGGCACTTTAATCCAATAGCTAACATCGGTGTTTGCTTTGCATTTCAGTCATATTATGTAAACAGTTTACCGCTACAATTGTATAAATTTAACTAGAAATTTAAACAGCCCAAAGAAAATTCCCATTTGATTTGAGTATCTACTTATTGCACACACACAACAAAGTATTTCCAATTTGCAGATAATGATAAAACCATTATTCAATCGTTTATAAAGTTTCTTAGAAATAAAACGATCTGAATTAAATGAACGTAATTATAAGGTAAACTTAATTATGAACTGGCGAAGAGGCAAAATAACGTCTGAAAGTAACAACAATTTGGTACGTGAAGAGGAGCTTACGGACAATTCCTTAGAAATGACAGCTAGGAACAACAATTTGGTACGTGAAGAGGAGCTTACGGACCATTCCTTAGAAATGACAGCTAGGAACAACAATTTGGTACGTGAAGAGGAGCTTACGGACCATTCCTTAGAAATGACAGCTAGGAACAACAATTTGTTATGTGAAGAGGAGCTTTCGGACCACTCCTTAGAAATGACAGCTAGGAACAATAATTTGGTACGTGAAGAGAAGCTTTCGGACCATTCCTTAGAAATGGCAGCTAGGAACAATAATTTGGTACGTGAAGAGAAGCTTTCGGACCATTCCTTAGAAATGACAGCTAGGAACAACAATTTGGTACGTGGAGAGGAGCTTACGGACCATTCCTTAGAAATGACAGCTAGGAACAACAATTTGGTACGTGAAGAGGAGCTTACGGACCATTCCTTAGAAATGACAGCTAGGAACAATAATTTGGTACGTGAAGAGGAGCTTACGGACCATTCCTTAGAAATGACAGCCAGGAACAACAATTTGTTATGTGAAGAGGAGCTTTCGGACCATTCCTTAGAAATGACAGCTAGGAACAATAATTTGGTACGTGAAGAGGAGCTTTCGGACCATTCCTTAGAAATGACAGCTAGGAACAATAATTTGATACGTGAAGAGGAGCTTTCGGACCATTCCTTAGAAATGGCAGCTAGGAACAATAATTTGATACGCGAAGAGGAGCTTTCGGACCATTCCTTAGAAATGACAGCTAGGAACAACAATTTGGTACGTGAAGAGGAGCTTACGGACCATTCCTTAGAAATGACAGCCAGGAACAACAATTTGTTATGTGAAGAGGAGCTTTCGGACCATTCCTTAGAAATGACAGCTAGGAACAATAATTTGGTACGTGAAGAGGAGCTTTCGGACCATTCCTTAGAAATGACAGCTAGGAACAACAATTTGGTACGTGGAGAGGAGCTTACGGACCATTCCTTAGAAATGACAGCTAGGATTTCAGAATCGTTTTGAAAGCATATCAGAAATTCTCCAAAAGATTGAAAGGTTAAAACAGTATGATCAGTAAAATGGTAGCTTGCTGTTTGTGACTGATTTGTCTTGCATCTGACTGAAGCACTTTAAATATTGGGCTAAATACGGTAGAGATGTAATAATTATGTACTTCTGTCACTATGGAAATGACTAAATTTCATTATCAACATGAAGTAATTCAATACCCTAGTGTGTATTTCTTATTAGGTAAATAGTATTATAACATTAATAGTATTAAGTAAACAAGTCCCGAATAGAACATATAAGGATAGGTCCCTGTATATTAAGAATATATTTGTCTGTCCAACTAGGAAATGTGTACAATCATAGTTCTTGGGACAATCTTAAAATATTTTTAAGTTGTCTTCGTGATCAAGTTAAATAAATCAATCTGCACTGATGTAAACACAAACAACTATGCACTACCAATCTTTTTCTAAAATATATACATTGAGATTTGTTTTTCTTTTAAAGCAATTCTGTAAGGTTAAATGAAATTTAATTACATCAATGGAAGGTGTATTCTCATGTTAAAAATGTTATCTATTTTGTAAATCAAATTATTACGATTTCACAAAATTCACCGTGTTTCAGCATTTATCTTGATCAGAATGCAAATTGGTCATTTTGAACAGGAAGATAATTTGAAATTTCATATAAAAATTTTCGTGCAGTCAGAAAAAATTCACAAACCCGTTTCAAAAGTTGAATCGAAATAGCACAGTCAGATTTGTGCCCGTCTTAGATACCAATAATTAGTTTGACGATAAACAACATTTTCTGTGTGTTTGCTGTTTTTGTTTTCAAACAAACTTTATTTTTCTTTGTTATTCTGTTTGTATATTATGTCTGTACATGCATATGTGCTTTTCGTATGGAGGAAATAAAGAATATCTATCTATCTATAAAATTAGTTTCAGACTTAAAAAAAAAATAAAACAACCGTACCACGAACATCTAATTAAAGTCCCAGTGGTAACATGAAGAACTATACCCGTCAGAGTTTTAAGATTAAATGAAAAATGATCAAAGTTGGTTTCTTCAGATGTCAATTATTATAAAATACAATTCACTAAGCATTCTCGGTGTACTGTAATAATAGTGTGCACACGGAGTTCAGAAAAGAGAACTGTATTTGAAAATTGCTTTTTTAAGTTTTACATTCTTATTTCAGCCTTCGTCAGATATTCACTAACACTCATAGAAGAAACCTTTCAGAGATTGTATCTGGAAGTACATGTAACTGGATAAGTAACTGAGTGACATTTTATGGAAATGATATGCTTTTAGACATACTTTTAGGATAGACTGATTCTTTTTTTGTATCAGAAGAACTTATAGTATCTTTGACTTCCAGTTCGTAAAGTTTAATCTGTTTTAAATGTGTAAATGTGTTAGCTGCTGATAATAAAGGGAAATGAAATAGAGCGCAACACACGTGTATATCTATCTGTATATACCGTATCACTGAGAGTAGCACTTAGAAGTTTGCTTTCAGTAGTCGTTAGTGAGATTTTTTGTAGCTAGCACTTGTAAATGTGACTTCTCATCGGTGAGACCTCTAATCCATCATGCAGTAACAGTGGTAGTGTGGTATATAGATATACCGTATCACTGAGAGAATGACTGAGAAATTTGCTTTCAGTAGTCGTTAGTGAGACCTGTAGACCTATAAACAGTAACAGTGATAGCTTGGTTTTAGCACTTGTAAATGTAACCTCTCGTTCCTTAGACCTCTAGCCCATCACGCAGTTACAGTGATAGTTTGTAAATGTGAATTCTCATCGGTGAGACCTCTAATCCGCCATGCAGTGACAGTGATAGTTATGCTTTTAGAACTTGTAAACGTAACCTCTCGTTTGTGAGACCTCTAACCCATCATGCAGTAACAGTGATAGTTATGCTTTTAGCACTTGTAAATGTAACCTCTCGTTAGTGAGACCTCTAGCCCATCATGCAGTAACAGTCATAGTTTTGATTTAAGAACTTGTAAATGTAACCTCTTGTTCTTGAGACCTCAAGCCAATCATGCAGTAACAGTGATATATTTTGTTTTATAACTTGTAAAATGTAACCTCTCGTTCGTGAGCCCTTTAGCCGCTCAAGCAGTAACAGTGGTAGTTTTACTTTTAGAACTTATAAATGTAACCTCTCGTTCGTGAGACCTCTAACCCATCATGCAGTAACAGTGAAAGTTTTACTTTTAGAACTTGTAAATGTAACCTCTCGTTCGAGAGAACTCTAACCCATCATGCAGTAACAGTGATAGTTATGCTTTTAGAACTTGTAAATGTAACCTCTCGTTCGAGAGACCTCTAACCCATCATGCAGTAACAGTGATAGTTATGCTTTTAGAACTTGTAAATGTAACCTCTCGTTCGTGAGACCGCTAACCCATCATACAGTGATTGTTTTGCTTTCAGCATTTGTAAATGCAACATCTCATTCGTTAGACCTCTACCCTATCATGCAGTAACAGTCATAGTTTTGCTTAAAGAATTTGTAAATGTAACCTCTCGTTAGTGAGAACTCTAACCCATCATGCAGTAACAGTCATACTTTTGCTTTTAGAACTTTTAAATGGGACCTCTCGTTAGTGAGACCCCAAGACCTTCATGATATAAAAATGACTTGCTTTTTTGTAACTTGCTTTAGACTTCTTGCTTATGCGACTTCTTGCACTTTGTGTCGTAACACTGATTGTTTTGCTTTAATTGCATTTTAGTGAGACTTCCCGTTAGTGAGACATCAAGACTCTCATGCAGTAATACTGACGGTGTTGCTTTTAAGAAATTGTTAGACTTATCCAAGTAGAGACACCGACAGTTTGCTCAAAGTACCCATAAGTGAAACTTCTTTTAAGTAAGACTTCTCGTTATTGAGAATTATAGACATGCATGCAGTAATACAACACTGTTAATTTTGCTTTTAACATTCGTTTCTTAGACTTCTTGTAAGAGAGCTTTCTCGACAGCGAGACTTCTAGATCTTCATGCAGATAGTCTGATAGTTTGGCTTTTGGCACTAGTAAGTGAGCTTTCTCATTCGTGCGACTTCTCGATGGTGAGACTTCTAGATCTTCATGCAATAACAATGATAGTTTGGCTTTTACTGCTCGTGTAAAAGACTTCCCCTAACCTGGCATACCCTGCAATTCTCTAAAAAATGTTATCCAAAGTACGTAAACAGATAATAAATTTACAAGAAGACTATTCAAATAAATTAGCAAACATATTCGTCTAATGGAAATCATTTCTATCGGAGGTCACGGCCGTAAAGGTATCGCTCAGTTTCAATACACTCAATGTAACACTGCATGACTAAAGAACCTTCCCTTTTCTAAGTTTTTTTTCTAGATGCATAATATTTTTTTTCAAAGCATTTTGAGAAGATCAGACAGGAGTTTAGGATGACGGTAATAAGTGGGTGGTGCAAAACGTGTTTAAGGCAAGGATTGTTTTAGAGCAATGACGTTATTGTATAAAAAAAATTCTGTTTTTTTTTACCTTTGACGGAAGAAAACGGCGATTTCATCGTGAGCAATACATTTTTGGTGAAAATGTGAGTCTCAGCTAAAATTGTTTCTACTTCTCATTAATTCTTACTGTTGAGTTGCCTGTCAACTGTCGTTATTTCATTAAAGTCGTTTGTATTGACTATATCAGGTGTTTATTTACTTCTTTATTTGTTTATAACTTTAATTATTTCATTTATTAGTATTAATATGAGTGTTAACATATATTTTGATGTATGATTGTGCTTGTTTAAAGATAATTCCTGAATGGCCTTACCATGCGAAGTCAAATAAAGTTTTAAACTTTCATAATTTGCGTTTGATAACCTGCCCTACGTATCTTTGCCCTTCTGGTTACAATTCTGGTCTTCTGTTTTATCCCTTTTTCCAGCACAGTTCTACATAGTATAAGCATTTTTTGCCTCTGTAGGTCTCACAAACCAACGTTATGTTACAGTTACAGTGTGCAAATAACAATAAAATGTTTTTTTTTTTATTATTCTTAAAATTCTTTCTACTTGTTTTCAAAGTTACGACTTTACTTGATACGTGTTTTGAAAAATTCAACTGCATACCATTCTAAATTACACGAATAAATCAATCGAATCACACAGATGATAGAGCTGTTCAACATGTGTTTTATCTTTAAAAAAGAAAAAAAAAGAAAAACAGACACAGTTTCAGAAAGAAGTAAACAACCTTCAAAAATTTAATAGGAAATTTAGTTTTTTTCTTTCTTTCACAGTACAACATTCAATTATCTTGTCTGTTCTGAGCACTTATGGTACACTCCAAGCGGGAAATTTAATAGTCTTAAGGTTAATCACTAAGAACCAAGGTAATAATTTACAGAAAATGAGTTCTAAAACATAAAGAACAATAATGTTTTTCAGTACTTTTGCTGTCCAAACGTCAAGAATATTCCTTAATCAGGACAATGCTTTTTCTCTTCAAGTACTTCTTTTACTAATTGAAACTTAATATTGCTTT
Source organism: Cyclina sinensis (assembly GCA_012932295.1). Lineage (NCBI taxonomy): Eukaryota > Metazoa > Mollusca > Bivalvia > Venerida > Veneridae > Cyclina > Cyclina sinensis. Next base: position 40,293,167 of record JAAONU010000017.1, read on the forward strand.
CTATAAAACAGTAACATGAAACTTCCCTTAAACAGAAGATTTTTTTACAGAAAATGGAGGCTTTGCAACAAAAAGATTCTGTCTTCATAAAATTTTACTTTTTTAGCGTAATTAGCTGTCAGAGAAAATGTTAAATAATTAGTTTAAAAGGTGAAACCACACGTGCGTAATCATTTTATCATCTATGTGTCGCTATATATGCCTTTCTAAAAGGTGTTTTATATCAGAAGTTGTTAATTGACATTTCGTTCCAATAACATAACTATCTTTCAGTTTATCAAAAACATAACCAAGAATAATACGCGACGAAGTATTGTTGGAAGACATTTTAGCTGCCCAAAACAATCTTAAAATATTCCAAATTCAAAGTAAATAAGAAAACGAATAAAAAAGACACGACCTTTAAAAGCTTTGAAAACTGACAGAAACTGTAAAATGATGAATATTTTAGTCACAGGATGTATGTCAAAAAAACAAAACAAAAACAAAAACGTATTTTCATGAGACATTTATAGTTTATCGCAGCTCTTTTTAGACAATGCTTGTGTTTGACAAAAATGTTTCTACCTTGGTAGTTAACATTGCAGCATCGCTTTGCAACTGTACTTTACTAAATGAACATAAACTATATTTCCTAATCATTAGGTCATTTTGTTTCTAGTTCAGATGTCAGTAGAGTAACCCCGCCAAGTGTTGTAATATCACAGCTTTGTTTATTTATCATTTTCATTATCATGTGCCACAGAGTCAATAAAATAATTAGTGTTTCAGTTTCATCTCCGTAAACTCCGTGCAATATGTTTTGAGTTGTTTCGTTTGATCTTTGTAAGTAGATGTCAGATTTACAAGATAAAGGACGTTCATTTATTAATGTTATAATTATAAGTGTTACTATTTTAAAATCCTTGGCTTACAAAAGTCGCTTCCCTAAGAATTAAGTTTTCATTCAGAGCATTTGAACAATATAGCTGGTAGTTTTAGACGTTGCTGTCGGACGCTTTGTTTATGTTATTGAACATCTGTCTTCATTTACCTTTCTCTGTTGACATCTGCGGCTAAACAAATCAACATTCTTGTAGTAAATAATTCTGTAGAAATTGTGCTTTTATTGTTTTCATTTAATCTGAATTTTCTTAAATCATTTGTCTCGAAGACCTTTATCACCATTATGAATACACATGAACATGCCATAACCTTAAAACATATTGAAATATGGAGTACTTGTGTCTGAAAAAGCAGTCATTAGAAATATCTTAGTACTTTATCTTTTTGAAGTATACTTAAAATCAATATTTTTAATTAAACTGTAGATTTCATAACAATTTGAATGCTTTTCATGTCACAGAAATTTTTAAATACAAGGCTGCATATCATTTCTAATCAAAGAAATAATACAAACAGCGCAAACGACATGTGTTTGAAAACTTGTTTAACTGTAAAAATTCTTGAAACCTTTATAAAAGATTGTAATTAAAAGTACTGTACGAATGTTATACATTGATAAAATCTAAGGTTATAAAAAATCAAGAGTGATAATTTCTTAGCAAATATTCAAACGATCATACAATTTAAGCAGAGACTAAGTATTAAAGTGTAGAGTCCGAATCACTTAAAATGACCAATTGCTCTAAAATTTGTACTTATGAGTGGAAAAATGGAAAATAGTCTTCCCTCCTCTGTTATAGTTGCTGAGTGGCATTAGTACAGGATGATGGAACCACTTTGTGAACTGCAGTAAAAGTAAAAGCTGATAGCAAGATCTTTATTAACTGTTTAGTAAGTTAACCTGACAATATCGTATTATTTGTACTAAAGTTAATACTAACAATAGCTGAAACTGTGGTGTTTTTCATTCATTCTAAAAATAGAAGGTATTTTGTCTTATATCTTTTAGATCTCATAAATATAGAAAAAAAAACAAACAGATGCACTCACTGATTGTTTATTTTTTCTATCAAATTTTCGGACTTTTTTAAAATCTATTTATCCTGCAAACAAATGTATGCATGCCGTTCATTACTAAATGAATTAGCCGTCGTATTACGTTAGTTGTTAACATGATTAAATAAAGTAATTGTTAACACGATTATGATGTGGTGATGCTTATATGTTAACAATTACCTCATTTCGTTTCGAGTTCTACAGAATTCCTCCAGTTATTAAGTATGGACACCCCGTCAAGTATTGTAATATCACCACACTTTTCTTGTTTATCTTTTACGTTAGTGAGTGTTACATTGTTCAGAACACTAGGTGTGATTCAGTTCTATCTACATATTGTGTTTGTATAGCGTTTATATTATGTTAAGCTTTTCAAAACAATATGAAACCTTGTTGTATTGAAGTAACATTAAAACATTTAATGATTATTATTATTATCATTACTATTACTCAACAATCGCTTTCTAGTGGTTGAAACTATTGCATTTGAAGATTTCACGAGTTATGATTTCACTTGAACTATTGTAATTGTTGCAAACTTTTCTTTTATTTGCGGGATAAAAGTAACGTGCATTTTGTACGTGGTAGTTGTCTTTTACCGTAAACGTCTCTCACAATTTACTGTCTACAGTTCAGTTTTAAATTCTAGTTTTGCAACTGAAGACACATTAGTTTAAAGCGTCTTAAAAGTATGCATTTAAGAAGAATAATTATAACCGTTAACTTGCCGGAACAGCAGTAACTTATATCTGACCATGATCGACCTACACTTCGTTCATTTAGACCATTACCAGTACTATTAACCGTTCAGTAAGTACGTTTCATTGATCAGTTACCAGTCTTACTTTTATAAAAAATAATGATAGTTGTGCATGTCAAGTTTGGTTATTTGGTACGGACAGTCGAAGGATAGGTAATTTATTTCCACAGAATACATGTGACTATTTTAAACCAGGATTATTAACCACAAAAATATGTTAAAAGTAAAAACATTACGGAATTCAAGAATGAAATTTTAGAAAAAATCGGTCGTCGAAAATAACATCCTCACACATATCTAAACGCGTACGGTAAAAAGTCGTAAATGCGTAAAACGTAATTATTAACAACCGAAGGAGTAAAAGAATATTACAACTGACTTCAAAACAATATGACCAATCTACATTTTAAAACGCGTTTGAACAGAAGTAGTGAAGCGACTGTATAATAATTTATGACACAGCATTACTCAAATATTGTACATCAAAAGGCCTATAATTAAATTACGCATGCATGCCACTTATACCTTTGATCAAGGGAGACAGTATTATGAAGTTATTATACGTTTTAAGAACAAGCTTCCAAGCACAGGGAAAAAGTTTTACTGTAAAGTATATTTAACAGCAACAACAAAGTGAGAGAGAGGGAGAGAGAGAGAGAGAGAGGAGAGATGTTTTTGCACTTATTACATTTTCGTTTTTAGGAAAGAATTTAAATTTGAAATATATAAAAGTGACAATGTTTATGCTTTGAAATCATTAAACTTACAGCGCGTAGCAATATTCACGTTCTTTCACTCATAATTACGAAAAGATAATAAAATTTCTTAAATGTGTCATTCTAAAGTGTTTTTGGATATAAAACCTTTTGTTCTTCTATTGTCCAGGGGCAACCGTGAACTCGTAAATTACCGATACAACTTTTGAGGTTATTAAGTTTACACGTTTTCTTTTGAAAAAAGAAAAAGAAAAAAGTTAAAAGCATATGAAACAAATCCACTTTGAATTAAGATTGGTAAGCGTGAAGTCTAATGCATTACTAATTAAATTTTAATAAAAACACATATTGGATTCAATATAATACGTACTGCAACAGATATAATTCATTATTTGTATGAATTAATAACAAAAGTCTCGATTTATTTTGTTACATGCACATTTTAAAACTTTAACGAAACAGAACTATACTTTATTCGAACTTTCTACTGTTTAGTAAACAAAAATAACCTTGTACGATGTAATTTATTTCATTCGCTACACGTTAGGAAACAATTTTCAGATGAATTGTATTCGACAAAAAATTTACCTACCTTTCTATACAAACGAAGACTAGAGACAGGATGGAGACGTACAGACTGACGACCAATACGTATCGGTTAACCTTACACAAGGCGGCCCCCAGCAACCAGCCCCGGTTCATCATGAACTGTACTATTTCAGGGATCCCTACCAGCATGATAACAAAGTCAGCCGCTGCGAGGTTCATAATGAATATATTGGTCAACGATTGGCGCATTTTTCTGTCAAGCACAATAACTATGATGACTAAACTATTGCCGATAAGCCCAGTAGTTCCAATTATACAAAATAAAATGGAAAGAAAAACTATAGTTTCCATAGAAGCTGGGTCCGGTGGGACACCTTCAAATATAGAACTGTTCCCATCACTTATGTTTACACTCCCAATATAGGCAACATCTCGATCGGAAGTATGAGAATTGTTGTTGTTGTTATAGTTTTCATCTAGGGTTGAATTCATCAAACCCTTGTATGTATTTACAAAACCAACAGATAAATTTGAAATACTCATTTTTTAAAATATTCTATTTCCAACTTCAAAAGTATGTCGCAAGCTCTATACTTCGGTACACACAAGCAAACAGTAGAAGTTTAAAATCCAATAAAATGCGACATATTAATTTTAGAAAATAAAAAAAATGTATAGATTTTTCTTTATTAAAAAATAATAATAACGGTTTTAGTACAACCACTTGACGATATGTTGTTATAATTTGGTGCACAAAAATATTGTATCTTACTTTTAAACAACTTTGATATGTTCTAGTAGGTTGCACTTCAGATACACAATGTTTTAACGAAAAGCACTGCGGTAGAGTATTGCTGGTGATCCTAAGGCCGATATTTCATTACCATAGCAAAAAGATATGAAACTCCATTATATTTCCACTTTCCTGGGTTTCAATTCATTACCAAATTCAATTTCCATATGTCGCAAGTTCTACCGCGCAGCTTTCTTTATTAATCCTGTTTCCTTTCACTAGATTTTCCGGTCTCCGTCGCTAATAAACTCCGGTTTCCTTTTCAAAGCGGACGTTTAATCACCGCCGAGTTAACTATCGTGAGTATTAAAACATATGCATATTCAAATTAATCCGCAATCTTTTTCCAATAAACATAACGTTATTAACCCGCCACTATATTTATCATGCGAACATAAATATAATTGAATTCGCTATAAACTGTTTACGTGCGGCCTGTGTTCTGTTCATGCTCCACAGCTACGCTTTTCGATAGAAATGTTTCCGCTTTATATTTTCTCCGCTACTCTTGCTTATATACATACAGAGGTCATTGGTGGTATGTAACTGTCTGAAGCAGATATTCCCAGTAATTTACTGCCTAGTGACACGGGCCATTTTAATAACTTGGATATTTTTCTAGGTTATTAGACAGTCTGGTTTTGTTCGATGCGGGAGGGATAACGTACCCGCTGTTTACGTCTTCTGAAGTAAAGCCATTATAATATAGTATAAAAACCGAACTCAGACGTAGTGTTAAAAATACGCGACAGTATTTCAGCTTACGTCTCATAGTTTTCGTTGTTTTCAATATATATCTTTTAAGGCATTCGTGACTGATTTCAAATGATATTTGTAAAAAGCGGTAAATTTGACTTCTACTTATATTTCCATATAAAGATTTGGAAAAAAAGAATGTTGCACATATGCATTTCTTTACTTTGTACTCATGCAATGTTATACAAAAATATGACTAACTTATGTAGAACTAAGAAATACACGACCTACCGCAGTTGATTTATGATTTACACAACCCAGTTTCCTTTCATACTTCACTTTATTCGTATAGAACTAGTACTGATAAACGCGTATTTGATTAGTTCAGAATTGACCTTAAACGATCTAAATTAATGACTTAACCACTGACAGATACATGTACCAGTAACCATACACCTGTCATTGTGTACTTGTTGTCTTCTTAACCTTTTTAGTTTTATTTAACCTTCTTTAAATGTCTCATTAATTGTCTTTATCACTTCGAAACCCACTTTAATTGTAAATACAGAAACAGTCCTAATTAAAATTTGAATTTTCTTTTAATTTTACCACACATCAAAATGCCGTACCTTTTGTTTCACTGAAATTATATGCTTAACGATCGCCAAATATGCCTGGCCATATGAATCGTTAAACCATCAGTCAGCATCAATCAATTTCAAATTTGCATTTTTTCTTCTTTTTTTGCTATTGCTCAATTGTAAACGGAGAATACGTTTCATTTCCTATAATCCTGATACTGATTATACGCCCTAATCCCGTTGAGTATTTAAGAAAATAGACCACGTTCGATCGAGCCAGAACCGTTGCATCGAATGTCTGCAACTTTTCAATTTGGATTTTAGAGGATGAACAATAACCATTACTGATGCTTCTGGTTATATAATAGAACGGTACAATAATGAAACTAACGTTAATGTGTGAAAAAGTGCTTTGATAGCAGCTATTATAATGAAATCAATTAATTGTGATTTTCCGTTGCAGTTAGGATAATGCAGTATTATTTCTTGTTCGGAATTCTTATAACAATAAATCTTTTATAACACTAATTGCAATGATTCCGTTTCCAGTTTCAGTTTTAAATAGTTTTAAAGAAGTTAACAAATGAGTAATGATGTACTGCGCATTTCGATTGGTTTGTTTAAACAATAATTCATAAGATTTGTATTTGTAATTCACTCTGTATTTGGTAATTATTACTTTCATTCTAAAGGCTTGCAGTTTTAATATACAAATAATCCTTACTTTAACATCGTTCGAGTATTGTTGTATGTATATTTGTAAAACAGGTTATTAAATATATTTGTAATTGTAGTGCTGTCAAACTTTGTCTAAAGTGAAGATCACTGACTTAGGTAACTATGTCTTTCTTAATGTATTAGTCTGGATAGAGCAACTAGACATGCTGCTTTCTAAGACCTGTCACTGTAGTTCAACTTTTTACCCCGTAACGGGACTTGCTATAGTTATTTAAGGACTGCTGCGGTAACTGGAATTGCTTTACTGTTTTTTTTGGAATTGCTGCACTTCTTGAAGCTACTTTGACTTGCTATACTTAGAGAGCTTACTTCGTTCCTTGAACTTGCTGCGTTTCTTGGGCTTAGTTCGTCTGTTAGTTTTGCTTCGTTTCCCGGACTAACTTCGTCTTGTGGACTTGCTGCGTTTCCTTAACTTACTTTGTTCCGTGGATTTGCTGCGTTTTCCGGACTTACTTCGTCCCATGGACTTGTTGCGTTTCTTAGGCTTATTTTGTCTCTTGGATTTAATGCGATTCTTGGACTAGATGTGCTTTTCACCGTTCCATGGTATTTAGTCTTGCACCGCTTCTAAAGACGAAATAATGAAAATATCTTATAAGTTTTGTTTTCTCTCTTATGTAAGCGTCATCATTCTCTATATGAATACAGAATGCATGAACTTGAAAGAAAACAATAAAACGACGTCATCTCTGTTGTCGACACCATACGCATTTTACCGGAAGTTGTGTTTCTTTGAAACAAGCAGTGTGAAGTTGGTTGATAGCCAAAATCAGCTGTACAATTATTATCCTTGACAGTTTTATTCTATGTTTTAATCTTTTGGCAGATTCCTGTTAATTTCTATGAATTTGTCATTTGACCATTAATCGATGGTTTAGTATGTTAAGAGGAAATAACTAATAAACATTCATGATCCAGTTACATGTTAATGGAATGTTTTGAATATGTAGACTCAGAGTATGCTTTTATCAACCGTCATGTAAATAAATATGGATGATTGATTAGTTTAGTGCAACTACCTGTAGACCGGCTCTTTAATGATCTAATTTATTGTATAAATAAACTTTTCGCTTTCCTTTTAACTGGTAACGCATGTTCCTTCTTACAAGTAAACATATAACTGGCGAGGAAGTTACTGAATGAAATAGTCTGTGCACCAGTTGAAATGAAGTATCAGTGAAAAACATGACCTAAGCTTAATTTTACTTTTCAATGTGTCTGTGTACCCGAGTTATTTTCTCAGTTTTGTTTTTTCGTTTTATTTTTTAAGGACACTGTCATAAGATTTTATATAAATTTCACAATAATATGAGTCATTTGATTATTAAATATTTGCTTTGTTTTTTGTTTATTTTGCTGGTGATTCGATAATTTTACTACAAAGAACAAAGCAAGAGAAGGTAGAGCAATAAGAAACTAACTGTTCACAATAAATTGACTTTACCTTATCATACCTCCAATAAACCATATTAAGCAAGATTGTTCGCTTATTCTAGTTCTGGCACAACTACTAAATTATCAGTGCTCTTAACATCTTGTCTTACATCCATAAAAACACACAATTATTGCGCAGGTATTGCGAAAAGCTTTTGAAACCACTGGGAAAAATCTATTCTGGTCTATTAAAACCTCGGACGATGTTATAAATAAGCTTAAATCAAAAATTTTTGATGTGTTCTCTTTGTCAACTTATGATTTTTTTTCTACATTGCGCACTCCAATTCCTCATAATTTAATAAGAGATAATTTCATGAGTCTCATTGAAAAAAAATGCAATAGAAAACATGTATCGCTTGTAAAGAACATAGAGGATTTTTATATGTCCGAAGGGGGCATATAATGTTATGGTCCAGGGCGACCGTCTGTCCGTCCGTTAGCAATTTGGTGTCTGGAGGATAACTTGAGTACTCTTAAGCCTATAGTCTTTTACCTTCAGGCGATTATTACCCACATTGAGTGAATGACTCCTATCGATTAGGAGTCAGTATGTCAAAGGTCAAGGTCACAGTGACCTTAATGTTTAGAATCATTTACACTCTGTAACTCGACAACCATTTGTCATAGAAATTTCAAAAATGGTTGCAAACATTGAGTGAATGACCCATATTGATTTAAGGGTCAGTAGGTCAAAGGTCAAGGTCACAGTGACCTAAATGTTTAGAATCATTTACACTCTATAACTCGACAACCATTTATCATTTAGATGTCAAAATTCATGTAATGGATGCACATATTGAGTGAATGACCACTATTGATTTTGGAGTCAGTAGCTAAAAGGTCAAGGTCACAGTAACCTTAACATTGAAAACCGTATCCGCCATGTAACTTGACAATCATTTGTAACAGAGACTTCAAACTTTATATCATGATTGCACACATTGAGTGGATGACCCGATACATTTTGGGATCAGTATGTCAAAGGTCAAGGTCACAGTGACCTATTTTTCACGGAGACGTTAAAATTCATATAATTGTTGCACACATTGAGTGAATGATTTATGGGTCAGTAGGTCAAAGGTCCGAAAATTCAAAATTTAAAGCAAATAATTTAATACGCAGATTTAAATTATATATATATATATATATATATATATATATATATATATATATATATATATATATATATGTATATATATATAACTTTGAGCAGTATTGTTTTGTTTTGCCATATTTCTAAATTATCTATGGATGAGGTGTTTGCTTTCTTGAATCATGCCTTAACATAACGTCTTAGATTGGTTTAAGAAAGATTAATAGTTCAGCAAATCACCCACAATACAGCAGCTACGATTCTTCTTTCAATTATTTATTTATTAGATTCGTCACTGTTTGAGGGACAGGTTCAATTTAGATTCTGTGCGTGAAAAAAGATGTTTTTTATTGAATTTTAGCTGTTGACAAAAAGTCACTGAGATTTGCTTTTCACCTGGCATTAGAACATATCAGTTCTTTTTTTAAACCTACGCTGAATTACAGTCAAGTTTTTGCTTTAAATGTTGGTCTCAAGTATTAGTTCATGACAATAGATGACTTTCAAAACACTGGTAAAGTGATTGTTCTGGTTTCTGTTCAGTTTACTGTTAATTGATTTCAAAGTTACTCGTATTTTCAAGCAGTTTTGGTCGTTTCTTTATCTTTGAATTATGTACAACTTGATGTTTGAGTTCTGGAGATTTTATTGAAGTATATCCGAGCATTACACACTCAAACTGTTATGTTATTTTAGCTTTAAAGATAGATATTAAAATGCCAAAAGGAAAGAAAAGGAAAGTAATGAGATATCTGTTTTAATAAATGTAATTTCCGAAAATAGAAAAGATATAAAAGATTTAAAGCTTTCTGGATAATTTTCTTTAAATCAATATTGTTCTAAACATATTTACCTATCAAAACAATCAAGTTTGACTTGTGTTCCGAGTTTTTTAGAACGTAATAGATATATTGATGTAAGATATTCTTATCCAGATTTTGCAGCACGTTTGATGCAACCTCCAAACAATCTCAGAAGTATTGTCAATCAATCTTAAGTGTATAATTATTTTCAAATAGAAATCAAAATCTCCACGAATGTTTCGATCTGTAATTTGAATTGCTATGCATCAGTTTTAACAAAACTGTTACCTTAAAGGAAATGTGTCGCAACAGAAAAGCAACAAAAACATTATATATCTGCTACTCTTTTATGTTAAATAACTGAAACGACATATATGTACTCTTGTCAGCTTCGAATATATCAGTGGTACAAAAGGGGCTCTGATATATTTTTGGCATAAAAGGGTTTGATTTTAAAAATTTTATTTCAGCGGATCTCTTATCAGATTGCTAAACAAGAAGCGTCTTATAAGCAAAATATTCTATCAAATGTATCAACTAATATATCTCCCGGTGGACCAAATTGTTTTATGTAAATGAGTCATGTAGTTGGCTGTTATTTATGATATTGTCATTTTTTTCTAAGAAAAATGAAATATTTGTTTAGCAACCTAGATTACTCGATTTCCATCGAAGGTGGGAGTAAATTGTACTATTTGTCTGGTGTTAACCGCACCCTTTCTAGCTATATAGAACAAGGATATCGTTGGAAACGATGGATGCTTTCCAAAGGTACATGGAAGTTGGATGAATGTGTAACTGAGGAAAGTGTAGGTGGGAGGAGGTTGGGAAGTATGTTGTGCAGTTATAATGATATTGACTGGTGTTCTTCATTTCACATAATAAAATCAGGAGCAAATAATTATTTTATTTTATTACATATTATTATGTCAACAGTGAAAAGTGGTTAAGCAAATATTGAAGTTGTTTCCAGAACAAGTGAATACTTGAACATTTGTTTGTAAGGCTATTGTTAGTATAAAATATTAGTAGTTATACTGAAGAAGTGTTATTAGACATGTACTTTTACATGACAGACTGGAGGTTGAACCGTATCCAAATAATCTGATGATCTGAGAAGTATGGCGTAGTGAGTCGTATGAATGGGTTGATGCTTGGAGAAACAATTACCTGGTCAAGAGTAGAGCCAGTGTTTGTGGTAGCAAAATAAAAGGAAATAATCAAAAAAGAAAGGAAAACTTATTGTTCTTATTCAATGCATATTCTTTCATTTTATTAACTTTCAAAACATGCCTTCAGTAGCTTTGAAGTTATAGTTCAAATAAATCTGGTAAAAAAAAATCGACAAAAGAATATAAGTTATATTTCATAAAGGGAGATAATTCAGAAAGTGAGCTAGACAGAGTTATGGTTCTTGCACAGTGCAAATCCTCTCATTGTATTCTATCATTGTGTAAACTTTCAACAAAATCACTAAATGAAAAGGCACCAGGGCATAAATCTATGAAAAATCACTGAACTGGAACATGCCGGTAAAATACACACGTGCTGTTGGTAGTACAGCGTCCTAATGAGTTTCAATGAATTCCAGTCAATGGTTGCAAAGGAATAGTTTGGACAAAAATTACAGCTGAAAAAGTATCAAAGAGGTATAACTTTGTGAAAAATAACTGAATCGAAACATGCCTGTAATATGCAAACCTCCTTTTGGTAATAAAGCTTCCTATTGAGTTTCAGTGAATTGCATTTAATAGCTGCTGAGAAATAATCCGGACAAAAATTACAGGTAAAAAGCATCAAAGGGGCATAATTTTGTGAAAAATCACTGAACTGGAACATGTATGTAATATGCACACCTCCTCTTGGTATTGAACCTTCCTATGAAGTTTCGATGAATTCCAGTCAGTGATTGCTGAGAAATAGTCCGGACAAAACTGTCAGTTGAAAGGGCATTAAAGGGGCGTAACTTTGTGAAAAATCAATGGACCGGAACAGGCTGCTAATATGCACAGTTCCTCTTGGCAGTGAAGCTTCCTATTAAGTGTTAGTAAATTCAAGCCAGTGGTTGTTGAGAAATTGTCCGGACAAAATTTCGGGACGGACGGACGGACAAGGCGGAGACTAAATGCATCCCCTTTTGGGAACATAAAAATGATTACATTTATAACTGCCTTGCAGAAGGATGGTCTTTCAAGTCAAAAAATTCCTCTCAAGACTTTCAAAGAAACGTGCAACAAAGGAGGTAAGGTTAATTTCACTCAGAGTTCATTTGCTATCTTCTTCTCCAGATTTAGTTCCTAGATCCATTTAAAACACCTAATTAGACGGAAATATACTTGCTAATGGACCGAACACCGTGAAACAAAATTAGACAGAAAAGAGATCGACTGTTTTGAAATTCCAAAGGACATTAAAGTAATGAATAATGTATCACAGCTTTTCTGCCTGCTATTAGTTTCTTTTTGATTGTCGGTATAAAACATTAATCAGGTTCTTTTGAATCTTAAACATAAAAAAGCCTTGAATAGCTGTAATTATGTTTGATAAGAAATATTTTATTGAAAAGTATCGTTGTGTAAAATTTAAAAAAAATATTAAATTCTTGGGAACTTGGAATAAGATTCAAGACTTTTTTGCACTTTAACACGAAAACGAAAAAATAAAAGTTGATTCACTGAGTATCATGATCGGTATTAACACTTTAGAAACAAGAATCTGGTTTCTGCAAGTTGTTAAAACAAAACCAGACATAATCACACGGTCTTACAGCAAATTTACTTGATAAGAGAAAAATATCGTTCGAAGGTAGAACGTCGGACTCCCAATCGAAAATCACACCTGGGGCAAGGGTCTCTAGGGACCAGTACTAGTTTGAAGCAGTTAGCGATCATGTGACCAAATCGATGTCAAAGAAGTAAGTTTAAAACTAAGTTATGTTAGAAAACACATAATTAACCAGCAAAAGTGATGTTATTTTTAGAATGCTTAATTTAAGCAATAATTAAGTGGTCTACGAAATATTATTTGTAAGTAAATTACTGATGTTTAAAGGTCCGTTTATTTGTTTAAGAATATCCGCCTTTTCCCCAAGGCTAGGGACAAATTAAGGGGTCATTATCAAAATAATTATCTGAATACAATTTCATTATTTGTAACAATCGTCGAAAAAATGCTAAAATGTAGGGATGACAACTAGTAACCGTGTATTTTTGTATCCGAGATACTTTTCCGCTAGAGAAACACTGCAAAAATTGTGGTAAAGTGACAATTTCAGCGAGGCATTCAAAAGTTTGAAAGTGTATTGAATACAAAACAATGGTGTTGACACGTTTAGCCGCTTACTATACAATGCTAAAACCTCATCAATATACGGGAGTGTACGGTCCCGTATATTTTAGATATACGGGCATATACGGGACATATTTGCATAGTAAACGGACATAGTATACTTATCCGTATTTGTAACATCGGATATACAAGAATTCCGCATATACGGATTTCTGTACTCTCAGTATAATATATATATATATATATATATATATATATATATATATATATATATATATATATATATATATATATATATAATATATATATGATTCCGTATTTTTGTAATATACGTACAATTTTTTCTGTCCTGCTCTGCAACTCAATACAGTTTCATTGGAGGACCAACACATTGATTATTTTGGGGAACAGGACTGACAAAAGTCACTGTCACACATTAGCTACATCCAACCCCACTGTTATTTGAAACGGTCAAACACAAGAAAAAACAGTGCAAAATTCCTTGTACTTAAAGCCTCTTAAGTACAAATTACTCTCTTTAACTTTACTGTTAAATACAGTCCTACACCAGACGTGTTCAGTGTCTAATCTTTTAAAGGGAACAGAGCCAGTGTTTCCGCTGAATGTAGACCTGACGATATCAACAGAGACAAGCTACACGTTTTAATTCGGCAGAACAAGTCTATCAGGACTACATTTAATGTTACTTATAGTTAATCAGACAAAACTGAGACACTGAAGAAAGATGATTGTTAAAAAATATTTATTTGATTTGTAAGACGCGACTGAGATATACCTCTGACAACTATTTCAATGATATTTAAAAGAATTGGCATGCTCAATGTGGTCATGAATGTACTTACAGTCTACATTTTAAACTCATTTAAGTTAAATTTACAAATAAAAGTACAGAAATGTTTTAGTTTTTCAACAATAGTAATAAGATTCAATATATAAGTTCTTTTGAGCCGACAATACTGAACATTTTTATGTTGAATATAAGAGTATCCCGTCAGAACAAAATCAAATAAAATTACATACAGCAAGTAATAGTTTATAATCTCAAAATCTATAACTGCTGTCTAAAATTGCATGCAGTCTTTCTTTATTGAAAATTGTGGGATCAAAACTGAGATAATACCTCTCTATACCGGTAAAATTCAATTATGGACAAGTTGATTTTATTTAGTTTTTATTTTGCTCTGAACTCTTCAATGTATAATGTTGAATGATATCTGACACACAGGAATATAAAAGATTCCTATGCATAACAATAGATGTTTCATGTTTCTACGATAACCAATGTTTTAAACCTACTGCCAACTTCACGTTTGATTTAATTTCTACTGCCAACTGCTACTGCGTACTGCTACTGCCAACTTCCTACAGGAGCCTTAAACTCGGCCCTAGAGCTAAAGGTTTTAACATCTTTAGGTTGAATTTTTTTCCGATGCAAGAATTTTTACATCTTGTATCTTCTTGTATTACAAAAGACATAGTTGACAAAGTTGTTAAGTGCTTGTTGCACTTTGAGAACAGGAGGTCTTTATTCAGAGGGTAATTTATGTTTTGAAAATACTTATTGTAACAATTAAAGTGGTCTTTTTTCCCAGTGGTCTTAAACAGGTTTGACTGTATGTCTCTTATTTTATTAATATGACTTCAAAATATTTATCTGTTTTTCGATGTAAAATATATCAAAGAATTTATTCATCTTTTGTGTCCGGTCAGTTACAAACAGCTTATGAAATCGTTACCTTCTTTTTTATGCGTTTTATTTCATTTCCAATTGCTAAATATGTCACTTCAGATTATATTATAGTTAGATAAAGTGTCACACATCAACGTTTGATAAGCAAGTTTTTTTGTTTTGTTTTTATATCTTTTAGAAATAAAGTATTTTAATCATGACCAATTTGCACCCTTTTGCTTTCCCCAAACGTTTCTGTTACGCTTCTCAAAAACAAAATGATCTTACATCTATTTTACGATGGCCTCCGACCTTTTAACAATCATATGTCGTTTACTGCTATTTGTATCGACGTACTCTACATGAAGCTGGTTAAAAGATATTATCAGCACTGCATCACTGTTAAGATCTAGATAAAGATATCCAAGAAATGAAACTGAGGCTGCCAACTTAATTGTTATAGTAAGTCAAGTAGCTTGTTCTTGGGTTTTTTTCCCCAGAACCATTTAAAATGGTTAATGAAACAGAACTGTACAAGCCAATAGACCATACATTATTTAACGAAATCAGATTTAAAATTGTTCACTAGCCTAAGAGTTTAAAGGGTCACCGCAGCTATGAAAATTGTCTAGAAACTCTATTTCATATTGATACAAATTAATCAGAAGACAACTTATCATTAATATTTAGAGCTTTTGCCATTTCAGTGTTGTTTGTTTTTAAATATGTTTGATGCCACATCTAATAAACTTTCATTTCAAAACTTATGTTGGGGTTGGGTTCCTTGTCCTACTAACCTTACAAAATGCATTCTTTTTCTTTTTCTTTCAAAAAGATCAGCAACGTTTTTCTATAATATTCACATCATAACGTCGGTTTCGCCTTTTGCATCTTTATTTTTCCCATTTCAAACTTGTAATTACATAACATCACCCTCATTTGTTTAACTAAACTGTTTTTGGAGAACAGATTTATTCAGTCATTTGATTTTTGCAAGTTCGTTGCATAAATACATAACGGTTTTACACAGTACTTCTAAATCATGTTTGCCTTTATACAGTCTACAAATTTGAGTGTGATATGTCCTTATCAAGTGCTTTTGAATATCAACACCGTTCTACATAACAAACGAATCGGAAAAAAGATCATTTTGTTACAATGCCATGTGCTTTTTTTTATTTAGTAATACACTTTTCTCTGTATAAGATCTGCTTCCCTGTTTTTTAAAACATATAAAGAAAGTTTAATTGATTTTCCTAACTTAAACGAATACAAGTGCGTGGTATGGAAACTAGATTTCTGATGGTAATCCG
This sequence comes from Cyclina sinensis, assembly GCA_012932295.1. Lineage (NCBI taxonomy): Eukaryota > Metazoa > Mollusca > Bivalvia > Venerida > Veneridae > Cyclina > Cyclina sinensis. Next base: position 40,309,565 of record JAAONU010000017.1, read on the forward strand.
TGTATATTGGCAAGAGTATCGAAACGTACAATGTGTTTGTTATATCATTTTGAATGAAAGATAATTAAGACAAACCCTTTCATCTTGTAAGATGCAAGGTCTGTATAATTATGTTATCTATATGAAAGCTTAAGATTTCAAAACAATCGCTGACAGTTTTTATGATAATCTCTCAGTCAATTTTTTAAAAATCAGTTATCTAGTGTACTTCACAGAAAGATAATGCGAAAAATGTCAGGTAAAAAAACAACAAATATAAATGACGAATAATTGATAATAACAAAACTAAAATAATGTATTTTGCTTGAATTGTACCTTAGTACCTTTAAAATTATTTCAAGAGTTTTAATGATTGAAATATATGGTTAATGCATACAGGCATTACACCCTGCACACAGAGCTTCTTGAGCTAAACGACAGAACAGTTTTTTATCAATGTAAATACTTCTTAATTGACATGTTAAATTTCTTTATACTTTCAAACTGGACAGCCATAGTTCGGTTCATTACTATTTCATGATTTCTTATAATATTCCACTGGTTGTCAATCTTTTGACTAATGAGGCATACAATCAAAACCTCTTTGGGACACAGGAGATCGGAAATACCGATACTTGTGTAAAAATCATGTGTTCTAGTTCTGTAGATAAACTTGAACAATATGAAAATCTTGAGAGAGTTTGCAAAATTGTCTAACGAAATATGTTCTATAATAAAAGATCATATTTGAGATAGATATGATTAATGAGAACAGACTGATTAAAATATTTTGCAAAGGTTAAACGCTCTTCAGATTTGTTCCCGTTTAAACGTTTCTGGATACTTTGATATCTCAGAGCTAAAGAGATAATAACATTATTCCCTAACTTATGTTCTAGACAGATAGCAGTTGTCCAGTATCATCAGAAATAAAATACGTTGTAATAAAAGCTATTAAATTGGATTTTGAATTGGCTCCAGTTGTATGTTTTCTTGTTTTACATTGCTGTATACTCGATTTGTCCCAGATATATTGCTGATATATTACATCTGCAACATCAAATATTCAGACCAGGAATTTGAAGATTTTTTTTAAGGTTATGAATATTAGAAAAATACATTAAGGAGTAATCGATTTCTTTCTGAAACAAATGGCATTGCCAAGTAAATTGTCGAATACTGAATACTAAGAAAACGGGTAGTCCTATCTCATGTACACAGGTTTGCTCACAAGTCACTAAAGATTGTATAAGAGACCTAATAGGCAATTTCTCACCAACATATTACAGAAAAAAGGAAATGTCTTAGAACGAATAGAATGAGGAATGTAAGATTTGTATATTTTATCATTAGAAAAGAGCCATTTCTTTGTGCAGACTCAAATTAGAGTCTCACTAGCACACTATACCTTGTAACTACAATTCACGCGATAGCTCGTTGGCGTAATACCGACATTAAATAAGTGTATTGAAATGCAGTTATTTGTTAACTGTCTTTGAAAGAAAATTCATATGACCTCATTGAATTCCAAATTTGAACCCTAGATAACAGCAGCCCTTAAAAACTGGAAAAAATTGCGCCTTTATTCGTTTAAATGCTTTCTTGGAAATATTGATATATGAAGATTTATATGCAATTAACCCTGAAACTGGGGGCATTTGTTAAATAGTTTTATTTAATACTTCTGAATCATAGCATACAGCTGTATAAAGAATTGGCAGACTGAAGCACTTGTTGCTTGGTTTACTCTTTACATGCATTGTTTGTATGTTTGCTGCGATGAAATTACAAACACCAGAACAAATATAATTTTGTTTGATATCGGCTACCACAAATAGAAATGTTTTGATGATAAATCTCTGCTCTGTCGTCAAACAGTACAAGCTGCGACAGGATAATCCTTACAGGAATGAAATGTCGGTTTATTTCGTTTAGTGTTATTCTTTCGTTGGCTTTGTTTTTTCTCGTAAAATTGTGTCGAACATCTATGTTAAGCTGGTTGTTACAGATCATAAAGATTTAATTATTCAGCTAATAATGTACTGATCTGATTTTTTTTTTGAAAACTTTATGTATACCCATGTGGGTCACATTGAGATCTTAAAATATGTATACATTTGCGTGACTGATTATACTAGTTTCAACAATTTTCAACGAAATATCTATATAAAAAAACTGTTTATACGTCAGTAGGTTCGTCTTGAAAAAACCCTTGTAAATAGAAATGTTCCTGGTCCTTGCTATTTCTCAGTTTTGGTTTAGACGAATCAACATACAATAGCTGGAAGTAACAAAGAAGTAAGTTGAGGGCAACTTGAAACAAATGCTGACGTTCTATCTTTACTCAGTAACATTATTTATATTTTATTTCATTTATTCCCACAAGGTCCTTCTTACTAAACTAAATATTTTACACTTTTGAGAATACAAATCCAGCAAATTACAGTTACTTTATTACAATAAGGTAATACTGGGTTATTGTTTTACGGTAAGTCATATCATGTTAATACAACAATGTTCCATCGCAGTCGGAGTGTTTCCTTCACAAATATTGAACTGCACTGACCTATGACTGTATCAGTCAAAGGCATATTGTTTCATCTATACACTTACTTCCAAAACAATTCTTTTAAAATTGTATAATGAAATATGACGAATGAGAATACACTGATTGAAAAATTTTGCAAACAATTTAAAAAATATATGTACTTCATATTTCTAGGTCCAAGTATTTATGACTATATTGATATTTCAAAGCTAAAGCAATCATATTAGTCCTCAAATTATGTTTTGACTAATCATGGCAAATAACTACTCTCAACATGTTTGTGGATTGAAACATTTTGCAGTCCTGTATAATTTGCATTACTTACAAGTCTGCATCTGTGAAACAAAAAATGCAAATATATTTTGTTATCTGCGCAACATAATTGTTTATAAACAAATTATTGATCTGTCGTAAACGAGTGAACAAGCTGTCACAAGTAAATACAGACAAGAATGTAAAATGCATAAATAGTTATTCTTTCCTTTTTTACTTTACCTATTGTTAATTATGTTCCTAAATTTGCATAGAACGTAATAATCTGCAAAAAAAAGATACTCAGTCTGGATTTTCCATCTGATTTTTGCTTGTGTAAAAAAAGCTAAATGATTTAGTTGCAAGATCACTTGCAACAAATTACAACTTGTGAATGCGATTATATCATGATAGAAGTAATAGCCTAGAAAGCCATTTATGTTGACACATTGCTTTAAGCAGAAATCATCCTTAATTCATTTATACTATTAATAATGAGTCAGTTTCGAACGGCGCCGTGCTATTAGCTGTCATTTTCGACAGAAAAACAGTTACATTAAATAAACTGAAGTTGTCAAAGAGGTAATGTTGACGTAACTAGACTGCTATCAATAAAACTTTCAAAAAGGTGAAAACGAACCTGAAAGGTTTTCTTGTAATGAAGATACTGCACTTACTGCACTTACTTCGTCTTGTGGACTCGCTGCGTTTCCAGAACTTACTTCGTTCCTTGAACTTGCTGCGTTTCTTGGGCTTAGTTCGTCTGTTAGCTTTGCTTCGTTTCCCGGACTTACTTCGTCTTGTGGACTTGCTGCGTTTCCTTAACTTTCTTTGTTCCGTGGATTTGCTGCGTTTCCTGGACTTACTTCGTCTCGTGGACTTGCTGCATTTCTCAAGCTTATTTTGTCTCTTGGATTTAATGCGATTCTTGGACTAGCTGTGCTTTTCAACGTTCTATGGTATTTAGTGTTGCTCCGCTTCTAAAGACGAATTAATGAAAATATCTTTTAAGTTTTGTTTTCTCTCTGACGTAAGCATCCTCATTCTCTATATGAATACAGAATGCACGAACTTGATAGAAAACAATAGAATGACGTCATCTCTGTTGTCGACACCATACTCATTTTACCGGAAGTTGTGTTTCTTTTAACAAGCAGTGTAAAGTTGGTTGAAAGCAAAAATCAACTGTACGATTATTACCCTTGACAGTTTTATTCTATGTTTTAATCTTTTAGCAGATTCCTGTAAATTTTTTATGAATTTTATGAATTTATGAATTTGTCATTTGTCATTAATCGATGGTTTAGGATGTAAAGAGGAAATAACTAATAAACATTCATGATCCAGTTACATGTTAATGGATTGTTTTGAATATGTAGACCCAGAGCATGCTTTTATCAACCGTCATCTAAATAAATATGGATGATTGATTAGTTCGGTGCAACTACCTGTAGACCGGCTCTTTAATGATCTAATTTACTGTACAAATAAACTTCTCGCTTCCCTTTTAACTGGTAATGTATGTTCTTTTCTACAAGTAAACATATAACTGGCGAGGAAGTTACTGAATGAAATAGTCTGTGCACCAGTTGAAATGAAGTATCATTGAACAACATGACCTAAGCTTAATTTTACTTTTCAATGTGTCTGTCTACCCGAGTTATTTTCTCAATTTTGTTTTTTCGTTTTATTTTTTCAGGACACTGTGTCTAAATTTGTCATAAGATTTTATTCAAGTTTAACAATATAATGAGTCATTTGATTATTAAATACATGCTTTGTTGTTTGTTTATCTTGCTGGTGATTCGATAATTTTACTACAAAGAATAAACCAAGAGAAGGTAGAGCAATAAGAAACTAACTGTTCGCAATAAATTGACGTTACCTTATCATACCTCCAATAAACCATATTAAGCAAGATTTTTCGCTATTCTAGTTCTGGCACAATTACTAAATTATCAGTGCTCTTAACATCTTGTCTTACATTCATAAAAGCACATAATTACTGTGCAGGTATTGCGAAAAGCTTTTGAAAACCACTGGGAAAATCTATTCTGGTCTATTAAAATCCCGGACGACGTTATAAATAAGCTTAAATCAATTAATTTTCAAGTGTTCTCTTTGTCAACTTATGATTTTTTCTACATTGCATACTTCACTTCCTCATAATTTAATGAGACAAGCTCAGGAGTCTCATTGAAAAAAAAATATGCAAGAGAAAACCTGTATCCCTTGTAATGAACATAAAAAAAATTATATATGCCTGAAGGGGGCATGTAATGTTATGGTCCAGGGCGCCCGTCTGTCCGTCCGTTAGCAATTTGGTTTCCGGAGGATAACTTGAGTACTCTTTGGCTTACAGACTTTTACCTTCAAGTGGTTATTGCCCATATTGAGTGAATGACCCCTATTGATTTTGGAGTAAATAGCTTAAAGGCCAAGGTCACAATGACCTTAACATTGAAAACCATTTCCGCCGTGTAACTTGACAACCATTTTTCATGGAGAATTCAAAAGTCATATAATTGTTGCATACAATGAGTGAATGACCCCTATTTATTTTGGGGTCAGTAGGTCAAAGGTCCAAAAATTCAAAATTTAAAGCAAATCATTTAATTTTTAAGCCTAAGGTTTCCTCCCTTGTAGCACAAATGCATCATGCTTAGAAAAAACACCCTTCGGGCATAAAATGCTCCGCCCAGCTCTGCTCTTGTTACAGGTTGTTCTAATGAAAATTATACTTTATGGACATGACTGAGTCGCTCTCTTTCTAGATAATATTTATGTCAATTTCGGAACTTCTGTTTATAAACAGGCAGTGGGAAGAGAAACGTTTTGCAAGTTTAATAATCAGATTTAAATTATATGTATACATGTGTAACTTTGAGGAGGCAGTATTGTTTTGTTTTGCTATAATTCTAAATTATTTATAGATGAGGTGTTTGCTTTCTTGAATCATGGCTGCACATAACGTCTTAGATTGGTTTAAGAAAGATTAATAGTTAAGCAAATCACCCACAATACAGCAACTACGATTTTTCTATCAATTATTTGATTATTAATTGATCCATCACTGTTTGAGGGACAGGTTCAATTTAGTTTCTGTGCGTGAAAAAAGATGCTTTTAAAAGAATTTTAGCTGTTGACAAAAAGTAACTGCGATTTTCTTTTCACCTGGCATTAGATCATATAAGTTCCTTTTTGAAACCTTAGCTGAATTACAGTCCAGTTTTTGCTTAATATGTTAGTCTCAAGAATTAGTTCATGACAATAGATGACTTTAAAAAAACACCGGTAAAGTGATTGTCCTGGATTCAGTTCAGTTCACTGTTAATTGATTTCAAACTTACTCGTATTTTCAAGCAGTTTTGGTCGTTTCTTTATCTTTGAATTATGTACAACTTGATGTTTGAGGTCTGGAGTTTTTATTGAAGTTTATCCGAGCATTACACACTCAAACTGTTATGTTATTTTAGCTTTAAAGATATATATTAAAATGCCAAAAGGAAAGAAAAGAAAAGTAATGAGATACCTGTTTTAATTAAATGAAATGTGATTTCCGAAAATAGAAAAAATATAAATAATCTAAAGCTTTCTGGATAATTTTCTTTAAATCAATATTGTTCTAAACATATTTACCTATCAAAACAATCAAGATTGACTTGTGTTCCGAGTTGTTTAGAACTTAATAGATATATTGATGTAAGATATTCTTATCCAGATTTTGCAGCACGTTTGATGCAACCTGCAAACCATCTCAGAAGTATTGTCAATCAATCTTAAGTGTATAATTATTTTCAAATAGAAATCAAAATCTCCACGAATGTTTCGATCTGTAATTTGAATTGCTATGCATTAGTTTTAACAAAACTGTTACCTAAAAGGGAATGTGTTGCAACAAAAACATTATATTTCTGCTACTCTCTTATGTAAAATAACTGAAACGACATATATGTACTCTTGTCAGCTTCGAATATATCAGTGGTACAAAAGGGGCTCTGATATATTTTTGGCATAAAAGGGTTTGATTTTAAAATTTTTATTTCAGCGGATCTCTTATGAGATTGCTAAACAAGAAGCGTCTTATAAGCACAGTATTCTATCAAATGTATCAACTAATATATCTCCCAGTGGACCAAATTATTTATGTAAATGAGTCATGCACTTGGCTGTTATCTATGATATTGTCATTTTTTTCTTAAAAAATGAAATATTTGTTTTGCTACCTAGATTACTCGATTTCAATCGAAGGTGGGAGTAAATTGTACTATTTGTCTGGTGTTAACCGCACTCTTTCTAGCTATATAGAAAAATGATTACGATTTATAACAGACTTGCAGTAGGGCGGTCTTTCAAGTCAAAATATTCCTCTCAAGACTTTCATAGAAACGTGCAACAAAGAAGATAAGGTTAATTTCACTCAGAGTTCATTTGCTATCTTGTTCTCCAGATTTAGTTCCTAGATCCATTTAAAACACCTAATTAGACGGAAATATACTTGCTAATGGACCGAACACTTGAAACAAAATTAGACAGAAAAGAGATTGACTTTTTTCAAATTCCAAAGGACATTAAAGGGATGAATAATGTATCACAGCTTTTCTGCCTGCTATTAGTTTCTTTTTGATTGTCGATATAAAACATTAATAAGCAGGTTCCTTTGAGTTTTAAACATAAAAAATATACCTTGAATAGTTGTAATTATGTTTGATAAAAAATATTTTACTTGAAAAGTATCGTTGTGTAAAATTGAAAAAAAAAAAAAAATTCTTGGGAACTTGGAATAAGATTCAAGATTTTTTTGCACTTTAACACGAAAACAAAAAAATAAAAGTTGATTCACTGAGTATCATGATCGGTATTATTACTTTAAAAACAAAAATCTGGTTTCTTCAAGTTTTAAAACAAAACCAGACATAATCACACGGTCTTACAGCAAATTAACTTGATAATAGAAAAATAGCGTCCGAAGGTAGAACGCCGGACTTCCAATCGCAAATAACACCTGGGGCAAGGGTCTCTAGGGACCTGTACTAGTTTGAAGTAGTTAGTGATCATGTGACCAAATCGATGTCAAAGAAGTAAGTTTAAAACTAAGTTATGTTAGAAAACACATAATTAACCAGCAAAAGTGATGTAATTTTTAGAATGCTTAATTTAAGCAATAATTTAGTGGTCTACGAATTATTATTTGTAAGTAAATTACTGATATGTAAAGGTCCGTTTATTTGTTTAAGAATATCCGCCTTTTCCCCAAGGCTGGGGACAAATTAAGGGGTCAGTATCAAAAATTATTATCTGAATACAATTTTATTATTTATAACAAATGTCGAAAAAATGCTAAAATGTAGGGATGACAACTAGTAACCGTGTATTTTTGTATCCGAGATACTTTTCCGCTAGAGAAACCTTGCAAAAATTGTGGTAAAGTGACAATTTCAGCGAGGCATACAAAAGTTTGACAAGTGTATTGAATACATAACAATGGTGTTGACACGTTTAGCCGCTTACTATACAATGCTTAAACGTGTACGGTCCCGTATATTTAAATATACGGGCATATACGGGACATATTTGCATAGTATACGGACATAGTATACTAATCCGTATTTGCAACATCGGATATACAGGAAGTCCGCATATACGGATTTCTGCACTCTCAATGTAATATATGTATATGATTCCGTATATTTGTAATATACGTACAATTTTTTTCTGTCCTGCTCTGCAACTCAATACAGTTTCATTTGAGGACCAACAACATTATTTTTTTGCGGAACAGGACTGACAAAAGTTGCTGTCATACATTAGCTATATCCAACCCCACTGTTATTTGAAACGGTCAAACACACAAAAAACGGTGCAAAATTCCTTGTACTTAAAGCCCCTTAAGTACAAATTACTCTCTTTAATTTTACTGTTAAGTACAACCCTACACCAGACATGTTCAGTGTCTAATCTTTTAAAAGGAACACTGAATGTAGACCTGGCAATATCAACAGAGACAAGCTACACGTTTTAATTCGGCAGAACAAGTCTATGAGGACAATATTTAATGTTACTTATAGTTAATCAGACAAAACTGAGACACTGAAGAAAGATGATTGTTAAAAAATATTTATTTGATTTGTAAGACGCGACTGAGATATACATCTGAGAACTATTGCAATGATATTTAAAAGAATTGGCAGGCTGAATGTGATCATGAATCTACTTTCAGTCTACATTTTTAAACGAGTTAAAACTCATTTAAGTTAAATTTGCAAATAAATGTACAGAAATGTTTTAGTTTTTTAACAATAGTAATAAGATTCCATGTACAAGTTCTTTTGAGCCGGTGATACTGGACATTTTTTATGTTGAATATAAGAGTATCCCGTCAGAACAAAATCAAATAAAATTACGTACAATAAGTAATAGTTTATAATCTCAAAATCTATAACTGCTGTCTAAAATTGCATGCAGTCTTTCTTTATTGAAAATTGTGGGATCAAAACTGAGATAATACCTCTCTATACCGGTAAAATTCAATTGACCTTACGCCAGGATTTAACTGACAGGTGGAACTGACCAATCAGATAACGGAACTGATAAGCCTCGTCGCTATCCGCCATTTTGCCCGTCAAACTGACCGCTTGTCTGACATTGGTATTATAGAATTTTCTTATATTTTGTATTTATAATGGTCATAAGATGTTGTTACGGCACATGCAACTCAGACACTCGGTACCCTGAGCGGTTAGGAAACACGGTTTCGTTTGTTTCTTTTCCAAAACCACTCGGAAATTTGGAGAAATGCAAGCGTTGGATTCGCCTTTGTGGTCGACCCCATGAACAACTAAACTTGACAATCCTTCAAAACAGATCAAAAGCAAAACATCTTTACGTTTGTACAAAGGTGAGTCGTTTTTACCTAGCTATGGTATGGTTATGTTTTTTTATCCACAAAAACAAACAGTGAATTATCGTTCCTTGTTGACATTGACCTTGATTTTTAGTGCGGTAGTCGATGGGTGAATTTAATCATGTCACAGTCGGTCATTGTTTATTTTTAGGGTAAATATATACTGCAGAATGACTTAAATCTGTCAGAACTTTTCATAAAGAAGTCAGTAGTTAATAAACGACAGAGGTACCATAAGCTATTGGAGGTTCGTACCTCTGCATTTCCGTAACCATTTTTAGGGGATCCTACCACACAGGAAATATATTTACTTGAAAATGGCTACGATCGAGGAGGGAAATACAGCTTGCTTCAAACCTCCTATTTCTATTCATAACCACAACATCAAATCTCATTTGGCACTTACACTGTGTCATTGGAATATTTGTAAATTTCAAGGATGTTGTTTGGCTAAAGTAAATGCTATATCCTTTATGAAAATATTTTCTAACTATTAAATGACAATACAGTGGAATACTGCATTTCATTTGATCAGCATTTATTTTATTGATCACCAAAAACATTTTTATGGAGAATTTATGGTTTTGTACATTTTTTATTACAGCACTTCATAGATTGGAAGCCGACTGATGGTAATCCTGATCCACAACCAGCAATTTCCTTTGATAAAGTGACACCAGTACGACCACCACCAAAGCGAAGGCCATGCTCTGAACCACCAAGAAAAAAAGTACGAACTGTACTGGCAGAGACTTTTGGGTAATTGAAACTATTGAAAAGATATGGAACGATTGTTTCTTTTATTTATATGTTTTCTTATTACAGATATTTGACTTGCAACAGTCTTATTCAAAATTTACACTTGTTGTGACTGTTTATTCTGGATCAAGCCTTTAATTTGTTTTATGTTTAATATAACACAATTTGATGAGACATGAATTCTATTAACAACAATCCTCGCGTAAACTGTTAACAGCAAAAATTATATACACAATAAATCTTTATCAAGTTTACAAAGTAAATGTTATTTTAGCAAAACAAAAGTGGTCACATGTAACATATGCGTTAGTGGCTAACATGTTTTTCACTTGTTTACAAACTAATGATTCTTCCATGTATTTTTTATTATATGGTGATTCAGTCTCATCAGTCATTTATATTTACAGAATAAGTGAAAATAATCCCGAAGTTGTAATTGTTCATCCTTCCATACCACTTAATGATAATACAGAAGCAGACCCTATGCCATCTGCTGAAAATGACAGAAAAATAACAGAACAAACAGGTAAGCTACAGTATCTTAATTGAATTTCTTTATCTCCTCACTTCTTGCTTTGAACAAAGTGGCCAGCCTGTCTGTATGGCTTAAAAAAATTGATGTAAAAGTCAGTGAGTTTTGTTAGCATCCATTCTATTACTTCCTTGTTGGGCTTGATGCGTTGAATGAAAAGATCTTGGCGTGTGAAAACTACAAAGTCACAAAAAGGCAGTCCAGTTGAGAGGAGCTGTCCTTGAACTTGAAAATAATGCTTGTGTGACTGCTTAAGTTTAATATTTCCACCATTGTTTTCAAGAAAAAAATCCTTCACCTTTTCAGTTGCTTCAATGATTGTATAGTCTCTTGCAGCATATGGACATTTAATTTCTACTAACCCACTTACACCATCTGCACATACTATTGCATCTGGAGAGGCTCCCAAAAAAGGAAACATTGGATTTACAACTAATCCTACATCATGGCAATGATTTCCTGTCTTCTTAATGTACATTGCCTTTGCAGTCTTTTCATTGACTTGACCATATGACGTGGGTTTGGCTACAAATGGTTTTGAGTCAAAAGTTGATTTCATGAAGGTTTCATTAAATTCCTTTTTGCGATTTAATATCAAACCAAAACATGATGCAGTTATCCGATCCTTGCGTCCAGCATGCCATTCTTGAGAATAAGTTTGTAATCTTGTTTTTTTTTCCAAGTTTGATGACTCTTCCTGTGTAATTTTTAGGTGTCCCCAATGTTTCTGCTCATCAGTCAACTTTTCTATTATGTCATCACTTACAGTTGGTGCAAATGGCAGCTCAATGTGACCGCAGCTGTCTTCATTCCTTGGTTGGTGTGTTGACTCCATTAAGTTTGCCTAAAATTGTAATAATATTTATCGTTAGTCTTGATATTCATTTCAAATATTTGAATTTCAGGAAACACGTCGTTAGATATGTTAGCCTTAGCTGCTGAGAATCAAAATCTTAAACGACAAGTGGCTTCATTTATTCTTCAAAATGAAGAGAATCTGAGAAACTCAAAGAATGACAACCAGTCAGACTCAAAGAACAAACAGAAATTGAGTACTACTGATTTAAGAACAAACCTAAAGAAAGATCAATTTGTGTATTACACTGGACTGAACAGAGTACAGTTTGAAACTCTATTTAGATTCTTGGTACCTACTGAAGAGCCTTTTGTTATGTCAAGGAAAGTAACTAGCAGAAAAAATATTTCAATGGAAGATCAGCTGCTTCTAGTATTGACTAAATTAAGACAGAACTTTGACTTCGTACATGTTGGGTATTTGTTTGGAATATCTCAGCAAGACGCCAGTGTCATATTTAGAAACTGGATTCAATACATGTTCTTCAGATGTGGGTCAGTGTCCATATGGCCACACAGAAATATACTGATTGAAAATATGCCTGAAACATTTCGTGAGGAATTTCCGAATACTTTAGTTATTATTGATGGGACCGAACTAAAAATACAGCGACCAAGCTCTATGACACGACAAAGCCAATGTTATTCGGACTACAAGTCTTGCAATACTTTAAAAGGACTAGTAGGGATAGATCCAAGAGGTTCCATTATATTCGCCTCTATGTTGTTTTCAGGATCCATATCTGATAAGGAGTTGACAAAGGAAAGCGGTTTTTTGACAACTCTACAGAGGTTAAAAGACAATGGAAAAATAAATGAAGGCGATTCAGTGATGGCTGACAAAGGCTTTCGCATTCACGAGGAAATTGAGAAATTATGTCTTAACCTCAATATACCGCCATTTGCAAAGTCAGGTTCTCAACTGAGCACATCTGAAATAAAACTAACAGAAAAAATTGCTCGACATAAAGTGCATGTGGAAAGGGCAATAGCTCGAGTGAAAACTTTTAAAATTCTTTCACATAGAATTGACTTGAGTCTTTTCAGTACTATAAACCAGATATGGTTTGTATGCTGTTTCCTGACCAATTTCATGGGTTATTTAATAAAATAAGCAATTTAAAATGTAACTTAACTTACATGATATGCAAGACCTGAGCCATCCATTTGTGGACCAAGATGTGTGTCAACAAATACCATCTCTGATTTTTGTTGTTCTGCTAAATACGAAATGGGACTTGATTGAAGACCTTGCAGAACAGAAATGTCTTTCAGGGTGATTATTCTGAAATATATGTAATGTATTTGTTGCAAAGATGGCAGTATTTTGAAAAAGAACAAAATAAATGTTCCGTTTTTTTTTGCAAAAATAAAGTCGTTTTGTGGAAATTTTATTACAAGAATTGCTTCTTTGCTATTTAAGAAAATCATAGTGCAGAATGATTTGCAGATATTGAAGCCATGAATTTTTAAAATTTACTACATTTTTATGTGCTTGTCTGATATTTGAATAAACATTAAATTATGTACTGTTTTGTTGTTTTAAATGTAAGATTTAAGTTCTCCAAGTTTATTATGTCGAATTTTTTTGCTTGAAAGCTGGATTAGTACTGGTACTGAAACCAGGAACACTTTTAAGGTAACCACTTGCTAGTATATGACTGAAATAGTGTTAAAAACTGGCACTAAACAATCCAAAACTTATACCTATTGTCATGGAAATCAGCCATCACTGGCTTTCTCTTTCGTTTTATATTCCCAGGCTGGGCAAAAACCATTTGCGAAACTGGCTCACCAGTTACTTTGGAGCCTCTGGGCTTGTCCCACTGTTGAGGTAGACTGGTAGAAGACAGTAGTGCAGGTACTTCCTTGTAACCAGCTATCTTCAATTGTTCGATGAGGTATATGACTGCAACTGTATGTGAACATGTCCCACTGCCACTGTAAACAAAAATATTGCAAGCTTAAGAGCATAAATACACCTAGTTCATTGATATATATGTACTGATTAAAGTTAAAAAGAAACCTATTTTGATATACCCCACCCACTTTTAATCTCCCAATATGGGGAATGAACATGGTATGAAAGGAAAATAAAGAAGAAATCTTTCTATGTAATAAAATTGATATGAAATATGTTATCATTTACCCTTGCTTGCATTTGCAGAAAGCATCAACGATGCATTTGTTTGTAATGTCAATTTCCATGTTCACGATATGGCGTCCTTCATTTTTCTTCATACTCGGCCAGACCTCGGCTTTGATATCAACGAATTTTTCTCTGGAAACGAATATTTTGACATCCTCTATGTATGCACCCGTAACAAAGGCCTGTGCTCTTTGTTTCTTTCGTAGAGAAAGCGAGAACTTGAAATAATTAATACCGAAATCATCGGGAATATCTCTTAGTGAACCGACGCTATCCATTGTTTGACGGACCTCGTTAGAGTAGCGTCCCTTGATTTGAGTGGGTGTGGTTAAGTATGCTCAGGCGTAAGGTCAATTATGGACAAGTTGATTTAATTTAGTTTTTATTTTTCTCTGAACTCTTCAATGTAGAATAGTGAATGATATCTGACACACAGGAATATAAAAGATTCTTATGCATAACGATAGTTGTTTCACGTTTCTATGATAACCAATGTTTTAAACATACTGCCAACTTGACGTTTGATTTAATTTCTACTGCCAACTGCTACTGCGTACTGCTACTGCTAACTTCCTGCTGGAGTCTTAAACTCGGCACTAGAGCTAAAGGTTTGAACTTCTTTACGTTGAAATTTTTCGATGCAAGAATTTTTACAAATTATCTTCTTGTAGTAAAAAGAGAGAGTTGACAAAGTTGTTCAGTGCGTGTTGCACTTTGAAGACAGTCAAACTTGTGAACAAAGACCATCCTGGGAAAAGTTAAAAAGTGATCTTTATGACCAGACAGTCTTTGTTCAGAGGAAATTTATTCTTTTAAAATGCCTACGGTAACAATTAAAGTGGTCTTTGTTCCCAGGTGGTCTTAAGCAGGTTTGACTGTATGTCTCTTTTTTATTTATATGGCTTCAAAATATTTATCTGTTTTTCGATGTAAGATATATCATAGAAGTTATTCATCTTATGCTTATCCTATTGCTTTCCCTAAACGTTTCTCTTACGCTTCTCAAAAACAAGATGATCATACATCTATTTTATGGTGGCCTCTGACCTTTCAACAATCATATGTCGTTTACTGCTCTTTGTTAATCTTAAGACGTACTCTACATGAAGCAAGTAAAAAAAATTATCAGCACTGCGTCACTGTTAAGATTTAAATAAAGATATCCAAGAAATGGAACTGAAGCTGCCAACTTAATTGTAATAGAAAGTCAAGTAGCTAGTTCTTGGTATTTTATTCCCATTTAAAATGGTTAATGAACGTAACTGTACAAACCAATAGACCATATTGAAAATTGTTCACAAGCATAAGAATTTAGAGGGTCACCGCACGCTATGAAAATTGCCATGAAGCTTTATTTTATATTGATCCAAATTAATCAGAAGACAAGTTATCAATTATATTTACAGCTTTTGCCATTTCAGTGTTGTATTTTCAAAAATATGTTTGAGGCCACATCTAGTAAACTTTCATTTCAATACCTATGTAGGGTTTGGGGTTCCTTTCCCTAGCCTTACAAAATACCTTCTTTTTTCTTTTTATTTCAAAAAGAACATGCAACTTACTTCTATAATATTCACTCATACCGTCCGTTTCGCCTTATTAATCTTTATTTTTCCCATTTCAAACTTGTAATTACATATCTTCACCCTCATTTGTTTAACTAAACTGTTTTTGGAGAACCGATTTATTCAGTCATTTGATTTTGCAAGTTCATTGCATATATACAATATGGTTTTTACACAGTACTTCTATATTATGTTTGCCTTTATACAGTCTATAAATTTGAGTAAGTGTGATATGTCCTTATCAAGTACTTTTGAATATCAACACCGTTCTACATAACAAACGAATAGGAAAAAGATCTTTTTGTTACAATGCCATGTGCTTTTTTTTATTTAGTAATACACTTTTCTCTGTATAAGATCTATTTCCCTGTTTTTTAAAACATATAAAGAAAGTTTAATTGATTTTTCTAACTTAAACGAATACAAGTGCGTGGTATAGAAACTAGATTTCTGATGGTAATCCGTGTATATTGGCAATAGTATCGAAACAATGTGTTTGTTATATCATTTTGAATGAAAGATAATTAAGATAAACCCTTTCATCTGGTAAGATGCAAGGTCTGTATAATTATGTTATCTATATCAAAGTTTAAGGTTTCAAAACAATCGCTGACAGTTCTTATGATAATCTCTCAGTCAAATTTTTAAATATCAGTTATCTAGTGTACTTCCAGAAAAAAAATGCGAGAAATGTCAGGTATAAAACAAGAAATATAAATGACGAATAATTGATAATAACAAAACTAAAATAATGTATTTTGCTTGAATTGTACTTTAGTACCTTTAAAATTATTTCAAGAGTTTTAATGATTGAAATATATGGTAAGTGCATACAGGCATTACACCATGCACACAAATAAAGAGCTTCTCGAACTAAACGAAGGAACAGTTTTTTTATCAATGTAAATACTTCTTAATTGACATGTTACATTTCTTTATACTTTCAAAATGGACAGCCATAGTTCATATCATTACTATTACATGATTTCTTATAATATTCCGCTGGATGTCAATCTTTTGACTAATGAGGCATACAATCAAAACCTCTTTGGGACACAGGAGATCAGAAATGGCGATACGCGTGTAAAATCATTTTCGTTCTAGTTCTGTAGATAAACTTGGACAATATGAAAATCTTTAGAGAGTTTGCAAAATTGTCTAACGAGATATGTTCTACAATAAAAGATCATATTTGCGATAGATATGATTAATGAGAACAGACTGATTAAAATATTTTGCAAAGGTTAAACGCTCTTCAGATTTGTGACCGTTTAAACATTTCTGGATACTCTGATATCTCAGAGCTAAAGAGATAATAACATTATTCCCTAACTTAAGTTCTAGACATATAGCAGTTGTCCAATATCATCAGAAATAAAATACGTTGTAATAGAAGCCATTAAATTGGATTTTGAATTGGCTCCA
This sequence comes from Cyclina sinensis, assembly GCA_012932295.1. NCBI lineage: Eukaryota > Metazoa > Mollusca > Bivalvia > Venerida > Veneridae > Cyclina > Cyclina sinensis. The sequence goes on from JAAONU010000017.1 coordinate 40,326,533, forward strand.
GTTGTATGTTTTCTTGTTTTACATTGCTGAATACTCGATTTGTCCCAGATATATTGCTGATATATTACATCTGCAACATCAAATATTCAGACCAGGAATTTGAAGATTATCTTTTTAAGGTTATGAATATTAGAAAAATACATTAAGGAGTAATCGATTTCTTTCTGAAACAAATGGCATTGCCAAGTAAATTGTCGAATACTGAATACTAAGAAAACGGGTAGTCCTATCTCATGTACACAGGTTTGCTCACAAGTCACTAAAGATTGTATAAGAGACCTAATAGGCAATTTCTCACCAACATATTACAGAAAGAAGGAAATGTCTTAGAACGAATAAAATGAGGAATGTAAGACTTGTATATTTTATCATTAGAAAAGAGCCATTTCTTTGTGCAGACTAAATCTAATCAAATTAGAGTCTCACTAGCACACTATACCTTGTAACTACACTTCACGCGATAGCTCTTTGGCGTAATACCGGCATGAATTAAGTGTATTGAAATGCAGTTATTTGTAAACTATCTTTGAAAGAAAATTCATTTGTCCTCATTGAATTCCAAATTTGAACCCTAGATAACTGCAGCCCTTAAAAACTGGAAAAAACTGCGCCTTTATTCGTTTAAATGCTTTCTTGGAAATATTGATATATGAAGATTTATATGCAATTAACCCTGAAACTGGGGGAATTTGTTAAATAGTTTGATTTAATACTTCTGAATCATAGCATACAGCTGTATAAAGAATTGGCAGACTGAAGCACTTGTTGCTTGGTTTACTCTTAACATGCATTGTTTGTATGTTTGCTGCGATGAAATTACAAACACCAGAACAAATATAATTTTGTTTGATATCGGCTACCACAAATAGAAATGTTTTGATGATAAATCTCTGCTCTGTGGTCAAACAGTACAAGCTGCGACAGGATAATCCTGACAGGAATGAAATGTCGGTTTATTGCGTTTAGTGTTATTCTTTCATTGGCTTTGTTTTTTCTCGTAAAATTGTGTCGAACATCTATGTTAAGCTGGTTGTTACAGATCATAAAGATTTAATTATTCAGCAAATAATGTACTGATCTGATTTTTTTTGAAAACTTTATGTATACCCATGTGGGTCACATTGACAGCTTAAAATATGTATGATACATTTGCGTGACTGATAATACTAGGTTCAACAATTTTCAACGAAATATCTATAAAAAAAACTGTTTATACGTCAGTAGGTTCGTCTTGAAAAAAACTTTGTAAATAGAAATGTTCCTGGTCCTTGCTTTTTCTCAGTTTTGGTTTAGACAAATCAACATACAATAGCTGGAAGTAACAAAGAAGTAAGTTGAGGGCAACGTTCTATCTTAACACAGTGACAGTATTTATATTTTATTCATTTATTCCCGCAAGGTCCTTCTTACTAAACGAAATATTTTACACTTTTGAGAATACAAATCCAGCAAATTACAGTTACTTTATTACAATAAGGTAATACTGGGTTATTGTTTTACGGTAAGTCATATCATGTTAATACAACAATGTTCCATCGCAGTCATAGTGTTTTCTTCACAAATATTGAACTGCACTGACCTATGACTGTATCAGTCAAAGGCATATTGTTTGATATATACACTTACTTCCAAAACAATTCTTTTAAAATTGTATAATGAAATATGACAAATAAGAATACACTGATTGAAAAATTTTGCAAACAATTAAAAAAAATATATGTACTTAATATTTCTAGTAGGTTCAAGTATTTATGACTATATTGATATTTCAAAGCTAAAGCAATCATATTAGTCCTCAAATTATGTTCTGACTAATCATGGTAAATAACTACTCTCAACATGTTTGTGGATTGAAACATTTTGCAGTGCTGTATAATTTGCATTACTTACAAGTCTGCAGCTGTGAAACAAAAAATGCAAATATATTTTGTTATCTGCGCAACATAATTGTTTATAACTAAATCATTGTTCTGTCGTAAACGAGTGAACAAGCTGTCACAACTAAATACAGACAAGAATGTAAAATGCATAAAAAGTTATTCTTTCCTTTTTTTATTTTACCTATTGTTAATTGTGTTCTTAAATTTGCATAGAACGTAATATTCTGCAAAAAAGATACTGGATTTTCCTTCTGATTTTTGCTTGTGTAAAAAAAGCTAAATGATTAAGTTGCAAGATCACTTGCAACAAATTACAACTTGTGAATGCGATTATATCATGATAAATGTAATAGCCTAGAAAGCGATTTATGTTGACACATTGCTTTAAGCAGAAATCATTCTTAATTCATTTATACTATTAATAATCAGTCAGTTTCGAACGGCGCAATGCTATTAGCTGTCATCTTCGACAGAAAAACAGTTACATTAAATAAATTGAAGTTGTCAAAGAGGTAATGTTGACGTAACTAGACTGCTATCAATAAAACTTTCAAAAAGGTGAAAACGAACATGAAAGGTTTTCTTTAAATCAAGATACTGCACTTAATTCGTCTTGTGGACTCGCTGCGTTTCCAGAACTTACTTTGTCCCGTGGATTTGCTGCGTTTCCTGGACTTACTTCGTCTCGTGGACTTGCTGCGTTTCCAGAACTTACTTTGTTCCGTGGACTTGCTGCGTTTCCAGAACTTACTTTGTTCCGTGGATTTGCTGCGTTTCCTGGACTTACTTCGTCTCGTGGACTTGCTGCATTTCTCAGGCTTATTTTGTCACTTGGATTTAATGCGATTCTTGGACTAGCTGTGCTTTTCAACGTTCTAAGGTATTTAGTGTTGCTCCGCTTCTAAAGACGAATTAATGAAAATATCTTAAGTTTTGTTTTCTCTCTGACGTAAGCATCCTCATTCTCTATATGAATACAGAATGCACGAACTTGATAGAAAACATAGAATGACGTCATCTCTGTTGTCGACACCATACTCATTTTACCGGGAGTTGTGTTTCTTTTAAACAAGCAGTGTAAAGTTGGTTGAAAGCCAAAATCAACTGTACGATTATTACCCTTGACAGTTTTAATCTATGTTTTAATCTTTTAGCAGATTCCTGGAATTTTTTTTATGAATTTGTCATTTAACCATTAATCGATGGTTTAGGATGTAAAGAGGAAATAACTAATAAACATTCATGATCCAGTTACATGTTAATGGATTGTTTTGAATATGTAGACCCAGGGCATGCTTTTATCAACCGTCATCTAAATAAATGTGGATGATTGATTAGTTCGGTGCAACTACCTGTAGACCGCCTCTTTAATGATCTAATTTATTGTACAAATAAACTTCTCGCTTCCCTTTTAACTGGTAATGTATGTTCTTTTCTACAAGTAAACATATAACTGGCGAGGAAGTTACTGAATGAAATAGTCTGTGCACCAGTTGAAATGAAGTATCATTGAACAACATGACCTAAGCTTAATTTTACTTTTCAATGTGTCTGTCTACCCGAGTTATTTTCTCAATTTTGTTTTTTCGTTTTATTTTTTAAGGACACTGTGTCTAAATTTGTCATAAGATTTTATACAAGTTTTACAATATAATGAGTCATTTGATTATTAAATACATGCTTTGTTGTTTGTTTATCTTGCTGGTGATTCGATAATTTTACTACAAAGAATAAACCAAGAGAAGGTAGAGCAATAAGAAACTAACTGTTCGCAATAAATTGACGTTACCTTATCATATCTCCAATAAACCATATTAAGCAAGATTTTTCGCTTAATATTCTAGTTCTGGCACAATTACTAAATTATCAGTGCTCTTAACATCTTGTCTTACATCCATAAAAGCACATAATTACTGTGCAGGTATTGCGAAAAGCTTTTGAAAACCACTGGGAAAATCTATTCTGGTCTATTAAAATCCCGGACGACGTTATAAATAAGCTTAAATCAAATAATGTTCAAGTGTTCTCTTTGTCAACTTATGATTTTTTCTACATTGCACACTTCCCTTCCTCATAATTTAATGAGACAAGCTCAGGAGTCTCATTGAAAGAAATATGCTAGAGAAAACCTGTATCCCTTGTAATGAACATAAAAAAAATTATATATGCCCGAAGGGGGCATGTAATGTTATGGTCCAGGGCGCCCGTCTGTCCGTCCGTTAGCAATTTGGTTTCCGGAGGATAACTTGAGTACTCTTTGGCCTACAGACTTTTACCTTCAAGTGGTTATTGCCCATATTGAGTGAATGACCCCTATTGATTTTGGAGTAAATAGCTTAAAGGCCAAGGTCACAATGACCTTAACATTGAAATCCATTTCCGCCGTGTAACTTAACCATTTTTCATGGAGAATTCAAAGGTCATATAATTGTTGCATACAATGAGTGAATGACCCCTATTTATTTTGGGGTCAGTAGGTCAAAGGTCCAAAAATTCAAAATTGAAAGCAAATCATTTAATTTTTAAGCCTAAGGTTTCCTCCCTTGTAGCACAAATCCATCATGCTTAGAAAAAACACCCTTCGGGCATAAAATGCTCCGCCCAGCTCTGCTCTTGTTACAGGTTGTTCTAATGAAAATTATACTTTATGGACATGACTGAGTCGCTCTCTTTCTTACTAGATAATATTTATGTCAATTTCGGAACTTCTACTTATAAACAGGCAGTGGGAAGAGAAACGTTTTGCAAGTTTAATAATCAGATTTAAATTATATGTATACATGTGTAACTTTGAGGAGGCAGTATTGTTTTGTTTTGCTATAATTCTAAATTATTTATAGATGAGGTGTTTGCTTTCTTGAATCATGGCTGCACATAACGTCTTAGATTGGTTTAAGAAAGATTAATAGTTAAGCAAATCACCCACAATACAACAACTACGATTCTTCTATCAATTATTTGATTATTAATTGATTCATCAATGTTTGAGGGACAGGTTCAATTTAGTTTCTTTGCGTGAAAAAAGATGTTTTTAAAAGAATTTTAGCTGTTGACGAAAAGTAACTGCGATTTTCTTTTCACCTGGCATTAGATCATATCAGTTCCTTTTTGAAACCTTAGCTGAATTACAGTCCAGTGTTTGCTTAATATGTTGGTCTCAAGAATTAGTTAATGACAATAGATGACTGTAAAAAACACCGGTAAAGTGATTGTCCTGGATTCAGTTCAGTTCACTGTTAATTGATTTCAAACTTACTCGTATTTTCAAGCAGTTTTGGTCGTTTCTTTATCTTTGAATTATGTACAACTTGATGTTTGAGGTCTGGAGTTTTTATTGAAGTTTATCCGAGCATTACACACTCAAACTGTTATGTTATTTTAGCTTTAAAGATATATATTAAAATGCCAAAAGGAAAGAAAAGAAAAGTAATGAGATATCTGTTTTAATTAAATGAAATGTGATTTCCGAAAATAGAAAAAATATAAATAATCTAAAGCTTTCTGGATAATTTTCTTTAAATCAATATTGTTCTAAACATATTTACCTATCAAAACAATCAAGTTTGACATGTGTTCCGAGTTTTTTAGAACTTAATAGATATATTGATGTAAGATATTCTTATCCAGATTTTGCAGCATGTTTGATGCAACCTGCAAACCATCTCAGAAGTATTGTCAATCAATCTTAAGTGTATAATTATTTTCAAATAGAAATCAAAATCTCCACGAATGTTTCGATCTGTAATTTGAATTGCTATGCATTAGTTTTAACAAAACTGTTACCTAAAAGGGAATGTGTTGCAACAAAAACATTATATTTCTGCTACTCTTTTATGTAAAATAACTGAAACGACATATATGTACTCTTGTCAGCTTCGAATATATCAGTGGTACAAAAGGGGCTCTGATATATTTTTGGCATAAAAGGGTTTGATTTTAAAATTTTTATTTCAGCGGATCTCTTATGAGATTGCTAAACAAGAAGCGTCTTATAAGCAAAGTATTTTATCAAATGTATCAAATAATATATCTCCCAGTTGACCAAATTGTTTTATGTAAATGAGTCATGCACTTGGCTGTTATCTATGATATTGTCATTTTTTTCTTAAAAATGAAATATTTGTTTTGCAACCTAGATTACTCGATTTCCATCGAAGGTGGGAGTAAATTGTACTATTTGTCTGATGTTAACCGCACTCTTTCTAGCTATATAGAAAAATGATTACGATTTATAACAGACTTGCAGTAGGACGGTCTTTCAAGTCAAAATATTCCTCTCAAGACTTTCAAAGAAACGTGCAACAATGAAGGTAAGGTTAATTTCACTCAGAGTTCATTTGGTATCTTGTTCTCCAGATTGAGTTCCTAGATCTATTTAAAACACCTAATTAGACGGAAATATACCTGCAAATGGAACGAACACCGTGAAACAAAATTAGACAGAAAAGAGATCGACTTTTTTCAAATTCCAAAGGTCATTAAAGTGATGAATAATGTATCACAGCTTTTCTGCCTGCTATTAGTTTCTTTCTGATTGTCGGTATAAAACATTAATCAGGTTCTTTTGGGTTTAAACATAAAAAAGCCTTGAATAGCTGTAATTATGTTTGATAAGAAATATTTTACTTGAAAAGTATCGTTATATAAAATAGAAAAAAGTATTAAATTCTTGGTAACTTGGAATAAGATTCAAGATTTTTTTGCACTTTAACACGAAAACGAAAAAATAAAAGTTGATTCACTGAGTATCATGGTCGGTATTAACACTTTAGAAACAAGAATCTGGTTTCTGCAAGTTTTTAAAACAAAACCAGACATAATCACACGGTCTTACAGCAAATTTACTTGATAAGAGAAAAATATCGTCCGAAGGTAGAACCTCGGACTCCCAATCGAAAATCACACCTGGGGCAAGGGTCTCTAGGGACCAGTACTAGTTTGAAGCAGTTAGCGATCATGTGACCAAATCGATGTTAAAGAAGTAAGTTTAAAACTAAGTTATGTTAGGAAACACATAATTAACCAAAAGTGATGTAATTTTAGAATGCTTAATTTAAGCAATAATTTAGTGGTCTACGAAATATTATTTGTAAGTAAATTACTGATGTGTAAAGGTTCGTTAATTTGTTTAAGAATATCCACCTTTTCCCTAAGGCTGGGGACAAATTAAGGGGTCAGTATCAAAATAATTGTTTGAATACAATTTCATTATTTGTAACAATCGTCGAAAGAATGCTAAAATGTAGGGATGACAACTAGTAACCGTGTATTTTTGTATCCGAGATACTTTTCCGCTAGAGAAACACTGCAAAAATTGTGGTAAAGTGACAATTTCAGCGAGGCATTAAAAAGTTTGACAAGTGTATAGAATACATAACAATGGTGTTTACACGTTTAGCCGCTTACTATACAATGCTAAAACCTAATCAATAAACGAGAGTGAACGGTCCCGTATATTTTAAATATACGGGCATATACGGGACATATTTGCATAGTATACGGACATAGTATACTAATCCGTATTTGTAACATCGGATATACAGGAATTCCGCAAATACGGATTTCTGTACTCTCAATATAATATATGTAAATGATTCCGTATATTTGTAATATACGTACATTTTTTTCTGTCCTGCTCTGCAACTCAATACAGTTTCATTTGAGGACTAACAACATGATTTTTTTGCGGAACAGGACTGACAAAAGTTGCTGTCATACATTAGCTATATCCAACCCCACTGTTATTTGAAACGGTCAAACACAAAAAAACAGTGCAAAATTCCTTGTACTTAAAGCCGCTTAAGTACAAATTACTCTCTTTAATTTTACTGTTAAATACAATCCTACATCAGACGTGTTCTGTGTCTAATCTTTTAAAGGGAACAGAGCTAGTGTTACCACTGAATGTAGACCTGACGATATCAACACAGACAAGCTACACGTTTTAATTCGGCAGAACAAGTATATGAGGACTACATTAAATGTTACTTGTAGTTAATCAGACAAAACTGAGACACTGAAGAAAGATGATTGATAAAAAATATTTATTTGATTTGTAAGACGCGACTGAAATATACCTCTGACAACTATTTCAATGATATTTAAAAGAAATGGCATGCTCAATGTGGTCATGAATCTACTTACAGTCTAGATTTTTAAACGAGTTAAAACTTATTTAAGTTAAATTTGCAAATAAAAGTACAGAAATGTTTTAGTTTTTCAACAATAGTAATAAGATACCATATACAAGTTCTTTTGAGCCGACGTTACTGAACATTTTTATGTTGAATATAAGAGTATCCCGTCAGAACAAAATCAAATAAAATTACATACAGCAAGTAATAGTTTCTAATCTCAAAATCTATAACTGTTGTCTAAAATTGCATGCAGTCTTTCTTTATTGAAAATTGTGGGATCAAAACTGAGATAATACCTCTCTATACCGGTAAAATTCAATTATGGACAAGTTGATTTTATTTAGTTTTTATTTTGCTCTGAACTCTTCAATGTATAATGTTGAATGATATCTGACACACAGGAGTATAAAAGATTCCTATGCATAACAATAGTTGTTTCATGTTTCTATGATAACCAATGTTTTAAACCTTCTGCCAACTTCACGTTTGATTTAATTTCTACTGCCAACTGCTACTGCGTACTGCTACAGTTAACTTCCTACAGGAGTCTTAAACTCGGCCCTAGAGCTAAAGGTTTGAACATCTTTAGGTTGAAATTTTTTCCGATGCAAGAATTTTTACATCTTGTATCTACTTGTATTAAAAAGACAGAGTTGACAAAGTTGTTAAGTGCTTGTTGCACTTTGAGAACAGGCGGTCTTTATTCAGAGGGTAATTTATTCTTTGAAAATGCTTATTGTAACAATTAAAGTGGTCTTTGTTCCCAGTGGTCTTAAACAGGTTTGACTGTATGTCTCTTATTTTATTAATATGACTTCAAAATATTTATCTGTTTTTCGATGTAAGATATATCAAAGAAGTTATTCATCTTTTGTGTCCGGTCAGTCACAAACGGCTTATGAAATCGTTACCTTCTTTTTTATGCGTTTTATTTCATTTCCAATTGCTAAATATGTCACTTCAGATTATATATTTTAGTTAGATAAAGTGTCACACATCAACGTTTGACAAGCAAGTTTTTTTGTTTTGTTTTAATATCTTTTAGAAATAAAGTATTTTATTCATAACCAATTTGCACCCTTTTGCTTTCCCCAAACGTTTCTGTTACGCTTCTCAAAAACAAGATGATCTTACATCTATTTTACGATGGCCTCCGACCATTTAACAATCATATGTCGTTTACTGCTATTTGTATCGACGTACTCTACATGAAGCTGGTTAAAAGACATTATCAGCACTGCATCACTGTTAAGATCTAGATAAAGATATGCAAGAAATGAAACTGAGGCTGCCAACTTAATTGTAATAGTAAGTCAAGTAGCTTGTTCTTGGGATATTTTCCCCAGAACCATTTAAAATGGTTAATGAAACAGAACTGTACAAGCCAATAGACCATACATTATTTAACGAAATCAGATTGAAAATTGTTCACTAGCCTTAGAGTTTAAAGGGTCACCGCAGCTATGAAAATTGTCTAGAAGCTCTATTTCATATTGATACAAATTTATCAGAAGACAAATTATCATTAATATTTAGAGCTTTTGCCATTTCATTGTTGTTTTTTTTAAATATGTTTGATGCCACATCTAGAAAACTTTCATTTCAAAACTTATGTTGGGGTTGGGGTTCCTTGTCCTACTAACCTTACAAAATGCATTCTTTTTCTTTTTCTTTCAAAAAGATCAGCAACTTTTTTCTATAATATTCACATCATAACGTCGGTTTCGCCTTTTGCATCTTTATTTTTCCCATTTCAAACTTGTAATTACATAACATCACCCTCATTTGTTTAACTAAACTGTTTTTGGAGAACAGATTTATTCAGTCATTTGATATTTGCAAGTTCGTTGCATAAATACATAACAGTTTTACACAGTACTTCTATATCATGTTTGCCTTTATACAGTCTATAAATTTGAGTGTGATATGTCCTTTTCAAGTGCTTTTGAATATCAACACCGTTCTACATAACAAACGAATCGGAAAAAAAATCATTTTGTTACAATGCCATGTGCTTTTTTTATTTAGTAATATACTTTTCTCTGTATAAGATCTGTTTCCCTGTTTTTAAAACATATAAAGAAAGTTTAATTGATTTTTCTAACTTAAACGAATACAAGTGCGTGGTATGGAAACTAGATTTCTGATGGTAATCCGTGTATATTGGCAAGAGTATCGAAACAATGTGTTTGTTATATCATTTTGAATGAAAGATGATTAAGATAAACCCTTTCATCTTGTAAGATGCAAGGTCTGTATAATTATGTTATCTATATGAAAGCTTAAGGTTTCAAAACAATCGCTGACAGTTCTTATGATAATCTCTCAGTCAAGTTTTTAAATATCAGTTATCTAGTGTACTTCACAGAAAAAAATGCGAGAAATATCAGGTAAAAAACAACAAATATAAATGACGAATAATTGATAATAACAAAACTAAAATAATGTATTTTGCTTGAATTGTACTTTAGTACCTTTAAAATTAATCATGAGTTTTAATGATTGAAATATATGGTTAATGCATACAGGCATTACACCCTGCACACAAATAGAGAGCTTCTTGAGCTAAACGATAGAACAGTTTTTTTATCAATGTAAATACTTCTTAATTGACATGTTACATTTCTTTATACTTTCAAAATGGACAGCCATAGTTCGGTTCATTACTATTTCATGATTTCTTATAATATTCCACTGGTTGTCAATCTTTTGACTAATGAGGCATACAATCAAAACCTCTATGGGACACAGGAGATCGGAAATAGCGATACGTGTATAAAAATCATTTGTGTTTTAGTTCTGTAGATAAACTTGGACAATATGAAAATCTTGAGAGAGTTTGCAAAATTGTCTAACGAGATATGTTCTACAATTAATGATCATATTTGTGATAGATATGATTAATGAGAACAGACTGATTAAAATATTTTGCAAAGGTTAAACGCTCTTCAGATTTGTTCCCGTTTAAACGTTTCTGGATACTTTGATATCTCAGAGCTAAAGATATCTATATATCTATATCTATCTCAGAGCTAAAGAGATAATCACATTATTCCCTAACTTATGTACAGCAGTTGTCCAATATCATCAGAAATAAAATACGTTGTAATAGAAGCTATTAAATTGGATTTTGAATTGGCTCCAGTTGTATGTTTTCTTGTTTTACATTGCTGAATACTCGATTTGTCCCAGATAAATTGTTGATAAATTATATCTGCAACATCAAACATTCAGACCAGAAATTTGAAGATTATCTTTTTAAGGTTATGAATATTAGAAAAATACATTAAGGAGTACTCGATTTCTTTCTGAAACAAATGTCGTCGACCAGTGAATGGTTGAATATTGAATATTAGGAAAACGGCTAGTCCTATCTCAGGTACACAGGTTTGCTCACAAACCACTAAACATTCAATAATGTATAAGAGACCTAATGGACAATTTCTCATCAACATATTACAGAAAAAAGGAAATGTCTTAGAGTGAACAGAATGAGGAATGTAAGATTTGTATATTTTATCATAAGAAAATAGCCATTTCTTTGTGCAGACTAAATCTAATAAAATTAGAGTCTCACAAGGACATTGTACCTTGTTACTACAATTCACGCGATAGCTTTTTGGCGTAATACCGGAATAAAATAAGTGCATTGAAATGCAGTTATTTGTAAACTGTCTTTGAAAGAAAATTCATATGACTTCGTTGAATTCCAAATTTGAACCCTAGATAACTGCAGTCCTTAAAATGCGCCTTTATTCGTTTAAATGCTTTCTTGGAAATATTGATATTTGAAGATTTATATGCAATTAACCCTGAAACTGGGGGCATTTGTTAAATAATTTGATTTAAACATTAATACAGCTGTATTAAGAAATGACAGATTGAAGCACTTGTTGCTTGGTTTACTCTTAACATGCATTGTTTGTATGTTTGCTGCAATGAAATTACAAACACAAGAACAAATATAATTTTGTTTGTCATCGGCTACTACAAATAGAAATGTTTTGATGATAAATCTCTGCCCTGTCGTCAAACAGTACAAGCTGCGACAGGATAATCCTGACAGGAATGAAATGTCGGTTTATTGCGTATAGTGTTATTCTTTCATCTGCTTTGTTTTTCTCGTAAAATTGTGTCGAACATCTATGTTAAGCTGGTTGTTACATATCATAAAGATTTAATTATTCAGCAAATTATGTACAGAGATCTAATTTTTTCAAAACTTTATGTATACCCATGTGGGTCACATTGACAGCTTAAAATATGTATGATACATTTGCGTGACTGATTATACTAGTTTTAACCAGTTTCAACGAAAAAATATATAAAAAACTGTTTACACGTCAGTAGGTTCGTCTTGAAAACACCCTTGTAAATAGAAATGTTCTTGGTCCTTGCTATTTCTCAGTTTTGGTTTTGACGAATCAACATACAATAGCTGGAAGTAACAAAGAAGTAAGTTAAGGGCAACTTGAAAGAAATGCCGACGTTCTATCTTTACACAGTAACATTATTTATATTTTATTTCATTTATCCCCGCAATGTCATTCTTACTAAATGAAATATTTTAGACGTTTGAGAATACAAATCCAGCAAATTACAGTTAGTTTACTAAATAGGGTAATGAGTTATTGTTTTACGGTAAGTATTAGCATGTGGATATCGCAAACAAGGTGTTTCCTTCACAAATATTGAACTGCACTAACCTATGACTGTATCAGTCAAAGGCATATTGTTTCATCTATACACTTACTTTCAAAACAGTTCTTTTAAAATTGTATAATGAAATATGACAAAAAAGAATACACTGATTGAAAAATTCTGCAAACAATAATAAATGTACTTCATATTTTAGTAGGTCCAAGTATTTATGACTATACTGATATTCCAAAGATAAAGTGATCATATTAGTCCTCAAAATATGTTCTGACTAATCATGGCAAATAGCTACTCTCAACGTGTTTTCGGATTGAAACGTTAATATGCATTTGTTTACAAGTCTGCAGATGTGAAACAAAAAAAAATCAAATATATTGTGTTATCTGCGGCCACATAATTGTATATTGACAAATCTTTGTTCTATCGAAAATGAGTGAACAAGCTGTCACAAGATAATACAGACAAGAATGTAAAAGGCATAAAAAGTTATTCATTCCTTTTTTATTTTACCCATTGATTGAGTTCTTAAATTTGCATAGAACGTAATATTCTGCAAAAAAAGATTCTGGATTTTCCATTTGATTTTTGCTTGTGTTAAAAAAAGCTAAATGATTTAGTTGCAAGATCACTTGCAACAAATTACAACTTGTGAATGCGATTATATCATGATAGAAGTAATAGCCTAGAAAGCCATTTATGTTGACACATTGCTTTAAGCAGAAATCATTTTTAATTCATTTATACTATTAATAATCAGTCAGTTTCGAACGGCGCCGTGATATTAGCTGTCATCTTCGACAGAAAAACAGTTACATTAAACAAATTGAAGTTGTCAAAAAGGTATTGTTGACCTAGGTACACTGCTATCAATTAAACATTCAAAAAGGTGAAAGCGAAACTTAAAAGGTTTTCTTGTAATCAAGATAATAACGTATAGTCAAAAGTAGTCAACTGCAACAATAATATAACAGTTTTATGACGCTTTTGATTGGTGGCTTCCTGCGAAAGAAAAACTAGTATTTCCATTACATATTTATAACTGTCGATTTTGTTTGAGAACGAAATGACCAATCGTTTTGATTGGTGCAAACATAATTATATGCACTTTCCGCCAAGCCGAATTGATTCATAAAGGAGGTTTTTTTTTCAGGCCGCAGTTAAAAGTAATTTCTGGATTATAAGGCAAATTTTTAAAAAAGTCACTTTTATATTAAAACTTTTATATTTTTTTGCACAGATTGCCTCCATTTTTATACGTTATGCAGTTATATAGATTTTAAAGCTTGTAATATTTGCACATAAGTTTATCTGTGTATAGTGCATATTAAGATACAAGTGAACACAATGACCAATTATTTGTTTCTAAATTAAAAGTTTATAAGAATCTCCGCTGATGATGTATATAAAGTTAGTTCCTTATTCCTTTTTCGAATAAGGAATAAGGAACCAGTTCCTTATTCCTTTTTCAAATAAGGAGTAGGGAACTAGTTCCTGATTCCTTATTCATACCTAAATAAGGAACAGCAGAATAAGTATTTATAAAAAAATAAATATTCATGGTTGATCAGCAACAAAGGAACCACACTGAAAACATTGGAAAAGGAACAGAAGATACAGCAACTGCACTAACATTTTTTATAACTCTACATTAGAATTGCAAAAATCGATCATCAAAATCATTGCATAAAGCATCTAAATCAAAATATTTTGAAAAAAATGTTCAAGTCGAATAAGGAAAAAGGAACCAGTTCCTTATTCCTTATTCAACTCCGAATAAGGAACAGAAGAAGATACGCAAAGAGAGAACGCAATTGCGATTATTTCTGATAAGTCTGCATTAGAACTGCAAGAATCAAACTTCAAAATCATTTCATCAAGCATCTTAATAAAAATATTTTCAAAAAATGTTAATAAGGAATAAGGAACTAACTTTATATACATCCGCTGATGATATAATGGGTTTTCCGCTTTAGTATGATAATATTTTATAACACCGCACCCTATTTATTGAATGGCGTCATTTGTTACTGACAGACATCAATATTTTATTTAAGAAGTGTTTTTGTAATTTAAGTTTCTAAATCAAGATCTTTTCCAGAGTTGTCTTTTAAATAATCAAAAATATTTGGTCCAGGCACAAGTAACATAAACGTTTTTGCAGAAATTTCGGCTCTAAAATTGTTTACCTCATAGTCAGCTTATTGGCAACCAAAAGAACATTATAAGACATCACAAACTGGAATGAAATATGGTTTCTGATCATGCTCATTGTTTTTGCACTGTATCAAAATATGAACTGAAATATCAATATTTCAATAGATAATTTTTAGCTTAGCCATTAAATTGGCATCTGTCCATTACGAGTACTAGCTTTTTACACACATAATATCTTAAAGGTGCAGTGACGTAGGTACTAAGAGTTTTTTTATAGTTTCGCAACCCTTAACCTTAAAGCAGTTTAAAAGCAATGTAAACTTAGCTAAATTGCAATGAAAGTAACATTCTCTTTCAATTTTCTTTGTGTTCTGAGATTTTAAATATTTTCTTATTTATCTATTGCATGGTCCTTACACCATTTTACATCAAGATCCCAGACGGCAGACCATGTGCTTATTATCAGTAGCATTGTCAGTGATTGATTTGAAACCTTAATCTTTGTAACAGGTAACATGTTTGTATAAAAATCAGATCTTACAAGATGAAAGGCTTTATCTTAATAACATTGCAGTATGAATGGCAGAGCTATAAACCTTATATCGATTCTTGGTTGGCACTACTCAGTAATAACCTCATAATTCTAGTTACCACAACACGCACCTGTATTTACATAACATTTATAGTCTTAATTAGAAATTCCTTTAACAAATTTGGAAATGCAAGATACTTTCTCTGATTTATACCCTTATATTTAATGAAATTTCAAAGAAACTGATGGACGTTAGAGGCACTTTTCAGTGCGTTCGATGACCTTTTTAATTCTTTAGTCGACAATTAGTTTTCAGACTGATGTTATTTTACAGCGTATAGGCCAATGGCTTGTACACTTCCGTCTCATTAAACAGTCTAAATAGGTCTGGGAATAAAATCTCGAGAACAAGCCCATTATAGGAAAACAGAACTGAACACTTTTGTTGTATGTCTTCAATATCTGTATCTAGATCAACCCTTTTCTTGCATTTCTGAAATCAAAAATTTCAAGCACTACATGGACACTTACAAACGTCTGCAGCAATATCGTTTGTTTCTCAAACGATTATTACGTTTTTACCCAAATCGCACAATTTGACCGACTTGATAACGTATGCGACAGAACAGAATCTGAATACACTAGCTTATGAAAATCTAATTTTAAGATTTGGAATGATACTACGTTTTATACTTTTTTAACATGTCAACTGAAGCAGATGCAGAAACATGTGCTGATGTTAAATGTTAAGTATGTTTTCTTTATTCACAGAAAACCTGTTTGCGCAAACGGTATTCTAGTGTTCAGGAAAATAACTGCTCGCCAAGAATCAAAGCAGGTTATATTGATTCATAAATTTGATAATAGAATCAATGGAACTGATAGGCATATTTGGCTTTGTACACTGCTATATATAATCAAAGATTTAAGCTTGAACTTAGCATTCCTGTATCGCAAGGTAATTGAAAAGTAAACGATACGCTGTAAATATCGGGGAAAAAACAAAGACGAAATTTTATATCTTTGGGTTTTTTTTTCTTTGATTTAATTAAAACACAGTAATTTTGATGACTCGAAGTCTAAAATAAAGAAGTTAACAAGAAATGTTTGTAAAACATGTATGCCCCGAGCGCCTTATCCCTAGAGGCAGCCATAAAGTTTTGAGGAGCTAGGACCAAGCGTTCTGTAGCTATTGATCGGAAACCACTTTGCTATTCAAAGACACTGCGACCATGGCCTCTGATCTGGTGACCTGAAAAACTAAAGGGCTCATCAACAAGTCATGAACAACATATATACACAGTTTGAGAAACATGAGCCCAAGCATTCTACACTTATTCATCCGGAAGGATTTTGCTTTTCAAGGTCACTGTGACCCTTGACCTTTGACCCTATGACTTGAAAAACAAGAGTTGTTATCTACTGATCATGACAAACCTACATACTAAGTCTGACAAACCTGAGCCCAAGGATTTCTTAGATATTCAGCATCAACTATTTTGATTTTCAAGGTCATTGTGACCTTTACCTTTGACCTGGTGACATGAAAACTACAGGGGTCATCTACTAGTCATGACCAACCTACACACTAAGGATTAAGAACCTAGGACCAAGCCTTCTATAGTTATTGATTTGAAAATGTTTTACTTTTCAAGCTCACCGTGACCTTTACCTTTGACCTGGTGATCTGAAAAACTATAGAAGTCATCTACTAGTCATTACTAACCTACACACTAAGTCTAAAAAAAACTGGAACCACAGGTTTTATAGTTATTGATCGGAAACTGTTTTGCTCTTCAAGGTCACTGTGGCCTTAACCTTTGACCTGGCGACCTAGAAAACTACAGGGATCATCTACTAGTCATGGCCAATCTAAAAACCAAGTATGAGGAAGATGGGTCCAAGGGTTCTCCAGATATTGGTCTGAAACCAAAGTGTTTACCGACCAACCAACATTTGCAAAACTATATGCCCCCCTCATCTTTGGGGGCATAAAAAGAACCGCAACTAAGACCAAATTGTTATCAATACCTACGTTTGACTCACTTCATTAAACTTTAAAGGAATCATTACGAGACACTGTTTTTGTTAGTCATCTTCAAAAATTTAAAGGTGCAAGAAATATTTTTACTCACTGAGCCGTATTGGAAATATTGTCATTGCAAACTGTAAATATTTTTTGGAGCCAACTAAAGTAATCACAGAAATAAGAACATAAATACTGCAAAGTCAAAAAGTACTTATGTTTGTGCTTTAACCACGAGGCCACCAATTTTGAAACAAATATGTTGCATTAAAAACAAATCTTCTTTATCGCGCACAAAGAACGATAGACGCATTTGTTAATATTAGTAATCGGAAAAAAACAAACTAATCAACTTTTATTGTTTATTCGTTTAACAATATTCGTTCTTTTCACTGCATTAGAAACACTGAATATAAAAAATAAAGAAGAATTATTTGCTAAAGGTCACTTGAACTTTTACAGTGAAATTTTGCTTTCGGACAAAAGAAGCGAAAATGACTCAACAAACTAACCAAACGGTATTTTTTTAAATAAATAAATGATAAAATTCTAGAATTAGAAAAATACTTAAAATAGTTGATTATATAAAAGATAATCTCGAAACTATTTTGTCAAGGTTAGTGCGCGTACCATATTTCGTGTAATTTCCTTGCATTTATGTTATAATTCTCTAAAAAACACAAACATTTTTCTCCTGTTTTCTGTCTAGAGTGTCTCTACGTATTATATATGTAATTCGTCGAATAGGGTGATACACCTATCGTTATTGTTGTATTCTTAACATAACAGAAACATTCACAATTTACAGTTTTCAATTAATAGTGACACTTATAGCAAAAAAAAAAACAAACAAAAAACACGTAGAAATGGGCGTTTTTATCAATATGTCTGCATGTGCTAAACCTTTTAACTCTGAAATGAAGAATTATTTATAAGACTAAGAATAATATAACTGCTTTTTTATAAAATGTGGTGTTTACTAGAGTCTAAAAAGGTGTTAAACCAGAGATTTTAAGGTATGGTTTTAAAACATTAAATTCACACTTTTTTATAATCATACGTGTAACAGGGATAGGAACAAGGTGTACAACATAATTGCTTAAAGACGTAAGATTAAATATAACATTTCATGACTCTTTTTTTCTGTGTAGAGCAATAATGACATATTTCGATAATCGCAAGTTATTGGAAGAGACTGTCCATATTGGAGATACTCGTAAATTTATTTAGACAAGAGATGCTGAGAATAAATAAAGATGTATGACCTAACTTTCATAAACGGTTACTGACATTTTCGATTTGGAATCGATTAGACATGTATCATTATTAGTACAATTTATACAGTCATGGAATAATTGGATCTAATATTTTAGCGGTCAGATGGATGTCAGATAGATGTCAATAAATTAGCCTCTGCTAGAAGACGCGTATTATAATTATATGATAAAATCATTGGAAAAAAACCCTACACTTCAGATCTCGATAACTAAATGATAAACTACGTATGATGACTGATTCATAAATATAGTTAAATACTCCATCTTGCGAACTGTTTCTCAACTTGTGAGCGAGTTAAAGGTTTATTCCTATCATCCTCTTTGATCAATTAACACCATCTTGCAGCTGTAATTTACATTTGGAAATAAATTTGAGAAAATCTCCTGTTCCATTCATGCCATTAGTTCCCTTATTCAACTGTTTATGATTTTTAAATGATATTAAACATAACATCGTTTTATTTCTTTTCAAATAATAACATTAACCATGTACAATTGTAGTTTATATCATTCAGTAGTTCACCGAAGGGGACAATAGGTTTGCCCTCCGTTTGTTTGTCTGTCCGTCCGTCTCTTCGGCCGTCTGTCAGTCCGTTCGTTCACAAAAACTAGAAGCTGCGATAATTAAAAGTACTTGGAATATTTTCATGAAACTATAAACATGGACATATAGCAATATGGAGATTATAGACATTATTTTACTTTGTTCCTATGTTGAGAAATTTGGTTGCTATGGCAACAAATAAACTTGAAATATTGTAAAAAAGGCGATATACTTCTGAAGCCTGTAGATATCCATTTAAATTTGCTACATGTTTTGATACTCAAAAGACTAGTTCACATGTCATGTCCCATAACTCTGACCTGTGATTTCACATAGTTATCTCTCTTTTTCATACATATATACATTTCCTTGAAAATTACTGGAACCTATCGATGCATTAGATGAGACTTTATACAAACTTCATTGGTGTTATTAATAGTTTACACAATACGTTCCCTCTTGTCTGACGTCTGTCTTGGTTAGCAAAACCTGGATCATGTGATAATTCAAAAAGTACTTGGAATATTTTCATGAAACTTGAAACATGGATAGATAAATGGCAATATGAAGATTATGCAAATTGTTTTATTTGTCCTATATTGAGAAACTTAGTTGCTATGTCAACAAAGAAACTTGAAATATTGCAAAAATGGTGATATACTTTTGAAGCCCTATAGATATTCATTTTTAACTTGTCACATGTTTTGATATTACTAAGAAATTTATTTGCACAATTACAATACAAAAATTACGATTGGTCAATTAGCCCCTTAGAATTAAATTCTGACATGAACTCTTTATTTATGTCAACGTATATATTATTGAATTCATTTTCTTTTTTTCTATATCTTTACATAGGATTTCCTTATATTATGTTTATTTCTATTAAAAAACTATAATATGAAATTATTTTACTTATTTTTAACACATGTTTTGCTGTTATTTACCATGTAAATACTCACGCATGGTCACTATATAATGAAGCCTGTGCGAGTAAAACAATTTGAAAATACTTTTTTTTTGTTGGGCTATTTCAGTTGCTTTACTGAATATACAACTCATTTGCTGTACATATGTCTTATTTGAAGCTTCTTTTAAAATCAGTAGTGTTCTTCTTGTCGTAACTTTGTTACATTACGGAACTGATACAACATGACTACACACAACTGTGCAAGTTAGTGCTACTCAGAGTAAGTGTTTTCTTATGTCTGAGGATTTAGGCAGTCAACAGTCAGGATCATTTCAACCTCAGACAATGCCTTTACGTCATTACTAAAGACAAAAACTAGGACAATCGTGGTCCTGAGGCCAGTGCAAGATTTATTGTATATCTATAGATGTGACAGTTAACACATTATGTCTTCACTACTTCTATAATTTTCTAGTACATTTTGTTGTGGAAAAATCACCTATGCTCTTCAGAGATATAAGTTGACCAAATAGGTTAATGAGGGTATGAAAATAAGTTTTTTCCTCACAATTACACTTGTCTCATCGAAATTAGTCCCTTTCTCAAAATTGTTTACCTTGGATGAGGGCATTGGTTATTATCTCTTTTTGTAAACAATACAGTTGCTTCTCTGTCTTCCCGGAAAACAAGATTTTTAAAACGTAGATATCAAACAGATAGATTTGTTTTGCTATATTCTACAGACTTTTAAAACGAAATCTCTCATTCTTCAACATGGCAAATTATTGAAATATTACGTGAGTTTCAAAATTTGCATTATTGTGACAAATTTCGTCTAACATTTGACTTGTTTTCCTAGAAACTGACAAAATAAATAAAGTCTCTTATTCTTCTACATATGTTTATGAAAACATTCTGCTCTATACTTCCATACATACAAACAAAGATGTCGGTGCTTTCTTGTCTAGACTTAGTAAATAATGATCAATGGGTAGTGAATGACTATAATTCTGAGCAGTCTATCAACTTACTAAATGCATTTCGTAAGGACGTCCGTATATTTTACTAATTTGACATCATCATATAGACATTGTCAGTAAACCAGGTTGATGATTATGAGGAGATATTATCATTTAGTTAAAAGTAAAACATCTATTTTACACCGATTCAAAAACTTATATAACTCCCGCATTCATTGGTTAGAAGGCAGACACATTCCACATTGAGGTACTTCTAAGTAACAAAGACAAGTACAAGAATTATGTATGTATATGTGTGTGACAGAAAGAGAGAGAGAGCGAGAGAGTTTTTGTTTCGTCGTGTCAATTTCAGCACATAATTTTGGTAAATGTTTAAAAGCATAAATATATTGATTCCAATACAATTAAAGATAACATGGCTGCCAATGGTCACATGCTTTACGTTGGTTAAGTATCATTGCATGACTTTATCTGTTTACGGTATGTGCTCAACCGGTATAAGCTTGTAAAAGCCATTACTTTCACAGACAGTATTGAAAACAGAAAGTCACTGAAGATTCTAATCGTATTCGAAGCAACATCATGACTGGAAGTCAGGCGGTTTGGCCTTTTTCATACTCCGTGCTCGTTATTCTAAAGTAATGTTGTATAGTGTGATTACGAGATTTTCCGCTCTATTTCAATCTCCTATCTCATAATCTGTTTCGAACTGGTGGTAAAAAAAGATCAATTACATAACTCAATTTTGCTCTACACT
This sequence comes from Cyclina sinensis, assembly GCA_012932295.1. Lineage (NCBI taxonomy): Eukaryota > Metazoa > Mollusca > Bivalvia > Venerida > Veneridae > Cyclina > Cyclina sinensis. The sequence goes on from JAAONU010000017.1 coordinate 40,348,389, forward strand.
TAAAACTTTAACAATTTAGATACTGAAATAATAATTGTTTCTATTCTTTATTTATTTCTTAAATTGCTATATATTATACTAAGAAGAACGTACTGATATAGAGACTCGGATAAAAGTTTTCGTTTTAAGAACAGTTTTAACGGATCCCCGTGCTTGAGACATGAGCATTTAAGCGCTAGGTATAAGTATTTTATGTACCAAGAATAATTTCAGTGGGACAGTGGTGCTTATAAAACTCCAAACAGACAACTGTTTAAAGGTAGACACAATTTAGAGTAGTTTATTTATTTACTCTGTGAAGTATTTATCAAGGATGTAAATAGAAAAAAAAGGCTTGCATGGTGTTAAAGAGGACAGAGGAGATGATGGGTTGTAGAAGGACACTGAAATAAAGTGATATTTTCAGATGAGAGATAAGTTGTGATTCATAACAATGGACGAATTTATGTTTGGGAAAGTAGGGAGAAGGTTACAGGTCAGACCTGATTACAACAAGAGCCACTTCAAAGATTTTGGGATTATATGGGGATGAATTTGTTGGCAGGTGTTGGGACTTTGACAAACGTTTGTGGAAATATAAATCGGGTAAATACATTAGCATTGTTGACGATAATATCTTGCATGTAATTACAAGGCATTTACCTGATAACAATTACATATTTCAAGATAACAATGCACCAGTTCACCGTACCTGGGATACTCAACAGTACATAGCAAGAAACCATATAAAGAGCATGTCATGGCCAGCACAGTCAAGTGATCTCAAAACAATTGAAAATGATTAGTTATCTATAAATGGAAAACTGAGTGTCAATCAACATTTGATAAATTCTGAGACAGAGTTGTACAACGAAATAATTCAGATATGGTCGACCATTCCCACGCTGTACATACAAAACCTGTACATTCCAATGAGAATTTCACAAGTTATAAGACTAAAGGGACATTTGTCGAAGTACTAAGTTAAGATTTATTGTAAAGTTTCATTATGTTTTAAGTATGAACGAAACACAAACTCAATTTTAAATATCAAACATATCAATGCAATATGGCCGCCATTTCAGTCAATACTTTTTGCATACTTCTTTATAAATTCGATGTTCTTCCTTTTATCAAATTCAGTGAACTCGTTATTTGCCAGATGAACCTGATCGAAAATCTGATAAGGCAATAAATCTACGGATATTAAAAAAAGAAAACATAGCACAAGCATATCCTCTATGTGCAGGAAATCCAGATGTCGTGTGAAGTTAACAGTTGAATAAAACCAAATATTGTTCTTTGAAAGATAGCGTACAATGTTTATGGGATATTTATATATTAAATGAAAAAAAAATACAAAAATGATCTTGACAATCTTCTGAAAGTAATTCTTCATAAAATTAAACATTAGCAGGCTGGTTAGGCACACAATCACGTGCTTTCCATTGCTTAAATTCACAAGAACTTTTTTTCAGTCGTATGAAATTTGTTATACTCGAGCGCTAGCGGGGCGTGTGATATCGGTAACGCGGTAAATGAGTTTCGGAACTTACAAATCACAAACACTGTTCAGCTTAAAGATTCTGCATAAAGTTTTGTTTTACTTCGAAATAAGGCTCCATAGCATAACATGATCCTAAATGCTCTAAATCATCAGACGTTCTTCCGGTGATTAAACATTACGTCAGCTCCATTCAGAGTTACTTCCCTTATTGTATCATGAAAGTACTAAGGCTTACAAAAACCGCCTTTGTGATTTAAAAAGCTATGTGTTTGCGTTGATGCAGTGCCTTAGTTCATTTTAAAGTTTTAACGGAAATAACGAACCATTCTGAATTGAATGATTTGAGAAATACGGCACCATACCGTTATACCAGTATTTTGCACAGTAGATATTTCGATGGTTTCTTTTACATATACGTAAAGGCTTGACATTGCATCAATTATGGAACACTCGTTTCGATAGATCCTTAATCATTTAATCTGAAGGTATTAGATATATAATATCTTACCCCCACTCTAAGGAGTACTCAGTTCCATTAACTAGCGTAAGAATGAGATCTTGTTATTAAATGGCATTGGTTTGATGAGGTTTGAAATTAATACTTATCTTATCTTGAATAGATCATAGTGAAGTTTCTTTTAACGTCTACGTTTTCCATTGTCATAAGATAATTTGTTGTTGTTGTTTAAATTATTGTGGTTTGAAAAAGGTTTATTGTAGGCGTAATAACGGACAATAACAATGAATTTTATGCATTAAAGGCGCCTAAAACAGCGTCCTTAAGTCGTCTCAAAATTTTGCTCATTTTAGCCTAATCTTTCGGTGAAGATTAAAATTGAGTTAGAAATCCACTCCGAAAAACAGAATTATTAGATAAAATACTTTCATTTATAGTAGAGCTAGTTTACTATATTGCATTCCTATTGGCAAACTTAAAATTCAACTGTACAAAATTCTGATAGGAAAGCAACATAACGTATCGTAACGTAACGTATCGTGGCATAACTAGTCCAGTTATTTTTGTATCGTTGCATAAGCCTTAAATTATTAAAGTTTAATAACCCATTTTCTCAACAAAAATAAGTGTTGTGTTGTTTTCCGATCTCCGTACTATCGTTATACTTAGCATGTATGATACAATAATTCCAAAGTTTGTTTGTCATTTCTCAATGTTGGAAATTCAGCATGATATTATTAAAACAATGTGAAATTATTTAAGAAAATTCATTGTTTAATTGTATGTTTCAAATGTTTAATAATTAATGCGCACACTTCCCCTGGCGTATGGCATTATCCAATATGCTGAATCTATTTACACTTTTATTTAGAAGGAAGGTAATGAAACTTTCTTAATTACCTTACCTTGCCTTTTCGATTCATCTGTTAACAGTAAAGACAATACCGACGGTTTATCAAGTGCAAACAAAAGGGGAAATGTCATGTTGACTAACTGCCTCTCTTCAGTTGCCAAATATTCATACAGCAACGTGTCATCATTTATCTAGAGAATTTGTATTATGTTTAGAAAGCAAAAATACTGAAATTGTAATACATTTAGCACATCACAGAGGAGCAGAAAGAAACCTTCGTTTAAAGAATAAGAGACTTCCAGTTAGTATTACTGTATAAATGGAAAGGCAATTCGTAATTAAGAAGAACTTCTTAATAAACGCGCAACGGTCAAGACTTCTATTTCTGCCATGAATAAGATAAAAGTCACCGCTTAACAGTCTGATTGTTGTGATATTCAAGCACCTTGATGTGCAGTTTATGTACAGAATTGTTTATGCACGCTAGGTTTTGTAGATACAAACATGTTTTTCATTGGGGCCTAGATCCAAAGCACAACAAAAAGAGAGCTATATTTAATTGTTTCTATGTATATTTTTGTTTTGTCACATAGACATCACTTTTTATTAAAAGTATAAAAGTATAAGAATCACATTGGGATAAACTTTGCTGATATCAGACCCAGTCTTTAAGTATCTAAAATCTGTGTCTTAGCTAAAAATGCCCAATTTTAACATGCTTGTAATACTTGTTTTAATATGCCTGTCGTAGTTTTAGTCGTGATAATTTGATATCTTTACTGTGACGTTAGGTATGTTTTAGTGACATGAAAGTCTACATTAAATAAATATAAATTAGCCATATGATAGTAAGTTAGTTTTTATTTAACCGCCCTTACTTTTTCTTGAGTAATGCTTCTAAAATATCAATATTTAAAATCTTCTTTAAAACAGGAAGTCATGACTTAGAATATGACAATCTATGCTGAAGCTGAACAGTTAGTTAGGTAAAAATATTTTGATGTAGTTTTTGTTTTCAAAGCGGTGTACATATAGTATTTCAAAGTTACAGGCTTCAAAGAATGGGAAAAGGAAAAACAAGAAAACAAAACCCTGTGTCACGAAATTAACAAAGCGATATTTACCCAATTCATGGATCCACAGACTGACTCTTAAATCTTATAACAATAGGTTTTACCCACAAATATGCCCTTTTGTTATATACTTGTTTGTGGTGAAAATATAACTGTATTTCTTTGTTAAATCATGCAAATGTGAGGGGTCAGAGATCCATCAATTCTTTGCCAGTGGTTATGCTTTTAAACATGATTATAAATGTAGGTTGTTGATTGTCTAGAGATAAGATCAGTTTGTATAGGTTCTTTTTATTATTTTTATAAAGTGCAGTTTTAATTATAAAGAAATAAGGTGTTGATAGTTTCTTAATTCGGTTACTTTGCTCCTGTAGTTAAAATAATCTATTAATATTACAGACAATTCTTATGCTTTTAACACGTGCAAAACATTGAGAAACGCCCAGTTCAACAGTTTTAGATAGTGGGGGGGTATTGTTTGCTAATGAGACACCTATAATCACCATGCAATCGTGCAGTTATTTGTTGTTATCAATTAAGAGATTCTCACTAAACAACTAATAAAACACGCACAATAACGTTTAACATTCCTATAGAATCAAAATATATGGCATGAACTTTGTAGTAATATGCGAGTCCGTTACAGTTTTTTGTAGGGAAAGAAATAATAAAAACAGGTTTTAAACTGTTGTAGTAATATGACTTCTTAAACAAATGAGTTCGATTTTTATGATAATGCTTTTTAAATGCTAATGATGTCTTTGGCTTATATCCACGGTCATTCTTTTTAACTTTGACACCTTGGGAGAATTTTATATTCCAGTATCTAGTATAGACACTTAGACACTAGTAAGGCAGTAAGCTGAAAAAAGAAGAATTACACGATATAGGAACAATCGGTTTGGATTAAGAGGAGGAAGAGGATTAGAGGGGGCGCAGTGGCCGAGGGGTTAGAGCGCCAGACTCCCGATCCGGAATTTGCTGGTTTGAATCCCACAAAGGGTGAGAGTCTCCTGTGACATTCCACACTCCTCACTTTCGGCGCGAGGAGGCATCGTGGTCCAGGGGTAGAGCGCAGCGCTCCGGATCCGAAGGTCGGGTTCGAATCCCGTCCGTGGCAAGATTCTCTCACGATCTTCACATTCCTCCACGCTGCGCGAATACTGGTATGGAACCCAGGAAGTAGTCATCGAGCGTGATGAATCTAAGTTGTAAGAACTTGTATCACAATCGATGTAAAATAAATGAGTCTAAACTAAGTACTGGTTTGAACCCAGTAAGCAGAAATCGAGAGGTATTAATATACGTTGCAAGAAATTGCTTCCCAATTGATTTAAAATAAATAGATTTAAACTAAACTTATCGGTTTGGGGTAACATCCAGGAGAAGTGAGCCTCTTTCATCTACTCCCCTTATTATTATTCCACAGAAATAAACTTTAAGTTGTTTATCACTCTGTAAAATTTGCCAGACAGTTAGTTTGTCTTTCTTAAAGTCTAAAGTTCTATTTTAGCCCTAATGTGGACAGAAGCTGTAGTGTTTGTCTGAATTTCTTTTAATGTTTTGTAATGACTATAGCATACATGATTTTATGTTTATGAGCACCTCCTTTGAAAATGTTTCAGGAAACGAAATGACAGCTAGAAATCACAGATAGATAAACAGGAACACACGTAAAACGTAAGTAGTTTATTCTTGTCTCATTGTTTTAAAAGCCGAGTTACATATACCTTTCTACAAAAAAAGTACCGAGTAACCATAGATTTAAGTTAAATAATGATTACCTTCAGATCAAATAAAAACAAATGTTTTGAACTAAGGAAACATAAACAATCTTACTCGTTTGATCTGTCGTTTTTCGAGATTTGCAACGGTAGTAATAACCTCTGTGAAAAGCGTAAGTTTCGCTAGGTTAAAAGCCACATATACAAGTGTGTTAGCTTCACACAAGTGAGATAGATGCGAACAGCTGAAGGTAAGCTTCAAATTTACTGCCGTAGCTATCTGTCGTTAATGACACACATTATTTGCATATAAGCAAGTTCGTAAGTTTCTTTTAAGTTGTCTGGTGTGAAACGTAGTATATTTGTAGATTCGGAAAATCACGGATTCGAATTCCAGCCGTAGCAATAAGATACACAGCTGGAGTAATAGGTTTGTTTTGGGCACTAAGTTTAGACTATCCTCAGTCACTAAGCTTGTACTCGGTAAAGTGAAAAATAGATAAAAATATTAACGGTACCCGTTCCTGAGGCACTTCTTGCTTTTGGGATTTTGCCATACCCGATTTATAGCATCGATACAAGGGACCTCGGTTTAACATGCCATCCAAAAGACAATTAGTAGTCTTAGTGTTTTAATTTCCGTTTATCCTGCCGCTTAAAATATAAACCTAAAAATTATCGGATAGCGGTTGTTCAATTCATCGTTACACATTTAAAAACTACTGACCTAGAAAGCGTTTTATGTTGAGAAATTGCACTAAGCAGAATGCATTCCTCATTTATTTAACCGGTTTACAGTAGGTCCGTCTTGTCAGAGCCGTTGTAAGTAGAAATGTTCCAGATCCTTGCTAGCTCTCATCTTTGGTTTAAATGAATCAAAAAACAATAGCTTGAATGAACAAAGAAATAAGAGCTTTAAAGAATTTCCGACGTTCTATCTTTACACAGTAGCAGTATTTATATTATGTTTTATATAACACCTCAAGGTCATTCTTACAAAACCAAATATTTCAGAGTGTAGATAATACAAATCCAGCAAATTACAGTTACTTTGATTCAAATAGGGTAATGCTGAGTTATTGTTTACTGTAAGAGTTAGCATGTTGTTACAATAATGTTCCATCGCAGTTAAACTGTTTTCTTCATAAATATTGACTAGCACTGACCTAATTCCGTTTCTCTTAAAGTCTTACTGTTTCATCTACACACTTACTTGCAAAAAAATTCATTGAAAATTGTATAATGAATAACTTATTGGTGATTTAATTCGCCAGACATATGAATTTTCAATTTACTTTAATGTGTTCAGTGTTTACTGGTTGACATTGATGAAATGAAAATTAATTTCTTTCTGCGGACTTCTTATTCTAGGTCATGTATTCTTGGAAATTGAAATTGAATCGATACGATACACATTTCTTTATCATTTTAGAGAAGATAATAAAACTAGAATATATATCTTACAAAGAACACGGCTCCCACCACATAATCAATAAGCTCTCATAACTCCTGGAAAAATCCAGTCAACATCAAAATCCTGACAATATGCACAATTACACAAGACATTGAACATTTCTCTAAGGTTTCGTTAAAATCAATCATGCATGTGGGAGTAGTTGCCTGGACAGAATATACATTTAAATATATATATAAAAGTCTATCAAGTCCCATAACTCTTGCAAAACGTCAGTCAAGCGGAAAATCGCGACAATTTGCAAAACTTCACTACGTACTTAGTATAGAGGTAGAAAATTGAAAACAATGATTCTAGTTAGTTCCTAGTAAAGAGTGGAAGAGCTACTCGAAGTAAATACGCTACATTAATATATTACTATTTATATACGTTCACAAACAACACCCATATTTTACGTCAAAACCATTACAAGATACTGGCATAGCTGTCCTTAAAAAAACAACCCCCCAAAAACAAACATTTAAACCAGAAAAAATAAATAGATAAATAAAAAAAACAAGAAATGTGTCACAGACACGAATACTCACGAAACACACTCTGCCTCATCACCAACAACCTATATTTTAAGTGTGAAGCCAGACCCTTATATACGTTGTTAGAAAATGGCCGATCAAGGAAAACTGAAAAGGACAGATTATTCAAAATGTTAGTAAGCTGGAGTTATGGTTCTTGTGCACTGCACTCTGCCTCATCACCATATGATGATAAATGTGACAAATGAGAATACACCGATTTAAAAATTCTACAAAAAGAAAGATATTGTAATAAATGTTCTTCATATTTATAGTAGGTCTAAGTATTTATGACTATATTGATATTTCAAAACTAAACGGATCATATTAGCCCCAAATTATGTTCTGACTAATCATGGCAAATAATTACTCTCAACGTGTTAGTGGATTGACACAGTTTGCAGTTCTGTATAATATGCATTGTTTACAAGTCTGCAGCTGTGAAACAAAAAATGCAAATATATTTTGTTATCTGCGGCCACATAATTGTTTATTGACAAAACGTTGGTCTGTCGAAAAGAGTGAACAAGCTGTCACAAGATAATACAGACAAGAATGTAAAAGGCGCATAACGTTATTCTTTCCTGGTCTTTTTTTTTACTCATCGTTAATTGTGTTCTTAAATTTGCATAGAACTTATTATTCGGGAGAAAGGTTTTGGAATTTCTATTTGATTTTGTCTAGACTTAAACTTTTTAAAACTTTTGCCGTTGACAGCTTGCCTGTGTAAAAAAGCTAAATGATACAGTTGTGTGATCACTTGTAACAAATTACAACTTGCGAATGCGATTGTATCATGATAGAAGTACTAGCTTTGATAGCCATTTATGTTAACAGAAACCATTCTTAATTCATTTATACTATTAATCTATTAATAATCAATCATTTGTGAACGGCACCGTGTCATTAGCTATCATCTTCGATAGCTTGAAGTTGCCAAGGAGGTATTTCAGTGCATCTTTACAAGAAAAATGAATGTTCTACCTAATACTGAACTTAGTATATAGTTAATAATGGTTGATATTATGCACACTACATTTAAAAAGAAAAAGATAATAATGTGATTAACCTATGTTTCGTTTCTCAGTATGGCTTTATTCAAAAAGAAAAAAGAAACGTTTACCTAAATAGATTGCTGTCAAATAAAATTTCAAAAAGGTGAAAACGAAACCCGTAAATTATTCTTGTAACCGAGGTTATAAAATTTGCAATCATTTCAGTAGACAAAACAAGTGAAATACGCAAAAAAAATGTAAAAAATTCTGCAATGCCTATGATTGGTGGTTTTAATCGAAAGTAAAACTAGTTTTATTCCATTACTTTTTTAAAACTTTTGATTTTGTTTTTGGACAAAATAACCTATCGTTTTGATTGGTGCAAACATTAATTCATAGCTAGATCATCTGTGCAATTTTCACCAATGCCGAATTCATTTATAAAAGATATTTTTCTGTTTGTAGCTGCAGTTCAAACTTTAATCGTGCTTATAACGCAGTGTTAAAAAGTACTTTTATATTAAAACTAAAAAAAATTTAAAATACTCTTTTTGCTTAGATTATCCTTTATTTTTTGCTATATTCAGTAACTTGTAATTTTACGCATGAAGTTTATCAGTGTATATACAAAATATATAAAGATACAAGTGAACACAATGACCAATTCTGTGTTTCAGAAATAAAAGTTTATAAGAATCTCCACTGATGAAAAAATTGTTTCTTTTTTTCATTTTAGTACGACATACATTATATCTTTGTGTTGAAACAACATACGAAGCATTTGTTTTTGACAAATTTGTCATTATGACAAAGTGGTTGAACCTGTTCGATCACGAAACCGAGTCAATGACATTTTACAAGCAACTTGTCAATAGGAATATGGTAAGAATTAGTAAGATCCAATCAGATTTAACTCCAAAAGTATTTTGTTGAATACTTTTAAGTAAGAATCAGCTTAACATAATTTCCTGACACTTTTTTATAAGTAAAACAGGGTCAAGGAGAATAACTTTTATTTCTTTTAACGACCTTACAATTTATGCTGTTAAACGATAGACCTAATTTGTAATCAATCATTTGTGCAGCAGAGAAGAAATTCACCTTAGTATTTAATTTCATTGCACCATCCTTTTACGAAAAATGCGTATGAAAAATGTTCTATTTACTTAAGAAACGGTCCCTGGTGTGCTTTGATATAAGACAAATAAATTGAGCGCACACAGATGCCTCTAAATAAAGACATGAACGATTTTGCTGAAGACTTCTTCAATAGCCTTAATGAAGAGTTTATCTGTATAAATCTTCTAAATCTTTTGCATGCTATTGTCTATATCTAGTGTCAAATGTTACGAAAAACAAATATTTATAAGCAACACTTGTATTGTTTCATTGCTCGAATTTTCTTTTATTACGACGAGTACTTGTATACCTTAAAACTGTGCTTTTTCGTTTGTGATAGTCAAAGATATGTTAACTATGAATATTCATATATAAATACTCATATTTCATTTAAAATCAATTGATACAAGATTATAAAGACTGTTAAATTGTGAATTGTAGGAACGGTTTAAGTGTGCAATCTTAAGAAATATGTTCAGTTATCGGATATGAGCATATACAAATAAACATATCTATGATGAAAAAAACAAAAACAACAACACCAAAAAAAAAACAAGTATTATGATTCTCATTCTATTTATACACTTTTATACCTTCAACTTTCTAAAACTGGCTGTTAGTAAAATCCTCAACTGAGAAAGATTGAAGCATTTATGAAGACGTCAGATAGGCTTAAAAACTAGTTAACAGGATGATGTCATCTGGTCCGGAAAGACATCAATATATTTCCTTAAGTGTTTTTTTTTTGTAATACTAAGTCCTAAATAAGATTTAAAAAATAATTATTTTCCAGAGTTTTTTTAATTAATTACTTAAACAGGATCATTTTCCAGCCGCTCAGTCTGTTTATAGACGACACATAACAGTAAAGTTGGTGTCAGTTGGTAACAATTCGAAAAGAGACGTATTAATATGCTACACTTTTTCGTTTGAAAGACAGTACTCGATAATATGATTAAAGGTATCAAAATACTTGGACAAACAGATTAATCATTGTTAAGCAATGAAGAAGGAATGAAGTTAGACATACATTTGGAGCCATCTATATGTCAAATTTAAAACAGATGAGACAACTGTTGTACACCCAGAACATTTCCATTATAAATGAAGTCCTGAAATATTGAATTAGTCATATATATTTGGTCCGGGCACAAGTAACAAGAGCGTTTTTGCAGAATTTTCGAATCAATGTTTTCTCATGTATCATATTTATTACACAGGTGATTATACAATGGATATCATATCTCGAAAGAAGCTGGTGGACGTTATAGGCACTTTTCAGTGCATTCGATGACCTTTTAAATTCTTAAGTCGACGTTAAGTTTTCAGACTGATGTTTTTTTACAGCGTATAAGTATAAGAACTTAGCTTGAACTTAGCATTCTCTACTGTCAGATAATTGAAAAGTATACGCTGTAAACATCGAAAAGGAAGACGAAATCCTATATCTATGTTTTCACTGATTTAATTCCTTGTACAAAAAACAGCAATTTTAAGGTCTCGAAGTGTAAAATATAGAAAAAAGAACCGCAACTAAGGCCAAATTGATATCAAGACATATGTTTGACTCACTTCATTAAACTGTCAAGGAATCATTACGAGATACTTTATAAAAACATGTTTCATTAGTCTATTAACTATTAGTCATAGTTAATTAAAGTGTGCAAAATAGTACATATAAGAAATATTTTCACTTATTGAGCCGTATTTGAAATACTGTCAATGCACATTGAATTTTTTTCTGTGGAACCGACTAAAGAAAGCACAAGAAATATCAAGGATATCAATATTGCAAAGTCAAGATAAATGCACTTATCATATTTCGTGCACAAAAAAAATGTAAATTTCCTTACATTAACGTTATAACTCCCTGAAAATACACCAATTTACGTATGTATATAATGTTAGACGTCAATTAAGGTCATAGTTACACCTATCGTTATTAGTGTTTTATAAACATAACAGAAACTTTCATATGTTTACAGTTTTCTATAAATAGTGACACTTATAGACAGTTATTTAACCTGTAGAAATGGGTGTTTTTCAATATTTCTGCATGTGTTTGAATTTTTAACTCTGCGTTTAAACTGAAGAATAATTTATAAGACTAAGATTTTTATAAACAATTCACTGTTTTAAATAAATGTAAACAATGGTATTTACTAGAATCTTTGTAGGGTTTAGACCAGAGATTTAAGGTATTTAACAAGCAAATTCGTCGAATTGATATCCCCCGCCGAATAATACAAATATCTGGAATGAAGCTGTTAAGTATCAACTTATTTACAAGATCTTTGACCTTGATATTTGAGTGACAAATCAGTTTGATATCTTTTTCAATAATGAATCAATGCCAATAATAATTGAGTTGTGCCAAGCAGAATTAGCTCTTTAGTAAATGACGTCGTTTGAGACAAATGATGTCAAAACAAAGCAGCGAAACAAAAGCAATGTTTGGCCTAATCAAGTGAAGAATTAAGTTCCTATACACTGCATGACTCTTTCATGACATATATGCATCTATTAAGTTTTATTTTTATACCTTAAATACTTTCTGAGTTATGGTCCAAACATACATTAAGTATGAAAAATAACAAAGGGGAACAACTCTATGAAGTGACGAGTTACACTTCATTTGCACTGCTCTTTTACTCAATGCGATCTAACTACATAAAAAGTTTTAGGTTTATAACTTTAAAAGATTAGACTTTTTAGATACGTTCCAAATAAAAAGTGTGACGGTCGGACAGACGGACGAACAAACAGCTGGACGATGCCACATCTATAGTTCTCTTCTCCGCAATGACATTTATGCACCTAAGAAGTTTCATGTGTAGATACCTCAAATACTTTTTGAGTTATGTTCTGAACAAAATTTAAGCATGAAACTAACAAAGGACAATAACTCAAAACTGCTCAAGTAAATAGTAACAGTTCCTATATTATGCACGACTCCTTAATGACATCTAAGCACCTACGAAATTTAATGTTGATACCTTAAATAATGTTTTGAGTTTTAGTCCAAATAAAAATTAAATATCAATAAAAAAAAACACAAAGGGGAATATCTCCAAAATTATGAAATGAAGATTTACAGTATCTATTCACTACACTTCTATTCAATTAGATCTAATAACATACATTGTATGAAGTTTAAGGTTCACAAATACAATAGTTTTTGAGTTTTGTTCTACAGACGGAAGGACGAACAGTGGATGGACAAGGCCAAATCTATATCCGCCTTCGGCAGAGGATAATTAATCATTTTCTTTCGATCAAAGAAACGAAACCTTCGAATGAGAATGACGAAGTCTCAGCCACTGCGACTATTGCAAGGAACTACTTTCTAGGCTTTATTTTCCTGGCAACGGTTGTCTTATTTTCAAAATCATGATAGAGACTTATGACATACTTTCAAATCACTGAATTTAGCCGCATCTCTGACATTTTATTTGAATCTTAACATCGACGGGACTAGATGTGCAAGTTTAGTATCAGTACTGGATGGCTCATGAAACTAATACTTCAATATTTTACTAATTTTGGCACTGGTATAAGTTGTCTTTTACCATGGGAATGTGATGATTGAATAAATGGGGTAGACCAGTCGCGTGTTTTCTAGATCTTGTAGCAGAATATATTGTCAGACATCAAACTTGAATTATCCTCCTGCTATTATGCAGGGTTGTCATGAGTTCTCATTGGTTACTTATGCAGGTTTGTTATAAATTTTCCCTTTTTTGCTGTATTTTATTAGTGCCACAACTTCATCATAAAAAAATGAACAAACGCATATCAGGAAAAACCACAGTCTGAAAACACAGCCTCTCTACACAGTCAAAAAGTAGAGGAATAAGCCAAGGATATGCGCATCTTTTTTTGGTATTGGAAGTCCCCAAAAAGTTTCGTTGAAATCCTTCCCGTAGTTGCAGAGAAATAGCATAAAAACAAATACCATTCAGGGGCTATTACTCTGTGCTAGGCCTGACCGAGACCTGCCCATGATATGCGCATCTCCTTTTGGTATTGATGGTTCCCATAAAGTTTTGTTGAAATCCAGTAAGAAATTGCCGAGAAATAGTGTGGAAACGAATGCTACTCTGTATACAGACATAATAACTAATCAAGGGCCATAACTCTGTGTTGAAGAGTCCAACTGGAATATGCCTAGAATTTGCGCGTCTCCTTCTGGTATTGAAAGTTCCCACAGGGTTTCATTGAAATCCAGTCCGTAGTTGCCAAGAAATAGCGCGGGAACGAAATTCGGACGGACGAAAGGACGGACGGACGGACAGCCAACGCCGAAACAATATCCCCCTCCAGACTCCATCGGCGGGTATAAAAATTAAATTTATACCTTACTTTATACAATTATAAGTGTAGTTTTAACGTACAAACATTATTTAATAAACTGGGACAGGATAAAGGTGTACAGTATAATTAGATTAAATATGACATTTCATAATTTTTTTTCTGTATAGAGAACAATTATGACATATATCGCCAGTCGTAAGTTATGGAAAGAGATTGTCCATATTGGGGATACTCGTAAATTAATAAAGGCTAAGATGCTGAGAAGAAATGAATGTATATGATCTAATCTTCATAACCGGTTCCTAACATTTTCGATTTAGAATCGATTAGACATGGATTATTATTAGTACAATTAATATAGTCAAGGAATAATTGGATTTGATATTTCATCGGTCAGATGGATAAATTAGCCTCTGCTATAATATGGGAAACATAAATCATTGAAAAAAAAACCCAAAACAAAACAAAAAACGAACACATCAGATCTCATTAACTAAATGATAAACTGCGTTTGGTGACTCATTCATAAATACAGTTAAAAACTCCATCTTGCGAACTGTTTCTCAACTTGTAAGCGAGTCAAAGGTTTATTGCCATCATCCGTTTTGATTTATTAACTGCATGATGCTATCTTGCATCTGTAATTAAAATTTGGAAATAAATTTGAGAAAAATTTTCAGTCTAATGCTATGCTATGCTATGCTTTGCTGGAACATGGGGGAAAGTATGATTTCAAAAAGATAATGGTCCGCCCTTTAAATAGTTTTATCAGCGCTATTTGAAACAAAAATTTTGAATCAATCATCAGAGTCAGTCAGTCATTTTATCATCGAGGAATGGGATTTGTTATTCAAACATAGCATTATTAAACACCCCTAATATGACATAGGTCTAATTACTGTACTTACAGATTTTATTCGATAAAATCATTATAAAAAAAAAACATTTGACTGCATAAATGTCAGACATCGGAAACGTAGGTTCCAGCTGATTCAATGATAAAAATGTTCTGCTTAATGTATTATGTCTTAAAATTTTACAGTTATCAGGTCTGATTATTTGAGATATAATTAAAAAAGATAAATGCCTTAGATTTACGTATTTATTTGGTTGTTATTGTCTTTGAATGTATAACTATTTCGAGAAACTATTTTCAATAATATTATTTATTCGCCTTTAATTTTTTAATTGCATATTATTTCAGGTAACAATTATCTAATATTCTATTAGCTAAAGTTCTTTACTATTCTTTATCATATTTTCAGTTGAAATAAGAGCCATGGCTTATTGCTAATTATTTCAGACAGAGTGCTTTAAGTCTCTAAACATATTTTCCGACAATCAGCTTATATAATTTCCTATAAAATAAAATAAAACGTGTCAGCTTGGTATAACGGAGATAAAAATTGAGCATAACGAAATCTCTTGCTTAAATATATGTCTTCAAATGATGATTATGTGCAATTTTCTCCCATTTATCCCACACATGTGTATTAAACTATTTGTTTAATATCCGTAAAAGTGCACTGTTTTATACAAAAACAGTTATTTAAGGTTCCTGAGATATGAACCTTTTCTCATTTATGTCATTCTTCTTTTTTTAGAGCTAAAACCTATGTTTAAAACACCTGCAAAGACTTACGCTAGGATACGTTTCTTCAACTTACAAAATCGATGTTTAAAAGTGAAGATTGTGGTTTTCACACGTGCAAAGATATAGACAAATGCATATTTTTACTATTTTTTGAATTTTAAATTACATTTCTGCTTATTGGGCATGTGTAATTGTCATATTTAAAAAAAATATAACTAAGAAATTTATTTGTACGTTTACAATACAACAATTACGATTTGTCAATTATCACCTTAGAAGTAAATTCTGACGTGAACTCTTTATTTATTTCGACGACGTTGAATATTTTATTGAATTAATTTTCTCTTTTTTATATCTATACAAACGATTTCCTTATATTATGTTTGCAAATAAATGTTTATTTCTATTTAAAAAGTAAAGCATGAAATTATTTCACTTTTTTTAAACACACGTTTCGCTGTTATATACCATGTAAATACTCACGCATGGTAAATACTCCCTTATGGTCACTAAATAATCAAGCTGGTGCAGGTAAAACAATATGAAATAGTTTTGTTTTGTTGGACTGTTTCAGTTGCTTTACTGGATATACAACTCATTTGCTGAACATTTGTTTTATTTGAAGCTTCTTTTATAATCAGTAGTATTCATCTGTTCGTAACTTTGTTACGTAACGAAACTGATACAACATGGCTACACACATCTGTCAAAGTTAGTGCTACTCAGAGTTAGTGTTTTCTTATGTCAGAAGATTTAGGCAGTCAACAGTCAGGGTCAATTCAACCTCAGACAATGCCATTACGTCATTACTAAAGACAAAACCTAGGACAATTGTGGGAAAATCACTTCTGTTCTTCAGAGATATAAATTGACCAAACAGGTTAATGAGGGTATGAAAAAAAGTATTTTCCTCACAATAATTCTCGTCTCATCTAAATTAGTCCCTTTCTCAAAATTGTCTTGGATGAGGACATTGGTTATTATCTTTTTGTAGAGCAATATAGTTGCTTCTCTGCCTTCCTGGAAAACAAGATTTTTTTAAAACGTAGATATCAAACAGGTAGATTCGTTTTGGTATATTCTTAAGGATTTTAAAACAAAATTTCCCATTCTTCATCATGGAGAATTCACATTTGAAATATTACGTGAGTTTCAAAATTTGCATTATTGTGAAAAAAAAATTGTCTAACATTTGACTTGTTTTCCTTGAAACTGACAAAATAAAAAAGTCTGTCATTTTTTCCGAACTTCATTATTGTTCTACGTATGTTTATGAAAACATTCTGCACTATACTTCCATACACACGAACACAGATTTCGGTGCTTACTTGTCTAGACTTAGTAAATAATGATCAATGGGTAGTTAATGACTGTAATTCTGAGCAGTCTATCAACTTACTAAATGCATTTCGTAAGGACTGATGACGTCCGTATATTTTACTAATTTGACATCATCATATAAACATTGTCAGTAAACCAGGTCGATCATTACGAGGAGATATTATCATTTAGTTAAAAGTAAAACATCTATTTTACACCGATTCATAAACTTATATAACTCCCACATTCATTGGTTAGAGCAGGCAGGCAAATGCCACATTGATGTACTTCTCAGCTGCGAGTGCAAGAACCAGGTTGTGTGTGTGTGTGTGTGTGTGTGTGAGCGAGAGAGATTTTGTTTCGTGTCAGTTTCAGCACATAATTTGGTAAATGTTTAAAAGTATAAATATATTGATTCCAATACAATTAAAGATCACATGGCTGCCAATGGTCACATGCTTTACGTTGGTTAAAGTATCATTGCATGACTTTATCTGTGTACGGTATGTGCTCAGCAGGTAAAAGCTAGTAAAAACCATTACTTAGACAGTACTGAAAACGGAAAGTCACTGAAGATTCTCATCGTTTTCGAAGCAACATCATGACTGGAAGTCAGACGGTTTGGTCTTTTTCATGCTACTCCGTGCTCGTTATTCTAAAATAATGTTGTATAGTGTGATTACTAGATTTTCCGCTCTATTTCAGACTCGTATCTTATAATCTGTTTCGAAACAGCGGTAAAAAAGATCAGTTACACCAATAACTCGATTTTGTTCTACACTTTAAACTTTATCAATTGAGATATTGAAATAATATCTATTTCTATTCTTTACTATACTGACTGTTAAATTGCTATATATTGTTCTAAGAAGAACTTACTGTTATAGTAGAGACTCAGACAAACGTTTTCATTTTAATAACAGTTTTAACGTGTCCCCGTCCTTGAGGCACAATTGTTTAACTATTAAATGCTATGTATAAGCTATTTTATGTACCAAGAATAATTTCTGTGGGACAGTGGTGCTTATAAAACTCCAAACAGACAACTGTTTAAAAACAGTCACAATTTAGAGTAGATTGTCTTATTACTCTGTAAAGTAATTTTCAAAGATGTAAATAGAAAAAAAAGAGGCTTACATTGTGTGTACAGATGACACAGGAGACGATTGGTTGTAGAAAGACAGTGGAAAAAAGTGATATTTTCAGATGAGAGCTAAGTTGTGATTAGCAAAAATATAAGAGTTTATGTTTGGAGAAAGAGGGGAGAGGGTTTCAGGCCAGACCTGATTACAACAAGAGCCACTAGAAAGTTTTCTGTGATTATATGGGGATGTATCTGTTGGGCAGGTGTTGGGACTTTGACAAAGGTTTGTATATAATTCGGGTAAATATATAAGCATTGTTGATGATTATATCAGGCATGTAATTGCAAGGCATTTACCTGAGAACAATTACATATTTCAAGATAACAATGCACCAGTTCACCGTTCCTGGATTACTCAACAGTACATTGCAAGAAACCATATAAAGAGTATGTCATGACCAGGACAGTCAGCTGATCTCTAAATAATTGAAAATGATTAGTTATCTATAAATGGAAAACTGAGTGTCAATCAACATTTGATAAATTCTGAGACTAAAGGGACATTTGTCGACGTACTACAGTAAGATATATTGTAAAGTTTCAAATGTTTTAAGTATGAACGAAACACAAACTTACTTTTCAATTCAGCAAATAAAACATCAATCCAATATGGTCGCCATTTCAACCAATACTTTTGCACACTCCTGTGTATGTAAATAAGTTCGATGTTCTTCGTTTTATTAAAATCAGTGATCTAGTTATTTGCCTGATTTACCTGATCGAAAATCTACTGATATTAAAAAAAGAAAACATAGCATGAGTATATCTTCTATGAGCAGGAAATCCAGATGTCGTGTGAAGTTAACAGTTGAATAAAACCAAATATTGTACTTTAAAAGATAGCGTACAATGTTTAGGAGATATTTATAAAGTAAATGAAAAATAAGACATAAATGATCTTGACAATCTTCTGAAAGTAATTTTACATAAAATCAAACATTAGCAGGCTGGTTAGGTACACAGTCACGTGCTTTCCATTGCTTAAATTCACAAGAACTTTTTTTCAGTCGTATGAAAATGTGTTATACTCAAGCGCTAGCGGATATCGGTAACGCGTATAATGAGTTTTGGAACTTACAAATCTCAAACACCATTCAGCTTAAAGATCCTGCATGAAATTTTATTCTACTTCGAAATAAGGCTCCATAGCATAACATGATGCTAAATGCTCCAGATCATCAGACGTTCTTCCGGTGACTGAACATTACGTCACCTCCATTCAGAGTTACTTCCCTCATAAAAAGTACTAAGTCTTACAAAAACCGCCTTTGTGATTTAAAAAACCATGTGTTCGCGTTGATGCAGTGCCTTAGTTCATAGTATAGTTTTAACGGAAATGACAAACATTCTGAATTGAATGATTTGAGAAATTGGCACCATACCAGTATACCAGTATTTTGCACAGTAAATTTTATTTTGATAGCTTCTTTAACATATACGTAAAGCTTTGCCATTGCATCAATTATGGAACACTCGTTTCGACAGATTCTTAATTATTTAACCTTTAGGTATTAGATGTATAATAACTTACCCCACTCTAAGGAGTACTCAGTTCCATTAACTTGCATAAGAATGAGATCTTGTTATTAAGAGGCATTGGTTTGATGAGGTTTGAAATTAATACTTATCTTATCTTTAATAGATCATGGTGAAGTGTCTTTTAACGTGTTCGTTTTGTATTTTCATAAGATAATTTGTTGTTGCATTTTTAAATCATTGTGGTTTGTAAACGGTTTATTGTAGGCGTAATAACGGACGGCAACAATGAATTGTATGCATGTCAGTAAAGACAGTTTTTCAAGTTGAATAGCCCATTTTCTCAACAGATATAAGTGCTGTGTTGTTATCCGTTCTCCGCACTATTGTTATACTGCATGACACGATACAATAATTCCAGAGTTTGTTTATGATTTATCAAAGTCAGGAATTCAGCATGATATTATTAAGACAATGTGAAATTACTTACAAAATTCCTTGTTTAATTGTATGTTTAAAATGTCTAGTGTTTAATGCCCACGCTTCTCTTGGCATATGGCATTATCCAATTTGCTGAATCTATGTACAAATAATTTAGGAAAAAAAGTTAATGAAATTTTCTGCATTATCTTACTTTGTCTTGCGATTCAGATGTTTTTTATAAAGACACTACCTACGGTTTTAACACCTGCTAACAGAAGGGGAAATGCCATCTCTACGAACAGGGTCTCTTCAGTTGCCAAATATTTATACAGAGACCTGTAATCATTTATCAAGACTGTTTGTCTTATGTTTAGATAGCAAAAATAATACTGAAATTTTGATACATTTAGCAGGGCACAGGAGAAATAAACACTTCGTGTAAAGAACAACAGCTAAATTGTTCACTTATTCAGTATTGCTGTATAAATGGAAACACAATTTGTAATTTGTAAGAGCTGTTCGGCATCTAGGTCTTGAAAAATGTGCAAGGCTTAATTTCTTTTCTTGCGAACATGAACGTCCGTAACAGAAAGTTGCAATACATCTTAGAATACACAACCCAGTGTGGGATTCGAACTCCGATCTTAGCGCATCGAAGGCCAACATTCTAACTAGTTAGCAAAAGAAGAAGTCATGGCTTAGAATGTGACAATCTATGCTGAAGTAGTGTACATATATTAATTCAAAATAATAGGCTTCAAAGAATGGGAGAAAAACCACCTTGTGTCACAAAAATAACATGACGATATTAACCCAATTCCTTGCCGGAGGTTAATAAATCATTTTTTTTCAGTTATTTTTATAAATTAAGTTGTAATTATACAGAAATAAGGTGTTGAAAGTTTCGTTATTCGTTTACTTTGCCCCTGTAGTTAAAATACATCTATTAATAATATAGATAATTCTTATCCTTTGAACACGTGCAAACACATTGGGCAACGCCCAGTTCTACAGTTTTAGATATGAAAATTTATTTGCTAATGAGACACCTGTAATCCCCATGCAATCGTGCAGTCATTTCGTGTTATCAATTAAGAGATTCTGACTTACAATAAAACACGTAAAATTGCGCTTAACATTCCTACAGAATCAAAATATCTGTCATGAATTTTGAGTCCGCTAGAATTTATTGTAAGAGGGGGGGGGGGGGGGGTAAAATGTTTTCAACTGTCAAAGTCATAAAACTTCTTAAACAAATTAGTTCGAATCTTTTTTATGATAATACTCTTTAAAAGGTAATGGTACTCTTGGCTTATATTCAGGATCAGTCTTGTTTCTTTTGAATTTAGACACCCTGAAGAAAATTTTATATTCCAGTATCCAGGATAGACAGTTAGACACTAGTTTAGCAGTATGCTGAATTAAGAGAATATTTTTACATTTATACAGCGAAGAAGTGAATTTCTAGCAGGAAAAAGAAAAAGTTGTGAGTTTGAGTCAAAACTTTTAAAATTCGAATATATGCAAATGATTCGATAAAAAAGATACTCAGGTCAGACACACATGTGCTAGATTTTCTTCATCTCTGTATTTAGATCGGAATCTGCATAATAACAGCCAACGAACCCGAAACATTATAGAGCTCAGCAAATTTCAGGGCAGTAAATATTATTAAAAATTTTTTCTTATAGATTCTGCACTTCAGTGACTTATCTGTTTGTCAAAACGGAATGATTTTCAGATTTAAAATTTGAGTTAAAATAGCGAAAAAAAAAACAGAATAAATTTCGGACCATCTTAAATGATTAACAGTTCTATTTGTAAATTTTCTTTTTGTTTCAGTATTGTCAACAGGAATATATGTAATACAACCGTAGACTTGGCATAGAATTACCTGATAGAGGAACAATAAGTTTTGGAAAATATCTATGAAAAGACAGCCTGTTTCATTTAAACTCCCATAGCAAAATTGCACAGAAATTCAGAAATGAACTTCTCTCTTTTAGTATTAAGTTATTAAAAACTTGCCATTTTTAAAATTTAAAGTTATCTTTCAGCTCTAACGTGGTCAGTAATTGTTATGTTTGTCTAAACAAGTTTTTGATGTTTTGCAATTATTATCACGTATATGTTTTTATGTTTGCTAACTATGAACAATGGTTGAATATCTCTAATGGCTTCTAGTTGTTAACTAGACGTTTCTGTTAATTTCAGTTTGTCAAACTTTGGAAATGTTTCAACAAATGAAATGATGGCAGGGAAACCGCAGACAGAAAAATGTGCTTAATGATAAAGCCAAAGAAACAAATATTTATTGTTTATGTAAAAACAATAGACGTTAGTAGTTAAATTATGTCGTCTTCTTTTAAAAGCCTAATAATCTACACCTTTCTGCACAAAAGGTACCGAGTAACCGTATATTATTGTTAAACAAAAACTGTCACTGTAAGATGACAATGCCCCCGAAAGTTGTGTTTTGACCTATGAGCTGAGAACCAGTCTTTCAGGGGTCAAGGTCAAATAAATATAGGTCAGTGGAAAGACTAAGTAAGATTAAGAAGTATTAAGTAAATCCACTTCCTAATAAGGAAGTAATGGGCAATGTTAAAGTTTCTAGACAATTGGATTGTCAAGGTGACGGTCATTCAGGGGTCAAGGTCAAATAAGTATAAGTCAGTGGGAAGGCCTTGTCCAAAGGGGAGTTGTGTCCAAGTAAGAAGTAATTCCACTTACAAATAAGAAAGTTATGGCCAATGTTAAAGTTTTTGGTCGATTGGATCTTCAAGGTGAAGGTCATGCAGAGGTCAATGTCAAATAAATACAGGTCAGTGGGAAGGCCTTGTCCAAATTGGTGTTGTGTTTAAGTATGAAGTAAATCCACTTACTAATATGGACGTTTTGACCAAATTTTAGTTTTTGGACAATTGAATATTCAGGAGTCAAGGTCAAATAATTAAAGGTCAGTAGGAAGGTCTTGTCCAAAGGGGTGTCGTTTTCAAGTATGAAGTAAATCAACTTACTAATAAGGAAGTTATGGCCAATGTTAAAGTTTGTGGACAATTGGATCTTCAAGGTGAAGGTCATTCAGGGGTCAAGGTCAAGCAAATATAGGTCAGTGGGAAGGTGATGTCCAAAGGGATTTTTGGCGAAGTGTGAAGTAAATCCACTTACTAATAAGGAAGTTATGGCTAATGCTAAAGTTTTTGGACAATTGGATCTTCAAGGTGAAGGTCAGGCAGGGGTCAAGGTCAGATAAGTATAGGTCAGTTGAAAGATCTTGTCCAAAGGGTGTTGTGTCCAAATATGATGTAAATCCACTTACTAATAAGAAAGTTTTCGCCAATGTTAAAGTTTTCGGACTGACGGAATGACGGACGGACAGTTCAAAAACTATATGCCTCCCTTTAGGGGCATAAAAATGGTTAACTTTGGATCAACTAAAAACCAGTGTTTTGAATTAAGGAAACATAATCTCTCGTTTGATTTGTAGTTTATCGAGATTTGCATCGGTAATAATAATTTCTGTAAACGTTTAAGTTCCACTATTGTACAAGCCACGTATACAAGTATGTTAGTTTCACACAAGTGAGATGGATGCGAACAGCTGAAAGTAAGCTTCAAATTCACTGCCGTAGCATTCTGTCGTTAATGACACATAATATTTGCATATAAACAAAAAGAACTGGTGTGCGTAAGTTAACTTCTAAATTTTATGATGTAAAACTCAGTATATCTGGAAATTCGGAAGGTCACGAGTTCAAATTCCAGCCGCAGCAATTCGAAGCCCAGTCAGAGCAATAGGTTTATTCTTGGACACTGACACTTTGTTCAAACTATCCTCACTCACTAAGCTTCTTCTCGGTATCAGTACAAATATTTCTCACTCTTGTCGTAAGTGATTTTGTTCCATCCTGCGTGGAGACTCGCGATATAGAGTTTAATAAGCCATTTACGTCAGCACGAATATGAACCACACCTTAATTAAACGTATACAAACCGAAATGTAATGATATCAGATGAGTTAGTGTAGGAAAACAAAGACTTTTCTTCGGGACTATAACACAACCATTTGCAGTCTATTTACATCGAAATTAACTTTTATTTAAGCGTCTATCAACCAATCATTTTAGGATGTTTTTAATGAAAGTTCAATAAAAATTATGGAAAGAACAAAAACAGCTATGACAGGAAGAAAACATATGCCACTGTTAAAACTTAAAAACAGAGCAAATATATAATTCTGTGTGTAAAATTTGTAGAAATCAGAACTGCATCAAACATTTTCTTTTAAGTTAAAATGGAAAAGAGGCGTAATAACTGACAAATGAATAAGGCTCATACTAAAACCAATGACTCCAGACACTTGGAAATATTTTTTGTTTGTTTTAAAACGAAGAATTCAGCTACCTCAAACTAGTAACGGAATGTGTTATTGAACAGGAATACTACATAAATATTTGCCTTTTCTCTTCCAGTTCAAAGTTCATTGCAAGTGGGAAAATATAGGGCAGTCATTACCAAAACGTTTTCCTATAGGTAAGTGCACTCAAAATGCATATAAAGAGTGGAAATGGACAGAATAATACAGATCTGTTGAATATTTTCCTCATAATACAATTAACTAAATAAATAAACAAAATAGTTTGTAGTAGATAATAGAGGAAACACATGTGCATTATATTTCTTCTCGACATTTTTTAGAAGAGGCATAACGTAAACTCGCGTCGCTTCCACATGTTTTTATACCCCCACAAACAAAGTTTGAGGGGGCTTGGCGGTCGGTCGGTCTGTCGGTCCGTCATAGTTTCCGGACGATAACTCATAAAAGGCTAGACAGATTTAAACAAGTTTTGGTACAGAGGTGTAACATCAAAAGATACAGGTCGAGTTCGATATTGGGGCTGGTGGGGCCAAGGTCAAGGTCACTGTGACTAAAATTAGAAAAACGGTTTCCGGACGGTAACTCATAAAAGGCTTGACAGATTAAAAATGTTTTTGGTACACAGGTGTAACATCATAAGATACAGGTCAAGTTCGATATTGGGGCTGATTGGGCCAAGGTCAAAGTCACTGTTACTAAAAATAGAAAAAGGGTTTCCGGACGATAACTCGTGAAAGGCTTGATAGATTTGAACAATTTTTGGTACACAGTTGTAACATCGATATTTAGGCTTTTGGGGCCAAGATCAAGGTCACTGTTATCAAAAATAGAAAAAAAGTTTTTGAATGATTACGCATGAAAGGCTAGACAGATTTAAAAAAAATGTTGGTAACATCATAAGATACAGGTCAAGTTCGATATTGGGGCTGGTGGGGCCAAGGTCAAGGTCACTGTTTATAAAAATAGAAAAACAGTTTCTGGACAATAACTCATGAAATGCTTGACAGATTTAAACAATTTTTGGTACACAGATGTAACATCGATATTGGGGCTGGTGGGGCCAAGGTCAAGGTCACTGTTAATAAAATAGAAAAAAGGTTTCTGGACAATAACTCATGAATGGCTTGACAGATTTAAACAATTTTTGGTACACAGATGTAACATCATAAGATCAGGTCATGTTCGATATTAGGACCGGTGGGGCCAAGGTCAAAGCACTGTTACTAAAATTTAAAAAAGGTGTCTGCTCAATAACTTGAGTTACGAATGAGATATTATGATGAAACTTTCTTTAAAGATAGTTTCTATAAAGACGACGCTTGGAATTGAAAATTGGGCCAGTTGGATCATGTTCACCGTTCACTTTAACTAAGAATAGAAAAACAGTTTCTAGATGATACCTCATGAGTTACAGGAACAGTCAGGGATTTATTCCCAGATGGATAATGATGCATTCAAGCCAAAATATGTTCTTCTAAAATTTGATGATGATCGTGTTTGAAGTAAAGCTCGTGAATGCTCTAGATGTCTTATTCCAGAAGAGATCAGCTAGAGCATCAGCTAGTTCTACTAGAAAATATACAGTTCGATGGTCTACCGGTAATTGTTTTCTCTATATACAATATTATTATATATAAAATATATACACATTTCCTTGTTTCTTATGTCACTTTATGCCATTGATTCTAAGCTTTCCAGTTCCAGTATCAAGCACCCATGTGGGGGTATTAATCACCTTTAGTGATAGTTCTAGTTTATGTTAAGGACGTATTTGAAGTACAAGATAGAATGAGAAAAAAGACTATGTACCAGTCGTTTGACGATAAGCGGTTACTTTGAGCACAACATGGATCTAGTGTTAATAACACAGTTGAGAGATAGAATTGCAAGTTGTCAATGCGATGTTTAATCAAGAAATCATAATCATATTAATAAAAGGTAAGAAGCAGACAAGATAAACACAGATTGTTTCCTTTCCCACTGGAACAACTTTAGAGCTATGAAGTTTGACACATTGCCAGACCTTCTACGACTAAATCTCGACAAAAAGAACGACTGTTTTCCATCTAAATGTATTACAATTTAGTGTTTTGTCGATACTGGTTTCCCCTTTGACAAATACTTTTGAAAATTTAGTTATTGTACACTGCGAGGGAAGTGCAAATTAGGTAAAAAGAAAAAAGATATAGAAATACCCTTCCCGAGGCATTACTGGTTTTTGGGCTTTTGGTATACTCGGTTGATAGTATCGATACAAGGGACCTCGGTATAACATCCCATTTCAAATATAATCAGTATTTTTACTTGAGGCTTCTTTTTATTTTTTCGCATCATATCATGATAATTTCGTTTCTCCTGCCGGTTAACAATACATTTTAAAACATTTTACAAAATAATGAATCACATGGACGGAATAATAAACAGTTGTTTTTCAGTATTTTTAACTATTGTGGTATTCTGTGATTCTCAAAAAATATAGTTTGAAGAAGGTTTGAATGGTTGTCTAAATTTCCATGACTGCTGAAACAGACTTTTCTATTACGGAAAGTAATTAAGTTTTGGTGCAAGGTGTGCTACCATCAAAGCGCCAGATGTGAGAATCGTTATACAGACTAAACCCAAAATAACTTTATTTCGATGAGTGTATTAAAGACAGTCATCATAACAACATCTATGAAAAGCCAGTCCAGACAAAATAATAATGATCTGTTGTGTGTTTTTCTCATAAAATAATTAAGCAAGGATAAATAAACTTTTCAGCAGGAAGACTGTATATGCAGGTAGTTGAGTACAAGTGTACTTTGATGAAAAACAGAATTGAACTTCAAAACAAAAAAAGATCATCAGTCATTTTAATGTGAATACCTTTTGTGCTCTTTGCTTATTAACATGCTAAACGTGTTATTAATATTTAAAATAATCAAGATTTTTCTTATTTTGCTGATTTTCCTGGGAAAAAGATTATGTAGTATTAGTCCAATTTTAAGGCATATATTTAATGATTTTCCGCCTTGAAACTGTACTTAAACAGGTGCTAAAATACAACTGGATTGTAGAAATACTAGGTAAAAGCGTTTACAAGATCAAACACTGGAAATTATTTAGAACATGACTCAGAACAAATAAAACCTAAGTGAAAATGTTGTCTTCGAATTACAACTGGTGCATTCAAAAGAAGTTATTTATCATTTACATCATTTATCTACATTCCAGTCCGTCAGGATCACAATTACAAGTAGAACTTATTTTATCAAGAAATATTTCTTATTGGCAGAAAGGAGCTTCAGTTTTACCAAAATTCTTCCCAACTTTGCTTCTTAAACAAATGGATATGTTAGAAATATATGGCAGTATTTTTTCAGTGATATTGCAAAATGTATAACAAAGTGTTTTATGAGGAAATGACTTGAATACAAAAATTAAGACATAATTATGTGAATATTGTTTAAAAGTCACACAATATGTTTTGATCATTATCATATAAGTTCTTTTATTTTTCTACATCAGTTAAATCAATGTGATACTGTGATTTTAATACGAAACTGAAACACCACAAAGTCACCAAAATGATTTTTGTTACCACTATAATAAAATCGTAGAAAATCAACACAAATGGATGGTCACGTAAACATTCTTTTATTATGACAAAATTTCCTCACAAATATAGCTTGCCTTTCTTGCGAAAAAGGCGTACATAACCATAATCATGGCAGGTATCAAATTAAACAGTTTATTTGAGATTTTTGCGTTTATCCCATTGTTTCAAACCAAATATTGAAATTCTGCCGTTGTTACAAAGGATTATATGAAATATTTGCTGAAAAAATGGTTGAATATCATTACATCAAATAAGTAGCTACATGAGAACATGATTTCTTGGATTTTACACGCAGAACTGTATGTTAAATAATTTAGAATGTTTACAAATTTCCTGCATATATCATACACATAATGATAATAATAAAAAATTGTTAAAAAAACAAAGAAAACAACAACAACAAATACAAACACATTTTAATCAGTAATCAGATATTGGTAGATATCAAGTTTGAAAAGAATACGCACAATAGCTAGAGTTAAACGTCTAGTCAGTTTTATTACAAGATATGTTTACCCGTCTGCTATTACTTCTTACTTGACGACTGTTGGATATATATATATAACAAACACAAAAACATTTGTCTAGAGATCTCCAACGACCCCACTAGCTAGAATTTACAACCTCTAAATGCAAATCAGTTTATGTCTATTGGGCTGCCACGTGACTTTGGAAGATTAAAATTATAAACAAACATGGTGAAAAAGAAAACCAAATGTGTGACTCATACAGAGACAAATATGTTATTGAAAAAAAATGGGAGAAAAAAAACCTGAAATGACATATCCCATTATATATTCGTAGGAAAATCAAAGAAATCAAGAATATCGGTAGAGCCGAAGGCTGATGTCCAAAGTAGCACTAATCAAAATGAGTGTGGTTTAGTGTTTTTTTCTATGTATAAATTGTACTAATTAACAGCCATTTGTTTCTTCGAGGACAAGACTGTGCTTTGAATGATTAGGAGTATAATGTGCGTACTGAGAATTGACGCACTTCGAAAGTCAGTAAGGCAAAAAGTTCCCTGTTTTCAAATATTTAGAATGTGTAGGTTAATCAGTAAAACTACAAGTCAGAAATAAATTCAGAAAATAATGTTCATTCCTGTAAAAAAAATAACATGTATGAAATGCATTTTTTGATACCACACTTCCTCTTTTGCCTGCTTTCAACAAGTCATTCTGTAATATCAACAAAATCTCTTGAATACTGTTGGAGTTATGCTGCGGAAAAGCATTATAGAACATAATTATAAAGGAAGATAATTAATCAACATGACCTCATTGTGCTATTATTCGTAAACACTGCACTATTAAACATTGTTCTGAATATCAAGCATAGACCTTGAACAGTTTTTAAGTTAATCTCTTAATAAGCGTGAAAATGAAAAAAATATAAAGGGGAGTAATTCAAAAAATTGTCAAGATAGAGTTAAAATTCTATGATACTACACTTCCTCTTATCATTTTTAGTAGAATCTAAACGCAAAAGACAACCTGTGGCATACCTAAGGTTCACGTGTCATTGTGTTAACTATACTTAAGCAAACAATTAAGGCACAGAGAGACATAATCTTAAGTCACTTGACACAATAAATACTTGCGTATGTCAATATCTTACAGAAATAATATGCACACCCTTTACTCTTATAAAAAGAATGCCGTGATAGCTCTTAAGTCCTCACATCCAATATATATCTATAAATCGGTAGAGGTGAGCTAAAAGGTGTTTCCATTCTTGTGGCTCTCAATCTCAGTGTTGCAGCTGTTGAACAGGGTTATTCTAAAGGTTGTAAAAATGTTTCGATCATTTTCAAGTTATCAATTTCCTCTGGTTTCAGCACTGAAATTTCATAAAGATGAAATAACGTGTTACATACAATGAATTACCTCGCACTTTCGAGCAAAAAAAAATCTATTCTGTTTACCGCTTCTGCTTAGTAGAAATTCTACTTTAATACTTCTGTAACTTCAAGTAAAATGAAGTAAATCCATTTACTAATATGGACGTTTTGACCAAATTTTAGTTTTTGGACAATTGAATATTCAGGGGTCAAGGTCAAATAATTAAAGGTCAGTAGGAAGGTCTTGTCCAAAGGGGTGTCGTTTTCAAGTATGAAGTAAATTAACTTACTAATAAGGAAGTTATGGCCAATGTCAAAGTTTGTGGACAACTAGATCTTCAAGGTGAAGGTCATTCAGGGATCAAGGTCAAGCAAATATAGGTCAGTGGGAAGGTGATGTCCAAAGGGATTTTTGGCGAAGTGTGAAGTAAATCCACTTACTAATAAGGAAGTTATGGCTAATGCTAAAGTTTTTGGACAATTGGATCTTCAAGGTGAAGGTCAGGCAGGGGTCAAGGTCAGATAAGTATAGGTCAGTTGAAAGATCTTGTCCAAAGGGTGTTGTGTCCAAATATGATGTAAATCCACTTACTAATAAGAAAGTTTTCGCCAATGTTAAAGTTTTCGGACTGACGGAATGACGGACGGACGGCTCAAAAACTATATGACTCCCTTTAGGGGCATAAAAATGGTTAACTTTGGATCAACTAAAAACCATTGTTTTGAATTAAGGAAACATAATCTCTCGTTTGATTTGTAGTTTATCGAGATTTGCATCGGTAATAATAATTTCTGTAAACGTTTAAGTTCCACTATTGTACAAGCCACGTATACAAGTATGTTAGTTTCACACAAGTGAGATGGATGCGAACAGCTGAAAGTAAGCTTCAAATTCACTGCCGTAGCATTCTGTCGTTAATGACACATAATATTTGCATATAAACAAAAAGAACTGGTGTGCGTAAGTTAACTTCTAAATTTTATGATGTAAAACTCAGTATATCTGGAAATTCGGAAGGTCACGAGTTCAAATTCCAGCCGCAGCAATTCGAAGCCCAGTCAGAGCAATAGGTTTATTCTTGGACACTGACACTTTGTTCAAACTATCCTCACTCACTAAGCTTCTTCTCGGTATCAGTACAAATATTTCTCACTCTTGTCGTAAGTGATTTTGTTCCATCCTGCGTGGAGACTCGCGATATAGAGTTTAATAAGCCATTTACGTCAGCACGAATATGAACCACACCTTAATTAAACGTATACAAACCGAAATGTAATGATATCAGATGAGTTAGTGTAGGAAAACAAAGACTTTTCTTCGGGACTATAACACAACCATTTGCAGTCTATTTACATCGAAATTAACTTTTATTTAAGCGTCTATCAACCAATCATTTTAGAATGTTTTTAATGAAAGTTCAATAAAAATTATGGAAAGAACAAAAACAGCTATGACAGGAAGAAAACATATGCCACTGTTAAAACTTAAAAACAGAGCAAATATATAATTCTGTGTGTAAAATTTGTAGAAATCAGAACTGCATCAAACATTTTCTTTTAAGTTAAAATGGAAAAGAGGCGTAATAACTGACAAATGAATAAGGCTCATACTAAAACCAATGACTCCAGACACTTGGAAATATTTTTTTTTGTTTTAAAACGAAGAATTCAGCTACCTCAAACTAGTAACGGAATGTGTTATTGAACAGGAATACTACATAAATATTTGCCTTTTCTCTTCCAGTTCAAAGTTCATTGCAAGTGGGAAAATATAGGGCAGTCATTACCAAAACGTCTTCCTATAGGTAAGTGCACTCAAAATGCATATAAAGAGTGGAAATGGACAGAATAATACAGATCTGTTGAATATTTTCCTCATAATACAATTAACTAAATAAATAAACAAAATAGTTTGTAGTAGATAATAGAGGAAACACATGTGCATTATATTTCTTCTCGACATTTTTTTAGAAGAGGCATAACATAAACTCGCTTCCACATGTTTTTATACCCCCACAAACAAAGTTTGAGGGGGCTTGGCGGTCGGTCGGTCGGTCGGTCCGTCATGGTTTCCGGACGATAACTCATAAAAGGCTAGACAGATTTAAACAAGTTTTGGTACAGAGGTGTAACATCAAAAGATACAGGTCGAGTTCGATATTGGGGCTGGTGGGGCCAAGGTCAAGGTCACTGTGACTAAAATTAGAAAAACGGTTTCCGGACGGTAACTCATAAAAGGCTTGACAGATTAAAAATGTTTTTGGTACACAGGTGTAACATCATAAGATACAGGTCAAGTTCGATATTGGGGCTGATGGGGCCAATGTCAAAGTCACTGTTACTAAAAATAGAAAAAGGGTTTCCGGACGATAACTCGTGAAAGGCTTGATAGATTTGAACAATTTTTGGTACACAGTTGTAACATCGATATTTAGGCTTTTGGGGCCAAGATCAAGGTCACTGTTATTAAAAATAGAAAAAAAGTTTTTGAATGATTACGCATGAAAGGCTAGACAGATTTTAAAAAAATGTTGGTAACATCATAAGATACAGGTCAAGTTCGATATTGGGGCTGGTGGGGCCAAGGTCAAGGTCACTGTTAATAAAATAGAAAAAAGGTTTCTGGACAATAACTCATGAATGGCTTGAAAGATTTAAACAATTTTTGGTACACAGATGTAACATCATAAGATCAGGTCATGTTCGATATTGGGACCGGTGGGGCCAAGGTCAAAGCACTGTTACTAAAATTTAAAAAAGGTGTCTGCTCAATAACTTGAGTTACGAATGAGATATTATGATGAAACTTTCTTTAAAGATAGTTTCTATAAAGACGACGCTTGGAATTGAAAATTTGGCCAGTTGGATCATGTTCACCGTTCACTTTAACTAAGAATAGAAAAACAGTTTCTAGATGATACCTCATGAGTTACAGGAACAGTCAGGGATTTATTCCCAGATGGATAATGATGCATTCAAGCCAAAATATGTTCTTCTAAAATTTGATGATGATCGTGTTTGAAGTAAAGCTCGTGAATGCTCTAGATGTCTTATTCCAGAAGAGATCAGCTAGAGCATCAGCTAGTTCTACTAGAAAATATACAGTTCGATGGTCTACCGGTAATTGTTTTCTCTATATACAATATTATTATATATAAAATATATTCCTTGTTTCTTATGTCACTTTATGCCATTGATTCTAAGCTTTCCAGTTCCAGTATCAAGCACCCATGTTGGGGTATTAATCACCTTTAGTGATAGTTCTAGTTTATGTTAAGGACGTATTTGAAGTACAAGATAGAATGAGAAAAAAGACTATGTACCAGTCGTTTGACGATAAGCGGTTACTTTGAGCACAACATGGATCTAGTGTTAATAACACAGTTGAGAGATAGAATTGCAAGTTGTCAATGCGATGTTTAATCAAGAAATCATAATCATATTAATAAAAGGTAAGAAGCAGACAAGATAAACACAGATTGTTTCCTTTCCCACTGGAACAACTTTAGAGCTATGAAGTTTGACACATTGCCAGACCTTCTACGACTAAATCTCGACAAAAAGAACGACTGTTTTCCATCTAAATGTATTACAATTTAGTGTTTTGTCGATACTGGTTTCCCCTTTGACAAATACTTTTGAAAATTTAGTTATTGTACACTGCGAGGGAAGTGCAAATTAGGTAAAAAGAAAAAAGATATAGAAATACCCTTCCCGAGGCATTACTGGTTTTTGGGCTTTTGGTATACTCGGTTGATAGTATCGATACAAGGGACCTCGGTATAACATCCCATTTCAAATATAATCAGTATTTTTACTTGAGGCTTCTTTTTATTTTTTCGCATCATATCATGATAATTTCGTTTCTCCTGCCGGTTAACAATACATTTTAAAACATTTTACAAAATAATGAATCACATGGACGGAATAATAAACAGTTGTTTTTCAGTATTTTTAACTATTGTGGTATTCTGTGATTCTCAAAAAATATAGTTTGAAGAAGGTTTGAATGGTTGTCTAAATTTCCATGACTGCTGAAACAGACTTTTCTATTACGGAAAGTAATTAAGTTTTGGTGCAAGGTGTGCTACCATCAAAGCGCCAGATGTGAGAATCGTTATACAGACTAAACCCAAAATAACTTTATTTCGATGAGTGTATTAAAGACAGTCATCATAACAACATCTATGAAAAGCCAGTCCAGACAAAATAATAATGATCTGTTGTGTGTTTTTCTCATAATATAATTAAAGAAAGGATAAATAAACTTTTCAGCAGGAAGACTGTATATGCAGTGAAGGTTGAGTACAAGCGTACTTTGATGAAAAACACAATCTTACTACAAAATCACATATCTGAACTTCAAAACAAAAAAGAACATAAGCCATTTTAATGTGAATACCTTTTGTGCTCTTTGCTTATTAACATGCTAAACGTGTTATTAATATTTAAAATAATCAAGTTTTTTTCTTATTTTCCTGGGAAAAAGATTATGTAGTATTAGTCCAATTATAAGACATATATTTAATGATTTTCCGCCTTAAAATTGTACTTAAACAGTTGCTAAAATACTACTGGATTGTAGAAATACTAGGTAAAAGCGTTTACAAGATCAAACACTGGAAATTATTTAGAACATGACTCAGAACAAATAAAACCTAAGTAAAAATTTTTTCTTCGGTTTACAACTGATGCATTCAAAAGAAGTTATTTATCATTTACCTCATTTATCTACATTCCAGTCCGTCAGGATCACAATTACAAGTAGAACTTATTTTATCAAGAAATATTTCTTATTGGCAGAAAAGAGCTTCAGTTTTACCAAAATTCTTCCCAACTTTGCTTCTTAAACCAATGGACATGTTAGCAATATAGGGCAGTATTTTTTCAGTGATATTGCAAAATGTATACCAAAGTGTTTTATGAGGAAATGACTTGAATACAAAATAAAGACATAATTATGTAAATATTGTTTAAAAGTCACATAATATGTTTTGATCATTATCATGTAAGTTCTTTTATTTTTTTCTAAATCAGTAAAATCAATAATACGAAACTGAAACACCACAAAGTCACCAAAATGATTTGTGTTACCACTATAATAAAATCGTAGAAAATCAACACAAATGGATGGTCACGTAAACATTCTTTTATTATGACAAAATGTCTCACGAATATAGCTAGCCTTTCTTGCGAAAAAAGGCGTACATAACCATAATCATGGCAGGTATAAATTAAACAGCTTATTTGAGATTTTTGCGTTTATCCCATTGTTTCAAACCAAATATTGAAATTCTGCCGTTGTTACAAAAGATGGTATGAAATATTTGCTGAAAACATGGTTGAATATCATTACATCAAATAAGCAGCTACATGAGAACATGATTTCTTGGATTTTACACGCAGAACTGTATGTTAAATGATTTAGAATGTTTACAACTTTCCTGCATATATCATACACAAAATAATAATTATAAAAAATTGTTAAAAAACGAAGAAAACAACAACAACAACAAATACAAACACATTTTAATCAGTAATCAGATATTGGTAGATATCAAGTTTGAAAAGAACACGCACAATAGCTAGAGTTAAACGTCTAGTCAGTTTTATTACAAGATATGTTTACCCGTCTGCTATTACTTCTTACTTGACGACTGTTGGAAATATATATATATATGTTCTACAAAATAGGCTTCTAAAGAACAGACTGTAATTACAAAAAAATAAAACAAACAAAAAAACATTTGTCTAGAAATCTCCAACGACCCCACTAGCTAGAATTTACAACCTCTAAATGCAAATCAGTTTATGTCTATTGGGCTGCCACGTGACTTTGGAAGGTCAAAATTATAAACAAACATGGTGAAAAAGAAAACCAAATGTGTGACTCATACAGAGACAAATATGTTATTGAAAAAAATAAGAGAAAAAAAACTGAAATGACATATCAGTTTATATATTCGTAGGAAAATCAAAGAAATCAAGAATATCGGTTGAGCCGAAGGCTGATGTCCATAGTAGCACTAATCAAAATGAGTGTGGTTTAGTGTTTTTTTCTATGTATAAATTGTACTAATTAACAGCCATTTGTTTCTTCGAGGACAAGACTGTGCTTTGAATGTTTAGGAGTATAATGTGCGTACTGAGAACTGACGCACCTCGAGAGTCAGTAAGGCAAAAAGTTCCGTTTTCAAATATTTAGAATGTGAAGGTTAATCAGTAATACTACAAATCAGAAATAAATTCAGAAAATAATGTTCATTCCTGTAAAAAGAAATAACATGTATGAAATGCATTTTTTGATACCACACTTCCTCTTTTTGCCTGCTTTCAACAAGACATTCTGTAATATCAACAAAATCCCTTAAATACTGTTGGAGTTTTGCTGCGGAAAAGCATTATAGAACATAATTATAAGGGAAGATAATTAATTACCATGACCTCATTGTGTTATTATTCGTAAACACTGCACTATTAAACATTGTTCTGAATATCAAGCATTTTTGATATCATAGACCTTGAACAGTTTTTAAGTTAATCTCTTAATAAGCGTGAAAATGAAAAAAATATAAAGGTGAGTAATTCAAAAAATTGGCAAGATAGAGTTATAATTCTATGATACTACACTTCCTCTTATCATTTTTAGTAGAATCTAAATGCAAAAGACAACCTGTGGCATACCTAAGGTTCACGTGTCATTGTGTTAACTATACCTAAGCAAACAATTAAGGCACAGAGAGACATAATCTTAAGTCACTTGACACAATAAATACTTGCGTATGTCAATATCTTACAGAAATAATATGCACACCCTTTACTCTTATAAAAAATATGCCGTGATAGCTCTTAAGTCCTCACATCCAATATATATCTTTAAATCGGTAGAGGTGAGCTAAAAGGTGTTTCCATTCTTGTGGCTCTCAATCTCAGTGTTGCAGCTGTTGAACATGGTTATTCTAAAGGTTGTAAAAATGTTTCGATCAATTTCAAGTTTTCAATTTCCTCTGGTTTCAGCACTGAAATTTCATAAAGATGAAATAACGTGTTACATATAATTAATTACCTCGCACTTTCGAGCAAAAAAAATCTATTCTGTTTACCGCTTTTGCTTAGTAGAAATTCTACTTTAATACTTCTGTAACTTCATTGTAAACAAGAGGGCTATGATGGCCCTTTTATCACTCACCTAAGTACAGCTGTAACTACTTTCATTCACACACCAACTATCTAATCTCCAGGCCTTATTGTTTCTGACAAGAAGATTGTTATACTTTTTACCCATGTCCGTCTATATAAAATCAATCTGATGAAGTTCACGATCTCCCTTCGATTACACCTGAAGACCACCCATTTATTTCTATCTTCTCGATAACCTGGAATTTCCCCTAATGTTATTTACATCCCAGCCAATGACACTGCAGCTTAAGACGCGTCTCGACAGCTTACCTGAACATACGGCGTATTCAAACAGCGTGTACACTTCTCTATCATAACAAAGTTTATTAGCGGAGACGGAAAATGCTTAGATATTTTGAAAAAAATAATATTCTGTACAAACATTTATCTCATTATTTTGGAAGATTTTGACAAATAAATTTAACTCCGAGTTCAGTGACTGTTTATATATGGCAGATAATTGTTTGGGATCCCAGCTATATAAATAAATTTTCACCAGTTGAACGTATGCTACCTTGATTTCCATGAGGGTGGAAGAGTTGCACTGTTTGGCTGATGGATAGATCACGAGAAGGTGACCTTCTATTGGTCGTCCACAGATACTGATAGCGTAGCGATTTTTAAATGACTTTAATCAGATTGAAAACCAAGTGACCCCTGGAGTAGGGCCAATTTCAATTTTTAGCCTTGGTGACGTTGCCCTAGTGACCTAAAATCCAACACAAGTGCAAATGTCCATGGTTCATACCAAATATCTGAGATATCGGTCAATAAATGAAGACTCAGCCAGTGGTTTGTAAGATTATTAAAGTCATGAAATCACTATCATGCAGACATGGCAAAATATGAGTCTTTTGACTCCCATCCCTCTGGAACCCATGATGTGACCAGGGTGCTTTAGAAAAAGAAAGGAGATCTATTGTTTATATATGTTTGTTTTTGAAAGTTTGACTGAAATTAAATCTAATGGGAGTATAAAAGTGTGATGTCAGGAAGAAAAATCTATTTATACTAGTAACCTCTTTGACCTTGACATTAACTCCAATGACCTCAAATCCCATTCAATGGTAGAGGTCCATGCAAGGTAGATACCAAATATCTTAGACATCGGTCAATAAATGAAGGCTCTATAATGAAAAGGAGAAATATCTATTTTTAACCTTGGTGAATTTGACTTTGACCGCAGTACAGGTGGCTACAAACCAAAATATCAAACTTTTCCGTTAATAATAAGATGCTATGACAGAAAGTACAAAAACCTATTATTTGCCTAGGTGACCTTGACCCAATGACTTAAAATTCCACCTAAGGGTAAAGGCTGATGCAAGGTCCCTACATATGTAATATCTAAGATGTAAGTCAAAAAATAAAGGCTCTATGAGGTAAAGTAGAAAAATCTATCTTAAGCCTCGACGACCTTTATCCCAGTTAAAGGTTCATGAAAGGTGTCCATATACAAAATATCTATAATGTCAGTCAATAAATAAATGATCTATGACAAAAAGTATAAAATATGTTTTTAGCCTCGGTGACCTTGACATTGACCCAAGTAATCTGAAACTCCACGAAAAGGTACAGGTATATGCAAGTTACCCATATATAGAATATCTAAGTTATTGGTCTATAAATGAAAACTATGTCGGGGAAAAGTACAAACATCTATTTTTAGCCCCGGTTACCTTGACTCCAATAAATGGCAGAGATTTTTCAAGATGTCTATATATTAAATATCAAAGATACCTGTAAAAAATGGAGGCTTCATGACGAAAAGTCCATTTTTAGCATTGGTGACCCCATGGACAAGGCCAATTTTGGCTCCACGGTCGAGATTTGACTACATCTGGTAGAGTTCAACTAGGCCACGTTACACATATGATATCGTAACAGTAGGCCTTGTGGTTACTGACAAGAAGGTTTTTAAAGTTTTTTCTTATGCAAGTTTTGAAAAATAAATCAAGTGATCCCTGAGGCGAGGTCAATTTTGATCCTAGGAGCATAATTTGAATATTCTTTGAAGAGTAACTCTAGATGATGCTCCACGCAAAATATCTAAGCTCTATGAATTGTGGTTACATAGAAAAAAAAGGTTTCCCTGTATAATCCATTATTAAATCAAATGATCCACGGGCAGAGTCATTAATGTCCCCAGGGGCATAATTGGAACATTCTTTGTAGGTGAACCTGCATGCCAAATATCAAACCCTAAGGCAAAGTAGTTTCAGACAAGACAATTTTTGAAAATTTCTCCATATAAGCCTATGTAAAATCATGTTGCAGCTGGGTCGGTGCCAATTAAGATCCTAGAGCCATGATTTGAAAGAAATTGGTAGAGGTCCACTAGACAATGCTACATAACAAATATCTTTGCCCTAGACCTTGTTGTTTCAGAGAAGAAGATTGTGAATGCATTCCCCATATTAGCTTATGTAAATCATAAGCAGATTGGACGGGGCAAATTTAGACCCTAGGGCCATGATTTGAACAAACTGGACTGAGGTCTACAAGAAATGCTACATATCAAAAAGACTTGAATAAGCATTAAGTTGCTTCCTTTTTTGTATTGTGTGTATCTGTTATTTCAAAAATGTACAAGTATGTGACGAAAAAATATGTTTAAACCAAATATCTTAGCTCTAGGCCTTGCCGTTTCATTTTGAATCTATTTTTAGTTCCTGTGGCCCAGAACTCAACTGAGTTAAAAAGACAGAAATTTAATTTATGACATGAAACGTAGCATGTACATGTTGTTTGTGTGTTCCAGTATTCAAGTATCTTAAGGTATATGGTCCATAATGCTGCACCTTCAAGAAGCTGAAGAGTACTCATTTCCATTGCATTGTGTAGGATTGAGACATTTTCACTGAAAGACATGGGTTCAAACCCCACTCGAGCCAAATTTTGTCTTTTTTTTAGGGGGGAGGGCATTTTGCTTTTATTCTGGTTTTGAAATATTAGTTTTTATTGAAAAAAAGGAATTTACTTCGATTTCTATATATATTCAACCCTTTATCATGGTAAAACGAATGAAAATTGGGTATCAGTGATTTCAGTTATGTTTATTTAAAAAATACACGATAAATCTATTTCATAATGTGCCAGATTGCCCACAATAATGTAGGAATAAAATTAATAACAGCTAACTTGAAGCCCCTAGGGTATATATTTAAGTTTACCTAGATAATATTGTCTATATTTTGTCATAAGATGTCATACTTTTTTAAAAAGTTAATTTCACTGAGGGCTGAAAAAAGCTTACTAGGGATCGTAAACCTTAAAGGCTGTGTTGATGCACGATTTCGACAAGGAAAATATTAAAGAAATCCTGTCTTTACAGAGTCATTCAGATTGAAGCATTTAGATGTTAACAAATGTATAGCAAACGACTGAAATTAAGAGTGCAAATATTCAAGATATAATTGACTTACTCTCTCTCTTAACAGGATACATCTGTCCCATAATTTCACAGTTGTTTTTCGCCATGTTTACCTTGGCTCTGTTAATAAAATGTTCTTTTATCATAAATGAATAACAATACAAGTAAGAAAAATAATAAATGCCTAAATGAACAGGTATATCATTTCAAGAGTGGAAAACTAAATATTTCTGCACCCTACAAACATCTTTGACATACATATTTTATTTCCAATATTAATTGCAGTATTTCTATTTATAGTTTAAGGAAAAGACTTGTAAATGTTGAGTACTGTTTCAGCTAAATTGTCGAAAAAAGTTATGGTAACTATTTGATACAGCGTGATTCCTTTTGTACCTTAGTCACGGAAGTCAGTGCATAGGCACCAGGCACATTCTAATTCGACACTTACATCCGAAAGAATATACTTAAGTGACAATTTAATGTTGCTATCAATGTGCCATTTTAGAATAAATACCTCAAGGCTCCATTGATTTAATTTATTGATTGATTTGATTTTATATTCACTATTGACCCATTACTTTCGTAAAATAACACAGAAAAACTGTATAAAGAGCAATTTTTGTTTAAATAAAGCAATCGTTATATTATATGAATAAACTAATAAATGAAAATACTTATCAATTTATTTATACTTACAATTTATCTTTGTATTCCACTAAACAGTGTTGTGGGATACCTTTAGAGTTGTACTTTAACTCCAGTCTTTCAACACCTGACTCGGAAAACGGTCGCCATTGGTTAAATTTGTCCCGCCATGACCACCAGGCCTTGAGGTCTTCTGTAAGTGTATAAGATCTTCATGAACTTTTTTACATACCACTGAATATATACTTAAGTTTACATCTTAAATCTTCAACTCTCCATCTTTGCTTTACTAAATCAGTACTTATAATCATCTACAACTTTCAATATTTGCTTGCTAGAGTTTAGACCAGAACTTATATTATAACTTTAGATATTTGCTTGCTGGAGTTCTGACCAGAACTTATATTTACAACTCTAGATATTTGCTTGCTGGAGTTCTGACCAGAACTTATATTTACTACTCTCAAATTCTGCTTGCTGGAGTTCTACCCAGAACTTCCATCTACAACTCTCCATGTCTGCTTGCTTGACTTCTGTCCAGAACTTATACCTAAATCACTCCATGTCTGCTTCCTTGACTTCAGACCAGAACTTATATCTAAATCACTCATTGTCTGCTTGCTGGAGTTCTGACCAGAACTTATAACTACAAGTCTCCATGTCTGCCTGCTGGAGTTCTTACCAGAACTTATATCTACAACTCGCCATGTCGGCTTGCTTTTACTTCTGGCCAGAACTTATATCAAATACTCTTCATCTCTGTTTGCTGGAGTTCTGACCATAAATTTTATCTACAACTCTCCATGTCTATTTCCTGGAGTTCTGATCAGAACTTATATTATTCAAACTTCATGTCTGCTTGCTAGAGTTCCGACCAGAACTTATATTTACCACTATATATGTCTGCTTGCTAGAATTTCGTCAAGAAATTATATCTACAACCCTCTATGTTTCATTCCGATGTTTCGATCAGAACGTATATCTACAACCATCCATGTCTGCTTGCTGGAGTTATCACCAGAACGTTTATCTACAACCCTCCATGTCTACTTCATGAAGTTCTGACCAGAACTTATAATTATCTCCTCATGTCTGCCTGCTAGGGATCTGACCAGAACTTCTATCTACAATTCTATATCTCTATTTGCTGGAGTTCCGAATATAACTTATATCAACAACTCTCCATATCTTGCCTGGAGTTCTGACCAGAACTTATATATAGAATTCTCCATGTCTGCTTGCTAGACCTCAGATAAGAACTTATATCAACAACTCTACATTTCTGCTTGCTGGAGTTCTTACTAGAACTTATATCAACAACTCTCCATGTCTACTTGCTAGAGTCGGATCAGAACTTATATCTACAACTCTCCCTGTCTGCCTGCTAGAGTTCTGACGTGAACCTATATCTACAACTCTCCATGTCTGCTTGGTGATGTTCGTATCAGAACTTATATCTACAACTCGCCCTGTCTGCCTGCTAGAGTTCTGACCTGGACCTATATCTACAACTCTCCATGTTTTGCTTGCTAAAGTTCGGACCAGTACTCGCACAGAAAAGTGGGATCTTTGAAACTGAGGTCAAACTTTTACATTTTAAGAAAGAGAAACTTCACAATTTATGATGTTCTGACATTTTATCAGATTTATATATAAAAATACATTTGCAAGATTAATGGTATTATGCTTGTTTGTCAACCTGCAAGTTACATAAGTTATTAATGAAAAATAAAACGAGGCTTAGTAGAAGGAAAAAGCAGGCAAACTTAAACTCCACATAATAAAATAAAAACATTCTTTTTTCCGTTAAACTAATTATTTGAAAATGCCATATCAAAACTTGCTTTATGTGAAAAATTGCCCAGGTTTTTTTTCTTTTTTGTTGTGGGGGGGGGGGGGGGGGAGGGGGGGCTCACATATCTTTACTTGTTTAATTTCGTTTCCTAAAAATTTGAAAGAATTTTTAAGACAGACGGTTGTTAATATTATTACATTTCAATCGATGTTTATTCAAACCCCTTTACTATCTGACTCAAGGTTTTATGTGTATAATTTATAAAAAGCTTAATATTCATCGTTCTATGAATTTTTCTCCAGTGAGCTCTCATTCTAAATTCTTTGATATTTTGCTGCGTTCTTTTTACCAGGTATTTCAACATTTTGGATAAAATATGTATTCTAAGATCTATGACGTTTCTACATCTTTAATTCAAAGTCAAATGACTTTTCTTAAATTTTCATTCAAAGTCCTATTACATTACTAAAACTAGCTTTGATTCAAAGCCCCATGATATTACTAAACCTAACTTTAATTCTAAGTCCCATGACATTTCTAAAACAATCTTAAATTCAAAGTCCTAAGACTTTTC
This sequence comes from Cyclina sinensis, assembly GCA_012932295.1. NCBI lineage: Eukaryota > Metazoa > Mollusca > Bivalvia > Venerida > Veneridae > Cyclina > Cyclina sinensis. Next base: position 40,391,744 of record JAAONU010000017.1, read on the forward strand.
TTAAACTATCTTTAATTCATCTTTTAATTACTAAACTAACTTTAATTCAAACTCCTATGCCATTACTAAAACTAGCTTTAAGTTAAAGTCCTATTTGCACTACTTAAACCATCGTTAATTTAAAGTCCTATGACATTTATAAAAGTATCTTTAATTCAAAGCCTATATGAAGACATTTACTATTGTCTGTATTGCCCATGGTTGGTTGTGGATAATCTCCTTGTCCTGAGCCAACTGGGGTATTACTTCCACCACTCCGGTGTGAGCTGAGTGTTCTAGAAGAAAAGTTGGAAAGAAAAACAACTAGTTGAATGGCAAGGATAATCAATTTTTTGAAATGACTGAAAACATACCTTAGATGAAAATTACAGATAGGGTCAATAATACCAATTTATTCTTTTTTGTAAAGTACACTAAAAACGGACGCCATCAACTTTTAAAATGTTCAGATCGTGGCTCTATTAATGTACATAATTATAATTAAAGCGATGGAATATATGTTATAAGCGACGGAACATATGCTACAAACGGCCGATGATGATTCAAAGTTGTGAATCAAGAACATCTAAATAAACAAACTAAACTTACACTTCAAGCTCCCATTTATTGTCAGCACCAAAAGCGTAATCTTCAATCACTCTAGACGGCCATCGTACCTATTATTAAAGATATGTATTGTAAGACTCTAAAACTGGCTGCCTTAAAGACGGCAATATCTGGCTCGAAGGTAACTGTTTTAGGCTACGTAAAATAATTGTTTATATCAATAGATATCTTCGTAGTCTAATGTACAAAGCTTGATACCACCTATAACTTTTCACTGAACTTGATTGGCTTCAAGATAAACAGAAACAGGAATTAATGAATTGGCCCAAATACAAACTTAGACAATGCAATTTATACATATTTGTTTTGTTTTGTTTTTGATATTGTCTGTTTTTAAAAAGGTAGACCAAACTCATTTGATTTTTTAAACTGTTCAGCAAAGAGTACTTTGTTGCAATTTTGTTTGGTTCAGCTATATAAACATCATTGCAGTTCTACAGATGACTTATTTAATAAGGTACGTCTCAAGCAATTTTCATATATCAAAGTGGTTCTTCAACAATATTCATGTCAAATATTTTCTGTATAAAGTATTTTTATCTCTGTGAAATATTTTGTTTGGACTCATTTAATATAACAAAAAATACATTCATTTTTTCCCTACACTTAAAAGCAAAGCGAATTAAAATTTTCGTAGCTTAGGTGATATAAGAACGAGCAAAACATTATTTAGAGCACACTGACTACATAAATCTAACCTGTTTTATATAAAATCTTACTTGGACATATCTCTCCCTCATTTTCCGTACTACAACACCAACAGTCCCTGGCCCTCCATCTTCCTCCCCACGCTCCCAATCGGCACCTAGAAAATAATATACATTTTTGTATCTTTCTTTTATTCAAGGCAAAATCTGACAATAAACTATCGTAGTAACTCAAAGGCCGAGCTAAAACAACGCAACATTAATAACGCGAAAGGGGATGCACAAAATGACGTCAGAGAAACTTTAAATTTCCCGCTGTTGGGCATTCAATGCCCTTTCAGAAGTAAGCAGACAGCTTACTAAATAACAAAGGTGTGTTGAACGTTTAATAATAAAACAATTCTTGCTTTTTAGGTTCCATCTATATGAATTGATAAAATCATATCAACCTGGGGGTACCCCCTCAAGCGATGAAACTTTTTCGGAATCGATAAATCTATATTTCAAGCTAACTTAAGGCAATAATTGTATAGAAAATTCCTGCAAAAAACGAAATAAGTCAATGAAATAATTAACTAAGGGGAATACTAATAAGCAAGGATACTTAAGTCTTTATAAAAACTGAAAAGTCAAAAATAGTTTACAATATCGTTGACTTTTTCAAAACCTTCATAGATGAAAAGTGAATAACAATTAAATTTATCTCGTAGAAAATACATAAAAAGCATACATGATTTCAAAAGAGAGAGTTACAATTATCTTAATATGCATTATGATTTCATATCTTATAAGTAAAACCTTTCACCAAGAATAGGTTATCAAACAAAACTCAAATATTACACTCTAGTCTAATGCATTTTATTTGGTCTATACCGATATTTTTTTTTCAAATTTGAAATAACCTTAAAACTGTGAAGCAAGCAATGATGTTACTTTTGTGTTTGTTTCTTCTGGTCAATTTCTCTTATAGAATATCATAAGGTCAAAGGCCTTTGCTGATAAAGTGACTACGCTAAAAAGATCCTATGTCATTAAAGGTTAGAAGATGGATACCTCGAGTAACACAGCAACCAATTTCAATTCCCCCTGGTTCCACGTATCTTGGCTCGTTCGTTTTCACAATGTCGTACTTTCCTTCATGGCCATGTCGGTAACACCCTACTTCCCCGCTATCCCAGAGAATATATGCGATACCTGTGTGTCAGCAACATTTTAGAGCTATAGTTTGCAATCTATAAACCTAAGTTTTGCTACAGAAAACTAGCAGTGACGTAAAGAATATAATAAAGTTCTCATTTATTGAAGTCATATGCTTGTATACGATAACTTATATCATTTTGTTATAAAGATAATTAAATGTGCTATTAAGAATACTACACAAAAAAGCCATATCAAGTCTAATATGTAAGTTTAGTAGTTAATTCACTAGAATATATAATTACAGTTTTAAATATACAATTTATAGCATCAGATGACACAACTGTTCATTTCAGAAACATATGGACGTATTTGTTTGAACAACTAGTTTAATTTGACCACTTAAAGGGTATTATTCAACCTTTTTGTTTATGGCCAACAACGGTTCCCGGACCTCCGTTTCCATCGTTTCCCCACTTCCAGTCTTTGCCTCTCCTAATGCGGGAACCAATCGAGGGCATTCCACTAACTTCTTCAAAGCCAATATTTTCAATGTTTCTGTATTTTAAAAAGTTACAAAATTCAGGTCGTCTGTGGGAATGCAACTTCTCTTCTTTAACATATTACTGAACTGGTGTTTGACAGAAAATCGATAACAAGAATCAAAAACGTTGACTATACGACTAATTTATCAGTCATGCTTAGTCTGCAGAATGTTTCTTCATCAATCAAGAAATTACCCTGCTTATGTTGACGCATTTCTTCAAACACAAATTTACTTAATGTTTGCAAATGGTTTCTCGGTACTATGTCAGCTGCGTGAAAATTGTTCATGAAAAGAGAATGCTACTAAAAAGATAATAAATATCTTATAACAACTGACTTATAACTACGTTGACCTTCTTTCTATTAGATATTCAAGTGATTTTCAAGAAACTTTGTAGAATTATAAATTTTAATTTGTAAAAACTAACATTACATTTCATGAAATTATAAGTTAGTTTTTTTCTTAATAATTATCTATCACGAAAATATTTCAAATATTTACGTATTTCATAATATAACCACATTCAGTTTTTGTGAAATCAGATTTTTCCGAAAGCTTCCTTTTTAATTTTTTTTTTTACCGAACATACTGCATTTTCAAGAAAACGTGTAGGTTTCAACCCGTTTTGCTAAAGTTATTGTTTCGTAAGCAGTAGTGGGTGCTAGCAAGAAAATTTCCTCTACGCAAGATAAATCTAAAATAAGTTTTAAAAAAATGACTTTCGTGGAACCTTTTTAATTTTCCTGAATTTGTGTCACTTTTCTTGAATAGTGGTTGGATATTCAAGAAAATCAGTCAGTTATCTTAAGCAAAAATATGTCACTATACACCATACCTTCTAAATACATATCGCTTATATGTACTATCCTTCAAATACGCGTATCTTGTTTATGTACATTCTTTAAATGGCTTAGAATATTCTAAATGTTTCAGTACTTCTAGTTTTCATGTCGCTAAAATTAGATTAAATGGTTCGCCAAACAGAATGTTTAATCTTTAAGTGGCTTAACATATTTTGAATGTTTATATACTTCAACATTTAAATGAAAAGATTCTCATGAAATGGTACAATGATACAACAATTAGGATGTACAATAAGACATTTGTAAATGTTGGTTTTGACAAATAGCCTCCCAGAAATCATTTATCAAAACAACATAAGCAAGCATGGAATCCATGCCAAAAATATAATCGATTTTGCCATCTTTATTTGGGATGAAATAAAAATGAAATTACTAGTGCTTGAGGATAAGAAGATAAATTTGACAACAACAAACAGCAGATGTTACTCATTGAATTTGGATATCAGAAAAATGGCTACCACCGTGATGTTTATTTTTTCAAGCTAGAAACAAAACTGTGCTCGACAAGAAATATTTTTCTTTTGAGCTGTAATTAGGATGTTTTACATCTGAGACAAGTTAGGAACATAGCGGGCATAGTTGATACCGAAGGGATTCTAATTATCAAATAGACTGCCACTAGATTCGATGCATTATGTTAATGGAAATGATACCACAATATCATTCCTTTATAAACAATGTACAATTATGTTTTCCAGAGCTTTATTTTCATGATACAAAACACACATAAGTATTTGAACTAAAAACATATTTCCAAAACTACTTGCAAATTTATTTTTAGTCAATATTTCAAAACCACTTAACTGAATAATGTTATAGATCATATAGAAATGAAAGAAAGATAATACAATACACACCTGGTTGGTTGCCACACAGGAAGGTCTGGTGGCTCTCCATGTTTATTCCGTTTGTCAGCTCCTTCAGACCTCTCTTGAGCTTGCCCCTGTATGCAAGTTAAAAACTGGTTTTACATGTACTTGATATTATAACGAATAAAAACTCAAATAAGTGTCAACACCTTTACCTGAAATCAATGCAAAATGAAACTGTTTGAATGAATAACTGTATGTATATATATATTATAAAAGTAATGCTGATTTTTCATTTACCATTTTACAAGATGGCCATGATGGCCCAAAAGTGGTCATCTAAGTAGAACCTCTAAAAACAAATTCTATACAACAAACTGATTTCTGGCCTAAAGGGGCCCATATTTCAATAGAGCTAGACATCACCAGTATCAAGGCAAAATACAATACAACAATCATGACTGAATGCTACATGCGGCCCTCGTCGAGTTTTCTTTCAAGGATCTGGCACTAAGACAGACATATTCAGAACTACCTTAGAAATAATTAAGGCAAACATTTTGACAAACGCTCATAATTTCTCAACTTGGCCCCTAGAGCATTAACAAGGTGTCTTTGATTTAAGCCGATAGCCTTGTTACATCCCAAATATTCGAAACTGACCTAGAAATATCAACTTTTGACAAAACCTCGCAAAAACTTAAAAGTGTAGCCTCTAGAGCATTTATAAGGTTTTCCTCTGATTTAAGCCAAAGACCTTTTTTTTACCCAAAGCAATCCATATTCAAAGATCATCTAAAATTCATGATGACTTACTTAGAAAAATGGTCTCTAAATTTTTCCTTTAATTTAACCCATTGACCTACTTTTTTACCCCAGGTGACCAAAATTTGAACTAGATTTAGAAATTAACAACACAAATATTTTGACCAAAAAATCGCAAAACGTCCTCTAGGTTGTAAACTAGCTCAGAGTTGACAGACAGACCAACAAACGATAGACACACGACAGACACACGACAGACAGCAATCGATGTGAGCACTTTGTGCTCTGGTGAGCTACAAACAATTTCAGAATTTATTCTAGTTACACTGTATAGCTTCTGAACAAAATATTAAGAGTAAGTTCTTTTTGTTAATTTAATCCTTAATCAAACTGAATGATATATTGTTTCAAAGTTTAAGTTTAAGACTTAGAATTCCCGCTGAGAAAATCTAACGAAGAACTTAACCAAAACTAGACAACAAGATGAATTGAGTATTTTTATAATTTAATTTATTATTTTATTCCTTCCAATGTTTTATTGTAAAATATCAGATGATTATATTCTAATAAACCACAAGTGAAATTTACAAAATATAATCTTCACTGTGCCGGCCTACTTTTTTCCCCTCACTGCACCTCAGTTACAAAGAAACACAGTTCGACCGGCATATAAACGTATCTGCATAATAGAATCAGATGACAGTGATTGAATTTTTAATAAAACACTTAATTAAATCCAGATGAATATGAAAACACTTTTTATTTTTGTTCAGTATCGTTTAAAGAGCTTAGTAGACCAGAACGCGATTTTACTGTTAAAGAAACTGTAAACAATATGGCGGACGTTTCAATTTTGCGTCATGTCCTGACGCGGAAGAATATATTTTTAATTGATGTATCTGAAATTTCTGTTATATTTCGTTAGATTGAATAAATATTAAAAATGGTTTGTTAAAATGTTATTTTAGTGCTTATGAGTGAAAAATAAACACTAAAAGCCCAGATTTTCATTATTTTTATCGAATTTCTTGGAACTACTTTGAATAGCGTCTCGCACGTGCAGACATAGTAAATATTGGGGTGCACCACGGGTGGATAAGATGTTCATGTTATCACTGTTTTACCTTTTTTCCGAAATAACACTGAAAAGCATGAAAATATAAAAATCTGTTGGTCACTCGTGAAATAAGTTTTCGATCACACACTGAAAAAATCAAATATCCTCTATTTAGCCTTTACTAAAACAGGCTTTTTTCTAAACATGCCAACCATAAAGTCAGAATTTATCATATAAAAATAAACAGAAAAACATTCTTGAGGCAAAACGACTTTTTTGATGATAAACTAGGAAACTGACAATTACTTTTAAAATTAATTCGTAGCAAAAAAATAAGTAATATAATTGTCTTCACATTGACATTTGTAGGATATAAACTTCAAGCAATGTGTAATGGTTATATAACATTAGAGAAAAAAAACAACGTTTGTTATGTGATACATACAGTTTTAACAAACAATGAGTCCCGGTAACAACGTATTTTTATGGTGCATGTTTTAAACACAAGACATCTATGTAACATATTAGGTTTAATAAGATTTTTTTTATTTAACTGTCAATTCATATTAACCCAGCTGCTTGTATCTAGAAACTCCGAATGGGTTAGGCATAATTTTTTCATGTTTTGACTTTCGTTGATCATATGTGGTTATGGCTGTCGTTTTTTCAAATATTTTACTTGTAGATGCGTGCACAAGGTTTTTACATTAAAAATAGTCTGTGAACTGTGTCCCAAGCGAGACCACGAAACACGATATGAAACATTTCAGATTAACTCATATTTCATTTTTCCATATCCTTCTCCTCTTGTGAATAAACCAGACGCCTGCTTAATGCAATCTGGTAATAAGTTCTATGCATTTTTAGTGCATCTAGTTCTTGCAGCCCCCTCCCGGTCAGACAATGTTATTATCTATTGAAGAGAACTGACAAATTTAGATAGACTATAAATAATTATCAAGAAATAAGTCTATCTGGTCATTTAAAATTATCAGAATCCGCACCTTGATGTCACGTATATTTGTTACAATTGTGAGTAATTATCTTTACACAAGCTTAGATGTTTCTTCTTAATTCACACGAATTTTTGGAAATTACAGAACCGCATTTATATTTTTTACATTAAAACTTTAAGAGACCTTGTAGGGGAAAAATGTTCGTAGGATTTCAGTGCTGGCATATTCAAATGTCTGAGAAATTATAAAAAAGCTTTACAAATAATGAGAATTCATGGTTTTAGAAATTTGAAGCAATATATAAATTCGCAGGTTCAAATGACGGTGATAGTTACCCTAAAAATGAATATTGACTGCGATAAAAGCGCCGGAAGTCACAGATTTTTTCTGAGAGTTTAGACGTTTTGAGGGAAAGTCTGGACTAGCTCCTTACATTCAAACAGAATTTTTTCAACAGCATATACTGTAATTATCTAACGGACTGTCTTAACATCTGAACGATTGTTCAGATGTGCTTATCTCATCCAGTATCCCATTTTCTTATAACAATAGAAAGAGTTGCAAGAAGCATGAAAATGTACCTCCGAACAGATGCTCTAAATGGTAACGGGCATTGCCTAGCAAAGATACATTGTATTTTCCAAGAGTGCCTCACCTGATACACCTGAGACTTGTTTACCTGAGGTGGCATATTGTCGTCACTGTCTATGTCATCTACTTTATTTAAAATCTTGTCAAGTAAAGACATCAAACCCTCCTGAAAAAGAAACCTAAAAAATGGCGTTTCTTCCTATATGTGAATACCATAAATCATGTCATTTTGATGAAGAACTAAACTTTTTCTGAAATCGACATTGTTTAAATTGTGAAAGTTTTGTAGTTTCTACTAACAAATGAAGCATTGAATTCTTCCTGTGAGAAAATTCCAGACAGCTCATACCTATGCTTTCTATCAATTCCTTTTTTTGAACTTAACGTTCAGTTGAACATAATGCAGAATGCTCCAATTGAGCATATAAAGGAAGTTTGATTGTTTTTCTAATAGATCTAGATATATGCAATGGTAAAATGTTACTTTTTAATTTCTTATTACTGACGTCATAATTAATGAACAGTTTTGTAGTTGTAACGAGTACGTTATTAAACAATAATTTCAACAAATTGTACGGCACCGAACCACCGTAAATGGATGTTTAATGTGCTCTTTAACGATCACAAAAGAAAAGAAATACATATATACCGTATGACTTTTGCCCAGTCCGGCTTCTGTCATTGCGGTTTGCACTAAATTGTACACATCCAGTTCTTGGTTGTGTTTACAACCTTCGTCATAATCCTCGAGCGCTCGACCAATTAGCATCTAAAAAAATAAAATAGCGTTCGTCATGCCAAAAGGAGGTAGTGACAAAGTGAAAAAACTTTTAATTGTTACGACTTCATATTTGGTATACATTTTTAATAATCTGTAGTTTTACCAAGAGACCGACAAACCAGCCTGAAAGCACTGCTAGCCGCCATATCTATCATTAAAAAGGCAACAGAAAGTTTTTTAGTTGGAAATAAATAGTGCTTATCCCTGCTACATATGCATGACAAATTCTAGGTATGGTCGTTAGATCACAATAAATACAGTGACACCGATAAATCATATAACTGAAATAGTTAGTCTTATTGACAATCATCTGCATCTTTTTAAACTATTCCTGTTGTAAACAGCATTAAAGAGCAGACCGTCTAATTATAAACAATCAACAAATGCTTTATCCGTAGATGCTATAATTAGTAACAAACATTACCTGATAGCGATAATAGCATCCAACGTCCTGTACAGAATTGGGTTTGACCAGTTCTCCGTCGCTTTTGGAGGCAAACTCGTTTGACACGGCATCATTGCTCTCACCTATAGGGACACACACCATGGTATAGCCGCGGTTCTTGAAAGTCAGCCCCAGTTTGAACATTTCTCTCTGTACCTTATTGTACCAATATGTATTCATGAATTATCTTGTTTTTGATTTGTCCAATTCAGATCACGTACGAGTCAACGCGAAAGACATATTGTTGTAAATTATTTCTCGCGTATTTTTCTTTTATAAGCACAGAGTTACCTTAAGAATTTCAATCTCTTGTATAAAATCTATTTACGAACGGTGATAATAAAGTGCAAATGACATTTACACTAAAAGTATGGGTGGCGATACCAGTCTATCTCTTGTTTCAGTGTAATATTCTTGAACTTAAAATTCATATAACAGAATTTTGTCTCTCATGCCTTGTGAAATATCCAGACCTCATCAACTGGGATTTTAACCTCATCAGCATACAATAACTTTATATGTTTAATATATAGAAATATATGTATTTTTATGACAACAAAGAACTAAGTCCATGAATGATTTTCCGACAGAGAACAAATTCCCGGGGTGTTTCTTTAATATATTAATAAACAGCTCTGTGTTTATATAGTTTTGTCAATTTTAGATATGTTTTCAATACGTAAGCTTTATGTGAATCTAAGTTATCCTAATATCTTTGAAGGTACAAGAATTACAACATGGCCACAAAAATCAGGTTTACATCATAAGATACTGCATGAATGTTTATGCTTATAAGTCATAAGATGCTTCTTAGAAACCCATTTTGATAATACAGAATACAAAATATGCTCAGAAACATCGAGACATTTCTAAATCTAACAATGATGAAAACATAAATATTTTCCCGACTCATATAATATCATTTCCCAACGAACTACCAAATAAAATTTAGGCTTGATTTTTTTCTCTTATTATCTACATTCCTACCTTAATTCTTTCAGAACTTTGATCAGAGTCTCTACCACTGAATGGGTGCGTGTCAAAGGTCGCATCAAAATCTGACATTACTATCAGCCTGGGCATGATCACGTGCTCTGACATCTTAACACACTCACCTGTTACAAGAAACAACACTTTTTTCATATCACAGTACAGAAAGATACATAATATTTTGATACTAAAATAAAACACTATGCAATATATTTTCAAATTTAATCAAAGTATTTCCTCATAACAAAAGTAATTTTAACACGACATAAAATACATGAAATCATAGTTTAATCTATAAAATCAATCAAAGTGTTAAAGGCAAAGCGAAAAATAGCTTCACTTACTCTGTAGTTCCAGGTAACATAATGCAAGAACCAATGACGTCATCAAAGGTGTCCTACCCCCAACTTGTAGTCGGTCTGATTACATAAAAAAAACAGATTCACAGACGCTATACAGAACTGTACTCATAGGTTAGAAAAAAAACTTCAGAATAAGGTGTTATAAACTCCTAAGGGTAAACACATTTACTTCCAAAATAAGAAGCATCCACTCCAAAAGTCTAAAATATTTACCCAACAAAATCAAAGGTGCAGAAATTAACAAGAACAAAGACTTTATCGTTCTGATGATAAATGGATACACGTTTACAGTTCTTATACATACATTTTATATTAATATATACAATGTACACTGATATTCTAAAGGATCAATATTTATGTTTAAAAACACATTCTGACTGTATACTGACATATTCTAGATTTTTAATTTTTTTTAATTATTCATCTTAAACTTGTTGCAAACCTTGTACTGACTTTGGAGATTTCTTCCCTGATAATTGCAGCACAATATTTCGAAAGAGGGCAGAGTAACTGTTTAAAATTTGTGCTGATGAGAAAACCCTACACCATCCGAACATATTGTTTAAGAGACGAGCCACCACCCCTTTCAAATAAAACAAGAGGCCAATGATTGCCTTAGACTGCTGACCTTAGTACTTTGTCTATGCATATGTCAGAAGCAGTATTACATTTTCTAACTGAAGACTTGTAGGGGCGTACAAACCAAATATCTAAAATATCAGTCAATAGATAAAAACTCTGTGAAAGAAAGTAGAATCTATTATTAGCTGCAATGACCTTGATTTCGACCCAGTGACCTCAAACCCTACATAAGGGTAGAGGTCCATACAAGAAACCAACATATCAAATATCAAATATTGGTCTATAAATGAAGGCTCTATGAGGTAAAGCAGATAAATCTTTTTTGGCCTTGGTGGGCTTGACTCCAATTTAATGGAAGAGATCTAAGCAAGGTTTCTTAATACCAAATATCTAAAATATCAATCAATAAATAAAGGCTGTATGACAATAAGCAGAAAAACTATTTCTAGCCAAAGTGTCCTTGAACTTGACCCAATCACCTCAAACATCACCTAAGGGTAGAGGTCAATGAAAGAAACCTACAAACTAAATATCAAAGATATTGCTCTATAAATGAACGCTCTATGAGGTAAAGTAGATAAATCTATACCTTAACTCAAATTTAATGGAAGAGGTTCATGCAAGGTGTCTATTTACCAAATAGTTTAAATATCAATCAATAAACAAAGGCTATATGACATAAAGCAGAAGAAACTATTTTTAGCCTTAATGATCTTGACTCAGTGATTTCAAACTCCACCCAAAGGTAGGAGTACTTCCAAGTTACCAAATATCTCAGATATTGATCAATAAATGAAGATTCTAAAGGGAAAAATATAAAAATATATTTTAACTTCGGTGACCTTGACCTTGACCCAAGTGAATGGCAGAGATTCATGCAAGGTGCCTATATACCAAATATCTAAGATATCTGTCAATCAACTAAGGCTTTATGACGAAAATTGAAAAGTCTATTTTTAGCCCTGGTGACACAGGCGCAGGGTCAATTTTAACCACAGGGCTTAAATTTGAATAAACTTGATAGAGGTCTACTAGGTCAGGTTACACATCAAATATCTTAACACTAGGCTTTGTGGTTACTGACAAGAAGATTTTAATTTTTTTATGCTAGTCTTTACAAAATTCAAGTGAACATAGGTTGGGGTCAGTATTGACCACAAGAGCATCATTTGAACAATCTTGGTAAGGACGTATAGATGATGCTCTATGCAAAATATCTAAGCACTAGGCCGTCAGGTTTCATAGAGGAAGATTTTCGAGGTTTTCCTTATATAAGCTTTTAAATCAAGTAACCCCTGGGATGGAGCCATTTATAACTCGAGACACACTTTGAACTATCTTTGTAGAGGAGCTCTAGGTGAACCTGTATGCCAAATACCAATGCATTGTAGTTTAAGACAAGAACATTTTTGAAGTTTTCCCTATATATAAGACTCTGTATCAACAAGTAACCACCGGGGTGGGGTCAATATCAACCCCAGGGGCATAATTTGATCAGTCTTGGTAAAGGTTTACTGAACAATACTTCGAGCAACATTTTAGAACTTAGGACCTTGTGGTTTCAGAGAAGATTTCTAAAGTATTTTTCTATATATTTCTATGTAAAAAATGCGACCCCTTGGGCGTGTCCAATTTTGAATTCAGGGGCATAATTTGAACAACTTTGGTAGATGACCTCTAGATGATACACCATGCCAAATATCTAAGTTCTAGGTCTTGTGGTTTCAGACAAGATTCTTAAAGATTTTCGTTTGGTTGCCATAGCAACCAGAGTTCTGTATGGAACTGTATTCTTTAAATAACATTGGTAGAACTTCAGGCAAGGAATATTCCTGCTAAGTTTTATTAACTTTGGTCTCGTGGTTTCAGAGAAGATGTCGTTTGAATCAAAAGTTTGACGCACTAACGCAATCGCACACTAAGGCACGACGACGGACGACGGACATCACATTGTGCTCAAGTGAGCTAAAATGAAATACGTTGAAAAAACCGTTCTTCAAAACAATCATTTTAAAAAGACATGTGTTATATAATCACAATATTACCTACCTATTGTATTCCTTATTTGGAGAAAGTCGTTAGTAAATGGCTGTTGTATGCTAACTGATTCTCCGCACTGTATAACAGCAATATACTCCTCTAAACCATACTCTCCTGCTGATATGTCGATATCTGGAAATTTGATATATAAATGTTGTCAATTTGTTTTGTTTATTTTCGTAAGTTTTGTTTTTCTTTTCCTGTTTACGCCATGATACTCGTTTTATTCTTTGCTTCTTGTAAACCCAGGTGTGTGCTTAACACGTCAACATTTGCTGTCAGTAAGTACATATTATGTCAATCGCAAAAACGTGTGCCAAACTTAACTGTATAACAAAATATTTTGGAAATAGTTTAATGAAAATACCAAATGTATTGTTTACAGCCTTATACAGAATCCAAAATTAAAAGAATGCTCGAAAGATATATATCAAATATGTCAAATATCGCCAAAACCTAGGGCTATAGAACGTACCATCTATCATTTTGTGTACAAAGCGTTTGGCCGTTTCGAACGGTTGGCCCCGCATACTCTCCGATGTGTCGACTATCAATATGGTGTTCAGAGCCGCTGGGCGAGAACCCAGACTATTACCACTCACTGAAAATGCACATGAAAATGTATTTCTTTGACAAAAACTGGAAAACAGCATAACCACTAGAACGTATGAAGACCATTGTTTTATTTGTAAAACGTTAGTCCAGAAGGGAGTTAAATCTAAGTCGTTCGCGAAAATTAAATGCTTCTCGTACCTGTTCCACAGCCCTTAAAAGATATCTAAATATTCAAAGTCATAGACTGCTTGGTACAAAAACTTGTAAAAGCTGAATCTTAAAGTTAACATTGTTTAAGTCGGAGATTACAACTTTACAACATACATTTTTAGTTTATTTTCCTCCGAATCTGTACAAAAATACCAAGTGGTAAAAACTTGTTCAAGATTTTAGTTTTCACCAACTTGTTACAATACCAACTAGAGTTCTAAAACTTTGTCAACAGTTACTGATCACATTTATTTTACAAATCTTGACACTATTTTCGATGTTTCAGTAGCTTCTATTTAACATGAATTATCATTTCCAGTATAATTAACCCCTCCATCAGAAATACTTAAAATACAGCGATGCTAAAAATAAAACAATTTAATATAGAGCTACTGCCAGTTTTAATGGAAATTACTTCAGACATTAGCGCGAATTTCTCATAGACTTCATCACTTAATTCTTAAACCTTTACTATTTTAATCGTAAATGACCTCCATTTATGTTTTTAATCTAGCACAGATATGTATGCCGATGATACTGTTGTATACACAACTGTTAAGAGGTTAGATTGTATACAAAAAAAACCCTCCAATATGATTGGTAATATGAGGTAAGTGAATAGTGTGACATTTGTGACTAAAGCAAGGATAAATTGGACACGAAAGTTTACTTATTAAGACAAGAATGTTTGGAATACTTTTCCACTGCAACTTGGAAGTATAAGATGTCTAAACACTTTCAAATCATGGTACAAACTTTTCTCAAAAATAGAGAAAATGAGTCTCTCTTATGTAAGTTATTATCGTATACTAGTATATTTCCTCGCCTTTTTTACAGTTAATAACATTTTATAAAGGTATAGCATGTCTCTCAAAGGCTAATGTTAATTATTTGTAAATGATATGTATTCTTGTTGATTTCATTTGTTGTTTGTTAAAGTGAAGAGCTCAATGTAAACAAAACATATTACGATGTTACATGTATACGTCATGCAATTTCAAAATGATTGACATCTATAATAAAGATATTAAATGCATGTATAAACATCTAAACAAAATATCTTGAAGATCACGTTGCAGAAGTACAATTTATTCGACATCTTGAAAGATCTTAGTGAAAGCACAATTAATTCAATACTGCAGATGATAGATTCATGTATACACAACGAACTGAAAATTTTCAAACTTTACTATATCTTAAAAGATTATCTTGCGACTTAACAGTGAAATCAAAAGCTGTATGCATCAAGGAGACACTTACAATGTTCGGCCACGGAAGTGATAGCGGCGATGGTTGTCCGGTTCACCTCAAGGCACAATGACTTCATAAGGTTAATGAAATCCGATTCCTGGGGCTGTGGCGTGATAAGGGCTTTGTGAGGCAGGGGTTCCTTATGGAAATCTACAAAATAGATTATCCAAATGCAAAAATGATATAGAGTAAAATACACCAAGAACACTTAGATTAACTTCGATTTCAGTTTCATTTTTTTTTTAATCAAGTACTTAATTCCAAGGGCGATCAGTTGCCATTGTCAACGTACTAGACGGAATAAGTTTTCTTAACGAAAAATAATATTTAGGACTTACTATACGCCTCTGTGTTGCTGTTTCTTGACACTTTGCTGCAATTGACAAACAAAACCAATATAAAAATATTTTCAGAAATTCCTTTCAAATTACGCGTTTTATTTCATATAATTATGATTTTATGTGTATATAAGATACCAGCTGAAAACCAGTAGAATACTTCAAAGGAAACTGCTAGGCTAATTTTTGACTGATTTTTTTTTCTGATTAGGAAGCAGGTTTGAATGACTTATTTCAAAACATCATGGCTGGTGGTAAGGAGTTGGGTGTTTAGACCTACCTAGCCTTTTAACTGAAAGTGACACTTACACAAGTGGTCCGAATGACCTCGATGCATGTAGGTCATGTTGATACTGAAACCACAGCATATGTTCGGAAACCATGAAATTTAACAGAACTAAGACTTCCATAAGGGGGATATAAATAAAAAAATATCTTTCAGACTGAGTAGGGATTTTAATTTAATTACTGACAGGGCCATTTATAAAAATGTTCACAACATTCAACTTTTCTCTGTGGGAGTATAACTTCTTTTACAATTAAAATATGTGGTAAAAACATAAGAATTATTTGCGTTTTTTTCAAACGGTAAACATCACTGCAAATTAAATTTGGTGAAAATGTCACGGTAATTTTGAGCACTTACATAATTTTAAAAAGTAACAGTTTTGATGAAGTCAGATTTGTATTGAAACCATTTTGGACCCTTTTGACCATTTTTACTTACTTGGTGATTTAACATAATTTATCTAACAAGTATTGCTTAAAAGATAAACGTTTTCGTATTTCTGAAAAACTACTTAACCCTTGATAACGGAACCATACCTCCTTGCCACGGGTTTCGGTACATTTCGTGGAGGGTCGGATTTGATCGGAACAGGAGACTCCGGTGGGGGCTGTCTGCGATCTTGCCTTCCGTCATACGGAATACCTGCTAGACTATTTTTAACAAGAGTAGAACTATTAGCAGATGGTCGATATTGTGACAAGTATCTACTTATGAATTATAAACCTGAATTATGGTTAGAATAACATGTTTACTTCTGAGCACAATTTTAAATAAACAGAAATATAAATCCTGATTGTCTTAATTAAGGCTGTTTTAAACGGTTGTCAGTCTGAAGAGTTTTACAGAGAAATCTAAAACTTATTATAACCAAGTAAATGAAAAGCACTAGCACAGTTCTTTAGATTAAATCTGTTTTTGCAACTGATCCGTATTTTTTTCCAGTTTAACCTGACTGAAATAAAATCCGTCAATATTTGAGACCTGACATGCAGACGTGTTTGACCGGGCGACATTCGAAGTAGCGAAGCCAGTGTCGAGAAAATAATTTATACGACATTATTTTGTGCATGGTGTTTCACTAAAGATGATTAGGTCAAACGCGCAAGAAGCAAACATAAAATAGTTTTTATGAGTGCATAATAGCACCTCAAGCGAAAAATGTTGTTTAGGGAATACGTCACTCAGTGTACTGTGAACTTCGAACTTAGACTGACACGTATTGGTATCACAATATTGTTTGACACAGATAAATGAATTTCCTTCTGAAGACATTATACGGACATGTGCTGTGAATTTTGAACGTAGACTGACACGTTTTGGTATCACAATATTGTTTGACACAGATAAATGAATTTCCTTCTGAAAACATTACGGACATGTGCTGTGAACTTTGAACTTAGACTGACACGTTTTGGTATCACAATAGTGTTTGACACAGATAAATGAAGCATTATACGGACATCAAAATAAAATTATCATGTTTCTGCCCCTTTAAAGACCGCTTCAAATTGATTTTGTTGAAAAAACAATAGGTAAGAGGTAGCTAGAAAGAGAACAAATAGTCTTACCTTGGTTTATCAGCATGTTTCTCTACTCTTCTTGTGTTTATATTCGGATTTGTTTCTTCATCATTGTCTTCAGGACACTTTTGGACCGGCTTGAAAGACCCTTTATAAAATAAAATACCGTTTATATTCCTGCGTTTCAGCTAGTACAAAAATGCAGGATACTTAATGGTTCGCCCAGGCCCTATCTCTGGCACTCGGCTGTGCTATTAAAGACAGGACTTTGCATTTATCTATATTTTGTTGATTTCATGAGTTAATGGACATTAATCTCATATTATAAGACATAAAAAAAGATAGATGGAGAGAAACTATTTCTAAATTATATTAGAAATCGAATGTAATTCAAAATCAGTAAATCGGTGTATCCCCTATTTAAGTTTTCATATTTTCAAGTGCCTTTTTCCCCCATCAGGTTCCTGTCCTTTCATATTCTGGCTGGAACACTGTATTCATATGTTCCACATTTCGTTTAATTAAGGGTTACTTTCAAATATCAGAAACAATTGTTTTGGTAAAACATCGAACTCCTAACCCAGACGTCAGGAAGTCCTCTACAGGTGAAAGACTTTACACGAACATAATTTTCATTTAGCTCTTAATCTACACAAAAAAAGCATCTAGCATCAATACTAAAGCATTTACATGGCGCACGAATATCGGAACTTCCGTTTACATTCTAACTATTTCAGAAATTATAACATAGTCATATCAACTTAAAACTGGTTTAAATCTATCCATCCTCATTGTTTCGTGAGTTTTACTTTCATAAGTTTAGTTTTTGAAATGATTTTGATTTTCTTTATTGACAGACAGAAGGATTAATACATGGAAGAAGAGCAAACTTATTCTTATATGTAAACAATCGCAATAATGCTTTAAATATATATAGTCCCAAGAACGCTTTCTTTGAGATAATGCTTTAAGTATATATATAGTCCCAAGAACGCTTTCTTTGAGATAATGCTTTAAGTATATATAGTCCCAAGAACGCTTTCTTTGAGATAATGCTTTAAGTATATATAGTCCCAAGAACGCTTTCTTTGAGATAATGCTTTAAGTATATATAGTCCCAAGAACGCTTTCTTTGAGATAATGCTTTAAGTATATATAGTCCCAAGAACGCTTTCTTTGAGATAATGCTTTAAGTATATATAGTCCCAAGAACGCTTTCTTTGAGATTATTTGCGTTACATGTTTTTAGTCCGTGATGTATCACCAGAGGAAACTATAGGTTTGCTATCTGTGCCTGAGTCTGGCGGCTGCCTTTCTTTCTGTCTAAAAAATGTAAAAAAAATGTGTATTTGTCTCCGTATTTGTTCCAGATACACATCATAATATAAAGTTTTTCACACTTTTATATCACGGGGTAGGTACTTTGCTTATATTGTTAGTCTGGACATTCGTAAAGAACGTTCCATACTGGCTCAGTGGTCAAGGTCCTTACTCCTAATTTTACTGATCCGAAGGGCATGGGTTCGAATCCTGTTAAAATCAAATAATTCTTTTTTCTCCAGTTTTCTTAATGTATTATTAATGTTTTCTATAGTATATTAACTTCTCTTTAATTGTAAAGAAAAAAGCTATATTCTGTGAGTTAGTCGCTTTAAATAGTGTTTAAATAGTGTTTGACTGAGTTTTCATGTGACTGTCTGAATATTTAATGTAAATTCAGCTTCTTCATGTGTATTCAAATTTCATTTGACAGAAATTGAAACTATGTGTTTATATGCAAGAGTATGGTAAAAAATCTTTATAAAGATATTCTGCGTTCGTGGGTTTTAAATTAAGGTTCAATTACTAAAGTCGAATCTGTGATTCAAACATCTATCTGCAAAGTTATATTGCTTTATTGAATCAGTTGTGCAGGTTGTAGAATGTAGCCATACTTAACTCATAATGTCAGTAATAATGTCAACCGACCGTTACAAAATATAGTTTTCACGGGAATAAACGACTCAAAATTGACATAAAACTTTTTGTGAGCAATGTCTGATTTTTGTCGAATAAAACATTTGTTAATATTCTTTTGGAATGATTATAACGTTTTAGGACATACATATTTGGTCTGTTAAATAAGGTCACTGGTTGACAAAGAAAGCTACGCAGAAATTAAGTTTCGAGTATTCCAAGTATAAAGATGAAGATGTATCACAAACAAACATTAAGAAAGATCTGGTTAGCGTCAATAAAAGTCATCAGTTCCGGAAAATCTGCCTGTTGTTTTTGTCATAGATATGGTGCGTCTGTCTCTGGGGCAGCATATCGAGGGCATATTGTAAAAGTATTTTGTTTTTGAATTAAAAAAAAAAAGAGACGCCAAAGTTTTACATCGAATCCTCTTCAATCGTGTTTGCATGTTTGCTCGAAGATGTGATTACAAATCCAATAAAAAAACTTATTTTTTATAAACTCGTGAAATTAAATTGTATTTCAGCTGTATAATAGTTAGAACGTTTCTTACATAGGCACTAAAAATTCTACCATCTTACTGGCATTTAATATGCCACGTGACCAGTAAAACCAATCACCTTTTACGGTAAATGATGAAACTTGTGCAACATTTGTTAAGACGAAGTGTGACTAATTATGGTTCAGCACATAAGTCATCCCTGCATTCTTAAATTAAGCTTTTAACTATGGGCTAGTTTTATACAGTTGTATCTACAAAAATTATCCCCTTTCCTATAGTATTATCTTTAGGCGCACTATCAATGTCCTCCAAATGTAAACAACACACAGTTAACATAAACGCTACACCTGATTACTTTTTTAAATATGCACATGTGAAAAAGAACTATTCGCTTATGCGAATGTTGCCCCAAAATTGCACAGGTAAGGAAATTCTTCAAGGCTTTTAGCATGTTTTGGATGAAACTTCAACAGATAGATGTGCGCTTTCCCCCTGGAAGAGTTTATAAAGGGAGACAACGTCTCTATCATAATCCGTATTTATGTTTAGGCAAGATAATGACAGTAAGGACTTACTTTTATGTTTGGCCCCACCTACAGGCTGGACGCTTTCTGGCGTATCCGCGCCGCATACACAGTTTCTTCCTGAAGCTACTTTTCTATCTATAGAATCAACGGACGCTTGCAGTCTCTGAAGATCTCCAAGCACATTCTGCCGAAAGTGTACTAGTTCTGTTATAAGTTTATCAAGCGTCTCTTTTTGACTGTTTTGTTCTCGTATCATCAAAAACAAACACTCGGTTAACCTCTGGTCAAACGGAGAATTACTGCCCTGTGACGAAGTCATTCTCATCGCATCATACAATCAGTCTATCTGAAAAGTCTTGTTATTTATACAAAAGAAATAAATTACAAAATGCATTCGTTTTACAAACAGGTAGCGTATCCCCAAACACTTCCTGTGCTTCTGTTGGAAAACTATCAAAACAGTTAAGTAAAAAAACTGAACACGTCTTTAGTAACAACTGTGTCGAATCCGAGCTATCGTCTAATTCTGATTTTATTTTGACGTGAGTAGTATTCGACATATCTTAAATGTAACAGTGAGATAAAAAAAACATTATATGCTCCGAAATAGTAAATTGGTAGTTTTTAAGTCATCCTGATTCAAGATGAAATCAGAATTAGAACAATTATCTATTTCATTTCTTTAAATCTCATAAAAATGTTCAAAAAAAGGGGGACTTGGTCAACACTATTTCATCTTAATATTTAATAAACAAGAGCGCCGCTGGGCGGAGCATTATATGCCCGAAGGGTGTTTCTTTCTAAGTATGATGCATTTGTGACTAAGGGAGGAAACCTTGAGCTTTGCAGTTAAATTATTTGCTTGTAATTTTGATTTTTTTTGTTTGTTTTTGATTTATAATATTTTGATTTTTAACATTTTATAATTTTAATTTTAGAGTGTTAAAGATCTTTATCATATCTGAAATTTAGTTTCATAATTTGTATAAATGTCAGTCTTTCAGAAGTTGTGATGTATGCTGTGATGCATGGTTATCAAGCTATAGTGCAGAAATATTGATTGTTTAGTCGATTGTCACCTTGAACTTTTATGTACTTACCCCAGACAGTATAAGGGTCATGTAATCAATGATGGCAATCATCCTAAGAGGTTTGAAGTCTGTATAGGAAGCAGTTACCAGCAGAAATGCTTTTCAGTGTTTAGGTCGTAGTGACCTTGACATCTGACCTACTGATCCTTAGATGTACGGGGGTCATTTTCTCAATGTAATCAATCAGCATATGAAGTTTGGTCTGTAAGACAAATGGTTATAAAGTTTTACAGTGGAAATAGTTTACAGTGCTTTGGTCACTGTGACCTTGACCTTTGACCTTCTGACCCCAAAATCAATAGGGCTCATACACTCAATGTGTGCAACCACCATATGAATTTTGAAGACTCTGTGACAAATGGTTGTTGAGTTACAGTGTGTAAATGATTCTAAACAGTTAAGGTCATTGTGACTTTGACCTTTAACATACTGACCCCAAACCGTATAAAGGTCATCCACCCAATGTGTGCAATCGTGATAAAATGTTTGAAGACTCTTTTACAAATGATTGTCAAGTAACATGGCGGAAATGGTTTTCAATGTTAAGATCTATGTGACCTTGACCTTTGAGCTACTGACTCTAAAATCAACTGGGGTCATCCACTCAATGTGGACAATAATCAAATGAAGGTAAAAGACTGTAGGCCAAAGAGTACTCAAGTTATCCTCCGGAAACCAAATTGCTATCGGACGGACGGACGCCCTGGACCATAACATTACATGTCCCTTCGGACATATAAAAACGAAAGTAGACATAAATTTTAGAATAGATGTAGAATAAAACACGACTGTGTAACACGTTCAAATGAGAAGTGACGACTATAAAAGTTTTAAAATCATTTTATACATATTTAAAAAAGAAAACTCACCAAAAATTGCCATCTGGAGTAAAACTTACGAAAACAATTCGACCACCAGTAATTTGTTTGGCATAATTTTAAAACACTTACTTACAAGCACATAATTATGGTTAGTTTTTATTATAATGTACAGGAATTTTCTTATCAAAAAATCAAGTTAACGTTTAAATATATATTTTCCTTCTTCTCAAAAAGGAAATTATACCCATACATACTAAGTTCTTACACATTTTTATCCATTGTCTATTCGGTAAATCACCTATGGAAAACGAAAGTATATTATTAAATTTCCCGCAAAATAAAATGTCGGAGAGATACCGTCAAATAATCATATGATAAACAATTAATACGTGAGTTAATTAGGAAAAAAACTTGTTCTCATATCGTTTACGTGGAGAGAAATAGATTTCCAAAGTTGGAAAAAATCCACAGGTCAATACAATTACTGTTGTACACCGTTCACCGGAAATAGCCCATCAAAACTCCGAAAACGAAAGTACAATCGCCAACGTCGAGTTCACTACAGGTAATGTTTCAACTTATTTCTCCATCATAACTGTACACCACCGTACACAAGGCATGACAGTTTTTCCCAATTTTTGTAAAAAGTAACTATAGTTGGTGAATGACCGCTCTGATACAAGTGGGAAAATGTCTATATTTTATGATTCAAAATGGATTCTGATACACCAAATACGTTTTGGGCTTGATTTAGTGGAAAATATCACCACTGTTCGCAAAAGTCAAGAACTAGACTACAATTTATCGCCAATTAAACAAAAAAATACCCAACTTGCAGAAAAAAGCAAATACTGCTCTAAAACCAGACATATTTAGCTTCACAATATTGTTTAGTTTGGAGAAATTGATTAAGTTATGATGGAGAAATAAGGTGAAACATTACCTGTAGTGAACTCGACGTTGGAGATTTTACTTTCGTTTTCGGCGTTTTGATGGGCTATTTCCTGTGAACGGTGTACAACAGTGACAATGTCGAAAAATAATAATTTGGGAAACCAGTCCCGTATGGATATTTTAAGCTGTACTCATTTGTTATGTATTCTGTAAAATTCTCAAAGCATACAAAATACTTTATAAACTAAACAAATAAGCAAACATTTATCGTTGTTTATAAACCTGCACAGCGGCGTATATATAAACATTAGGTGTCGTTTTGTTGTCTATAAATAGATTGTTAAATCTATCCTAAACTGCTGACGAATTAGCTGACGAGATAGATTTTATAGTAAATTGTTGACCATATAGGTAAAGAAGGATTATCGGAAAATGCTGACCACATAGATACAGAAGGAAAATGCATAAAGGTGTCAAAATGGCTACGGGGGCAATATATATGGCGAGGATGAGAACATTCTGTACCTAAATATTATTTTCGGTTTTAAGGCCGATTCATTTAATCGGGACAATTTTCTTCTATTTCTAGATTTTTGTATTTTACCAGAATTGAATAGATATAGAATAATAGATCTGAAAAATACAAAACAAAACAAACTAAAAAAAAATATCACATTTTATTATTTCATAATCTTATAACAATGTATTACAAAAAAAGTTTGGGAAATGTTTAAAATATTTCACTGAGGATATTAGACATTAACACAAAAAATATGACAAATTGCATTGTAATTACATGTATAAAGCGGCGAGGATGAGAACTTACTGTACCTTAATATTATTTTCGGTTTTATAGCCGATTTATATAAAGGGGACGATTTTCTTATATTTCTAGATTTTCAATGAAAATACCTTTAATTAGGAAATGTCCCATTCTATTTTTTTCATTAACTCACATTCATCAATTTAATTTGATGTCCTCTATACATGTACAGATATGACCAACCGATATATGGTCAGCAGTTTCCTTCTTTATCTATATAGTCAACAGTTTTCTTCTTGATAGAAATGATAGAAAAAATGTTTTAGATATGGATAAATCTGACATACAATTTGTTATTAATGATGAAATTTTCTTAGAAACTTTGTTAATGGAAATAAGAGGTAAAACTATTTCATATGCTAGCTATAAACAAAGAGATATCAATAATCAAGAAAAAATACTGAAAGAAGAAATTTTGGAATTACAAAAAGAATTAACAGATTTAAATAAAGAAAAATTGTTAGCATTAGAACTGGAGCTGAATGAATTAAGAAATAGAAAGTTAAAAGGTTTTATTGTTCGAGCAAGGGCAGATTGGATTGATAATGGAGAAAAACCAACATTATATTTTTGTAACTTAGAGAAAAAAACTATTGCTGATAAACATATGCCTTTTTTAGAAAGAGATGATGGCACTTTATTGTTTAATCAAACTGATATTTTAGAAGAAAGTGCTAAATATTATAATAACCTCTTCTGTGAAAAAGAAAGTATGGATTATAACTTGTTTCAGGAATTAGAAGGATGCGATTACAATATATTAAATGATACTCAGATGTTAAATTTAGAAGGTTTACTTACTTATCAAGAAGTGTCAGAGACATTAAAAAATATGAAAAACGACAAGAGCCCAGGTTGTGATGGTTTTACTGTAAATTTCTTTAAATTTTTCTGGAATAAAATTGGTCGTTTTGTAGTTAAAGCTATAAACTATGCTTTTAAAAATAACTGTTTTTCTAGAAATGTCAAATTAGGAACACTTATATGTATACCAAAAGAAAATAAAGAAAAACGCTTTCTTAAAAATTGGAGGCCTATTACTTAGCTGAATGTTATATATAAAATTGCATCAGGTAGTATTGCTAATAGATTAAAGACTGTTTTAGATACTTTAGTTTCCAGGGATCAAACTGGTTTTGTGAAAGGTAGAGATATAAGTGAGAATATTAGACTTGTATATGATATCATGAAATATTGTGAAGATACTCATACTCCTGGTTTAGTTATGTTAATCGATTTTGAAAAAGCATTTGATTCTATTTCTTTTAAATTTATTGAAAATACTTTGTCTGTGTTTAAATTTGGTGAAATGTTTAAAAAATGGATAAGACTTTTTTTATATGATACTGAAGTTGCTATTCAGGTAAATGGCCATCTGTCAAATTTCTTCAAAATTGGTAGAGGTTGTAGACAAGGTGACCCAATTTCACCCCATTTGTTTATTCTGTGTGCAGAAATACTTTCTGTCCTTATAAGAAATTGTAAAAATATAAAAGGTATTTCTATTGATGACGAAGAATATAAGATATCACAATTTGCAGATGATACTTCTCTATTTTTAGATGGTACGGAGCAAACCTTAAAAAATGTTGTAGATTTACTTTATAGATATTCACTTCTGTCAGGATTATGTGTAAACTATAATAAGACACAAGTAATTTGGATCGGTTTACTTAAGTATTCATCTAGATCTGTTAAGACAAAATTTAAATTATCATGGGGGTCAACATCTTTCAAACTTCTTGGAATACATTTTGATGTAAATCTAGAAAATATATTTAGGATCAATTTTGATAATAAAGTATCAAAAATGAAAAATATATTAAGTCATTGGAAAAGAAGGAATTTGACTCCATTAGGAAGACTTACTGTTGTCAAATCAATTGTATTACCTCAGTTGACTCATTTATTTATTAGCCTACCAAATCCATCAGATGAATATATTAAGAAAATAGATGATATGTTAATAGAGTTTATATGGAATGGAAGACAAAAAGTAAAGAAATCTGTTTTAATAAAGGATTTTGATTCTGGTGGAATAAAAATGATAGATATTAGAAGTTATATGAATAGTTTAAAAATAAAATGGCTTAGAAAATGTATTACATGCGGGTTAAGTAAATGTTACAAACTTGTACAAAAATCATTTGATGTAAATAATCTCATAAACTTTGGTAAATTGTATTGTGATAAGATTTGGAAAACAATTAAAAATAGATTCTGGAAAGATGTCGTAAATGCTTATGCCTTATATATTGATAAAATGAATATAGTTACTGTTGAACAATTTTTACACATGCCGTTATTTTTTAACCATGTACTAAGAATAGATAGTGAAATAACAAATGTACTGTATGATAAAGGAATACGTTTGGTTAAAGATATTTTCAATAATAATGGACAGATGTATACTTTAAATGAAATAGAATCCATAGTTGGGCAAAAGCTTAACTTTATTTATTATAACAGAATTTATTTACGTATTCAAGCACATCTTAAAAGATTTAATTCTGAGATAAATAGTTATGATTTTTCAGTTGGTAATAATCCATGTTTAAATTGTTATGCGTATCCAATACTGGTTAAGAAGTTTTTAAATAAATACATATATAATACACTTATTCAAAATACAGATGTACCTACCAGCCAAGAAAAATGGTCATCTTTATATACAAATGAAACAATTAATTGGAATAAAATATATAGTTCTGTTTTTAAGTGTACTAGAGATTCCTATATACAATGGCTACAATATAGAATTGTTCATAGAATTTTACCGACAAACGTCTTACTGTATAAAATGAAATTGGTTGAAAATAACCTCTGTTCTTTCTGTAATTGTGAGGAGGAGACATTACATCATCTATTTTGTGAATGTAGTAAAGTCAAGCCTTTATTGTCTTATATTTTTCAAAAAATAAATTATCAAAATACTTGTGCACTTGCAAACAGTAAGATTATTTTGTTAGGATCAGAAACTAAAAATTTCCAAATAGATATTCTTTTCTTAGAATATAAGAAATATATTTTCTTATGTAAACGAAATAGGGTTACTCCAAATATTTTAAGTTTAACTAAAAATTTACAATTGGCTTGGAAAATATATGAAAATACAAATATAAATGAAAATGAAATAAATTATTGGACTCTTGTAAGATCGTTGATATAGTTACATTGATTTTTTTTTTTTTTTTTTTTGGAAGTTTAGTTTTATTGAAAGTTTATACAATTTTTACATGTTAATAAAAAGAAAATATTTGTATATTTGTACACCTGTTCACTATATATGTATTTAATTATAGTTGTGTACATCAAAATGCTTTGTGCAACATGTTGTGTAACTTATATGTTTTAAATGTGCAATAAAAAAAAAACAAAAAAAAAACAAAAAAAAAAAAACAACAGTTTTCTTCTTTATCTATATGGTCAGCAGTTTCCTTCTTTATCTATATGGTCAGCAGTTTTCTTCTTTATCTAAACGGTCAGCAGTTTTCTTCTTTATCTATATGGTCAGCAGTTTTCTTCTTTATCTATATGGTCAGCAGTTTCCTTCTTTATCTATATGGTCAGCAGTTTTCTTCTTTATCTATATGGTCAGCAGTTTCCTTCTTTATCTATATGGTCAGCAGTTTCCTTCTTTATCTGTATGGTCAGCAGTTTCCTTCTTTATCTATATGGTCAACAGTTTCCTTCTTTATCTATATGGTCAGCAGTTTTCTTCTTTATCTATATGGTCAACAGTTTTCTTCTTTATCTATATGGTCAGCAGTTTTCTTCTTTATCTATATGGTCAGCAGTTTCCTTCTTTATCTATATGGTCAGCAGTTTTCTTCTTTATCTATATGGTCAGCAGTTTCCTTCTTTATCTATATGGTCAGCAGTTTTCTTCTTTATCTATATGGTCAACAGTTTTCTTCTTTATATATATGGTCAACAGTTTTCTTCTTTATCTATATGGTCAACAGTTTTATTCTTTATCTATATGGTCAGCAGTATCCTTCTTTATCTATATGGTCAGCAGTTTTCTTCTTTATCTATATGGTCAACAGTTTTCTTCTTTATCTATATGGTCAGCAGGTTCCTTCTTTATCTATATGGTCAGCAGTTTTCTTCTTTATCTATATGGTCAGCAGTTTCCTTCTTTATCTATATGGTCAGCAGTTTTCTTCTTTATCTATACGGTCAGCAGTTTTCTTCTGTATCTATATGGTCAGCAGTTTCCTTCTTTATCTATACGGTCAGCAGTTTCCTTTTTTATCTATATGGTCAGCAGTTTTCTTCTTTACCTATACGGTCAGCAGTTTTCTTCTTTATCTATATGGTCAGCAGTTTCCTTCTTTATCTAAATGGTCAGCAGTTTTCTTTTTTATCTATATGGTCAACAGTTTTCTTCTTTATCTATATATGGTCAACAGTTTTCTTCTTTATCTATATGGTCAGCAGTTTCCTTCTTTATCTATATGGTCGGCAATTTTCTTCTTTATCTAGATGGCCAGCAGTTTTCTTCTTTATCTATATGGTCAGCAGTTTCCTTCTTTATCTGTATAGTCAGCAGTTTCCTTCTTTATCTGTATAGTCAGCAGTTTCCTTCTTTATCAAGACGGTCAGCAATTTTCTTCTTTATCTATATGGTCAGCAGTTTCTTTCTTTATCTAGACAGTCAGCAATTTTTTTCTTTATCTATATGGTCAGCAGTTTCGTTCTTCATCTAGACGGTCAGCAATTTTCTGCTCTATCTATTTGGTCATCTGTTTTTCGTCTTTATCTATATGGTCAGCAATTTTCTTCTTTATCTATATGGTCAGCAGTTTTCTTCTTTATCTAGACAGCCAGCAATTTTCTCCTTTATCTATATGGTCAGCAGTTTCCTTTTTTATCTTGACGGTCAGCAATTTTTTTCTTTATCTATATCGTCAGCAGTTTTCTTCTTTATCCAGACGGTCAGCAATTTCCTTCTTTATCTATATGGTCAGATGTTTCCTAATTTATCTATATGATCAGCAGTTTTCTTCTTTATCTAGACTGCTAGCAATTTGCTTCTTTATCTAGACGGTCAGCAGTTTTCTTCTTTATCTAGACGGTCAGCAGTTTTCTTCTTTATCTATATGGTCAGCAGCTTTCTTTTTTATCTAGATGGTCAGCAGTTTTCTTATTTATCTATATGGTCAGCAGTTTTCTTCTTTATCTAGATGGTCAACAGATTTTCTTCTTTATTTAGAAAATCAAAGAAAAAAACCAAAAAAAAAACCAATGACCATTATATCTATATTTTATTTAGTTTCAAACAAAACCCTTGCATAAATCAAAAGATGAACATATTGTATAGTTAACACAAAATAAAACCTTCAAGAATGTATAAAGACAATCACAGCTTTACAGGTCAAACAACTGACCAAAAGTGATAAATTCTACAATAACGTTTTAAGACTGTTCCGTTTAAAACTAAGATAATAACATGCATTTATGAAGTCATACAGTAGTTTTGCTCCAAACACATGATACTAATTTATCACATTAGCACAAATGTACATTTAATTATTTCTTCAACAATGTTCAACACAATTAGTATTTTCACATGTTCTAAGAATATAAATAACATTAATGTCACTTCTGTTCAGCAGGTTATCCACAAATACAGCAGTAAATTCCCTAAATCTATATAGGTCTAACATCAACAGACTTAATGTATTCCACATAAATAACACAGTATGTTTGATCTGGAAGTTATGCACTGCTGCACATTATACGCCAAAAACTAAAATGGACTTCTCAATCAAGGAAAAGCCAAAATAAAACAGAGTCCCCTCTACTTAATTATTACATCATACCCTGTTATGGCATAACATATATTCATTTCACTTCCTTCTGGCTATTTATATGTTTAAAAAGGTGAAAACTACAAGCTTTTACTATTTCAAAGGAACAGTTCTGACACTGGATTCAATGTCTGAAATTTTATGCACATTTTGTTCAGCCAACATGCCAGTTCTGGTTTTAAAATCAATATTTTGTTTATCTATATATGAATAAATTCATAAAAAAATTGTTTTAAATCTTTAAAAATTCATCTCTTCTTTTCAAATGCAAAATAAATTACTTAAAATATTACAAATTCTCAGTGCATTAAAGTCTCACTGCATTGCAAAATCAAGTTAAGAGTGATACATTTTACCAGCATAAGCATCATTTTGAAAATAAAAATAAATATTAATTAGGTCTTACAAAATGTGTAAACTCTTTAATTCACAGAAAGAAATTTATCATGCAAAAGTAATTGTAGGAGATACAAGGCTTTGTGGACGGATCATCAAAATACAGATAAGGAATAAAACATTGTCATGACAACATTTTTATAATACTAGTTAAAATCTTTGTCACTAATCATAAAAGGTTTGACTAAGTAAACTTTCATCAGTGTGTTAAATCCAAACAACAGAAACAAAGACAATAACAACTGACAGGTTATGATAACTTATGATATCAGAATTTATATATGTATGCTACTTGTGACCTAGCTCTTTTATGGGATTCTAACTTTTCTTTAATAATTCAACATTTGAAAAGTCACATCAGATCTTTTCAGCTGTTTCCCCATTCAACTGTTTCAAAATAAAAGACATCAGCAGTGTGGAGCAAAGAATGATAGTAGAAAGAAGTATAAAGGCATATATTTTCTCACAAATTTTTAAACAAACACTATATCATATTGTTCAGCAGAATAACATTCTTCTGTTTTTATCACAGGTGGGATATACATGTATTTAAATGCATAAATATATAGATTATGCGACTTTTTGTGCTGGTAATGCTACCGGTATTGGCTCTAGCTGTGCACTTTTAAGAGGAATGTTTTTCATCATAGCCTCATACTGAAGAGCATTCTGTTTGCGCTCCTCTTGCAACCAATGTAACATTTCTATCCTGTCCCATTTAATTTTGTCATTGTATGGTCGACCCTGCAAATATAGTACCATATATATATGTACAGATACATTAAAACTAGAAATGGGTTTTTGATTGAACAAAAACATATGTCTCCCCCCAGCCAGTTGCTGCAGGTAGTATTGAGTCAGACGATTGTAAAATTTGACATTTAACCTCCAAGTGTGACCTTGACCTTGAGACACCGCACCCGCAAAGTGGGTTCTGCACGTCACCTTGATGAGGTGAACATCTAACCCAAGTTTCATAAAAATCCTTCAAGGGCTATTGAAGATACAGAGCGGACACGATTTTGTGGCATTTGACATTTAACCTCCAAGTGTGACCTTGACCTTGAGACACCACACCCGCAAAGTGGGTTCTGCATGTCGCCTTGATGAGGTGAACATCTGACCCAAGTTTCATAAAAATCCTTCAAGGGCTTTTGAAGATACAGAGCCGACACAATTTTGTGGCATTTGACATTTAACCTCCAAGTGTGACCTTGACCTTGAGACACCACACCCACAAAGTGTGTTCTGCACGTCGCCTTGATGAGGTGAACATCTGACCCAAGTTTCATAAAAATCCTTCAAGGGCTTTGGAAGATACAGAGCGGACACGATTTTGTGGCATTTGACATTTAACCTCCAAGTGTGACCTTGCCCTTGAGACACCACACTCGCAAAGTGGGTTCTGCACGTCGCCTTGATGAGGTGAACATCTGACCCAAGTTTCATAAAAATCCTTCAAGGGCTTTGGAAGATACAGAGCGGACACAATTTTGTGACGGACAGACGGACGGACGGACGGACGGACAACCGGGGGAAAAACAATATGTCTCCCCCATTTTTGGGGGGAGACATAATTCTGTTGTACAAACAGAAATAACAAGTTTGTAACAAATAATACAGAACAGTGCAATTCCAAAGTGGATTTTTTTCTACAAAACTCACATCATTTTCATTTCTCACAAAGAAATAACAAAAAACGGAACTATTCTTTGACAATGAATTCATTTTTCAGTGGACAAAGTAGTGTGCGAGTATTTACACATGCATACTTAGTAACACAATACATTACACCAATCAAACTCTATACTTCTTACATACCTACAAATCAGAAAATGAAACAACTGACTGTAAAAGTAACCACTTGTTATAAAAAATAAGCATTCATCATGTGCATAATAATTTCTCATTGATTAAAAAGAAAATCTAAATGTTACTGTTAATGTCCTCTTCTGCATATGAACATACTTTGCTTTGATTCAATCGTGCAATTTCATGCCACTGAAAGCTATGTCATCTGCTCATTGTTTGAATATTTATTAGTGATAAATAAAGGACTTTACCTTATATGTAATAACATCTTTGAACTGTTTCTTAATCAGTTGAAGTTCGTCCCTTATTTCAGCATCAGCAGCATCAATTCTCTGCAATTACAAATAATGTGAAAATGACTCGTAACTCAGATATATACTAGAATAGTCCAAATGTACTATTACATCTAAGTCACTAAGTGCATTTAAATCTTAACCTAAAGATTATTTAAAAATGACAAGACCTTGATTCATTTAACATAAGGTCACCTTCAAACATTTGAACCCAAAAAAAACAATAATAAACAAAAATACTTTAACTTTAGATAGTCCATACTTCTTTCAATACAAATTATATATACCTTATAAAAATAGCTCCTCTGTTGCGCTTCTTTTAGTCTTTGTACTGAACTTCTCTTCTGACCTAATTTCAAAAACAGTTCAAAGTTGAAAACTACCTAACAGTTATGTGCATATTTTATATCTTGTAACCTCAAATAATTGACTGAAAAACTCTGTTTTCGACATATATTGAGGAGAATATCATTAACCAAGGCTTATTTCCTCACTCAATATTTTTCAGACATGTAAACAATTTTGCAGGCAGCATTTCAAAAAGAAAAACTAGAACTGTGTCCAAAGGACACGGATGCTCCCACAATGCATAAGTGCTCATAAACAAGAGCATGTATATCCTGTATGTAAGATTTTTTCTGTACATATACCTAAAATGATCTACAGGTAACCTTATGTACATGTTAAATTAAATTACAAATGTAAAATTTATATGTTCAATTATTTATATGGTATATAGTGAAAAAATCAACAAAGGGCCATAATTCTGTTAAATATGGTCACAGCAAAAATTCCTTCCTTTACTACCATCTACACATTAAAGCTGTTCATCCCTGGAAGTTTAAGCAAAATCTGCCATCCGGTTTAAGAGAAGTTGCGTTCACAAAATTTCTATATGGTATATAGTGAAAAAATCAACAAAGGGCCATAATTCTGTTAAATTTGGTCGCAGCAAAAATTTCTTCCTTTACTACCATCTACACATTAAGGTTGTTCATCCCTGGAAGTTTAAGCAAAATCTGCCATCCGGTTTAAGAGGAGTTGCGTTCACAAGATTTCGGGACGTACGGACGGACGTTCGGACGGACGGACGGACAAGTGCAACGCTATATGCACCCCACTTTTTGGAGGCATAACAAGAAATGTTTCTCTCTAGTCTTACGAATATGAAAGTCCGTAACAGAAAGATGCAATGCATCTTACAATACATAACCCAGAGCGGGATTCGTACCCCGATCTCCCACGTGACAAGCCAACGCTCTAACCACTGAGCCAAAGAAACGTTTCCCTGATGCAGTTGTCAGAGGTTGTATTTATACAATTATGGGAAGGTGTGCACTAGACTGTAACACTAGAAAATCACACTCCTGCTTCTTAGTATACATGTGTGAAAATGACAATTTATTAATGCAAAAACTGTTTGCTTCATCCACACCACAAAACCAAATTCATATGGTATGTAATAGTTTCTTTAAAAATTTGCTTTGCTGAATCAAAACAATACAAATACCAAATAATTACCTTTTTCAAAAAACCTGTTAGGATCCGATGCCATTCTTTCAAACTTTTCCAGTTTTACTAACAATGCTTCTCTTTTCAGAATCAGCTCTGTTACCTTTTCCCATTGTTCTATGGCCTGAAATGATAACAAAACACAACAACATGTAATCAATTCACTGACAGGTTTCTGTGTGAAAACATGTACCTGATACAACACTATTTTAAAGCTCATTTTAAGTTGAAAACCAACTCATTTACAATTACATCACATATCGAAAGGTCAAAGTGATGAGACACTCCTATTTTTTTCTCCTTTTAATCTAAATCAAACCAGAAACCACAACAGTGAAACAAGTGAATTAGAAAACCAGTATTTTAATATAAAGCTTTAAATATTGTAATGTCTAACTGACAATACTGGAAATAAACTTCAAAAGGTGAGAAATTCCCTGAATATACTGTTACTATTTAACTTAATCAGCTAATACAATGTTTGCAGTTATGGGCACACTGACCAATAACACTGATGGATGAAACAAGCAATTCTATTGGACAATGTCTTTGCCATAGGGATGACTCTGTATTATTAACATTTACCATTAAATAATCTGGTGTAAAATTTGCTTAGTATAAGTGAGAAACAAATGGAACAATCATTAGTCTGCCGTAAGACTAAGGTCATATCAATGTGTGTACCTCTGAGAGTTTCACATAGAAATCATTACAGCTGTATTTGATTGCCATGTCAAGCTTCAAACTGTCAGGCATCTCAAGTGATGTCCAAACTTTCTCCAGTCTATCTTGAGGCGTCAGTGGCGGTTCTCCTCCATCAGTCTGAAAACAGGATTTCTTTCCTTTTTTTTTATTTTTTTGATAAACTTGAGCATTGCTTTTCACCCTAATCAATAAGATTATTTTACTTTCACTGCATGCTGAGTTAGGGATATAAAAAATTAAAAAATCACATGGTCTGGTTGTCTGCCTATTAAATAAATTTTGTCATTAAATAAACATTTTAAAGTACAAAAAGCAGAGCAAAAATGTCAAAAAAAGATTCTGCTGAAAAATTTCAAACATTAACTGAAACATTTTTTTAAGTCTGTTTTAAAAAACTTTAGAGCTTCAATGTATCTGCGTTATGTATTTACCTCTGAAGATCGGTCGGTCTCTAGTTTACTTGCCGTCGTCATTGTTGTAACTTTTGATGCCCTAGACTGTGT
This sequence comes from Cyclina sinensis, assembly GCA_012932295.1. Classification (NCBI taxonomy): domain Eukaryota; kingdom Metazoa; phylum Mollusca; class Bivalvia; order Venerida; family Veneridae; genus Cyclina; species Cyclina sinensis. The sequence continues at coordinate 40,426,736 of JAAONU010000017.1, forward strand.
TAAATCCCTGAAATGATATGCTACAGTTAAAGACATCTTGTATGAATTCAAAAATAAACTTAGGCTTAAACACTATCTGCATGCAAACTATCACTCATATTTAATACTGAAATGATGAATGTCCTAGATTAGAACGATATTATATACCAAAAGGCAAGTGTTTGACCTGTTTTAACAAGCAGTTGATCTGGTTACATCTGGTTGCTCTATTGTTCATGGTTTATAACGCACTAAATATTTATACTACAAAAGGTACTATGCAGGGTCCTCACTTAAAACTGAGTAAAAAGACATAACTATTATATTTGTTAATGTAACTACTATGTCAGACAGAGCCTTTGGTTTATTGCTGCTTTAGACAATTATGCACACTTTTGTTTTCAACTCAAAGGTAAGTTCACAATTAAAGGTCTGAATTAATGCTGTGCCACACTTAAAAATGAAGTTCTGAAAAATATCATAATTAAATGTAAATACAATTGTCTTTAAGAACAGAACTGTAGTAATGAACGATTTTAATCAACTCACTGGCGAGACTTTTTAGCCGAATGCCTAGCAGCAGCCCTCTCCTGTAATGTTTTGGCTGACCGCTGAGTATCTGCCGATGTTGGAGGTTTTAAAGAACTCTCATCCTTCTCCTCTGAAACAGCAGATAATACATTAGAGCATAATTGTTAACAGTAATTTCATTTTATTTATATCTAAACTCTGTTTTTTGGTAACTAAATAAGTAAAATGAACATGAAGTTGTTCATTTTCAAAAAATAAAAAATCAACTGAAGACATCATACATATTTTAGTTCTTGATAAGTATATGTTTAAAAATGTTTTAAAACCTCATTTTCATATGAATAAATTGAACAGCTATCATAAACCCACTCAGCAAAATTATTTTTCATGTTAGGCACTTTAATAGCATTTGTTTAACAATCATGTAAATAAACCATTTACTTTTCAGGCACATTTTCTATAAATTTCTTATCATCTGTTTCTTTAAAAAGATGGTAAGTTTAGGACCAGTAACATCTGTTTCTTTAAAAAGATGGTAAGTTTAGGACCAGTAACATCTGTTTCTTTAAAAAGATGGTAAGTTTAGGACCAGTAACATCAAGAACATGTACCTTCAATGACAGGATCTTTACCCAATCCACCCAACATCACACTGTTAACATTCCAGAATCCTTCTTGATACTCGGCCTTTTGCTCTTGTAAAGCTTTCATTTTAATCTCTTTTTCTCTGTAGATATATATTTTAAATAAGTACACTGAACTATTCTCTGTCTATATGGAGTTTATCAATATATGGTGTCAAAAACTTGTTTTCACAAATTCCACTGAAGCCTCCATACAGTAGATCTTATACCTATCAAACATTAAGAGGCATGCAACTTACTCGTCTCAATTTTAAGACATTTTGACAAGAAATCTTACAAACTGCTTAATTTATGGTATAATGAATACCTGGTCTTAGGAAGCTGTAAAATTTTAGATTAATATCATTAGAATTCTGTACATTTTACGCAGAAAAATCACCGAATAAGAAGTTCACCAAAAACAGTCTAATAGTTAACAGCTGTTTTAGACATAGAAGAACAATTGAACAGGTATAGGACTAACTTTTCTAGAGTATGTTTACTGGAATGTGTTGTTCTGGACGGAGATCGTTTTACAGACAACATTCCTGCAGCACCAAGGCCAGATGTGTAGTGATGATGATGATGATGATGATGTGTTGGGCCTTCGTCCTCATCTTCGTCTTCTTCATCAGAATCATAGAAATGGAAAACTGCCGCCATATAGTCTGTCTCCTTTTATAAGAAAAAAAAACAAGTTGACAATATCCCAATACTTCACAACAATAAAAGCAAACTTGAAATACATATGTTTTTCTGTTTTTAATAAAACGTTTTTTTCAAAAAATTAAAAGTAGTTACTTTTTATTAAAGACAGTTTTACAGACTGATGGACATTCACAATACCTACTTCAGATATAAATACTACCTGGGTGGAGAGATATTTCATGTAATCGTCACTTGTTATTGTCGACTTCCACCATAACAACCAGGACGCGTATGTACGTGCCATCTTGTCCTGCACAAATGTTGGTATATCATCTTTTGTCAAGAGTTTGGACATTTTTGCTGGATTCCGTATTACTTCATGAACCTTGTCCATATTTGGCGTCTGAAAAGAATCACTGCATGTGTAAACAGAGGCTTGAAACAAAGTGATTTAAATCTATTAAATTTTAATTATTTCAACTGAAGTTCATGTTTTATTACCTAAATAATGTATGCAATGAGATTTGGAAAAGACTTAGAAAAAAAAAATTCCATATAAAATGGAGATAAATTATTTGTAAAGTGAAGTATTTAAAATCATGAACACTAAAAGTATTTCCTTTATGTTATATTATATCTTATTTGCCTAACTTCATAGATTCGTTTTTACTTAAAGTTTAAAGTCATAATTTCTGACAAGCTGGAAACAAAATTAATGAACATTGCATAGCTAAAAAGAAATTCACAGAGTAAAACAGATGATCTTGAATGTTGGTACGGATATTGTAAAGTATTTCATGAACATTGTCAGCAATGGAGTAAATGAGGAGTAAAATACTAGCAAAGGAATATTTTGCAGTATACAGGATAATGTGTTTAAACTGTGTGGTCTGTGATGTCATTTTATGGTAATTCAGAAAAAAAAACAACAAAGCACTATGTTTGAATCTGCAAGTATAAGTGTTCCATTTTCTAAGCAATTTTGACAGACTGCAGTGCATGCTAACAATAAAGGTGACATTATCTACAACTGTGACGATATGAATCAGAATTTGAATCTTTTTTTCTGTTCTTCAAGACAAGTAAGGAACTTGCCTGAAGGAAATAAAGCCATGGAAAGTGCTAACCTTTCCTCTTGGCATGCACTACAGATTGTCAAATTGGCTGGATAATGAAAAAAATATGCTTTTCTAAAGTTTGAATCCAGGTCTTTGTTAACAGTATTTTCTTTCTGTATTACCTAAAAATAACATCGCAGACCGTGTCATTTATACACACTGATCAGTAACAGTTTGTACTTGTAAGATATGCAAGCAGGAGGCATGAATATTCGTAAGCTAGATATTAAATATTTTAAAGAACAGTGAAACAGGGTATTAAAATTGTATATGCATCAACCTTATAGAAAGGCATTTAAAAACTTTACATGGTAAAGTGTTCAAAAATCAACAAGAGCACCACTGGGTGGAGCATTATATGCCCGAAGGGTGTTTTTTGTAAGTTTGATGCATTTGTGATATAAGGGAGGAAACCTTAGGGTTTTGAATTAAATGATTTGCTTTAAATTTTAAAGTTTTTGTTTCTGATTAATAATATTTTGATTTTTAACATTTTATAATTTTAATTTTAGAGTTTTATAGATCTTTAACATATCTGAATTTTAGGTTTTATAATTTGTGTAAATGTAAGTCTTTCAGAAGTAACGATGTTCATGCTGTGATGCATGGTTATCAAGTAATTGTGCAGAAACATTGATTGTTCAGCTGATTGTCACCTTGACCTTTTATGTACTTACCCTGATCAGTGGTCATGTAATCAATGATGGCAATCATCCTAAGAGGTTTGAAGTCTGTATGGGATGTAGTTGCCAAGTTATACAGCAGAAATGCTTTTCAGTGTTTAGGTCATTGTGACCTTTACATCTGACCCACTGATCTTAAGATGTAATCCATATATGAAGTTTGAAGTCTGTATGACAAATCGTTATAAAGTTTTACAACGGAAACAATTTTCAGCGCTTAGGTCACTGTGATTTTGACCTACTGACCCCAAAATCAATAGGGCTCATTCACTCAATGTGTTCAACCACTATATGAATCTCTACAACAAATGGTTGTCGAGTTACATAGTGTAAATGATTCTAAACATTTAGGTCACTGTGACCTTGACCTTTGACATACTGACCCCAAAATGTATAGGGGTCATCCACTTAAAGTGTGCAATCATGATATAAAGTTTGAAGTCTCTACAACAAATGATTGTCAAGTTACATGGCGGAAATGGTTTTCAATGTTAAGGTCTATGTGACCTTGACCTTTGAGCTACTGACTCTAAAATCAATAGGGGTCATTCACTCAGTGTGGGCAATGATCACATGAAGGTAAAAGACTGTAGCCCAAAGAGTACTCAAATTATTCTCTAAAAACCAAATTGCTAACAGACGGATGGACAGATGCCCAGGACCATAACATAATATGCCCCTTCGGGCATAAAACAATCCAAAAGTACTTCAGTAAATTAGTTTGATATGTTGCTACCTTAAACATAAGCAATGATAACCAACAGAAATCTTTATTTAAATTTACACTATAGACAAGCTTAGGGGAAGATGACTATGCCTTTCATCACAACAACATATAAATAGAATACTAAGAAGTGAAATAAAATAAGACAAAATAAGCATGCAATGCAATAACATAAAAACAAAGTAAACTAACGGGAAAACTTCAGTCCTGTAAAATGTGCATATAAAATCAAAAACAACTGTCAAGCAGTTCCATAACCTTAAAACTAAACAGACTGAAGGTTATTAAACAAAAAAAAATAAAGAAATTTATATAATACACCACAAAAAGCACACACTCAGGATAGTCTCAATACACAAACTCAATTCAAGCATGTGGTGTAGATGTGTCTGCTGACACATTTCAGTGAAATACATACAAACTAAAGTTCAAAACAAGTATATTCACATTCTATTATAATAAAATCACAAACTATAGGTAATGCTAAAAATCTGACCGCAGATTTGTAAGTCCAAAATATCTCGATCAGCATCAGTTCAACTTTTGTCAGGAAGTAAAGAAAAGAAAGCGGGAAAACAAAATACACTGATCTTAACCCTGAACATGCTGAAATTTTGTAATGGATTTGCCCAGCTTTGAATTTGGAACAGTCCATTCAAAGTTCAAGGGATTTCAATATCAAAATACAAAAATGGAGCTACCAACAGTATAGAGCCTTGTCAGACTGCACGGATGTGCAGGCTGGCCTGGGTCTATACTGGTGGCAAAAGCAAATCACTTTCCGTTCCAGCAGATTAAGGGTTCAGCATAAATTCTTTAATACATTTGCAGACATGCTTTCTAGTGCTGAAGGCACAATTTTAAATGCAGTACATATTAACTTTGAAAGAATTACAAGGGAAAATGTAAACAAAAAGTGCCAGTGATAATAGTAAGAGTTCTTATATGAGAGGCAGGACAATCTTTGATCTTCACTGGTGCATTATGTGTGGTCAAATTATCAGCATTCAACATTCTATACACTGAGGATCATATTGCATTACGGTATAGTGCAACATAAAACTAATGTGTCAACCATACTTACAATAATAGGTATTAGTTCAAACTATAGTAACAACAAAAACAACACAGTTATGGCATGATCAAGTGTACCCTACAAAATTTCCTTCACAGTTATGGCATGATCAAGTGTACCCTACAAAATTTCTTTCACAGTTATTGCATGATCAAGTGTACCCAGAACATTTCTTTCACAGTTATGGCATGATCAAGTGTACCCTACAAAATTTCCTTCACAGTTATGGCATGATCAAGTGTACCCTACATTATTTCTTTCACAGTTATGGCATGATCAAGTGTACACTACAACATTTTTTCACAGTTATGGCATGATCAAATGTGCCCTACAACATTTCTTTCACAGTTATGGCATGATCAAGTGTGCCCTACAACATTTCTTTCACAGTTATGGCATGATCAAGTGTAACCTACAACATTTCTTTCACAGTTATGGCATGATCAAGTGTACCCTACAACATTTCTTTCACAGTTATGGCATGATCAAGTGTGCCCTACAACATTTCTTTCACAGTTATGGCATGATCAAGTGTGCCCTACAACATTTCTTTCACAGTTATGGCATGATCAAGTGTACCCTACAACATTTCTTTCACAGTTATGGCATGATCAAGTGTGCCCTACAACATTTCTTTCACAGTTATGGCATGATCAAGTGCAACCTACAACATTTCTTTCACAGTTATGGGCTGATCAAGTGTGCCCTACAACATTTTTTCCACAGTTATGGCATGATCAAGTGTACCCTACAACATCTCATTCAACAAATGAATATCTGTCCATGCAAAATCAGACCATTGGAGCTTTGCATCATATAGATGATGTTGTGTGCTGTCTCTCAAACTTAAACCAATAATGCTATCTTCTATGTTTAAGTATAGTTAAGAACTGAAATTTGCATTACTACAAATATGATTTATTGTTTCTTTTGATGAAAACTAGAAAGAATTGTAACACCTGATGCATATAAGTGTTACCATAGAATGATACTGAAAACTAATATGATTTATTAGCTTGAAAATGTTTGGAAAAAATCAACATAAAAATAGCATCTGCAAACATGAGGTTTTAACCACTGGAATAAGATTGTCACATACCGTCTATCAACAGAGCTAAACATTTTACTGGTAATAATAATTTTCTCAGTAAAACTCGGAATCTTTCTTCATTTACAATTGAATGTAATTAATAATAAGAGTAGTTGTCAAGATCTTGCTAATATGTCTTTCATGTACACAATGCAATAACATTTATGGTCATAAACAACAAATATATTACAGGATGCCTGAAAATACAGAAATAGAAACAATACCGGTAGCTGAGTGACATTTTTAACAATACACACATTACCAAGATAAAAAAATTTACCCATACTATGCCGGCTTGTGAGAGATAACATAGTTGATGATATTAATGAAAAAACAAAAGGCAGCATTCAATAAAAAAATTACAGAAAGGTGATCATGTGTCATAATAACTTATAATACATGTTTTGTCTTTACTATTCATAAAGGCTCTATCTTTCATGTGTGTTTGAACCTGAACCTGAAAACATTTTACTGGTTGTGATTAAAAGAAAAAAAGGTATTTCTGCAAAAGCCAAGAGTGACTTTGCATTAAAACATTTGACTATAATCAATCATACAATAAAGTCAGTACTGGACCCACTCTTCAAGGCTAGACAGTCCTTTACCTGTAAATAAGAAACAATTACAAAAGATATATACAAAGTCATCGTCGGAACCCACGTTCGATCCATTCCGTTTCACTCTATTTATCTACCGTGGGACAATTGGCTGGTAAAATTTCGTACTCATGAATAATTCATTACCTGCTTTCACTGGTTTCCGTAAGATTTCCCTTGCGGAATCTCAGCCAGTGAAATTACTTGTTACAATTTGCCTTCCGCACCTATGTTTAAATCCTGGGAAATACGTCTATTTTAAGTAACTTGTCATTATGCCTACTCTCCACACTGAAGAGTGTTTATTTGTAATGCGGCATCTCATTCGACGAAGAGTTACATCACTTTGCTTATAAATATTCATGAAAATGAATAATCAGCAGTCAATTATCCCACGGTACATAATGTAGTTGTGCGGAATATGTACCGGGGGTCACCGACGATGATACAAAGTGTACCAGTACTTTTCTACAATGAGTTTCATCCCGATGTTAGCAATTTCTTTTGAAGTTTACTATGTCTTTATATAGACTGCATCACACACCAAATGTTACAGACACTGTGAACTTTTATGACAGCAACATCGTAATTATAATTACGCAAATCAATCTGAAATGAATAAGCTGTATGTTAATGCTCAAACAACTCAATGCTTTTAGCAACTGAAATAACTAAGCATTCATCAATACACAATTTTGTTAGACTTAATTGTAAAAGACTGGATCAAACAAAGCAGTATCAAACAATTCCATTAGAAATTAGATGTCATCAGTTCCATATATATAATGCACTCATTTGCAAATATTTTACCATCTCTAACAGCTCTTGTATGGGGGTCTGAAATAAATCACATCTTTAATGTTTGGAAAAATGTAAAAAAAAAATAATACACAAATAAATTTTATGCAAGCTACAGCTATACACATTCTTGACACTTCAGGATGAAAATATTTTCCAAGCTAAGGCTACCTGTAAACAGCTTCTGAACAATAGACAAGACTGTATTTTGTTTACTAAAAATTTGGTTAAGTAAAGTTACTTAATAAAAAAAAAGGACTTTGTATAACATAAAAATGAATTACAGGCAAGGGCATAGTTAGTAAAGCATACTTTGTTTTAATTTTGCTGTTATATATAAAATATTAAGTGAGCAGTAAAATGCCAAAGCATACGGGAAAAAAGCTGTTAACTAACAAATGTGACCTTTAAAATGAACTTGCAAAGTAAGCAACAGAAATTTGACATAACAGCTAGATATCAAAATCATGAATTCATTATCATTCATTCAACTGCAGCTGTAATAAATGAATTTGTAAGTCCCAGGATGAAGTATTTGCTCATAAAAAAGAGGGATCTTTCTTTAATTATTTTGTAAGTACAGCCTAGCTTGTCAAGAAATGTTAGTCCCCTCATCAAACAGACACTGACATATTTGAAATGCTTTCAAAGGCTTTTAATAAGAATATGATAATGCTGTTAAAATGAATTAATATTACAATATTGGGTAACAAGCAAAGGATCAAAATATTCAACTAAAAATTGGCATGTTAAAACATTTTTTGCATGATCATTAGATTATTCAATACAGGTTTGATTATGAAATTAGAAGGTAATGTTAGAATATGCTTGCAGTATAAACCAGCGGCAATTACCAGGTGAAGTAAGTCTTCTAGATTGCTCTGAAAATAAGAAGTATTGCATTAGCAAACTATACAATTATTACAATACTACACGTCTTTGACTATTGCAATACAGCTAGAGTATCAGTCTCAAGAAGTATTGCATTAGCAATCTATACTTATTACAATACTACATTACTATCATTATTGCAATGCAGCTAGAGTATCAGTCTGAAAATAAGAAGTATTGCAATAGCAAACTATACAATTATTACAATACTACATTACTATGATTATTGCAATGCAGCTAGAGTATCAGTCTGAAAATAAGAAGTATTGCAATAGCAAACTATACAATTATTACAATACTACATGTCTTTGACTTATATCTTTGACTATTACAATAAAACTACATGTACCCAATCTCATTAAAATCATATCCGTACTGACGCTCCACTATTACGGATGGTAGAGGAGCACAAATTAGGATATGATTTTAATGAGATTGACATGTACCATAATTTTAAGTCTTTTTCTCTTTTTCAGTTAAAACAATTGAAGCATATTTCAAAACACATTTTATATGATATTTTTTTCTCCTTAGCAATATAAACAAAAAGTTACGCTCTGTCAACCTTGACAGAGCTCTACACACTTCAATTTAATAATAACAAATTACACATTAGTAACGTCTTTATTTAATGAGGCTTACGCATTCGGTTTCCCGATATTCTATGCTGGCCTCAACATAATATAGTTTTATACAGTCAACATATATATACAGTATATACATACACACATTAATCACTTAGCAACTATCTATTTACTAAATTAATGTCTTTTTACACTCTACCTTTAATCATAATTTAAGAAATGGTTTTTCTATAGATAACAATAATGAAAACAATTTAAAATCAGAAATCATCTAGTTCATTTAATATTTCAGAAATTGTTCTAGATATTAATTTAAGGGATGCAACTGAATGACATGCATAAAAAGATGTTACAAAACCAGTTTCATAATGAGGATTTTAGAGTTAATTGGTTTTATTCATAAACTATCAGGAAAAAATAACATGGGTATCACTCAGAAAGGAGATGGAATAGCAACAAATAATCCCCTCTAAATGAATCTGACAATGAACTTTTAATTATGAAGCAACCAACCTAATAATTTCATACAATGGTACATGTTATATAACTGTGATGCAGTTATTTGATTAAAACAGATTTAGAAATATTTTGATATTTTATGAAGATACTTAATAAATGAAGATTTCAACACATCAGAATTGTTAATGTAAATCTGAAGTTCATGCTCAATATAAAAATTTGGAGAAAAAAAAACAACAACTTTTTGGTGATGGTGTCCTTCAAAATTACCAAAAACCGATAAAATCTTCACCTGACCTTGACATTAGTTTGGTGGCCTTATACTATGGTAAAACCTTCTTTAATTATGCTGACTCACTGTGGTCACCAGAACCAGTATATCAGCTGTTTGTAAACCAAGCAAATATCATTCACAACCTGTTTCTGTATCTAGCATATTGCTCTATGTTCCTGCCTTTTTACCGTTTCCATCTATCTTATTGCTTGATATACTATGAAGGATGCAAGCAAAGCTGTTTTTCAAGAAACAAAGCCTTAAGATGCATGTACATTTCACATTGCTCTGCTGCTTGCTGACAGGACAAGCAATAGGTCAAATCCATGCAACTCACATACAATGTACTGTTTCTTGAATGAAATAAAAACCAGTACTACATTTGGGACAAGGTGATTCCAGACTATTATCATAGAAACTATATGCATGTATATGCTACTGCAAATGAGCGTGTCACTAGGTTACTAGAAAAGGGCCAGTTTAAGATGTAAGTAAAATTAGAGGCATTATTAATAATCATGATGTGTGTCGGTTTGCTACTGTTGGCTTTACACCAACTTGTAACCATGTTTTCTTAAGTAAATAAATCTTTGCTTCTGTCCATGTCATAAAAAAACAACATAGAACATTACTTCAATTTTCGAAGATATCTTATTTAAGTATAGGGTAAGCATTAGCAACAAACAAGACTGGAGTATAATTATTTAACAAGGCTGAAATGCATTAACACTGTAATTTGGCATGCAAAAATTTCAATAGCAACTTTACAATACATACCTCTCCAAACTAAATTTAACATATACAATATCTTGTATACATATTTTTTTTACTTGTAAAAACATTTATTTTGTTACTTGAATATAAATTTTTAACTTCCGGTTTGACAAATACTGACAGTCTGTACTGAAAAGTGAGGTTACAAGGTTTAGAATCAGGTTTTTCAGAATATTTCTTCGATACATATCGATCAAATCATAACACTTGCAACCATCTTATGTCATGAAAAGCACACTTTCCTAGTTTAATGTTACATTGACCTTGAACTGGTGGAAACGTTTTTTCATACACTGATACCGGCAGAGACTTCCCTGGCTCTTCTCTAGAATGGCTAGTCTAAGTAAATATTAAGCATTACAACTATAGACTATAGCTATATGCGATTGAACCATTCATGATAAAATATACTACACAATGTACTTCAAAAACATTTTCAGGTCCCTTTAGAATTATTTTCTAGGGAAGAAAGATGTAATACATTGAACAAATGATCAGGCGGCTGATTTGAAGAATCATCTCTAGCTTAATTCTCGTCAGCTGTAATAACAGAAGACTACTACTGCTAAAAGTTACAAATCTCAACCTGTAAGATGACAAATACATGTAAAGCTCCTATGAAAAAGAACATTTTGAAAGGAAAAGCAAATATACTTACAAGTGGAGCAAAAACATCCTCCCCTTGGAAATTCTTTGGTGGATTATTTGGTCTGAAAAATAAAGGAAACTAGATACATACTTTTGTATATTTCAGTGGTAATGTTTTTCCTTAGTTTAATGCTATTTTAAAAGTCTGAGTCACATCAGTCAAGCAGTTTACCTAACCAGTTCTGTTTCTGGAATGAACAATAACAAACTCCCATTCTCCATTAGAAACTACCAACTTTCTTATATACATGATTGTGTACTTTTTTTATGAATATCTACTCTAAAGAACTATATTGTGTAAAGTAAATCCATCCAACAAAAACAACTCCTGATAGTTACTCCGAATACTGTAATTATTTGAACATTTATAAATCAATCAGTCTCCTACATTGCACTGTATGAATTCATTCTTCCTGAAGATACTATACTATACAGCTGTCAGCTCTTCATCAACGAACAACTAACTATCCTGTACAGTCGTCAGCTCTTCCTCAAAGAACAACTAACTATCCTGTACAGTTGTCAGCTCTTCCTCAAGGAACAACTAACTATCCTGTATAGTTGTCAGTTGTTTCTCAAGGAACAACTAACTATCCTGTATAGTCATCAGCTCTTCATCAAGGAACAACTAACTATCCTGTACAGTCGTCAGCTCTTCATCAAGGAACAACTAACTATCCTGTATAGTCATCAGTTCTTCATCAAGGAAACACTAACTATCCTGTATAGTCATCAGCTCTTCCTCAAGGAATAATTAACTATCCTGATACTTGTCAGTTCTTCATCAAGGAACAACTAACTATCCTGTATAGTCATCAGTTCTTCATCAAGGAATAACTAACTATCCTGTATAGTTGTCAGTTCTTCATCAAGGAACAACAAACTATCCTGTAGAGTTGTCAGCTCTTCATCAAGGAACAACTAACTATCCTGTATATTCATCAGCTCTTCATCAAGGAACAACTAACTATTCTGTACAGTCGTCAGCTCTTCCTCAAGGAACAACTTACTATCCTGTATAGTCATCAGTTCTTCCTCAAGGAACAACTAACTATCCTGTATAGCTGTCAGCTCTTCCTCAAGGAACAACTTACTATCCTGTATAGTCATCAGTTCTTCATCAAGGAATAACTAACTATCCTGTAGAGTTGTCAGCTCTTCCTCAAGGAACAACTAACTATCCTGTATAGTTGTCAGTTGTTTTTTAAGGAACAACTAACTATCCTGTACAGTCATCAGCTCTTCATCAAGGAACAACATACTATCCTGTACAGTCATCAGCTCTCATCAAGGAACAACTAACTATCCTGTATAGTCATTAGCTCTTCCTCATGGAACAACTAACTATCCTGTAAAGTTGTCAGCTCTTCATCAAGGAACAACTTATCTTCCTGTATAGTCATCAGCTCTTCCTCAAGAAACAACTAACTATCCTGTATAGTCATCAGCTCTTCCTCAAGAAACAACTAACTATCCTGTATAGTCATCAGCTCTTCCTCAAGGAACAACTAACTATTCTGTACAGTCGTCAGCTCTTCATCAAGGAACAACTAACTATCCTGTATAGTCATCAGCTCTTCCTCAAGGAACAACTAACTATCCTGTATAGCTGTCAGCTCTTCCTCAAGGAACAACTAACTATCCTGTATAGTCATCAGTTCTTCATCAAGGAATAACTAACTATCCTGTAGAGTTGTCAGCTCTTCCTCAAGGTTCAACTAACTATCCTGTATAGTCATCAGTTCTTCATCAAGGAATAACTAACTATCCTGTAGAGTTGTCAGCTCTTCCTCAAGGTTCAACTAACTATCCTGTATAGTTGTCAGTTGTTTCTTAAGGAACAACTAACTATCCTGTACAGTCATCAGCTCTTCATCAAGGAACAACTTACTATCCTGTACAGTCATCAGCTCTCATCAATGAACAACATACCATCCTGTATAGTCATCAGCTCTTCTTCAAGGAACAACTAACTATCCTGTACAGTTGTCAGCTCTTCATCAAGGAACAACTTATTTTCCTGTATAGTCATCAGCTCTTCCTCAAGAAACAACTAACTATCCTGTATAGTCATCAGCTCTTCCTCAAGAAACAACTAACTATCCTGTATAGTCATCAGGTCTTCCTCAAGGAACAACTAACTATCCTGTATAGTTGTCAGTTCTTCATCAAGGAACAACTAACTATCCTGTATAGTCATCAGTTCTTCCTCAAGGAACAACTAACTATCCTGTACAGTTGTCAGCTCTTCATCAAGGAACAACTTATTTTCCTGTATAGTCATCAGCTCTTCCTCAAGAAACAACTAACTATCCTGTATAGTCATCAGCTCTTCCTCAAGAAACAACTAACTATCCTGTATAGTCATCAGGTCTTCCTCAAGGAACAACTAACTATCCTGTATAGTTGTCAGTTCTTCATCAAGGAACAACTAACTATCCTGTATAGTCATCAGTTCTTCTTCTAAGGAACAACTAACTATCCTGTATAGTCATCAGCTCTTCATCAAGGAACAACTAACTATCCTGTATAGTTGTCAGTTCTTCATCAAGGAACAACTAACTATCCTGTATAGTCATCAGCTCCATCAAGGAACAACTAACTATCCTGTAAAGTCGTCAGCTCTTCATCAAGGAACAACTAACTATCCTGTACAGTCGTCAGCTCTTCATCAAGGAACAACTTACTATCCTGTATAGTCATCAGCTCTTCCTCAAGGAACAACTAACTATCCTGTATAACTGTCAGCTCTTCCTCAAGGAACAACTAACTATCCTGTATAGTCATCAGTTCTTCATCAAGGAATAACTAACTATCCTGTAGAGTTGTCAGCTCTTCCTCAAGAAACAACTAACTATCCTGTATAGTTGTCAGTTGTTTCTTAAGGAACAACTAACTATCCTGTACAGTCATCAGCTCTTCATCAAGGAACAACTTACTATCCTGTACAGTCAACAGCTCTTCATCAAGGAACAACTAACTATCCTGTATAGTCGTCAGCTCTTCATCAAGGAACAACTAACTATCCTGTATAGTCATCAGCTCTTCCTCAAGAAACAACTAACTATCCTGTATAATCATCAGCTCTTCCTCAAGGAACAACTTACTATCCTGTATAGTCATCAGTTCTTCATCAAGGAATAACTAACTATCCTGTAGAGTTGTCAGCTCTTCCTCAAGAAACAACTAACTATCCTGTATAGTCATCAGTTCTTCATCAAGGAATAACTAACTATCCTGTAGAGTTGTCACTTCTTCCTCAAGGTTCAACTAACTATCCTGTATAGTTGTCAGTTGTTTCTTAAGGAACAACTAACTATCCTGTACAGTCATCAGCTCTTCATCAAGGAACAACTTACTATCCTGTACAGTCATCAGCTCTCATCAAGGAACAACATACTATCCTGTATAGTCATCAGCTCTTCCTCAAGGAACAACTAACTATCCTGTACAGTTGTCAGCTCTTCATCAAGGAACAACTTATTTTCATGTATAGTCATCAGCTCTTCCTCAAGAAACAACTAACTATCCTGTATAGTCATCAGCTCTTCCTCAAGAAACAACAAACTATCCTGTATAGTCATCAGGTCTTCCTCAAGGAACAACTAACTATCCTGTATAGTTGTCAGTTCTTCATCAAGGAACAACTAACTATCCTGTATAGTCATCAGTTCTTCCTCAAGGAACAACTAACTATCCTGTATAGTCATCAGCTCTTCATCAAGGAACAACTAACTATCCTGTATAATTGTCAGTTCTTCATCAAGGAACAACTAACTATCCTGTATAGTCATCAGCTCCATCAAGGAACAACTAACTATCCTGTAAAGTCGTCAGCTCTTCCTCAAGGAACAACTAACTATCCTGTATAGTCATCAGCTCTTCCTCAAGGAACAACTAACTATCCTGTATAGTCATCAGCTCTTCCTCAAGGAACAACTAACTATCCTGTATAATCATCAGCTCTTCCTCAAGGAACAACTAACTATCCTGTATAGTTGTCAGTTCTTCATCAAGAAACAACTAACTATCCTGTATAATCATCAGTTCTTCATCAAGGAACAACATACTATCCTGTATAGTTGTTAGTTCTTCATCAAGGAACAACTAACTATCCTGTATAGTTGTCAGTTCTTCATCAATGAACAACTTACTATCCTGTATAGTCATCAGCTCTTCATCAAGGAACAACTAACTATCCTGTACAGTCGTCAGCTCTTCATAAAGGAACAACTAACTATCCTGTATAGTCATCAGCTCTTCCTCAAGGAATAACTAACTATCCTGTATTGTCATCAGTTCTTCATCAAGGAACAACTAACTATCCTGTATAGTCATCAGCTCTTCATCAAGGAACAACTAACTATCCTGTATAGTCATCAGTTCTTCATCAAGGAATAACTAACTATCCTGTATAGTCATCAGCTCTTCCTCAAGGAACAACTAACTATCCTGTATAGCTGTCAGCTCTTCCTCAAGGAACAACTAACTGTCCTGTATAGTCATCAGTTCTTCATCAAGGAATAACTAACTATCCTGTAGAGTTGTCAGCTCTTCCTCAAGGAACAACTAACTATCCTGTATAGTTGTCAGTTGTTTCTTAAGGAACAACTAACTATCCTGTATAGTCATCAGCTTTTCATCAAGGAACAACTTACTATCCTGTATAGTCATCAGCTCTTCATCAAGGAACAACTAACTATCCTGTATAGTTGTCAGTTGTTTCTTAAGGAACAACGAACTATTCTGTAGAGTCGTCAGCCCTTCATCAAGGAATAACTAACTATCTTGTTTAGTATGTACAAATCTGTCCAATATATAAACAGGGTTTCCACTGGCCAATTTTATTTTTTCACCAATGGGGAGGGTTCCGGGAGGGAGCTCCCTCCCAGCTGTTGAAATTTTCAATTTCTCATTTTTAAAGACCCTATTATGAATAATTTAAGGCATTAAGGCATTTTAAAATGATAAATCTAATATTTTTCTGACTTTAATTTTCTAAAATCTACACACATCATATCAACAAATAATAACTTATTTATCATAATCAGGTCTCAAACTGGCTTAAATAAATAATAGCCAGTATTTTTAATTTAAAAAAATGATAGCCAAAAGTTCAGATATATTGATACCTCCACTTTTTTCTTAGATCTACATAAAACCATGGCTTTAATTAGAATTAAAGATGTGAATTAGAACAAAATATAAATGTTATATCTTAGAAAGACTGCATAACAATAATAATGATTCATTCTACCTTCACTTAATGCTTGAGTATAATTGCAATGTTTAAATCTCAATCAAACATCTTGTATATCATCAATATGGGCATGTAGACCTACACTGTTCTTCTTTCTTTTCTTGGTATAGATCTGCACGAATTCTAGGTTTGGTTGGAAAGCAATATAAGGATTTCCAGGGTGGGGGGGGGGGGATCCTCAACACATTTTCCACTGACTCTGTTACCAGATCATTTTTTCATTTGTTCTTTTCAAATTGTTTCAACTATTAGTATAACCACTGTCACTTTCCACATTTCACACAGAACAGGGTTAGGTCATAATATAAGGGCTCCCATATTAGCGTATAGAAATTAAACTTGCAGACATTCACAAAATGCAGCCCTTTTTTCTGAATCACTTACTGAAAAATGGCATCATCACCAATGTTCTTATATTTTTTTGTCTTTGTACTAAAGATTTTTAAACAGAACATTGCTTCTTTTCGTTTTTAATAATTATAAAAGAATCGGAGTAGCAAAAATATTGACAATTGAAAAATTTTCTGTTTTCTGCAGAAATATACATAATTTTGGTTGTTCTATCTTAAATTGTGTGGGAGTAAATACTTTTTAATTATTTTAACATTGTTTTCCACTGGCAATGTAATCAAACAAATTTCAAAATTTGCAATTTCGGCAAGTAATTCTCCCAACATGTGACAGACAAATTGGCGACAATAAGGTCATATTGACATGTAATCGCCGTGGGGAGTAACACTTTCACAACTTTCATCTGGATTTATCAATCAATTAGGGCATTTTTTTTAAAATATACATCCGAAAAATAATGTTTTTATGCTTTTTTTCCCGCCACTTCCAAATATTTTTTCGCCATTTGCGGAATTGGCGAATTGCAGCGGAAACCCTGTATAAAAGAGCTATGTAATAACTAAGTTCGAAAGATGACAAATAAGTTAGAAATCAAGTGATCTCCAAAATCTTTTATCTGGAAATTTTGCTTAAAATGTATTAGTTGTATAATTACTAAATGCACTATGTCTTACGTTTTCACCCACTGTTTTGGGTCCATCTCTCCCCATGGTGGTTTGGTGTGGTCCTTTATAAATGCTGGGTTGATGACCCTGTCTGAACGTTTTCTCACAAGGGAAGCCGATGCCATTGTGCCAGTCATGTTCACAGACCCTGCTGCAGGCACAACAGACACATCCTGGAAACAATGCTATAGTTATTTAGTGATTTGTGTCATTTTAAGTTCAGTATTTATGCTTACTTTTCATGTTTAACATTACCTGTTAAAGAGGAGCTAAAAATTCTGTTTGCTTGTGACTGTATTATTTTCTGATTCAAAAAAGCTTTTTTTTCAAATGAAGTTAAACCAATGGAGCCAGTGTGTAATGTGATATATTTCTTGATAAATGTATCAAGTAGCAATATTGTCTTATCATGCATAACTTTTTTATGACATACATGTAAAATTTCAAATTTCTGTTTAATATTGGCATTCATATGTCAAACTCTAACCTCCTTAATAGCAAATGTCCAAAGGTAAGATTTTACTATTGCCAAGCATGAATACCTAGGTGACATGACTGAGATATAGCTTTGCTGCTACATAAACCAAAAAAAAGATTTTATATACAGCCCACTTCTAAAACAAGAAAGACAAATGTGACATTGTCACAAAATACGCCCCTCTTTGTGTGACCCTTACCTTGGCCACAGGAACCTGAATTTTGAGTGCGACATTCCGCCTTACAATGGTCAACATTTGTGCCAAGTTATATTAAAATCTCTCAATACATGTAGAAGTTTTGCTCCAGACAAGAGTGTTCCACTGACTTCTAGGTGGGACCTTGACCTTTGACCTAGAGACCTGGTTTATGCGCACAACACTACATTTCATGATGGTGAACTTTTGTATCAAGTAATACTAAAATACCTCCATGCATGTAGAGGATATGATCCGGACAAAATCTGGACATTTCATCATCTCTAGTGACCTTGACCTTGCATATATGGACCAGGATTATGCGTGCAATGCTCAGTCTCATGATTCCTCCACTCAATTCATGATGACAAAATGGTCCATACTCACATTTTCATATTTTTATCTTACTTTTGACTGTGACCTTGCCTTTGGCTGCAGGGACCTGAATTCCACCTCACAATGATGAACATTTATACCAAGTTATATTAAAATCCCTCAATGCATGTAGAAGTTTTTCTCCAGACAAGCATTTTTCTCTGACTTCTAAGTGTGACCATGACCTTTGACTCAGAGACCTGGTTCATGCATGCAACACTACCCCACATGATGGTTAACACTGGTACCAACTATCATTAAAATCCATCCATGCACATTGAAGATATGCTCCGGACAAAACTGGACACTGCCTGCCCGCCCGCTCACCATGGGCATTCCATAATATGTCCCGTTTTTCAAATGGGCGTATAAAAAAACAGATAAATGCTGGTATCTGGTCTGACCAAATTGTTGTAAAACAACCATTTACTTACATCATCCAACTCTAGATGCTGACTTGGTATAGTCCTCATAATCTCATGGTACACTTCCTTGATCTCATCACCAAGGAACAAGTTTCTGTCTAACTGCTTCACAGTGGCTGCATCAATCTATAATAAACAATTTACCTCACTTGTTAAAGCAAGTATTTTGCCTTTGTATTTGCCAGGTACTCTCTGACACTCATGGAAGATTTCAATGACAAAACAGTTATGAAAAGAAAACAGACTGGTCTAAGGTTTGCACTGAAAATGACTTGTTCTAAGCTAAAAAGAACAAAGCAAAAGAAAATACTCTCAGACATCAACATGTGACATTTGACAAGAACCACTTAACATCATGAAGAAGTTAAGATAACTTAAAGACACAGTTTTTGCAGCTTAGAAGAATCTAACAAGCAGGAAAAAGCTAGTGATTCTGTACCTTTCATATTATCATGGTGGCTCCTAAATTATCAAGGAAAGGCTGTACAATCTAGCCAAAATATGTACAAACAAAAACTCGTATGCTTAAATGACTTAGAATCATAGATGGCTAAAACAGCTTCTCTACAACAGCAAATCCAGTAGAACCTATTCTTTTAAACTGACCTATCTTTTGAAAATACTGGAGATATGTTTGTTTCTATTTGAATTATAACACCAGTTTCAACATCTTTTTGGATATATCCTGGCAGTAAGCCCACTTAACTAAAGTTCCTTGGTATACAATCCGTTTACTAAACAATCTCTCTTCGTGTGACTGACTGCTTCCTCACTTGAATCAGCAGTGAGGGAAAAATATCTTTAGACACATTGTCCTAGATCAATTATCATCTTAACCGGCCTTGGTTGGGTTTTGAACCTAGAACCCCACGACTGACAAATTTGTGCTTTACCAGCTAAGCTTGCCAGTTGCAAATACTGAAGACTCTAACCCATTTAATAAAACTTGCTGGATAGTTTATGAATGTACTTGCCTCTTCAAGTAAATCATTGTAGACTGTTGCAAACCTGTCCAGGGTAATTGATGACATACAAACCCGTTCTGACACCCTGATGTCTGAGGCTCGAACCTCCATCTAGAAAGAAAATTATGTAAGTGTTAGTATGCCATGACAAACAGGACTGATGTTTTACATCACATAATCTAACACTGGTGACATATATGTTGTTTTACAATCAATATGTGTCACAGACAGAAAAACTACCTGATAAAACCTGCACAGACTAAGACAAGCCAAACAGTATGTGCAACAATAAAGGTACCATAGAACTTTCATGATGTGCGAGTAAAAGAAATAGAATTTCAACAGATAACATGTCTACACAATCTGAAACAAATTTGTAACTTTCTACTCTACCTAATGACATCAAGCATGTGTAACTAAATGTCGTTACTCAGTTTTTCCTCCACTGGGAAGCAATGGCAAAAAAATATCAAAATGCAAGTTTCTAACATTATTTTCAGAAGCCTATTATAATCAACAAGAAGACACTGAATAAATAAGTCTTCTTTGTAACTCAGGAGAAGGTGTTTAAAAATCATTTTCTTAAAAAAAAAAAACAACAACAAAAGACAACTGAAGACAAAAATTCATACCTGATTAGGAAGCTTGGTTTTCACAACAGAAGGCTGGGGATGTTTGGGTTCTCTCAAAGGTATACTGGAAAGTTGACAAATTTTGACAATCATGAGTATAAGTCCTTTTGTTATCAATTCTTTAATACAGCTTATAAATAGAATAATCCCAAAATATATTAACGGTAGGAAACTTTAAGTTCAGCACTGTAAAATGTACACTGGTAAAATGCTAGGGATATATTTTTAGAGTTTTAGTAGTTTATCTATTAGTAAATACCTCTTCTGTTCATGGTCTTTCTGTTCTTTTTCTTTAAGTTCTGCAAGTTTCTCCTCAAGAACTTCCTTGCCGACCATCATGTTTGTAACTTGTAGTTATGGCCTGCAATTAAATTAAAAACATAACGAAAATTTGCTTTGCAATTCATTTCTCTTGACAACTTACATGTATGTCAACAATTTAAAGTTTTAAACTAGCCATGTGCAATTTTGAAGTGAATTTTTTTAACAAAAAGCAGAAAAAACATGATATTACTCATTTAAGAACTATAATCGCTGTTATCAAAATATATATACTAACCTGAAGAAGAGGGGGCATATCCTCTTCTGATTTTTTCTCATCCTCTGACTTGCCAATTAGTTTCTGTAGATCATGTGAGATGTACTCTCTCGAACCAGGCTTGGGCCTCTTGCTGGCTTTAGTTTCCACCTCCTGAAATTGACAAGAATATGCTGGAGAAAACATTCAAAATTTTCCTGGCCTACTGACTTGTTATATTTAAAAAAAAAACATTTTATTTTGTAAACATCCTACATGTATAATAAGCTATGAAAACAGCTACTTACATCTACAATCCTGTCATTTTCTCCTTGTAAGAGTTGTATTTCTTGTTGTTCTAGCTTATCTACTCTGACTTTTTCCTCAATACCTAGTTCTTCCATCAGGTTCTCTCCAACCTGAATCTGGGGAAGTGAGTTTGAACGCTTCAAAATTACTTTCTCCTTAGATTTAGTCTCTTTTGACATCCTGTAAATAAACACAAATTTGTAAATTAATCAAAAATCTTTTCCCCAAACAACTGGCCATATAAATCTCATAATTTTTACATTACTGTTCACATTTACATATACTTACACAGCAAAATTAAAGAAATTTTAAGGCAAAAAGAGTCTAAAAGTCTGAATGAAAAAGAAAACGTATTTCAAATGTTTTTTGATGTTTTTTTTTTTTTTGTTCAGTTTCAGACATCTTCTTTTCGTAAACTTAAAATGTACTTTTGGAAGGTTAAAACAATCTCTGCAAAATCATTCAAAAGGGGCAAAAGCTGAAAGGGTCTATCTGCATCTAAATTCAATAGCTCTAGACGACTGTGTTTTTACTTAGATTTTTTTTCAAGTTTTAAGTCTGCTTCAACATATGCCAGACTGCTTCATTTTTTTTCTTCAATGTAATAGCAAACAGTATAAAACAGTTCACCTTTTCCAGGAAATTATTTCCGCAATGACAGTCTTTTCTGGATGAGGGGTCTGTCTACGTGCATTCAGTTTTGCAATAAGAAACTGAGATAATGAAAACAAGAACTAATAACTAATATACCATACTTACCCTGAGGATTTGGAGGGTATTGTTGAAGCCCGTGAAGCAGCAGATTGTTCTGATTCTGAAATACAAACACATAATAACAGTGAACTGAATAGATACAGCAACAATAGTACAGGTACAGTCTGAAGAGGATCCTTCCTTCCATTTTAGTAATACAATGACAAGTAAATATCAACTTTAGCATGTTTAAATGAAAACAAGCCTTAAATTACTTCTTTTTTAACTTTTGAAAAAAAGTTATGTTCTAAATGAAACAACATTAATTGAGATAAGCCATAAGAGGCCATTTTATAGTCTAGCTGCTGACATACTGTATCAGTACAGGACTTCAGGTAGATGTCTTGAGTCAAACAAAATTATAGACTAAGTTTATAACAGAAATAGTGATAAATAATAATGACTATCTTTTGAAAATAATAATGACTATCTTTTTTGTGGATTACATATTTGGTTCATGACCAATTTCAATACAGTCCAAAGTGTAACAGTTAGTAAAACCTGGACAAACTATTTTGTTTTGTTTTGACCCTTTGCATCTCATCCAATGTACAAAATACAGTCAAACTGCAACTCTCAAATGGGTGAATGATCAAATAATTTTATTGTAAAATCATATCTTTACTATATCAATATGGATTCTTTTCTTTGCTAGCAGAAAGTACTCTATGGATCAAAGAAGATTTTTATTGTACACTGTTATTTATCTATTGTACTATGCTCCACTGTACTTCTACTGTAATAACTAATCAATGAAGTACGTGTTAACCATTTAAGAATAAATCCAATAAAGCTGCAGACAATTACTACAATATCCAAATAATATTACCTTGTGAGGGTGTTTCCAGTTGTCTGTCTGGCATTTCTGCAATCAAATCACTTAACTTCATCATGTCTAAGGTAGGCATGTTGGCAATAATCTATACAATATACATAAAACTTTAACACATTTGACAAACCAAATCAAGAGTAATTGTTAACTGTTTTTCCTAATAACAAAGCTCATTACTAAAATATTTTTTTTTTAATCTTAGTGATTATATTTTTTTAGTAATTTCACAATGCATTATATAGAGGATATTTGTTTGTTTTTGTGGAAGATGAGAATTTATTTCATCGAGTGAACACCATATGTGACATTTTCACGAGTGGCGCAGCCACGAGTAAAAATATAAACATATGGTGTTCACGAGATGAAATAAATTCCCATCTTCCACTAAAAAACAAACACATTTTCTTTTTATTTTATGCCAACACGTCAAAAATGGGTATTTTATGACATTTTTACTCAGGGCCTTCAATAAATTCCCCATGGTGAGCCCCAAATCAGTTAATGCGTACTTTGGTCAAACCGTTACTCCGCACAAAAAAAAGTGCAGACAACCTCCAATACATATGATAACTTTACTTCTGCTGAAATAAACTGAATACACTTTCATCAAATAACATTTATTTTTCTCTACACAGTTTATCAATATTTATTGAATTTTAGCCATACATACTTTAATTATAAAAGCGGATTAATACCGAGTAATATTCAATCAATTGAATTGAAAGTCGGCCATATTGGATATTGTCCATGTGAGTTATGTAAACAAATCAGACATTTTAAATAATTTATGGCGAATTTCATCATTGTTCACAACTAGTTAGGCTCAGGAATTCAATATTATAACTGGATTTAACAAGATAAATAAATTTCACTTGCTGTCACTGTCTGAAATACAGCGGATTCTCTTGTATTTACGTGGTGGGGAAATTCCTGAAGAATAAAGTTCCGGCACAAACAGTGGATTATCAAAATGGTAATTTCACTGATTCAAAACAGTGGATTATCACTTTTATCTCACTGATATTTCCCTATTGACATTGGTAGGCATAAAATAAAATTCGATTCTAACTATTAAGGCTAAATCTACAGTTTTTTGATCAACTTGTCAGTATTTTTTTATAAAAAAAAAAAAATCATTTAACTTGAGAGACTAAATGACTTATTATTTACCAAACTGTTATAACTGCTGCCCCAAAATACAGTAACCTGAACAATAAAAGCTCCTTACTTTCTTGGCTTCCTGTTCTGGACTTTTATATCTAAATCGCTGCTTCTTAGACTTGGGTCTGCTCATCTCAATCTATACAAACAAAACATCCAGATTTAGAAAAATTTCTGCTTTTACAATTAGATTCATATAAAATGTTTGCTCTTTTGGACACACTGCTTACAAGTAAATTCTTATCAATCATCCAAGTAGAAAGGATTATACAGAATTTAAAAACAAATGTTTTCGGCATTCAAGCCATCAATTAGGAGACATAGCTTTATCAATACACAAAAATCCTATGAACAAAAATATTTCCTAAGCCACCCCAAACATCTCAAAAACACTACTTATTACAAGCAATTATGTATAAAGAAAACTTTAAATTAAAAAAAAACAAATTTAAAGCTGATTAGGACTCACCATTCCTTTATATGACATCTTGGGTACAGTGCTTGCAGGTGTTTTAGGTGAGTAAATGAAATCTAGAGATCCCTGTGAGTCAAGGTCATCCCTGCCACGCATATCTGCCACTAGATATCGTCTTATTGTTAGTATGTCCAAACTGAAATATTATACAGAAAATACTATACAGCAATAAAACAAATACTGAAAAAATCAAATAACATTTCTATAGCTTGTTACAAATTAACATCGATAGTCATCATATCACTAACCTTGGAGTACAGACCTAAGTTAGTAAGTTATTCACCACCTCTCGTAACTGTACTTTCTCATAATGATAGATATAATTTCAATGAAGAAACTATCAGAGCTTTTAAAAAAATTAGTTATCTGTTATACTGAACTATGAACAGTGACTGCAGATTAAATAAGACTTCTGCTTGTAACTAATAGATTGCTTTATTCTTAACAAAGTGCTGTAAAAAAAAATTCACTGTCTCCTTTCCAATTATAATCCATTTATGATATTATTGCAGTGAGGTTTGAACGCAACAAATTTCATGAAACTTATTCAAAATTAAAGCATGCTTACAATTTATTTGCATCCAATGATAACTGAGCTTTCAGTCTGCTCATATTTGCAGGGCCACTAAAGATACCTCGACTATTCAACACTGAAATGGAATTTAAACAATGAGTCATTAAAAGAAAACCAAGAAAACTTTATTTAAGTGTTCTTAAAGTTGTAAATTAACATTTCACAAACTCTTCTTTCTAGAATAGCTGTATCTACAATAATCTAAATCTGATTGTACAATAACAGCACCTTATCTGTAGTGCTCGACAGATGACAAAATAAAAACAATGACACAAAGATTTAATACAGATTTATGCCTGTTCACCAAATTCTGGGCAACAAAGGTAAAGCCAGCGGGGCACATGTATGAGCCTGTTTAGTGAGATAAAAACACTCTGATAGGACTAGACCTTGAAAGTATTTTAGAAAAGCTCACAGAGAGCATGTAAACTTTAATGTGGATATATCTGAGTTTTCATGTCAGTTACGATTTCTTTTACAAAAATTCTATTTATAGTATATCTAAGTATGGTCATAAGCCTATGTCACTCTTTCTTTCTTAAAATTATTAACCTCAGAAACCACCCTGTAACATTAGTTAAGTCACCAAAATAGCTTAACAAGCTGAATAATTTAAACCAATGGCGAGATTTAAAAAAAAACACAAAAAAAAAACTAGTACTAGTATACCATGCTGCAACACTTTGTTTTAAACAATAACCATGTTCTATTCCAGTCAACACTGATACATGTACTAGAGTAAAGGTACTGAACATCTGATATATTTTGTCTCCAAATGTTTATATCTGGAACCAAACCAAGCTGAAAGGTATTTGTACCATTACAGCCCTAGTATACCTTGATCTACAAATATAACTTGCATACTTAGAACAGCTGTCAAATATAAACTTGAAATACCTTCAGCTTTCTTAAGATAATGAACAAACAGTTGTTCACAGACTGTTACAATGTGTACATGCTATCCTGCGGTTCAGTTCTCTGTTCTCTTCTGCACTCTGCTAAAAATAAAGAATAAAACATATAAAATACATTCAAGACAAGTAGTTGGCAAATTTAGGGTGTGAAATGGTAATGTGTATTGCTGAAACGACAAATTCTGTCATGTAACTGAAAAAGATTTAAAAACGAATTTGAACAAAATAATTTGATTCATCGTTTTTGTGACTAGACTGTGAACTTTCATGAGAGAATTAGATATTAAAAGAAAAAAATACTGTTAAATCTTTTATTGTCTGCATATTAGGTGAACAAGTTACT
The DNA here is from genome assembly GCA_012932295.1 of Cyclina sinensis. Taxonomy (NCBI): domain Eukaryota; kingdom Metazoa; phylum Mollusca; class Bivalvia; order Venerida; family Veneridae; genus Cyclina; species Cyclina sinensis. The sequence goes on from JAAONU010000017.1 coordinate 40,453,456, forward strand.
GTCTTGGTAATACAGTAACATACAAAAACTTCTGTGCTACAAGAATGGCTATACTTTAAGTAGATGCATTATTAGCTGCTTATTTTTGAATACACCATAATGAATACTCAGTAGCTGGAATTGCCTTGACTGGATAGGGTTTTGCATTTCATGGGAAATAAAATCTTGTACGTGGCTAAGTACTCTAAACTTTTACTGGACTCACATTTTTCCATAGGAAAATGCCTAAATTTCTCAGGTAAGAGGTATAATGGAAGCAGGCTCTATGCAATGACCATAAGAGAGTATTTTAGTGAGAGATTAGAGTGGTATGAAGTTAGTCACATATGTCACTTAACCACAGAGATAATCCTTTCTGGCTAACAATTCATCTATAATGCAATCAAACTTACTAGGAAAGGGTCATCTATCTGTTTTCGTATTTCTGGCCACACCCCTGTCACCTCACCCATCAAGATCCCTGCCTGAAAATGTAATAAAATCAAACAAAACATAAAAAAGAGCAAAACATATGCACACTTCTTTCAGGGAATTCATCTACCAGTAAAGATCTCTTACTCATAATGCAGTAGTCTCCCTTTCTATGAACAATAAGACAAGGGTATTAAAAGCAATCTTTTTAGCATTCACAAACGCAATAATAAAAGTCATGGATAAAATGTATTGCATTCTGACTAGGCACAATCCTTAAAATTTGTCTTTACATAGTGACTTCTCAATTTCATAAATCTGGAATGACATAATTTGACAAAATTTAAAATAAAAACATGGTCTGAACGTACCAGTAGTTGCTGATCTTCAAAAGAGAGGTGAGGAACATCTGGACGAGGTGAGAGTCTGCGACGTATATACATGGCTAGTTTGTCAAAGGAGGTTGGTTGAGATTTAATTTCCTCCTGAAAAAATATACAGAACCCCTGTTAATAAGTTGTTTATAAGTAAAAATAAAAAAAATGTTTCTCAGTAAATTCAAATACAGTGCTGAAAGTGTGTTTCAAAATAAACAAAGATTTATAGTTTAAAACACTAGACTAAAATATCTGCTACAAATTATCAAAGGCTAGAAAGTCAACCTGACATGCACAAATAAATGATTGAATTGAAGTTACATTCTGAATTTTCTAATGGCAGATTTACAAAAATTAAAAAATAATTTAATGCAGTCCACTCACATCGATTGGAGTGATAGGTCTTTCAAGTTCCATTGGAGGTTCCTCATGTACTGAAATTTGAAAACATTAAATTGGTTTCCTACCTTTGCAGCTAATTTGTACAACACTGATAAATTCATCGAAGTTCTTTAAAAAAATAAATATAATATAACATGTATCAAATTTAATTAGGTGAGATTCAAAATTACTACCATAAGATAGGTTAATCTGTTTAAGACAATTGTTAAATCCTATGAGGGTTACTTAAGTATGATTTCAAATTCTATGAAATCCATTAAGATGTCTCCCTGTAATCATTAAAAATTCAAATGTAAAATCTCAGGGGCTTTTTTTACAAAAAAAAAAAAAAAAAAAACTGAAAAAAATTATTCATTATCTAACACTATAAAGTTAATAAGAAAAAGCAAACCAGCAACTTACAATCTTCATGTGGAAATGGAGCAAACAAGGACAGAGGTCCAAGTACACCTGTGATCCTCTTTTCAACATCAGTCTGAAAAAAAGAAGCTTTCACATAAAAATTTCAAATGGACAGTATAAATAATTTCAAAAAGATTCTACTCTCATCTTGAAATATAGTGTGCATGAATTAGACTTTGTTCAAGCTTACAGAAAAAACAGAAAGCTCTTTTTAATGGATTGAATGAACCGATGTATTTAACTCTGTTATCTTTTAAGACAAAGTACACTCACATTATCATATGGAGGCCACTGGATTGGGTACATATCTCCTTGTTTTGCTGGGGGCTCGTAGATCAGCTTGCCAAACTGACTGGTAGATTTCCCACTCCCAGACCTCTGGCCCCTCAGCCTGCCCCCTGACATAACCTCTGATGGCATACTCTTTTGTCTTGGGAGCTGGCCTTATATTATCTTACCTGAAAAAGAATATAACAGTACTAAAGAAAATGTGTTTCAAGATAGTTACATGTCAATGAGTAACAATCTTGTATGAGTCACAAAATTTTGTATTTGATTACTCAAAAGAAAGAAGGAAAAAAAAGGTAAAATTTAAAAGAAGTACTATGTAAAATATCAGCCAATACCTCCGCTCACATTAATTGTAAAACACAGACAATAAAGTAAGAAAGAGTTTGCAATTTGTATGATAAGCATGATGTGGGATGGGTCAGCTAGCAATAAAAAGATGCTAGTATAATTCAGCCATTTTTTTCAATCATTATTATTGTTCAACAATTATTGAAGTAAATAGATTTCATTTAATCATGGTGATAGCATCCCTTATGTTAATATAATTGTTTTAATCAACTGGAGGTGATGCCCCAAAAACCTACTATTGCAATTCCCTATATAGGGAGATGTCTGGGAGGAAAAGTCTTATCATCTGATAAACTGATCAAATCCTTTTGAGTACTCAAATACTAAATCTTGTACTTGTTCACATCCCTTTAACAACATAAGGCAGCATGCGGTGTACCATAAGGTATATGTGGCCAAGTTAGAATTCTTAAATAGACTTTCCATAGAAGAGCTGAAAAAATGCACTGAAAAACTCTGTTTGTGCTGACAATTTTCTTAAAAGAGAATATATAATATTAATATAAATAATTTAATTTTTACACAATTTATACTAAAATCTAAGAGTACTAAGATATTGCAACCTTAGTGTTATATCATATTGATTTTAGTATGAGGATTTTAAGAAATAACGTATTAGCTGAAAAGTAGTTAAGCAATAGTTTCAGAAGTGGACAGAAACCCGAATGTTATCACAATACTAAGTCTTGTTGATACTGACCTGAATGGTCAGTACCATAACTGCTTAAAATCTACAATCTTTCAGACTTTATACAGGTTGATGAAGCTTTATTGCATTTCTCAAGCAATATTTCAGGCACGGATTTACTGGGGGGCTTATGGGGCCCAAGCCCCTCACCCCAGCTGGCCCGTTTGTAAAAAAATTAAAAGGGCTTATTTTTATTTTAAAGACTCTCAAACATTTTTTCAGCTGTCACCTTGTAACAGAAACACAATCAACCTTTCAATTTGCAATGGTCAAGCAATATTGCGTAACAACTGATAACGAGCTTGCAACTTTATAGCCATGTATATTAAACAATGTACCGTATATTCGGTTGCACAGATTATCCGAGAGTTCTCCAGACTGATCATGATGTATAGTTTTCAAGTGTCTATTAACCTTGACGTATTTGATAAAGTTGTTAAAAGAGCATCTGCTGACTATGATCAGTTGCCTGATGATATTGTGATGACATTGATAAATTATTTGTTTCAGACGACTTAATAAATATATAACATAAAAAAAAGTTAAAACTTGCCAAACCGTATTTTTTTTTTTGCTTAAGTTGAACATTTCAAAGAATACCAGTACATTTCTTTTTAATTCTCACACAAATTTCATTATATTTTTATGCCTAGAATGCACCAAAACGAGCCATTTACTCCACCTTTTTAGAAAATTTTCTTGAGGGAGGCCCCCAAACCCCCCATAAGAAAAGGGGTCTCCCCCTTCTGTACCTTCCCCTAAGCCCACCCCTCCTCCCCCAGTCAGAAGTTTCTGGATCCGGCCCTGAATATTTCACATTTACAATTTTAGTTAGTCTAATAAATTACACTGTAAGTTTCAACACAATGAAGAATCAGAACTTTAAATACCTGACTATTAAATCAAACTGCCATTACAAATAGATGTTTGACAAAACTTCAAAATGAATGTGAGCATGACTAAGAAAATTGATACTGAAATAATAGATAGCTGGAGATAAATGTAAAAAGTCTGTCCTGTTACACATACACAAAGACATAATTTTAAAATGAAAATGCAGCTTTCTTTCTTTCTTTCTCCTTTAAATTAATGACTTAAATCAAAAGTGATCATTATGTCATGTGGTTGGCAAAATTAACAGCCAGATGGGTTTAAAAGAAACCTCCGTATATACAGTTATAAACACTGTGTAAGCTACCAGTAAGAATAATTTAGAGTCCAAAGGATAATGCTCTGAGAACATGTGTACAGTTTAAAAGGATAGCTGGCTTTACCTGTTAAAACTATTTACAAATTCATTATCATTACATTGACCCAACAGCCTGCTTGAATGATTCATCTGTAGCAATAGAGACAGTTGACTCAGACAGGCTGTTCCAGACTGGTATTAACCTTAATTGGGAAATAAGAAAATTTAAAACATTCTGCAAAGGCAGGTAAACATAAGGGTCGCTTTATTTCTCCTCCTAAAGTATTCAACTAGATGCAATATAAAGATACCATTTAAAATTTTGAATTACATATTTTTGTGGGGATAGAAATATCTGTACTACAAAATTAGGATTTTTTGTTAGTGCAAATTTGGTACCCAGCCATAAATGGCCACATCCTTTTAAACGTCAAACTGCTTGCAGACAAGTAAACATAACTGTTATACATTGGGGAAAAATGGTTTTACTACTAATATTGTGAAACTACTTGTTTGCACATAAACATGAATTTTTACATTGACTGGGAAACCATTTTTTCTACTTACAATACCGGTAATCCTGCCTTATACTCAGTATAACTTATAACTTCATTTAAAACAAATGAAACTTAAGTAGTGAGCTTAGGGTAGTAAAAAGTATAAGTATTAAGAGCAGTTTGAAGCCTAGATGGAGCACGCATGGCACTCACTCTCCTGCAAGCTGCTGAGAACTAGATGTCAGCTGACATGTTCTTCCACTTCTCATTAAGATTTTAGCCAGGACACTGACAGTTATTAGCAAAAACATCTTCAGTTGGATAAACCAAATTCACTTAACATGAAAACTGTTTTAAAGAATAAGTACAGAACAGCCAAAACTTTCTGAGTTTTTGCACGTTCGAAGTGTGTTTTTTTTTCTAAAATTTGTTTCTAATCTGCAGAGTATATTTATTCGGATGAATATAATATAACCGAGTACTACTTCTAGTTTTGTCGGCCATATTTGTTTATCTTCACAACCAATATATCTGATTAAGCAGTTTGAAGTCCAGGCAGGTTATCATTCTTTGGTCTTTACGTTAAATTGAGGATAAGATCAAGCACTTGATGGCGTATATCTTGTTTAACTTACCATTTAAAACAATAAATCACATTTTATTCTTGTTGCTATGCATGTTCACGCACCATATCGGTGTTATGTTAGAAAAATACTCTATGATAATTGCTAGTCAAAACAATTTAGGCTGAAAAATAACTAAATCCTGTTTAACCAGTATATCTATCAACGCACATTTAATGAATCGGTTAAGAATATTTTAGCTTCTTAAAAACAAGAGAAGTGTATCTCAGACGGGAGAACAGTTTTTTCTTAATTTCCAGCTGTAATATCTACATTGTATTAATTTTACAATTAACCATTTATCAAGTATGTGGGTGGCGGGGGTGGGGGGGGGGGGGGGGGGGGTGGGGGGGGGGGAGCGGGGGAGGGTTAGATCACAACGTTCCAGCAACATTAAAAAAGACCCCTTCCAATAAATGATAAATCTTCACTATCAAAATGATGCAAATAAAAGATAGAAAAAAAATGAAATTAAAAAGATATATATTTTTTCATGAATGAAGCCCGGTTGCTAAGAGCAGAGAAAAATACAAAATTTTAACCAAGAAAAATATATAAATTAAAAAAATAGGGAAAAGTATATAGTCCTGTCCAAAAGAAACTTAAACCAAATATGTTTTAATGAATTCATGAGTAAAGTATCATACTGCAAACCTGTCAGCGTCGAGCCGACAGCCTTTAGTACCGCAAATCAAAATCAGGCCTCGATAGACATATCCGTTTTGCTGTTGCGATTGATTAAGATTTTTGCTAATATTGACATCTCCACATATACACGTTTAATACAGAGAGCGTAATAAAAGTTAAAAAGATACACAAAAATAGTATAATAGACATTTCACAATGTATAAAATGATATTATTTTGTTGTATCATTTTTTTTTACTTTTGTACCATAAGCACGTATTTAACCCATTAAACAATTTGATTTTCATGAATGTATGTAAGAAAGACCACCATGATAACAGATGACAGAGAGTTCAACAAGAGTTTAAATCTATGTTTGGATAGTGTTACGATTAAAAATACTGTGCGGATCCCATCTGTTATGCGAAAGATGCAAAAATAAATGTATGTTGTTGTTTCAGAAGCCGTACATTAAAATACATGTACTCTCAGAAATATCTGCTAGAGAAAAGGTAAGGAAATTAAGAATGAAATGACAATGTGATTTAGAAAAAAAATCATACTGTACTCCTGGAAGGCAACGGATTGACTGGAATGATATTATGTAATGCAGAAGTTTGCGGCCATTTCGCCCTTAAAATCCTTTGAGCGGATCGTAAAAGCAACAAACAGAATGTCAAAGTTAGATCTATATAATTCTTTATTCTTCTTTGTTACCTCACTTTCTCTCTTTTTATCTTTATTTAATATTTATTTATTACTTTATTTATATTTTTAGGTGGAGGGAGGTGTGTCTATGTTCTTTTCCCTTAAAATTCTTAAAATTACCAAATGACTTTATCCTTGCGCCAAAATAAAAGCATAACACTCTTCAGAGTGCTCAAATCTACCACATCAAAGAAATTCTACAAACAATGCAAGGTAGTTGCAACTCCTTGGAATTCTACAGACAATGTAAGATAATTGTAAATCGATCCTTGGAATTCTACAGGCAAAACAAGATAGCTGCAAATCCTTGGAATTCCCCAGACAATTTAAGATACTTGCAAATCCTTGTAATTCTACAGACAAAACAAGATATTTTAAAATCCTTGGAATTCCACAGACAATACAAGAATACAAGATAATTGCAAATCTTTGTTATTCTACAGACAATACAAGATAATTTGAAATCCTTGGAATTCCACAAACGATACAAGATAAACGAAAATCCTTGGATTTCTACAGAAAATGCAAGATATTTGCAAATCTGGAATTCTACAGACAATACAGGATAATTGCAAATCCTTGGTATTCAACATACAATACAAGATAATTGAACATCTTTGGAATTTCAAAGATAATACAAGATAGTTGCATATCCTTGGAATTCTACAGACAAACCAAGATAGAATTATTATCATTCTACAGACAATACAAGATAGTTGCAAATTCTTGGAATGATACAAATAATACAAGATAGTTGCATATCCTTAGAATTCTACAGACAATACAAAGCAGTTGCAAATCCTTGAATTCGACAGACAATACAAGATAAATGCCAATCCTTAGAAATACAACATTCACTCGATGCAGCCAAAGACTGAAGATCATAAGTAGTGTCGTTATTACAGAGAGAGAGAGAGAGAGACGAAAATGAAAAACGTTATCTAACATAAAGGCACGTGGAATCTATATTTATTTCAAATACAAAAAAGTGGAAAGAAACTCCATAATGTACATGTATACCGTTCTAGATTTTGGTTTAGTTTTCATTAGGTCACATTTAATCCATGTAAAGACTGTTGACTTTGAACAACATTACGGAAGTCGACAGGTTAAGCATGTTGGCCAAACTGGAAACAGGTACCAACGAAAGTCTGTTTGAATTGTTTTGCGTTGGTACAGGTTCTGGGTCAGAGCAACGCACCTGGAAGAGTTTAGTTATTTTATTTTTTTGGAAGGAAGAGCAATATACTTTAAAACACCCCAGTCACAGGGTAACTTTTTGTTCCTTGACCTCTGAAACGAAAAATAAAACTGAAACAAGTACAGCGGTTCTGTCTCCACGGGATGACTAAATAAGAAGTATTGAAAGAGGACTCGGTCTAAATGGCCCCACATATTATTTCCGACCTTTATTACATCATGACATGAAGTTTAATGATACATAACAATGCATTTAAAATGACGATGTCACTGTAAAAATAGAGCTTTTCATGCTAAATATACACACAATTGAATCGATGAACAGAATTATCAAAATTCCTTTTTCGCTGTTTTAATCATGACAATCTGGTTAAAGATTCGATTTAGGCATCAGAAGAAACTTAGCAGGAAAAACGATTTATCTGTCTGAATGTTGCGGTGATACTTTGAATTGCTGGCTATGGAAAACTGTTATACATTGTCTGTTAGCTATGAATTATTGCTGAACTATTCCAAGAGAAAACAAAACAACAACAACACACAGGGGTTCAGCTGGAAAATATTTTGTGTGAGTTACCGTAAATAGTACAGCATATATATATGTATATTATACAAACTTTTTTCGAGTCCCAATCTCTATGACAAAACAACAATAACCAAAAAAAAAAAAACCCACACAATTCTGATATAGGGCAATACTGTGAAATCATTTAAATTCGAGGGCATAAAATTTCGTGGTTTGCCGGCAGAAGGCAATTTCGTGGGGTCGTAAATTCGTGGAATTCTATTGCCAGGTAAAAAAAATACGGGCCGAAAATTCGTTGATTTCATCATTCGGCAAATATCCGGCATTTGTGCTTGAAATTGTTGACACGTGAAAGTTAACGTTTTTCCACCTGACCAAACAACCGAAGATTCGTTACTATGGTAATTAACCTATCGATCGGTCTTCTCAATTAACAAGTGTCAAGTGTCAATTATACTTTGTGATATGTTGCGCATCTTTTTCATTGTTAAAATTTAAGGTGTGTAAAAAACGGTCTTTATGATTTTTTTAAGCTGTGAAAAACGTCAGCCTTCCGTCTTTGATGATGCAACCTAAATTAGCGCCAATTAACCTTTTTGTTGGCAACATTGTAATTAGTACAACAAAATACAGTTGTCAATTTACTATACTAAGTAATAAGTTCCAAAGTAATAATAGTTTACTCAATATCAGTAAAAATTAACATTCATTCAGGGACCGTATAACTGCAAATAGCATCCGCAGTATAGTGCGGTTTGACAGACACGTGACGCTACGTCACTACAATTTCTACTTTCAGTTTGGATTGCACTAGTAAACAAACAAAATACGGGTACACACATGAAAAAAATCATCCATCGGTTTAGTTTCCTATTCATACCTATGTTTATCGTTGATTCATTTAATGAAGTACACCAAAAGCCGCGGTTTAAGCACACAACTTGTCACGGACGATGTACCAACTACGAACCACGTCTCACACCTTTTTTGGCGCTTGCTGCCTGATTGGGATACTTAACATTATCTTTGGCACAATTTGTTCGTCGGGACTTGATTTCGTGGGTTACCTGAACCACGAAATCCACGAAAATTAATCCCCCACGAATATTAATGATTCAACAGTATATGGCTGCTCTTTCGAATGATCGGTTCCATCCTGAATAGTGGCCGAGAAGTGATAGCACTAGGCCGGGATTTGTAGCTTACTTCACAATGGAGTTTAAAGAATGTAACAGAGACAAAAACAGCAATTAATCTCATAGACTAAATTCTTGAAAGAAGTGAAATGCTCTGAAACCATAATTACTTTTTCCAAAAGGGCTGGAAACAGCCTCATTGCAGCTCACATTAACAAGACTATTCAAGTGTGTGAGAGTCTGTGATTCTTTTCTCTATAAATGGTTTCCGATCTGGTAAGCAATTGATTTTGCTAAATTGAGTTTGGGATACGTTAAGGATGCAATTATTTATATGTGCAGCAGCCACATTCAGACTGTAGTTCTTTTACTGGGAACTGCGAAATATTTCTGAAGTGCGTTGAATATAGCGGCTCTAATATCAAAATAGATCTTCAACAACTGAGCCGGGGCAGAGCGCCCCCTGTATTTTTTTATGTAATTATTAATATAACTTTGAGGAATTACCATCTTCTGATTTAAAAAGAATGGGTTTCAACTGACAGCATTAGAAAAATATACATATAGCTGGCTATTTGCCTTTTCAATTCACAACTTTTTATCATCGCGTTTCTTTTTCTATCTTAACACACATTTTATCCTACTGTATTGTAGTTTTTGATGTGTCTAGTTTTACAACAACTTTGCCTTTTGCTTGTAAACCAGAAGACAAATGTTTATTAACAGTAACTTTTCCATTTATGACTCCAAAAATGGTTACGCATAGTTTTCATGCTACTCTTGACTTCTTCTTTCCGGCCTTTAAAATGCTTATGAAAGGTGCAACAACTCTAGAATCGCTCTCTGTGCATTGATGTGAAACATTTTTTAAGAAAATATAAAAGTGGAATAATGAACCATAATATAGCCAAGAGTGGCTCGGATGTAAATATCAATTTATTCACTGTAGGGATCATACCATTCATCTTAAATCTGAACCAACGTTATATAATGTCGTGAACAAAGCAATGTTGTCGAACAGAATATCATGCATGGCATGGGGATTGGCATTAAATAAACAATGAAACGACGGATGCTCCACAAACGAAAACAAGAGAGTAAAAAAAGTGAGACTGATGAAGGTGTAGAGAGACGGAGTGGTTTTGTGTTTCATGATGAAGAGGTCTGGGTGGGAAATATTATGAAACTACGGTTGAAAATGAATGGAATGTAATTTGGGGTGTGGGCTCATATAATAGAGGTGTGATTACGTATAAGGTAATAAGGTAAATGTTTGGGTTATAATAAAGTTGTATGGCCCTCTAAATCTTTACAAAAGCAACTAACAACAAGAGCTATCTCTAAAGGTGATGAATACTACCAGATACGGCTATGACACAGTAGCTTTCTACATTTATATTTTGTCTGCCATAATATAAAAAATGGCTGAAAATTTCAAAACTCAAACTTCATGTGAAAGTTAACTCATTCAGTGTAAGTCAACTATATGGATAAACACACAAAACTTAACCATCCTACAAAATAACTAGGCAGAAATCATTACAAACACTACATTATGAGGTCATGCAAATCTTAGGCTAAGTACTAAAGAAGTTTGATTATACTCAAAATAAATATTTCTGAAAAAAAATCACAGACAAACTTAACATTGGACAAACTTTTGTATCTTTTATATGTAAAAAAGATCAAAGGTCCATCACTCAGTGAAAATCATTGGACTGTAACAGAACACTACTGGGCTTGGTACTTATGAGCCTTGCGTAGTATTACTGAAATCTGACGAATAGTTGTTTAGAAATAACATGGATAAATTTATGTATTAAAAAGAATCTAAGGCCCAAAACTCAGTGAAAATCCATGACATTGGCACGCAGCAACAACACACAACTACACTTCGTACCTATGATTCTTGCAAAGAATTGTTATAATCTGAGAAATAGTTGCTGACAAATAGTCCGTACAAATTTTGTCTACGAACGGCCGGACGGACGGGCAAACCAACCGACCAACGCACGTGAATCCTAATATAGACCCCAGATATTCTATCTGAGGGTATAAAAAGGACTTATAATGAGACACTTAATTACATATTGGTATGTCAATACAGGAAACGTGGGGTGCAGGCTGATTACTAAAAATTTTCAGTCAAAAATAATTTCAACCCATTATAGTTTTTTCTTTTCGAAATATAAATGACGTAAATACATTTCCCCGTATGTTCTATATAAAAATGCAAAGCATTGTCACACATAACCAGGCCCACTTTAGATTACAAATCCATCCTCAATTTTGAAGAATTATCATAGCACTGACATAAAATAAAGGAAAATGTCCTGATCATGTATTTTCTAAGACAGATTTTGCCTGTCACAAGTGGTCATAATGAAATATTATTTGAAAAAAAAAACAACGGGATTATGTATGTATGTTCCTCAAATAAAACTGCTCTAAACTGGTAGTACCACTCATATTGGCAGTGAGCTGCACTTCACAAACACAAAAATCCTCTCTTATCTTTTCCACTAAAATGTCAAAATACATTCACAAAGAAATTTCCACCAAAATTAGACTATAAGTCCGAACCTATTGCACTAATTTGTTGAAAGTTTGCAAAATGATAGAATACATTAAAAGACATGACATGATATGACAACGACAACAACAGCAAAAGAACATAAGCCATCTACTGAAATAACCTTTCAGGAATCGAACGCAAACAGTAAATCTCATTTTCGTTATACTTTAGGATGAATTCGTACATTTCATTAAGGGAGAAAAAAAACACAACGTAGTTGTAAAGAACATAACACTATAAATACAAATATATAATTAAACATAGTTAAGGCTGATTACAACCGTGTTTTTTATGTTTCTAAAGTCATTGGTGATAGATTCTAATATATTTTATATACATATAAACTTTTGCTGTAGAATCGATCGGGTGCACTAGAAAACAATACCGCATAAAACAATTATCTGTCTGGATGTTTGGCGGATAAGTGAAATTGCTGTCTCTGGAAAACAGGTTATCATTCAGTTTATTGAATGTAAACTGTAAACCACTGGGTCACTTGCCCAACAATTCGAATGGTTGAATGAAATAATTAATTGTGTATGCTGCAAAAATGTTAAAAATTAGCTGAACGAGGTCGCAATGACGTCATACATACGTCACATAAATCAAAACACTATGTTAAAAGAATCAAAGGACAGCATGGAGTGAATTCACTCTGACTTACATTACTGAAAAGAGACTCTATTGCTCTAATATAATACACAGACATTAGTGCTAAAGTGAACGCTAAAAATATCCAGTTAGAGATAAAAGGAACCTTATTGACACAACATTCAAAATTATGTACATATTACTCTCTTAAAGAATAACGGTAAGCAAAGTAGGATGAAATCTATGAAAGATCAAAAGAAAAAAAAATAATAAGGTAAATATTCTAAACTTGTAAAGAGTCTGTACAAAATCATACAGTACTATACGACTTTAGTTAGAACCAATATAAATCACGTATTAAGCCTAGAAAAACAACAACAACAGAAAAAATCCTTTGTTTATCAACTCAACAGGTGCAAAAGACGAGCGTATTATTTGTCAAGACCTTTAAGAGCATCTAATATATACTTCACCGATCATGAATTATGTTTGATAAGCATTCTTTCTTGGTTAGTGTGGAGAACAAGTCGTGTCCTCAGTCGACAACACAGCAATAAAATTATTGTGATTGTACCAGCCGAGTAGGACCAGAAACCTACCGATGGAAGTACTGATCTGGTCCCAGCAGGCAGTCATTGAGTGGGAATAACATAGGCTGCAACTTTGTGTTTCCCGATGGACATAAAATAAATGTAAAATTCAAAGTATATTTTAAGAATTAGATTAAATTTTGTCACGTGTCTGCAGTTGCAGATCTTATCATTAATTTGACTGTGACAAGTGTATATATTACATTTGCTTTACGAGTGTGTAGCCAGAAATTCTAGCTCATAATTTGACCTTTTTCGTATAAGTTTTGTAAATGTTTGATGAAAGTCCCTACGATCACAAAAACACTATAATAATGATAATGTGAATCAATGTCTTCTGAAAGATTAGAATACACAACTCTGTAATTATGAAATACGATATTTCGAATGGAAAATGCTTTTCTGGTAAGAAAGAATATTTTGAAGAAGTTACAATGAATCTACTTTACTTAAATTTTATACGGCAAGTCTTGAATTAATTTAGGTATTCTTCGTAGACAATATAACAAAAAAAATCTAACAACCTGTTTTGTTTTTGCTTTCTTTCAATTATCTGACTCTGGAATCACATTTAGTATTCGATTCTCTGCATAATATATTTGATTAATAATTGTTTTAGATAAGATAAAGAAATTATTTTTAAAGCGTTAGTCTGTTCTTTCAGTATATCAAATCGTATTCTTAATATCATATATTCTACACGTGTGGTATGAATGTTGGGCAACATAAATTTACTGTATTATATTAAAGATGTTTTGGGTCTGGTCGATACTGCACTTTCCCCACCACCCGTCCGCTAACTCCTGATCCATTCCTGCATGGTAAGTGTATAATTCTTAATATATTGAATACATCTAGCATATGAAATGAAAATAATTAAATGCGTAAGCTTCTTTAAAAAAATATGCTTACACAAAGGTCTACAGGTATCAATAGATACATATACAGTACGTGAACCTTTAGGGGAGAAAACAGACGCCAAGCATCTGTATATTATATTTATTTTCAAAGTAATTTCAAGTCAGAATTATCTCTTCTTTCAATTATTGATCAGAATATTTAATTAAAGTATTTCCCCCCAAGATATTGATTTTCTAGGTCTGTCAATGGTCTTGTCCATATTCTCTACTCTATTAGCACTTTTTCTTTAGTGAGCGTTTTAAATTTAGCTGGTTTAAATAAAATGAGCAAGAATAAATATCTTCAGTCTTGCATAAGTTTTCAAATGTTTCTCAATAGTTGATATCCATAACGGTATTTAAAATATCAAAGGATTCACTATGCTCCTATCTGACAAAGCCTTTACAACCATGGAGCTTTCGCTCTGTTATTAAACATAATTAATATATGTGTCTCTGTTTATGTCATGTAGTTTGTAACAACCGTTACTTGTGCTCAATGTATACTCGGAAAATTTTACACAGAAATATCAAGATAACTCATCCGCAATTTTGTTTACGAGCGTTTTATTAGGAGCGCTTTAATTATGATATGTTAATTATGTTATCCGTCTTACATATGCGAAGTATCAATAGCTGAAACATTTAAATATTTTTTTGTTCTTAAAATATCGAAATATACCCTCCCAATTCGAATAAAAGACTTTACGAAACCAAAAAAAAAAAAAAACAAACGGTATAAACTATGTCTTAAGAATAATTAAGCATATAAAATGTAAAAAACAACAACAAAAAAAAACCCAGAGAAAATATCAACGCAGCGTCAAGAATTCATCTGAACAAGACATTCAAATGTAATTTGATGAAGTATACAGAAAGAAATGAGCAAACGGAATGAATGTTTTTCTTCAGACAGACAAACAACTGAGAGCATTACAATGGAACTGGGAGCAAATTAAGACAAGAGCAAATAAGAATATTGAATATTTTATTGGTTACTGTTTTTTTCTGACAGAATCTGGAATATCTCCCCTAACTGAGCAGAAGGATCAACGAAAACTGTCACTGATCTCTTTTGAAGGATATTTGTTATCACAAATGAGGGATGATTGAATAAATATTGTAAGAAAAAAAATTTCTGGCGATGCTACTGATTATGTTAGGTAAGTCAAAATACGTCAAATAAATACATGTAGGTACCATGCACATTGGCTGAATTATATCAAAGACGTGATATTACGCGTGTGCATTTTCATTGATAAGCAAAATGATCAGAATTAGAAATGTCTGTGTGTCTTTGAAATAACGAACTTTATTCAGAAACTAGAGTCAGTTTGTCTGCTTTTAAATATTTATTACCGAATTTGTAATGCGTTTAGTTTAGGTTCCCGTTTTTGCATGGACGCAAGATTCTAATTTAAGTCATTAAGTTCCCATCACTACATTCCGCTCTATAAAATTCACCTTCAGGTTTACACTAGTTAAGAATCAAATTATGTGTTAAGTATTTCAGTTTTACTTAAGTCTTCTTACTAAGACCAGATGAATTGTATTAAAGTGTAACCCAGATTTCAACGGCACCTTTTAAGGAAGGCTGAATAGAATAAAAACGTTAAACCCATTAACATAGTTTTATTGTTTTCATTTAATTCTTTTTTTCATACATTGCAGAGGGCAAACTCAAAACATTTCATTCATTTAATATTGGTACTTGCTTGAATTTACTTTTCATTTGTTCCTGTAATTCATTTTTACAGCTTATTGTCCAAATCCTTTAGATGAGCCAGACTAGTCTTGGATTGTAAGCTTGAAGCCGCTTAACAAGGTTAACTAACAAATGGTCTTTCCCGTACAGCATATTTACTAAACCGACGATAACAGGCAAATTAACAAACAGACTAACAACAGCAACTCAACTTACTATATAAAACCATAAATTATTTGTATTAAAATCAGTCCACAAACAGAGAAATTGTACGTGATTGATGTGCAGATATAGGGAAAAATGCCAATATTTTTAGCAGACACATTTATTTACATTTAACTACTATTGGCAGCTTAATGAAATGGCAGATCTACTTTCAGAAGACATACTGATGCCGAAATGTCCGCACTCGCTAGTCTTGTTTCGAGAATAAAATGCTTTTATACTGACTGAATCTCTTACGAAAATGATATATCAAACATGGGAATAGCATTACATGATTAAAGTTTTGTAATATATTGTCGTTTTAAGAGTATATACGTTCTGTGTATCTTTCTCAGTGGTTCTAATAGAATCCTTTCATTAAAAATGCACCAGTGTCATTTCCGCCAGACAGCTATTTAAAGTTTCCTCTGATTACTGTCTGGTGAATCTTACAATTAAACTTTGATACTAAGACTCTTCTTATTCAAGGCTAAGTAATAAAGTTTAGAAGAAAATGAATTAACTTATTCCTGTTCACAATTCGTTTTTATAGTTATTTCCAACACTTGTCTCACAAAACCTTTGTAGTCACCAAATATTTGTCGAAATATTACTTCATTTACCAACTAGACTATTTTTTCAGTGTGTAAAATGATTTTTTGTCACATGTTAAAGCTGCTTAGGTAAAATGAGCATTTTCGACAAAGTCACTTGCTTATAGATTTATTTGTTTTCAAGAAAGGTATCTGTAATATCTAGATATGATAATCAATGCAATAGACTGAAACGGAATAACTGTGTTAAGTCAAAGAGATGAATTGATCACTATATAAATGATAGAATAAGAAAGAATAATATCAGTTGTGCGTCGAGAAATTCAAGAAATTTATCTGACCAAGATTCCAAACTTGTTATTTTGTTATACTAGAAACAAGAAAGCGGCAAGAACTATTTCTGTCAGAAAAAAACCCGAGACGATAACAGTGGCATTTGGCAGCAAATTAAGGCAAGAACAAACAAGGATATTGATTTTTATCGGTTGTTATTTCCAACAGATTCTTTAATATCTTGTCTAATTGGGTAGAATGGATCAACCGCAGCTGTCACTGATCTCTTTGAAGAAATTTGTCTTTATTCAATCAAACAGAACTGATTAAACATTGACTGACACACATGTTATCGAAACATGGATTGATCAAAATGTGACAAACTAGCATGGTATTGTTGAAGATCATTTGAAAGCTTTTGGATGTTTTGGATGAATGTTCTTACTAATTTTTGTGTGTAATATATTTATTTGCTCTGAAAGAAACATAAACTCTGAACACTTGTTAACAAGTGAACATAGATGAAAATGCATAAACGTGAAAAAGTAAAATCATGTTTTTTTTATTGTTTTTTTTTTTCGGTGATGGGGGTTATAATTTGAGCGCGAACAAGTTGGATTATTCTTTATTTTTGTATATTTTTATTTATTTTTATTATTTCTACAAAAAAGTGGTCTTATTTAAATTATTTCTATTTAGCAGTAGTCTCCATATCTAAATCACTTCAACTAAGCAATGTACACATATATAAATGTTCAGCAAGAAAAGTCAAGTTTAAGAAACCATCATCTGCAAAGATCTTCTCCATATTGCTAGAGTCACTATTCACGCTTATTAGGCGTCTCTACCTGCTAAGTGATGATGACTATAAAATCTTCCAAAACAGACAATGGTCAACAGGAGATACTAAACGTTTCGAATGTCAATTCGAAGGTTAATTCTGAAATATCGATACAAACAGCAAGTCATTTGTCGGACAAAAATAATTTAAAATATTCTAATGTTGGCATGAAACTTCAACCTACATCGATTTTCAAAGACAATTTGGATATAAGTTGAAAATATTTATAACTGCATTGTAAAAGATTGTCTCAAGACAATATTCCTAAAAAAGCATAGAACGTAAATGTCAAATAAATAGTATCATTGACATGTGACTCATAAGTTTTCGATTATGTATACCCAGCCATCTTCTTATAGATTTAAATGATGTTTAGCAAGTAAAAGCAAGTGAAATGAATGCATTAATTATATTCTTATTACTAGCAAAATAAGTGCCAACTATAATACAGAAATAAAACTCATATTACATTTTACTGCTACAAAAATGTAATTTATTTGTCAGGCTTGTTTTCAAATTATCACAATACGGCAGCTTTACAGAACCTTACACAATACCATTACTGAAATAGTGCAAGTATATTTTTGATGTATACATGTTGATATGATTCTTGTTAAAAAAAAACCTACAAAATAAGCATCAGTATAGAATGTAGAACAGTGTTTACTTGCTGAATATTTTTTCTGAAATGTAGCCGAAACATGATGTATAAATGCAGGCACGGCACAGAAATGTTTTTTGATACCATAGAAAAGCAAAGCATATATAGTTATTTATGTTGCAGCTAATGTTTTGCAATTCAACATAAATCAGCCTGACATTTGGGGAACGCTGCGATAAGAGAGAGTGGCATAAACAGAATTCTTCTCGAAAACAAACTAACCAGAGCATTACACTGAGGTCTGAAACGAATTAGGACAAGAACAAATAAGGAAATTGAATATTTTATGATTGTTTTTTTTTTCTGCCAGATTCTGGAATATCTTTTCTGAGTGAGCAGACGAATTATCAAGGGCTTTTTCTGATCTCTTCGAAGGATATTTGCTTTTTTGACATTATAAGTAGGAATTACTGAATACATTTTGTGTTGCTATCATAGAAGTAATGGAAAATGGTGAAATCAACTTACTACTATTGGATACTACATAGTTAAGTGTTTGACGTTCATCTTTTTTGTGTAAGTGCAGGGGTCATTTAGTTTAGCAGTGTTATTACATTTATATGAAATTGATTAACAAAATGGTTGAGTAAACTAAATTAATTCTCATATTCCATTTATTAATAACTGCGTTAATAGGAACAACGTTATGTGAAATAAAGAAGGAAGTAATTTTTTAACATACGTTAAGAATTTTGTGAAGAATGTGGTGCATAACGTTGTAAAGTTGGCAAAACATCGATTTTTGGTGTGTTTTTTATGTTTGAATTAAACTTGAACACAGTCAGTCTCGCATGTATGCATAGAACGGAAAGTATGACCACGGAAATGCAAAAGGATATCAGGTCCAACTTTTAAATGACATTTTTTACTTTCTATGGTAAGAGGATTATTTTATAGTAATTGTTATTTATGCAATATTTTGTTTTTAACGGTGCATGTGTAACACTATTATTAATTTATTTAAATAGAATAAGTAAAATTCTTATCATTTCTATTTGATCTATTTACGTTTATGTCTTAATACGTTCTTTATCTCACAATGAACTGTGTATGTTATGCAAATTCTTTTTTTTATCGTTTTTCCACTTAATAAAGCGCATAAACATCACTATACAAATACGAGATCACTAATGAAGAAAGTCAAATTAAAGCACATAATTGATGATGTTTTCACAAATCTGTTAACTACTGCGATTGTACTAAGTACTGTGTGTAATCATTTTGTTTATCCAATAAAGGACATAGTACAAACTTAAAAAAAAACAAAAACAAAACACAACCACTGCAACTATTTTTATTGCGTCAAGTGAGTATTGTAGACGTTTTTATGCCCCTAATGAAGCGACGCCACATTAAAACTAAAGAACAATTTCAGACATTTATGACGCCAAAAATGGAAATCATTTTAATTGTTAACTTAGAAGTTTACGTGAAGGATAAGACTGATTAATAAGTTTAATGCGCAAAGAGAAAAACATTAAAGCTTGTTTGATTAACGAAACTGTTTAGTTGTAATGAATGTTAAGTTCAATGTTTAATTGTTATCTGATATTTCCAACTTCTTGTCGGATTCGATACAACCTGTTTCAGAATGTATTTTATTAACTACGATTAACATTTAAATTCACAAATCCATTTACCTTTACTTCTCTTTCATGTACAAATATCAAACGATAGCGCTCAACGCTGTTGGTAAACACATTATTTTACCTTTAATTTTACCTAATCAGATGGCATAACGATGAAGAAATTATTGTCAAGTGTATACACAGTGTTGAGAGTATAAGTCGTCTACATGCACAGGCCTTTAAATATATTTTCTACGGGTTTAGTAACAATCATTTTTTAAGGAAATGAGTTTGGTGCCAAATCTTGAATAAAATAGTCAAACGATGTCTGGTTATTGCTTCCTGTAGCACTTCACAGCAAATACTGCAATTTATGAGCAGACAGCTATTGCAAAATATCCTTGACTTATTATGTTTTCTTTGTTGTCTTATAAAACACTGCACAAGAACTTGTCATTACCGTTTCTCATGAAGGAAATGTTGAAAATTAAAACGTATTCCAGCCTACAATTGTTCTCAAAGCACTGGCTAGACATGTTGTTTATCAAGTGACCGTAAACATTTTCAAAGTATGTACTCATCTTTTGACATTAGAGAGACACATCAATAAGAAGTATAATTGTTTTCATATGTGCGAACCAATTACAGCAATGCATTGACGTTTTTCATTTGAAAAATTCCCCTGTTTATATTTTCTTAAAAATCATGTCACTGTGAATGATATTGATTGAAGTACTATCTAATGTCAATGCTTTAGTCAAAACATCTATGTAAACAGGTAAACATATAAATGCATTTTTATTAGTCTTTATATAGAAAAGTGTCGTTGTACCAGCTTTGCGTGTAATTTCTAAATTCTTCACAAATTTGCAACTGAATATTTGAACTTCTTAGTTTCTATATTCCTAAAGAAAGAAAGGAACATATCTTCTTCTTTTGATTTTCAGTTATTCTTCAATCTGATAAAATACCTCGGTTCGTTTTAGGTTATGTCCAAAAAAATGGTATGAGATTGTGTTCATCTTGCCAACTAGAAAGTTTCTTAGTTAGCACGTAGACGTTTATGTATGTAGCAACATGAAATACCTCGGTTCGTTTTAAGTTATGTCCAAAAGATGGTATGAGATTGTGTTCAATCTTACCAACTAGAAAGTTTCTTAGTTAGCACGTAGACGTTTATGTATGTAGCAACATGAAATACCTCGGTTCGTTTTAAGTTATGTCCAAAAGATGGTATGAGATTGTGTTCAATCTTGCCAACTAGAAAGTTTCTTAGTTAGCACGTAGATGTTTATGTTTTATGTATGTAGCAACATGAAATATCTCAAATTTTAATTTTAGAAATGTAAAGATGTAATAAAAAGAATATGATGTGCTTAACGGATTGTAAGATTACAATTGTCCTCTTGGTTAGCATAAGAAAAAGAAGACAACAACGAAAACTATCCGGCCAATAAAATCAACCTGTAACTGGATCAGCTAGAGCAAATGAGAAACTTGCAGGAACTGTTTCCAACAGATATACAATATGAGGTTATAAGTCATTTAAGTCAATAAAAATTAGGGGTATTGAAATTTAAAAAGTTCGGGGTTCAGACAGATTCAGGTGTAGATTGTCAAATTGAGCAATGACATTTATAAAAACCTGTTATCTCACTGAATGATGAGTTGTCTTTGTTCACGTGAATTGTTTGGAAAAAAATATGCCTTTCAACCTATAAGTACATGAACTGATATTGACAGTAATTCGATAACATTTAAGTAATTCGGTGTATGAAATTGATTTTTCGATTAGATATCCAGGACCTTCACGTATGCAGTGATACAGACTATTATAGTATTATGCGTCAATTTAGAAAAAGCTTTACAAGTAAATGTTGGAAGACAAAAATATCTTAACTCTGCAATTGACAATGCAATAGCTGTTGAATATGCATGTACTGATGAAGGTAATAAAGTGTACACCGAGATATACGTTTACTTCTTGTGTGATTATAGATTCCAGTCCACCCTTCCACGATGACGATCTTGCACATACATAAATACAATTGAACGGGAATGTTGTAAGTGGGATTTCATTGCCTAACATACCAGCAAAAGCAAGTGCGAGATGATTACAATGCAGATGTATATCCAGATCAATCTTTTGGTGATGGTAGCAATTTTATATGGTAAGGTTTAATGTTGTTTTGGAGTCATTGTTGTTTTTAGTACTATTTTGTCCTAGACAATGTGTTCAGCCATTGTACACTTGTTATGATTTGCTCTAGTAGAACAGTAGACTGCTTGTTGACTATTAATCTGTCTCTATAAACCTTGATACTGACATTATAATCGAGTAAGGAGCAGCGGTTTATAATGGCAACCATTAACAACTAAACAGTTGTAATTCAGTATTTGACTGACAAATCAAAGCCAGATAATATTGCTCGTCATGCAATAGAATCTTAACGTTTATTAAGCCAAGACATTCACTAAAACTCAGTAATTTCTTATTTGAATAATTACAGGACACAAAATTATTTATATTGAGTAGCAAATAGTTTTCAGAAAAACTAATATCATCTCATATTGAAAACAAACGAACTGCGCATTGTGGACTACAATTTAACTTTTGTTTAGTTCAACGACCGAAAAAGTGAACATTTAAATGAACAAAGATTCCGGTTATGCATAATCTATTTCATTGACATTAGACGAAGAATGACGAGTTTTGACAGGTTGTTGGTAACAGCAAATTTGCCGACTTCTCTGTGGAATGAGATTGCAACTTAATAATTTCGAATGGCTTTTCTCTGAATTTCAATGAGGTTCTTGACTTTAAATGAGGAGAATTTGCGTGATTTTGAGTGAATGGAATCTTTGGAATCACGTTTCAAATCACGTGTGTTTTTATGCTTTAATCTCTGCAAGACTTAATAAAGATTAATGTTTATTGTGACTTGTTTTTGAGCAGGCGTTATTCGAGTTTTGATGCTCCTCAGATTCAGCGCTTATTTAACGTATGTAGTAGCTTTTCTTTTATCTCAGTTTAACATACAGACACACTCTGCAAAAGATCCGTGCATTCGTATGATTTATTTAGCCATTAAACACATGAACTTTACAAGAAGAAATGTTCCTGTTGGAAAAAGCTTCCAGAGCGGTTGGCAGACACATTAATTTATATTTGAAAGTCACTATCGACATCGTTCTGAAATTGAAGACCTTAAAAAAAGAAGGCATAATGCCTACGAACGTCAGTAACGGAATTCATTAGTTACATATCAAAATTAATGCCAGATAGATTTATCAGAAGTAGAAGGAAATCAAAACATATCTACAAAAGAATATATCTACAACAGAATCCATGTGATGGAAAAGCTGCATAATACTATTTGCTTTGTAGACACATTTGTTAACATTCTGAAAACCTTATTCGATAGCTTCGTGGAATAGAAGGTGCAGTCTGATAGTCCTTGGCAGTGCACAACTACGACTGCATTGTCTGATAAGAGTTGAAGTAACTGCATTGTCCTTTCCTGTAAGAGTAAACACTCATGAATATTTTATAGTGAATACAATTTTACAAATACGGGTTCAGTTAACAAATTATAATATAGCGTGTTATATAAACAGCGGTGAGTTATAATACTGTTTAAATCACGTTTGGTTTTACCAAGCTTTAGTGAAAATTAGCTTTTTACTTAGCAAAAGAACGAAATTATTTTAAATATCTTTTTACACATTAACATCATATTTTGTGAAGGTTTTTTTTAAAAATAAATTGATCAAATGTAATGTCAGACATGCTTGTAATTTGCAATGCAAATAGTCCAGTTTGTCTTTTTGTCATTGCAAATCATCATGAATATTCCTCACACGTCTGTAAATAAAGCTTTCACTTTATATTGTTTACGATACGAATCTGTTCTGTCTCTAATGTATATTTCTTAGTTTGTTCGCAAATCATTTTTGATTTGTATAAAAATTGCATAAAGTCTACAGATTAGAATAAGTAGGGATATGAAAATTGTTAAGATGTATATATATGGATCTACTGTGCTTAATAAGTGAAATAGCAAGTTGGCAAATAACTTTCCTTTGCTTATGTTTGTGTATATCCAGTTAGCGTAAAAAATCATTAGATTTATCAAGGTGTTTGGTGAAGACACCTTTCATCGAACGGCAGACATGTGATAAGAATCAAACAGAACTTATTAAAATTGTATACATATAGCTAGACTTGTGTCTAAGTAACCACTGAACAAATGTCGCAGACCTAATATTATTATCATTCGTATTTCATTTAACACATGACATAAGAAAATCGTACAACAGAAATTAGACTTTTGGTTATATATCTTTATGAGCCACATAATATCGTATTATTTAAAATCATGCCATTGATCACCGAATTGTTAAGTTCAGTTCCTCAATTTTACATAAGCAATATAAATAGGAATAACATTTCTGAGTAGGGACAACCTCAGCTAAAAACCTTGATTAATTTGGCTTTGTTTATTTGCTGTTTTCTTTCTTTTTTTGAATATGAAGAATTTTAAAGGGGCTGGCCTCCAGATGACAAAAAAAGAGAGGAAGTTTTCTTCTATTATAAATTTCTTGTAATATTCATGACAAATGCTTAAAAACTAACTAAATGACAAAAAATAAGTCAGATAATCACATTATATTTTTTTTCCTATCATAGTGCTATGGTGCACAATATCAAACACGTGAAGTATAATACAGTGACGCGTGAAGATAAAATTACCGCTTAAAAAAATTATCCCCCGACTCCTCCGCCCACACCCTCCCCCCAAAACAAGAGCCACCGCAAGCGGGGGCCACGCTCGACTTTTTTCTATTTCCAAAGGCAAACACATCAGAGGAAGCACATTGTGGTGAAGGGATTTCAAATGAAACATCATTTGGAAATATAATTATACATAACAAAGTTATGGCCAATTTTAGCAACATTCAGAAATTTGACCTTAAAGGTCTAGGTCAAGTTCAGTTTAACCTTCTCTGGAGGTATTGTCTAAAAAGTAGTTATGTCCAAGCATGAAGACACTACATCCATTAACAACAAAGATATAGCCAAGTTAAGTAATGTCAAGGTCATTTAAAGGTCAAGGTAATGCTTGAATTGTTTCTTTTATTCTCAGTGTTGTTTTGTCCCTGTATAGATCAAATCCGTCCATAAAACCAGAAGTTTGGGTATTTTAGCAAAATGCAATAATTAGAAATTTGACTGTAAAGGTCATTTAAAAGTTAAGGTCATACTTGTATAATTTAACATGTAGGTTTTGTCATAAGCCTTGTTTTGTCCAAGTATTAATAAACAAGAGGGCCAATGGCCCTAAAGCACTAACTTGGGTTCAAAGATGAAAGAATTTTTTATGAATGTAATGATGCATATCACAAAAATGGACCAATGCAATTTCATAACCATAGCTCCAAAAACAAAAAGGAGGTCAGTAGGTCAAAATATAGGTCATGAGATGACATTTTTGAAATCCGAACGAAAAGCTGTACACACAGTCCAAATTTCATTGCCGTAGCTTTAAAACAAAAAGTAGGTCAGTAGGTCAAAAATATAGGTCATGCTATGACGTTTTGGAAATCTGAACAAAAACTGTATACATGGTCCAAATTTCATCGCTATAGCTCCAAAAACAAAAAGTAGGTCAGTAGGTCAAAAATATAGGTCATGCGATGACATTTTTGAAATCGGAACGAAAAACTGTGCACATGGTCCAAATTTCATTGCTGTAGCTAAAAAACAAAAAGTAGGTCAGTAGGTCTAAAATATAGGTCATGCTATGACATTTTTGAAATTGGAACAAAAAACTGTGTACATGGTCCAAATTTCATTGCCATAGCTCAAAAAACAAAAAGTAGGTCACTAGGTCAAAAAAATAGGTCATGTGATGACATCTCTGAAATCAGAAAGAAAAACTGTGCACACGGTCCAAATTTCATTGCTGTAGCTAAAAAACAAAAAATTAGGTCAGTAGGTCAAAAATATAGGTCATGATATGACATTTTGAAATCGGAACAAAAAACTGGATACATTTTTTTCATTGCCATAGCTCCAAAAACAAAAAGTATGTCATTAGGTCAAAAATATAGGTTATGCCATTACATTTTTGAATTCGAAACGAGAAACTGTGCACACGGTCGAAATTTCATTGCTGTAGCTAAAAAACAAAAAAGTAGGTCAGTAGGTCAAAAAAATAGGTCATGCCATGACGTCTTTGAATTCGAAACGAAAAACTGTGCACAGGGTCCAAATTTCATTGCCACAGCTCCAAAAACAAAAAGTTGGTCAGTAGGTCAAAAATATAGGTCATGCTCTGACATTTCTGAAATTGAAATGAAAAACTGTGCACATGGTCCAAATTTCATTGCTGTAGCTAAAAACAAAAAAGTATGTCAGTAGGTCAAAAATATAGGTTTTTGAAATCGGAAGAAATAACTGTATACAAGGTCCAAATTTCATTGCCATAGCTCCAAAAACAAAAGTAGGTCAGTAGGTCAAAAATATAGGTCATGGCATGAATTTTTGAAATCGAAATAAAAAACTGTGCACACAGTCCAAATTTCATTGCTGTAGCTCAAAACCAGAAAGTAGGTCAGTAGGTCAAAAATATAGGTCATGCGATGACATTTTTGAAATCGAAACGAAAAAGTGTTGTTTTGTCTAAGTCTGATTCAAATCTAACCATAAATTACATAATTATGGCCAGTTTTAACAAAATTCAATGATTTGACCTTGACCGTCAAGGTCATTTTAAGGTCAAGGTCAAACTTGAAATAATCATAATGTCGGATTTGTCACAACTGTTGTTTAGTCCAAGTTTGAATTAAATCTATAAATAAATGAGAAAGTTATGACAATTTAAGCAAAATTCAATCATCTGACCTTGACAGTCAAGGTAATTTAAAGGTCATGGTCAAATCTGAGTTATTCAACATGTCGGTTTTGTCATAAGTGTTGTTTTGTCCAAGTATAAATCAAATCCAACCATAAATACTACTGTTATGGTCAATTTTAGCAAAATTCAATAATTTGACCTTGAAGGTGAAGGTCATTTATGAGTCAAGGTCAAGTTTAGTCTGGTCAGCTTGAACGTCTTGTCCAAAGGGTTGTTGTGTCCAAGCATAACGATAATCCACCTATTAATAATAAAGTTATGGCCGATTTTAGCAAAATTCAATATTTTGACCTTGAATATGAAGGTCATTTATGAATCAAGGTCAAGTTTAGTTTAAGAGAAACCACCTACTAATAATAAAGTTATGGCCAATTTTAGCAAAATTCAATATTTTGACCTTCAATATGAAGGTCATTTAAGAGTCAAGGTCAAGTTTAGTCTGGTCGTCTTGAACGTTTTGTCCAAAGGGTTGTTGTGTCCAAGTATGAAGATAATCCATCAAGGAATAAAAAAATTATGATCAATGTTAAAGTTTTCGGACGGGAACGGCAACGGCAATGGCTACGGCAACGACAACGACACCATGACTATGACAATAACTCGATTTTTTTTTCAAAAAAAGTCGAGCTAAAAAGCGTTTCTTGACATAAAATTTGCAGCTTCTGGGTGATATTTAGAACTATAAACAATTTTCTGGAATACGATTTTCCAAATCTGATCTACTTTAAGATATCACGGAAGCTATATAGGAAAAAAAATACGACTGACCCTCTTTAAGATGAAACAACATTAGTTTTTGAGTTCATTATAGTACTTGTATGAAAAAAGATCTAATTAATTGCAACTGCGAAAGCAAGAGAGGAGATTTGAAAGAGGGGTAGAAAATTACTGCAACCGTTATAAGGTTTGTTGGAACATTGACAATCACAATGACTCAAGAAATCGATGGCAAAGCATAAACTATGGTAAGTAACATTTAAATGAAAAAAGTCTGTACTATACTATTGCGCTGTAATGTGGCACTATAAAATGTAATCGACAGTGTTTTGTCGTTCAGATGTATTTTCAATCCAAAAGAGATTGGAAAAGGGTACATGCATGTGTGAATTGGATTTGTTATTAGCTTGTTCCGTATCAGCATAAAAAGCTTTGTCGTGACACTTCACTTGCTAACATTATTATCGCCGTTCCTGGACGGTGATATGTACAATTAACAAGATTTGAACAGTTTTGCCTGTGCACCGCCTGCCTTTAGCCAATCAAAGCAATGCATTTCATATCACATGATAACAAAATGGACGTCAAAATTCTTCAGCAAGGGATGCGTAAATGGACTCGCCCAACCGCCATGTTTGTCGGGTTACTTATTCTTACAACTGAAAAAATACCATCATCAATGTACGATCTCAATACCAGTCTTCAGGCTCGTGTAGGATAAATACAGGATAATCGCAATATTTTTTGCTACATGTCATTTTTAACTAGAGAATGTAGTCTAAATAAGAGTATGGTTTGTTTGTTTTTTTCCAAAACTTGCACTTAAAGAAAAACATAAATGCTTGCTTCCGGGCGATTCTAATCAGGATACAAACTCCCCGCAAGGGTTACTTCCCCTGATTAGTACAGTAAAAGTAGCAAAGCGTGACGTGTACCGGTGCGAGGAGTTTTATCAGGATTTTTCCGTGTTTTATATATGCTTGATTAGGGTCAGGGCAATATCGTATTTTTTACCTAAAATTTATTGTTTAAATTGTACATATAATATTCTTATGGTATTGAAGAACTGTATCTAGCTTTTGTTAAGTATACATTTTTTAGTAATAAATAAAGTTAAAAAACTACGCAATTAGTCAATTAATTATGCGTAGATTGGTTTACAACAAAGCAATATTTACAATGTTTTAATGCTGCAAATATTAACATGATGTATAAAGATATTGGGATGTTTTCATAAAGTAACCAAATCGTCCGCTTTCAATAATAGTCCAGCTACAATAAAAATTACAATGTATATTTCATCTACTTTATAATTTATGTGTGAAAATTATCAAATATAACTTCGCTTTTCAGTGCAAAGCATGTTGTAAGATTATCAAATTAATGAATGAAGAACATGAAATACATTCATCTATGGATAAGACGAAATGCATGGCTGAACGGCGATATCAAGCATTTTTGGAAATGCTAATACAATGTACTTGTTTTGATTACAATGTGAGTAAGGCAATAAAATACAATGTTTATAATTTACCAGGTTTTACATCAGGAATTATTCGGTAATGTTTAAGTGAAAGAAATTAATATTTTAGCGCATGATTGATGACAGATCATATGTAGCAAAATCAAAAGCAAACCATTAAATTTGCATTGGCTTATTAACTACAGCTTTGCCTTTTTTAGGTCGATTTCAGTACTACCGAATCTAGAACAGTGACATTTACCAGAAGAAAATAAAAGAGTATACATATAATAATTTTATAGTAAAAAGATTACATTTTCTACAAGCTTATGTTGTATGTTATCATTGTTGAAAACCAAAGACTTTTCGCTGGTACTAAGTTAAGTGTATGAAACAACTTCTGAAATAAATTCATTTCCATACTTGATAAATCTTATTAAATTTCTTGAATGTCAGTTTCCATTCTTGTCATGACGAACATCGCTTGATTCGAAAGTATGTCCACATTTGATTCAAATGTCTGACAGCATGTTGCAGACCAATACATTCTTTACTAACAGTGTACATTTGCAAACTCGTCTAAAAAGAGTGGTCTATAAGATTTTGTTTCCTTACAGGAGAAAACTTAAATTAAGATTCAATTATTGATGATGAAAAAAAAAAGAAAAAAAACTAATGCAGAAGTTTATGGCTGATTTGAAAATGTAGTGCAATTGCTGCAGGAGAAAGGTTTTATCTATAATTAACCACAGATATTTCTGTATGTAGACATTAAGCGGGTAAACAAACAAAAAATGATAAGGTCTTTTAAACGTATAAGTTTTATCGTTTTAAAGCAATAGCTATTCAACGCGAGAATAGAAAATATTTCCAAGCTCAAAAATGGTCTGTTTTTGCAAATGTCTTAGAATAAGGTTGCAACAGACAATATTGTCTGTGCAAATTGTTTTATTTCATATGCCCGACTTTCTTTTTAATGTTTATGAAGTTTTGAATCCTTGTCATAGTGGCATGTGCCCATTATCATAATGTTATACTTGTTTTTAAAAGTAGATAATTGTCTCTGTCAAATAGATTAGAATTTCTTTTACATGTTCAAAATATGTATGAGGTGAGTCGGTATTGAAACTGATTGTTTTCACGCAATGTTCATATTACATATATATATATATATATATATATATATATATATATATATATATATATATTAATTGATTCACCAATGATTTGCACGTGAATATTACTTTTCGTAAAGGCAAATCAATGCAAATTTGACCGTTTGAAATAAATGGCCAGTACCAATTTGAATTGTAAAAAGAAAGGCCAGTGTCAGTTTGAATGCTAAATAGAGAAAAATGTCAGTGAGTTTGAATAATAAAGAAGGTCATTTTGAATTTAAATATTTGAAACAAACTGCTAAGTCCAATTTGAATTTCAGAAGGAAAAACAATCAATGAAAATTTGAATATTGAAAAAAAGCAATAAGAATTGGACTATTTAAAAGAAAAAGTCAATGCAAATTTAATTGATAAAGAGAGAAGACATTTTCACATTCAAATGATTACATTTTGACGAGTAAAAGCGAAACGCCTTCTAGTATATAATTTATTTTATTTTTCAGCGAATAAAACCTTTTCACGCCTCTATACGCATTGTTTGTTTGTTTCATATATCATTTCAAGTGATTGGAATAGCTCCGTTACTATGTTTCGTAACGTTATGGTATGTTTGGTAAAAGCTCATTAACCTAAAATTTCAGCATTTTCTTTTTAAAGTGTATTTAACAGAAAATCAAATAATCACTCACAAAACCCATTTAGTGGATATTAGCTATAATCGTACCATTGACTGCTCGTAACTTTTTTCTGTTGACTAAAGTTAACATTCAAATGAATATTTTGCGTGTGAACACAAAATTTTCTAGCTGAAAACAATAGTAACACACATAATACATGCAAATTACATGGTTTAATACGATTATTGCACGAACGCCAAAGAAACCTAGTTTTATATTAACACCTTTTTCTTTTAATTTTTTGCAATTGCTCCATTAGCTGTAATAAGTTATTAAACACAGCTGAATATTAATACTAGCTAAAATGTTAGCCTAAAAGTATTCACCAATTGCAATGAGACACTTCTGGTTTGATTTTTATTACACACACATTTAACATTAGAAATTAGATACTTTCAATTTTTATGATTATCTAAGCTTAAGCCAGAAAATGAAACAAATGTTACAGACACCATATTTGTTACCAGGTCTCCCAATTAGTAACGATCGTTAAAGTGTATCTGTATAAAAAGGATTTCGAATTAAAAACCCGAACATTTCAGATGGTGAAGAAGAGCATTCATAAAGATTTGTGAGTAGATAAAGCGATTAACTAAGGCAGGACTGAAGACAATAATAACATAAACGGCAGAGCATAATTAACATTATTATACCTCGCGTAAACTGCCAATACTTAATTCCCATAGGCGATCGGGCTTTTAAAACTAATGTTACATTTTGCATCAGCTCAGAGGGTAACATTTTTTTTCAAAAACCCTCCGGGTGTTATTGTTTTTTTGCACACCCTGCAGAAAATTCAAGCGTCCGATGAAGTCGAAGGCGCTTATTGAATATATTGACTGTAAGCGTTTAGCTGAGTTTGATTCGACTCGTTACCAAACGAAAACATTCCTAAGGTATATATAACATGATCACATGTATGGTTCGGTATAATAAAATAAATAACACAAATCAGCGAGGGTGATAGAGGATATTGACAACCCGAAAAAAACAATAACACCCGAGGCTGGCTGTCGCCTTTGGTGTTATTGTTTTTTCAGGTTCACAATATCCTCTATCACCCTCGCTGATGTGTGTTATTTATATACTGTTATCATTTCTTAAACAAAATCCAAACCGGTTTGACTGATACTTGTACTTATAAATGAAACAGCAATCTGCAAACCTTCATGGAGATTTAGGAAGAAATAAAGGAAACAAACTTTAGAACATAGTACAGAAGCTATTGAAGCAAGATCATTCGTGAATTCATAGGTCGATACCAAATGGCTGAAATAAATGGATTTACAGCTGAAGTGAACGAAAACACGTTTGTGTTTGAATATAAATGTAAGATCATCGAAACAGAGTAAGTAAAGAGTATATTTAACTTGCAATGAAAGATGCTTTGCCGAAGGCACCTCTCTGTGAAATGAACTGAAATGAATCAATTAAGTGTTTTGCCATTCCAATGAAGATATCATTCAAAATAAGAATTGAGAGTAATGAAAGAGGAACATGTCCATAAATGTCACTAAGCACATCATAACTTCTAAATGTAATAAAACTATAGTTAACACTGAAAAATGTCTGTTCATACGAAAACATTATATTAAATAGAATAACAAGGGAAGCTACAATAAAAATAAAAACTATCCTTTTTCCAGTACTAAATTATCTTCTCTTTGAATGTCTTTCTTCAGGAAATAAAGCAAAGTATTGTTTAGAAAATAAACATCTAACAAGACCATTACTAACTTTAGTTACCCTTCCAAAGAAGTTTACATAGCAAATGAGAAGGCAGATATGTTTGGTGCTTATGACGGCATAGGCGAATCGAGGAACGAATTTTGTTTAAATTTGCTCAGCGTTCTGTATTACATTAATTGGCATTTAAATAACAGTTAAACAATTGGTCTCAGAATATTTAATGTAATAGCTTTTTTATAGAGTCAGAATAAAAGACGATTCCATACACACTGTAAATGTACAGTTGTTGACTAAAACAGCTTCAACCTTAGCAAGACAGATTAGCGAAGGAACATAGGAAAACATTTTAATGTACACATTTTAACTGTTTAGAATTTTGTTATTTAAAGCAGAAAGAAACAAAAATAGCAAACGTTGTTGAAAATACCACTTAATTTTACCTTTTAATGTGTTTGATATTGTTCAGTGATCTATCTACACCAATATTTACTGCTTAAATACAGGACAAATTGAGTACACTCTTTTTATACGCCCGTTTGAAATGGCGGGCGGCATCCAGTTTTGTCCGGAGAATATCTTCAACGTGCATGGATGGATTTTAATGACACTTGGTACCAATGTTCATCATTATGGGGGTAGTGTCCTGCGCATAAACTAGGTTTCTAGGTCACATTTTGAAGTGAGAGAAAAACGCTTGTCCGGAGCAAAACTTCTACATACATTGAGGGATTTTAATATAACTTGGCATAAATATTCAGCATTGCGAGCCAAAGTGTTGCGTGCAAAAATCAGGTCCCTGCGGCCAAGGTTAAGGTGACACACAGAGGTCAAAAGTCAGACAAAATATGAGAATGTTAGTATGGATCATTTAGTCATTATGAATTTTTGTATTTTATCACAAATGATCGCCATCATGAGACTGAGCATTACACGCATAATCCTGGTCCATATATGCAAGGTCAAGGTCACTAGAGATGATGAAATGTCCAAATTTTGTCCGGAGCAGATCTTCTAAATGCATGGAGGTATTTTAGTATTACTTGATACTAAAGTTCACCATAATGAAAAATAATGTTGCGCGCATGAACCATGTCTCTAGGTCAAAGGTCAATGTCACAGTTAGAGGTAAGAAGTTCATTTCAAATGTTTGTTTTACAATCCAATACTAGAAATAGTCAAACTTGCTTCCCCACTAATACCTCTTTTTATCCATTATGCCCACATCTTCTGCAAAGCTTTTATGAAGGACGTATTTTGTGTCAATAGCACCCTTGTTTCACATCAAAACATAACTTTTTACTAGTTAAAGGTGTAAGACTATTGGTGTTATTCCTTATTCAATGTCATTTTGACTATGCTTGTTCTTTCTGGTAACATGGGTTAACTTAATTCTGGAAAGACAAGCTACAGGTTACGCAGAACAAATTGGTCCGATTCGCTCTCAATTTGGGACACAGGTCACATATTGACAGACAATATTTTATTTCCTTGGATCGGTTACCTGTTTCGAGAAGAGTGGATCAAATCATGTTTTTAAAATTAAGAATGGTCAATCGCCTGGCTATATGAGCCAACAATTTGTAACACAGAAGTCTGTTCGTGCATACAGAACTCGGTCTAGCAAACAGGGATCATATGTGCTTCCCAAGATTAAAGCTTTTGGGTTAAAGTCCATTTCCTACTTAGGCTGTAATTTATGGAACAAATGTTCTCCACAAATAAGACAAATTAGATATCTTACCAGATTCAAAAGGGCAGTAAAAGATCACTTTTTAGAATTTTACGATGTGTAATAATTTTAGTGCTACTGATACTAGCATTTAGTGTCATATTTAATGTGTTTTACTAAGATTCTTACTTTTTTAACGTGTGATATTTGTGTTAGTTTCTTACAAGTCATTCTTTTTTTATTTATTGAATGTTAGGAAATGAGTAATTACATGATTCTAGTCACACTTATATTAATAAGTTGTTTTTCTGTTTTTTTTTAAACTGTACTCATTGTCACTCTTTTATTTATTAATTTCCTTGCATGATTCATGCCTCTCTATGTCAGACCATCGATATCAAAGGACCACAATGGAAATAAGGGAATTACCATCTCTTTTTTGTGTGTTATCCTTGATATTGATGTGTACTGAGATAGTTCATAACACAGCATTTCATACTGTCATAATTTCTTTATATTTTGTTAAAATTTTAGTATATGTGTGTGTTTTTGTACTATGCCATGTTGCTCAATATTGAAATCTATCTATCTATCTGATTAAGCTGCACTGTTGTAATCATTAGAAGTAATTAGATGATGTTTTGTATTATAATGCTGTTATTTCCAACAAAAGCTCAATACTAACAAAGAAAATAAGAATTCACATGTGAAATATACTAATAATCGGTTACAGGTCATATAAGAGGGCGTTGACTTCCGAAGAATTTTGCAAATAATATAATTTTAAGTGTATTGGTAAAAATGTTTATAAGAAGTAGTTACATTTACTCCTCCTCATGCAGTACATGTTTTATGCACTCCCATCAAATAAAATTAATGATTACGTTATTCTGTTTCGAATAACTGATGTAAAATTGTTACTAATTTACCTTTGTTGAATGCTAGAGAAACATTATTGTTAAAGAACATAAGCTGTATATGCTTCATTCTAAAATAGAGGTTTTGACTTGTCTTGATCTAAGCCAGTGATTTTGTTTTTGATCCCAGATGACCTATATTCAGACTTGGGCTAGATATCATCAACATTAACATTTTCCCCAAAGAATTATGATGACTGACTAGGTTATCAAGGTTTATATTTGATTTAAGCCAGTGCACTAGTGTTTGATTCCAGATAACTCATATCAGATCAAAACCAACAATGTGATTAACAATGTGACTAAACATCGTGATAACTGACGTCAACATATGACCTTTATTTTTTTCAGATGAAACATAGATAAATAGTCCACTTTCACATTTTTTTTCTTAGCAAAGCTTTCTACGTGATGTTGTTAAAGTGCTGATCTTAAAAACGACCAGCAATGTAAACTTAGATCAAATAATATATCTCTTACTAAGAAAAACAATATTTAAGATTCAATAATATATTTTTTTTGTTAACTTACACAAATAGACTTACATTCTTTTCAAAGTAAAAAATGTATCTTCTGAGATATTTAAATATGAACTCGGAGCGACTTTTTTATTGCTTTATTGAATTTCAATTTACTTTCAAATTCTATGATTGAGTTTTGATACTATCAGTCTTACTTTGTGAGCATTTATGTCTACAAAATATCTTATTTCTATGGAATATCACTCACATCACTAAGGGAAGAACATTTATTAACGTGTATTGGTTCTAGATAAGAAGAAAGTTGTACTTTATTTTTGCGGCTTTAGATTTCCAAATAATTATAGTTGTGCGTGTACGAACAAAACTTTACATTAAAAAGGAAAATAATACTAATAAAATGGAAACAGATGCATTAGAACTATTAGCATGAATATTTAATGCAAATATGTGTCAATTTGTCTTTGACGTTAACACATCCATAAACATTAGGACTTCATTTGCAATGCTGAAAAGCACATTACAATATCTCTCTTTTGTCACCAAAATAATATTGCATTTTGTTTAGTATTTAAGAAACAGCGTGTAAATGTTCAAAGCTCATCATAATATTTATATAGCTAACAGATTGTCATCTGAAATAGACTGAGTCTTCTGTTTATTTACTTGATTTTGTGATTATTTCTGGTTCCAGAATGTTAAGTGTTCTAATTAAAACACTTTCAAAATTAATAATAAAAGCTTGTATTTCATATTCTTATTTGAAAAAGACTATTTTTATGCCAGCCAAAATTTAAATGTTCAAAAGCAATAGAGGCATTCATAATTCCAAAGAGTAAGGGTGTACAAAGCACTATAATAAACATTTCATAACTACGTCTATAGTTATGGCTGAATATTTGTTTTGATGTATTTTCAGAATGTTGATGTTTGAGCAATACTTATTCTTAGCTTATTTTGTATTAGCAAGCAAAGCAATGTCGTGACGAATGAACTTCACTTAACTAGTTCATTTTTTAATACGGTGCGAGTTTGAGAATAAAATGCAAAGTTTATATCTTATTTTTCTTAACCAGTTATAATATACAGAAGTATTTGGTCATGTTTTAATGAAAGAAACTATTACTTTAGGGCATGGTGGATGACAGATCATATGTTACCAAAATAAAAGTAAATCATTAAACGGATAAGAATGGAAAGTATGTAAGAATAGACCGTTTCAGAAAGAAATTGGAGTTTATGCGTCAAAATTTATTGCTCAATAGAAGGAATCAGGGTGCAACCATAATTGCGATTTCTAATCTCGCGAAATGGCGAGACTGAGGCTGTGACGTCAGTTACGCACATCCGGTAGTAGACCTATAGCACCAGTTTGAGACAGTGATGCAGAATTACTTTGCTTATAGATACGCAATTTAACACATCCGTTTTTCAATAAACCAGAAGTGCAAGAATCACAATAAAAACAGACATGTTAATTTAAAAATGTTTACAGATTAATTATTTAAAAGAAGAATGCGGTTGTTACTATTCGATTTTTATAAGTAAATTAAGCTTTGGTGTCGATAGAATTGGTTAAAATTTTACCTTGACATTTGATAAGTGTTCCATTTTTGGGCCATTATTGGTTTTAAGATATCAAAAATGCAAAATCTTCTAAACATTTAACATGTTGTTTTACACATAACACATTTACCTAAGCTTGAAATATATTGTATGCTGAAAACAGATTTTCAAGTAGAAAAATATCTGTCATATGTTAAAAATACAAATAACAAAATTAATTTGACAGGATTTAGATACACTGTACATAATTTACTTATATAAGAACGCAGACATAAAATCCAGAAAGGAACCTTTTAAGTTAGAATTTGTACTAAATGCAATATGAATGCCATTGAAAATGAATACCACTTTTTTAGGCTGTCCATATATAGAGATTTACGGAAAACCTGTTTTCCAAACTATTATAATAATTGTCACTGGCTTTGAACAAGTTTAAAACTTTACTAAACAGTTCTCAAAGTAGTACTATTAATAAATTAGCTAAATATATACCCCAGTCATTTGCTTTAAAATGATGATTGAAAGCATTGTTTTTTTTGTTTTTTTTACATGTGATCGATGCTATAATGCGTATTCATTGTTGTAAAACAAATGGAAAAACAAAATTGGCTTTTATCATATGACATTGTATTATATGTAATTTATTTGAAGATTATATGGTAATTGTAACCTCACATTTCCCTCAATTTGCAGTTCTACCTATATTATTGCACATACTTGCCCGTAAATGTTATTTACCATAAAGTAATTGAATTCACCTTTTCCCGTCTTTCCATCTGTAAAGTATCATAGACTGTAATGTAACTATAGATGTACATGTATCCATATCTATTATTATCATACATCCTATTATGTATTAGCGATAAACATTGTATATATGTTTAAGCCAAATAAACATTGAATTGAATTGAATTAAGAACTCAAGTGCTCTGACATCATTATGTCGTTAACAATACATTGTCATGTAAATGTACTCAGATGGAGTGAATTCAGGT
Source organism: Cyclina sinensis (assembly GCA_012932295.1). Classification (NCBI taxonomy): domain Eukaryota; kingdom Metazoa; phylum Mollusca; class Bivalvia; order Venerida; family Veneridae; genus Cyclina; species Cyclina sinensis. The sequence goes on from JAAONU010000017.1 coordinate 40,491,550, forward strand.
GTCCTAACGTGTTAACCTTATTTTGACTGGGGTTGAAAATTACCCGATTTTCAAATGACATGTACACTAAGCAGGAATTTGTGTCTGCTTAAAAAATAACTCCAATAAGATGTCAAATAGATAACGCCCCATACTATACAAAATAACTTACGCATACGGACCTGAATACAATCTGAACAGCGGTCAAAACAACAAAGCAATTCACCATTCCTTATATGATCCAAACATTGTTAAAGTTGAGAAATTTTTGTGGTGAGTGATTTTACAAACTGACTGAAGTTCTTTTGATCTGTAACACTTGTGAAAATTTTACGTAATACTTGCTTCTAATAGTAATCTTTACTTAAGTAATTAAATTCCATGCAATTAAATACTAAATCTAATTTTATGTTCATTATAAAAAAACACTAGCTGTTAGATATGATAAACAAAATGTAAAAAAAATAGTATTTCTGTTTTTGCTTTGCTTTTTAAATAGAGTTTCAGGGCTTTTTGTATTGCTTTGTATTATAAGTTCTTTTAAGCATTCTTTCGCTGTTTCAAATTTGTCTTGCTGCTGAAATACATGTTCAGTTATTTGACGTCACGCGCACCTGTATTCAATTAGTAAAGCACACACGCATTTTGTCAATATCGAATAATCAGCAGTTCATTATTTGTTAAAGTGACATATGTGTTCAAAAAGAACGGAAATTCTATGGTCATGAAAAATGTTTGAAACATTATATATGTTAAGAAATATTGTAACTTTCACCAAATAATAACATACTATTGTTTTTTCTTCAAAGTATACAAAACATTATCATACAAAGTTTAATTGAAAAGTTATATTTTGCAACTATGTTCAATAGGAATGAAACTGTTATATGCAATCATTTAATTTAGCTATAACCTAAACAATTTTTGTTTTTCTGTGATAAGAAACAAATGTTTAATGTATATTTCAAAACAGTGATGGTCACTTTGAACACATATGTCACTTTTAAAAGCATTAAACGTCATTCCTTTTACGCTGTATCAACACAAACTGATCATGTATCGTATATTCTTTAGATGTTATAATTATTTCACAGCATTGTCTTTCCATTTAAGTTTACATTCTTTTTAAGGATTACTCGTACCTAAAAACTTTGCCTTTTTAATGAGGTTGATTTGAATACAACCGAATCTAAGATAGAAATATTGACCAGAAAAACGACAACAAAAGAGTATACATTTGATAAGTTTTAAAGCAAAATCATTACTTTGTCAACGAGCAAACGTTGCTATAACAGTTGATGTAAAACTAACATTAATAGTTTGAATCTCTAAAATCAATTTATTTCCATACTTGATGAATCTTATTAAATTTCCAAATTACCAGTTCCGTTCTTGTCCTGATTAACATCGCTTGATTCGAAGACGTGAATAGAATACAATTTGTTTAAAAATCATCCAAATGTCTGTAAACATGTTGCAAACTAGAATATTCCTTACTAACACTCGTCTGAAAAGATTGGTCTCGGTATATAAGATTCTGACTTCTTACTGAAGAAAACCGAGTGTGAGATTAAATGTTTGATAATGAAAAGGTAACAAAAATTAGCTTGTGCAGAAGTTAAAGGTGGATTTTAAAATGTAGTGCAGTTGCTGCAGGACAAAGGATTTATTTATAATTAAACCAAGGGATTTCCATGTTCAAAACTAGATGGTCTGTTCATGTAAATGTCTCAGAATATGATTGCAGCGGACAATTTTGTTATTACAATGTGTTTTATTTAAAAATTCCCGACTTTTTTTTTCACGTTTAAGTGTATAGAATCTCTATCACCGAATTTGAATATTTAAAATAAAAAAGTCAATGACAAATGGAATATTTAAAAGACAAAGTCAAGGTAAATTTGATTGATTAAGAGAGAAGGTGATTTCGAATTTAAATGTTTACATTTCGACTGATGAAAGCGAGAAACATCTATATTCATCTTCATTATTCAGCGAATAGAACCTTTCCACTTTAATACTTCTTTACGAATTGTTCGTTTCATGTATCATTTCAAGTTATGGAAATTTAATATCCCATTTACAATGTTTGCTAATTTTCTGAATATTCCAATGGCTGATTAGCCTAAACTTTCAGCTTTTTTCCTTCAAAGTATATTTAACAGAAAAGAAATATTCACTCATCCACACATTTAGGCATATAAGCTATAATTATGCCAATGATTATGGTCGTAACTCTTTTTCTGTGGACTACAGTTAATATCCAAATGAATATTTTGCGTGTGAACTCAAAATTTCTTGGCTGATAACAATAATAATAAACACAATGCAAGCAAATTGCTTAGTTTAATATGATTATTGCACGAACTGCAAAGAAACTCCTTTATTTGGAAATTGCTCCATCAGCTGTAATAAGTTATTAAGCACATTTGAATATTAATACTACTTAATTTAATAGTAGTCACCAATTACAATGGTGTTTGATTTTGTTACACACACCTAAAATCAGAAATTAGCTCCTTTCAATTTTTCATTAATATTCTAAGTCATTATTTACCTGAAAGCAGAAAATGAGATATATGTTTATAGACTGATATATCTTACTAGGTTTTCCAAATAAATGGCCATTAAAGTAACATCAATCTTCTTAAAAGAGTGTCTCGTGTAATAAAAGTTTATATGTAAAAATATTTCGAAAAAATATACTGAAAATGTGCGATTGTTAAGAAGAGCATTCGTAGGTAAAGCGAATGACTAGGGTGTCATAGAAGAGAATAACAATATTATAAATGGCATAGAATATAACTAGCACAATTATTATTTCATGAACATTTAATTGAGGTATGATAAATTAGTCAGTCTTTTGTCCCAAAACATTGAATGATAGGAAAGGTCGTCTACATTTCCTTTTGATATGTGATATCGATGATCATTGAGCTGATCTAGTTTTCAACAAAACATTTAAAAAATAGATTGGATTAAATGAAGCAATATGAAGTTTACCTTGTGTTAGTGAACCTGGAAATGCTTTCGTGATTAATCTTGATGATAATATTGATACTGACAAATGTGAAGTGAAAGCAGACATACTGAGTTGCGTGAAGGTATAGCCCGTTCGAACAAGAGATTTTGTACAGAAATGCTCAAGGGATTTCTGTATCAAGTTAATTGGCATTTGAATAACAATCAACCAGTTTATCTCAGACTGTTTAATGCAATATTATATGTTTTAGTTTATCATGGGGATAAAAGACGATTCAACACACACTGTAGTTGTACAGTTGTTTACTTAAACATCTTCAACCTTAGCAGGACAGACTAGGCAAAGGACACAGAAAAATTAAATGACATATTTTACCTTTTCCAAGATTTTGTCATCCAAGGCAGGAAGACAACAAAATAAGCAAATGCTATTAAAAATACCAGTTTGTCTTTATTATTGTTATAGTGCTCTACCTACACCAATAATAATTGCTAGAATACACGTGCAACAAAAAAACATACTAATTTATTATTCATATTTATTTGTATCAAAAGCGTTAACTTTCGTCCTAGTTAAAGATGTGAGATTTTGGGACTATAGCCTCTGATGATTTTAGCGTAATTGAATAACTGGGTAATGTAAATGGCATTAATTGTGAAGGAATATACTTTGTATAAAAGTACTTCCAATCACATTTATGTAGTCAGTTTTAGGTTAGATATAACTATACAGAGATGAAGAACATTCAATAATAAGATCGAATGAATAAATATCGACACAATTCTTTAAATTTTATGTACTCTGCCTTGAAAGATTTATAACTTATTTCTAGAAAATGAATATATTTGTGTCAGTAGTTTTTAGCTCACCTGAGCACATTGTGTTCATGTGAGCTTTTAGAATCAGTGGCTGTTCGACGTCCGTCGTCGTCAAAAATTACTTCAAAGGACATCTCCTCTGAAACAACTTGTTCACATTTGATAAAGTTTGTTTGGAATGTTCCTTGCATAAAGTTTTACCACAGTCTATTGCTGATCTTGGTCACAGGAATTAAAATAGATTTAAAAGGGAAAACTTCAATACTATCTTTCTCCGAAACCGTTAGGTCTTGAGCTTAGATATTTAGTATGTAGCATTATCTAATAGCCCCTTATACCAAATTTGTTCAAATCTTGGCGCCAAGATTAAAACTTGGCACCGCTCAAGCTGCAACATGATTTTCACAATTTTTTTAAGAGAAAACTTCAAAAAACTTCTTGTCTGAAACTTAACTCTACCTTGGGATTTGATATTTGGCAAACAGGTCCATTTAGGTCTTCTACAAAGATTGTACAGGTGTGACCCAGGGGTCATTTATGGCCCCGCTTCGGTCGTCACTTGATTGAATAAAGACATATATAGGGGAAAACTTTGGAAATCTTCTACAATAAAGCAAAAAGTCCAAGGGGTTAGGTAATTTTGCGCGTAATCTAGAGGTACTCGACAAAGATCGTTCAAATTATGCTTCGAGAATCAAAACTGACCCTGCTTCCAGGGGTCACTTGTTTTTTTGGTTTTTTTTAGACTTGCATAGGAAAAGAACTTCTTGTGAGAAACCAGAAGGCCTAGTGGTAAGATACTTGATGCTGTACCAAATTGTTCAATTTGGCCTTGGGGACAAAACTGTCCCTCCCCCCTGAGGTCACCAAAGCTAAAAATAGACATTTCTACTTTTCGTCATAGAGCCTTCAATTATTGACTGATGTCTTAGATATTTGATATGTAGGCACCTTGCATGAATCTTACCTTATGTACCTTACAGTCTCTGTGGATGAAAATAAGGTCACCGAGGCTAAAATAGATGTTTTTACTTTCCCCCGTAGAGTCTCCATTTATCGACAAATATTTTAGATATTTGGTATGTTTGTACCATGGACATCTGCCCTATGTTGCCTTTCAAGGTTTTGCCTATACAACCAAATGTCAAACAAGTGCCACCTGTGTGAGGTCAAAGTGATATAACCTAAACAATCTTTGTAGAGGCCAACTGTTTAATGCTACATACCAAATATGTAAGGTCTAGATTTAATATTTTACACAAATAGGATTTCCAGGGCGGGGTTAAAATTTGCCCCGGGGAAAGAATTTGAACAAACTAGATAGAGGTTTTCTAGACAATTGCAACGAACTAAATATACCAAAAGCACGCGATTTCAGAAAAAATTAAGTTTCTCCTACACAAATCAATTTAAACAATTGACCCCTAGGAGGGGTCATTTCTGATCTTAGCGATATAATTGAAACAATCGTTGTAGAGGCCATCTGTACAGAGCAACAAACAAAGTAGTTTAACTTTAAGGCATGTGGTTTGAGACAAGAATTCATTTTAAAGTTTTTCCTTCACAGCTAAATTTAAATAAGTAACCACCGGGCGGCGTCATTTTTGACCTTAGAACAATAATTTGAACAATCTTTGAAGAGGTCAACTATGCAATGCTACGTACCAAAATATTATGTTAAGAAATTACGGTTTCTTGCAAGAAGATTTTCAATGAATAATTTACACAAATAAAATGAAAACTAACGGGAACTATTAGCAAGAATATTTAATGCAAATATGTGACAATTCGTCTTTGGCATAACATGTTAAAGACTTTACTTGCAAGGCTAAAATATTAATACAATTCTTTTGTCGCATAACTATAATCGCATCTTTTTTAATATTTAACATAGTGTCAATGTGCAAGACTCATCATAAGATTTATAGAGCTAAAACGTCGTCCGGGACAAATCTTCTGTTTATTTCCTTTTATTTTTGTAATCATTACTGATTTCAGAATGTAAAATGTTCAAACAAATTTCAAATGAAATAAACATGACTAAATTTGACACAAACCGTTCATGCTAGCTTAAATTCAAATGTTCAATTGAATGCTAGATAGAGAAAAGCTCACCGAATTTGAATGATTAAGAAGGTCATTTTGACTTAAAATGTTAAAGACAATGAAAATTTGAATATTTAAAATAAGAAGTCAATGAGAATGGCCATTTTAAATTTTAATGTTAGCATTTCGACGAGTGAAAGCGAAAACCTTACACACCTCTATATGGATTGTTTATTTCATGTATTATTTCAAGTGATGAGAATATAATATCTCTCTTGGACTGTTCCAATGGCTCATTGGCCTAAACTTCCAGCATTCTCTTTCAAAGTATATTCAACAGAAAACCAAATAATCACACACAAAATCAGCATAAATTCATATAAGATTTAATTATACCATGAACTAGTCGTAACTTTTTTTTCTTTGGATTAAAGTTAACATTCAAATAAAAAGTTTGCCAGTTAACTCAAAATTTCATAGCTGATAACAATAATAATAAACAAAATACACGCAAATTGCTTTGTTCAATATGATTACTGCACGAACGACAAAGAAACTTGACTTAAATATCTACAATCCTTCATTTGGCAATTGCTTCACTAGCTGAAAAGTGTTGCCTTTACACGCAAAATAGTCATTTGGAAATCTATGGAATATCACTAACACCACTCAGAGAAAAACCTTAATTAATACAAATATCGGCTCTTTATCAGTCACAAATGGTATTTCATTTGTTTACGGCTTTAGATTTCCAAATAATTGCTGCGCGTGTAAAGACAACACATTGTGTCTAAAAAAAGAAAATGAATGACAGTTGAATGGAAACGAATTCATGAAACCTCTTAACAAAAATATTTAATGCAAACATGTGACATTCGTCTTTGACGACCCTAATATTAAACTAAAAACACACGATACTGTTCATCTATCATAAGATTTATAGAGCTAAAAGTTCGTCTTGATTATATTTTTCTGTTTATTTTCTTTTATTTTTCGAAACATTACCTGTATCATAATGTTTAATGTTTTAAATAAAACAATTTCAAATGAAACAATACAAGCCTGTTTTTGACACAGACTCTTCATGCCATTAAATTCAAATGTCCAGTGCTGTGAATTGAAATGCAAATGAATGTAGAAATTAGTAATTATGCCTTTTTATAATACTGCATGTCCATATTGGTTAAACCAATTAAACTCTGACATGTTAGAGCATGACGTCTTTTCTCAGTGAAAAAATTGTTCTAAAATGTCGTTTATTTGTCATAAAAATAACGACCATTGTTGAATAGTTGTTTCTAAAATACCTGTTATATAATTTATAATATTAATGATTTTTTTAATCGCTTACCTGCATATTAACGAGCAATAACTGTTCAACGTACAATTAGATTTCTTGAGGAATTTTTCTTCTCACCGTGTTTTTTTTTCTTTTATAGTCTGGTAACCTCAGAACTAAAGAAATGCAAAAAAAATTCCACTTATTCCAACTGGCTCTATTAAGATCAGTAATTGGTCATATTTCATTTTTTATGCCCTGAAGTTCACACCAAAATGGTTATTTAGCGTGTAAAGACAAATGATTGTACTTGAAGAAGAAAACAAAACAATAACCAACTGACAGATCTATGAAAATTATAGGTTTGTTTATAAATGAAAATAGTACAGTAATTTTCCTGTTTTCAAAACAATAACATATTTTCAACTTGAGACATTGATAGTACTAAGAAGGAAAAATCAAACGATATTTAACAAAATTGAAGTTTTAGGTATAATTCTGTACGCGGAAAGTTGTGCATTTACGTTTATAATTTGTGTGACACTTCTCTTTTAAATTTGGCAAAACATAAATAATAATAAATATTGTTGATGTTGTTAGTTCCGGAATTACACAGTTGTCTTTAATTTTGCATGTAATGACATCAGGTTCCAAGCATGACCTGCTCTATCAAGCTTCAAGCATATACTATCAATCAAATCTACTTCTAAAACTCTGTGATGGAAGTGGAGGTAAAACGGATAAAAAAACATAAAAAAAGAAATAAAAGGGTGAAAATCTGAATACTATTTTGTGCTGTATTTCCTTAAATATTTCAGTATTAAATTTTAAACGTTTTTGCTACATGCCTCTTTCTTGATGGAATATCTGTAGGTGTATGTCAATGATAGAGGAAGGGAGGCAAATCAAGACGATTTGCTTGTAGAACCTTTGAAATGTTATTTCCCTTCCACTTATCAAACCTTAAACGATATTATGCATTTCATCTAATAGATTGTTCAGTAAATATACCTTCTAGGATAAGATTAACTTGACAATTCAATACTAAATTGAATTAAATATGTTATATACTGTCCTATGTGTGTCTTTAACCAATTCTCATACTTCTGCAGTCTTGTTTTTGTATGTCGCTTAGCAATTATGCCCCCATCGTAGATGAGGGGGCATATAGTTTTTCATTTGACAGGACAACTTGTTTTAGATTTTGCATCGTATAATTAAATATGTTTCCAGAAGAATTTTACAGAACAGATACAATATATATGTCAACAGAATGCATACGTATTCATACAAAATTTTGTGTCATAAATAGAACAGTAACACTGAACACTTTTTTTATTTCATGCTTTTCTCCGCAATTTTTATCTTGACTTTTATGACAAGATTTATTCATCCTACTCATTACTGGCTTACCCCATCAAGTATTCCACACTGATTTTGCTTTGTTTTTAATCATATTGTTTTCATTATATCTGAAGTGTTCTCATTTTGTTGTTTCTTTGACATTAGTAGATAAATGTTTAGAATCTAATACAAATTATTAGATCTTGTTTATTAGTTATAAAAAGTTTGATCTTTTCTTAATTTTATTTATTCTTTTCTTGATTTTATTTATTCTTAGTTAATTCCCTTTCTTATTTAAGCCTTTTCACCATGTTCTCTGTCTGTACTGTCTGTACGTTAATAAAGCATCTTGTAGTGTTTACGATAGTTGTGTAATCATCAGTTAAGAAACGGTATGAATAATGACTTACAAATAACTAAAACGTTACAATGCAACTTCTTTTTCATTAGGAAGTTTAGATTTTTGCAGATAATAATCAATGATACTTCAAAGGTAAATTATTTTGTCAAAAGTTAAAGGTTAACGATAAGGCAATAAATGAAATGAGTCAAGACGATACAAATGTTGATGGTTAACGGTTTCAGATGGTTTCTGAGATACATCTTCTGAACATCGGATTACTCGCTAATCAAGTACAAATTTTGCCTTGGGTCAAAGGCTAAAGACGCTGCTATCTGTCAGCTAATGTTTCTTTCCTAATTGTCTTGATCTTTGAACATTTAGAAGCAAACTTTGAATATTATCATTTTCGATTTTCTTTGTTTTTTCTTTGCTTTCATGATTCAGATCTGCGTGTAATCTGGAAAAAAAAACAGAAAAAAGACAACATCGAAAGCTTTTTAAACACATATTGTTTCCTATTTGAATAGTTTTTATCGTTTAAGAAACAGAGATTTAAGTGGTCTGTGAAACATTTACAAAACACACTTAAATATATTTTTACAGACCTACCTTCGTATTTTGTTTATTTGATATTAGTTTACTGGAAATACTCATTTAGTGTGTACCACTACTTTTAAGAAGACAAAGAACTCTTATTATAAAATGATTTTAAAACAGTCCAAAGTGGTTTGTGTGTAGGAGCCTGTTGGTGTATTGAAAATATTGCTACGGCTGCTGATATATTCATTTTTAAAAATAATTAATACAGTTATATGGATCAGCCATATTTCCTTTGTGCTGTTATCTGAACATAAAAAAATCAACAAAACGTAACCAAACCTTATGATTTGCAATAAAAACTCGTTTCATGTTACCCTTTTTCGCTTTAGCTCTCTACAGTTGACTGAGCGTGAAAGTTGAATGTATTTGACAAGATGACCATGTTTGTTATGACAGCCGTTGATTTGGCAGTGTTGTCACTATCGATTCATTGTCACTCAGTATTTGGAGAGAGCAGCTGATAAATACGGGTCACGTTCAGAGTAAACAGCACTTGTACCATAGCAAAACTGTGTTTAAATAAGAGATATAGGAACTTCTAGAGACCGATTATCATATCGAAATTCAGAGGAAACAAAAGTTATGATAAAGCAATAAGCGGTCTCAACCGATTCAGTCCTTGTTGTTAGTAAATTGTAAAAATTTCAATTATATCGACAATTATTTCAAATTAAAAAAAAAACATAGATAGTGGCCACGAAACACTATAACAAAATGTTATTTAGTATTATTTGCCAAAATGACATTATTGAAGTATTCGGATAAAGCGGGTTGTAGGACGGGGGATTTTTTATTAACAGGTGTACGTTGGAATTTTCAAATTTTGCAGACCAATTTTTAGGACTCTGGTAAAAAGAAAATAATACACATGTAGGTACAACGTGTTTCTTCAAACCACTCTTTATTTTGTTTCAAATATGTAATTTACGTTATATCTAAATATCTTCAGTTGAGGAAATACATATCAAATAACAGTGCAATAGAAACTGAGGGTGTTATAGTGATAATACATGAATAACATCACCCGCGCCTATAAAAAGGAACAAAAAGCACTTATTATCTGATGCTGTTATATTTTCTAATAAACATGTATTATTTAATGACAAGTTCAAAACGTATGGATGCTAAAAATGTCATAAAGCATAAATAACTTCCTAAAATTTAACTTTTAAAGTGCTTTGACATGTCATGGTTTAAAACTTTCATAAAAACCGTATTGATAATTTACTTACTTTTGTGCTAAATTTGAAATTAGTTTTTATTTAAATTTGTTTCTACTCTACAGCTTAAGACTACTCATACAAAGAAAACAAACGCATCTAAAGAGTCAATGTTGTCAAGATCTTCCTTTAGTTTGATCATTCATGTCTACGCATTCCAGTGTGATAGCATGTACATTTCTGAAGCATCCATTCAGAGCTTTTCAACGGATAAACAGATCAATGCAGGATAAGGTTACGGATCGATCAGTTTTAGCGAAAAGTCATTATTTCTGTTGAAGAATTGTGGTTTATATAACACGTTGTCTTCAACAAACGGGAATATTTCAAGAGTGTTTGGAGAGTGTAAGGCTACAATAGTTCTAAATGAACAGCGCGCACTTAGCTAAAGTGAGAAATGTAGAGAAATATAGATATTTCAGAGATGGCTGAGGGATTCCTACTACTTTTTAAAATGAAAAAGAAGCAACAGTTTTATCAGCATTTGCTTCATCAGTTCAAAAAGTCAAAATTATTTTGATACGACTCTACATAACTGAATTCCTTTATTGTCAAATTCATTAAAAGCTTTGTCTAAAAATCATACATAACTAGAAAATCGCATGAAATATTTAAATCATGACAGCTGTATGAGAAATATGTAAAGTTCAAAGTGAAGAGACATTTCAAAGGTAGAAATAATACAAAATCAATACTTTTTAAAATTTCAACTGCATCCTTTTTACACGAAAGCACTCTTAACGTGACAATGTTTAGTTATTTTGACAAAGAATATAAGAACTTGAATGATTGTAATTATGACATCGAGTATATAAAAAATGATAAAGCGCCATTCTTGTAATATTTGGTTTATTGTCTCCGTCATCTAAACTGTCTTATACCGGATACCCAAATCAATAAAATCAGTGTCAATGATAAACCATCGCTCTTTCATGCATATTTGGAAGAGTATTTCTTGAAATATTAAAAGCATTGATAAAATATAGCTTTAATGAATATCTCTGTATATAGAGTAGCACGTACATTAACAATCAGTTCCAATAACGAAGTTTTCTTTTCCAGTTGATCTAAGATCTGAACGATATGATACCATATTACTGTCGTGGAATGAAAGGAAATTGTGCTCATATATATATGTACTCTGAGTAACTCGAAGCAGAGACACTTTTTTTAAAGTTTCATATTTGAAAATGCAAGGCATCATTAGGTCTGTGAGGGTAGACTATTTGTTATTTTTTATTGATACAGTCATAATTTTTACCGTTACACTGCCGCTAATCATTCTTGGATTAATTTGACTTTCTTAACAGTAACAGTGACAGATCCCTTTTGAAATTTAACAAGTTTGTTCGATTATACAATTTTACACAATTAATGTGTCAACTTATTTCTAGTATATTCCAGAATAATGAGTCTCAATTTTTCAGTTTCAAAACATTTTATACTTTCAGAAAGGATGTCAGTATTTTCTAAATCACCCTGTAATTCGTTTCAATGAAAATATTCAAGTGCGATTTATTTTTATGTCCCCGAAGGGAGGCATATAGTAATCGCACTGTCTGTCCGTCCGGCCGGCCGGCCGTCCTTCCGTCCGTCTGTCCTGTGAACTCTTGTCCTGGCTTTATCTCCAAAACCGCTTGAGGGATTTCATTGAAACTTATTAGGAGTGTTTGTCGCCAAGTCTAGTTGTGCCTGTCTTCAGGAGATTCCGCTCGATTTATTTTTGGCAGAGTTATGGGCACTTAGTCATTTTTTTCACTATAAAATCTTGTCCTCGCTTCATCTCCAAAACCGCTTGAGGGATTCCATTGAAACTTCACAGGAATGTTTGTCGCCAAGCCTAGTTGTGCATATCGTCAGGAGATTCCGCTCGATTTAGTTTTGGCAGAGTTATTGGCACTTAGTCATTTTTTTCTCTAACTTCTATATTTAAGTTTGGCCACATTTCATCTCCAAACCGCGTGGAGAATTCCATTGAAACTTCACAGGAATGTTTGTCACCAAGCCTAGTTTTGCATATTGTCAGATATTTCCGCTTGGATTATTTTTGGCAGAGTTATGGGCACATAATCATTTTTTACTATAACTTATATTTTAAAATCTTGTCCACACTTCATCTCCAAAACCGCTTGGAGGATTTCATTGAATGTCACCCAGCCTTGCTGTGCATGTCATCAGGATTTTCTGCTCAGATTATTTTTGGCAGACTTATGGGCACTTAGTCATTTTTTAATCTAAATTCTCTATTATAATCTTGTCCACGCTTCATCTCCAAAACCACTAGAGGATTTCATCGAAACTACAAAGGAATGTTTGTCACCAAACCTAGCTGTGCATATCGTCACGAGTTTCTGGTCGGATTTTTTGGCACAGTTATTGGCCCTTAGCCATGTTTTACTATAACTTTTATGTTAAAATGATGTCCAAGCTACATCTCCAAAACCGCTTGGGGGATTTTAATGATACCAGAATGTTTGTCACTAAGCCTTGTAATATATAAAACATCAGTAGGAGTTGGGAATAAAACAATATTGTTCGTATTCAAGACCAAACTTACAGCTTTCTATTTCATTGAATAATTGTGTCTTCAGCCTTCATATAAGAATCTGAAGCAGAAAAACATTACTTTACCATTTATCTTCAGTTCATGCTCTATTTTTTGTCTGATCTATTTTCCACAGGCATAATGTTATTATGTATTATATATTTACACCAGTTTCATTTCAAAGCTGCATTTTGGGGGCATATGTCAATTTCCAGTGACAGCTCTTGTTCTTAATTAATTTTCAGTCTTTTGAACTGTATTAATTTCAGAAGTTCTTTTTATTATATTTCTTCATCTCGTTTACTTCTGTACATTTATATGTTAACTGCTGTCTTTAGTGAAATGGCCTTACAAGTAAAAGACCCTTTCTAACCTTCATTAAAAGCCGTGTTTATACATTCCTGTCCATGTTTTGCTTATCTGCTTTTAAAAGACAGCTGATTCAGATCATTGATAATTCCATATACAATGTTGTTGAGTTAATAGGCGATGGATATGTTGGCATTGGATTCTATAATACACGTACTTTATAAAGAAATATCAGAAAACTGAAGTGAGATTTTTTTTTCATTTTCAGATTATTGAACAGAAGCTGATTATTTTATCGTGTACATGTTACATAAATTTATGTCGTCTGCAAAGCGTTTACAAAACAGTAAATAAACATTGCAGACGTACCATGCTTTGTTTATTTTTGTTTTATTCAGTTTACGGGTAATATTCATTTAATGTGTTAACATTTTTCTTCTTTAAATATGACAAAGTACTGTAATTATAAAATCATATAAAATCATTATAAAATTCCGAAGTAGAGTCTTGCTTTGTGTATTTGCATTTATTTTCTTTCTTTAAAACATTGGAAGGAGATAGGAACAAATTTGGCAGATCCCTATACACCTGTTTAAGTAGTCTTATGTATTTTTTTATAATAATGAATCTCATATTTTTCTTTGTAATTAAAATTGCCTTCAACTGTTTTAAGGAAGAACTGTAAGATTTAAGTTAACACTAATAAGTGTTTTTATCAAGCAAATACATAAATACATAAATTTAACGTAAAATTCGTTTCAGTTTATTTCGAATAAACTCATAAGGATATTAGTGTTACAAAACTTGAGCTCAGGATCAAGTTAGATCCTGTGTTGTAGATTTTACGATCCTTGATAAAAGTAAAGTAATAAATCTGTCCTAAATATTTTATGTCTACACAGGCGAGGCTGTCAAAATGTATAGGACGTTATCAGAAACCTTATCTATCTTTTATTGGAGAGCCAGATCGATACAATAATAGGTTAAATACCAATCAATGTTAGTAATAAACAAGTATTGCCGTTGATTTGTAGTTAGTGGAATATGACACCATGTATTTTCTAAGAAGAAACAATGCTTTTTCTTTTTGTTTTGTTTGTTTTGTTTGTTTTTGTTTTTATAATTATCTATAAGAGGAAAGGCAACCATAAAGCAATCTAAGCGCCACACGTAATTATACATATGACAATTGTTTTTATTGTTTATTGTAAAATGTGTAATAAGATAAAATTGTGTATTTGATCTCCAGACATTTTCTGTAAATTTTATGCTTTATGGAACACATTCTATATAGGAGTTGTTCGTAAAAATGGAATTGAAATCGGTTTCTAATTTTCTGAGTCTAGAGGCAAAATAAAGAGAAAGCAAAATATCAACATGGAACTCTCTCTCTCTCTCTCTATCTCTGTCTATTTGTGTGTGTGTGTTCGTGTGTGTGTGTTCTGAAATGATCTTACAATAATACAATAAAGCTCCTAATAACTTGAAGTCTTGTGTATGATATAATTTTATGAAACACAGAAAAACTTTTTTTCAAATTCATTCATTTTGCTAACATTTATATAAGATTTCCGTGATTATATCATCATGTGGTGAATTAAAGACGATATTTTGATGTCACAGCTTTGCATATCTAAAATTGAAAGACAAACAACAGAACGTGACTAACCTTTCCTGTTTTTGCGGTTATCTAATCTCCATTGAGTTGTTTTCAGTAGTTCTAGTAGCCGTATCATCTATCTCTGTCTTGAATGATATTTGTATGAACGCCACACTGTATTTACCAAATGCTCTTCTGAAGCACTAAGTTACAATAAATTTGTGGTCTCAGCTACTAAATTCTGCTAAATCAACAGCTGCCATAGCATGGATGGTCAGCTTTCCAAAAAACTGCTATTCTCAGTTGACGTTTAGAATTTCTGAAATCATGGGTGCTTTAATTAAATGCAGATATATCTACTGCATGTAGTGAAAAAATAAAGTATTATTAGAATATATTTAGTTTCAATGTTTTTTTTTTATTCTAAGGACCAGGTCAGACCATTCTTATTCCAATTCTAATTGACACAGTTTTCTTTATCTTTTGAAAGCCTTTATGTACCTATGATTTTCTTCAATTTCAAAACTCGATCGATGTCTTGGATTTTAGGCTTGATTTTACATCTATCATGAATTATTACAGGCAGGTAAGTATGTCAGACAAGAAATGTATAATTTAAAAAAATTTTAATGATCAACATTATTTTTTGTCCAATCAAATTGCAGTATTTTTCAAATTTCTGCTAAGTCTAACTTTGGTTAATGTGTACTAACTAAATCAAATTTAATTAATCAGGTAACCTCTTACTTCAGAGAGATGCTTTGTATTTAGGTTGAAAAATAATGTTGTCATTAAATAGGTTAATGCTTAATAATACGCATTAACAAAAATAATTGGTCGAGTGTCTGCGGCACGCCTGACAAATTTATTTTTGTTGATGCGTATTATTAAACACTAACCTATACGTAAAAATCAAAACAGCGATTCAAATAAGTAATTATTTAATTAATCTTTGATAAAAGAAGAAATGTGATTAATCTTCTCTGAATATTTTTTATCAAAACGTGCATGTCTAGTAAGTTGTATGAATAACTAAGACAACGTAACGGATTCATATATCAGATAGCTTAATCAATACAGAAACTGGCTTAGTACCAATCAGTGTCAATGATAAAACACTATTCCTGTTGATTTGTGTTTAATAGAATATGTCCTCTATGTCTATCGTTGAATGAACGATTTGAATAATGAGTTGTACATTTTTAGCACATGACATGTAGCGTCTTTAATAATTTGCATAGGGCGGTTTTGTGTGACACAACTAAAGCATAAATTATTGACATAAAGACACCGATTTGGAAAATTTTAAATATACAGTTATAACTCCCTTAAAGGGATCCCCCATACTTAGGCATCCTTTCCAGACCAGACTTTTTGCCGTCCGGTTCTTATTTGTTTCATATGAAAATTTAGACTCGGGCGTTTTATTGTAATTTCTTATTTAAACCGATACTAAATATTTTACAAAGGCTCAGTCCATGGTTACAAAATAAGACCTTCTTTTTTCCTGCACACATTTATCTTTATACACAGAGGAAACACTATTATATTTTGTGTCTGAGGTCAAATCGGCGTGAAGCCAACAAAATCAAACAAAAACATTTATGGGCATGTTTATATGCATTTTTTTCTTTTCTTTTTTTTCTGATGCATTTTAAAAACTAATTAATCCGTTACTAGTTTCATTTTTTTTAAATTTGCCATCATACTGTTTAAAGAAATAGTTATTTTTTTATGCAAGTCCTACTATGATCTCCTAGTCTAAGTCAGTACATTTAGTTTAACCTATTGTGAGCTTTTGTTTTTGCAAGGAATCTGTCCTGGTTCGTTTTACGATGTAATACTTAGTAAGTGATATTTTTTCTCTGGTTCGTATATTGTCCAAATATTTCAAGATCTGTTTCAAACTATTAGCACCACCATGAAACCGTTTTCATTTACACATAATACCGCAAATTTGAATAAGATACATAAAATATATTTTATTGCGCTAATGAATGTCGACCAAAGACGTTGATTGATACAAAATGGAAATTCAACAGTATGTCGGTAAATATCCGACAGCAATGCATCTCTTAGCTTCATAAATATGGCTTTCTATTGCCTTAACGAAGTCTTTTCTGTCATACTTGCATATAGCACGATACAGAGGCGTATTTAACATCGATCCACTCTGCGTGTCCGTCAATGAGCAGTATTCTATATTTTCACTGAGACTGGATGTCGATATTATTGACAAATGAGTGAATCGGATCATACATTTCATTTCCCGGTTCCTTGTAAGAGAAAAAAAGGTGATGGCAAAACATGTTTTTGAATGGATAACGTTACAAGAACAGAATGTGGATTTGAATGTCTTTGAAGATAGCCTAAGGAGTAAATGATTATAGCGCTGTGGTTGACGAACAAATGATAAATGTCCTTGTGTCGATTTTGATTAGATGTTTTGTCTATGTGTTTCTTCTTAAAGGATTGATGTGTCTTTGCTGGATAAAAGGAATTTCGTTGAAAATACTTTTAAATTTTACATGACTTTCAGGCAATATAGGCGTAAAGGATAGTAATATATCAGTTTTTGAACAAATGTCCTCTTGTTGACACCGATATAGTGTTGTTATACTTTTTGAAAAAAAAAATGGCTGAAAAATGCATGTTTCTTTCAACATATATTGATGTGAAAAGGGCTCATGAATGTAAGCTACAATGTTACAAAAGTAACAGAGAAAACTACTTCATACATTAAGGACAACTATTTGGTGAAACAAACCTTTCAGACTAATACTGCTACAAATAGATTTGAAAACTAAACAGAACAAAACCTACCAGCCATTCGATCAAGGTGTTGTAAAGGATCTGAGTTCTCGTGTATTTACCTATTTATTTAAAAAAACAGGAATCATTGAAGAGAAGTTAGACTGTTGATGTGCAATATGAACTATGACCTGTAACAGACTGCTTCTCTCGTGCTTTGACGTCATCATGGTTACAGTTGTCATGTCCATTGACCCTAGCGATCTGAAATGTGATGAGAAATTGTACACAGGTATATACTTCAATAATTTCCAATTTGTAGTAAAAATTTTAAGGTGTTGGTGATAATGATAACGATGACGATAATGACGACGTCGATGATGATTGAAATGATGATGATACTAATGATGATGATGACGATCATGATGATGACATAAGTTGTTTTGTTTAAGATGATAATAATGATTATTATAAGGAAAATGATAATAATCAAATATAAAGTGATTTTAAAAAATGGTGCTTTTAAGCAATATTTTAGATGAGAATATATCGTGGTACGTCGATTTTTTTCCGTGATTGTCCGATTTATAATGGCAAATCATTTGATAAACGCAAAGTCACGTTTGATTCAATACAATACCGTTTTTACACGCTATTTGTCGTGTCCATTATCGGCCTCATGCCTCAAGCAACATTTTGCTGGTAACATTTAGAAATGTTAGACGAGAAAAATTGATACAAGTGGCACATAACGGAAAAAAGTTTTACATAAAAAATTGCTATCCTAATACAAAGTGAGGTTATATTGTACAGCGTTGAGAGATGATTAATAAAGTTAAATGTAGAGTCAAACAGAAAACCCAGACATTGGAAAGAGTTTTGTCATAAATACAGTTTTTGTCACATGCCTTACTGAGCTTGTGATACCCATTGTTTCCTGTATAAAGGTTTAGGATAAGTACTTCCAGGAAACGATGACATAACGCCATGCATGTCTTTAAAAATGACAACCTTAAACAGGCTACACAATCAATACATATAAGCCTTCTTGCATAATAGTACAGTATATAATGTTGCAACGCTGTTTGATCAATGCTGGATTGTGCTTCATCCTTGTAGGAGGAAATACACAATGTACTGTAAAACAGACGACAAATTATGAAGTAAGATAAAACTGCACCATCTACATTTAAAGTAAGAAGGAAGTACTATTGTTTTCAATAGTACACTAGATACATTTAGAGCAATACGAAAAAAACGTGGTTGGCAGTAAGAGCAGTAGCAGTAAGAAAAACATGAAGTTGGCAGTAGCAGTACGAGCAGTAGCAGTAGATAAAACGCGAAGTTGGCAGAAGCAGTACGACCAGTAGCAGAAGAAAACTTGAAAGTCTGCGAGTGTCTGAAATAGTCACAGACCATTACAAGGGACTCCGGAAGGTCCATAAACATCAAAAATGACATTTTTCTTTGATTGGCACCAACATTTTTAAAGTCTGCGAGAGTGTCAAAAACAGTCACAGATTGGTTAAACCAGCCCGAGAGGGTCCCTAAACATCAAAACTTACATTTCCCAGATTGATACCAAAATTCCTGAAAGTCTGCGAGAATGTCAAAAACAGTCGCAGACCGGTTAAATCGACCCGGGAGGGTCCCTAGACATCAAAACTGACATTTCCCCGATTGATACCAAAATTCCTGAAAGTCTGCGAGAGTGTCAAAAACAGTCGCAGACCGGTTAAAGCGACCCGAGAGGGTCTCTAGACATCAAAACTTACATTTCCCAGATTGATACCAAAATTCCTGAAAGTCTGCGAGAGTGTCAAAAACAGTCGCAGACCGGTTAAATCGACCCGGGAGGGTCCCTAGACATCAAAACTGACATTTCCCCGATTGATACCAAAATTCCTGAAAGTCTGCGAGAGTGGCCAAAACAGTCACATACCCGTTAAATCGACTCGGGAGGGTCCCTAAACATCAAAACTGACATTTTCTCGATTGGCACCAAAATTCCTGAAAGTCTGCCAGCATATCAGAAGCAGTCTCAGACCTATGAAATAGACTCGGGAGGGCCTCTAAATATTAAAACATATCTTAATTTCATAAAGACTTTCCAGACTTTTAAGACTTTCCTACTGCTACTGCTCGTACTGCTACTGCCAACTTCACGTTTTTCCTACTGCTACTGCTGTACTGCTACTGCTGCACTGCTACTACCAACTTCATGATTTTCCTATATATGAAAATGAAAATTTTTGAAACCTCCCATCATAGAAGGCTGTTCAGCTTTCAGAAACAATGTAAATGGAAGTTTAGTGTGTTTCTTGTTATCTTAAATCACATTTTAGATTTTGTGTTAAAGTATTTACATGCTACTTTGCATTCGTCATGACCATCATTTTTAGTAAATCAATGAATTGATATGTGTGCACTTACATTCTGTATCAGGTTAAAGAGCTGCGTAATTTCATAAAGCTTGACTAGCGAAATCGCAAGTCTAAATAAATATAAAAACAAGAACATAATACCGTATAAAGTCACATTAACTGTTTTGCCCCCTTGATATTCGTTCCCAGACAGCCAGGCCGTCTTGTCTAATATAATTAAGATGAAGCGCTTTTCTCAGTGTTTTGGTTGCCACGGTTAAAACAAGATATGTCCGTATTCCGTTTGTTTATCTTCCTGATTTTCATAACAATCTCTTTGACATTTCGCTTTGCAGAGTTTATCAACCTTGTGATATTTGCTTGGAGCAACTTTAATGCAGCCTTATTTGGGTGATCTTTGTGTTTTACAAGGACATCGTCATTAAAATCAAATAGAAAAAAAAGAGGAAAGAGAGAAAAAATGACAAAAATATCTGGTGAAAAGTCCCAATGTAGCTTACAAAGAATGTTTTATCTAATATACATTATCGAAATGGCCAATGAAAATTGATTACCCAGCGTTCTTCATTTAAATTGATCACGCAGCGTACACCAAAAACTTTAAGATAATCGCGAACTCTGTTGGTATGTTATCTTATAGCTTTTTCATAAAACGAATAAATGATAAAGCCATGTTGCAGAACAGGCTTTCGATAATATACAAAAAAATCGATATAAGTACATCAGTCACTGTCTTGTTTTTAAGATAGGTAAATTATTTCAAAGCTGTTTTTAATATTTCAAAAGATGTGGTAAATTAACCAGTAAATCTAATGCAATTTATTATCATAATACTATTTAGGAAATTTTCAAAGACGTGTTGTATAAATATTTGATTATGTTCATGAATTAGCCCATTTCTTTATATGAATATAATTGGTTTAATTCATACGACAAACAGTGCAGGGTTATCCTTAAATCGGTCCGTTTTCATAATACACCACAATAACAACAACAACAGTTATCATTTTATGTCATTGTCATAAATCTTTGAAACGTTCTATCAATAATGAGGTTTTTATTCGTCCTAGTCTTTATTATTTTGAACATTTAATTTCGTAACTCGGATAAATAAGAGTTTTTCGACAGAAAAAAACTACAGCAACTTAATATGAGTGCTTGACTTTGATGAAAATATGTGTCTTGTACTTTTTATTAACTTGAAGTTTTTACATATTGGCATTTTAAGAGAACTGCTGTTGTACTTTTTGATTTTATCATGATAGTTAACTGCGTTGTATCGTCTGACGCAACAGAAACTGCTTGACCCGTTTTTTTCAAAGATGCTAACCAATATATTTTAAGCTCCAAAAGTCTGCACTAGTTGCACTGACTTCAACCGCATGTGCATCCAAATTTTTGTTTTCTACAAAATGTTATGATTGAAATGTGTTGTCTTAAGTCTTGATTTACTGATCTTGTTCAACAAAAGGCTAATGCTTCAATTCCTTGACTCATACAAATAATAAATGATTGACCCTGCTGCAATATTCAATTGTTCCAAATCTTGATTTGCATAGAATTATCGTTTTAAAGTACTGACTGCAAAATAAAAATGATCCAAGGCCACGACTTAAACATATTTTGTGTTCCAAAGTACTGGCCCTGCAATATTCAAATGATCCAGTGCCACGATCCAAATACTAAAGGACTCGACTATCCTATTTTCTTCCAAAGAAATGGCCCTGCAATATCCAAATATTGGATAATAATAATAATTATAATTGGTATCATCAACTTAATCATTTCAGAACAACATACAGTCACAATTTAAAGCTTCCTTGTGAAATTTCGTGGAATGCATGCCGTTGTATAGGTTTGGCGTGAAGTACACCTCATCCTGTATAAAGTTATATGTCATATAACTTACATATATACATGTATATTCAAGATACGGATTATTATGTTGCAAATTCAGTTTTCAAACTTCTAGCTTGAATACTTCGTCAAATAGACACTATTTGGCACAAATTCTCTGTAAATCAATCAAGTAAATCAGTTGCTTGTAAAGCGTCTGCTGTGTAAAAATGCTTTGTTTTTTACGTGATTACGCGACCGCGAAGAGGAGAGATCTTTGTCAGATTGTTAATTTTGCAGTAACTTTGATTAAATATAAAGTTTTGTTTGTCAGATACCTGCATATGTGAAGGGAATGATCATTACCTTTAGGTATGCGCGAAAAAAACGGTTAATGAATCGTAGCTATATCATTTTTAATTTGTGTCAATTATTCTATAACAATACCTGCATTTCAGTCTTTTAAAAAAGTTAAAAATAGGTTATTTTCAGAAATATCGATCATTGTATGTAGAAAAATTTTACAGTTTTCAGATAACTTTTACATAATTTTATGCTATAAAATCGGATTAAAAAAAAAAAACAACGTTTGTATGTCTGTTGCAATGTACGATAAAAATAAAAGCAGAAATTCCCACGTGATCACCAGTTGAAGAAAAAGAAAACACGGTACGTATTTTGCTCTTTCTTGTATGTGTCTGTACATTGTGAACTAGAAGCCATGTCAAGTTTTTTATTGTTTGAATTATTAAGTACCTTCTTACAATGGAAGACATTTTTTCTTGTTTCAAATTGAATCAATGCTATTGATCCCCTACATTATGTGTGCGTTTGTGTACAGTGAATGACAGGCGTTTCGAAATTCTTTTACAAGCAATCTATTCATTAAGATCTACTAAATGCCAAACAGTTAGGTTGGTCATTTTACACTGTTGAAATATTCTAACGGTATTTCATACATTTATTGCTTGCATTTTTATTTGCTTTGCTGTGACATCTTTTGTATAACATGTTCTTAGAATGTTGTCCTTTTATTTAGTCCGGTTTTGTATTGGCCTTATTTGCTAGTACTGAATACGTTATAGAAGACTGCTGTAAATCACTAAATAGTTTAACTCTCTTTTATTACATAGTATAAACTTAACGTGTAACGTTTACTGTTAAGTTAAACACAGGGAATTATTTATTTGTTTTATAATAAACTAGTTTGAAAATAGAACTAAATCTTTTTGGCTGATAATCAAAACATAAGACAACGATTCTAGTCTTGTTACGTTTTTGTCTCTAGATTATGCTGTACTGTCAAAGTTTATTACTACAAATGAATCAGTTTACTTACATATTTACAACACGTTTATACACCCTAAACTAGAACATGTGCATTACAAGAATTATCATCAACATTTACTTTATTCTTTAATTTGCTTTCCTTGCAGGTGCCTGTCTTGGAAGTGAGGACCAGCGACTTTATCAACAAATATTTCGAGAATACAACCCCCTTATCCGACCCGTTGCGAACATCACAGACACTATTACCATCCAATTTAATTTGGCCTTAAGCCAAATAATATATGTGGTAAGTAGATCTGACTAAATACGTTGTTTCAAAGACATTGTTAGGGTTGCTTTGAATTTCAGATCAAGTTGACCAGCAAATGTGGTTCGAGTGTCTTGTTGAAAACTTGTTTGACCAGTCCAAGTACAGTCCACTAGTAAGACCTGTGAAGCGCATAAATGACACCATAACAATAGACTTTAGTATACAGTTGAGTCAAATTATAAGCGTGGTAAGTAGACATTTTATTTCCGATCTTCAGTGAGTGCACATTTTTCATTTTTTGAAAACATGATATAATTTTTTTAACTTACGAACTTTTGCCCCGTAGTGTTGGTATTTCAGTGAAAATAATTCATTAAACCACTTGAAAACATTTACAATTGAAATAGTTAAAAAAAACGCCTAATTGGAAGTAAATTAAATTTCTTCATATAATTGATTACTATCAGTCCAAACAATACTTTTGTAGGCTAAAAGTACTTCCGAGAATTCAAGATGATTGGTAATACCATCTAAGTACTTCCCAGAATCCAAGACGATTGGTAAAACCATCTATCCGTTAGCATAGACATAATTAATGATCTAGTTTTTGCAAAAAGCAGTAAATTTCTAGCACTTAGTATATAAACTATAAGACAATTTAGTGTTTGAAATTATTTTTTGTCCAATGAGATAGCAGCATTTTTCAAATTTTGAAAGAATTTATTTTAGTAAATCAGGTTTTAACAACCAGTGGTACTAACCAGGTAAATCGAATGAAATGATTTACCAACGTTATTCCGCATGTGTGCCTTGGAGGCGGAGTTACAGGGATATTGGGTTTTTGTTTACATTCATGCGATACAGAATACATTGAACTGAATTCATCTTTTATAATTATGGTTGGCTTTCACTAGTAAAGTAAAATATCCTCTCATTTTATGTAATGCATACATGTAAATTAAATATACAATACACGGTAAATAATATATTCGTGCCGCTGCTTGCAGGTGAAAATGCCGTCGGAAAAGTACAGTATTCAATTACGCAAGTCAATATAATTATAGTGTGCATGTATCATCAAAGATCGTGTTAAATCAGTTTCACAACTCGAAATATTAGAACAAAAACAAAAATGCAAAAGAAAAGCATATTAAAGAAATCCGAATCACCTAAGACGTCAAAACTTGTGACTTGATCTGCACTCGTTTTGTTGTGAAACGACCTTCTCGATTAAAGTTATGTTTCTGTGTGCCAGCGAAAGGAGATTCTAATTTGCATAAGGCGGTAAAAGATCAGACCTCGCCGATATCGACGGAACATGGATGACAGGCATGATTTTGGTGTTTCGAGGTGTCAATCAAATTCGCGTGACGAAAGAGGGTAGAGACATGTTAAGAGTGTACAAAAATAATTTAAAACACTAAGCTGGTTAAAATTTATTATGATTATGATTTATGAATGAGAGTAATAATCTTTATGGTGAAGTTTCATAGAATGTTTTGTTCAAAAAGGTAAAGCTAAAGTAAAGACAATCATGGAAAACAAAAGATGAAAACAATGCTAAAATCCAAGAAAAAAACAACATAAAACATATCGTATTTAAGTCAGATGGCCTAAGCTTTGTAAAAAAAGGATTAAAATAGTTTAAAACACTAACTACAGAAACAAACAGAAAAATAAATATCGAAACATAACTTGTCAAGTTTGTTAAAGATGTCATCGGCAAAAGATTTAGTTTCAATAGTAAATGTAGGTCATGGTTGCTTTATCTGACCCAGAGTCTTTACAGAAACTGCTGCAGTACTAAATCTTTGCCTCTTACAGGCTGTGTGTGTTGCACAGTACCTCTGAACAGGACCTTTTTTATACATGTAATTCATTTGCATGTATTGACTTTTAAACGCTACCAAAACCCACATACAAAGATCACGCCTATTCAAGTTGTGGAGATTTCAAGAAACCACAGATACG
Source organism: Cyclina sinensis (assembly GCA_012932295.1). Taxonomy (NCBI): domain Eukaryota; kingdom Metazoa; phylum Mollusca; class Bivalvia; order Venerida; family Veneridae; genus Cyclina; species Cyclina sinensis. The sequence goes on from JAAONU010000017.1 coordinate 40,517,098, forward strand.
CCTTGGAATACGAGACGCTTTCAATCAATTAATTTCCGGATTTTATTTTTATAAATTGGGTTCAATTTTTATGCATAAGTCAAACTTTATTCCCAGGACAAAATGTTAGTCATTGATAATTATCTACTTTTTAAGTAAGGGCACTTAAAAATTTTAACATTTAAATGTGTAGGCCAAACAATTAATTTTCCTGTATTGAGTCATGTGACTGACACGTGACCGACATGACCTTTATCAGTTGACTCGTTGTCTCGGATTGAAAATGTTCAATCGCATTGTATAAAATATGCCTATCTGTTGAAAGACTGGGACAACTTCTTGCACCGTTGTACCTGAAGTTCATTTTCTGCCTTTCGTTTACATTTTATTCTGTCGGCATTTGTTGAGATTGTTATAATGGCGGATAGTGTTACATGAATTTGATCATTTAAACCCCATATTTAGGTTATGCCCTGAATACGCATGCGCACGCCCAAGATATAATTGTAAACAAAACAATGGCGAAAATCTTAATAAGGCACAATTTAACACCAACGGGAGCACTTAACCGTGCCTGGAAAGGGCATGGTGTTAGAAAAAAGGGCACGGCGTCCTGTAAAAAGGGCATGGCGCCGCGCCATGCTACTTTGCTGTAGATTTACCTCTACAAAATGATATCTTATGTTTTAGGATTTGTGAAAGTTGAACTAAGCTTTGAGGCAGCAGTAAGGCTATAATTAAATCACAATTATCGATAAATTATTGACATTTTAGAAACAACACTCCAAAAGGGCATATCGAGATTTTAAATTTCTTGTAACACTGAGATAATATTAAAAAGCGCCCATACACTAAAACTTGCTATCGTTAACAATGACAAAAATACTGGTGAGAAACATAATGTAGAATGAAAGGTCCAGTATTAAATTACGTTTGAAATACATTGTAAATACTGTCACTTAGATTTTAGATCCTACCATGTAGAAACGTTTAGAGGAATAATATAATTCAAGTAGGCAGCTTTTCAGGACGGTTTATTCTTACAAAAGAGAATTGCTATTAAGTTTTCTATCAGATATATTTTGACTGTTCATAACTAAAAGTTTAGTTGTGCTAGTTATTTTGAAAAGAAAAAATCTGCCAGAGTCGTTTTTACTTGCATCGTTCAGCAGCTTTATAACTTAACAGTATTTTGTTTCAATCTTGCAGGAACACACTATTTATAACAATGCAATGATATGTTCTTTCGCTCTATGAAATCACTGAAATATTTAATTAACTCTAGACAATTCCTTCATAAAAAATAGAATAATAGTGTTTGTAACCGTATTACTTGACCCTAAAACTAACAAATGCTTTTTGATCGATTTCTCACTCAGTACAAATTCGTGTTTTCATTCTAAAATATCAACAAAAAAAGGAAAGAAAAAACAAACGAACAAACAAACAAAACCAAAATGCGCAATAATATACATAAGATCTACTTTTTTAGGCATTTATCGTTATATTTTTTATTTATTTTACTTTGTTTTGGTTCTTGAACTGGTCTTGTAATGAAATTATATTGCTATACGGACAGAGAATATGCTAGAGAGTGGAAGCTGAAAGGGTTGCGATTGCTATGTAAAATAAAACATGGAAAATATGTTTCAATTGATTCTCATTACCAGAGTGGCTGTTATGGTTTGACTGTTTATAAGTATAGTTAAACAAGATACTTATTATCTGTTTATATAAATATATATGTAAACAAGTAATGAGCTGTATGTGACCAATTTACACGACAAATGCGTATTCACAGACAGTCGATCTACTTTGACTACAAGCTTATTCTCTGTGAAACAAAATAAAAAGATAATGTAAGAAGATCATGTTCTTTCTTTTGACAAATAGCAAGAAAGATTTAGTTTGTAATAAACCGTTATCCACAAAAAATGTACTGAACAGTTCTTTAATTTAGACTGATATCAATACATTTAGGTTATCTGCTGACCTTTCAACTTTTGACTGACACCTTGGCATCGAGTAATCATTTAATCTTAATAAGTTAAAACAGAACGTCATATTAATTGGTTTCTTTTTAACATAATCATGTGATTAAAAAAGCAATAAAAAGAAAAGAAAGAAAAAAATATGTACCCTTACTTGGTTTCTTTAGCAAACACATATTTGCAAATAAGTGTTATGGACTTTGTATCACTTGAGACAAGTAATTCAGTTGTAAATCAAAGTCAGGTTAACACACAGAAAAGTGCACTCCATTTATCTTTAAAAAATGGCTTCCTTCAAAATCCGATACGGATATTCAGAGAGACGAAAATTCGATTGTTTTTCGCTTTAATTGAATCAACTAGAATTGTGTCGACATTTAAGTTCTACAGTGTTAAATGAAAAATTGAAATATATATCAAACTGATGAAGAACAGCAACGTTACAGGTCAGTTTTCGAATAGAATAGAACCAGAAAAGATATAACGAGACTAATTTTGAAATATAGAATAAGTAAATAATGACTATTCATACAGTACCTGAATGATTCTCTCCTAAATGTAATCGAAATGAGGATGCTATTCAGTTCATTGTAAACTAAGACATATTTGTTTAAGACCAATAAGCTGTTCATTTAGACTTTAAAACACCCCGGAAGTGCTGCAAACTAATATGGCAATTAGAATGCTAAAATAAAAATCGAAACTGTACTGAAATGTTCATTTTGTGATCTAGTAGTTATTCAACATTTTTTCATTTGTTAAAGTCATGGGTCATAACATAATAACACATACATGTAGATATAACGAGTATATTGTCATCTTTTGTCTATTTTTCCGATTATTGATAATCAGTATTTAACTGTTTAATGATTTTATTAAATAAGTCCGGTAGAAAGGTATTGTAAAATTTGTAGCCCTAAAAAATAAATTCTTGCTCTAGGCCCATTGACAAATTGGTCCAGAAAAATTGTGGTAAAATTTTGTAGCTTTAGAAAACAAATTCTTGCTCAAGGCCCATTAACAAATTAGTCCGGTAGAAAGGTATGGTAAAATGTGTAGCCTTAAAAAATAAATTCTTGCTCTAGGCCCATTGACAAATTGGTCCGGTAGAAAGGTTTTGTAAAATTTGTAGCCTTAAAAAATAAATTCTTGCACTAGGCCCATTAACAAATTAGTCCGGTAGAAAGGTATGGTAAAATTTGTAGCCTTAAAAAATAAAGTCTTGCTCTAGGCCCATTAACAAATTAGTCCGGAAGAAAGGTATTGTAAAATGTGTAGCCTTAAAAAAAATTCTTGCACTAGGCCCATTGACAATTGGTCCAGAAGAATGGTGTGGTAAAATTTTGTAGCCTTAAAAAACAAATTCTTGCTCTAGGCTCATTAACAAATTAGTCCGGTAGAGTTGTGTGGTAATATTTGCGGCCTTAAAAACAAATTGCTGCTCTAGGCCCATAAATAAATTGGTCCAGTATATTGGTGTGGTAAATTTGCGGCCTTAAAAACAAATTCCTGCTCTAGGCCCATTAACAAATTGGTCCAGACGAATGGTGTGGTAAAATTTGCGTCTTAAAAAACAAAGTTCTGCTCTAGGCCTATAAACAAATTGGTCCAGTAGAATGGTGTGGTAAAATTTGCGGCCTTAAAAAAAACAAATTCCTGCTCTAAGCTCATCTATTGCCCCTGATTCCACACAAAAAGTGTATTATCTAAATCCACGGATGACAGGTTGACTGAATATCTGTTTAACAATTCATATTTATCTAAACATCTTTTAGAAGTGAAAATTGTGCAATCAAGTTTGACGTTACTCAATCATTTTTGTATTCACGTTTAATGAACAGAGGTTAAATGAAACATTCGATAGATTTGCTGATATTTTCTTTCATGTGGTACTTAATCTCTCTTAAGACTGTCGACAGATTTTAGGCTTTCAAGAGAGAATTTGATGTTGCATCAGAAATAAAAACTGTCAGGAGAGGAAAATTGAGACCCCATTTATTCGTGTGCCATAACAAATTATCCAGTTAATGAAAAAAAGTCAGACATTTAATAGGACATCTCTTGAAAAAAATTATAATACACAATAATAAAAGCGCTCATGTTAAAAAAGAGTGCAATCTTTTTCAACGACAGTGCATGTAAGGTGTTCCAAAGGAATAATTTCTTTGACCAGCAGGTATTCTATTTTGAATGACACGGTTGAAGTATAAGATTATCAGCACGAGTAAGACTTGTCAAGTTTTCCCGAAACTTAACACGTGTGCAAAAGAGCAAATATATCTACCGCATGATTTTTAAGTACAATATATAGTATATACTGAGCACGAATAAGCCAAGTAAAAAAATCTGAACTAAATTTAACAAATATACAATAGATAATATGTTTACCAGGTTCCCTTTTAAAGCAATTTTCCCATTATTAGTACTCATTTTTTGTTCGGTTATGTGAGAGACTTTTTCAAATAAACCAGAATTTCACAGAGATATCGTTTAAGAGAGATATATTTCCCGAAAGAGACTTTTTAAAGATATTTGATCAGCTTACATGTTCTCTTTTTTAAGGAAACTCGCAAATATAGATTGATAAAATGTTTCCCAGAGGAGAATCTGAAGGAATTTGATTAACCTACACAGTGTGTCCTTTTTCATTAAACCAATATAGAGAAACATTCGCTTATATACTTCAACTCAGCTAGAACATCTCGCGAAAGACACTCTTCTAGATAACAATTAAGTTTTAAGAAATAACAAGGCATCAAAAATTTGATTGTTTCATTTGCATGTATATGTTTGTCGAAATAACAAACTATTATGGTTTGAAAATGCTTTGGTTTTTATTTAAGTCGTTAGATATCTGTTGTGTCTTGTTTTCGTAAGGTCAGTGCGCTATTCGAAGTCGTAGATAGAACAATATATTGGGGGAAATAATCAGCTAAATTCGATTTTTGTTGCAAGAAACCATTGTTGACAGACTGTACTAAAATCGAGAAAAAATAATTGACTTTGCTGTATCTTCTAATGATTTATTCACTTGTTTATCAAAAAGGAGTAAAAAGAATACAAACGTTTTAAAAATGTTTTTGCAAAATACAAATTATTGCGCCATATTAATTCATACATCATTTTAACAAAAGCTAAATTGTTGCCTTTATTTTTGGCAACAAACTTTGTTACTGACAAACTTTGCTACTGAAAGCTATCTCTTGTTACTTTCTGACTTGTCTGACTGACCAATCAGAAATATATTTTCTGATTTTTTTTTCTTTGCTTTTAGATTAACGACTGAAGGGTGGTGTCATGTTTGCTGGGTGTGTTTTACGTATTTCTGAAGGGAAAAACCGAAGTTTATTTCTTCTTTACTTAAAACAATTAAACACGTTTAGTTCCTCTTAAAATCAAATTCTAATTTTATTGAGAATAGTTTGGGGAAAAACAAACAAAAATAAATAAATAAAAAAATAAAAACATTTGAATGCACGCGGTTTATAAAGAGTGAATGTATTCAATTGCTGTTTAAGAAAAGTTAAACTTATTGTTTCATCTGAAATACAAAATTTAAGAAGCCTTTAGAAAGATTTGATGCAGCAACAGATAGTTGGAAAAATATTCAAATAAAAATATTACTTGAATGTTGTTAGTATCAGTTTTTTTCATTATTTCAGGAATTTTCAAAAATGAATGTATCAGCAGTTTAACTACAAACATTCATATAAAAAGTTTTAGCAGCTGTCTGTTATAAACAATTTTAAAGTCTTCCTTTCAAAATCTAAGGTAGGTCAACATACACGGGCCACATTTAAGTTTGTTTGTATTACACATTTTAATGGGCATGTTATCGTTTTATTATTAATTTCACTTTTACTATTAACTGGGACATAAGAGACTTTTTAAACTGGAAGTCCAACTAAGTGTAGGCATAGAGCTTTTCTCACAAACAATCGAATGGAAAATATGTTAATAAGAATAGCCAGTTGCAGTATTTAAGAATAATGTTTAATTTAGGGCGTAGAATTTTGCTATAATACACCGGAATACAAGCCCGCTTAGAGACACTTGTCTGTCTACCTTGCATGTTTGATGTGCGTTTGCATGATTTTGAATATTTAATCGATTTGAGAGCTCGAAAAAGGGTAATTATTAAAAACCAGTGTTCATTCATCGCATATTAATCGTCATTTTTCATGATAAAATACAATATTGGAGTATTGAGAATTTCAGTAATTGTATGGTATGAGCTATCAAAAGCCTTTTACGAGCATAACCATGGGCAGGATATTTTGGTATTAAGTAAGCAAGTGAAGGGAAGACGACAAAGGCGTGAGTAAAGAAAATATTTAGGATACATTTTGTATTTGCTAATGAGTCAGGTGGATGGTAAGATTTTTGCATCATTGAAATAGTGGGGCTGATAGTAAGATAACGAAAATTCGGTTCTTCTTATCCCTAACTTTCTTTTGTGAAAGGAAGTCTCAGTCCTCTACCGCGAACAATATAAAATCCCTTATTTGCATTCCTTGGTCAATTCTGCTGACACTAGAAATCAAAGAGTGTAAAATGAAAAGTAAATAAAAGAAAATAAAACATTTAGTTATCTTTGTCCTTTGGTGCAGCAACTTGTAGGGAATTCATCGCACTACGTGCAAACCTGTAGTGAAAATTAAAGTGCTGCTATAATGTCTTAACCATACTTCCTTACCATAAACTCTAAAAGGTTTCTTTTTAAAGAGGGGGCGAATTATGGGAACATCGGGGACGTTGGTCGGTCGACTTTCACAGATTGTCCGCACTCTAGATAGAAGGTTTTCATCGGATCTTCATGAGACTTTGTGATAATGTTTGTTGGCATAATATCTTGGCAAATTTCGATTTCCAGTCAAATCCCTTATAAGCGCTCTAGAGATTTTAATTTATTCAAAATAAGCCTTGTCCACTCTCAAAATTGATAAGTATGATCCGATCTTCTGGAAACAAGAGTTGTAGAAAAATACACAAAAAATCAGCCCTGTCCGTTTTCTTATGAGAAGAGTTTTCGTAGGAACTTGAAACATTTCTTGTGATTCTTTTACGAGAGGTTAAAAAGGTTTAAATCAAAACCAACTTGCTTCTTGTCACAATCTGGTGTCTGTTTTTATTTTTCATAAATACATCGCAAAAGTTACGTCAATCAGGACAGTGCAAAAAATGAAAATCGCGAAAAAAATTCAGAACGATAAAAATACTTAAATCCTTAAAAAACGTCAACTATCAGCGGACTGTTGCAGACAGTTGACGAGTAAACAGAATAATCACTGAGAAGCCTTCTTCCGGCGTACAAAAGTCGAAGTGTCTCAGATGATACAATTATAACTTCTTCAGACATATCTATGGAAATAAACAAGGCGAATAATAAAGTTCTTACATTACAAGAATCATTGAGTATAAAAATAACATGTGTAGCTATTTCTTTGTCCAGATTCGTGAATAGCAAATAAAGGAAACATACAATACTTGAAAAAAAGACTGGTTTTCAAGTAAAATAAAAGTAGCATAAATTGTAGTAGTGAGAGTTATAGCGTTATTGGTGCAGAATAGGGTGAATGGTTTTGTGTGTTTGTGTGGTTTTTTCGAGAGTTACTTTGCGTTGAATAATCTGTATACACTATCCAAAGCTCATGGTGTTTTCGTTTTATTTGCTTTGAACAATCGCATTAACTAAAAGAACAAATGCACCATGACTGTATTATATACGTATTTATCTCAGTCAGTTGAAAAAGTTAGGAGAACATCAACTCGAGTTTTTTTTCCCGGTTTATCGACCGACCCAGAGTGTCTAGCTCAGATAAAACAATTTCAACTGCAAAAGATAGATCTGGCAAAATAATGACCTAAGAAGAAATGAATTTCTAAAAACCACATTTTTACACTTAGAAAGATAAGGCTACAAGAACTTTCATTGTTACGGTATTCGTTCACGTGAATAAAGGAATGCAGAAAATTACACAGTGGCGTGAAAAGCGATGCAGACAGTAAAAGCCAAACTTGCAACTTGAATGTTATTTAGCTCTTTTAACTTCCAAAGCCCTAAGGGTTACATCGAATTAAAATTGATGTAATATGGGTTCAGTATGGGTGTAATATGGGTGTAATATGCTCACTGTCAAATACATTCAGCAACTTGACATGTATGCCATCTCACACAATAACAACGTTTGGGCGGCTTATACTCCGTATTCTATTCGTCATTATTTGTTTTATATTTAACAGTATTTTTATTTCTTTAATCGAGAAAGCTACTAATGTTTTCTTTCTTCATCAATGAAGATAAAGGTAGCAATTATAAAATTATAGATACAGTTTAAGAATTTTTTTATAGGTTAATCATTTGTCTTACATAACCTGCTTAAATAAGTACGGGTCCTTGTAATGAATTATAATGTAAATGAAAATAGTTTGAAACCTTAGCTGACAGTATAAAAGGAAACAATTTAATTACAAAGTATGATGCATATACTATATGTATGAGACGTGAAGTTTGATAAATAGCACTGTGAGACAAACAGAAAGCAAAGTATTTCCTGCGAATTTTCTGCACATGGTATGAAGTACATGTTCTCAACAAATAATGAAAAACTAATATTCCTTTGACAACAGATTGGTTTTCTTTTATAAATAATAGATATCCTATGACCAATCATACATTTTGAAAAGAAAGTGTAACATGAAGAATGCTTCATGAGCTGACAGAAATTCAGCCTCATCTTGTCTCTTGTCTGGTAGACTGTCTGTAGATTCTGAGAAAAACTTATGTTTGTCAATCCTCAATGTAAGTTTGGACGATTTTAGGTGTTTTGTCCGAATCATTTACAACTAATAGGATATTTTTATTTGGTTTTAAGTAAAACACGAAATATGGGTATGGCATCATTCAATGTTAGTGTGTTCCCAAAGTTATTTCTATCTAGGCATTGAATATTCAACAACTCAGTTATACAATGAAGTCCATTAAAATTTAGATTTGCAATTTTTTATTTAAAACGATCGATTAGATTAAAGCCTTTCTGTTTAATCAAAATATTATCAATTGCGTCTTTTGATACATTTAATTGGTACTTTTGACACATTTGGTACTTTTAACACATTTAATTGGTACTTTTGACACATTTAGTCGTTACTTTTGACACATTTTATTTTTTCTATTGATACATTTAAGAATACGACGCCTGATGTTTCGACGGTTTGTTAAAACGTGAATAATAAAATTTGAAATTCTTTAAGGCCCCCTCACACATGGGCGAATATCCCCAACGTCAACTTGCGTTTACTCACGAATAGCACGTCAGCAAATTTCGTTTGCAATTAGTATATGTACGTTGCACATCGTTGCGTGAGGTGTTTCGTTTGCATTCGTTTTTGAGCTTAAGAGTTCGTCGCGATTAGTGTTTTTAGTCGGAAAATTTTAAGGCATGTTGAAAATTTGTTGTGGCGATTTTTAAAATTTCGTCTGCATTCGTTGTAATTTCGTTTTGATGCGTTAAACTGATCGGTACGTCTTCGCATAGCATTCGTTTAATTGGCGCTAGAGGTCGCAGGGCTATTCTGGGTGAAATCAGCTAATTTGACATATTCACGCGATCGCGAACGATCCAATGACGACTTTCTACGAACATTTTGCGAACTTGTACGAAGGAAAGCGAATGGTTACGTGTTATCACTAATTGAATCCGAAATTGCATGATGAATGAAAACGAATTGTTACGATATGTAAACATTCAAAAAACGTATAACATACGCTTGCATACGAATCATAACGACGGATAAATACTTCATGCGAATAATAAAGCACCCAAAATTCCTTGAGCTTTGAGACATATGTATGTCCTGATTTCTTTGAATAAAAAAATAGAATAAAAATCATTTGAGGTTACAACGTCAACATGGAAGTTTCAGAAAACCTCATGTTACAGTATGTGGCTGCTATGGCCCACCAAGAAGTATTTCAGCAACAAATTAACATTTATAAATTCATTAGAAACCGGTTAAGGCGAAGGAGAGGAGCAAGAGCACGTCGAATCTGGATAAGACCATGGTTACATCCGGAGAGAAGGCTGCAATTCGGCATTTATGACCAACTTATGCTTGAACTCAGAAGAGAAGATCCAAGAACCTTCAAGAAATTTCTATGCATGCCAACTGAAATGTATGACGAAATATTCGGAAGGGTCCGCCATCGCCTCTTAAAACAACACACCCTTCAACACACTTCAACACAAGCCTTTCTGGTCTTCACACTTCAACACAAGCCTTTCTGGTCTTGGATCCTTTTCCCCTTCCCCTCGGCATATTTATTACACTTTGAAATGGTCAGATTAATTACACAGCATCCACAGCGATGTAAATAAAAATGAGTCGACTGTATATATAGATTTCATTGGTTGAATACGTGAACACCCTTTCGGAAAGCTTCGGACAGGTTCGGAAACATGCGCATAATTGCGCTTAGGTTCGTATATGTGCGTTCCTATTCGCTAATGGAAAAACAAAGTTCAGTTGCGCAATCCAACGTATCATACCGAATAAAAGCAACTGTTCGTCATAATCCGCATATCATTCGCAAGACATATTTTTCCTACGTTTAACTGCCGTTATTTTACGAGCAATGTAAACAGTTTTCGGTCAAAATTCGCCAGAATTTACACTTTTATCCTATTCGCAATGGTGCGTTTGATGGATTCGCCCATGTGTGAGGAGGCTTTTAATAACAGTACGTCATTCAGGAATATTTCCTGTAAAACAAATATAAAGTATTTGTGTAGTTAGATACAATAAGATAACATTTAAGATGTTTTCTCTTTAATGGAAACTGTTATCTGTACGCTGATACGGGATAAGAAATGATCTATGACATTATGCATTAGGAAACACAACAGAAGAGGTTCTGAACCGTGCGACATTTATTGCATCATTTCATTTCGATTTAAAGAAAATGCTTTAATTTAACATAAAATCTCATGAATAATGACAGTTGTTCAAGAAACACATTTTATACCTTAATAATAAATTTTCATGTTTTGTAGATTTTTTTTATGTAAAGAACATTATGTGAGACAAAATTACAGATAACTGGCATGCGCTGTTACTCAAAAGAAGAGCATCTTCTAAATTCAATGACGGACCAAGAGCCTGTAGCAAAGATACAACATCTATTGAAATAGCTTTGAAAACAAACAATTTTCTATTTACTTTTCAAGCAAGAAGTAGAAATAGACAGATAGACAGACGGCTATTATTTGATTACCTTAATATTGTTGAGCCTGTCAAACAAATTTCAAGTTTAAATAGTTATGATGGGCTGTCCTATGAAATATTATTGTGTGTAAGATAGAGACATCACATTAACGAGATGACGAAATGGTCCTATGTTGCTCATCTGACTTTTTGCCCGTGAGTGTGTGTGTGAGGGGGGGGGGGGGGGGGGCGGGGGAGAGAATAAAAAAAAAGTTTCATCCACATCTACAGTTATTGGTAAACATGCACAACAAGTTTCAAATGGATAGCCCTAAAACTGTGGTAGTAGTTCTCTGCTATGAAGGGCTGTAAAACACAGAACGGGTACAGGTGTGCCCCAAAACATGTCACGCACATTTATACTTATATACCAAGTTTCAAATCAACTGTACTAGAATTGTGGACGTTGTTCATATCACAAGATATTCCTATGACGGGCCCTAAAACCGCAGAGCGGGCATTGGTTTATGCGTCATATACATCTAGGCTCATTGGTGAACATGTACACAAAGATTCAAATCGATAGTTCTAGAAATGTGGAAGTTAGATATCTACAGCAAACTGACAGATTTACCAACCAACCAGTTGACCATAAGATGACTCCTGTATACCCAAGCAAACGTTTTCGAATATATTTTAAGATTTTTAAATGTGTACCATAAAAAAAGGAAACATAAGCCCTGCTACTGACGGCCATGTTTTTTACGGATCGCAATAAATTTCACAGTTTCGTGGAGGGTCACCTTAAGAACATTTGTGAAAAATTATTTTCATATTGGATCAGCAGTCTCTAAGAAATATATATATATATATATATATATATATATATATATATATATATATATATATATATATATATATATATATATATATAAACTTGTCTATGTTTTTTTGAATGTCAACCATTTCGGTTGAAGATATGATAAAAATCATTGAAAGCGCTACCGAAAATTAAAATGTTACATTAGAAAAAAAGTTGTTATTTCTTGAAAAAAAAACTTTTTCTTAAACTTGCCTGACATAGGTTTTCACTCCACATGACCCAGTTTCAAACTAGTCAAAGAATGCATTCGGGTAAACATGAAATAACCCAAATTGTGTATTCCTCAAAGGATATAAATTAGATAATATTCATTCCACGTTTCGTGAAGATCGGTTAGGGTTAGGGTTTAGAATTTTTCATAATTTCACCCAATGACCTAGTTTTTGACAATCACGTGACCCAATTTCGATCTCCTCCTCGGTTAAAGGTTAATAAGCTGATCAATTTTCATCAAGATCCGATCGAACTTGTGGCCTCTAGAGCGTTAACGAGCACAATGTTGACGGACGGACGGACAAAGCTCACTACTAGCCTTCGGCCTAGAAGAGCTAAAAGCAGTGAATAACAACAGCAACAACAAAACTCCTCCTCCTCACCCACCCCCTAAAATACAACAACAAAAGTATGGCTTCATGTTTGTCTATTTGTGACGGACTTGCTGGGAATGTTGCTCAACATTGACTTGCTATATCTTTTTTTTTTCAGAAAATTAAAGTAAACGACCAGAAAAAAAACTAGATGTTGGGCATTGATAGGCATTTTACTAAACGAGTTACCTTGTAGTCGCAGTATTGTGTTTTCTTCCGGAAGAACCGACTATGAATATATCGTAATTTTCTCACCAAAATTGTCAATTACCAATGCCCGCTGAATACTAATCCAGTGTATGCAAATTTGTAATAGCCAATATTCTCTTTACAAAAGCACCCAAATTTCAAATGATTCTTTATATTCCTCAATACAAAGCTGATTCTCTATAGAAACTAGGTCGGAATAGCTTGATACATTGTGCATCACAGTGTTTAAAGAGCAAATTTTGTGAAAAGGAACGTTTTATAGTCTGTTTTTTTTTCTACTGCAGGACGAGAAAAATCAGATAATGAAAACAAATGTGTGGTTGCAGATGGTAAGTCGAAATAGTTATGTTCGTTGACAGTTATATTTCTTATGGTTGGTCAAATAGAAGTGATTAAAATATTTTATGTTGAAAACGCCTCTGGACAGACAATCCTTGTTCACTTTAATCTATTATTTTAATTGTTAATTATTCTAAAGATTTGCTATCAAAGACGATAAAACTAAATCCTCTGTATGCATGGACACCACGTTTAACAAGTCACAACCTCAAATCAGTTCCCTTTGATTAACGTCACATTCAGCATGTATGACTCAGTCGTTCTCATTCCGATTGAGAAAAGACAGCATTCCTAATGTAGCCATGGCAGAATGACTGTTGTTTCGGTATCTTTATGCATGATCTGCCACTCTAGATACTGCATCTGATAAACAAATCTTCCATCTCTGATGCACTCAATTAAATTACTGTTCTGAATATCAAGAGACTTGCGCTTCTCATGAAAATCAAATATCAAGAACCTGGTCACAAAAAGTTTCTATAGCAATTAGGAAATAAGGATTCTATCATTAATTAAAAGCCTTTAAGGTTTCTGAAGTACTGCTGAAAAAAATCTTTGACGCAAAAACATTGTGGCAAATAGATCGGTTTCCTGTTCATCATTCGTTCACTAACCTCGAATTATAAGAATCAGTTGTCATAAGTCTTGTATCAAAAATCTTGTATGTTGCTATCGACTTTTATCGACTTGCAAAAGGTTTCTTTGTTAGACTGATTAAAATTATTATATTAATGTATATTCTAGCATAAAATCGCTTGTTTTTGCCCGTTTTGCCTATGTTTTAACGAGAGTAAAAAGGTGTGTTATAAAGGAAGTTCTTGCGCTCACGCGCTGTTATTACTCGTTTTCAGTTATGCGCGTTACAGAGCCTTTGTAAATAATGGACGCTGATCCGTCTTTTTTGCCCCAAATCGGCAGTTTTTGCAACTTATACATAACTCATACAAGCCGTCAGTGTATACTATCAATCGTAAATCCACATGAAATCCTTCCAAATATTTTTTTAATCGACACTTTTAAAGTTTCAAGATGGCCGCTCGACTGTTGAAACATGTTGACGTGTCGCCCTGGAACGCATATTTAAAACACATATCCATAACAACCTAAAGGCGACTGTACTATTTTTTTTTCGTAATCATGTCTTTTCTAGATCATTTTATGCTAGAATTGCGTTAAAGCACGTTTTTTTCGTGTTAACCCTAAAATTTTCAGACGAAATACTTTCTGGGTCATTCCTGCATCGGTGTTAATCACAGCATTTAATCATCTTTATCGCTTTCTTTCTATACTAACATATGTTTATTTACCTTAATTGTTCTCTTTTATTCTTGCATAAGCATTAATTACTTATATTGTTGTCTTTTATACACAATAATGTACAGATCACATTGGTAGTTTCATACGTTTTTTTTCTTATGTGGTAATATTATTTTTTTTAAAAATGCAAAGCTTCCGGACATACGGATATCTTTATTTGCTTTGAAGTGCTAATGTATCATGCTTTTATGAAAGATATAAAATCTTTTACAGTATTGGCATGACTATCAACTTATGTGGGACCCAAAAGATTATGGCGGCATCCAGGCATTACGGATAAGGCCCGAAAAGGCATGGACCCCAGATATTGTTCTTTTTAATAAGTAAGTGAAATAGGCGTTTAAAATTTGACAGTTGCGTGATGGCAGTTTAGAGAAATTTGGGGATCTACGTTTCGTTTATACGTTTGTTCAGCTATATACTGACCTCACCAAAATAACATAGATAGGCAGAAATATCTTATCTTAAAGAATTCATATTTATTAAAAAGAATTATGTTCTTCATTTATTTTTTCTTTGACTACAAAAACTCTGAATCCTGAGCACGTAGGCAAAATCAGCGGCAACGATTTCAATTTTCACTGCATTTATTTCAAATGTGAAAATGGAAAAAAAATCGTGCAACTTATGCAGAGAGTATTGAGAACACAGCAGGCAATAACTTGCAATGTATTGTATCTGATTAAATATTGCATGATAAATCAAGCCTATATGTTCCCTAAAACAGAACAAAAATCGTATCTTGTAGCTCGTTCTACTATTGATATATATGTTTCATCCTTGAAATCCAAGAAAGAAGACGAATAGCAAAGAATGAATCTATTCCTATCGCAGTTTATTCATAACATGTGTTAAAATGTCTTGTTATGGTAATGAAACATAAACAGTTTTCTTCGAAACTCTGAGAACAGCATAAGTATTGCGTCTAGCAGAATTACGCCGAAGCCGTCTAGCCAGTGTAAGGCTTACCATAATTATTTGCAACAAAACATAAATCTTAAAACCACCTCGTCTGTAAACATCAGCAAACAAATAGGATTAACATTTTGTAAATTGAGTTACCTTTCATGTTGAGAAGAATTGCACTATAAATCTAAAAAGAGATAGGAACTAGCCGTTAATGGTCAGCAAACATTTCAAATTATTCAAATAGAATTAAATTGCCTAGATTTATATGATTTCAGTTATGGTATACTGTGACACGTCATAATTTATTGAAAATAATGATATTGTTATATGTAAAATGTTTTTACCAATGGTTTCTAGCGCTGACGGTAACTATGAAGTTTCCTACAGATCAAATGTAATAGTCTATCCGAATGGCGAGGTGAACTGGATACCTCCGGCCATCTACAAGAGCTCATGTACAATCGATGTTCAGGTAAATCTTTTGAAGTTTTCAATCGACGACACGTTTAATGAATGGCATAAATCTATGAACTTTCTGACTGATTAGTAACTAAACGTTATTGTTTGATTAATTTGTCAGACCTTTGTTCTCGTCTAAATGTCATGTTGCTGCTCTTTTCGAAGCGTTATAGCAAACCCTAAGTTTTAAATGACTGCAGTTGCACTGCATGACTTTATATACCAGTTATCAGAAATAGACTCGGTCTTTTTTATGAAATAAGTTATGCATAGCATAGGAAATAGCATATATACATGCAGAGCACACCCTTCTTTCAGTTCTTTCCCTTTGATGAACAACGATGTGATATGAAGTTTGGCTCATGGACATTTCGAGAAGACCAACTAAATTTTACCTTTTACATGAATATGAATTCTCTAGATGTTACTGACTACCTGAAAAGTGGAACATGGGATATCTTAGACAGTCCTGCCAAAATAGAACGGGTGCCACATCCTGGAACAGGAGAAATGAAAACAATGGTTATTTTCACATTCCGATTACGACGGAAAACATTGTTCTATACAGTTAACCTTATTATTCCTTGTGTTCTGATTAGTTTTGTCACAATATGTGTTTTTGCCCTGCCGGCTGATGCAGGGGAGAAAATTACTCTTTGTATATCCATTTTACTTGCACTGGTTGTGTTTCTTCTTCTCATATCAAAAATTCTTCCGCCATCTTTAACCATTCCGCTTGTGGCTAAATACTTACTTTTTACATTCGTAATGAATATTGCTGCCATATCCCTTACAGTGATAGTTATAAATAGAAATTATCGTACTCCTCGCACACATCAAATGCCTTATTGGGTCAGGTTTATTTTTCTAAATCATTTACCAAGACTTCTCTGCATGGAGAGACCGGATCACGACTTCCGGTGGAAGCCTCCTCGGTTTGAAGAAACTGAAGACCATCACTTTACTTCGCCGTTAAGACTTCACTCTCACGTACCGGATGTTACACAGACAGTTCCACTAACTTCCGGTCACTACGAAACATTTGATGCATTAGAGTTACCGGAAGTGCATCGTCATCAGAGATGTAGACTAGGTGTATCTCCAGTAAGAGAGCCTACACCAAGGGTTGCTAACTACGATGACTCGGCATTAATGCAGCTTTCACCAGACATCGTAAAGGCAGCCGAAGCCCTTAGATTTATAAGCCGACATCTAAAGAATGAAGATGAATACAATACGGTAAATCAAACTTCTTTTGTGTATTCTACACATTTATTATTTCTTTTGGCAATTGCTGAGTATTTCTTAATGTGATTTTAATGCCTCCTGGAAACAGATGCACAATAAAACAAAGACTTGGCTAACAGTTTTATTTCTCGGAAGTGATTTTCACTTCATTATCATTGAGAAAGGTTAACCTGCGAGCGCTTTATTTTATATGTAAGATATAATAAATGGATAACTCGTAATGTGGATTCATTAAACATTGAAAAGAGTTTGTTAACTTGCTACAAACGACATTTTTACCACTCAAAAATAGTTATTTTCACCCTTCACATCCGAAGTTATTCTTCATATGGAAACAAAATTTAAAAGCTAAAATACACAAATTTAATGAAAAGTACACAATCGTTGTAATAAGTTTTCTGAATTTTCAGATATTAACTCATATTTGGTTGATACAAACACTGTTTTACACATTGGGTCGAAAAATGAAATGAAAATCAAAACAGAAAAGACCAAACATTTTTGTATGGTCATTTAGTGCAAATGAATGAGCTTGAGACGAAACAGGAGTACTTTTTTTCTGACGTAGCTTCATATTTATTGCCTTTGAATAATAATTCAGACTTAGCGAAATTAGCCTTGCTTGCTTCTCTCAGTCAGACTTTTTATCTGATCTTCACCAAATTTCTTGATTATGTTTTTGAGCTTAATATTTAAGCCAAGTTCGATAACCAGTCATTTCCCTTCAAGCTTTCTAGACATATGGCCCTTGAATTATCGAAAAATTGACAGAACTAGTCTTTCTAATTCAAAGAGTTTTCATCCAATCATCTAATCTTCACTGAACCTGCTGATACTTTTATGAGGATAATATTTCAACCAATCTCGATAACCAGTGAAATCCCTCTGGACTTATAGAGTCTTAGCACTTTAATTGTACATTGTAGAATAAGCATTATCCGGTTTCTAAGTTGAGGAGTTTTATTAGAACTTGAAATAAATACATTTCTGTTTGTTTTTACGGGTTAAACAGGTTAAAACTAAAACCATTTGTGCACTTGTTTAAATAGGAATTTGATACCACAACCACAAGACAGGCGTTTTGCGGTAGTCAGCGCTGTTGTTCTATGGTGCAACTCGTTCCATTAACTCTACTCGTAGAATTATGCCAGTGGAATTATTTAATATTTTCATGACATTAAGTACCTACCAACTGTATAGAAAATATCGCAAAACAAGAATATCGTTCGTTTTAACAAGTGTCTGTATAACGCGTTATTAATTCATGTCTCTGGGTTTTGAATTGAGATATATATTGCATGATAATATGTCTTTAAATAACTAGCTGCTTTCACTTGATGTAAATGATTTTGTAAAGTAATGATAAATAATAAATTTTCTGAAAGGCATATTAACAGTAATAACTTCATAGAATTTCTACAAAGAACATGCACTTACAATGTTGGTTCTAGTATTCTTTTTCTGAAGGAATTAAATATATAAGAAGTATCAGGTAAAGTCAAAACGTATTTGAAAGTTCCAGTAGTGTGAATGTACTTGTGTTTTATCTATATTTTCTCGTTTTTTCTGATCAGGTGCTTGACGACTGGAAATATGTCGCAAGAGTTATAGACAGACTGTTGCTGTATATTTTCTTGGTGGTGACCATGTCTGGAACTATAGGCATTCTAATGCAAGGCGCCACACATACTTGAATATGTGGACCAGGACCAAATTATTCAGGACATCATCAGGAAATGGAACCTTGGAGCGACATAACCGAGTTTAGAATATATGAAAAGCATTTATAAATAACGGAGGTCAACAAGAAAGTGTTGGGTCAACTCAGGTCGAGGTCAGAATTTAGTAATAGGGATGTAATCTTTAGGCGATGTTATATCGAAGGAGATTAACCGAACGTGTTCGAAGAATAATGCTAGCTTGTGGCAATATTGTCAGGTTCAGGATGAAGTTTTATTCTGATCGAGAAAGTACTATTCGATTGCATGTAGAACGCTGTCGTTATGGAATCAAAATGTTTTTCCAGAATGCCGATAGAACATGACAAGAATAGACTATGGGACTGGGGTGTAATCTTAGAATTAGACCTCATACGCGACTTGTTTTACTTTGATAAGAATATGTCAATGTATAAACGTTAAAGGGTTAGTCTAAAAGAAATGTATTGATTTAGACTAAAAGTGTATGAATAAACAATATAATATATTTATCATATGTAAGACTGGTGTATATAAGAAAAAAGAAGCTTGTATTATATTGTTTTTCATCTTGAATTGAGTGACTGACACAAAATGGCAATATAAAAAATGATTCAAAGGTCATATAGTGTCCATCATTATTCACTGATTATGGTCAGCATTAGTACGGATACTATGTGAGCTTTTTTTTCAATAAGAAGCAACCATTAATAGTTTGGGTTTTCGTAACAATACTTTATTTTATTTTTTAAACTATTCTCCTTAAACTTAAACAATATTAAAACTGAAATTCTCTTATAATGTTATCTCCATTGTAAATGCTTGACCAAGTTTTGTTTCATGTTTTAAACTGAATATCATATGCTCATGTACTGTCTGAGATACCGTGAATTTAGATCAAAATACGTCTCTAGTTATAAAAGTTATAAAAGAAATTTTGTTCCTTATTGTCATTAAATCGTTTAATTTTATCCAGAAAAATTAATAAAATTGTCATATTTTAACCAAAGCAATAGAAAGAATGAAACAATGGTCTTACCGGTGTAACAGGGTCTTGAATTTTCAAAATTTACATTCTGTGTGGGTTATGTATTGTTTTTTATGTCTACTTCTTGACTTCTTTTAGACCTATTGATCTTAACCGACAGTCTTTGCCATATTATAGCCATAAGTGTTTGTAAATGGCAAAGACAATTACAGCGCAGAAACTTTAAACTGTAAACAAAATGATCCAATTTTCCTCTACAGTTGTTACTTCAATTTAAATTCTAATAAAATTTAATCATAACCAATAGAATTTAAAAGCAGTTTGAGTAGATCTTAGAAATATTTCAAGAAGTTTATTCGGATTCAGAGCCAAGCATTGTCTTGAGACATTGATGACATGACATTTTTACGTTAACACTACAACAAACAAACACAAAGTAAATATTCTAAATAATATTTTTTTCAAGGACAAGACATGTTGAAAGCGTGTTGTTTTACCAGTTTCCAAACTATGATACGAAAGCATCTGTCAAGAAAATAAAAGAACAAATAAACAAAAACGGCGTAAGTTTGAACCGAATCATTAAGCTATTGTCTTGTGTATTTGAATTTTATGGAAGTCCTTTCATTTTCACATGTCTCGTCCCTGTAAAAAGTTAAATACGTCATACCTATTTCAAATGCTATACTTAGCAAGTTACGTATGTATTGACAGCTTACAAAGAATTGACCAAAACTTCATATATTAACTATTTATACAAGAATATTAACATGTCTGGATTCTTCTAAATGAAATAACATTATAAAGTATTAAATATATATGAGTTGTCTTTATTTTCATTGTAATGTGTAAATATTGACTTTGTTTTTGTTGTTATTTATGCGGGTATTTTTCTCAACACATTATATCATATTAGCTGTTTACCTTTGTTTTATAGCGTCGTCCGTGTTTCTACTAATAATTAAAAAAAGAAAAGAAAATGGAACAAAAAGATAATTTAGTATGATCAAGTCAGTCAGTTATTAAAAACTTTTAAATCAAGTTTATTACCAATGTATACAGTATTTAGATCTTACTAAGTTTTGTTTATCAAATATCCGAAATGGCTCAGTTAAAAAACGAAATCTGTGGTGTTGACGTTACAAATGTAATCCACTACTGGATGATTAAAAGGAGATTTAATTAATTTATTACAACAGTAATTAACGTTGTGTTATAGATCATAGAACAATGACACTTGCAAACATAATGATGCTTTGTAAAAACAATGAATGATAAACATATTTTTATTATGTCGCAGAAGAAGACACACTGTTGTAATGTAAAAGAACGTGACAGTTTTTTGTCTGGCTGTAAATTGGAAATTGAAATAAAATATTATACATTTGTAAACTTATTCTAGATTTTGTCTTGTATAAGTAAGTGCACTTTTTGTTAAATACCTTGAAAAACAGGGACTTTAAATGAAGGAAAGATTGATCCCTGTTATACAACACGTTGCTGATATCAACAATTTTATTGGGGCGATTCTGTGGTCCATTTGTAATGTGTAGGACTGATAATCTAGGGAACTTAAATTCGATTCCCTAATCCCCCACTAAAACAACTGTCTTTTGGATGCCACATTTAACCAGGTCCCATATATCAGTGCTAGACCATGAATATATATTAAAGAACCAGGAGTGTCTCTGGAACCTCTGTATCTCGCACTGTTCCGCACAACCTGAGATAACTAAACTCTTCACAGGAGCATCAGTCTTAGGAGGAACTTGTACCAATCATAATAAACTCAGATTGAAAAGTTTACCTGAAATACACCAACACAAATACTTTGATTAAATCCAATTTCGTTTTAATGTTGTTTCTAGAAAGTGGGTTTTGCCGACAACAATGCCAACCTGAAGAAGCAACACAACATGCTCATTCAAACAAAAAGAGGAGTATTTCTTGGTCTTCAAAAAGCAGAAGTTAAACCATATGTGTCTTGATTTCTTTGGCATATTTCCTTGACAATATACTGTCCTAAAATACCAACAAGGTGCAACAGAAGCAAAACTACATAAGAATAGTTAAGTCATTTATAAAGATTGAAATAGATTATACGCTTATACTCAGATCATTTTGTTGTAATCCGAAACGTGAGATAAACATATGGTCATGTTTGTTCATATATGATATTTAGCTATGATAAACAGGTGTTTGTTCTCTTTGGTTTTGATTAGTTAAAAAACGAAAGTGGCATTTCTTCGATATACAGAAGCGATAATACATAATCTTACTTCCTGTTTAACCCGAAATATTTCCTGTTCAACTTCAGTAAAAAGCAAAACCGGTCATATTACGTCACACTTTTTAACGAAACTTTGAATACAAAATCATTCTTAACATCTAAAAAAAATATATATATTCAGATGAAAAAAAACTGTCTATTTTAAAGATGACGACAACAGTAAAGTGAAAGTGAGGTTTATTTGAACAAAGAAAAAAATGCACAACAGCAGCAAGTTTCCTTTTTACCAGTTCCAAAGTTATAAATTTTGTTAACACTTCTCAACTGCAACAGAACAGTCACTTCTGAGAGTTAAGCTGAATTTATTCTTAAAGCAAACGTTAATTTGTCTGTTCGAGTTTAAATTTCAAAAAGATAATTAGATAAAAAAGTGAATGTAGAAGGGTTCTTAATGATACTGAAGAGAGAGAGAGAGAGAGACTGCTTGCTCCCAGTCTCTTGTAGTAAGTTCAGAAGATACAGAAGGCTTGCATAGCTTCTGTCATCTCAGTTGTATGAATAAAGAATTGAAGTTAGTTTAGTAATACACAGAAACACGCGGACAGTTTGACAGTTCTGATAGACTAATCTTTAAACATAAAAGTTATTTTAAGAAGAGAAGACACCGGCTTATAATTAAAACGGAGAGTTCCCTCGTAAAAAATGTCAAAAATCTCAGAACGTTGCTTTGTTAATGCCTTGTTACATCTTATTGTGTATGTAAAAATATGTTGATAAATTATCAAAGTTCCATTTGAATGCCTTATCAGCTTACAAACACAATTAAAAAGAATAACAACAGCCAGGCTAAACAGTTTTTAAAATAATCATACACAGATGCTACATGGTATTGTAATAATGTTTCGTCATCGCATTTTGAAAATTCCAAAGCTTATATGCTGTTCTCATGTTTATATCTAAAAGAACTGCTATAAATCTAGTAAGACATAAATATTTAGGTTAACGAAACACTTGAATACGCGTGTATTTCGTGCACAAGATACTTGAATACTTCATTACTATAAACTGCACTAATTGTATGGTAACTCAGAATATTACATTTTTATTCTGTAGACACCTGTTTCATTTCGTTAACATCAACTTGTGTATACACACTTTGGAAGTAATTAGTATAAAAATAAACAAAAATAGTAAACAAATTACCATCGGAATTCTTAATCAGGCAGACTAAACATACACAAAAAGCGTTTGACATTTAGAAATAACAAGTTAAGATTCAGTTTTATTGTAAATTGAGTAGGAATCAATCCTCAACGCAGTATTATGAATCTTATAAGTCGCCGTATTAGGTGCGTTGATTAAAGGAAAGTCATTTCAATTATACTTCTTACTATTTGAATTTGCCAATTCTTCAGTCTTAGCTTTCAATGGAATGTATGGGACATCCTTACAAAATGTATGGAACAAACTAAATATGCTTATATCTGAGAATAATAGCCCATAAGATACATTTTCATGTCAAGTATTTTTCGTTAGCAATTACCTTAAAATGTAGATATTTCCAAATTAAGAAAGCTATAGATGATGAGTTATTTTTATTATTGATACATACGATTACCTACAAATCTTGATGGATTGATGCTTAACACAAACATTATTTTTTTTACCTATTTTTTTCTATACACCAATAAATACATGTCTAAGTTCCGTTTACCTTAAGTTAAGAATCAAAGCCTTTCCAATCCATTAACACCTACCCAATTCCTTTCTGTACATTTATCGTGAATTCATATAGGCATACATCTATGATTATGTTCTTTGAGATATTCAGTTTTTAAAAATAAATGATAATCATCATTAAGAGAATACCAAGACATCTGTCGGAGAAAACAATATGATACAGGGGAACTAAGTTATCTACTAGCAAAATATATACCTTTGAAATCAGTTTGTCCTTTTCTGAAAATTTGCAGTCATTCAGTTATCAAATCAGTGTGACGGTTTTGGATAATAATTATGTAAGATCAACAATTAATCAGAATGTGACGTTGACAGTTTTGTGCTATGCTTATAAAAAGCATAACACCTTATATCAGAAAACGATGCAAATTAAGAGAAATAGCATAATAACAAACTATTGTGAGACTATAGAGAAGATAGAGAAGTTTGCAAACCGAGTTTTGTCTGAGGAAATTACGATTATCAATATAAATTATGTTGGTAAAGATGCATTAGTGTTCCTCCCGTTGACTTTCGTTTGAAATTATTTATCGAAGTATTCGTCCTCAACATTTCATGCTTTATATCAACCTTGTAAGTTAATATTTCCCTTCACTAATTGCACTGATCACACAGTTGATATTTATCTGCACTGATCACAAAGTTGATATTTAATATTTGCGCTGATCACAAAGGCAAAACTTTTTATCTTGAACCAAAAATTATATTTGTACCCAGCTAAACTAAGTGACGCTTTTCTATCAACGTATTAAAAATGATGTTATAAATAACATATCCGAACAGATCTTCAAGTGTTTGGCAAAGTGCATTCCCAGTGCGTTTAGAAATACCAAAGTTAACAGAACAGTTCGTGTTTTATATCAACCGTGTAGTAATTTATCAAGATGGACACAACTATTTAGGATAACAGCATTGTTGTATGTATTTACATTTCGTGCATAACGAGAATAATTTTCTCATTACTATTTATTGCAGTAATGGTGTATTAACTAAAACATTTACATTTTGTTCTTTTTCCAATATGTCTGTCTAATCTCGTTCACAAAAGTTTCTGTACACAAACATGCAAACTAGTTAATATCAGCATCAAAATATGTATCTGTGGAATACCTTCGAATTCTTAATTAAGCATCCTTGAAAGAAAATAACTGGAAAGAGACATGGTGAATATGTAAAACAGTGTACGCATCATTTGAAGAACTTACAACTGAGTCTGTACAGAGTTATCTACAGAAGCATCGAGGGGATATTGAGTTTTTTTAAATTATTTTATCTCGTGGCCACTGGTTATAACTAAGAAAAAATATTTCAAAGCCACGATTTACAACTAAGAAAAAAACGAAAAGCAAAAAATATATATCGTGGCCACGAATTACAACTAAGACAAACAAACGAAAAATTATGTGGCAACGAATAACAAGTAAGAAAAAAAAACGAAAAGCAAAAAATATATATCGTGGCCACGAATTACAACTAAGAAAAACAAACGAAAAGCAAAAAATATACATCGTGGCCACGAATTACAACTAAGAAAAACACACGAAAAGCAAAAAAAAAAATATATCGTTGTAACGAATTACAACTAAGAAAAACAAACCAAAAATATATATCGTGGCCACGAATTACAACTAAGAAAAACAAACCAAAAATATATATCGTGGCCACGAATTACAACTAAGAAAAACAAACCAAAAATATATCGTGGCCACGAATTACAACTAAGAAAAACAAACGAAAAGCAAAAAATATATCGTTGTAACGAATTACAACTAAGAAAAACAAACGAAAAGCAAAAAATATATATCGTTGTAACGAATTACAACTAAGAAAAACAAACCAAAAATATACATCGTGGCCACGAATTACAACTAAGAAAAACACAAGAAAAACAAACCAAAAAAATATATCGTTGTAACGAATTACAACTAAGAAAAACAAACCAAAAATATATATCGTGGCCACGAATTACAACTAAGAAAAACAAACGAAAAGCAAAAAAATATATATCGTGGCCACGAATTACAACTAAGAAAAACAAACGAAAAGCAAAAAAATATATATCGTTGTAACGAATTACAACTAAGAAAAACAAACGAAAAGCAAAAAAATATATATCGTTGTAACGAATTACAACTAAGAAAAACAAACCAAAAATATATATCGTGGCCACAAATTACAGCTTAGGAAAAATAATTTTTCGTGGCAACGAATTATATCTCAGCCAAAAAAAATCCCGTGGCCAATAATGATAACTATGAAAAATTATTTTGTGGCCACAAATTATAACTAAGAATAAAAATGAATAGCAAAAACAAATATTTCTTGGCCTCGAAATATAGAAGAGATCTGAGTGGTCTCCCTAGTCATGGCCATGAAATATGACTTTTTTCTTAGTTATTATTCTTCCCCACGATTTTTTTCTTAGTTATAACTCGTGACCACGAGATGAAATAAAAAGAATATTTCAATGTCCAAACCATGCTTCCGTAATTATCACATTGTCAATCTGAACTATACATTGTTATTAAACAAGACAAGTATCTTGGTATATTTTTTCACCAAATCTGGGAATATAATGCATACAAGAAAATATTTAGTAGTAAAACACTTCATCTATTATAGGAGAATGTGTACTCCATAGTTGATTACCTATCGGAAGCACTGTCAGGTCGGCAGCTCTCTTTGTTCCAATTTCAGAAATACACTCACACTGTATTACTGCTACTACTACACAAAAATTCGTTTCCCGTTTCCTACCAGAGACGATAATTCCTTATATATAATTTTCTCTTAAACACAGACCGGGGAAAAAGCAAGATTACGAGGTGATTTTAAATAATTTATAATGACCATTCTCTTCTACAGTTCTCTTCTACAGTCCATGGATCTCAAATTCTCATTCTCTGTGGGAAGAAAAGCATATTCTTGGAATTGTCATTCAAGGTTTAAATTTGAAATTTTGACATGTCTTGGGCTGCCTAGAAACTTTGGAAAGTAAACTTAGCAACCCTTTTCATACTTTCCGATCACTGAAGTCATCCTTGTTTCAATTTACTTAATTTGCTATTGATGGTTCCAAAATGTTCCTTGGTCAATCGCAGCAAATCTATATAAAGTATAGTATTTAATGTACGTTGAAGGCTTATGACAACTGCATGTGCATGTGTGATGGTATTTTCTTCATGGATATAATATAAACAATGAAAACATAACATTTCTTCAAGAAATAGATTGAAAATCTGAGTTTGTAAAAATTGGATTATATCCTGTCTATCATGGTTGCTCAACCAGGATAGAATAGAAAAAGACACAAAACAGTAGGATTTAAACAGACTAAAATCATTAAAAGGGTATAGATTGTTGAAATAAAGCAAAAGTAGACATTTGGAATATTCAAGTGCTGAATTGTGTGGCAGACGAAGAACACTTGATTATTATCCCAATTTTTAATTTTAAATTGAGACAATGTGCAATTTTCATAAAAAGTGAAAGATCAAATGATTTTTTATGAGAATATAGTCATTCATATCTGGTTATTTTGTTGAAGAAAAAGTGAATTCACATGATTTCACAACTTCAATAAAAGTGATTAAAACATGGATGTAATTTAAATGTCCCCCTTTAAAATCTTTTTACATCCCAACTGTAAATAACTTGAAAATATCATCAACATGTACAACATGAACTACACACGTGTACAATTGTTTAAGTTAATTTATACACTTATTATTTATCTTATTTCAAAACCATGTGCGCCGCCTTTGATGCTTTGCATCAAAATTAATCTTGTTATCTGTTTGCACCGTGTTCACTTTGTGGAATATCGTATAGTATGCCAATCAATTTCAGCAATGTCATTCAGTCTGTGAAAGAATGAATCACTCACTTTTATCAAGGAAAAATAACATTTAATCTGTTAATCTACACATTAATGTCAAATCCTAGCGACAAAAAACCTGTCCGGGCGAGTCTTTAAAACTGTGGTCTTTCGAATGACCGCTACAAGTCAGGGAGGTGTCGTCATGTAGTTCTAAAAATAGAACTAGTTATCTAATTGGCTGATAGGAAGTACTAATGTTGTATTTTAGTATCATTTCGTTATTACAAAAGTCACACAACTAACTACGGCGTATTTACTGACTTAATAAATTTTAGGAACACACGCTTTGAAAATATAAATGTGCATGCAGATTCAATGCTTAATATCTAGTTAAATATGAATCCGTAATCAACTAAACTGTTACGATTTTACTAACAATTAAAGGGTCATTCATTTTAAATCAAACCTGCTTGTGCGCACATTAATAATGCCATCCCTTTATTTTTTTTCTTTTATTTTCTTCTTTTTGAAAAACAGGACCATAAAGAGGTATCATTCTTACTTGATTTCTTCCTAAAAATAATTTAGTTTTCTTAAAGCCTTGTAGAATGTTATTTTACACATACGTTCATGAGAAGATATTTTTCTATAAGCTACAGTTATTACTTTTACCATATCAAAAGCTGCACCATGTGGAGGCGGATCTGTGGTCTAGTGGTAACACGCTGGACTAGTAATTCAGGGGTCGCGAGTTTGATCCCGCGCTTCTCCTCTTACATTACAGTCTTCCGGATAAGATATTAAATCTAGGTCCTTTGTATCAGTGCAGTACACATGGACATGGAAAAGAACCAGATATGTCTCTGGAATGGGATGTTTTCTGGAACTTGCACTTTGCCCCACAACCTAAAATAACAAAAAACCCTGGCGTCGGCCACATGGACAACCGGAACAGACGATAAATATCTCATATAGATAGTCATGTTCAACGTAAGAGGCTGCCTACAATCGTATTTAACTAGTTTCATCGACTTTAACTGAAGTATTTATACATAAAAAAGATCAAGCAAAACGTCAAAGAGAAAAAATACTGTGATGATACTGGATTCTTTTTCATATTAGTATCCGTCTTGACGAAGAGGTCGGACTGCCCCCGAATGATTCCCGCTTCAGGAGAGGCAACGACTGGAGGTAAGGTGTTGATGATAGCAGAAATACGATTTTACATACCTCATGTTATATTAAAAAGCCAGCCATATGTGTGATTACGAAATCATGTCTTCTAGGTCATGCGTAGTATGAAACATGAAACACAAACGCACTAGACCACTGTGCCAAAGAATCGATTCTCTGACGCAATTGTCAGAAGTTGAATTTACACAAATACTTGTAGGTGTTAACTTGTAACACCGGGAACCGTCGTAGGTTACGAAAGAAGATGTTTATGTACGTCCTTTGGTCTGTAGCTAGTATATGGCACCATGGCAAGTGTGCTTAGGGGGAAACGAACAACCGTGTTATTGTAAATGACTGGCTTATTTACAAAGAACACGACGAATCTGATACCTGTAAAGAATATTTATAAAACGACAAACCGACAGGCAAACAAAAACATATTAAAATATTTTAGTGATTTCAATTTTTTTATCAACAAAATATAAACAATATATGAACAATATATTCAATATAGTTTTTTTTCTTTTAGTTTTTCGAATGATCATATTAAAGATTATTGTGAATTCCTACTTTTCCATAACCCTGATAAAATATGAAACCTAATTTTTAAAGAAGTATACCCTAAAATTTAAAGTAAAATCAAGTGACAGATATTGATTGATTTATTAACCGCTGTCAGGGTTTTAGTAAAAATTCTAAGTTAATGCAGTTATATAAGACCTTATAATACCGCAGATAAATTTGACGACATCTGATTGTTTAAGACCATCCGTATACGATACCGTATATAACGTGGGCAAAACCTGTATATACCGTGAGCAAAACCTGTATATACCGTAAGCAAAACCTGTATATGTCATGAGCAAAACCTGTATATACCGAGAGCAATGGTTTTCCCTAAAGAGCCTCGACACTTTCTCGACTTTTGATTGGCTACCCATTCTCATTGTTTTGTTTACACAAAAAACAAAATGGCAGCCATCTTTTCTCTCGATTCAAAAATTAAAACTACAATAAGTTCACAATAATAGTATCTTAGCCATGGGTCAGTCCGGTATCTTAGACAATGAAGAGAAACACAAAATATAACTTAATTTTTACATAATAAAGGCATACAGTTTAGACTATTACACTAAATTTTAAACTAGTATTTATCTAAGCCAATGCAATCCCATTCCTGCTTGAGGTTCAAAACGAACGAGCATAACATATTTTTGTGTTCCATTCACAAACAATGAAGATCTATTATCTCATCATTCATACTTTATTAATGTGATCAAACCTTTGAATAAACTTACTTAACGTATGTTGCCAGTTATTATCAACTGAACTGTCCATTTCTTTTGCGGCACTGTCTACAAACTAGCTCTATCAAAGACGGGAATTAATGTCAGCAGTGGTAGTGTAAATTGCACACTGAAGACTACTTTAGTAACATCATTTCAGAATTTCATTTCAATTCATACCCCCTTCTTCCAACACAGGAGGCCAGCTGTCAGATTCTTTTAATTCACAACAAGCATTGTCTAAGTAAACTTGACCATACGATTCTGAAATATCTATGTCAAAATCAAAAACAAATTGTTTGTGAACAAAACAAAATCGGTTTATTCTGAAAATGTCACGGAAGAACACGAAAGAAAAAGGTCAGGGAGGCACAGAAGGGAAGTACCCAAATAAAAGAAAATGCTCATATTTTATGTTTTGTTTTTAAAATAATATGCGGTATTATAAATTCGTTATATAGATTCTTGATGGGGTATACGGCCTCGTATAGCCTGTTTGAACTGATATAATTCCCTCGCCTAACGGTTCGAGTTATCAATTCGACCAAGCTATACGAGGTCGTATACCCCGCCAAGAATCCATATAACTAATAATATACAGAGTTGTTTTTGAACTCTTTAGGGCGGATAGCCATTTATTACAAATGAACAAATTGTAGTGCCTAAATACTTGAAGGAAAAAATGAACATGATTATGATCTATTGTTTTCATGCTACGGTGAATTAGCCAGTAAAATAGATATGTGGTTTTCCATCGATTGATTGCAGGGTATGTTCCTTTAATATATTGTATTTTATGATGTAAATAATTCTAAGAAACAATTATAAAGTCGTCTTTGCAGTGCTATTTTTAGTAATAGATATCAAAACCTCTTGTAAAATTTTGGAAAATAACGCTTTTTAAGATTTCGATTTTTAAAAAAGTTGAAAAAAAGACTTTAATATTGTACGTCAATACTTTTAAAGGCGATAATAGGGAGTTAACATGCTTTAGTCTATACCAAAGCAACCTGTCTAAAATCTTAAACACCAGGCTGTGAACACATACTTGTAAACTAATCAGTATAAGTTAAACAAAATACATGTGTAGAATTCTTTCGAAATGCTTTATCTGACTGATCTAATTCTAGCCAAAGAGGAAAAGAGCACGCTCAAAAATAACAATCTTAATTTGTTTGTGACTTGTTTTGCAGATAGTGTAAAAAGAACAACATAAAAATTCAAGCAGCCAATGGAAAATAATACAAACTTTTGGGTTACACCCAGCTTAAAAAATCTGATTGCCTCTAGTGAACTGCAAGACAACTAATAGCTCTCAAAATCACACAGAAAAGGCCTCTGCTTATTTTTTTTCTTTGTAAGGTGTATAAGATTTTCCAGTCCTTTAAACTCATTTTCAACGCAATCTTCTGTTCAAAATAGATTCTTTTTCTTTCTTCTCAATGCATTATACTTTCAAACTGTCAATAAGGCCGTCCGTCCTTAGATGATAAGCAATATCTACTCTGTACCTAGATCACTAAACTGCTCGTATTAGCTGTAGACTTAATGATACGGCGAGAAGATTGTGTTAATGCAGTTGTTATTGTTACCGCTCCCACCTGCTCTTGGACCTAGTCAAAAGGAAAAAACTCTTGTAAAAATATCACAGTATTGCACAAAATACGTAACTGATTTAGTGATCAATAAAAATGAAACGCATCATGGCTAGGTTTTGACAAGAGGCGGACACTACATGCACCATAATTATGCACCAACAATACGTTTATTTTAAGAAGGATTCAAAATGGGTAATTTAGTGGAAAAGTTGTTTGAGCGGCGCCTTTCAGTTCATATAAATAAAAAAAAATAAACAGCCATAGTCCACTGAGTGTCAGTATTGTTTGGTAGATCAGGTATTTTGTGGAGGTATTTTACGCGTTCACAATGAACGAAATTGAAGTTTGTCAACCACTTTCAAGGAACAAAAATACCTTTAATCTTGAATTTAGATCCGAAGGTATGTGCAACCATTAATAATAACGTTTATTTACCTTTTGTTTTGATCGTAGTATCAGAAGTAAGATATCCGTACTGATCGTATATCAAATATCATAAACATATTGTTCATGTATCTTAATCTTCTTGTTTTCTGATTTTAAGATTATAACACTTAACCTTATTTCCAATATATCTAACATATCATTAAGATATGTTCAGGAAACCTTTCAGTCAAAAACAACTATAAACAATGATTTAGACCGTGTAGTACGGGATTTATTCAAACATCTTCCAAGTGATCCAAGAATGTATTTTGAAAACAAATACTTGAATAGCCTTGGAAAATCCTATATTATAACTTGATTAAGTTTGAAGGCCCGCTATATCGTTCAAGTAAAAGAACATCATGTGTTTAGAAAACTTTTAATTTTACATCGTGAATTCGCCTCGTAGTTATCAGTGATATTAATTTCAGAATATATCGTTATTACTAATACCAACTGATTCATTAATGATTAAGTGCCGCAAATTTACTCTGGCAGATTTATATTCTTTTCCTTCTCAGAAACATCTGTACGATTATCAGGATTATGAATGCGTGCAAAAAGACTGAATGAACTGCGGTAAAGCAGTTTTTTTTCTTCGTTTAAACACTAAGGTTGGGCAGGACAAAGAGAATTAGAAAGATATTATACTAAATAAAACAATACCTTGTAAGTTTCTACCAAATTCTATAACTATGCAGCCATTGAAAAAAGAAACTGTTTGTACCCATCAATCATGTAAAAACATTAATTATATATTACTTACATTCTTACCTATTCTTACTTACATTTCTTTCTACATATAATTATCAGGATACATTTAATTCATTCGCACAGCTGTTTTCAGGTTGTAAAGCAGTATTGCCCATTCAACTTTTGCTAAAAGTGTGTTTACTTTAGTACAAAGCGGGGACATAAAATACTTTTGAAGCTAAAGTAAATAATAGACCGACAAGGGCCCAAAATCTAATGAGCACTGTTGCGATTGTGAGAAAAAGTTATATAGAATTATATCCACTATATCGGAGAAAAATGTCTGATTACAGCATACTGTATAGAAAATACGGGGATGTATAGTACAGTATACCTAGGTATTCTCTCTACCTGTGTGAGTGTATTTGTGTATTTTCCGTTCTTTACAAATGGCGTTACCTTTTTCTCTTCACACTGTATGTAAATTCATGGGATTATGTAGATGAAAAGCGAAGTTTAATGCCGAGTACAGGGCAATGTCTTGCCTTTGTTATTCTTTAACATGAATAAATTTATGGAAAATCACGATATTTACATAAAAGTAGTTATAGGGAGCTTTTGAATTGCGAAATGTATGCAACATTTGTTGAAACATCTGTGGATTTGATCTGTTCAAACAAGCTTATGAAAAAATAGACTACATATCGAGGGTAAAAATACCGGAGTATATTCAAATGTTTACTTAAAGGTTGGATTAATAAAGTTTTTGTAATATTAAACGATCGAGAATTCAAATATTCGTATGTTGTCAGATCTATCGCGTAACATTCACCTTAAGCCTGCAGTTACAGCATTAATTCGGATACGTGACATTCGGATACTTGTATTTCATGATGACAGCAAAGTAACAGAGATACAGATTAAGACATATGCATAGAGATGATGTACTAGATGACGTCAATAATGAAAATAGTTGATATCAGTAGAAAGCTCTATTAAGAAACATCTATTTATAGAAAGTAGAACTGGACAGTGCCTTTTGAACTTGTATTTTGAGAGGTTTTGGACTTGCGACCGCTATAAGGTTGAACCTATATGAGAGGGACCATGCACTATGATTGCCATGAGGTCTTTTCAGTGTTGTTGTTGTCTTTTGCTCTTCAATGGTATTTATGCTCTAGAATGTGATCCAGCTAAGATTCCAGGTAAAAGATTTCTTTAAATACAATACATGTATATTACGACACGTTAAACTATAATTACATATAGCTATTCTATTCATTTTTGTTTTGTCTACAAAATTAGACAGGTTGTTTTCCTATACTTAAGTGAAAATGAGGTCTTGTACATTCCATAGTAATCAGCAGACTATATTGATTTAAAACGGCATTCAACTATAAACATGCAAACGTTGTATATTTGCATTATAAAGGCTGATATTAAAAGTCATATGGAATAATGACAGAGTAAATGACACAGTTGTTATATATTTTACGAATCCTTTGTTTTCATTCTGAAGTGTAAAATATTGATTGCATGTGTACATTATATGTAACTTGCTTCATGTAACATATTTTCCTTTGTTACCTGGTGTATAGAGAGAGAGACAGTACTAGCTATTAATTACACAACTAACGTCATCAAACGCTTTGCAAGTGGTTTCCTACATGCAGTAAATTCCTAAGTGCAAAAACGAACCCAATCGTGCGCTAATATAGACGGCTATGGTGCAATATACATATGCATAAACATATGTTTATCAAGTACCTTCTTCAATAAAGAACTGATTTCGTGTAAGCACATAGCCAAGATTTTTACTAAGTTTTCCTACAAGACGTAACTCCTTATGTTTTATGCTATAATTCAGTATCGTATGTTATATATTTTGCCAAGATTTTGTCTTTTTTCTAATACTATGGTAAACACTTTTGTATATTAAATTTCCATCTGGGATATAATTTGTTTCTAGGATTTTAACCTGTTACCTGGTTTGTACCTTTAGCAATTAACAAAAGAGTAACAGGATGCAAATTTGGCTGTATTGCTAAGCAATATTTGTATTTTTCCTATTAAAACATATCTTTCTAAAATCGTATTTGTGTGGAGTATAAGAAATCAAATGGCTCTAACACAGTCAGTGGAAATGTATATACAGTGTTTATTCATTGAACCTAAGCATAAGGCACGCAGTAACATACGGCGATCATTGATCGCAAAAACAGATGTTCGGGCTTAATTACATTTTCATCTATATCTCTACTTCATCTATAGGGGTCTACATTCCATACGGACATACCTAAAAAGTCGAAGAAAAATCTAACAGTAACAAATTAACCAAACTGCTTTATCTCGATTGATCGAATTATATTCCTTCTTCTTTTATGTCTTAGAGTTTATTTGACCGAAATATATTTGCTTTCATAGGTAGGTGTAAATACAACGAGATATCCATTAATTGTTTATCAAATCATTATTAGCTAGGAATATCTACTTATAAATCGTTTCAGGTAGGTATCTTCAAGGAAATAACGGAATTTGCTTGCAAAGGTTTATTTTTTCTAAACGTATTTGTTTTAATTGGCAAATACAATATTGTGATCTGTTATCCGATGTTTTCAGCATATATCCAGGTGGCTCCCTATGAATGTCTTTTTAAATACTATAAAACATTAACGCTTTATGTATATTCTGGAAGTCTTGCTGATAAATGGATGACAGAATCTTTGCCGCAAGCCGTACACAAGTACTTGCCTTTTGTTTCCAAGCAGTAATAGTTTTAAAGTTGAACCATGTGTATGTTTATGTGCACGAACTGATTGCCTTTTGTTTCCAAGGCAGTAATAGTTTTAATGTTGAACCATGTGCACGTTTATGTGCACGACGAACTAATTGCCTTTTGTTTCCAAGGCAGTAATAGTTTTAATGTTGAACCATGTGCATGTTTATGTGCACGAACTGATTGCCTTTTGTTTCCAAGGCAGTAATAGTTTTAATGTTGAACCATGTGTATGTTTATGTGCACGAACTGATTGCCTATTGATTGTGTGTTATCAAATAGAGCAGAGATATTGTCGTAATTATTGGAACTTCGGTGCATTAATTGTGATTTTCCTCCTAAAGGATGCTTAGGTATGGCTACTAACAAAAGCCGTAACTTGATTATTTCGGTCATTTAATTTGTAACTTTGAGTCAATGTTAATTCTAAAGAAGTGTTGTATGTGCTATGGATTATACTAAGTCAGTCATAATCTCGCAAACATTTTAAAGATAAAGAATCCAAACATTTCAACGCGTAAAATAAGTTGCTGTTATTTCTGATGAATCTATGCAATATAAACGTTTTCATATAATAAACCTTTATATGACCAGTTATCCAGATTTCCGAAAAGACAATTTCATCCAAACACTGCACTGCTTATTTAATATTGATTTGTGACATAGCTTTGCACTGTAGTTCCTTTGCACTGTAATTGCACTGTAATTGCGAAATAACGCTGTTTGAATAACCTCTTGCTAAGGTAAATACCATAGGATAATAAGATTCGATATTGTAATGTAGAAAGTGAGAAACGTAAAACAATGCTTATTAGATCTGGAAATAAACCACTGGAAATACTTTTTCAAGAGAACATCATTTTGTAATAAAAAAATACGGAATCCTGTTCGGGACACGTACAAATGTCGCCTGTTTTAAATGATTTCTTTCAGGTGAACATAATATTCAAGCAAATATTCAAAACCTCGCATGGGAATACGGGCGAAATTTAACATCTAAATTCTTCGCGTGTATGTGCCACTTTAATCCTCGTGAGACTCAAAATAAAATGTCTCATATCTCGTGTTCAATCCTATTAACAGGCGGTATTTTACGTGGCCCAAACGGTATTCGTACAAAAGAGCTGTGCCGTTTACTTTGCTGATATTTTCAGTCTCTGATAAACTGTATTGATGGTTTATTTCAAACTTGAGATGTACGAACAGAATCAACAGGGTGCAGTTTGACAATACTGTCAAATGGGTTCATAAAAGCCATACGATAAAAGCAAATACTGAAAACTGTCAGCTACAATTGCTGTATATTCATGTTTTTTTTAAAGGTCGATGATTATAGAATTATAACAAGTTTTAATAAGACGTTTATTCGACCTCTGTAAACATTGGAAAGAAAATCTAATAAAGCGTACTTTACATGTTGCTACAAAAATGTTTAAATTGAATATCAAATCAGATTTTAATTATCCGATATTTAGGAAAGATTTTCAAAAAAGATATATTTTTTAAAAGCTGTTGAACGCGTAACATGAGAGTCACTCGGCAAACATCTCTGATTAATACTTGGGACCTTTTATAGTAAATATGGTATTGTGGGTTGACAAAACAACCACCATCTTCAGACAAATGTCTTATTAAAACATGTCAGTTCAAAAGAAATTATGGTTGTGATAAAAGGTAATTATTCTCATACAACTTTTTAATAACAGCATGGCAGTTGTTTTTTTCGGATAAATAATAATAATCAAATAATGCTAACAAATATTAAATAGAAGGTAGAATAGGTATATTTAATGAAATTTTGTGTGTATTATATTCAAATCAAGACTGGGTTTAACCAGGTGGGATTTTATTAATGAAAATCTTTACTGGGCCGTGAATTCCTGTCGATACTGCATTTTAATTATGTTTTAATAGAACTGTAATGAGGTTTAAACTTGAATTCTGATAAGTATTATTCTTTGTGCTTCAATAACTAACAATTGTAGTAAAGTTCTCTGTTAAAACATCTTATCAGTCTTGTTAAATCGAAAATCAAATAAATGTAAATACAGGCCGAAAAAAATCATACAAGGGCAATATCAATCAAAATGAAAGACATGTACAGACGCTAAATAATGATAAAGACAAGATAAAAACATAAAAGCAAACTCATGTTCGTCTTAAATAACGTTAAATCCAATACAAAAAGTGGTTAAAATATTACATTCTATACGAGATTAAGAAAGCCAGTCATAATTGGTATAATAAAATTTTCGAAAACCAATAGTTAAAATCTTGAAATCAAATTTCAACGAAAAAACTAAACTAAACAACATTATACACAATATAACAATGGTCAGAACTATTTTACATTAAATTTAGCTTAACAGAAATACCTTTTTATGCAAAAGTATTATTATAACTAATCAGACCTCAAGAATCGCTAGTTTGCAATACATTTATCTACCTCTACAGTTATCATATATTAGAAGCAAAAGGTAATATAAAATATTTCCACTAATAATGGAATCCCTTGAAACTATCATCTGTCAGTAGCAGTCCAGCAACATTACTCTGCCCATATCGTAGTAGCTGTTTCGTAACAGGCCATGACCCGAAATAACATTGGAAGGCTATAGCAGACAATAAATTCTTGTAATAGAATATCTTATGTCGTATACTTTTTGCATAGGCTTTTTTTTCGGCTTGAAACACAGCTGTTATACTTAGTAACATTGGATCGAATGCGTGACGACCGATCCCAAACTAAAAGACGCTGCTTTTATTGTGGATTTGTCTGTAACAAAATGTCATTAAATTCATAAATATTCTTAGATTTTAGTCGATTTTCATTTTAAGTAGCATTTTCCCCCAATCGGAGAGTACACTGGTAATCTTTGTTTTGTAGCAATTCATGAGGTTCAGGTCCACAGATTAATGCATTAAGTTTGAAATAATTAATTTGTTTTACAAAACAAAGATTACCTCTGCGATTTTCATAATCAATGCCCCTTTTATCTAAGGTTGTCTCAATACATACTTCAGATGTTTTATATGGTTTGCTCTGCATTAAACATACACTCTACAAGGAACTCATCTAACAGTTGAAGAATAATTGTAATGGTATTTTTAGGTATCGTTAATTATGTAGCATTAGAAGAGACCATTGTTCTTACAAGTATTTCCACATGCTGTGATGGATAATTCTATCATGTTAGTGGATATAAACAAACTCCCAGCACTATTTCCGCAGGAAATAAGGCAGTAAACAATCACAGCATGGTCTTAAATGTGTCACGTTGGATGGGTTTTCTTGAATTTAAAGCAAGTGTATACAGAAAGAATCTGTGTAAGCAGGAGAACTTAATTTGATCACCTGTAACATAATTTAGCCCCAGAATAAAGTTTTTTTTTCTTGAAGACATACTATCATGATAATTACTTTACCGTGGCCTAGTGGTTAAGGAAGGTTCGAGTCCCGCCAGGGGCTTGTTCTGATGCGGCCGGTTAGTGAGCCTCCAGTTAGTTAGTTAAAGAATGGTTACCGATTGCCTGGCGCCTGGCACATAGGATAAGGAATAGGGGAGTAAATGTGTACACTAATAGAGGTGTCTCATAAGCCCGAGAGGTTGGCCCTTTAAGTAGGGGTGACACTATAATAAACAAGCACATTACTTAACTTTTACATTAAGTAAGAAATCAGGAATAAATCAAATAGATTTAATAACTGATTTTTCAACCTGTCAGCCTCATTTTTTAAGTTAGTTAATTCCCTTTTATCTAGCAATGATAAGTATCTGTAACTGTTTGTTGAACAAGTAATAAAAAAGTTTATGTTGAAGTGAGAATGGTTTAGAATCAATAATTGCAATTGGCCAAAACATGTCAATGGTTGTACAATACACTACACGAATCTTGGATTACAATGGAAGACTGTACATATTTTTGAAAAAAAAGACTCATTCAGTTACTCACCCATTCGCTCAGTCACCGAGTCATTTACTACTACACTTGGTCAGTCATTCATTTATATCTATTACGGTTACGGCTAGTGAATAAAACATTTCATATATCAATTGAACATACACTCTGTTTCAACTTACATCAAAAAGTATGAAGTTAAATATTTTCACGTGCACGAAAAAATGTGTTATCTGTAGAATAGACAAAGGCATCTGTATTTATGAGGCAAAGTGCGTTTCTGCTTGGATAAAAGCTGTAAAATCATTGGAAGTCTTCACAAGTCTTTAATTTAAAACCTTAGGACTCTTCCGAAATATGTACATTTTAACAGGTTTGCCAATCAGAGACTATATTTTTCAGAATATGATTTTGCTAGAGTGATAGATGCCATCTCAATAGAAAACCGTTGTATTTGGATTATGTTTGCACTTCCTTTTTAAAAAAAACTTTTTCATGTACTGTACCAAATTTAGAATATTTTTATGAATGCTGAAGTAAAACAAACAGAGTACAAAAAATCTCTTAAATGGAAAACTGTCAATCTTCTCAAGCGTTCTTTTGAATAAAGCCACAATGAACGAGAGCGGGAGCCATACTAATACATGATAGTTAAGTGTAACATGAATTCAAATACAAAGTAACAAAAAAGATAAGTAACTCAGATTTCCACAGGAAATAAAGATACTGACAATTCATGTCAAGTTTAAGATTATATATATATATTTTTACCTTCAATCTGCGTAGTTAATAAAAGTCATTTCTCTGAGACCGAATGCGTGAAAAGTTTTTCTACTAAGAACAAAAACATACACAGGACAAATAGTACACATACTTTCCTGGAAAAACTGTTAAACTCCTTGCATTTTTCATAATACCATTCCTTACATTAAGAGCTGATAAGCTGCTACAGTTTAGATTCTTTGGAATAAGCTGCTTTGCCGTTTAGCAGCTTTTCTGCAAATCGCATAACACATTAGATTTACAAAGAATTCAATCTATTAGTAAATGTAACATACGTACATCACACGTCTGCATCAAATTGCTTTTGTTATCAATTTACTTCTCAAGGAACAACATTTAACTTATAAGGAAAATTCTTAATACTTATATAGCAGTTAATAGACAAGGATTCAAAAGCCATTGTTTAATTCCACTCGCGACAGAAAGTCTTATTATCAAATTAATCGGTATTAATGTATGCTTACATTGTATTTGAGATCAGATGATGTATTAATGTCTTAGCTTGCATTCAACATTAAGATTTGTCTATGTTTTGATAAGGCCTAACATCTCCTAAGGTAAAAATAAAAAGGTAAAATCTATAAAAGCCTTTGCATATTTCGGATAAGAAAGTACATATGTAATCACCAAACATTTCGATAGAAAGGGGGTTTACATTATTTAAACTGACAGATATGAAAAGATGTAATTATAATCTTTAACTCGAACAAGGAACCTGAGAATATAAAATACACAAATGATAAAATGCAATGCTTTGGACCATCTCTTAGTTAATTAAAACTTTAGATTTACAGATATGGACCTGTCTCGTACAAATTCTTATTAATGATATAATGTCAATTATTCAGACATTATGATAACTATTACGTAATATAATATAAATGAAGAGTGATATTATAAAAGAAAATTAGATAAATTTGGTAATCTTATTAGTCAGAATTTCGTCGCCGCCTCTGTTTAATGTAGTTAAGGTTTTCTTCTTAAAAGATTATTAAGAGTGTCTGAACAAGTTTAAACTTTATTGTTATTTTATGATGTATTTCAACGACATCTTACTCTTATGCATGCCAAACGTCTGACCTGTCAACGAAACATTTTTTATAAATTTTCTCATGTGAAGAGGACAAAAATAACTCCTTGTAATAAATACTAGAAATATATTATTTTGTGGATATAATAATTATATATCTTGGAAATTGTTTGATCATTCAGTACATGAAGCTGAGCATGTGACATGTTTTTGTTTCATAATCGACTTTGTTCTCTGTTTCAATACAACTTAATGTACTGCCAATTTTTGGGTAAGTATTTTATAAAAAAATACATGCATATTTTTTCCTCAAAATTCTAGATCTAAACTCTTAAAAGGTCTAAAAGAATTCTAAGACTTATCATCAAAATTCAATGAAGTGGAAAAAAATCAGTTACTTTGAAGACAGTCGAACCTCAAGACAAAAAGAAGGCAATAATAACTAGAAATAAAGTTTCAGAACGAATTCAAGACATTTCAATATTTCAATACATACACGAGATTTTTTTAATATATTCTAATTCCAAATTAAAAGCGACGATCATTTTTATTCATTTTTTTATTATTTCGTTGTTTACAATAATTTCTCTTTAGACGTCACGTGATTTAAAAGATGTGTAACGTGTAGTAAGAGTTGACAAATGTAACGTCCATGTAGCACTTATGATATCAAAATATTGGATTACTTTGTTACAGTGAAGTTGTCTGCATAAATGCATGTTACTTTCAGAAAAACTATACTGTTGTCCCGTCCAGTCCTGTGAACCAAGTATTGGGACTTTGCATAGTATCTCAGCGTTATCTTCTTCTTGCCTTTGCCACTCAGTTATTTCCCGGACACTTGTTAAGATCTTCTTTAGATCTATTGGTTTATCACGTGACCCTAGCTGATTTGCAGTTTAGTGGATATAACATCTAATAAATGTAACCGCTGCTCTTTATGAATGTATGTAGATATGGGGTTTTCTTTAGCTGTCTAAATTTTGGAATGCTCGTCAGAAGAATAGCTTTAACACACTATTACTTCCTTTCACTCTTCACATATTTTCTCTTTGTAAGTGAAACAGTATCTGTAAGTATCGAAACAATCGTCAAAACTCAGACTACGTCATTAATAGTGTTGATGTTTTATGCATCAAATGTTGCTTTTCGAAAGCTATTATTCTGACAAGTATTTCCACATGCTGTAAATGGTTTAAACATCGAATTAAGTAACATAGAGTTGCCTCTAACTCTATTTCTGTTATTTATTAAACAACAAACATTCACTGCATGGTATTGATTGTGTAATTTTCCAGGATTATACTTACATTATTAGAAGATTACTGTTCTCTGTAAAACTCTTTAGCTGCAAGGCATTATGTATAAAAGTTTATTGTGCATTTTAACAGGGGAAACGTCTTGGGATACTCGTGTTTTGCCGTTATATTTTTAATAAATGAAATGCATGTTTTCAAATAAATGAGAAAAGCTTTCACCTCAGGACTAATAAAAGGTTACAATTTTCCTGGTTTCATAAATTTTCTAGCAATAAAAGCTATACCAAGTCACAGAAATATAGTAAACTTCAGATAATTATATTGTGCTTGACGTTTCGATTTTGAAATTTGCATCTTAAAAAGGGCAATTATTTGAAAATGGATGTCATAAATGAGGTTGTAACTGACTATATTACCACTTTAGAAAACTTAAAACTATAAGGGTTTTTTGTTGTTGTTTTGTTTTTTTGTGAAATGTTACACTGGGTGACTTAAAACACTTTTTTAAAAGTTTTATGAAAGTAAGAAATCTATGAGGATATGATACCTCTGAAGTAAAACTACGACCGCTTCATACCCTCGACAACTAGTTAACAAATTATAGATAAAATACAAGCAGTAATTTAGTTTATACATTATATTTATTTCAAGGAATTTGTTGTATTTGTTATATTTTACAATCCTCGTGATTCTTTAACTAAATGTAACACTTTACATACGCAAAAGTCAGTTACAGTTTATGTCAAAACAATACCGTAAATGAGAATAAAACGATTAATCAGGAGATATAATCAGTTTGTTTTCTGATGACACAAAGAAATCGGTTTTAATTTTAACAAGTTCCTTTTTACATTCGTTTTTGTACAGGTTAGCGACCACAACCGGTTAATAAACCTGATTACTAATGAATAGTAATTAAACGAACAACAGACGTCAGTCTATT
The DNA here is from genome assembly GCA_012932295.1 of Cyclina sinensis. Classification (NCBI taxonomy): domain Eukaryota; kingdom Metazoa; phylum Mollusca; class Bivalvia; order Venerida; family Veneridae; genus Cyclina; species Cyclina sinensis. The sequence continues at coordinate 40,560,569 of JAAONU010000017.1, forward strand.
ACGTGTTATATTTTTAGTTTTTATTTATACTGGGTATGAAATATTTCCTAATTAATTTTTACGACTCCAAGATATCACGTTATTGCTACCCCCTTTTAACAAATACAATTTGTATGAAATCTATCTACTCAAAATCAATAACTCATATTCACAACTGATTCTCTTAGTAGCTAGTGTCAAGTCTAAACGAAGGTTTCTGTCTAATAATATCAAAGGGGTTCAATATTTGCGTCGGAAGTTTTGAAGAGCAAATGCTAATAGTATGCTGTTCATTTTAAAAATGATGAAAACGACATTTGACTTAGTTGTAGCCATATTGAACGTTTTGCACACGTTTCTAACATCGCCTGGGGGACAGGTTGTCCGATCGGTGATTGTTTCAAAACAGGAAAGTTTATGGAAGTTCTTAGTTTTATCATTAACATTTGAACACAGACACTGAAATATGGAGAAGGTGTTTGTTTCCATAGGTTTGTTTTGGCTGCTTGATATCCAAATTACATCACAAACTAACACATACTTTTACTTACAGATGATGAGAAAACGTTTAGTAAATTTAATTAACTAAGTCTTAGCTATATTAGTTAAATGCAGTTTGATATTTAGATTGTTCATTTAATATTATCTTTTAGCCTGACTAATATATTGGCCTACAATAACGATATCACATTTAAGTATTATAATTCAGTGAATTTTCACCCAGCCCGAAATATATATCGTGCATTTGCGTAGTGTGAATAGACCCCTGGTTTATGTCTATAAAGCGAAGAGAGAATCAAATCCAGTCAAAGAAAAAAAATCTATAAAACTTCTAAAGAAATTATATATCTATTAACTCTTTTTACCTGTATAATTTCTGTAATTAAGACAATGGCAACTTCACTTATTGCAACTTATTGTATATTGTAATTATACGAGCGTAGAATGATTCAAAGATTACATCGTTTTATTGCTATAAAGATAAAATTCCATACAATTAAAAACATCTTAACCTACATTTAAACAAGTGTTTAAGATAAATTTGTTTATGATTCGATTTTTCGGCATAGTAAATGACATGAGCAATATGTGAAGAATGGAAAGATAGCAATAAAATAAAATGTATGTTTATATAATTTGCAGAAAACCGATCTCATGGAATGTCAAGCTTACATTTCTTTTACAGATTAAACAGTGTAGAAGTCACTCTGGATAGTGTACGATTCTTGAATCTTTAGGTTTATTTTTCTCTAGACATAAAGAAAAAAATCATTTGAATATTCTAGAAAACTTGATTAGCTTATATTTCCGACGATATTTTAAAACCTAGGAGAATGTTTAAAAATATGCTATGCATTGTTTTACTGGCAAATTTAATTGTTTTATTATTATTATTATTATTATTATTATTATTATTATCAAATCACACTGTGTTCTTTCGTTTTAAAATCAAAGTTACCATATTAAATTATAAGGTTCATTGTTTGACAATGCTTATCTTCAAAGGCTAGGACTTGACCGGAACACACATGAATTGTCTAGCAGACGATGAATAACATAATTATATTCTGAAAATAGCATGACTGTATTACTGCGCTACATAGAACATTAGATAGAAATTTGTAAAAAATGATAGAAAATCTACACTTTCTTACGAACCACAGTAGCTAGAATCCTATGGAATTATGTAATTTCTAGACTGAATATCTATGTAAGTAAATGGTATTTTAAATCTTTAAAACGATAGAACTACTTGTTTTGATGGTAGGTAGAAAATTCATGTCGTTGATAGGTGATTTGTAATAAGCTGGTGTCCTTTGTACATTGTATCGAGTGTGAGACAATCGACCCAAAATGTTTCTTAGCTTTTGTACGGAAGTACACTAAGGACCTTTAATGCAATTAACGTGCACAATATTTTTCATATAATTCGAGCAAGTTAGTTTTTGTACGTGTTCAGGTTTACAAGCCGCATCCAAATATCAATCATTTTAATCCTTAATCATTTAACTCTTAAATTCCTGTCGAAAACATATAACAAGCAAACCGGTCACAAATAAGCCACAAAGGGCCCCCAAATACAAAATGACAAAACCTGAGCAAGCTGAGTGTTGAAAGATGCAAAAAAACATATTTATTTATTTTTTATAGCTCTCGGCCATCTTAAAACGTACACTTTTCTGTAACCATGTTAGGGGACCAAAACACTGATATAAATACAGTTGTACAGGAATTTGAAACAGCAATATACAATAGTAGTGTTAAGTATCAGAGGGTAAAAAGAAAAAAGCCAAGGTCTAATAATAACTGGTTTGACCTAGAATGTAAAAAGGCAAAACAGGCCACAAGGAGACTGTTACGAAGGTTTAGATTACAACGATCTGATCAAAATTTGAATAGTTATATAGAAAGTAAATGTAAATATAAAAATGTATGTAGACAGAAACGTTTATTGTTTAATCGAAAATATATAAATACTGTAGAGAGTTCTGTTAATAACTCCCGAAAATTTTGGTATGAAATTAAAAAGGTTTTAAATAAACCAAAACCAGAAGCTTATATATCGCTTGATACATGGTATGAACATTTCAGTTCTTTATTTTCAAGTAGAAATACTGAGGAGAACATTAATGAAAATTTTGAAGGTAGTTTTGGTGTAAATATGAACTTTGATGAAATTGAACATCTTATCTTCAACTCTGATATTACTGATGAAGAAATATTACAGGGTATAAATTCATTGAACATTAATAAAGCACATGATGGCAATATCATACCACAACATTTAATTTACGGAGTAAATGTATTATTACCTTATATACGTAAGCTATTTCAGAGATTGTTTACACGAGGTGAATTCCCTGCCAGTTGGGCAAAATCGGTTATCATACCCTTGCATAAAAAGGGAAGCTATAATAACCCGAATAATTATAGGGGTATATCACTTTTAGATGTATTTAGTAAGGTTTATATTTCTATCATTACTAAAAGAATAACATTTTATGTAGAAGCATACAGTAGGCTATCAGAAACTCAAGCTGGATTCAGAGCTGGGTACACTACTGTCGACAATGCCTTTGTTTTATATTCTATTGTTAATAAATATTTAAGTATGAAAGGTAAGACTGTATATGTGGCTTTCATAGATTTTCAGAAAGCTTTTGACTCAGTGGAGCGAGGTCTTTTATATGATGTTTTAAAAAGAAATGGTATCAAAGGTCATTTGTTTGAAGCTGTACAACAAATTTATTCGTCGGTTAAAGCATGTGTCAGATCAAATCAGGGTGTTTCTAATGTATTTACATGTCCTATTGGATTACGTCAGGGTTGTAGTTTAAGTCCTGTTTTGTTTGCAATGTTTATCAATGAATTGTATTCAATGCTATGTGATAACAACATTAGAGGGATTCAGTTATTTCCTGATATTGTTGAAATATTCATATTGATGTTTGCAGACGATATTGCCTTAATTGCAGATACTGTTGTCGGGTTGCAAAAACAACTAAACATTTTATACCAGTTTTGTAGTAAAAGCAAACTTGTGGTAAACATTACAAAAACTAAAATTCTCGTATTTAAGCGTGGTGGTCAGTTAGCAAGAAGAGAAAAATGGACATACAATGGTAGCCAATTAGATATTGTCAATGGTTTTACATACGTTGGCATATATTTTTCAAACAGACTTTCAATGTATAAAATGGCAGAAGCCATGTCTATTAAGGCTAAAAAGGTACTTATTTGTATTTTAAACTCTTTTCAACATGTTCCATGTTTACCATTCAAAACTCTTTTCAAAATTTTTGATTCCAAAATAGTATCTGTCATGTTATATGGGTCAGAATTATGGGGCCTTAAAAAGCCACATTGTATAGAATCACTGCAAATATATGCTTGTAAAAGATTCTTGAATGTAAATAAAACAGCTTGTAATGATGCTATACTAGGAGACACTGGTAGATTTCCAATGAGTGTATATTCATCCAAACGCTGTATTAAATATTGGGTAAGACTATTAAATCTACCTAGGCATAGATATCCTAGACTATGTTATGAAATGCTTATGTACAATGATAATCTCGGTTACAATAATTGGGTTAGCGATGTCAGAGATAATTTATATAGTAATGGTTTTGGTTATATTTGGGAAGCTCAAAATGTGATAAACCCAAAAATGTTTTTACTTCAATATGTTCAAAAGTTAACAGATCAAGCTTTACAAGATTGGAACGCTAGGTGTAGAGAGAATAGTAAATTATGTCACTATATAAATTTCAAGCAGTGTTTTAAAGTTGAAAAGTATATTAATGCTATAGATGTTGATAAGTTTAGAAGATGTTTTGCAAATTTTCGAAGCTCAGCGCACAATCTTATGATAGAAAAGGGAAGACATTTTAATATTACAAGAGAAGATCGTGTATGTATACACTGTGAAACAATTATCGAAGACGAGTACCACTTTATGATCATTTGTCCTTTGTACTCTAATCTTCGCTCAATGTATTTGCCAGTGTATTATTTTCAATATCCGTCTGTTGAAAAATTTTATGATTTAATGTCTACTGAAAATGTGAGTTTATTACGAAATCTTTCTATGTATATTTATAATTCGTTTAAAGAGAGGGAACAGTTAATGAAAATATACAGTTAGTGTAAACATATTGTAAAATGTTATATCATGTTACATACGATATACATGTACTGTGTTGATCATAACTATATACAATGTATTATTCATGTGATGTTGTAAATATTGTGTTTGGGCCGGAGGCCTTATATGCAAATAAACTTTGAAACTTGAAACTTGTAACAGGATTACATCTTATGGGTGGAACTTTTTTATGAATTCGAACTGTAAGCGCTTTAATCCTGTTCATAATTTTTCATTGCATGTGCTTTTTTAGTGAAAGTTAATATGTAACTGATTTTGTTGAACTTTACAAATATCTAAATTGTCATCGACCAGATAAATTTGTTAATATCCTTATCATGTCCCTCCTGTAAAATCAAGCCAAAATCAATATATGACATGTAATATGTCAATGTAGAGGCAAAAGTAGACATTAAACCACGGTAAAGGTTTACAGTTTTCTTTCTTGTTTCACGACATATACAATATTATTTAGATTATTAAGAAGATCTGTGGTATAACGATAGAATCAGAGAACACGATTTAGAACAAATGAGGGACATTCCCGATAACAAATTATCTCCCATACTCAGATAACATCAAAGGTAGACCAAACAGCACATTGGTCCTTCCAGTTGGAATCCTCTGACTTTATCCTTGTATCTAATTGTGATGATCTTTACTTTTAGTTGTGAAAATTGTCATTTATATATTGAATAAAAAGTTAGGATTATCAAAAACAAAGAAAATGGTGTTAACAAAACATGTTGCTAAACTTACTATATAACCCGACTACCACTGTTGCAAATAATTAGGCTTAATTATCACCATACCAGAAGAGAAAATAACGATAAAAGCAGAGGAAACCAAATGGAAGGACCAATGTAATATCAGAGAGTATTCAGGGTAGATAATCCACTTATGTCTCCCATTATTATTATTATTATTAACACGTATATTTTTGATATAAGCCTAGAGAAGTTATTCATTAAGAAATATTGTATCAAAGAAACATAATATTTTCTTGATAAACCTGTATTACCGCATGGGTATGTAAAAATAATGTATGACAAAAATATTTCGTCTGTCTTATGCATAGAAACGAAATGCAAAGCTGTAGTATAATATGTATGATAAACGATGTCTCATTAAATTCAGAGCTTAATGGATGGAATAAAGTTCTCCTGAACAAATATTCTCCTTCTGACTCCATACTTAGCAGAGGCATATATGTATGTCCCATTCCTTGTCATAAGTAATTTCTGTAATATTATATCTATCATACGGTCGACTTTTGTATTTCAGGGTTTATAAGTCTTATACTCGTAATGTATGAATATCTTTACCCAGAAGACAACCTCTAAATACTATTCTATTTGTAATAGGCATTCCATATTGTTCCAGTTAATATTACCTACTGTGTTGCTAGTATTTTCACATACTGTTTATTTCTAAACGTGGAACTTGATTGACAGTGAGCCACTAATAACAGTTATTATTTAAATAATGAAACAATGAACAATCGCAGCAGCAATGTCTTTTGTAGTTTATACTGATCTTAAACTAAAGAAAGCATCGACTTCTCTGTTAACATCAGATTTCAGCTGTTATATTAAAAAAATTAAAAATACATACACTGTAGATATAAAAAGTATTATGACTTTATATTTCCTGCATTTGATAATATGTTGCCTTATATTTCATACATACATCATAAGAAAGCAAAAACGTTTTTTTTCAGTTTATTTCTTAGCAGTCTGGGTCTTTAACCTAAGATTTCAATGTAACTAATACAAATAAGTCGTCTACATGGTTTTTTATTAAATAATTTCTTATCTTGACAAATATTGTTGTCTTAGTTGTCGGCATTACGGTTAAAGAGGTGAATATTTTGAAGACTTTCTAGGGTAGTCAGCACATCAACAACACAAGTTCTTTGTCGAAAATTGCCTTTGTCTGTCTTTATAATTTATCACATATACTGAATAGTGATATTTAACGCAATGATACTATATTTGGGTTGTCTTCATACTTTGATTGGGTGATTTCACAGTGGTAGCACAATATCGTATTTTCATATGAAACCACAACTTAAGAAACAACAAGCTATTGTATCAGCAATTCATGTGTCTAATACAGAAATAACTGCATTCTGCAAGATCATCAACCACCGAGAATCATGTGTTCGACCTCACAAGAACCAATTAAGACGCATAGCTAGTTAAATGCAAGATTAAATATCGAAAGAAGTCTAGAGGTTTCTGAAAATACGATAATAAGACATCACCTAACTGAATTACCCTGTTCATTAGATTATTTTTTCTCATATATACTGTTAAGTTCATAGCCCAAAAGATTTAATAAGTATTAACATATATGAAATATATCGAGTGTTAACGTTTGGTGATGTACCTACATTTATCTACTGATCATATTAAAAATGAAAAAAAAAATCTTCTCTTTGCACAAGGAACATACTTTTGAATTTACGACATATTTTTATACACTCTTTACCTTAAAAAAGAGTGAAAGATGATATCTTCAGTTCAGTCAAGGCAATAATAGTGACTAGACCGCAGTATTGTTCTTCCGCTCTTCACTGTTTGATTACACATATTCAAAATGGAGTGCTTTACATATAGATTAACACTTTACTTTATAGTTTTCGTTTGGAGGCATACCATGAAAATAGAGTATTATAACTTCCTTCACCGTTTTATACATGTGAATGCTAAGGCGTTAGACAAGAAGTTGAAGTATAACAGTTAAATTCAATGCGTTAATATCATTCTTTACCTTAATAGTTCTTGCTGTATATCACAGCGAAAATGTCAGAAACACTTCTGGTAAGAGAAGGTCATAAAACATAATAGCTTCTGTATGTCGAAACAATTATCAGGCACCTTCTGTTCACTTAACTTAAAGTTGGCAATGTTTTTGTGGTTCGAAAATACAATGTAAAGATTCGTTGTTTTACATTACTAACATTATTGCAAATTAATCACTCACGATACATTATCTTAAACCAACTAATATTTTAAGTAACTATATAATTAAACTGAGTATATTTATAAATCGTCTATTATTCACTAGTAGGTATTGATCATAGATCTGCTTAAAAGACTTTCCTAGTCATCTGTGAAGACTTTACCTTTGTTTATGAAACTAATTTATATTTTTTAATCTTTTGTGACTTTAGTATCACATTAATACCAGACTTTGTAGAACCGTTGTTTAATTGATCTGTATTGAAACATACTTTGTAATGATGTTATAAACAAACTAAAACATCTATCATTACTTTTAGATATGGCAAATATTAACTTCAAAGCTCATCAGACATAATTAGTCCGAATAATAAAACAAAAAAAGGATAATTTTCAAAACCATTATATTTTTACTTAGAAAAAAAATCAATAAAACAACAATAATGCAGTATGTTATCATATAGAGTTTACAGTTTATTAATATATACAATAGGCAAAAATGCCCCTGAGTACACATTGTACAAAACAAATACATACCTATGCATTATAACTAATTATCTAATTATTAGTAATAAACACAATACAAGTTTATAATAATGCACTATGTAAGTAAATAATTATAACTGGTCTGCTCAGTGTCAGATACTCAAACAAGACAATTATATACATTTATTTATATACTTGAGAAGCGTGAGGGACAGCGATACTAATTTCTTTTGCCATATTATTCAAAGTACAAAGCATTTCTAATTTCAAAAGATTTATGAATATACATAGACAAATTTCTTAATTCAACTGCATTTTCTGAACTTCTTAGTTCAATGAATTGAGGTATATTTGGTCTTGTCCTTAAAACCGTTTTATATATCTTCTCCTCAGATCAATATACAGTGGGCATTCTAACAGAAAATGGAATTCATCTTCTAAAAAATTTAAACAAGGTTTACATTTTCTTTCATTAATAGGTACAGCAATAGGTTTATGCCATCTACCGGTCTCGATTTCTAACTTGTGAGCTGAAAGCGTGACAATGAAACACGAAACTTTTCTTTATTAATATACGTAAAATATGGTTGCAACCTAAAATTAGCAAACAAAGAATAGCATCTAGCACGAGTAGAATTATTTATCTCAGCATTCCAATTCTGTATAAAAATATCAGTAGATCTTTGTTTGACCAGGTTGATAAAAGCATTTACATTTCCAACACCTTGATTTAACCAAGCTTCATATAAACCTAGAGACTGTAGTAAATTTTTATCATTCATTGCCCACGAAATATGGTTGTGACTATCTACATTTATATACATTAAAGAATACAATCTCTTTACATACTTAGTATCATCTTATTGTATAATTCTTAACCAATATCTAATAACATTTATTGCTCTTCTTGATTTTAGACTAGTTCTACCTAACTCACCATAAATAAAATTGTTTTGTGTTTGACCTCTCACCCCCAACACAGTTTTGCAAAAATGTACATGTATTCCTTCTAATCTCTTGCTATCATTTAAACCCCAGACTTCGGAACCATAATTTAGGATGGGTATAATAAGTTTATCAAACAAGTCTTATTTATGTTAAACTGTTATACCAGGATATTTTATTAAATATGACTTAAGTTTATAAATTGCTTTCACTGCTTGGCCAGCCAAAGTTTCAAACGTTGCATTAAAATATCCGCCTGTAGTAAAAACAATACCAAGGTATGTAAACTAAAACACAACTTCAAGAACATTATCTTTGTAAACAAATCTTGTATTTTTACATTATCTTCCACCTTTCCTGAAAACCATCACTTTAGTTTTGGCAGTGTTTACAGTAAGTTTCCATTTATCACAATAATTTTCAAGTAACAATAAGCCATGTTTTAACCCTTTTTCTGTTTCTGACATAATAACAATATCATCAGCATAAAGTAATAAAAACAATTTAAACATATCCAACCCTATACCTTCAAAACCATTCAGAATGAAGTGTTCTTCTATGTCATTTAAATACATACTGAATAAAAACGGGGAGAGTGATTCCCCTTGCCTTACTCCTAACAAACAAATAAAAATCATATCATATATAATGATGAAATTCTCACAACTGCTGATAGAAAACCAGAAACCATACATCCAATTATGATAATAACTGATATGTGATTACAAATATGATACCAATTCACACACAATATTAAATTTTAGAAAGAGAAATTAAAGCAAACATCAATCATCATCAAAAATGGTGCTTCAAATCAGTTACCTGAATAAATGTGAATCTTATGAACTTCTCATTAATCCCGAATAATTTCTATCGATACAACATCAAAATATGGAACAATAAAAAGAACTTGGTGATTCAGCCATATCATTAGTGAATTTCTTTCTTACAAAAAAATAAACAGATAGTTACTTTTAAAAACGAGCTAATGATAAACCATAATATATACATAATTTTACCATGCGTATGGTACAAGTCTGTCCGGTTACACATATTCTGCTAAGGTATTTATTAGTAACATAATTGAAAATACAGCTTAGTTTAACCTAGCTTTAGTTCTTGATAGACGTGTTTCCAAACAATGTTTGTCTTTTCTTTCAAGGAAAGAAAATATTCCTTCAAAAACGTTCTCATATTTACTTGAGAAATTTCTGGTTCACTCTAAATTGTATTTGTTATTTGTTTCTTGAAAATGCCAATGTGTGTCACATAAAAGTGGCACTGAACATAAGCTTGGAGGTTTCTAATGTTTCAAGCGAAACGAAAAGAATTAAGAATAGCATAACAGTTGCCATCTTACATTTTTAAAAGCATTTAAGCTAAAAAATCGAAACATTTAACATTTTGCATATTTGTTTAGCACCTATACGCCTACGCTTATATCCAGAAAAAATCTAGTCTCTCGACGTAAACGTATGACTGTAGTGCATGTAATAAACAATGTGGTCTTATCATTAAATGTTGGCACCCTTCCTGGCAGATGTTCATTCACCTTGTTAGCTAGAGTTATAATTTCATTGCCACACTGTTGTCAAAGGTGGCACAGTTTGTAATAGCAGCAAGATTAGTTTATTTAGATATACGTTATAATTGTGTTTGTTATTACCTAGTAACGAACACGTGTACTTTCGTTAACAAGTTTTGTATCTTAGAATATTCCAAGTCTTTTTCATTTTTTCCTGGTGGAAAAAGAATTCTGAAGGCATATTATAAATGTCTTGAAAGACCAAACTGATGTTATTAGTTTTAAATTCGAGTCAAGTTTAAACAAGTTTAGTAATAGCAAGTAAGTAAATTTAACACCAATCTTTAAGTTAATTAATATTTCAAGACCTTTGTCCGTTAGTCATTTATACTTTTTTGTGAAATTTTCGTTTAGAGTTTAACTCAATTCAATCACAGTTAGAGGTATCGTTGCTCGTTATTTAGCTATCTCATCATAAAAAAAGAAGGCAGACCGAAATTAGGTAAGAAACTAAGCAACTTGAAATAACTATAAAGATATGGTTAACCAGACATAATATGATCCTATAACATATTTTAAAGTAGTGTATTTTGAAGAAGAATCGATACAACCATTGCCAATATCACTCGTTGCAACGACACAGAGGCCATCCTCTTATTATTCGACATTGTTACCTCCTTAATGTCGTCAAGTAACAGTAGAAAATATCATATTTATGTTCATGTTAATCAGACATTTTAGATAGATTCACTTCCAATCTATTTTACGTTTGTTGAAAAAAATGTCATTTGAGTACTATTGCATAATAAATTAAAAGAAAGAATCTAAACATGTAAGACTAAAGAAAGTTAAAATTAAGTGTAGTTTAATTCAATATGTCACACGTAGTTTCTGAATATATTTTATAAATACTAAAATAAATAGCTAGTTATCTCAGAAAGGCATTTATAATTGACCACTTTCTCCTTGATTCTTTTCTTCATCGGAGGCAAATGCTTCTTGCGTGCAAAGAATCAAGTTTTATCTGTAAAACTGAAAGATCATTAGTAACAGTGAAGTAATGCTCTTCGAATTGTTATGTATTTTAATCATAAACAGCTTGTTTAGCAATGTATTCTTACCCTTTCATATTTCTGCAGTTTTTAAATTTCATTTAGGATTTTATATTTACAGTGGATGTATTCAGAACAAATAGAACTTACTGTCTTTTTTATGGCTAATTTTCGAAAATACTGAGTTTTTGTTTATTAAAAATATACCACAATTTGGTCGGAGACAAATTATGTCAAAAATGTTAATCTTTAAAATTTACACTGCAATTTACACTGCACAGTGTAGTATTTTTTGGTATTTTTTTTAATTATCAACAATGCATTAAAAATTCCACAAACCTGAATAGTGCAGTAGTTAATGTCGATACCTTTTTCATATTAGTGATACACAGAATTAAGACTATTTCTCATATATATAATATTGAATCCTGATCTCACAGATATCAAGAAAGTTCTCTAATTTGAAGACCAGTTTGGCATATCGCATCACTGAGATAGGAAGACGCATCTGCAGTCATAAAACTGTATGTTAAAACTCATTACTAATATTCCCAGTTAACAAGCGCATTGCTACAATTATATGCATACAATCACCTTCCCCGAAAAGTCCGACTAACATGTCCTTTGTAGCAATGTGGTTAATGCTATGTTAGAGGATTCTTTATTATTGGTCTATTTTTGACCAGTATTACAATAATCTTGTAATAATGAAAAACACTATTTACAGTCATAATATGCTAAGCAATTCATAATCTAAAATGAAATGAATAGACGAGTCATCATTTTTTCTGATTTGTTGGGAAAGATACTTAACCTTGTATCTGTACTTTCACAAATGGTACTGCATGACCGATACCTTATTATGTGGAAGCTCCTAATGTTATCTGTAATGTTTCCCAGCAATAACGAAATGAGAATTGTAAATAAAATATTGCATTTAAAATGGGGCTTTGTTATTTTGAATGATTCTCTTGTGGAATAAATTGTAAGATATACAGAGCTGATAATATATCTTTTGTAAATATTTTCGAAAAAAGTCTTATTGAGAACTCCCTTTTTTAAAGCCAGTCTTGGGTCCTTAATCGCTTATTCTTACCTCCTACGGTTTTTGTTGTGTCTTTTGTAGTAGTGAATCGGTGCAAAAAAGTCTCTTATATCTGCCAACATATTCTAATAGCAATACGTTTAGCTCAATTAACAAAGTGCAAATGCTATCGGCTTGTATCGGTTGCCAAAAAATGTCTGACATACATGCATGACACCGTTCAATCTTTATAATAGCAGGATACATACTAGAGCACTACATACTTCGCTGATTGCTTTGACATTTCCTAAAGTTTTGCCAAAGTTAATACAAATTATCTTACCTACCAATCATTGGAAGCTTTAAATAAGTTCATTCATTGTCGTCTTATGACATTTTACATAATATCTAAACTATTTTGGGCTCTTTGCTCTTTCCGACATAAAATCTGATACGTATAACAACTGAAGCGAATCTGTTATATATAAGCTGGACTCATTTTTGTCATGACCTACAGCTGACGAATTGCTTTATTTAAAGGCTACATTTCTAGGACAGTGTACTAAAACAGTTAAAATATTCAGCACAAATTATATTATCCATTGTCAGTTATACATTGATGGACACTATTATGCAATAAAATACCATCTGGTTATATCAACAACCAGTGCTAGACACAATACAAATCTGTCATGTTTACTTTAACACTTCACTTAAGAAAAACAATATCAATACTTTACAATAGTTCAACATATTCATCTGAAGCAAGTAGATCAAGTGTTCGCTATTTAGCAGATGTTACTGCAAAAACTTACTAGACACTATTCGAATCAATATTATTCCTATATATATATGCGTTTGCAATATGTTTTGTTTTTGCCTTAGTTATTATAGAAAATATTATTTGTTGATAATTGGTATTTTAACTGAATTCGTGAAAATAGATATGAGACCAGTTGAGAGCCACATCAGTTTTATCATACATGCAATTCATAGATATGTTGACTGCGTTATATTCTTTCATGATTCGATACTTACAGAAAATAAAAGAAATATGTATTAGTTTGTTTGCTGCTTATTTGTAATGATATGATGCTCTAATTGACACTTACACAATTGTTTTCAATGAATATCTGTTGTTTGTTTGTTTTAAATATCTTTGGTATCTTATGCTTTAAATAATATCAAGCGTTGATTATTAGTTTTTTTCTGTGTGTGTTCTGGTTTTTCCGCCATATGTATTTCATAACCTAACTTAAAAATGTGCTAATATTAACTTGCAAAAGTTGCCAAACAAATGGTATTCATATGCAAACCACTCTGCATTCTTCACACGTCAATTTTTTATGTTCTAGCTACTTTATGCGCTGATTTTAGAAGGCAGTGAGCATTCATTCCAAAAATATACTTTGAGTAACGTACAGTGTACTTTTTCATCAAGTATGGTTTTTATTTACCCGACTTGGGATGAATTTTGGTTAGCATAGAAAGGCCTTGTGACATCCCTAAGCATATGTCAAAAGAAGTTTGAATTACCAAATATTTTAATCAGTATAGTTGTCGTTTTCAAAATGTGTGCATTGATTATCTCTCAATGTGTATTATTTATAAGTTTGCATTAGATCTAAATTTACTTGATAATATAGTAGTTTGAGTGTGCCTAGTAAAACTTAGAGCTGTTCAGCATATCTTAAAGTCCCAGGATAACAATTACAAGTAGCTTTTATTTTACCAAGAAAGATGTTTTACCGGCAGAAATGATCTTCATTTGTACCAAAATCTTTCCTAGCTTTTTGAATCAATGAACACGTTAAAAATAAAGTTCAGTAATTAGTTCTATGAGATTGAGATGAGATTAAAAATGCAAAAGTCTCTTTCTTTTCATGAAAAAATTATTTGGATGTGAAAGGAAGACACTTGTAAATATTTTTAATAGAACATTGTTCGATAAATATCCTGTCAGTTCATTTGTTTTTCTTCATCAGTAAAATCAGTGTGATACTTGGATAAGAAATGTGAACACATTTTTACGTGCATTAATTCTTCATGTAGCAAACGTATTTGTTTTCATAAAACAAATATCATTGTATTTAGCATAAATAGATGCAAACTACTTTATGTAAAACAAAAAAAGTTGAGTCAAGTAAAATAGTTTCATGTCTTTTGTTTCTGTTTCTGAAATAGTTGCTAGTTACATAATTTATTAGAATACAAATAAATAGTTTATAACTTAAATTTCTATTATTGAAAGATATGTTTCTATTCAAAATTTGTGTTTCGCTTGAAAAAAAACTAATACATTCTTCAAACAAACCTGTCTATATATCACTAGGCATTTCACTGATTTTGAGAAAAGTAATGAAAAGATTTTTTGTTCCAAAATGTTTGCTGATTAATAGATATCTGCGTGTGTCTCATAACCTACGCTATAAAAACTTAAAATGCATTAAGCAAAACAAATATCTTTAGTGCATTTGAGCTTGGAAACACGCTGATGTTGGTCATTTAGAAAGCTGTTTATCTTGTACAAATTATGACTTCTTTTAAATGGGTAGTATCATACTAATGTAGTTAATGTTTTAAATGGCGTTATATTAAATTATACGAGTATATTAATTACAATTAACAGTTTTACTATGTATCACACCGCCTACACTTTTATCTTAGAATCGCATCTTGCTTCTCGTAGAAAAGGAATTACAACGAAACGGTAAGATATATAAAGAATGTGGCCTTATCATTAGATGTTGGCACCATCTCTGGCAGATGTTCACCCTTTTTTTGCTGGCGTTGTAAATACATTGCCACGGTGTTATCAAGTATGATTGTCACAGTTTGTTATCAAAGGGCTAGGAAGTGTTTGTTCATAAATATAATTTAGTTGCCACTATCAGATAGTCAGAAACACTGGTCGGGAGTGTTCTAAGTTGATTCCGCTAAAAATCATTCAAAAACTGTGAAAATATAGTTCGTTATTGTAAGTAATAGGCCGGATTGTTTATCTTAATATTAACGTAATTTTGAATGTAGGACATTTTACTCCCTTAAAATTGTTGCAGTTTAATATTAATCACACGATCACAATTTCAAACCAGTTTTAAATCTTAAAAATCTGTTCGAACTGTTCTTGCAAACAAAACTGAAGTAAAATAAAAATATTCTGGAAATAAAAAAGAGCAAATTCGGGAACATGTTCATTACTTGTAATTTAAATGTAAAACGCTTCTGATATAAAAAAAATAATTTAGAAAAGTATAAAACAACATTATCCCTATGGGAGAAAAAAATTTGCCCAGTTTTTACGTTAGGTTAGCTGACAACATGTATATTACAAAAAGAAAAATCAATTCTAATAGGGGTGGGGGTGAGGTTTATGATACGTTGTTTTGAAATAATATTTATCAACTTGCAAATGTATCTTGAATATTAATATTGCCTAGTAAAACAAAAATCTGTCTTTTGTATCAGCTTTATAGTAAAATGTCTTGTAAAAACATTGCTGTTACACAAGATACATTCTAGTTATATTTACATGTATTAACTATCTGTAATGGTATACGAAAAAAAGGAATTTTTGTGAAAATGTTTTACGTGGGTTTTTTGTTTAATTTCTTAACGAAGTTTTATTTCTTTATTTTAGTTGTTAATTATGAGTCAACAAAAATACTGTACTCAAAACTATACTGAACTGTTATTTTCATTACAACATTAAATTGATCAAATCTCAACAAGATAACATGAATATACATAGACTTCTCACCAAAGCTATATCAAAGAAATAAGTCGTATGCTGGAATTTTAGCAACTGTTAAGGACGGCATTTAATTGATACGATTAAAAACTCTAATGCCAATATGTTTACATAATGTGATATTTTTCAGTGTTAAATGTATAAATAATACCATGTTGCAACGCGGTTACCTGAATTAGTACTTCATAAGATTTTCTATTTTATAATCAAAATGCTAATGAGCATGCTTTTTCGTATATGTAGAACTTGACATGATTTTCCATTCTATATATTAAACTCTTTTTTTTTGTCATTGATTTCATCAAATAATGTCATCACGCTTGCCTCTTCATTTCGCCCATATATAAATTTAATAAGGTTAACAACCAATTACCACAAAGGCTTCTACAAAAAATAATGAGCCTAAAAGACGTCGTCGTTTTTGACAAAAAAATATTTCTATGATTACAAATGTAGAAAATATAGAATACAATATTTATTTTAAAGCAAGAAATGAATAAATAATATCACATTTTCTTATATTACACGCGTATAAAATAAGAAAATACGGAGTTTTTCTGCTACATTACAAAACACAACATTTATCACGTGATAAAAAGACACAAAGCGAGTTTGGTTGGGAAAGTTACGTGTGTGCGTATTCATAAATATAAACTAAGAACACTGCTATCATTCATACTGAAATCAATATTGTTTCTATTTTATATTCTCGTAATTATTATAGTACAGTTCTTTAAGTAAGATATTTACAACTTTTTATAATCAAAAACATTAGAAAAATTATTTTTTTAAACAATTTCATTTTAAGTGTTTTAGAACACGACATAGTTTGTTTTATGACTCTTTTATATCATTTTCTTGCGTCATTTCATGTCACGATTACATTGGAACCATGCAGTTGTGATCATTTCAACATTTTTGATACTGCTATCCTGTGCATATTATAAAAGGGATTTTGTTATAAAGTAAACACAAGTATTAAACTGTTTATAGTTTCCTCATAATCTGAACTTTCAGTAATTGCCTATAAATTTCTCATAATCTGGACTTCCAGCAATTGCCTATAAATTTCTCATAATCTGGACATATAAATTTATCATAATCTGGACTTATAAATTTCTCATAATCTGAACTTTAAGCAATTGCCTGTAACTTCTTCATAATCTGGACTTTCAGCATAAGAGATAAATAACCCCCATGCCACGGAAACAATATCAGTTTAGAATTAATTCCAACAAATTTCTTATGACACAGTGTACTTTGAAAAGCTTATCTAATAAACATCAGTTCAGTAGTGTGCCATGTTCGTGGTGATAAGCATTAAAAAACGTTTGAATGTTACAACTCCTGGTATGCGCTTAGATATAGAACAAACAAGTCTTTGACAAAAAGGAAAATAACATAGCTGTAACTGCATGTAATAAACAAAGTAGTCTTGTCAATATATGTTGGCACCTTCACTGGCAGATGTTCGCCTGGTTACCTAACGTAATGTCTCATGATAACACTTTTTTATATTTTGTAATGTTAAAGTAGTTTTTTTGTTTTCATGAATAAAGTAATGCAATCATTAAAATCTTTTTAATCGAATAGTTACTTCAGTTTCCTCGTGCGGTTAATAAAAAGTATTTCATACATGTGTAATTTGTGGATTCCAAACATGGATAAATGAAAAATTGGTGAAGAAGACGCTGGTTGTTTGGTCAGTTGATTTCTAAGTAGATCAGTTTGTTCAATGCTTAATAATGACAGACGGTTATGTATCACACTACACTAATTGGGAACGAACAGTAGGCATTCAAATCCATGTCTAACATACAGCGAAATAAGTGAGCACAGATCATCAACGTAGGTGGAAATAAAGCAAACATAAATCTTCTTTGTATATAAAATAAACATTCTTCATGAATAACTTTAATTCTTCTTCAAGCAGACTGTTTGAAATGATAATGAAAATGAACAATTTAAAACAAAAAATCAGGGCATTTAACAAGATATATTAAAATAGGTCATGGTATTCGGAAACATCAAATATCACAATTTTAGTTTGATTTAAAAACAAAAAGTACAATACAAACTCAGTTGATAGTAATCTAATAATAAATTATCTAACATAAAATTATTTATTCCCTTACAAATAAATTGCACCGAAGGACCTATTCGCTAAATAATAATAATTAAAAAATACTTCAAGCAAAACAGAACGAACAAGCATAAACGCAGTACAATGTATTAGCCTAAAGGCTAACTGGATTCTTAATTTGCTAGATCAAGCAATTAGTAGATAAGTATTGTAAGGTAACATAAAAACTATACCTAACAAAAGTATTGGAACAATTACCAAACAAAAAGGTAATAAGTGAATCAATTTATTATATGATAGGAACCAAACTTATCAAGAATGTTACCTGACTTTTCAGTTAATGATTAAACAAATAACACATTAGATACATTGTTACGCGTTTGTAGCGGATTAAGAAAAGTCTGTTAAGATTTAAAAACAGTGTATTTTCGAACTCCGTATGCTTGGTCAATATTCTCTTGATCCAAAGGTGATTTGTTTTCTTTTAAATATTTTTTATTTCCCTCAACAATCGTACCTAAGATCATTATGTAAAGGATACATAGCTTATGAATACGGACTTCTTTTATAAATGTGCTTTATAAACCAGTATTATATGCTACGTATATATGTATGATTGAAATTAGAGTATGGTGTAGTCACATTGAGTCATCTTACAGCGTCATTGTTAAGACTTGTCTACGTAATGGTTCAAAAGATATGTAGACACTGCTGTGATCAAAACTCGCGAGCACAGAAGGCAAAATATTTAAATATTTCATCAAATCAGAAAGACTAGCTGTGCATTAACAATTGTGGAATTATAAATAAAATATTACCCAAAAACTAATTTCGAATAATACGCTGTGTTCAGGCTGACATATCAAAGACTGAAATGGTAATTACCAGAGGAAGTCTTCCTTTTGTTTTGTTTTTGTTTGCTTTTCTTGCATGTAACATCACACACATGTTGTGACATAATGGGATGCTTTCGCCAGGGGTGTCTTAGGAAACAACTGGTTTTTTTCGGATGATTATTTGTATATATTTACATCACTATAGACTACACAGCTTAACATAAAAAACCCAAGGAATGCTGTTAGGATCTGATGAATGTGTTTGCTTTACTTGTTATTATCTGATTTATACGTACACGTCAAGGACTTGGCTTAATCTCACCTGAGATAATACAGAAGTATTCAGTAAAGCAGTTTATTGTTATGAAGTCGTTAAGTTCTTGTTGGGTAAAAAAAGTAATAAGAGAATTCAAAATTACAACATCTTTAAGTAAACGCTTACATCCTTGTAAGAGGTCACAATCACTTAAAACGGTATCAGTGTAATAAGGTTATACACAAGTATATCAAAATGACAAAGGTTCACAAGTTTCTGTGTATTTAGTCCAATTGAGACTATTTAAAAACAAAAAAGTTATCTTTGTTTTATTTTGCGAGAAAAGGCAATCCTGTTACATTATTAGTATGTCATACAAGTAATGTAACATTGGGTTTGCTGACAAAAGTGAAGTCAAGGAAATATCGAAGTTTACCACCATTTATTAGAAGAATGAGGTTATCGGAACATTGATGATCTGGTTGTAATCTAGCCTTGTCTATTCGAGACTTTAAATTTCGTCAAAAAATTAATGAACACAATAATAAACCATCTTTTGTTGCAGTAAGAATGCAAGGTATGCCAGTAAACAAGAAAAGTAATTTTTCAAACAAAAAGTGCTAACAACACTAATTGGTCTCTTCACAGTGTTACGATGTACTTTAAGTAATAACCAGGTACACCTCGGCATAAATCTTTAGTAAGCAATAGGTAAGGCTATTTGGTTTTAGACTTTTGTATGAAGTCTGTATTGTAATACACCTTACATTTACTATAATGGCTTCCATCTGACTAACGGTCAGAAAAACGGGCATTCCATTAGATAAAAGTGTTTTTTCAGCAATCTGTCAACAGTTTTCTTTTAAAAATAGTTATTTTATCATTGATTCTATTTACAGGGGAAATGTCGCAGCAGATCAAGTACGAATGTTTGGTTCAGACCTTGTTTGATCCGGCCAAATACAGTCCTCTCGTCAGACCGGTGGCAAATATCAACGAAACTATAAATGTACAGTTTAGCATACAGTTAAGCCAGATTATCACGTTGGTAAGTTGGCACCACGCCAAGTACATTTAACAATGGAACTTCTATCTTATAGCAAAGCATACAATTAAGCGAGATTATCACGTTGGTAAGTTGGCACCACGCCAAGTACATTAAACAATGGAACTTCTATCTTCTAGTAGAAAATACAGTTAAGCCAGATTATCACGTTGGTAAGTTGGCACCACGCCAAGTACATTAAACAATGGAACTTTTATCTTCTAGTAAACCATATAGTTAAACCTGATTTTCACATTGGTAAGTCGGCACCACGCCAAGTACATTTAACAATGGAACTTCTATCTTATAGTAAACCATACAGTTAAGCTAGATTATCACGTTGGTAAGTTGGCACCACGCCAAGTACATTTAACAATGAAACTTCAATCTTATAGTAAAGCATACAGTTAAGTTAGATTATCATTTTGGAAAGTTTGCAGCTAACTAAGTACATTTATCCAATGAAACTATGATTGTACAATTAGCCTACATTAATACCAGATCATGTTCTTGGTAAGTTTTTGCCTCAAACCCATAATAAAATTGTGTATATTTTTCAACAAAACTGAATGGCAAAAGTTTGGTAAATTCACAGCTAGCCACATTTTAAGACATCTACTGAAATAAGTTATATCTTTAGTAAGTTAGCCTCAGACACCACTTAGTGGAACATTTAGTAAGACGATTAGCTTGAATATGTTTGATTAATTCCAACTATAAGTTAATATGTTCCTACCACTATGGAAGTTACCGGATTAAAGCTATTTTTCAACCGTGGATCAATTAGTTCAACTGTTTTCTCGTCAATTGCTTTGAGGTTTGTTTGTTACATAATATGTTATTTCTTACAAGTCTACAGGGCATGCTCGCTTGAAAATTATTGCGAATATTTTTTTCTCGTTTTATTGCGAGATTACCTTGCCAATTTGTCCAAACCTAGGTTTAATTTCTGTTCAAAGTAGGCCTAATATACAAAAAATGAATAAACTCTTAAATGTCTTAACGTTCAAAGACTTTGGCTGCTGATTAAACGTTCACTAATTAGCTTCCGATCATGAATTTGTTTATTAGGTAAAAGCGTATATTTTTTTTAAAAATTGTACCTACTAGCATTTCTTTCTCCTTCAAAACACGCAAGTGATCTTTCCGGTCTGTCTGATGTAGGTATGGAACATGAATTAAGTGGGATTATTTGAAGAATTGATAACGAGTACAAGTATCGCTTAAATACCAATAAGTAGATTAACAAGAATTTCAGTTCATTAACTCATAGCTTCATCAAGTATTACAAGTATTATTTCTTTTTTAATTTCAGGATGAAAAGAATCAAGTGATGAAAACCAATGTGTGGCTCCAACTTGTAAGTCTAGTACTTAAAAATACCTGAGAGATAAAAACCGAGTATCTATATGTAACGATTTTCAGAGACAGCGATGTAATAAATTTAAAACAGTTTGCAACTTTGCTAAACGTATTGGTAAATATGTAGTCTATATTAGATTCTTAGTTATTTTCACAGTAACAGCAGTCAGGCATAATTTCAAAATCAACTCTTTATTGTGTGACACATTTTTTATAAAATTGTAACCCACATTTTTATAGGAAATTGTAACCTTGACCATTAAGTGAAAGATACTACAAATATGATAAGAATTATATGCGTGCTAGAATCAGTCTCTTAATGAAATATGTAATGTGATGTTCAGAATAATTTATCTTATCTCGTTTGTCAGATTGTTCTTTATCTCATTATTTGCCTTTAAAACTGTTATCTTTACTAAAGTATTCAACATTCACTGCACAAAAAAACGGCAAATGACATTGAATAGCATAAATGAGTGTAGAAATATCCTGTAATTTCTATTATTCAGTACTGGGTAGATTATCAGCTGTCATGGGCAGACAGTGAGACTTACAAAGAAATAGAAGTGGTTAGGATCAGATCGGATCTTGTTTGGCGACCAGACGTGGTGCTCTTTAATAAGTAAGTCTTCTTTCAGATATTTTCAGATTTCTAAAACCTTGGTGAACTTGACATCAATACTAGGCAAAATCATGCACGATCTCAATAAAAATGCATTTCTTTTAATATTGTGAGAAATAAGTGTTTTCTGCCGGTCATAAGAAGTTAATCGTATTCTATTTAAATCTGTAATCTCCTTATTTTGTTCATTATCATGAAAAAACAAAATAATGATTTTTCTAAAAAAATAATTTAAACCTTTTAGCTGGCTGGTTTATTCTGTTTCCGCTTGTATTCCGTCAGTGAAAAGCATAACGACATAATAAACCTTCTATACACAAAAACAGAAATAGAGAATAGAATTTAAAACATCAGATTCTACTTTGTATCAAACGTAACAGCGTATTGTAATGCATAACACTACAAATAAATGTAAAATCAATAACAGAAAGTACAGTTCTGCTGTTCCGAAAAGAGGGATCTTAAGCAAAATGAATTATATTTTTGTTAGCAAAAAAACACATTCCTCCTGACGCAAAACAATAAGGATAAATATATTTGTTACACGCCTTCACGTTATTTAGTAAACAGTCATATTTTCTTTAACTGCTAACAGGTTCTTGTTGTTAAATTGGTAAGATTTTCAGCACTTTGATTATTTCGTATTTTCATAAAGTCCCACAATTGTGTTTAATACTTTACAGTGCTGATGGAAACTATGAAGTATCTTACATGTCTAACTGTCTAGTGTATAGCGGGGGCTATGTTAACTGGATTCCTCCTGCAATTTACAAGAGTTCTTGTAAGATTGATGTACAATACTTTCCCTTTGATGAGCAGATATGTGACATGAAATTTGGTTCATGGACTTTCCTTGTAAGTAAAACCAGAAACTGCAGTAGTAAATATTCTGTTTAAAAAAAACAACTTAATAATGTAGGAGGAATGATACAGAATAAGACAAGTTCACTTCATTTAACATTTTATAACATTCATTAAGTTGCAAGATACACTTCTTAAGTTAAAAGAAAAGTCATGTACGGCTAGAAGCAATAAACAAACATATTTTGGAAAAAGATGTTTGATTGCATGCTGTTATTGTCACTTTAATACCGATATTTATGTATGAAGTTTGCTGGTTTTTATATAATTTTCTGTTTAGGTGGGAATTCTTTAGGAAGATAGTTTGTGTCTATTGGAGAAGAATTTGCTTCTCTTTTTTCTGCATATTCCATTTTCTTTGAATTCTAACTGCTTGATCCCTGATCTTTTTCATATTTCTAGGATCATCAACTCAATTTTTCCTTTTACAAAGACGTTTCACATTTTGATGTGAGCGATTACCTTGAAAATGGTGCTTGGGATATTGTAGCAGGGGAGGCCGAAATTACAAAGACTTCCACAGGTCGAACCAACGAATTTAAAGCAATGGTGATATTCCAGCTACGCCTCCGGCGAAAGACATTGTTTTATACAGTGAATCTTATAATTCCATGTGTGTTAATTTCATTTGTTACCTTATCTGTGTTTATATTACCAGCAGACGCAGGAGAAAAAATAACACTGTGTATCTCCATCCTCCTTGCCTTGGTTGTGTTTCTGTTGCTGATTTCAAAAATTCTTCCGCCATCATTGACCATACCATTAATATCACAGTATCTCCTTTTCACCTTTATAATGAATATTTTAGCTATTGTTAGCACAGTAATTGTCATAAACAGAAATTATCGAACACCTAGGACACACCAAATGCCTTATTGGGTGAGATTAGTATTCTTAAACTTTCTTCCAAGAATAATGTTAATGAAAAGACCTGATCATGACCAGCGTTGGAATGAAACGCCCGCAGCAGCTGAACAAACTCAGCCGAAAAGACGAATCAACAGGGACCCGGATTTAACTCGTATAACTACAACAAATCGTGTTCCTCCAAGACAAAATGTTGAAGGTCTGGGTGGAGGGCAAATTGAAAACTTTGTTGACACTCACCATCCTAACTGTCGACTAAATACACCGTCTCAGGGTGAAGAGTTTACAAGTGATACAACAAGGGAGACAACCACAACTGAAACTTCCTTCATCATTTCAAGCCTAATACCAGTGTCCAAGGAAATCTATAAAGCAGCTGAATCTGTCAAATTTATCCACAAACATTTGAAGAAAGATGACGAATACCATACTGTAAGTAAAATGTTATTGAGCTTAATGAGTGATTTTTCGGCTAACATTAGGTTTAGAGGTACTACGCATACTTCTAATATTTACGACTAAGTAGTTTTGGCTTTGTATAAGAAGTTTAACATGAAAACCTTATTGTTTGATAACTCTCAGTCTCTTTGGTAGTGATAGTTGTGCTGCTATAATGATGTTCATAATCTAGTAAGCGCATAAAAATCTTTCATTTATGCTCAGTGATAATAATTCTCCTTTTTGCGGTTACAACCCCTTTTGCAAACATATCTGAGTTTTATTTGTAATTTTTTGTGTGTGGAAATAAATGTTTCTTTCACCTCATTGATTCCGATTACATCCATTTTGACAGGTGATAGATGACTGGCGTTATGTAGCAAGGGTGATCGATCGTCTGCTTTTGACGGCGTTTCTGGTTGTCACGGTCTTCGGGTCGCTTGGAATCTTCATGAAAGCGCCTCACATTCTTCAGTCTGTTAACCAAAATGAAATCCTTGCAGAGATGAACGCTGCATGGGATAGAGCAAAGGCTGATTGAAGGGCTTATTTATAACAGACGATATTTATTTCCTGTGTTAATCAATATCTTTTAATGCTGATGTAGCAAATAAAGACAGTAAAGCTGTCAAAAATCATGTCAGTAGGAAGAAAACTATGTATCATTACATAACATTATCTGGATTGATTCTCCAATGGTATTAAGTGTTGTTTGTTATATAGACCTATTTTTTCTGACACACAGAGGCAGATGCTTTGGTTCTTTATTTTGTTGTCTTTATATATTTGTACGTACGCCATAACATTAACGAGTGTCTTTAAAAATATGTATAGCAAATAAAATATTTGAACAACCAATTGTGCTTAAATATGAATTCAGGGTTTTAAGACAAATATATCCTCAGTTTCCTTTTTAATTCTGTAAAATTGTCTTTGAAACCCACTTTTCATGCAGTTATTGATCTTACTCAGGTCAATGACCGAATACAAACGTTTATAAAATGTTACCATTTTCATGCAGGAAAGATCTGCTAACAAATTCACCTGTCATGAAAGTTAACGTACATTTGCTGTAATAGTAAATCGTTTGTTAATTGTTTATGTAAAGTGTCATTAGAAATGAACATTGATATATCTGTACATATTGTAAGCATTTACAAGAATCGCTGTTTTATTTGGTTTGAAAGCAACAAATTTTTCCTTGATACTGATTCGTTGATAAGTGTAATGATCATTCCCCTATTTTACTGTACCTCATGTTTTTACATATTTATGAAACTATTTCGTTGATTTTTCGAAATTTTAGAAAGATAAGCAATGTTTTCATTATTTTATATAAACAGTATTACTCCTGTAGGTCTTTTAGACTAGAGAAAAATGGAAATAGTTTCTTTAGAATAATACCGTCTGTAGATTTACTCCAAAAGTTTAAACGAATTAATGAATTCTTCTGTAATTTTCATCCACATACCAGAAGCCGCTTTGCCCATTTGCGAGCTATACAAGCCGTGAACAGCATACACACACTTGCGATCTGATCATTGTCTGCTCTTACCGCTATACCCCTGTCAACGAATACTAAGTTGATATCCCTCAAATCATGGAATCAGCCTACAATAAATGATAGGTATTTGAGACACTGAAATGGGTAAATATGTAATAACCTGACACTTGTAATTTAATAATTCTTGTGATTCTCATTTTTGTTAACTGTTTGTGGTGTCTTTTTTTTTAATTGGTCAGTATATATTATGTTCTCAAAAAGAGATATAGGTTTCTGATTAAAATGTACAAACTTGTTGATAAGTAATTCCTGGTGTTAAGATCATGTGATTAGTTTACTGAATCCCCCACATTGCACCTATAATAACAATGTACTTTTCAGGAGATTTTATTTTCTGATGGCAAATCTAATACAGATTTTTTATTGTTTCACATGTGCCTTATCATCACCAACAATATGCAGTTGATTATCTTAATTGCCGTTTTATAATGCTTTCACATGTGATGTGATGTTCTTACAGTAATAAGAATGTATGTCAAAATGACCAACGGATGACTTTCGTTGTTTCGAAAAGTAAAACAGTCCTGATCAAAGCTACTAAGTTATTCATTTTTTGTTTGTTTCAGATTGATGATACAAAACATAATTGATTGTCACGTCAGAACCGAAATCAACTTGTACATTTATTCTATTAGTAGCTTCCATATTTAATTTGCTAAAACGAAGTTTATTTGTGCGTTTTTCTTTATATTTGTACATATTTGATTTAAAAGTGTTCTATATTTCCGTTTCATATCTGTCTTATTCTACCTTTAAAGACAGTTTTTTTAATCTTTTCACTTCATTATATTATTTTCTAAAAGTTTCTAAATGTTCTTCACATATTGTCAGCTCTTTTATGTTTGTGATAAAACATTTATGAATTGCGATAAGGTTGTCATTTAAGTTTTATCATGTCTTTTCTCATGTCTTTTATAATGTCTTTTGTCATGCTTCAGTTTGTCTGATAAAGACTTACAGTTTAATTTGTATTTCTTGTTCATTTCTTGAAATTTCTTTTATATAGTTTTATCATTTTATTCAAATCGATCTATGCAAATTTAGATGATATGAATTGGTATTTGTGATGCAGAACGCCTGATTTACAGAAGTGCTGCAAATACATATAATTTACGTCTTACAGTGGTGTGGCATTAAAACGTAAATACAGACATTTTACTTCTTACAATGGCATTGTATTCAAGCTAGAAATTTAATCGGCAGTTAGTTATAGTTGTTTGTCTTCCTTTTGTACTACAAATCTGAAATTACATTTTCACGTTCCAAGGACAGTCAAATGCCTTTGACCTTGTGTTTGTTAATTCTTCAGCATAGCTTCTGCAATGTGTTACTCTCGTAGCATAGACTAGCTAAAACATGAATCGAACACAGTTAAAGAAGAATTAGTTGTCAATATAAAGAGAGGAAATATAATTGATTTAAAGTACTTATGATTCATGTTAATAAAAATTCAATGTTCTTGGTATTGTGTGTCATTTCTTACATTTTTCGATATGGGTGGTTATATCTCAATTAGTTAGATTTAAAAAAAGGAATAACCTTTTTCACTTATTGATTTTCAATTAGAATTAATAGTGGTGCTTTAGCATTTAGTAGTCTTACGACTTTTACAACTGCAATATTTTTTGAAGATGCCTCTTTTACTATATGTATGCGAATAATCAAAGTAATACCTTGCCTTAGAAACATGCTATCGAATATAATATCTGGCTGCCATTAATTAGTTCCTCCAATAACGTAGGCGACAGTTTAAGTTTTTGAATTGAATCAAGACTTCAATAAACAAGTTCAAACATTTACAAGTGATCCCCTATATTCAAACAAGTAATATAATGCAAAACAGAGCAGGATCATTATATCACAAGAAATGTTTACACTTGTATTTTGTTATTCATAAAAGATACTTTTTTCTGTTTGATGAAAAAACTATAATATTAATTCAGTATAAAGGCAGAGTTCAAGTGGAAGCTGAACAGAAGGGAAGACTGTTCCCTGATAGATACCTGCTCCGGCCAAAATCATAGATGACCAGTATAAAACATGGCCCAAGAAATATATAAAACTACTGATACTTAACCTGTTTCGGCCTTAGACTGGGGTTTGTAGAGTAAAGCTTTTAAGTGCTGAAAGTTTGATTACTTCAACACGTAGTGCCGTTCACATGATTTTCGCGTTTGCAGATTCGAGTTCCACCGTACGCTAGAGCTCCACATGAACTCGGCCAATCTGTATTGTTAAAACCCTGCTTATTGAGGAACAATGAGAAGTGCTTCAGCAGACAATTATCTCTCATCTTTTATGTTAAAGGGAGATACTATGTTATTTTCTTACGAAATATTGTTTTGTTGTCGTCATTAACCTTCTTATGATGTTGTTATCTCGTGTAGGGACTTAATCTGTCGAACTCAACGAACTGTAGAATTTCAGGATATATAATTAATGAAGAACGTTTATGTTTCTTTCGTTCATTTTATGATTTTAAATTTATTGAAATAGCATGGATGCAATGTTTTAGCTAGATCACTAAAGCTGATATCACGAAAAGACACTAATGTATGTTTTTCTTGTTTGCAAATTAACGAAAGATAATAAATTATATTTCTGACAAAATGTGTTACTTTTTTATATCATTTGCTATGACGCTTAGTGTGAAATTTTGTTAATTCTCAATAAGATTGATGGATCGATAGGTGGATAAATTGATGGATGGATTATCGTCAGACTACCTATCATGCCATAATTGTACTTAAACACTGAAAAAAATGCCTCAGACTGTCTCCTTATTATATTGCCTCAATACAATTGTGGACCGGTAGGCAACGCTAGGAGTGTCATCTATCTTTCAGTCAACATATGGCAGGAGTTTCATAACTAACACATGTTACCTCATATAAATAAAACACTTGATATTCGCCATATGCTCATACTTTATTTGTTTGCAATTTATGCATAGCCTGAATGCAACTTTAAGGGCCCTTCCTGTCGTTGTTAAAAGGGAACGTGAACACGTGAACATGACGTAATCTGAATAATATTTGCACGATGCTACTACATGCCTTTAATGCAAATATTTGCCACTGTGTGTGTGTGTGGAAAATGCACGGGGAAAATGCCAAACCTGATCAAATAAATGAAACAATCAACAAGTGGCGAGAACATTTCTCTGTGTGCGCAATCATACAGGCCGTTGCCATTAAAATGATTAGTACAGGTTATATAGTTTATGTGCTCCTGATATGTGCATTTCACGCTTGAAAATAGAAGGTACTGACAAGATACGTTACACAACAAACAAGATAAAAAACAAATGGAACAAGAAAATGGTGGACAATAAAAGACATCACAATGATTCTGTTATGCACACAAATACAACACTATATTAAAGGAGAATCAACCTGCCCTGCGACATGGATATGTCTGTGGAAATGTTTTTCTCTTGTTCTCATCAATATTATTGCAACAGTTAAAACTGGTAATTAATAATGCAAAAAGACTATTTTGGTATTTAAACTATTTAATAACAGTTTGATATTTCATTTCAAGTGTAAAAGTAAACTCGTACTGGCAATTTTAGCGTTTAGCAAGACTAGTTTTACTACATCTTGTTGAATACATATAATTTTCTCAGTCAGTGTATCTGTGCATTAAGTCTTACTTTTCTGTTTTCCCGTTATTAACACAGAATAGCGGTGATATCGACGTCAATTGTTTGATACAACAAAAATGGCTGAGGATGGATGATGTGTCGACTCCATTGCATGATTTACGGTAAGTCTGATAATCCCTTTAAGAAAATAATTACTGAAGATATCATCAAGCTTAAATCAACTGTTATCGCATTTTAAGTCGAATCACTTAATCAGACAAAATAGAATTCATTAAACCCTGTCAAGTGCATGCTTTTCTTGTAAAATGAATAAGATAAACAGAACAACATATTTTTTTTACTTCAGCATGTAAACATTGATAAGCGGTATAGTTTATGCTTTCTTTATTCTAATTCAGCTGCAAATTTAAGAGTACATTCATTACCAATCGAATAGTCATTACTAGCTTTAATATGTTCAATCCTTAGATCTTTAATTTTATTCTATCACCAAAATGAAATAAGTTAGATCTCCCTTCAATGAAAATTATTTACATGCGCAAGGGATCGAATTAAAGGCCTGTACAAAAATAAAGACGTCCAACTTCAGTACTTTCGGCTTTACAAAAGTTTGAAAAGATTATTCGAATTCATAAAATTCTGGCGAAATTTCATACTATAACCCTAGAGTGTTTGTAAGAAATTACAAATATAAAACTGGGATGAAATAAAATGTTTTAATGTCCTGAGGCTCTAAATGTTCAGACTAAAAATGAATATGCATGACTTATGTAGCAATCTAAATTTCTGTATAACTGAAATAAATGGACCATGTAAAACAAATGCTTTCAGTTCTGTTGCCATAAACATAATTGTCTTGATAAAGATTCATCATCAAATAAATAGCTATAACGCGTACAAAGGCCATGTTTGGAGCGGATCAGTGGTCCATCGGTAACCTGGACTGGTAACCCAGGGGTCCAGAGATCGACCCTCCGCTCCTCCACCAACATAACTAATTGTCTTTTAGATAAGACGTTAAACCGAGGTCTCATGTAACAGTGCTGTACACTGAACGTGCAAAAGAACCGAGGGTGTCTCTGGAATAGGATTCTTTTTCTGTATCTTGCACTACCCCCACAGCATAAAATAAGTAATATCTTCAGGGGGCGTCGGTCATATGGGCAACCGGTACCGACGATAAATAAGCTCAAATGGAGAAAGGCCAGGTTATCTGAGTTGCAGGCAAAAACAAGTGAATGTGAATTTTAAGAAGTAGCCAACTTTTCCAAACGTCTAGGAAGTGAGCAGTACGAGTACGCAGCAGTAGCAGTAAAACAAAACGTGAAGTTGGAAGTAGCAGTAAAACAAAAAGTGAAGTTGGCAGTAGCAGTAACAGCAGTAGCAGTAAAACAAAACGTGAATCTGGCAGTAGCAGTAACAGCAGTAGCAGTAAATCAGTAGCAGTAAAACAAAACGTGAAGCTGGCAGTAGCAGTAACAGCAGTAGCAGTAAAACAAAACGTGAAGCTGGCAGTAGCAGTAACAGCAGTAGCAATAAACAAAACGTGAAGCTGGCAATAGCAGTAACAGCAGTAGCAGTAAGAAAGTCTTAAAAGTCTGGAAAGTTTCAATGAAAATAAAACATTTTTAAACATCAACAGACCCTCCCGAGTCCATTGTGTAGTTCTGCGACTGTTATTGACACTCTTGCAAATTTTCATGAATTTTGGTGCCAATCGGAAAATGTCATTTTTAGCAGACCGTAACAATAGACACCGGAGGGTCCCTTAACATTATTAATGTCTACTGACCCTCCCGTGTTGATTTTAACGGTCTGCGACTGTTTCTGACACTCTCGCAGACTTTCAGGAATTTTGGTGCCAATCGGAATAAATGTCATTTTTAATGTCTAGGGACCCTCCCGTGTCGATTTTACCGGTCTGCGACTGTTTCTGACACACTCGAAGACTTTCAGGAATTTTGGTGCCAATCGGGAAAATGTCATTTTTAAGGTCTAGGGACAATCCCAAGTCAATTTAACCGGTCTGCGACTGTTTCTGACCCTCTCGCAGACTTCCAGGAATTTTGGTGCCAATCGGGAAAATGTCATAAAAAAATGACATTTTCTCAATTTTGGCACCAACATTCCTGAAAGTCTACGAGAGGGTCAGAAACAGCTGCAGACCGGTAAAATTGACCCGGGAGGATGGCAAGACCTTAAAAATGACATTTTCCCAATTGGCACCAAAATTCCTGAAAGTCTGCGAGAGTGTCAGAAACAGTCACAGACCAGTAAAATCGACACGGGAGGGTCAGTAGACATTAATAATGTTAAGGGACCCTCCGGTGTCTATTGTTACGGTCTGCTACTGTTTCTGACATTCTTGCAAACTTTCAGGAATTTGGTGCAAATCTAGAAAGTCTAGCGACCATCAAGGTTCGATTGCAGCGGTCTGAGACTGTTTCAAACACACTCGCAGACTTTCAGAGTTTCCTACTACTACTGCTGTTACTGCTACTGCCAACTTAACGTTTTATTTAATTTCTACTGCCAACTGCTACTGCGTACTGCTACTGCCAACTTCCTATTAGTCTTTTCCAAAGCATTGAATAAACAGCAATTTTAGTTTAAATGATTGTGTGCAACATATATGTTTATATGTTTATGTTTATATAGTAAGTAAATGGTGATTTAAATAACGCCAGATTACCAACAATATAACAGAAAATATTTCATAGGAATAACTTATTGTGTATTTTATTTTCATTATAATACAATTTTTACAGTGTAAATGAACGTAATATAATACTAGTTTTAAAGTATTATGTAATAAACTGATATTAGCATGTATTTAGTTAGAAACGTTATTCATTCCTATTGCAATATTTGTCTCAAAACCTCACAATGAAAAGATTATGCTGAGAAATCATTTTAATCAGTTTATTGGTTTCTTTTTTTTTCTTCATTAAAAATTACATTTATCAGTTTTTGGAGCAATACAATAAACCATCTTATTTCAAGAACATGTTGCAAGAAATAGTTTTCTTATTAGTGTCGACGATTGAAACAAATAACATGAGCAGACGGGAAAGTAATAACACTGATTTTGTCGGTATTTATATCCCCCGTGTTTCTCTATATCATAGTGAACCGCTTTCTTCCGATAGACGAAGCGCAGCATTGGACTACCTTCTTCGTTCGCTATCAAAATACATTGGCTAGATTCAATATTCGCTTCTTAATCAATGGGATATTCTTTTTATACAGCGAACTATCAAAACTACTGTGTCAATAATGTTTTTCAATACGTAGCAGTGAAAAAAAATACACGGGGAAATTTGATTAACAGTTTGTTAACGGTTTAACACGTATATTGAAAATATAAAACGAAAATGGCGCTCACGGATCTTACACACCTGTGTATTTTGGGTGCCTGTGTTCTTTGCAATGGATAGTTGCGCTAATGATGACGCCAAACGGTTATACCATGATCTACTCATACAGAATAAGTACAACAAACTAATACGACCGGTTGGTAACAACACTGACAGACCTCTGACGGTAAAAATGGGAATCCGGCTCTCGCAAATCATCGATGTGGTAAGTTCTTGTTCAATTTATCATCATTTTCCGTTTGTGTTGGCTTTCAACACAGATGTTACAAATGTTCATTAAACCTGAGTAGTAATTGTTCAACGAGTAATAGTAACAGCTGGTATCAATGCTTTGTAGGTTTAAGAAAATGATACCTGTATGTGTTGATACAATCCTACACCAGATAAATAGTTCTTGATATGATATCAAACGAACATATATTATTACTTCTGTGTAGTTTCGATATGTTTATTTTGGTCACAGCTTGAATGTAATTCGATTTTCGAAGAAATGACAAACAAGGCTGTAACTGAAGGTAATGACAATAAATCGAAGAACGTGTGCATTGCCAGTGTTTTATCTGCTATAATACCTGTGTCAAATGCTAGTATATGTAAGTCATGGACATGTTATACATTTTACAGTTGTTGATGTTAATGTTATCTTGGTAAAGTACCATGGAGAGGCACATCTAAACTCATAAATATAGCGTAATAATACTAAAATTCATTCATACAGTATAAGTGTTGAAAAGTCATTTAAAGATAACATATTTGTTTTAATTCCTGGCATTATCTCCCCATGCTGTATATGTTTACTGCCATACCTCGTAGAAAGATTTCTTGATAGCTATCCATTGTGAATCAAATAAATGTACACGCAGCGATAAGGTATTTCTCAAACTGTTCTATATCATTAATTTTTTTCAGAAATCAATAGTCTTTTCAGAATGTAACGTAAATGTTTCATAATTAACTAATATTTTACGAAAAGTACCTGTAATTATATAAAAGAAAATTAACATAAACTTTACAACGTGATACGATCGAGTATTTCATAGAAAAAAGGGTAAAATCTGTGTTTTGTATTTATCTAGTATATGTAGAGCCCACGTTAAATGGACGGTGACTTTAAACAAAATGGTTGATTGAAATGGGCGGCAATGAAAGGGGAAAATGGTGCACATCTTTTAGCTTTATAAGCAGATCTGAAAACTGTAGAACTAAAGGTAAAACTTGAGCTGGGTTGTGTAATCTAAGATGCAATGCATCTTTCTGTTACGGCTTTCGTGTCCGTAAGACAGTAACGTCACAGTATCTCTGGCTTTCCTTGGATTCAGTCAGTTCTACGGAATAATTGTTTTAAATCAGTAGGTTACAGAGCATGTGTGTACTATGGTGTAGCCTTGCTTCATATAAAATGCAGCTGGTTATGGTCTCAGAGGCTAGACTGTAATACCAGAGCATTACTATTTTCTCTCCCTCTCTCTCTCTTTGACCTTAATATGTCTTAGATTTTTATATAAAAAATGTGTGTATAATCTCAAAGTATTCTTACTTCTTGAATTAATAAAACAAATTAATTATGTTTAAAATTCAGTGATCGCGTTGGACAAATAATGTAATTATGTGGCGGGGCAACATGGTTTTAAAAGACCGTTATTTGCACAACAAATATTTGAGAAGGATGTTTGAAAAGCTCTTACCTAGTAATAGCAGAGATCATACAATTCACATGAAATACATTTTAATATGCAGTACTGCAGAAACAGAAATTAGTTTTATCTTGACATTTTGGGACGTGGGCACTTATTTATTGCCAGCATCAACTAAACTTAAAAGAATTTATGAAGACATCCGTGATGTAATCTTGTTATTGTTTATTTGAGGAAAACGAAACCTCATGTTAAACAAATATATGCACTTTGTCGTTTTTTTAGGGTACTAATTCACAAAGTTGAAATCAAATATATTGAACATTTAGCCATATTTTTGTGTGTACGTGCAGAGAGGTTAATGTGTTTTGTTTCCAAAGGAAATACTGTCTCAAAGCTCTTTTGATGAAAAAAAATACATTATTCGTATTAATGAATCCAAATGAAATCATTTCGTCAAATTTCAGAAACAGTTTTGATCATTGTGGTCTTTCTCTTCTGTTTAGGTAGTTATGTTTTTAAGTAGTGTCAATGACCTTCATAAATCACCATAAACGATATGAAAGTAGTCAGTAAAAATCGGAGTTTGAAGATCCAGATTCACTTGCAAATATAAAATATGCTAAAATTACAGGACTTACATATATTCGTTATGACTAATATAAAGTGAAATGGTCCAACAGTCATGTGACTACCCACGTGACTGTAGGTAATTTACATTTAGCTGATGTATCATCAAGTTAGTGAAACCGTTCGTTTTTCCTGCAGATTTGTAGATTTGGGCTTTTATTTAGCTGTTTAAATGTTCGTTTTAAGCAAAGAATCCTGTTAAATTCGTGTTTTTTATCTTTGTCAGTGAAACTGGGCCTTTGATTTTCATTTATGTGCTTAATATTTATTTGTTTACATATACATAAACTGTTTGTTTACAGATACAGAAACTATTTGTTTACAGATACAGAAACTGTTTGTTTACAGATACATAAACTGTTAACAGAAACTATTAACACTAATTATAGCTTTCATGTTGATCATTTTCAATGGAAATGACACGTAATCTAAGAGAATATGCATACGTAAATAAAAAATGAAAGGGATTAAATTATTTTACTAACTGTCTATCTATCCATTTATGTCTTTTTTTTCCTTGTTATTTTTTCTGTCATTTAAATATAATTTTCTGACGGTTAAAGCAAACAACGACCGTGGGCATATAGAAAATTAAATAATGCTCATTATACAATACAAGTGTTAATAGAAGCGAAAGTAAATTAGCATCAAGTCGAGTATGCAGTAAGATGATGAAAATAAATCAAAACTTGACTTTCATTACAAATTAAAAAAAAAAAATTCACTTTATTGTAGTGTGCCCACACTTAATCATAAAAAGGTGTACCTAATGCTTTAAGATTGTCACTCGGCGTTCTGCTTAAATTTAAGTCAAATATCTAGTTTCTTATCCCATTGTAATAAATAGAAGCTTTGTTTCTCTGATGGCGACTCAAGTGATCATTTCGAGGCAAAGCAATCCAGAGATGCATAAAGTTTCCATTTGTCTTAATGATACCACAAGAGAGAGGGACATAATTGACACAGACGCTGTATCATAAACCATAACTTAGTAATAAATGACGTTTAAGACATATTAGGACATATTTATACATTTCTAGGCTTGGTCACTAAGTAGAATTCTCATCAAAACTCCAGCAGTAGACTAGATTGATGTGTTTTCTGTCTTTTGTTTTCGGAACAGTAAGTCATTGAAATTTTCTGAAAAATATTTGTTGTTTTTTTCTGATAATTCACCGAGACAAAATGTAATTTAGACGAGAAGAATGACGTTAACATTCTAAAGCCTAAAAGGCACCCCTTATAGATCAGTGTTACATTCTGTATTTTCTCGGTAGATTATAACGTGATGATACAGACAATACGTCAAAATGGTATTTTTTGGGTTCATTCATCCATACATATCTATCTATTAATCTATCTATCTCGTTCGTTCGTTCCTTCCTTCCTTCCTTTCTTCTTTCTCTTCCTTCCTTCGTTCCTTCCTTCCTAGGGGGTTATGTTGCCTAGATCACTTCGTTAAGGAAAGCATGCAAAATTATTATCACGACGTTGTTCATTTTAACTTAGTGAGTTGTCGAGGCTTTGTAAAATGTTTTAACCTTACTTTAATAGTTATCTTGTTGACAAATTTATATTACATCATATTCTCTTCCATTTAAACTATTAAGAAAAATACCAGTGTAGACGAGAACCTTACCTTCCAATCATGAGAGAGAGAGAGAGAGAGAGACTTTATTTATTTATAAAAACCACTTTAAAGGGACAGAATAATTTTATTAGCTTAAAATAAGGGTAAAATTTAACTTAAAAAGTTACTGAAAAGGAATAGAATCACAGAATCTCAACTAATTTGTTGAAGACTACTTATATGATTTGCTGTATTTATCACATAACATTACATGTGTGCAGAAATCCAAAAAATCATAAGCCTTCTTAAAATCCCTAATGTGTTTGCGTAACTGCCAGATGCAGGACTAAAAGTCGAATTGTCGTCTGCTAATCTTATTGTATCTGATAGGAAAATTGATTTCTAGTAAGTGGCTTAAGTAATATACCACACTGAATGTAAAGAACACAAAACCAGATATGCATAAAGTTTCCATTCGTCAAAATAATACAGTGGCAGGCACTCGAATAACGTACACTTCGACAGTATCATAAACATAATAACAAATGACGTTTAAGAGATAATTTTTCACTTCAGCAGGCAAACTCATCTAGAATCGAGCAATAGCAAAAGATGCTGTTGAAAACAGTTTATGCATTAATTTATGGGGACATATGTATACCGCCTTCTTTTGAAATATAAACTGTAGGACATGTGAGATTTTTAACGATTAACCTCAGTTAAAAAAACACACACACACTTTTGCAAGAAGTGTAATAGAAAACTGAACTTAGGTGATGTTCTAGCACGTTGGACAGTTTTCATTCTTCATATTTCAAGGATTCAAAAGCACAAATTACTGGGGTTTTTTTTCTGGATCTGTATACAGAGCACTGAAAAATAGAAACTCCCTAAAGGTACAAAGTCAAAAATAGATAAACCTAAAGTTTTCTCTCAGATATATTTAACCCTTGATTTGAAAATCTACAAAAATGTACTCATGCAAAATTTATATTAAAATACATTGCAAGATCTTAAACTTTTGTGTAACAAAACGCCCATAATGGCCCTAAATATTTTTCCTTGGTATATGTGTTGCAAGAGAAAGGAATATGCAATGTTGCATTCCAAATTTCAGAGTTTCCGACAGTTAACAACATGGCTTATATTTTAACAAGCTTGGACGAAGTAAGTCCACTGGGCAATGCTTCATGCCAAGTGGAGCCAAGATAAAGAAAAAAAACAAAGAAAGGAAATAAAGAAAAACAAACCTTTTCATTATTGTTGATATAGCAACCATAGCAACTAGAGTTACACATGAAATGATAGTCTTTTAACAACCTAGGTATAGCTTTTGCACGAAACATCTCTGCCAATTTCTTTCAACTTTGAGGAGCTGGTTTAGGAATAATATTGACGCACGATGGACACAGGGCGATTACAAAACTTCAGACGAGCTGAAAAGCTAAAAATGGCCGATTACACAATTCTAACAAGCGTGTGCTTGTTAGAGTAACTGTTCCTTACTTATAAAAGCAGAAAACTAGCCGAAGCCAGTCTAGCAGGAGTCAGTCTATAAAGCACGTCGCGATCTGCTGAGAGTTATTAAATTCTTAATCAGTTTTGCTATACATGTTTGTCCTTCCATTTAATATGCACACGTGCTTAATACTGTTGACACATCATAAAAAGACATGTGGCAAGGAATGGCAGATTATTGCTTATCTTTAAACAAGATAAAACGAATCAAAACACGACATGTATAAAGTTCCCTTTTGTTATAACAATTCGGAGACGGAGAGAAGCCGCAAATGAACACTAGAATCTTACCAAATTTTATTATTGTGTCACAAAAGACGGTTAATATTTAGTAATACTATTCTTGTCATATGAAATACATAATATTTCCTTGAAGTGTGGCAGAACAGACGCTTGGGGTATTTGACAATAAAATTTTAGGGAGAAAACTGCTACTCGTCTTTGTGATGACGTTTTATAGTTCTGTGAATTTTGATATGCTGACCTTTAATTTTGCTTAAAGACATTCTTCCTGTCATGTTGAGCATTTTAAGAGATGATTCATTCATTGAAACGCTTTATTTCTCTTTCAGTTATTTTTTAAAAGTCCAGCATTCAAGAAACTGACTACTTCCCAAGTAAAAAAAATATGATGAGTTGTTTTTTTTGTGGTATCGTGACAGAGGAATATGCCCCACATATCTTGAATCTTTCATTCAAAAAAATATGCAAAATTGTTATAAAGATAGTCTTTGTACGTTCTTATCGAACAAAGGAAATTAAGTTATGAAGATTGCATTATCGCCATATCTCAGTTGGTTTCTAGGAATTGTTCATGACAAAGCATAACTGACATGAACATATACTGGTGAAAATACTCTGTAAGAACATAGCACAATATGTGTTGACGTAAATCAATTTATAATGAAAAAAAATTGGCCAAGTCTTGATAATTAAGAGGCATATTAACAAAAAATAGGTTACAACAAACCTTAAATTGATTTCTAAACAACCTTTGCAAATGCCAAAAGACACTTTTTTATTTATCTTATTTTTTTTCAAAGTTTCTCCTCAAATGTTCTTATCATTTAAACAAATATGAAAAATAAGCTTTTTGCATTTATTTCAATTTGTCGACTCTCACGTACTGAGTATAGAATAGTGTATATACAAAAAAGATATTCAATGACAGAAGAGAAATTTTACTAACATTCGTATTGAGACAAACAAAAGTTATACTGGTGAATGCTGAAAGTTCGGTTCAGAGTTTTACAAAATATATACTATATTCAACTATATTCAAAGTAAACTATGATTATTATTACGGATGCTACCTTGGAAGCTAATAAATGAAACTTTTAATCATCATGCCACGCTCCAGGCAGGATAACTACACCGGATGCCACGCAACAGGCAGGATAACTACACCGGATGCCACGCACCAGGCAGGATAACTACACCGGATAATTTATATGATATACTCTAGAATAATCGTATCATAATATATTGTATTTATAATTATAAATATCAGCCTAACCCAGACTTGCAAAACATTAGTCATCACCGTTCGAACAACACATTTGACAATGCATATTTTTGAAACACTTACATACATAATAACATATGGATTTTCAGACACATTTCTGCACGTAAAAATAAAGGTGTGTTGTTTATTTTCATAATTTATAATAAAGAACACTCCTTATTCTAGTGTTTATCAAATGAACCACTATCTTGAATATATTTCATTATTTTCAGAATGAGCTGAATCATTTAATGTCTACAAATGTTGAATGTCTATATATATGTATATTTTTATTGTTTTCAGGATGAACTGAACCAAGTAATGACTACAAACGTTTGGCTGAGACAGGTAAGCAGCTAGCATTTTACAAATAAAAAGTCAGTAACCTATTACACATACTCTCATAGTGTTGCAATGGTTGCTGCGGTCTCAACAATGATATACAACATTTTATAAACAAGACTGTCATACACGCACAAAAAATGTTGGTAACAGCTAATTCACTTTTATTGAAAAGCTCACAACAAACTAAATTTTCATATACTTGAGCATCATCTCTGAATAAAGCTTTTATGACAAAAGATTCCAGTCTCTTAAACAGAGTAAGAAAATAAGAAAGAGGATGAAAATAAACTAAGTAAAGATAAAATACCAAATAGAGGGTTTCATCGAAAAAAAAACATCATTTGATAGAAAATGATAGATATTTCTGCAGTATATTAAATAACATTTATGTCCGTTTGAAGTCCCTGCAGTCCTTGTATCAAAAAGATTTCTATTAAATAATTGACTGTACATACTAGATAAATGGTTTGGAGTTTTGCTTTCAGCAGGGAAATCGCGTAATAAACTCTAAAATAAATAAAGTACGAGATGCGAAATATTTGATCTGCAGATTTAAACTACTCATGGTTGATCAGAACTAAACTTGGTCTTTATACGACAAACTATTTAAAAGTGTATCACAAAAGAATTCAAAAAAAAGAAAGTGTATTCAATATTTTTATCAGTATAAGAAAAATGCCAGCTATAACAAACGATGAATCGACACAAGTTTCTCACTACGTACCTTCGCGGATCTTAAAGATGTCTGATGGTAATCGAATATATTCACGCGAAACGTTCGGTTCAAAGCTTTTTCGATTTCCTTGATGCAAATTTCTTTGAAACTATCGGTAGGAGAAACCATGCATATAGCCTGCTTCTGTAGAAAATAATTCTCTCTGAATTATTATGTTTTTAAGCAATGTAACAATATTATTACTTCTCTGATTTCCCGCCTTTGAAATTAAATCAAAATACAACTTTTCTCTTTAGATATAGACAAACGTGTACTTCAGACAACTTTTTAACAAAAAGTAAAATCAATATAATGTTATTCAATACCTTTCGGAAAATTTCGGGCGACTTCAATAAGTCACTTCGGAAATAATGTGGTAGGCGCCATATTGGACTATTTTATAATACAGGTGGTGTCTGCTAAATTGAAAACATTTCATAAAGCCTCTACCTGTTTATATTTTAAATTAACATTTATTTTCTTTTTTTTCTAATGCATAAGACATACACTGCTTCAGTTCTGCCATGTTTGTTTATATTTTTATTAAAGCCGGGCGAATTACCATTTGGTGTATTCATACACTTACATACGAGGTCTTTATACGAAGTTGTCGGAAAAGGCCGAGTTGTTACGATTGATTCAATACAAATGTTTTCACTTCAGATGTATGCATAAACATGGTCACAACATTAAACATATTTAATTAGGTTGTTGCAATTCTCTCTTTCTTATCAAACATTATGTCTGAGGAAAATAGTTGGTCTGAACTAATATCATTGATTTCTAAAGATAGATGAGGGTGCTATACTAATGAAATGACCTGTCTGTCTAAATATGTCATGATCTCTGATGTCCGTGATTGTTTATCCTGGATCATCTACAAATTCAGTGACATTTTTATCAGATCTGACAATATTTAATGTACCGAAATTTTACATCTCTTTACTCTTGAAAAGAGAATTCGTTGTTTGCATTTTACAATTCTTTCTTTCTTCTTTTTTTTGCTAAAAAACTGGTTTGTATATAAATACCAAATTGATTAAACCCACGTGGATCGAATTTGTGTCACACTGTAGTCGACATATTTCTATTCAACAAAAGTTGCGTCCACTGCAAAGTAAAATTACTATCAACAGACTCTTTATGAGTTTGGTTTCTTAGATGCATTTTTTTAGTAATCCCTCATAGAAAGAAAAGAGATGAAGTTCACAGTCTGCTTCTATAGGTACATAAAAAAGGATGGCTTACCTTCTTAAATATCAAATTTTCTAATAACATCTAAGATTAAACTACCGCTTTACCTTAGTGAAAGAAAGCGTAGGAAATCGTTGAAACAAGTTTTGTTTTATTTCAAAAGAATAAGACAAAATCTTCCCTATCACGGTGCACTTTTTGTCTTTGAAATGTATATATTAAGTATAGTTTTGGACTGCAGCTAAACAAATTCAAAATATTAACTTTAAAGGTTGTGTGAAACCTCACTGCTATTCTCTCCATAAGTCTGAGTTTATATTTATTCATCGTCGTAATTCGTTGCCAATATGATCGACAGCCCTGAAGAGTTAGTGAATTTAGGTTGCGGGCGATAGAGCAAAATACAGAAACCATCCCATTCAAGAAACGGACCTGCTGTTTTATATGTTAGGTGCATATCACCGATCTAAAGTACCTCAGTTTAATGTCTCATCCAAAAATTAGTGTAAGTGGATGAGCGGGTGGAGGTGGGGGCGGGGAAGGAGGATCGAATACTTGACTCCATGACTACCACATCGCCAAAAATAGATTAGAATATTGGGTATAATATATACTGACTTGATATATTTTGATCTTGTGGCAGTTGATTGTTTGCTACCGAACCATCAATTATCTCCATGTTATGGCCTTAAAGCAGCTCGTTCACATGTGGTCATTGACTTAGAGTTTGATTTTAACTATCTATGTGTATTACGTCTACCAATACCCATATGCAGACGCATTGTCACCCAATGCAACATACCGTGATTGTAAAAAATGGGTAGTTTCTCCATCTTAGGCTATAGCGTTGCAAACGGTTTTCGTTTGCTGTCACATGACTGATCACATTCACTCTCCGTGCATACGCTCACTTTATACTTTCCCTAAAAACACAAGTATTTGTTTCATGAATAAATGCCCCGAACCACTATATAACCAACACAAGGTAAGAAATATCACAAGAATGAATCTAAAGGTCACTTTACTTTCCTTCAAACATGTTACTTTCCTTCAAACATGCCCCCCCCCCCCCCACCTTCCAAACGTCACTATCAAAGAGATGCCATAGTACTAAAAGTGAAACTATATCAGCTGAGTTTATCTACAGGATCTGTTTCAAAAATATACAAGGTCCACTAAAGACTACAGTTTATTTATACAATAAATCTGATACCTGATCGAGATGTTTAGAGCGAGTTTGTTCAACAATTTAATATCTAATTTCTGGCTATTGCGGGAAGAGACCGGAAGTGGTGTCACTGAAAGTTTTGTTAACAAGCGATGAAATTCATTTGAGAAAAATCAGAGGTACAGTGGAAAAATGTTTTCTCTTTGAATAGGGTTTTTGAATGCTATTCGGAAAAAAGGTCCAGCTATCAGAGACAGTAAGAGTTGCATTGCATCTGTCGTCTTAAATTAGAGAAAATCTGTTTGAAGTAAGGTGACCCTCAAATTCATTCTTGTGACTTTCAAACTGTGTGCTGGTTATATCGTCGGAACATTTATTCATGAAACGAATGCCTGTGGTGAGATTGGTGAGATTGGTGAAGACGCCATGTTGCGGAACGTGCCACGTGGTATAGCAAGCTTCTGCTTCGGGGATACTGTATCCCCTATTTAACCGGAATTACCCAAGTAGGCGTTAACGAAAAATGCGTTTTCCCGTGCAATCTGACCTATGCGAGCCGAGGTTTTTGTCAGAAAATAAAGACTTCGCCAACAGTAGCGAAGGAGATTAAAAAGAACTTTTTTTTAAATCTTGCTTTAATAATCGTCTCACCGAAAAATGGATAATACTAAA
Source organism: Cyclina sinensis (assembly GCA_012932295.1). NCBI lineage: Eukaryota > Metazoa > Mollusca > Bivalvia > Venerida > Veneridae > Cyclina > Cyclina sinensis. The sequence continues at coordinate 40,604,813 of JAAONU010000017.1, forward strand.
TGTACCGAGTCATTTATATTAGTGTAACGTTTCAATAGACATATCTATCCGTATTTCATTTAATGACAATAGATGTGTAATAACTGCTCTGGCCGTTAATCCATGAAAATTGTAAAATGGCTTTGATATCAGTTTGTTTGGCTCTGATTAGTTTTCTAACTAGATTAAAGTCTTGGTTATTCGTAATGTTTATTTAGTAATTTTATCAGTCCGAAACGCAAGCAAGATATGGTTGCTACTCTGCTTTAAAACTGTCACTTTGCGTGTTTCTACTCGGCAACAACTTTTCTATATTTGATTTCTTGAAAAACGTTGCACACAGTCTAACTCTATACAGCAAAGTATGAAACAATGACAATAAATAACACTATACTCATAAATTTCATTCATCGATGAGAAAAAGATACCCAGAAAATAAATCCGGATATTTGTTAAAGAAACAAGTCACTTATTAATAAACTGAATGTCTTTTTTTTATTTTTGAAACATATTTAATTTTCAACAATGCAAATCGGGCAATTTTTACGTATTTCATACAACAACAGTGCTTTCTCCAATTAAATACCATTTCAAAGATAAAACAAACGCCTTTTATGCACGAATATGAAGAAGAATTGTTCGTCTGCAAATTTACAAAACTCTGGTTTTATCAGACGGATGTATTTTAACAGCAGACAATCAGAGAACGCTGAAACCACCTTGATAAATGTAAATGTATAAACACCATTCATCGGTATAATGAAAAATGCGAGTTTTGACAGCCAATGAATCAAATTATTCCTCTCAATACAAACTACTTGTTATTTCTCGGCTCTTATAAATGATTGATAATAATCAAATGTGCTATGCATATAAAGCAGTTTGGTTCCGTGCTTTTTCGATTTTTAGGATGCAAATTTCTTTGATACTGTATTATTTGAAGAATAAATCAAGTCTGCATCTGCAGATGTCCTGAAAGGATTTCCTGCCTATATATTCATATTGCATGCAGAAATTTACAAAATATGTCATAACTGTTTTGAACTAAAATGTTTCACAGTTGACATCGTGTGTCTGTTGCTTGAATTTTTATCAACATAATTGAACTATCCTTGATCAGTAGATTGCATCATATGAACAATTCTCCATGCTGGCCTTTTTGTTTTACTGTTCTTTAGTTATATTATTTAGATGAATAAGTTTCATTATCAGGAAGATAGGTGAACCCTAGTTTAGTTTGAATCTGTTTTTAAACATATGCTAAAACATAATTACCCGTTGAATCATAATAGAAAGCGCCGATAGTTTTTGAAAGAAACATATGAGGAGCAGAATGGTATTTATGTTCATTTTTCCCTCAAGTTTTATTCAAACATATAAAATAGTCCCTTTTGTGAAACAGCATAACATACTAAGAAAATTGCACTTCCTTTAACTGTGTTGCCATCTAATGTCTGTTGTGATGGCAGAATACAACAGCTCTAACCAAATACCATTGATTTTTCTCTTGATTGATGAATGTCCAAAGTAATGAAATGACCTGACTGACTGAATATGTCATGATCTTTGTGGCAAGTGATTGTTTAAACAGGACCATCAATAATCCACCAAATGGCCTCAGTTGTCAGCCATATTGAATCGGAAAGAACACGAACTGAACAAGTAATGTTCAAATGTCGGTTAACGCAATCATTTTATAAATGAATTTGTTGGCATTGCCGTATTGCCCTGTCCCTTCGGGCTCGGACCAATACGTCTGTCGTCACAGGACCAGTATGAAACCACGCGACTTATTGCATTGAATTACTACTCACTAATTTTAAGCTTATACCGTGTATCACAGAGGTGTTTAAGAGACGGGTGCATTTCAATCTGATTAAAATCATATCCTAAACATCACTTTGTTATTAGGTTCTGAGGACGACCAATAGAAGATCACCTTCTCGTGACCTATCCATCAGCCAATCAGATCAACGCTTCCACCCTCATGGATCGTGAAAATCTATTTATAAAGCTGGGATCCCAAACAATTATCTGCCATGTATAAACTGTCACTGAACTCAGTTAAATTTATTTGTAAAGATCTACCAAAATAATGAAATTAATGTTTGTGCAGAATATTATTTTTTCGAAATATCTAAGCATTTTCCGTTTCCGATAACAAACATTGTTATGCTAGATAAGTTTACACGCTGTTTGAACCCGGGTTTGAACCCGCTATGTGTACAGGTAAGCTATCGAGACGCGTCATAAGCTGCAGTGTCATTGGCTGGGATATAAATAACAATACTAGTAGTGGAAATTCCAGGTTATCGAGAAGATAGAAATGAATGCGTCGTCTTCAGATCTTACCATAGGGAGATCATGACTTTCAGTCAGATTGGGTGCATTTTAACTGCATGCGTTTTAAAGTTGACATAAAACAAATTATTATAAAATGTAAAGTTCGTTATTAATAATAATTTATTTGAAACAGTAATTATTATGTAACATGTATTGTCAACTTATATACCTAGATAGTCAATAAAGGCGGTTCTTAGATACATTTATCTTTAAGTGTGTCCAAATAATTATTCCTTAGGTACAAAAACATGTTAAAGTTAGTCATACGTTATTGGACATGCTGGGAACCGAAATAACCGGAAGTGATACTTTTTAGTTTCCGGTGTTAAGTTAATAAACTAAACATTACTAAACTGGCTAAGCCTTTGAGATTTAATTGTCATTAATTTCTCTTTTTGTATGTTCGAGAGTTGTGTTTCACTTCCGGTTTGATTATTTCTTTCCCTAGATATTAAATACTTGATGTCATATTTATTGTTTTCTTGTTGCTTACAAAGGAGTGGTACGACTATAATTTAAAATGGAAACCTCACGAGTATGGAGGCGTGGATAGGCTGTACATACCTTCCAAACTCATTTGGTTGCCAGACATTGTTTTGTATAATAAGTATGTTAAATGAATCCAGTATTCATGCATTTTTGTGCTTTGTAAGTCTGTTGCCTACTATGCATAGCTGTTTTAGTTGTTCAAAGGCTGATTAGATATCTAGTTTATATGTATATTTGTTTCTGCTTATTTTTGTTGATATTCAAAAGCTATCTAATGTTTTAGTATTACGCTTGCATGAATCTAGATAGAACGTCTAACGTACAACTGTTCGTTAGGTCAACAATACAGTTGGCCATTACATCTTGTTGCAATGTTTGGTGGTGATATCCCATTATTCTTGTTTTTGAAAGAAATAGTTACACAGTTAGAAGAACATTGATTAAAAGAAGCGAACTGTTGTACAAATATGCATGTATCCCAGTACTTGTTTAAGAAAGTTTGTGTGGAAAGTTAGAGACAAAGGTAGTATGTCTCACTTCAGTGACATATAGCTAGGCGTTTGAGCTTTATTCTCTCAGAGGTATGTTTGTATCTACTAGGAATGGATTGATGTAAGTTTGCAGTGGAATCCACAAGAATATGGCGGGATCAAAACGCTTGAACTGCCTTCAGAAAATATATGGTTACCAGATATCGTATTATTCAATAAGTAAGTACTTTAATTCATATATATATCTACTTTTCGTGTTTTTGGAATGGTAAACAGTTTTCTAAAAATTGAAGAAAAAAACTTATTTCATTGGGTATATTTAACTCGAATAACCCTTGGTGAAAAGATATAAAGGAATGTGTGACAAAGAACCTATAACATATTTTTAACATCTAAAAAAATTAAATGATGGAAGAACAATCACATACACCGAAAATTAGACACAGTTGCTTTTTTTAGTTAAGTAAACTTTGGACGTTACAACGGAATGATTATTTCTGTACTTTCTGACTTTTTGCATGTACTCTTGAATAATAAAAACATATTGTTTCTTTTTTCAGGTATAACGTTATTCTATTTCAGCTTTTCAAGATATACAATTTATGTTTCAATCGAGTAACGCTTAAATCCTATATAGTGACAAGATCCCCCGGTGTCCCCGGGCGATGACTATCCCCTAGGAGCACCTTGCACGTGCTCCTCGTGCATTGGGATAGGGTGAGAGCACTTTAGAGAGCACACTGCAGTCATAACAGCTTCAAATGTTTCCCTGTACACATATTTTGGGTGTGAAAAAGGGCTTTTTATTTTCTTTTCTATTCATTTCTTGAATTTTGAAAACTTCATTCAAGTATGGAACAAACACTGTTCCTTGCTTGACTGTATGATTTCACTCAAAGCGCATGGTGTTATAAATTGCTACCATTCCTTTAAGTTTGCGGGTGAATATCTGGTGTTTTGTTTTATATGGGAAAGCTCTTTTTCAGTGCTGATGGCCAATATGAAGTTACATTAATGACAAAAGCAACTTTAAATTACACTGGAGGAGTTGTATGGGAACCGCCAGCTATTTACAAGAGTTCATGCACGATTGAGGTTGAATTTTTCCCGTTTGACATTCAGCTGTGTTCTATGCGATTTGCTTCTTGGACATACGATGGGTCACAAGTAGACCTTATTCACGAATGTTCCAAACATAACAATAAGAAAGAAGTGATTGACCACGGCATCGATCTTCGAGGCTTTTACGAGTCAGGAGAATGGGATGTCCTCGAAGTTACTGCAGAGAAAAATCTCAACTACACAGATGCACCAGAGATAACATTCAACGTAACAATTCGGAGGAAAACTTTGTTTCATACCGTAAATTTGATTATTCCTTCTGTTGCGATTTCCTGCTTGACTATCCTGGTGTTTTATCTCCCCTCTGATAGCTGTGAAAAGATTACCTTGTGCATCTCTATCTTGCTCTCACTTAACTTCTTCTTCCTGCTGCTTGCTGAGATCATACCACCAACGTCCATTGTGGTGCCGCTAATTGGGAAGTACTTGCTCTTTACGATGATATTAATCACACTGTCAATTATTGTGACAGTTATAACGTTAAATGTGCACTTCCGGTCCCCGTCAACGCATACCATGGCACCATGGGTAAGGCGGGTGTTTCTTAACATCTTGCCAAAAATGTTGTTAATGAGAAGGCCGAACCTTGAGCACGAGAAAATAGCTCGGACGATTGTGCGGACGTGTAATGGTATTGAGATGAGAGATCAGTACGTAAACAGACAGGACCTGGAATATGATTCTTCAGGACAATCGATGCAGGATATTAGTGGTGATGGTTCTATGGTGGAAAGACAGTTGCCCCCTGATGTTCAAGAAGCTCTAGACAGTATTGTTTTCATTGCTGAACATCTCAAAAAAGGCGATTACACAGCATCGGTAAGTCGGCTTGTCGATATACTGAACATCTGTGGTAAGTTATGGAAAGCGTAATACTGGTATGTGAGATAAACAAAACATATTTTAAAAAAGTGTTCATTGATAAAAGCATCATTTGGTTGTCAATATTTTTGTTAAGTATTAGAAAGTGACGGTTGCAGACATTTATACAGACAAACAATATGCTTTTTGGACTTTAGTGTAAGTCTTAAGCCTAAAAATTAAGTTGTCCGAAAACTATTCTACTCTCTTAGGTCGCTTTGACAAGCTTATATTATATTTATAATAATATTTAAGTTAAATATCTGTCTTGCGAAAACAATGCCAATCTATCAAAACATGAGAGTAAGCGCAGTTTCAAAATCAATAATTACAGCTAGCTTTCATATATGTAACTGTATGATATGGGTTTGCTACAAACAAAAGAACCTCTTAGTTACTCTCCATAAAAAAATAATGTTTTACTATATAACTTTGTAACTAACTAATACAATTCTGAATTAAACGATATTATAGATTCAGGAGGACTGGAAGTACGTTGCCATGGTGTTAGATCGACTGTTTCTATGGATATTTACAGTTGCTTGTGTGGTTGGAACATTCGGTATCATTTTGCAGGCACCCACATTGTATGATAATAGGGATACTATTACACCCATGGAATATTATCCGGTATATCTTAGCGTGAGAAACATGTATTTAGAGATGAAAACAGTACTAATATAGAAACTAATTTATTAATTAATTAATTAATTAAATTAATTAATTAATTATAACAAATTAGAGCTCGTAGCAATGCATAAGACTGCATCACTGACATCTTTTATACAACAATTAATTGCTACAAATGAGAATAAAATAATGAAAAAATATTTGTCCTTATGCATCTCTGATCTGTTTTGTTTTCTAAATTTCTGAAGTATCTTTTTATGTGAGCTTGTAAATCATGCATTTTGTCTCTGTGTTACTAATTTCTCAATAGAAAACAATAATTCACTTCATCTGTGTTATCATCATTAGTCTCTGGAAAATTAAACCTTAAATACAGTTTGTTTTCATTTAACGGTATAGCTCTTCAATATCTCACAGCCAAACGTCAAGCTTTAAGATGAATAGTTCTTAAAAATAAATTCTGATCTTGAAAATGAGATCTATAGAAATCAAGTGTGTCTTGGAGTTTCTCAGGAGCCTATTTTTCTTAATTAGACGCTGTATTTATTCCATTGTTTTAGCTTTCTTCTTTCGCTAAATGTTTTAAATGTTGGGTTCAGTCAGAAAACTCGTTGCAGTTAAAAGCATTTTGGACATTCAGACGCTTTCAATGCGCAGTTTGTTTGAGACTTAATTACGTTGATTGGAATATTAAAGTCTAGAATGAAAAGTTCTACTACGAATTAATAAATGTCGGTTTGAAAGTTGTTTCTATTCGAAAAACTAGAGAAAAATGTATACATTTTGAGCGAGGCGTTTTACTTTGCGACTTCAAAAAGTAAGGGTAATGTGTTTAATTGCTTTGCTGGCATTGACATGTGGAGCACAAAAAAGATTATCGTTGATTTCATGTAGTGGGATCCTGGAGAATAGGTGATAGTTTAATGAGAAATAAAAATTATTGACCAAAACAAATATGATCTTTTTTCATGGAAAACATATCGAATTATTAGAATAACGATCAATGCTTTATAACCAAATAATCGTTTTTTTTCATGTTTTACTGCCATTATACATAAATAAGTGACCTTGGCCTAGTCATGTCATATTCTTCACTGTGTAAATACAGAAACGTCAAGTAGCTATTTTTCCTTTATTTCTGTCTGATTTTGACAATCAATTATCGACTTTGCATCTCAAGAGTTTATTGAATCAATAGGACTCTTGGTTTACATCATATTGAATTAACGCCTCAGTAAATAAAACACGTCAAGTAAGTGGCAGGTTTTCTCTTAAATATTTTCGTCGAACTATTTTTACATCAATCATTCTTTGGATTTATTCGGAATTTAGTGGAAGATCATGTTAAAGTCCTTACTGAGCAAATAAAATCTGCTTCCAGTAAATGCCTGGACCACTATAAAGTAAATAAGTCGGAGAAACCTTGAAGATCCGCAAGTTAGATAAAGTCGTGACTTAATTACATTTGCAGAGAGAAGATCACTCACAACATAGATAGCAGACCTCTCCTTATCAAGGAATTACAGACTGCTGTCTTCCAAATAAATATTTTCCAAATTCTGCTATGTTTCACTAAGCTAGCAGTGCCTGAATTTAAATGAAATGATTAGATACAGTTCTTATCTAGTACATTAAAAATTAATAAAAATATAATGAAGATAAATACAAGCCGAAGACGTATGATTGAGTTAGCATATAGATACGTGCAATTTGTTCATTTAATACATAATTGTGCGTGTTAGAACTATGGAATCTGCGAACTAATTTCAAAGTCGTTAAAATATTTCAAACCTTTCTTATACATTTTTTGGAAATTGTAGTTTATTTTTCATAAGCATTTTCTTTTAAAGACACGATGGACTGTCAGTTGCACATTGCATTTTGTACCCTACACATTCTTGCAGGGATGTTGGCATGAACTGCTTTTCAGTGTGAATTATCGCTTTGTGTGTTAAACAATGCTTATTTAAGTATTATGATATACTTATGCCATGCAAATTTTAAGTAATACCTTAATACAGTAGTATTAAAATCGTGTTGATTGATAAAAATATGTAATGAAATGGCACGAATTGTTATAAAAAATTTACAATGGTAGATGTTCAGTTTATAGCAGTGTATTGTTCCTATGTTTTGTTTTAATGACATTTGTCCATACATAGTTTGATTTTAGATGGTATGTAGATTATGTAGATACTTGACTAAAATCACTTATAAGATTAGTATGCATGTCATTAGCTGTAGTGCATTCTGATACGGTTTTATTTCGAATTCTCCGTACTTCTATTAAAGTTTAGTGTAATTTGTATATGCAAGTAATTTACTGGTTCAATAATAAGTAAAACATTTAACAAATGTTACATTAGAAGGCTTTGCAATTTCAAGATCAGTGTAGTAATGGATTGACCCTTATTAGGTATCTAATGTTTTTATTTACGTTTACTGTTTAATCTATAATATCCATGCTATTTGTTTTTTATATCGTACAGTGCTGATGGACATTTTGAGGTACAACTTTACACGAAAGCAACATTATTACACACAGGGTTGGTCATCTGGGAGCCACCAGCCATCTACAAAAGCGCATGTATCATGAATGTAGAATTCTTTCCATTTGACGTTCAAAAATGTGGTCTTAAATTTGGTTCTTGGACATACGATGGTTTTGAAGTCGACTTAGTTCACGTGTGCGCACGTGATCAAGAATCTACTGACGTCATTCAAAATGGAATGGATTTTAGCGAATTCTATCAAAACGTCGAATGGGACATTGTGTCAGTAACAGCAAAGAAAAATATTAAGCGGTATATATGCTGCATTGAACCATATCCTGATGTAACATTTTATATTACCATGCGAAGAAAAACCTTATTTCATACTGTGAATCTTATACTTCCATGTGTAGTTATTTCATTTCTTACCGTACTTGTATTTTACCTACCGTCAGATAGCGAAGAGAAGATAACTCTGTGTATATCTGTTTTACTTTCATTGACTGTGTTTTTCTTACTGCTTACAGAAATTATTCCACCTACTTCCATTGTTATTCCATTAATCGGTAAATATTTATTATTCACTATGATTCTTGTGACACTATCTATTATAGTGACAGTTTTTATTCTTACCATTCACTTCCGGTCACCTGCTACTCACAAGATGTCGCCTTGGACGCGTGCGGCATTTCTACGAGTTCTACCAAAAATGTTATTAATGCGAAGGCCGATCATGCAGAAACGCAAACAGTTCAAATGTAACGGGGTTGCTGGACATTCGCCGAGGCAAAGGAGAAATTCTTACACGATAAGATGCGAGGAAAATCACGTATTTGAGCGGACATCACTGAGTTCTGAAGAAGAGACCACAACTGAGCGGCGTGACTCGAAGCTTCCGACGCCATTGAATAATGTACTAACTGACGTCAAATTCATTTCAGACCATTTGAAAGAAGAGGACGATTTCGCTTCGGTAATTCCTTTTTATATTTATAATTTGATGTTAAATTGTGCTCCTTTGAATATTTTCTCAACTCCATACATACGTCTATTGTGTCAGGAGAAACATTCTTGTAGACAGAGGATCTCGGTATTTTTTTCTGCTCCATTTAAAACTAATCGATACATTCTTTTCTTTACAATATCAGGGAGCAGATAATTGGGTTCGATCTCAGTCAAAAAATATTTTACATTCTAGAATGTTTTGCCTGTTTTAACTTATGCTTAAAGAAATCTGATATATCGTGTCTCTAAACATAAATTATGTCAGTCAGCTTCAATAAATATGTCGTACCTCGCAATCTGAAAAACTGTGTTTAATTGTGAGTTTAAGGTCACAATACTTCTTCAATATGTTAAATGAATTATTTAGACTTAATGTATTTGTTAAGGTTGTAGAGGACTGGAAGTTTGCTGCCATGGTGTTAGATAGAATGTTCTTCTGGGTATTTACTACAGCCTCACTCATTGGTTCGTCTGCAATTCTGCTGCAAGCGCCTACGATCTATGATGAAAGAACAGCTTTAACTGCGGACACTGCCACAGGTGGCTTGTGTAGAGAGTAGTTTTAAACACGTTTGTTCAAACTTCTAATGTTACTGATCCAAGCATAATTCATACGGCTCTCTTACAAAGAAAACTACTGTTATTATATTGTTATTTATTTTGTATATAGATATCTGTAAGATTTGTAACTTCTTCATACTTTTCAAATCAGTAAAAGAATAAATAAATGTATTTACATCTTACAAGCAAATGTGTATTATATCCTTGTAATTAAACACAACACTCTTTAGGCAGCATAGATTGCTTTACTAAATAGTAGACCTACATATTCAAGGTATTTGAAGTGCTATTAAAGTATTCTGAGAACTTTTCTATAAATGGTATGATAAGTTGTTAGTTTATTGTTATAAAACTATGTGAATGCCATATTCTCCATGTCATATATCTTAATACTCGGTGTAAATGATTGAGCCAGCAAAAATGTAGAAATTACCACTATAAACGTAGAGAAAAATAGGCTGCTAATCATCCAATAAATTATAAATAATTCTGAATAAATCAACAGTGAAGATACACCTTTCGATTAACACTTTTAGTAAATACTTTGCTAAAAACATGTTTTCTGTAATTGTGTTTATAAGTATTAATTCATTAAAATTTCTTACTCTGATGCTTCTTTCGCTTTACACATTATTTCTAGTGTTATGCACTTGACTACCTGTATCCTGCCTTGCCTGATTCACAACATACATTGCACTACGTACCTACGATACGCGCCGGTAAATGCCACGTGAATTACGTGCTAATCATTTCTTCATGTTACATTAATTGTAAATACACAAAGTTTCTGTATTTGTTTTGCTCTTAAATTTTAGTAGTCTATGGGTAATACTGTCTGTCAGATGTTTTCGAGATATCAAAAAGTCTGTTTCAGTTGAATTCAGGACCATCTGGAATATGAAAAATCGTACATTGTACTATTTCAATTTAACATGTTACCTGTTTTAATACAAAAGGTACAGTCATTCAGTTATTATTTCAAAGACTAAACTGAATAAGGTTGGAGCAGAATTGTGTTTGAATTTGCACGATTGAACGCAAAATATGATTAAGGCTTGGTTCAGTTGTATCTGTTTTACTTATTTTCTATCCAAATTTCCCACACGTATGTCATGGCTCGAACTTATTTTGTACCTATAATCTTAAAGTTTGAATTATTTTGTTGCTACCACCCTATTTCCACTTTTACTTCGAGCTATGTTAGATATTTTCGTTTGGGTGCATTAGGATATAATTTCGTATATTCTGCGGGAGGATATTTCAAGACACTTCGAATCGAATTGTATCGTTAGGTTTTATCAGAGAGAGAACTTGAAACAGACCTTTCTAGCTGACAGATTTGAAGATGTTTCCAAACAATAATAAAAGAACTGTTTGTAAACATATCGTATAGGTGAAATGTTTCTTTTTCTTGTTAGTTTTGTTTAAAAGGCAGACATCCTTTGCGTTTCCAAGACTGGTATTTGATTAATTTATTTGAGGCTATGTGATGCAAAGAACCTGTTGGTGTTTATTGGAAATTGACACAGGTGTAATCCTTGCGAATATCTGAATTTGAATTTTCCATTTCTGAAAAGTCAAGTCCTGAAACGGTTTTTTCAGTTTAAGTGGTGAAACTTTATAAGTAGATTTTGTTAAATGGATAGCATTCATTTAAAACAAATGAAATGCGTCATTGCATCAGCAGGCATGAAACCGGGCCCACAGCCATAAGAGAAAGAATATCAGAAACATCCTACTTCAACATAAACGGATTGATAAAATAAATACTTAAATGCAAAAACAAAAATAATATATAATAAAACAGATATTATGATTTATATTTTACACTTTGTAGGCAGAGATGTGTACACAACATGTGTAAAATGAAACATTTAAGAGAACAAAAATATATTGACATATAGAATGAATAACATACAAATGGTTTAATGGAATTCAACAGTGGTAGCCTGTAATGAAATAAAGTGAAAGGGAAATAATTCCAATCATATGTTGTCTTTAATTCACCATTACCTTTTCCTTTCGTAATCATGAAATTGACAATCATTTTCTAAAGCAACTTTCCGTATAATCAATTCCTGGATAAAATTACAAATGTTCTATTTTTAAGCATATATTTGTTTCTGGAAAAAAAGGTCAGGGTGTACTGATCCAAGTGAGAAGTTTTGACATAAGGCAAAAACAATTGGTGAGATAAGGAAATCCTGACTCTATACTTCATCACAATTAGGCTTATCAAGGACCGGCAGATGTTTTATCAGTATTTATAACCTGAAATGAAGAGAACACCGAGGAACATGTTCACCTGGGCACGATAAAAAATGTCAGTATGTTATAGTAAATATCTGTAAAACTCAACGTAACCTTTTGTTCTGACGGTATATAGTAACTATAAAATAGACCAAACAAATTGATGCAGAGGAGAATTTTGAGAAACAACACTGGTCTATTAGACTAAAATACAGTACAGAAAGGTGTAACATCTGTTTACTTTGGGGGCAAACAGCATCAGAAAACGTGCTTTGAGGAAAAGATCGGTAACTTTGCAAAACGAATGTAAGAGATAGATTTTTCAATTTGTTTGAATATTATTTGTAAAAAGGAATATTGTAATTATAAGATTACCAAAAAAATCCATTTAATTCTAACTGATCGAAGCATGATAACAGAAAGAAAGACACTAAAATACAGCAATTCTTAAGTTTTTTAAGCGTGTTTCTTTCACGTAAAGCTTTTTCTTCATGGGTATGGCAAACGTTGGCGTAACTACTAAATTTCTAAATCACCATAAAAACAATAACTTATAAGCGTTTTACAGACGCACCCACAGACAGGCATTTATTTAAATTGAATTTCACAAATACAATTTTTCGATAGATAATTTACATACTATTATAATGTTACAACAAGTTCCAGAATCTTAAAAGTACAGCCAACATATTCTGAATTGATAAAAATGTTTCTGATTTGTTATCTAAATGCAACTTCTATATAACTTGTAGGCAATACATAGTTCATACCAGGGTCAATGTCTGAAAAGATGATACGTTTATGATTAGTAAGATGACTGAGTTCCTAAACATGATAATTCCAGATTGTTTCAGAATTACAGAAAATTAAACAAGCTGGACATTAATGTCTGTCAACTGGTCCTCGTCTATAATTTGATAATTTCTCTGTGTTTGAGAAGCTACTCGAATTGTTTAACTAAATATGTACATAAGGCTTTTATGTAGCTCAATTACAAACAAAAATTAAACATTTATTAACGATACAAGGATGAAAAAGACGAATCATTGATATACTGTACTTATTTTACGTTGTCAAAAACTTAAGTGTTTACTTTTTATTATATCAGGATTTCAGGCCGAATTCTAACCGCTAGCAATGACCGAAAAATAAACAGAATGTGTGACAAATGACTGTTGCAACAATTTCAGCGTTTTCAGGTTTTTAAATAAATCATTTCAAAGCATGGGTGATATGAACACAAATGCAGCTGTGTATATTCACAAGGAAATGGTTTATATCCCTTTCGTGAAGACGTACAATTCAGAGTAAGTGCTTAACTTAAGGAAAAGAACAGACAGGCACACTAATTTGTATCACTCATTTTTTTCTTAAATCCGAAAAATTCTAGTTCATGGCATTCTGCTCTATGGATAAAAAACAAAATAATAACTAAGATAAGACAGTTATTGCTGCCTCTACACGTTCAACACAATACTGCAAATCAAAGACCATTATATGTATAATCTTACATAAAACTTGAGAGAAGGACAATTACATTTAGGTACATTTACCTTTGCTCGAAATATGGTATATGCATGTGATTAAGATGTATAAAAGTCAGTAGAAGATTAATAAGCGAAAGGGATGGTCGTTTTGTTGTGCCGTTCGTAATCAGGCAAACAGATGCTTGGGTCTCGACTATATTTTTTTCTCCATAAATGTTCACGTACAGAATACGTATCCTATAAATATACATGATACTTGTAGACCCTAATGTAAGCACAAATGTTTTAAAGGAGCATGTGTATTTAATTATTTTCATTGCATAAGCAAGATCTATTTCGATATATTTAGAATCAGGGATGAAGCAGGAGTTATGGGACGAGGGGCTTGGGGACAGAGGCGTACGGAGAGTTGTAATATGGACCAGACCCCAAATATCTGTGATCAGGCAATGTTAGGCTATGTCAGAGACAACATCATCTGTCCTCGAACATTTTCTTCAGGAATATTGTGTCGCCCTTTCCCACAGGTTTTGAAGTTTCAAATTAAATGATAATTTATTTAATTTTTGTATATTTTGTTATCGTTCGTTATATCATGCGACAAAAAGCTTGAGCTGGAATTTAAAGGTTGCGTTTCTTAATTTCAAGAAGACAAGTTTGATTGTAATATATGTACCCTAACAAGACTTTAGTATCTAATGTTTAAACTAAATTATGCAAAACCGCGTTCATGTAAGTTTGAAGAAAATTAACAGATGGTTGTCACACTGATATGTAGATTACACGTGTGTTTATTGTTTCATATACTATTTTATATTTGTTTACCTGTAAATAACAATAGTTGGTAATTACAATTTGATAGAAGAACTTTATTTGTACTAAAACCCAAATAAGGGTCATTTACAAAGCATCAATATAACATAATAACAAATAGACATTGCAGCGCATGGCAAGATGGCGAGATATCATATTATTTTATGTAGAAATTATTTTCTAGCAAAAGTAAAATGGTTAGCATGAATTTGAGTACTTGTTATCGCCTTTAAATAATTACCTAAAATATTTAAATCGATAGGATATAGGAAATATACAAGAATAAATCTATACATGTCGCTTGGGACGTGCAAAAAGAAGAAGAAGCTTTAATATGCAATAAATCAGACAAGATCCATCAGCATTATCTCAGTAAAACATGTGACCAATTTAACATACACGGCAAATGGCAAATATTGAAAATACAACTTTATAATTTCTTACAGTAAAGAGGCATAGTAATACTTTAACAGTTTTAACAAATTTCAAAGAAAGAATAACACCACAATAATTTACAGACTGATCTAACCTATGCAAATAGAAAACAGTATTGACAATACAATTATAATGAGAACAGAATATGCTGATTTAGGTGATTCCGATAGGTTATTGTACATTTAAAAATCTTTATTCTTTATTATGAAGATAAAGATTTAAAAACCCTTTTTTTCATGTGTGTGGGTGTGTAGCCGCGCATTTGTTGCTGACAATTATGGGATGAACAGATTTCCTAGACGACTTATCTTATGTCAATAAAATCTTACTGACTTTTTCTCAAGAAAAGTAAGTTGCTAGCTGATAGAGTGAAAATGCAATGGTCAAGTCAATGAATATGCAAAATATCTTCTGTCAATAACGTGTTATCAATGAACAGTGAATCAGTCTGCAATCAACATGTCAAAGTCAACGCTTATCAGAGGATCTCACATAGCCTGTATCGTAGACAGCCAATATTTCGTCTACAATTTCTTTCCAAAATTACATTAGGAGTACAAATCGAAAACGATTTGTAAATCCTGATTCTAATTATTTGCTGCAATGATGATTCTGCGAAGTTGTATGCGTATTTTCGTATAAGTTATGGAAAACGTAATTCACGGATATGAAAAATAATAACATAGACCTTTTATTCCTTTCAGTTATTAGTTTTTATCTATTTTTCACTTCATTTCACTTCAAACGTTTAGGCTTTGACCAAGACAAATCTAGTATCAAAAAGGAATGATGAATTCTGATGATAACGTATGTTATGGCGTGGGTGAGTAACTGAATTGACTTGAGACAGAACAAACGAGAATCAATGTATGTAATACGAATTCAGTTATTGACGTAATTCAGTGTTATAGGTTCGGGTCGTTGACAAAAATGAGAACAGGACGTACACAGAGAATGGAATCAAATACTCGTAAAGGACCAGAGGTCTAACGATTAGCAGGTTGACCCGGGAAAAGAAACGACTAACAACTTAACCAGAATTAATGGCAAACTGTTAAGCCCAAGGTTTTTCCCGGGGTTAGATCCAGTAAAAATATTCACTTTCAATAAGCGATTTTATCTGCCCTAACTCAGACTTAGCTAAGACACTCCCTATGACATTTTCCTTGCGTTCAAAATCAGTTAAAGCTAACATTTGTTTGGTTTTTAAATCTTTTAAGATATAATTGTGTCCCTTTTATTTGTGTTTGTGCTTATTTCTGTAATTCAGCTCTTGATGTACGTCCGATTCTAGTCGTCTTTTTCATTTTCCTCCTCCTATCTATCGATAGGTCACGAAAAACAAAATTAAACTGAACCCAACATAAAGTATAAATATGAAGAGAACATGCCATACCTTCATCATTCATTACAACATAATGATAAAAATACATTTTACGTGCATTAAGTGCATGTTCTCCCCTCCTCGGTAGCGGTTCAGGGCGTTCTGATCTAAGTCGTTAATTGGATGAAAGAAAAAAAACAGCAATAGGTTTTTATAGTAAGACAACACCAGCTACTATAATTTCAGCACAATTAGGTTTATCAAAGGCTAACATATGTTTTATCTGTATTTTATACACTGATAGGAAAGTTTTTTGTAGAACACCTTCACCTTGGCTCCATAAAGTAATGATTTGTGTGTGTGATGAAAAAACAGATATTTCAAGTTTCTACGGAAGGAAACCTAGTTTCTTTTGATAGAAAATTTTATAGTAGAAATGAAAGAATAAAACAAGAAAAGCACGAATTTTGATAAGCAAAACATACTTTCTAAAACACAAATACAATAAACACCATTATGTTTTAAAACTAATATTACAAAACACAACTTTAAGTGTGGGTGAAAAAAAGTTGTAGAGATAAGCAACAAAAAGAAATTATAATGTTCGATTTCTTTAAACAATGCTTAAAATAACACTTAACATTTATCTCTGTATCGTTTCCTTTAATATTGCAGAACTGTCACTGTCCTGGCGCAAATGCCGCCCCCGCTCTCTCTTCCCCCTCCCCCCACCCTCCACCCCCCTCCGCATGCCGCTTTGTCAGTAGGCTAATGATATATGGGAACATGTAACTTTATGCCCCGCACTTAAATTAAGTAAGAAAGATTACAGTTGATATTTTCAATACTTTCTGAGTTATGGTGCGGACAAAAATTATATATGAAAAATTTCAAAGGGCAATTACTCCAAAATTATCCAAAAAAGAGTTTATATGTACTGCTCTATCTATTTATCTATGAAGTTTCAAGTTGGTACCTTCAATACTTGTTGAGTTATGCTCCAGACAAAAATAATGTTTGAAAATTTTCAAAAGGCAATAACTCCAATATTATGCAAAAAAGAGTTATGGTTCTTGAACACTGTTCTTTACAGCAATGAGATCTATCAATCTATGAAGTTTCAAGTTAATACCTCTAATATTTTTTTAGTTATGTCCTGGACAAAAAAATAACTATGAAAAAATACAAAGAGCAATAATTCCAAAATATTGCAAAAGAGAGTTATTGTTCTTGGGCACTGGATTTTTGTTAATGATATCTATCCGCTGTGAAGTTTCAAGTTGAGATTTCCAACAAAACCCGACGGCCGGACGGACAGACGGACAAGCTGATTCCTGTATACCCCGTCCCCCCGTAACAACTTCGTTGTCCGGGGATTATAAAAAGCTCAAGCTCTTTCACTCTAAATTCAGTGCTTATCTAACTGCTTAGTCACAAGAGCTGATAAAACTAAATATAACTAGAGTTCTCCTACTTGGACAGCCAGTTTCTATCTTCGTCAATATTTGAACAATTTAAACAGACTTGTACGAATGAGTTCAATAAAATATACTAAAGCGTTTCTAGAAATTTTCGAAAACTAGATGCAATGTGACTAGGCTTTTTATCAAGGTTTCATTCTGGATAAGTCGTTAGGACGATACAAGCGATACTAAGTATTACAAAGACTTATATAGAACTCATATGGCCAATGTCGTTATATAATATAAAAGAAACACACACACACGCACACACACATCAGTTTGCTCGGTGGCATACAACTACCAGGGGTGAAAAGACAAAATTACAAGCAAATAAATATGTCTGTTCTAGGCCTAACCTAAAAACGTGGCAGCTATTTTATGTAAAGCAGGTAATATAGAGTTGTCTCGGTATAGGCAAAATTGTGACGTCGTATTGACCAATATAATTATATTTGTCAATAATTTAACAGATCATCTGCTGATTAGTCTTATATCAGCGTACTCTGGTAAAGTCAATTCTTATCAAATCGATCTGACAAGACTGCGTCGCAGACTGTAAATAAAGTTGTGTCCTCAATTTCTGTCCGAAATTACATTTGTGATAAAAATCGAAACGGTTTGTGAATCCAGATTGCATTTATTCGTTGCAAAGATGAGTTTATAAGATTTCTTAATACGTTCTATAATCACTGGTTTATAATATCTAATATCGAAAATGTCATCCAACGACATAAAGTGTACTGCCCGATGTAATGAAGCTTTTGCATTTGCTAATTTGCAACATTACTTTTTTCTTTAAAAACATTAAGATTACTTTTGACACTACATGCAGTTTCAGCTTCTACAGATCAATAGCAATCATTTGCTCTTTTGATGATTCATCGATCTTTTCGATTCATCTCCAATAATTTTACTAAAGAGTTAAGCGAGCTTCCAAAATCGTTATTCCTAACCAAGTTAAAGTTAAACCCATTTCTTGAATGCCAGATACCACTAAGATAATTGCATTTACCCGTGGACATTATTTTTAATTTCTCAGTACACCGTGCCTGCAAAATAACAGAAACAATTGGTGTTTTCTAACACTGACAAATGATCTAATGTGGATAAAATTGTAATAAATTCATTCGGGAAAGATCGAGAATCAACAAATAACAGTAAGAAGCCAATTATTACTGCAATTCATTGTTTCTGAACGGAATATCTTGTCTTCGACTGATAGAGTATGATCATTGCAGATAATGGAATCTTCTTAATAAATTTCACAAAAAAAGCTGGTTTTTGTCATGTATGGATGGCTAGTCAATTTCCTTGACACTATGTTGTTTAGATATTTTGTGAGTGCTGCTATTATATACTAACTGTTCATTTTGACCCACAGTGACAACAATTAAAGTTGATATAAATCTATATCGTCTTTTTATTATTTCTCTTATTATTTCTCTTTATCGAGTTTATATGAACATAAGTATTAAATATTTTTGTATGGTTGAATTGTTACGTCCCAAATCAAGTCTTGTTGCTTAGTCAGTGACGAAAGTGACGTAGTAAATGACGTTAAACAGAGAAAGTTATTCGTAAACGTTATGAAGGCGTTAACGACAAACCCTACATTTTAAAGTTCCCATTAAGATGGGTTTTTTTTATTTCTTATCACATGTAGATCTATTCTTTTCTACGTATTCATTTGTCCTCTTTCTGGTTCCTGTGCTGCAGATATTTTAAAGATGCAAATATCTGCCATGATCAGAGAGTACAATCGTACATCTTTTTGCTTCATGTAAGTAATCTGATACCCCGTTTTGATCCATCAAAATAATTGTTTAAAGTCTACCCTAGACCAGTTAACCTGCAGAGAAATCAAACCATGACTGCTCAATTTATTTTATTTCGTCTTTAACTTCAATTCAGATTTGATATGAAAACCGATGTTTAGAATGAAAGTGTTACTAAACAATGTGAAAAACAAATTTATTCTCAAATTCTCAATATTCGTGCCGCAAGTATTAGAAAAAAAATAATGGTGTGTATCTGACAATGATAAATGAATTCTTGTGGATGAAACTGCCATTAACTGATTTGAGAATGATAAATGACTTTAAAGGAAAACAATAAGAATGCAATTATCACTCATATCCATTTCTTTGGAACAGCTGCCTCTGATTGAGAAGGTATGACGTATGAAGAATTGCGTCGTCTTTTTTTTGTTACGCAATTCAAAAATCTGGCTGCAAGTTTTTGCAGTACGTGTTCTTAGAATAAACTTTCATTTCTAAGCTATCCATACAGACGAAATAGTTTTGCCTGATGCTATCGATAAAAACACCTACTTTGTGATTTTTTTCTTTTAACTTGATATCAAGTCTTATTCATTTTTTGATATCTACATCCATCAAGACAAGACAATACTATATAAATACAACAGCGAAAACAATTAATGCACATGGGTAGATAATTAATCTTTTTTTCTATTTTCGATTCACATACAAACTCCTTCATTTTTATATACTCGTAAACTTAAGTTTGCATGCAAGAACGCCAAGAACGTCTGCTTTATTAAGTTTAAGATTTATCAAAGATTCACTATTAAATTAGAAACCAGATAAAACTATCTCGATATCTTGTTTATAATAATAAATGTTACCACGGAGCAATTGTTTCTATGTCTCAATATACCGCGCCTGAAAAGCCTGAACAACTAGTGTGTTCTGACAATGATGAATGGTCTAATGTGGATGAGACGGTAATTAATTGACTCCAGATAGACTAACGAGATTCAAGAAATAGCAATAAGAAGTCAATTATCACCATTATTCATTGTTTCAGGACGGATATCTTGTTGCTGGAGAAGGTATTTATTCAGAGAGGGAGATGTACTCGCTAAATTCCACGGAAAAGGTCGGTAGGCTTATTGCTTACATTATGATGTGGACATATTTTCTTTTTATTCTTCAAGTTATACATTTATTTTCTTTTACAAGTCTCCTTAGGTAGAAATAGCAGGGAAATTTCTTCATATATCTATCACAAAAAGAAACAACAACACGAGAATTTTATTAAGAAAGCAGTCTTACAGTTTTTGCAAAGATCTGTGTGTCCGCCGATCCAGACGGCAGTCGAAACCTTAAAGGACCTTTTTACTACAGGTTTTAGAGTAATAAGCTATTGTTCCACTTTTCTATCTTAAAGCGATCAGACTTGTTTCCTAATTATTAAAACACAGATGATTACATACAAAAAAATAGATATTTCAAAATTTTATTGAACAACTCTAATAATATTTGTTACATTTATAAACAACAAAAACATGGCTCAGAAAATATCATCCATGTCCTCCTTAAGATAGAGAGCCTGACATGTCAAATCGTTTTCAACATTTTGCAATAATATGCGACCATAATAAGATGTTCTGTTAAAAAGTTGAATTCAGCTGTCAGCAACACAATAATGTCTGTTCCGACTTTTTTCATACATGTTGTGCACTTTGATTTGTTTTCATTTTACTAGTATGTACTGCAAACTGCAACTGATAACTGATATACATATGTCAAAGCTAACTACAAACTCAGTAAGACCACAACAGATGTATACGTCAAACCTAGGCACTTCTGTAAAACAGTGTACCAAAATATCCAGCACTTAAACCGTAATATCTTTAACGTTTGCTACAGTTAAAGTCAGCTCTTGACATAGGCATTCTAGGGTCGTGTATAGATGGTGCGTTCAAGAATATTCCTATCGTTCCACATATACAAGCTGTAGTAAAAATAAACAAAAACAAACGATCCATCACCATTGCAACATAGTTCCAATCTCTTTCAATCTGAAATCAAACAAGAAAAAATATTTAAAAGCATTTCTTCGGCAATTTTTCAGGATTTTGTTTTAGCTTAACAGTTATGTTCCCACTACATAGGATACTGATTTTGATAAATGCTTTAAAGTTTTGATAAATAAAATGTCTTAAAACAATTATTATTTGATTTAAAGTCAAGATGTATTTGAAAAAAAAGATACCGATTTATCCATATCTTCTTTCTTCAAATGTTCAGCAATGTAAGTGACCCCTTTAATTGATGCCCGTATTTCCTCTGGATAACCAACTAAGACCTGTTTATAAGCTGGAGCCAGACGGCGACGCAGATTAGCATAATTTGGCTGTGGATTCTGATCTTCATTAACTGCATCTTCCAACAGATTGGTTGTCACTTCAATTTCCTCCTTATATAGTCGCTTTTGCTGTACAGGTCGCTTCATGCAAAGTATTTTCGGCAGAATTTCTGTAAACACTCGTTTTATCCATGGCGACATTTTGTGCGTCGCCGGCGACCGGAAGTGTACACTTAACGTATACACTGTCAGAAATATTGACATCGTGACCACAATCATTGTAAATAGAAGATATTTGCCTATTAGAGGTATGACAATAGATGTAGGAGGGTTAATGTCTGACAGGAGCAGGAAAAACACAGTCAGTGCCAGTAATATTGAAATTGACAATGTTATTTTCTCACCAGAGTCACTGGGTAAGTAGAAGACGAGCACGGTGAGAGTAGATATAGCAATGATTGGCATTATAAGATTTATAGTGTAAAACAAAGTTTTTCTCCGAATGGTTATGTTGAAAGTAATGTCAGGATACGGGCTGCCAGGGCAGCATGGGTAGAACTTCTCCTTCCGTCTAGCAGTTACGTTGATAATATCCCATTCTACATTTTGGTTGTATTCGCAGAGGTCAATGCCTTTTGGATATACAGTAATATTGTTAATTTTGATTCCTGTTTCCTCTCTTATATGCCGCAAGTCAATCTGGAAAAGAGACACTACATAACTAGTTTCATCGTTTAGCAAATGTTTGTGTATTACTTAGTTAAACTTCCTATATCTTTGTTTTTTATTCACATACTTTCTGAATTACTGTATAAACTTATTCAAATCTAGCGATAATTTTAATGTTAACAATATTTTTTTTCAAGATCATTTCTTAATTTATGTACATCCTTAACAAAAGAAGATAAATGGAATTGAAACTTGCCCAATTTCCATCGTAAGTCCATGAGCTGAATTTCATGAAACATTCTTGTTGATCGAAGGGGAAGAATTCAACGTTTATGGGACAGTAACTCTTGTATATGGCAGGCGGCTCCCAGAGAATTTGACCTGTGCTAAACACTGTAGCTTTGGTAAGCAGAGTGACATTAAAATCACCATCTGCACTGAAATGCAAATCAAATTGAACTGGGGATTGACTTATTCAAATGCACAGAAATATAAATCGATTGAGCATTAAACTAATGAATTAAACACTGAATTACAATTCTAAATGAACATCAAGCTATGGAAATGAGAGAAGAGATATGCTAAATTTCACAATTATTTTCCTTATGAATGAATCTGAAACAGATGTATGGTTATCAATATTCACCTCAACTATTTTTGCATTTTTGTTCTGTCTGGTTATACAAATGCACGTTTTACAAACCAAGATAAAGAGATAGGAGGCACTGCTAATGTACGGACGGACTTGCTGGCAAACAAAAAAGTACACGTTTTATGTATTCATGTATTCGGTTTGGCCACAGCCATTACTCGAAGCCATTCTAATCAATATACGTGTGATTACCATCAAATGCATATCTTGCCGTTCAAGTCTGAGACAGAATAATTTGCCTCTAATAGGCAAGTAATGCATTACCATATTACAGTGCCTTTCGTTCAAGCGCTTTTCTTTTAGAGTTTGTAAGCAATTCTAGAATTAAACAAATACCGATATCTATTTTTTTATCTGATGGGTATATACTTTCAGAGGGCAATTTCTATGCTTAATATAAGATTTTATATGAACTAAGCTATTTTTGATTTAATGTATCAAACATTCAATCAGTTTGGAGACCAAAATGCCAGATGGACATTGCACTGCTAGGCTGAATTCCTACTGAATTCCAATCAAAATTATGTAATTTCTTTTTAGCTTTTCATCTTAATGTTTTATTTATTTATTAATCATATTTTTTTTTTGCTTTAATTCATAACAATTGGATACTACCTTATCTATTCAGCATAAAATGTTTGTATAGCCGTAATCTTAATCAGTGGATAGTAAGTAATTCACTAAATAATGAATGAGGAGTACCCTGCCACTTACTTCCTTAATTCTTATGCAATAACAAAATAATTAATTCTCTTTTAAATCTGAGATACGTATTGATCGAAAGCCTACGGTTCTGAATCATCAAATTAAGACCTTTCCCTTCTGAAGAAGTTTTTCAATCAAGGAAAAACTAATAGATATAAAAATAAAGGTTAACATTTTCTGTACGACAAGAGGTACATATGCATTGGATGGGTCGCTTGAAAGAACATGGCGTTTAGTAGAGGACAATGTTAAATGACATATAGGTAAGCCACGTTTTAAACGTTTTAAAGAAAAATTGAGAAAAGGAAAGCTCTAAAAAGTGTTTTGCATCTGACTGAATTTACTCTAGACGGCAATTTGAAAGACTGAGACTTGAAGCAGAATTCATATTTTACGCTGTAAAGAGAAAGAAGGCCATAATGAAATATTGCAAGAATATTATATGCAGATGTGCAGATTAATATATTACTTCTGTCTACATATTACAGAAAGAAGTAATAACGCAATCGAAAATGCATGGAAGTGGAAAACAAGAGACAGTAAGAAATATTTCACACAATAGCAATGCTTAAGCATTCCAATTTATAGATTACAGGGGTGCTTATCCTTTATTGCTTGTAATACTGACTGAATAACAAACAGAACAAATTATGATGAAGCTGCATGGATGCGCAGTGAAAGACTCTTGCTAACAGAAGGTTTAAGCATCTATATTAATTAACTTCAATATACCATACTGCATTTTGTATAGGATAATTACAATGGTATCAGTTATACGTACTTGTTATAAAGTATGATATCGGGCCGCCACAGATCTTCTGATGGAAAATGTGTATAGTTTAGTCCACCAAAATTGTCAGGATCCCATGCCATCCGAGAATCAATCCATTCCTTAAAAATAAGAGAACAAGTAGCATATTTAATCCACATAGCTCTTTTTACAGTTCGTTTAAACAGAGGGGAAAACTACTATACAAACGTAGCAATTCAACTATAACCATAAAAGATTTCTTTCACCATCTCTGTAAAAGCGTTGTAATAAGACACATGTATTTTACAATATATTTGAGCATGTATACTGAGAATGATGCAAGGACGACTTTATCTTAAAAAATATTGCCTCGGAATATACGGAAAACATATGTAATCAAACAAAAAACAAAACTAAAAACAATACAATGTTGACTCACATGTCTAAGCCAAATGTTCGTCGTAACTATTTGATTCTTCTCCGACTGAAATAAAAAGATGAAAGAAACAGCCTTCTTTAATATTCACTGGTTAGGCTTCATTGCAATGAAAGCTAACCAGTCGAATTGTACTCAAGACGACAGTTATTACGATTTCATTTGCCAGAGAGAAGTGCCAGCCGCATTCATCACGGGTACCCCCATTCACACATGGTGAACTAGGCCATATGGAGCTTATATGTTAACACACTGAGATGTCGGAGACAAGTTCATTTATTGTGAGCGTATAGTTTACGTCTAATCATTAACAAGCAGATTTTATTTTTGTGTAATCAGTTTACAGTGAAAAAAATATATACGCAATAATATGTAGAGACTTTACAGAAGAAAAAAAATAAACTTATAACCCTTTAAGAGGGTCAATACGTCAAAGATATATTAAAGTAGAATTCTGATAATTAGCAGGTGGTCAAATATAGCCAAATATTGCATCATTTTAATTTTAAATGTTAGAAAGATATCTGAAAAAAACCTTTTTATATATGAATCAGTGGAATCAATTAAGAAACAGCAAAATTCACGAAATCACTCACATCTTCAAGAATACAGTACCGCCAGCTCTTAGACGCGGCAGGTTGTAAATGCTTATTTTGTTCATGCGTAACTTTAGTTTTTTTCCCCAATTAATGTGAATGCCAGAAATATTGTTCTTCTAGGCAGAGTTCCAAACCTTCTCATTCTTAAGTGATGATATTTATCTACACATTGTATATGAGAGAGTATCTTCATAAATATGTTTATTGTGTAGGCTTACTTATGTATCATTTAGTACATAGATACTGATTTATTTTATTGGTTTTTATCTATTAGAATTTTTCTTCTATCTTTAAAACACACGATTTTCAAGTTTTAAATCACCTCAAAATGTGGCAAGATCCATATGGAAATTTGGAACACATTTTATTGCACGAAAACATTTCATTTTGCAGTAACTGAAATAATATCCACTACTTAAAAACAACCTGGAAGCCTGGAAAATGACAGTGGAAAATATTCACTTGATGATATAATTTGACATCTTAGCCTTATACCGCTAAATCTCAAAGACACGTCAGAATTCTTTTTTTATCTCTCTGGTTTGTTCGTAATAGAATTTAAAGTATCTTGGAAGTACAATTCTTCTAGAATAAACAGGTCGGAAGACGTATCTGTTAAGTGGTACAGACAAGATAAAAGTTTTTTTCCGTGGGTGGACACCAATTAACTGCATCAAGTATATATAAACTTTCTAGATAAATTTGAACAGGGATTAACAGAATGTTCTTGGCAGCTCTGGAAACATGAAGACTGTAATGTTTTGTTTACGTTAACATGTCCTTAGCCTGTTGTCTCCACGATTTTACTGATAACTATATGATTCTACGACTAAACATATTACATATTTCATTAGAACTCTACGTCCTAATAAATGAAAAAAGTTCTGAGAAACATCCAGGCACCAGTATATGTAACTAAAACCCACTTGTGGTCTTTGTGACATAATGGAATTACTTAAAAATGTTTTATTCTATTGGTCTGGCCCATTTTTTCATCGCTGGCACACTTTGCAACAATAAAATGCGTTTTTGCATTTGCAGAAAATAGCTCCACTTCTGTAGAATTTTCTCTTTTATGAGAGTTTTGCATACTGAGTGGCGTCAAATATCGCATCAATTTATTAATTGATTGAATTGCACTGATGGTCTGTAACACCAGATGTGATTTTGTGTGGGCAATAAGTCTTAATTTGTGTGTGGCTGTTTTGTATCATATTTCATTCCGAAAAAAAATAACAGCCATTTAAAATTACTGTACGATATAAATATTTCAGACAGAATCTTTGCGTTGGTTCTGACTGAAAAAAATATTTTGATAAAGATCTTGTTGCTCTCAATGTCACCGGCTTTGAAAAACTTTTTTTCTGTTGTTGTTGCTGTGGTTACGACTGACCTTATCAAAAACTAAAATTATGAATGGAAGGACTCATACGAATAAACTACAACTAAATCATTTTTCAAACAGGATATTTTCAACAATCAGAATTCCAGTGAATTATACTGGTTTAAAAACACAGTTTCAACAAATGTTTGTCATGTCATCAAGAATTAAAATGATCGAATACGAAGTTAAGGGCCAAATCGTGCGGTATAAAAGGGCAGTTGATATTGTATACAGATGTCTGAATGGACAGGACTGTTAGCCTGATATTTTGTCTTTTAGGGAAAGCTCATCTGTAAATTGTTAAATTTGAAAGGATTAAACATGATAAAATATTAAATGTAATATTTACACTGAATTAACCTTAGGAAATATTTATTTTCTTTTATTGTAAGTACATCATTCATTTTTTTAAATAGTAATGTGTGCGTGTCAAGTATAAACTCGTATTTAACAATGCGACACTCTTCAAGGCCTTTTGACACCATCTAATTGGCAAACTTTTATATATTAAGGTGATAAAAAGGTTTCTCATTACAAAAATTGGATATCATCTTAAGTCTCATTTCTGCAGGGTAATTACCAAAAATGACGTTTTCTATGACAAAGCACATAAAAAGAAGATTATTTTCATCTGACCAGTGGCGTACTCAAATAGCACAGTCACATACGACCATAGTCTCTCTCTCTATGAGAGAGAGGGGAGAGAGTGAAAGAGAGAGAATTTCACAAAATGCGTGTATCATATTATACATATATAACTTCAGAAAACATATCAGTGAAATAGATAACAAGTGACTCTCTCTCTCTCTCTCTCTCTCATTCATTCAATCATTCATTCATACAGAAAAAACAAATTTATCTTTTCAATAATCAATTCTGTTCATATGCTGATAAATCAAGTAAAATTAGTACCAACCACTTGCAAGATCTGTGACAAGCTAACCCCTAGTTTCACGGTCAATGTATTTGTTGATGACTTTTCTAAGCAGGACGCACTGGAATGTTCAAGTGCAGAACCGCACTGTGGTGTTGACTGTCCGGGTGGCCGCACGAGTTTATTGTAACGTTTCTCCTGGAAAAAGGTAAATGTGACTATATGCGTTCTTCTACTAGTTGAAAAAAAACAACAGTTTAGTTTACAAATTCTATTGTCAAGAAATATAGAATAAGCTATTAGATAATATATAGCGTAGGCTTCTTCGAGCTTTCACCCGGAAGTCCGCCATATTGCTGGCTTCTTACAGATATGTAAAAGAAATACCACCAATTTGCATCATTTTCATCAAGTTTTCTAGATAAATAATTTACTTCTAAATGCATTTCATTTACGGGTAAAAACATTTAATCTAAAACAAGTGAAACACGAAAAGGAATGCCGACATGGATGAATTCCAGCAAGTTATGGATTCGAATCCTGGCAACAATTATAACTTACTCGCAAGACATGTACGCAACTGTAATATGAAAAGCCATCGTAGTTATAAACAAAACAATAATTGCTTCTATTAACTAAATACCTGAATAGCGAATGTTATCAAATGTTACAGCATATGCTGAAGGAAAGATTTGAATAAAAAAATATTTACCTCCATTATATGATGATGAAGTCTCTGCTCGTTTGATATCAAATTTACGTTAACCCCTGTGACTTCCATCAACAAAAACACAAACATCCAGACACTTGTCATTTCTACGTATTTACTAGGCACAATTTGTTTCTTTCACTCTGTCAAACTCAGCGGGCAAGAATATTTCAAAACGCGTACACAGTCTATCGAATAGAAAAATATTCCGCCATTACGATCTGAGAAATATATGCAGATCCAGTTTTTTTATCGGATTGTACGGGATAGTGTTATGGTTTCCATTTAACGCCTATGTGATTACAAACATACCGACTTGCCGATAACATTTGTAGTCAATATCTTGTCATTGAACGTTCTTCCACGATATGATTTACCGACCTGACATGAAAAGTAGTTCTGCAAACTATAGTAACAATAAATATGTTACAGAACTGTGGCGAGAACAAAATCTTCTAACTTCAAGCAAACTGTACGGTATTTCTACTCTCGTCAAAAGTTAACAGTACTTGAAAACTTGCCCGTGCTATAAATTTTAGAGCCGATTAGTTTTATATGTTTATATCCGGTACATATTCCAGTCAATTTGTAACATTTTATTAAGCTGTGTATAGATTTTACCTGTAAACACAAATATGATGTATTGTATTCAACAGGCATATAAATTCATATTTTCCCGTATCCTCAAGCTGTTACTTCGAAAATCTGTTGTTAAAGGGGAAGTAAGTCGATTTAAAGGCGTCAGGATTTTTAAATTTAAGATGCACAACAAACACATAGAACACACTTATCTTGAAAAAATAAACTTATATCTTGCCAAATAATCCTATATCAATAGATATGTGTATTACAGTAAAAAGGTACAGGAATATATGAATAGCAACATTCTTCTCAATAAAGGATGAAACGTTGTTTATTTGAGCGGTGTTCAATAATGTGTGGCTACTGCTATCAAAGTGTCGGCCTGAAAAGCGTGAAAAGCCTGTTTACTGGAACTTCTGCATTATTCAGCTGAAAACTTTAGCCTTAAACATTGCTTTAGGCCATAAGATAAGTGACATTAAATGTCCTGTGTTAACAATGTTTAGGCGACAAATTTTTTTACATGAAGGGCAACGAGTGCAAAAGCATTTGAGCAGGTTAGTGCGTTTGTTCCGAAGATAAATATCGGGAACTATATCAAATCACTTGTCTTAATGACAATTTTATGTAATTTGTTTTAATATATATATTTTGAAAAAAAAATACAATAAAGAATAAACCTCTGCTTGTGAGGAATATGGAACAGTGAAGTCTGCCATTCCCACTCAAGCCGGCGTAAGCTTCTCAGTTTAGCCTCTTCACATATTGCTGACAACATTTAAACTTTAAATATATTGAATTTACATTGTAATCGCTCGGATAGACAGATGGTGGTCAAGTTAGCACACTTTAATACCATTTAATCAAATTTTTTCATATCTGGGCCTATAAATGATAACACTTTTGATGGTCTCAGACATCCAACATTTTACGAATTCGATGATAAATAGAATACAAACTAAAGAAAGTTATAGATTAGTCTTAAACATTAAAAATAAATGACAATAAATAAAAAGAGATCAAACCACACAATAATCAAATAAAAGTACGTATCTGATTAATAATGATAATATTAGTTCGAGTTTTAGTTAATCCAGTCGTCCAGCAATGCAATATTAAACTTATGATTCAATTGTAAGATGAATCTTTGGTATTAGTTTCTATATGCTTTATTTCTGGTTGTCATTGTTAAATGTAATTCAGCTTCATTAAATAAGTTTCCGTTCCTATGGATTGAAAAGAAATATTATATACCCTACAGAAATACACTTATACGCGCCGGTCCGTAAAAAGTGTTAAACACCTGCAAAATGTTCACAAGTCTAGTACCCAGCGTACTTTCCGCAGTAAAAGTACGACTCAATGACGTAAGAAATCAGGGGCAGATAACACCAGACTAAATGTTCACAAACGTGTGATTATTATGCGTATTAAAACCTATCATTTCAGTAGGATATCTAACGTAACACTTACAGACTTATGTTTCGGTCAACAAGTGTTTTACTGACCTTCATCCTTTGTCAATATCATTTTTATAGGTCCGTAAAAACACATATTAACCTCAGCATAAGTCTGTAACTGTATAATAAATGGCTTCTGAAAAAAGTCCATGCAGAGTACAAATATGAAACATCCCTAAGATATAGAACCAAGATGCCGACTTACTCTTTGAATGTCATCCGTTTAAATAAAATTAAACAAACCAAAACAAACAAAAATCTTGTAATTATTAAATTCTTGAATAAGAAAAAAACGGATATTAGGTTACTTATTTCATAAATTCCTAGCTAAGCTCTTTTGTTTTGTTTTTTTTTTTTCCCCGATTTTCACGTGCAGGGAATAATGAACTCTTGGTGCTGAGCTGTATGTGTTCGCGTAAGAGAGAGCAGAAACATCTGTTGTTTTCTGAAAGTGAAAGTTTGTTTGCATAACTGTAAGAGAAAATATCTGTTGTGTTAAAACGACCTGAAATAATATATCAATATCAAAGAGAGAATAAACGTGTGTACAATTTGGAAACATTTACCACTTAATCATTTAGGAAAGAGGTATCTTAGACGAATCAAATGCTGCGCGCCTGACAATTACAGTTTATCCGTTGCTGAGTATTTTTCGCAAATTAATAAACTTTCTTGTAATCATATCTTACTAATATACAAAGTTATGTCAGAATACGACTTATGTAATTTAAAAAAGAGAACAATTAGCGACATATATATTTTATAAAATGTGTAAGATTGGATCCTTCAATCTCTAACGGAACATACAAAGTGGCACGAAATTCTTATGAGATATTTCTATTAAATTACCTTTTTTGTGTTTGAGAATATGCTTGTATCGACGCAATGGTTGAAGGCCAAAGCCGTTACTTAGATGCCGTTTCAATCTAAGAATTAAGGTTGTTGCATTAAGGAACACGTATGGCTCTATTTCTGTAATAATTTATGTTATTTCTGTCGCTTTTTACTGGAGTTTGAACAACAGGCAGACAAAGATAAATACTTATCTATTGCTAACTGAGCTAATTTAGGATTGGCTATGAAACGATTACAAGAATGTCGTCTGCATCTAATGTTTTAAAGTAAGCTATTCAGACGTTTTACTTAAATCATGTGGCGCCTCTCTTGCAATTCCTTTTTATAGCGAAACATGGAAACAGAAACAATAATGTTGATGATTTATCAGTCCGTGTGAACAACATAAATATGGATGTCCCCAATAGTTAAAAACAAACTTTATTCAACAACAACAACTTTTATTCAGCATTAAGCAAATTTACATTGTGTTTAGCTTATACAATTCATTTTCAGCATTCATGTGTTATTCTCATAAGGTAACACATCATGGTAATTCAGTTTTTCATATACATACCGTATAACAAAAACGACCGATTTTCGATTTTGGCAGTTGTTTAATTAAGAAAGGATTTGGAAGTCATGTTACGTTAAAAACAATATATACTTCAGTTTTGCTGTGCTTTACAGTTCAATGACTTTACTTATGTAACAAAATCGAATTTTCAGTAAATAAATCTTTAACCGGCGGAATTAAACTTTCCATGTTGAATAATGTCAGATACGCTAGACGCAGTTACATACAAGACAAACCAGGTCTATATGTTACTGGATAATTTCGTTCTTGAATATGAGAGTTATGACAACAATGCATTACTCAGTCCCTTTAAACTTAGCTATATCTAAGCTTCTTAGCTGTAGGGGAATATCAAGCTTCTTGATTTCTGGTATAAAAAAGAATAAAAACATCTGGCGTTAAGAATGTGTAAGATTTGTTTGCATAACTCCGCAGACAGAAAATACAAACTTGTTTAAATGACCTGAAAGAATATATCGATATCAAAGAGAGAATAATGTTAGGTTCAGTTTGGAATCATTCGCAAATAAACCATCATGCATAGACAAATCTTAAAACGAAGCAGCAGTTAATACTGATCCCAGCTATTACGAGGTTTTTGTGCTTATAAACAGCTATACAAACTTTCGTTTATCTATTTATGAACACTCATGAAATGACTTTAGATAATATGTTTTATTCAAAAAGTTACTCTCACATTGATTATAGGAACAAAGTCGCACGGTACTCTACCAAGAGACGTTGGGAATGTCAGCAATGATTCCCATTTACTTACAAAATAAGGGGAAATGATTAAAGTGTAGAAGAGTCTTGATTTTAAGACAACTTTATTTAATACAAGATCACTTGAAAGTCTGTGAGTTAGAACCAAAAAAAGTCGCCTTTTAAGATTGATTCGTTATTAAGACAACTTTTTAACTGAATTTATTAACGAAACTGTACTGCATAATGTAAATATTGAAGATTTAAAAACTATTGCACATAACCACGGATACATTAACCAGTACAGCGTTTCGTATGCCTGTATAATAATGAATATGAGTTAAAACCTTCTTTCTATGTCAAACGTAAAACAGACTGTGTGAATATATTCATAAATTCACAGCTAAGCGCCTTTGATATTTTTACGATTCCGTTCCTATGGGGAATATTCAGCTTTCAGTGCAAAGCTATTTGTGTTCTCATAACACAGAGTAGAAACAGCTGGTGTTTTCAGAAAGTGTAAGTTTGTTTGCATAACTATTAGAACAGATATCTTAGCCGTGTTAAGATGCCTGAATAAATATATTGATATCAAAGAGAGAATGAACTTGTAATCTTTCGAAATAGCTTTACTTTCGCCCCCTCCCTAGACATGAAAAGAGTGTATAATTTCAATGATGTGCAATTCCTTTATCTATAGAAGTTTGTTTAATTGTTGTTGTTTTTTGTTGTTGTTTTTTTCTCTCTTTTTTTCTTTTTAATTTCCTCACAATGTTATCTACCAGGACAGTGGATCTTTCTTGTGTACAGTGTTTGTTTTGAAATGTGTGTGAATACATAAATTCAGAAAACTGACGTTGTAACGTAAAACGAACTTAAGCAGATGAGAGAAGTGATTGACATGAATATGAATATTCCAGTCTTGCTTGTTTTTAAGGATGCTGGCACAAGACACTTTAAAAAGACGTTGTTTGCATCGCAGTAACAATACTGGCGCTTTTGTATTTATAATCCACTTGGGATTTTGTCTTATGGTTTAAATTTGCTTCCTTGATAGTAACAGTCTTTAAATATCGTATAGTAAAGCATTTATCTAACGGCAGGTGGTCACAGTCCGTACTTAGGTTCCGAACAAACAAACATAGTTCTAGGCGCCACATAAATACACTAATAGTTCTCTCTCCGTGCTGATTCATTAATTTTGCTTGTCTTATTACGTGATTTTTGAACACTAGACGTAAGAAAAAATCTTAATACAGTCCCTTATTGATATTAGAGTAATTAAGAATCGTCGCCTAACCGAACATCACAGTTTCGTCTGCTTTATAATGATCTACAGTCTGGAACGTTTAGACGCTTTATTGAAATGAAATAGTGTCTGTCTTGCAATTATTCTAAGAGAGGTTAACACCAAAATTGAGTGAATTGCTTCAGTCACAGACAAAAGAAGGTGCACAGCTTTTCCGTGTTTTGCAGATAGTAAAAGTTGAAAGATAGAAAAAGAATGGTTTTAAACTAAGAAATTATCATAGCTGATTTAAATGTATTTTTTCTTTGGTCTAAAAATATTTTGTAATTATAATAAGCGGCCAATGACTACTTCATTACTGTTATTTGTGTCTATAAGTTTTCTATGTCTAAATACTTATTTCTTAACCACAAGCCTAATGCTAGTCTTTCAACAGATGACTGGTGTGTGGGAGCTCACACTCTATTAGGAAGTTCAAATAAAACAGTATGTTACCGTACTGAATTCTTTTATGATAAAGAAACAGAACTATAATCATATGTTAACACTGAAACGCGTTTTATTTATGTTGCAGGTTTAAAAATGCTAGAGAATAGGTGTATTCACGTTCGTTTTCTTTATCTTGTTCTGCTTAGGAGGTATCTTCTTATCTGCAGAAAATATGTATTTTCAATTTACGTCCCTACCTGCCAAAAATAAATGCGAAAAACATGCTAATTTCGTTTTGCATTGATAGGTCTAACAAAAAGAATTTCGTGGAAGTGTTCTCCAGAAACACATTTGTTCCATATAACAGTAGTTAGGGCTATAAAAGCATTAAGAGTAATTCACGTCGACACTTAACTACAAGTTGTATTTGTTTCTGTGGAAACAAGGTGCAACACTCTTTGAAGGTTCGTAAATATAAAGTGCAGAACAGACAAAGTTATGACATTGGCATTTTTTCTCTTTCTTTTTTTTAATTAGGAACTTAAAGTAAACCTTAATAATAATAGTTTGATGATGGTGACAATTACTAGTACAAGTCGACTTATTTATCAACATATTTTGGGGAATGATGACCTTGTTTCATCTATGTTCATTCTAGTCCTTAAATATTATTATTTTTCTAATGTTTCATTGAATTGCAGCACCAAAGCAACCAGAAATGTTGCTTGCTTGTTGAATCGTAAGCTACAAATAGAGAGGATGAATTAATGTTTTTATATTTCTTAATATTAGGAATTTTGCTAAACCAACTGATGTTAAGTTTATTATATCGTAATGGTTTGGCAACAAAAATGAATCTCTGCTTAATTCTGTTCTTCTTTGATCATAATTCAATTTGCAACATTCATCTAAGCCCAAAGAATTTACTATTAAGTTTATTAAAACATAACTTTGACATACTGTGGAAAAGATCTTGACGTGCAAGCATGCTTAGTGAGATGTAAGCGAAAAGATCCAAGAGGTATTCCTTCTGGAGGCAGATAAAGCTCCTTCGCTTTCACTTCTCACTCTGCATCAGTATTTCATATCTGGCGATAAGCAATGTATTATGTATCCATCCGATGACCTTTCTCAGTTTTCAGTGATCAAATAAATATCATTTAGAATGGGGCAAAAATTAGGTAAAAAGATCAGTAATGTCTGTTTTTCTCAGGATACATATCAGTGCAAATTTATTTTTTGTAAGTATTCAGGGTTACTTTAACCACGAAAATATTCAAAAGCCATTCAACATTTTGGCCAGAAAAATAGGTCAGGAACCCGTTTATGTTTATTAAGCACAGGGCCTGCTAATTATAGAACTTTTATATAAAAAAAAAATGTCACTCCTGAAATGAACAGATTTATTACGACAACACAAAAGCGTCTGTCTGAGTCATTAAATTTGATTCTGATAAAAGTGTAAGATACACAGTGGAGAGCAGACATCATACAGGAGCATATGAATGTTCAGTATCAACAAACAGGATAACTACATTATCAGTTAGTTTATATATATACGAAATAAAAGATAGATAGCAAAAACATATTGATAAAAAGTATGACCATGAAGTCATACTCAAACTGTTTTAAAGGCAATTTGTTACAGTGTGAAAATATCTATCTAAATTTCTACTATTGTGTTTTATGAACTTTTATCATTAATTTTCAAACAATGCTATTTGTCAGTTCAGTGCTGACATATTTTAGTTTTCTAACATAATATATGTCAAAAAATAGAAAGAAGACGCAACTTCTCTCTATGAAATCCATCGCTGTTCTAGTCTGCTATATGATTGTTACGTATCAATGTTTTTACTTGTTTACTCTACAACATAATCAAAATACCAAGCTAATCAGTTTGTACCGTCAGGTAAAACATTGTTCGAGTAACAAAACAGTATTGAAAGAACTTCGGACAACGTGTTTTTTTTTTTTCATTACAAATAGCAGTTGCATACATGTATATAAAACATTTAAACAATTTAATAATTTATTTAGATACACTCACATCTTTACAATTATCTTTCGTCGTAATAAATATACATAACCTCAATAAATAAAACTTAGAATGTTTCTTAATGATCATCATGTCAAGCATTTGAGCATATAAAGTCCTCTTTTGACATTGCTTCTGTAGGATCAAAAAGGGATGGGGCACTAAGAAACACCCCTAATGTACCACAAACACAAGCAGTTGTAAAGATAAAAAGGAAAAGTCTGTCCATCACCATAGCAACGTAATTCCAGTCTCTTTCTTCCTGTAAAATAAACGAAAAAGAACCATGATTTACTTTTATATTACAAGAATCATTCCTTTTTATGTCACCCCTTCTCGAAAATGATGTGTTTCTGACGTGTAAACACTACACGTGTACTTTCAAGGTTCAATTACTTGTTTTAGGTGTGGGTCTTATTTAATGAAAAATATTTCATACATTTTTTATTTATTTAAAATGAGAAAAAACAAAAATTAAAATTATATAAAATACTCTTTGCGGTTTTTCAGATAGCTACAGACTTAACGAAATTAAAAAAAAAACAATCTTTCTGAACAGAAATAATTACCAACCCAAAAAAGCAATATCGAGAAACCTCAAAAATAACATGAGAATTATATATTATTATACTAGTATTACATTTTATTTTTGTAAAGCTTTTGTAACTTACTGATTTTGTTTCGTCTTCTTTCTTCAGATGTTCAGCTATGAATTTTACCCCCTTAAGGGACTCTCTTATCTCAAGTGGATATTTGGACAAATCTTCCTTCTTTTCTGAGGCAGTTCTTTTCCTGAGATTTTCATAGTTGGGCGCGTCTCCTGTATTTGCTTCAAAGTCCATCATTTCTATGCCGTCTATGACACTGAATGTGACGTTTCCCATTTTATTTGCCACCGGTCTTTTCATGTGAAATATTGTTGGAAGGATTTCTGTAAAAACGCGTTTAATCCATGGC
This sequence comes from Cyclina sinensis, assembly GCA_012932295.1. Lineage (NCBI taxonomy): Eukaryota > Metazoa > Mollusca > Bivalvia > Venerida > Veneridae > Cyclina > Cyclina sinensis. Next base: position 40,642,275 of record JAAONU010000017.1, read on the forward strand.
GACATATTATGAGTAGAAGGAGACCGGAAGTGAACACTTAAAGTGTAAACCGTCAGAAATATTGACATTGTTACGACAGCCATTGTAAATAGTAAAAATTTCCCTATCAAAGGTATAACAATAGATGTAGGTGGATTTATGTCAGATAGAAGTAAAAAGAACACAGTTAAAGCAAGTAATATAGAAATAGATAATGTTATCTTCTCCCCGGAATCACTGGGTAAATAAAACACCAGGACCGTTAAACACGAAATAGCTACACAAGGCATTATCAAATTAATTGTGTAAAACAGTGTTCTTCTCCTAATTGTTATGTTAAAGGTTATATCAGGGTATGGCTCGGGACAACATGGGTAAAACTTCTCTTTTCTTCTAGCTGTGACATTAATGATATCCCATTCTACATTTTGGTAATATTCACAAAGGTCAACTCCTTTCGGTATAACCATCTGGTTGTCTTGCATAACTCCGTGTTCTTCCCGAACGTGTTGTAGATCAACCTAAGAATAAAAACGAGATAGGGTGCAAAATTTGCTCTAAAATTAAGATATGTCAATCTACAAACATATACACGTTTGTTAAATTATATAAATCATATATTTAACTTGCAAACCACGAAGTAGAGTCATGCAGTTGTCAGGAAATTTCATTCAGAGGCTGTTTACTTAAAGGTGATTCTTTGCTGTTTAATATTTTCTCATATTTTCAATCATTTTTCTGTACTGGAAAATAAAAAACAGCACTATTTTGGGTACAAGAAACGTGCTTGGAAAGGATGTTTGCTGAATGCTTTTGGCTCGATGCTTCTTGTCAATGCGAATTTACCTGGTGACCGTCATAGGACCAAACCCCGAACTTCATGAAACATTCCTGCTGGTCAAAAGGAAAGAACTCCACGTTAATCGGGCAGTACGTTTTGTAAATTGCCGGAGGCTCCCACACAATCAAACCAGTATAGTAAACAGTTGCTTTCGTTAATAATGTAACCACATATTCTCCATCAGCACTGTAATTAAAACGTCATCACTTGATAAAAAATTCTGTCACAATGCGTTAATATTTTTGTACGGATTCACATGCTTCTGTCTGTTTGACTTGTATTGTTATGTTAGTATTTGTAATACAGTTATAACTTCCAGTTTTGAATCACCCAATATAATTATGCTACAAAGAGGTTTCAAATCGCTAAACGCCAAACAATTTAAAGTAATGGACACATTCCTGAAGCATCAAGCTGGTACAATACCTTAATATGTTTAAAACAATAGTATATCTTACGTTTTATACATACAAAACATCTGCAAAATCATTATTCATATAAAAATATCTATCTTTTATTCTTTGCGGACACAAACGTAAACAATTCTAAATAAAACAAAATTGAATAAAATACATGTAAACTGTTACAATCACTATCAACAGCTATGAAGTTAATGTTCGGAAGGTAAAATCAGTAATATACAATTATTATCATTTTTACGTACTTATTGTATAGCAAAATATCTGGCCGCCAAAGGTCCTCAGAAGGTATATGGGTCATTTCAATTCCCCCAAACTCCTCTGGGTCCCAACGGATACGCGCGTCAACCCACTCCTACAATGTTATTGAAACCGACTCATATTACCTTCATTTATAATAGTCAGCAGTTAAATGTTACTTGATTCTGGCATTATACAATATTTGATAAACTCCATGCACGAAATGTTTTAGTACATGTATTACTATTCGGCAAAAATTACTCAAATGAATAACCAATTATTTATTTGTTTAGTAAATTATGGCATGTCAAACGTTGCAAAATTCAATATCTGATTTTTTTTCTATATCCAATATTTATATGGTATAATTCATGCCAAAGTATATTTCAGTGTCAGCATCACAACATAACTAATAGCATAAGACAAATTTAGCTTGGTATAAATAACAAAAGTCATTACTTACATGCCTAAGCCATAGGTTTGTCGTCAGTATTTGATTTTTCTCAGACTGGAAGTAGACAGAAATTTAAGATAGTTTATACCATAACACTGTCTGTGTTATATTATTCAGTTTTTGATTCGTTCTCTGGATGACGCTGTAATTTTCTGAACAAGAAAGAGTTTTCTCTAATAAAACATTCATGGCATTTATAACAGATTTATCGGCTTACCTATTTAGACTTGTTTATGTTACATATAGGCAATAAACATGCAGAATACCCCACCTGGTTCTTTAATAAAAACACGTTATCAGACCGGAAAACTATTTATAAAGATGTATTTTGTAGCATTTTACGATCTTTTCACCTGGATCACTACAGTTATAACCATGGATAATACTTCATTCTAGGTACTTAATGTCCGTGACGTCTTCATCATTTTAGTTATTAAGACAGACAGCAGTTCCCGTGCCTGGTGCTACTAAGTTTTTGTGCTATTCGATAACACTAAGCACTGTTTTAAGTTAGATTCTATCTACATTTAACATGTCAGACAACCAGAAAACAGCTGATTATGAACGAACTGTCTTATACCAGTTTGATTTTGTCACGCAACATGAATACACAGACTGTTCAAAATGTTTTGAACTCTAAAAAACGAAGTGACAATGTCTTGGTATAGGTTTAAAATTTCGTACAACAGTTTGAACAATGCCCGAATATTCTCTGAAGAAACCTACGCATAATAAATCATTAATGAATGAAACAATTCTTCCCCTTAACAATTATATAATAATTCAGATAAATTTCGCGAATATTGTCCATTTCAAATCAGATTAAAGAAAATGAAATGAAAATTCTGTGCATTTTTTTTAAAACTTAAAACTGCTAATTCAAAGAGTAAACAAAATATCCTTTACCGCAGGGTTAAGATTTCATTGTTTTGTATACAACGACAATATCATGTTTTCACAGGTGTAACTGGCTGATAGGCAATGGCATTTACAACAGACAAGTAATTAATGATAGACTAGCATTTTGAGCTTTTGTTTCACCTGGATTCATCGGGAAACTTGCACGATCTTTGCTAAAGTTATGCTGAAGTAAAACTTGAAGGAACTCTATACACTTATGATTTTTAAAGTACATGTATATAAATTTGACTGATTCACTAATTGATTGATTGATTGATTGATTGATTTGACATTATTTTGTAAATAAAGCAGAAGTAAATAACGATGATTATTCATAACATTTGTGCATGATTATATTATTAATGTCAATTTTTGCTAGTATTTCAGCGTATCCTTCGTGTTTTCTGAATGATGCGATTAATATTAGATAAAGACATATAGATTAAGAAATTATTTCTGGATAGATATAAAATATCATAAGCTAATCCTGTAATTCTCAAAGATTTACAGAAAATGTATATAATAATGATAGCAGGAGAAAAGGTTGCCAGTTGATTCTTATCATCTCAATCTTCTAAAAGATGAATGAAAGATGCACGTGAATTATGTGCATGAAAACGTTTGCAACGTTCACAGAAATTGGTTTTATCCAAAATTAGAACTGTATCTCATAGGTGTAAATAGAACTAGATAATATCCAAGTTTATAATTATAAGTAAAGATCTCCAGTGAATAAATATAAGCTGAAGGAAAATTAAGAGAGAAAAAAACCCATAGAAAATGTTCATGAAATTAATGTTCTGCTTAAGTAGTGATATATAACATAATTACATACAACTTATAACTTAATACTTCTGAAATGCTCCAGGGCGAAATGTTTGAACTTTACATGAACACAAATAAGTTTAAAGATGTAACTGATATCTATTTCAGTTCAAGTTTTAAGGTTCCAAAGGATTCATTAAAAGCTGAATGTAAAAGTAAACCGCAGAAAAGTTGTTTCAAATTACTCTGGAACACAGAAAACGTTGACAAATTAATGATATATTAAAGCAAATTTAACTTATGAATATACTATGAATATATTATATTCATGTTTATATAAAGCGAGAAAATATGTTCTCAAACACACGTGTAGCAACGTGCTTCAAAGTAAATGTGATATTCCTAAACCTCTGTTGAGCCCGACTGAACAATTTCATTGTATGTGTTGAAGAAGAGGGGAGATAATTAAAAAAGGAGACCTATATAAGAGGGGAGATTATTTTTTCTAAAAATGTGACCAGGAAGAGTTATAGTTCTTGTGCAATGCACTTTTACTTCTTACCATCTATATTTGTCTTAGGTTTCAAGACAACCCCTAATTCCTGTCTTAGTGTTCAAGTTACGCTCCAGACAAAAAAATCATTATAGAAATTAATGAAGTTGATTTCTCAAAAACTGGATAAGGTAGAGTTATGTCCCTTGTGCGCTGCACTTTTCATTGTCATCAGCTATCTATACTTTAAATTTCACAATAATTCACTTCATAGTTTTAAAGTTATCTCCTGACAAAAAATAAGAAGTAAAATAATTAAAAAGTGGGACCAGGTAGAATTATGGTTCTTGTGCACTGCACAATCTACTCATCGCAAGAAACAACATTTTTTAAGTCAGTTAGCCAATAAACAACAGATTAATAGTCCGGACAAAGTCTGGACCCCGCCCGCCCGCCATGGTGTTTCCCATAATGCAACCCTCTTTCAACGGGTGTTTAAAAATCTTTATCTCCCTCTGACTGGAAATGAACAGTGATTTAATGCCACGTCTTACCAAGTAAAAGTTCTCAATAATAATATTAGGCATAGTTTTCAATTACGTTTTATTGACATTTAACATGTCAGACAACCAGAAAAGCGGTACAAGTTGATTAAGAAGGCATGCCTTTTATTAGTTTGGCTTTGTCACGCAACAGGAACATACAGATTCAGTCCATCTTCTTAAAATAATCAAATAACTCTAAGAAAAGTGAAAACCTCGATTAACGACAGTAAAGTTTTAATCAAGCGGCGTTTCACCTTAATGTTTATTAAAGTCATTTTCCTTATATCCTCACGTGCAAGCTATCATTGTGATTTTGTATGTTTATTACTAGAAATTATGTTAAAGTTTAGTTAAACACACAAAAAACGGCCGAAAAGTGACTGTGACCAAGGAAATTTGAAGTTTTAAAGACAATCTGTGCCTTTAAACGCAGTTACGAAGGGATGTATATGCAATTCGGGTTTAAATGTGTCCATGTCAAAATCCAACGTATTTTATTGATGTAGCAGTTAAGTCAGAATAACTAACAAATTACAAAACGAAAGTAGAACGGGAATTAGATTATGTAATCGATTCTCATCAAATTATTTCTCGCATGGCTCGGACAGCGAATAACTTATGTTTCAAAAATTATCTGAAATCATTTCCGTCGTATAAATTAGATACGATCAAAATTCTAAAGACATCTAAATTAAGAATTGAGCGTTACTTTAATCTTACAGAAATCTCTGACTTTTTGTCCACAACAAAACAGTGCTACGCATTTTTTTTTTGTTCAGACACAGATATTACTATTTCATCAGGCATGCACAACAAAGATATAATGTGTAAAATACATTGCCAGAAAGCAATCTTCACCTGGAGTATTAGAGAACACCTAAATTCCGTGTGAGGCGATTATCAAAAATCCTGATGATGGCGAATTCTTATGTTAGATTTTCTACAAATCAATTTTCATATTTAGCTAGGTTGTTTTTGTTGTCCGTCAACCTGTCTGACCATTAACGCATTCATTTGTAGTAACTGAAGCAAATGGTAAGCTGATCTGATGGTTACTGACCGAGTATACGAGTAAGTTTTATTTAGTAATTAGGGCCGACTGGTCAGCAAATCTATCTAATCTTTAACATCTGATATATAAAGTACATGGCTGCGTAATTCTAGAACATAAATGAAAATATACGATTCTGTCAAATGCTGCAATAGCATACATAGTTATCGGATTGTATGTGTTTTGAATTGACTTGTTACCTTTAAAAGAAAGCCTTTAAATTAATATTCTAACAAGTAATCATTTATATCAAACAAACTACTTTCTTTTCTTAGAATATCTTTCTTCCCAAACATTTAATCTAGGTAATGTCTGTTCTTATAAATTTCTGAGCGACGAGAAACTTGCATTCATCTCATATGTAGATATCTTAAGAATTCATTGAAAATATAAATTCATTGATATCATGCAAATATGCGAAAAGTATTTCAAATATTCCCGTCGGCGAATGAAATCTATGCCAGATGATTCTTATCATCCTAAACATCTCGAAGATGAATGAAAGACGAAGATATAATCTTTCAAAACAAAATGTCTGCAAAGTTGAGAAAGATAACGCTTAATTTCTAAATAACGACAAGTACTAAAAGGTTGTTGAAAAAATAGCACAAGCGATCCTATCTTATTGCTGGTGAAAAACTTTAGATAAATATATGAAAGCGAATGAAATTCATTCGGTTAAAAGAAGAAAATGTATTGACAGATGTTTCAAACTACACTACAAAAAAAAATGTTCTACCACATTCAAGTAAGAGCAAGCAAACATCAAAATATGAATAATGATAGTTAAATTCTTAAATTGTATCGTAACCATGTTTTTTATTTAGACATGTACTGAATAAATTCTTTTTGTAACCGAATAATTACAGTATTTTCCCTGTAGTAAAATATTTCAATCGCAAATATTTACTTAAAGAAGTAAGTGTTTAATTCATATGTAAGTAATCAAAATGAATTGAAAGAAAATATATATTGAAGGCCTTACAACCTTTTTGTGGAAAAGAAAAATTAAATATTATGACTGATTAAGGAAGAATAAAATGATTATACAAAAAGGAGTAGTGTGTATTGGACCTTTTGTATAACAATATCATACTGTGTGTGGAAAAAATTATACTGATTATAGATTGTTTACCCAAATCTCGCTCTGTGGGAAGGTATGGATCTTGTACAAATATTTGTAAGCAGGTTAAGTAAAGTTTTATCGTTAATCATAGATGACGCTAAGTTACAAAGTTAAGTCGAGTTGTACCGTATAGCATAGATGAGGCTAAGTTACAAAGTTAAGTCAAGTTGTACCGTATAGCATAGATGACGCTAAGTTACAAAATTAAGTCAAGTTGTACCGTATAGCATAGATGACGCTAAGTTACAAAGTTAAGTCAAGTTGTACCGTATAGCATAGATGACGCTAAGTTACAAAGTTAAGTCAAGTTGTACCGTATAGCATAGATGAGGCTAAGTTACAAAGTTAAGTCAAGTTGTACCGTATAGCATAGATGACGCTAAGTTACAAAATTAAGTCAAGTTGTACCGTATAGCATAGATGAGGCTAAGTTACAAAGTTAAGTCAAGTTGTATATTTTATTATAGATGAGGCTCAGTTACAAAGTTAAGTCAAGTTGTATCTTTTATTATAGAAGAGGCTAAGTTAAAAAGTTAATTCAAATTGTATCTTTTATCATAGATGAGGCTAAGTTAAAAAGTTAATTCAAATTGTATCTTATATCATAGATGAGGCTAAGTTAAAGAGTTAAGTCTTTTATCATAGATGAGGTTAAGTTAAAAAAATAAGCAAAATTGTATCTTTTATCAGAGATGAGGCTAAGTCACAAACATAAGTCAAGTTGTATCGTTTATCATAGATGAGACTAAGTCACAAACATAAGTCAAGTTGTATCGTTCATCATAGATTAGGCTAAGTCACTATGTTAAGTCAAGTTGTATTGTTTATCATAGATGAGGCGGCTAACTCACAAAGTATCGATCTCTGTTTTGTTTTATTCGTCTTTTTTTACTCACTTACCACATGTTATGTTTATTTGAACCCCTTTCAAATCACATACAAATTCAATGCATTTCATGGAAACTTTAGATGTGACATCTTTTATACATTCTTCAAGAGAGGGATTTTTCTACACGATAGAAGGCACTTAATATCTTAATGTATAAACATACTTATCATAGTAAAACATTTCGTAAAAATACAAAATCTGTAAACATTTACCACAGCCAGGATTTGGGAAAGTCTCATGCCCAGTTTTACTGTCAGCTTGCTGTCATTAAAGTCAATGGTCCCGTTCAGCACTCTTCCCCAAGGTCTGATCAGACTATTGTATGAGTTTTCCTAAAAATACAAAGTAATACAAACATAAACCCATGGAACCTGACTATATAAAACAAAAAAAGTAAAACTGTGCTTAAGTTAGACGGATTAGTTATTTATTTTACAGTGGACCTCTAGAGGAGAGGTTATTTTTACTAAATCAACTTGATACAGTTCAAGTTATGGGTACTTAACTAGAGCCGTGGAAACACCAATCTTCCCTCTACATACAGAATGGACTTTGATAATTCTGTTAACTCGTTGCATCGATTTTCTTAGCAAACGCACTGAAGCTAGAAATGAAAATAAGTAAGGTAAATGGAATACTCACCTTAAGGAGATAATGCAGAAGTCGTTGCTCAGTAGGCGGTTTACTCCGAACAATTATAACAACTATCATCAACACAAACAGAACATACGTTGATTTTCCCATCATTCTGAGAAAAATGTTTTATATCACAGATCAAGATGTTGCGCTAGTATCGATTGCATTTCATTGCTATTCATATATAGCTAGTGAAACATATTCCGCATGTAATGTATATATACACACTTGATTTTGTTTTAACATTGTTTTACAATTGAAGCGTAAAGTGCCTTTTAAATGTTATAATTACTCTTATTTTTAACGTGACAAACAGTTTAAGATGCAAACGAAGGTAATTTAAAGAAATTTCTTGACGTAGTCTGTAATCAAAACAAGCACTAAGGATTTATCAAATTTCAGTCATTTTTTCTGGTTTTATCCGAATTTATATACAGTTCCAAAAATCCATGTCTGAGCAAGTAATCCTAAACAGCGGGCCGCCAGTTAATACACTTTATGTTAAAGCTTCATCGAGCAAGTATGTTTATTATGCTACCTATTATTCCACCTCATCATAAGATTTCGAGAAACGCAGTAGTTATTTCTACGATTGAGTGGCAAAGCGTGTGTCGAGAGGAAATGTATGTATACAGACTGAACTGAAGCGCGTAAAAATAAACAATGCATTTTGAATAACATCATACATGACGTCAACGTTTTTAAAACAGAACATATTTCCAGGTTCCAAAAAATTTTGTCTTTCAAGGGTATAAATTTAAAGTATTAAAAGATGAATAAAATTATAATATTATAAATAAGTTCTTTTATCACTGTCTTAGAACATTTTTAAAAGGTTGTGCTTTGGGTTTTTTTTTCTTACATATTCTTATGCACTGATATTTGTGGGGAATTTCTTTTTTCAAAAGGAGATTTAGTTTCAGCATAACACGTGTGGGAAGATTATGATAACAATTGAGTAGAAAAATATCATGAGAAAAGAAAAGATTATATTTCCGGAAAACCAAAAGGAAAGAAATCTGAGCGTCTGTTTAACCTCGTTTTCATCAAAAAGCAATTCGGAACTTCATGTAAATGGGCCAACAATTTGTTAGATGTTTACAGATAAATCTTCGTATTAGACAAGGTAATGATACTCTGTTCTTGAATTGATTTGTTTGCAACAGCTGGTAAAGTCATTCAATGAGAAATCCGGTGTAGACTTGCAACAAGCTGAAATCGATAACCGGATGTTAACTAGAGTTACAACAATCAAAACAACAATGAAAAAAAATGTACTATTCTGCGTGAAAGATGTGTCATTTTTATGGACACAAAAATATCACTGACCTGGCTTTTATACACAAAAAGTAGCGATGTCAACGAGTAACCGGTTAATCGGTTATTCAATCGGTGCACCGATTATCTGATGCAATAATTTGTATTCGAATACTCAAGAAATAAGCAAATTGTCATTTTATCTTTATTAAGCGTTGTATAAGAGAAGATAAATATATATAAATTATATATTATATTATTATATATTATTATATATCCTCCTCCCCAGTATTTTTAACAAAGTTTAATGTTCAAACAAATTATTTAATTAATATGCGTTTTTAATAAATATATCACAGTTGCAAACTTCCTTTTAGTCTATCATATTTAAAATGATGCAGCAAATTGCATGATTAGCGATAATATCCTATATTCAAATGCTATACGATAAAGCAAGATGTATGACCAAAGCAGAAAATAGACGTTTTCTTTCCAAAACATTCAAGTTAATTTTCCCATAATATGATTTTTTAAATTTCAATAAAAACTACAGCATTTAACGAATAGTGGGTAAGATCAAAGTGCCATTTTTAATTGAACTACCTCCCTCTGAATACACGGAATATGTTTGCGTATAGATGAATAGCGATTTTTTTTGTCTAAAATGTATTTTAAATTGAAGTAAAGTTTATCTAACGAGTATCTAGTTAACCTTTCAAAAAATTTAAGACTACACGAATACAAAAATTTGGTATTCGTTTGCATCCTTAAAAATGAAATATATGTATGTTACACGTATCGGTAATAAATCTTATTAGTTCGATTGGCAAACGCTCCTGATATATTTCTGCTGTCTTTTTATTTTGGTACACATTTACTAAAATACATGTCATTTCAGATATGATAAATAAACTGATTTGTACTAAAATAAACAAAGCCAACATATATGCCTGAAATTTCTACTCTGCATAGTGGAAAATATATCTTTGCTCTTAATCGAAAACAACACGTTTTCTTCTTCTTTCATACGCGATGCCAGTAAATTAATATCTTATGCGTGATGTCTTGTTTTAATGTTAGTGATTTAATGCCTTTGAGGGCACTGGTTTTTAACCAAATACATTAGCTTTTAGACCCCTCTATCCAACTCAGTTATATGTACATTTGTCACGCAAAATTGAACAATGCTCTTTCCGACTGTATTTTAGATTTTCTGTATAAGTTTTTGTACTTCTAAGTCACCTGATGATATTCCTTTCTAGTATCTTTAGCGGATACTAAGTTAATAGCACGACATTATTATATTAGATATAATATACGATAAACATAAATAAAAGTAAATTTATCACTAATTGTTCATTCTCTGTTAAATACTACTGATATGGAACAAATGGTATAATATAATGAACATAATTCAAATACATTTATATAGTGTTTGGTTTCCAGATTTTATGGACGGTCTGTTTAAACGAATACATAGTGAAGAAGAAAACCTCTTTAGAGTACCTTAACTTTGGAAAAAACAATGTAATAGGAGGACGTCTTCTGGTGTTTACAGACAAAATTGTCCATGTCTTATTTCGGGTTATTTAGTTTTTATATTTATAAACCCCGTGGTATAAAAATATATAATATCACCAAAAAATACTTCCTATATAAGACACTTGTTGTTGGTCTACACAGGTGAAGATGGTTGATTATTCTTTGTTGATATTGCCGCTACTCAATTTTGATCCTCATGAAACAAATGTATCCAAATATATAAACCGCCTTTTAAGGACGATATCAGAAAGGGAAAGGCATGTTTTCACAAGATGATAAACGAAAATGGAACAAAACATTTCTTTCGACAAAGGGAAATGGAATTCGTAAATAGACATTGTCAAATCGTCTTGAACTTAAAAAACAGTATCAAATTCTAGTGCGTGTGCGCGTGTGTGCATGCGTGCGTGCGTGTGTGCATGCGTGCGTGCGTGTATGGTCCAATTGTTGTACGCTTTGTTTGCTAAACAAATTGGAATAAGATATATGTAATATAATCCTTTTTTCCTGTATGAATTGTTAGTCCCCTACCGGTTTAACCGGAGGGGACTACAGGTTTACCCTCCGTCCGTCTGTCCGTCAATCAGTCTGTCCGTCCGTCACAAAAACTGGATCCCGTGATAACGCAAAAAGTACTGAAGATATTTTAATGAAACTTGAAATATGGGTAGATGCCAGTCTGGAGATTATGCACGTCTTTTTCTTTTCTTCAAACTTTGGTTGCTATAGCAAAAATAGACTTAAAATATGGCAGATATTACAATATTTGTGATAACCCAAAAAGTTCTTAGAATAATTCTATGAAACATAGAATATGGATAGGTGATAGTATGGAAATAATGCACCTCAAGGTTCACAACTCTAGCACCAAAATTATTAGATTTACCCCCCCCCCCCCCTCTTGAACTCAGAATTATCATGAATAAAATGTGTTTATTTTTGTAAAACTCAAAAAGTACTGAAAATATTTTTAGGAAACATGAAATATGGATAGGTGACAGTATGAAGATAATGCACCTCCCAAATTATTAGATTTATCCCCCTTGAACTTAGAATTTTCATGAAAAATGTGGTTTTATGTATATAACTTCATTATTTCTTAATGTATCTACTTCAAACTTTAAATATTGGTTTCTTATCATCACCCACATCATATGTGACAAGGTTCATAATTCTAGCACCTAAATTGTCAGAATTATCATCCTTGAACTTTGAATTTTTTCTTCTTATGTTGAAAAATTTGGTACATTTGTCTTTCCCTAAAAACTGTATCCAGAGATCACTTTTGAAGTACTTGGAATTTTTCCAACAAATTTACTGAGAATAAAGTAAAGTTGAAACATAAGTTAAACATAGTGATCCTGAGAAAATTTAAATATTAGGAACTAGTTTTTCGTGAGTTTTCAACAGAGGTCAAGGTCAGATGATAGTTGAAACTTAGTATTAAAGATTATGTGCAACTTGTTCCAACTGGACTACCATCCTGTGACAAGGCAGTGCGGGGTATTAGTCACCATCTGTGACAAATTCTAGTTTTGCGACCTTTTTTAGTCCCCTACCGGTTTCACCGGAGGGGACTACAGATTTACCCTCCGTCCGTCTGTCCGTCCGTCCGCAAAAACTGGATCCCGAGATAACGTATAAAGTACTGAAAATATTTTTATGAAACTTGATATATGGATAGATGGCAGTATGGAGATTATACACGTCTTTTTTTTTCCTATGTTGAAAAATTTGGTTGCTATGGCAACAAATAGACTTAAAATATGGCAAATATAGCAATATTTGTGATAACTCAAAAAGTACTTCAAATATTTATATGAAACTTGAAATATGGATAAATGGCAGTATGGAGAATATCCACCTCATTTTTTTTATGAACCGAAGGAGGAAATGTCCGTCCGTTTATCAGTCATTTCCTCCGAAAACTTTACCATTGGCCATATTTTCCTTACTACTGAATGGAATTTCTTCAAACTTGGCCACAACAGTACCTTGGACAAGACCATTCCAATAAAGTACATTTCTGTAACCTTGACCTCTGAATGACCTTGACCTTTAAAGTTTTCTTGTCCAAAAACTATAAGTTTGGCCATAATTTCCTTATTTCTGAACAGAATTACTTCAAACTTGGTCACAACAACCCCTGCGATAAGACCTTTTCAACAACATATATTTCTGTGACCTTAACCTCTAAATGACCTTGACCTATGACGTTTTCTTCTTTGATGATACTTTGTACATGGATAGAGGATCATATGGAGATTATGCATGTCTCAGACAAATTCTTTAGTCAATTTCCACATATGGGTTGGAGTTAGGGAGATGGGCATTGCACCGGTAGGGGACTGTTGCTTTGTCTCTGACAAGCTCTTGTTAAACTAGTAATTAAAATCAACAATTAAAAAAACATGATCTAGCCTTCAGTGCGTTATTATTTCTGGCTTGTTCGACATTTTCAAATTCATTTTATATGGCTCCCGTTAAAAGAATCCCAAAGCAATTTGATTTCGGTTTAGAATGTGATGTAAAAAATGTCAGTTTGCACGGATAAATTGTATCAGAAGAATACGAACTTTCAAGGAGACGAAAAAAGCTCTCAAAGAAATAGAAAGATGATACTAATAGTTTGGTATCGGAATCAAGTCCAATTAGCGATTGTCAGAAATTTCTGAGATTGGTAATCCATCAGGTTCAAATTGTTTGAAAGAAGTATCAATGACTCTTCAGTTATTGATGCTCAAACATAAACACATGTTAGAAGTTAAGAGATCTCGTGGAATTTTTCTATCAGATTATTGCACTGTTAAAGCGTATCTGTTCGTTATTTCTATGATTAGACCATATTTATTTTTTGTATGCTTAAATAAATGGTAACCGGGGGGGGTTGAGGGGGGGCAACTTGGTGTGTTACTTCTACATCATGTCCAGAACGTTTAATAGCTGAGCGTTCATGTCCAACATGGCTAACACAAAATGCCATTAAATGGTCAAATATGGCAGAAATAAAATTAAAATTCTTTGTGTCAGATTCCAGGCATTAATAATCACATTTTCACGGTACACATTTATCTAGATTCTATCTTTTTAACATTTATACTTAGAAAAAAATGTTTAAACAGTGATTCGAACGAGTAATTAACCATCGCAAGTTAAGAAGCAAATTGAATTAAGATAGCAAACAAATTAGTTCCAGAAACCCCTATAATCATTCACCGTGTCTAACATTCGTATGATGTTTCGTATTTGAACGAATTCAGAACATCTTGTAACAATTTCAAGTAGCGTTGAAAATAAAGTTATTTGTGTTCGATTTGTTCATAAGGAGTGTTTGCAGCTTCTGATTGCGCGAGTAATTGTATTATTTTCATGCGATGAGGCACCAGATACTTTATTTACATTTCAATCGAGGGTCAAATAGACACTTGCAAGACAAGATTAGATTTTGGCCTAATTGGTAGTCCTTTTTTCAATACATTGTATATTTTCTAATGCTTTCATGAATATTCTTATCTGCCTCTTGTAACTTTTGATGTCTGCATATCAAAATAGGATTAAAATAGGATTAAGCATATAGTATGGTTTGATTTGATTGAATTATATTAGATGACATTAAACATCTTTCTTGGTCCCTGCTTTCATGTTGTTACTTCTTTTCAGTTATTTGTCATCTCTTAAACGTTACATTTCTTCATTGAGAGAATCGAAACTAAAGACAAAATTTCAACATTGCGGTAAAACGAAAAGAGAAAGCAAAGGTTATATGTATCGTTCCTCGTTAATTTATTTATTGAAGTATTCATCGTACTTTTTCTGTAATGTTAAGGTATGTTCATTGTCAAACTGACTTATCTTCAAATTGTTTGATGTGTTTTGTTTTGTTTTTATGTTTTTTGTAGTAGTTGTTGTTGTTTTTGTTTGTTTGTTTTATTTTGTTTTTTTCTTTTGTTTTTTTTTTTAATCACGGACACTGTACTTAAAACCAGTAAAGCCTATTCAAATACGTGAAATTCTATAAGTTATGCAAAGTCTTTTAGTGTACGTTTTCATTTCGTTGACTCAAAATTGGTTGATAAATTTCTATTTAGTAAGAGTAAATATAAAAGCTGATACTCCCTTAACTACAGAAAATGAAGAAAAAAGTACTATTTCTTTTACAAAGTTTCTGCGGTATTGTCAATCTATTTGTCTGTCAATCATTTGTTCATCTGGCATACTCTCGTAAATTAATTATTTTAAAATTTGGTTACAGCATCTGATTTTCTCTCCTAGTCCTAGAGTATGAGGTCCATTTCAACAGAAACTGAAAATGTGTCTCTTGAGTGGTTCCGATTGTTTTGTTTTATTTATGTTATCACTATTCAGGGATAATAATCAGCTTCAGCCTCATATCTATATATCATACAAGGCTGATTGCTTCAGAGTTCGGCCATTTGTTTCTTCTATAATTTAACTGAAAACTCTGTACTCATGGGGCGCCAGAGAGGGTGTAAGATCTCATATGAAAATAGCAACACCCTAAATGTATTGCAACATGTTCTCTAAATATTCATATTCTGAACTTTATGGAGTTTATTCATATATTTTTAAAAACTTAATATTAACATTTCAGCATATGATTTTCGTTTTCACCTTTTTTGGCAGGTTATTTTGTAGAACCTTGTTAAGATCTACATGAGACGTTGTGCTGGTAGCAGACACAAAGGGAGACTTTTGGTGGTAAGGAGATGCTCATATTAAGGCAAGAATACTTATATATTTTGAATAAATGTGGCATGTTTATGTAAATTGAAAGTATCAGTGTTTACCTCAGATTTCGTTGAAAATGTTCTGTCATATTGTGTAATTCTATATGCTTTATTATATATGTTTATCACCTGTTCTGCATCAGTTCAGTTTTGTTAATCTCTTTGTTTATGGGCAATTTCATAAAATGCATTCCGTATGTACAAGAAACAAGATACTAAAAGACAAAAAAGCTGTCAATGAAAAAAGAAGATAAGATTCATTCTGGGCCTTTTCTGGGAATTTAGTCTGATTGGAGATTGTCAGAATTTTGAGATTGTATCTCCATCAAGATTACTCTATGTTTACTACGAAGTATCAGTGATGGTCAATTACAGGAAAGGTTCTATGCTTTATCAAAATGAATGGAATGCTTCATATGTTTCTTTCTGATAACTGTAACGTTAAAAGGTTGAAACTGTTTCTTTCAATTGTCATTGGTATATATGGGTTTTTGAAAGCAAACTGTAAATGTACCGGTTAATAACGAACAAGAATCTTATCCGCTTCTGTTAATATCCAAATTTAACCCTTAACCTGCTGAAACCAAAAGTGATTAGCCTTTGCCACCAGTATAGAGCCAGGCCAGCCTGCACATCCGTGCAGTCTGACCAGGCTCTATACTGTTGGTAGCTCATTTTTTTTTTGTATTTTGATTTTAAAATCCCTTAAACTTTGGATGGACTGTTCCAAAGTCAAAGCTGGGCAAATCCATTACAAAATTTCAGCAGGTTAAGGGTTAAGGGTCAACAACAAAATATCATTTAAAGGTTACATTTCCGAAAGACTCTGTATAAACTGTTTGCAAGATTATGGTAATCATAGGCATGTTGTGAATGCTATACCCATTTCAACAAAAAAAGCTGATAAAATCGACACCAAAAAAAGAATATTACGCAACTTCAACAGCAAGTAGATACGTCAACTTTGTTTAACTTGTTTAAGCTTTGAGTATCAATATTTACCATCTCTCTATCCTAAAAATCTGCCAGGACTTTATGCAAATTAAAAATATTGCATTAATAGTTGTGGAAAATATTTTACCTTCAAAGCAAGGCTAGGCCGGGCGCGTATTCAACGATATTCAGTTATTAATCATGCTAAATTAATCCAGCAACAACCTTTTAGCTAGATCCTCAATATCATTAGTCAGTTTTAAATATTCTACTCACGTTTCTTAACTGAAATCAGCCGCATTAGAAAGTTCTAATTAATTTCTAACAAGTGGGTAATACTGTTCTTCAAAGAGCTCTCTAAGATTAAACATCATGTGTTCTCGATGCGTGTGCGATCAAATGAGTGCTAGTAACTTCCGATTCCGCGAGCAATTATCCCTTTTTTATGTATATAAAGTTAGTTGCTTATTCCTTATTCCTTTTTCGAATAAGGAATAAGGAATAGGGAACTTGTTCCTGATTCCTTATCCATATCTAAATAAGGAACAGCAGAATAAATATTTATAAAAAAATAAATATTTATGCTTGATCAGCAACACAGAACCACACAGAAAACACTGAAAAAGGAAAAGAAGATATAGCAACTGCACTAACATTTTTTTTATAACTCTGCAATAGAATTGCAAAAATCAATCACCAAAATCATTGCATAAAGCATCTAAATATAAATATTTTGAAAAAATATTCAAGTCGAATAAGGAATAAGGAACCAGTTCCTTATTATTAGTGAAGTTCAGTCCTGTATGAATTGAAATGCATCTGTCACAGATGTCAGTCATAATATATGTAAAACACATGTATCAATTTTAGTTCTTTAAACAAATTATTAAATTGATGTCCACACTTTTTTCATTCAAAGAAGGTTTTTCAAATACGAACTAAATTAGAAAAGATCATAAAAACCAGAATAGCTACTAAAATGTAAAAAAAATTGAAATTGAACGCAACCCCGTAGACATTTTTACACAACAGAATGTAATGATAACTGGAAATAGAAAAATCCTGCACTTAACTGTGCTTTGAAAAGCAATCGGCATAGAAATAGAAGAATATAATTGTGCCAAAACTTATGGAAAAATGAGTAAGAAGTTGAAACTGTTTAAAACAAGAAATTCGGTAGAACCGTTGCCTGCTGCCCATAGTAGCACTATTTCAAAATGGGTGTAATCTTTTTCTAAGTATAGATTGGAGTTAAAATACTACTATAAAATAAGCTAAAGCTATCACTGATTGTGATTAATATCCCCCAATATACCACCTTGTCAAGGAACAATGGTGAGGGGGCAGTTACCTACGTTTAGAAAAAAAAACATGGATGGGGCCAGATTAGGGGTGGGGGGCGTGGTGATTGGGTGAGTGGAGAGAAACAAGTATGTATCTATAAGAAAAAAATAAAAAATTTAAAAGACAACCAATTGCAGGGGATGGGTGGGTGGAGAGGCAGGGAACGTGATGGTGCGGGGGAACAAGTACCTACGTATAAAAAAGACAAGTGTGAAAACAAAAAAATGGGGTGGGGCTATGATAGGGGTGGTGTGTGCCTACGCATAAAAAATGGAGGTGGGGCAGATAATGGTTGGGGTCCGATGCAGGAGTGGGGTAGGGTAGAACCGTCCCATCCCATGTAAGTAAATAGTAAAGTTCTAGGATTTGTGCTTTCTCATTTATAAGTATATGCATAACCAAGTGTCCCCTAGGGTGCAGCTAATTTTTATCCCAAGGGCATAATATGAACAATCTTGGTAGAGGTCTACTTGAGGACGCCTCACATCAAATTACAATGTTCTGTTGCAATCGGTTTTAGAGAAAAAGATTTTTAATTGTTTTCCTAAATAACTCTATTCAAGTCTCAAGGGCGGGGCCGATATTGACCCTGGAGTCATGATTTAAAGCAACTTGGTAGAGATCTACTAGACACTAAGAAACACTTAATATCAATATCTAAGCCTTACGATTTATGAATAATCAGAACATTAATTTAAAGATTTTGCACGTCACCGTCCATGACGCCCCCTGCTGAATAATCAACCATAATACATTTCTAAGAAAACAGGCGTAAAATGAGGGGCAGGTAATGTTATCGTTCTTTAACACTGCATTTCCAATGTGCCCAATATTAATTAAATGCCTTTAGTAGTTTTAAAGTTGTGTCTACGGCAAGCAAAATATACTAAGCTGAGATAATGAGAAAACTAGTCAAGAAGAGTTATGGTTTTTGTGCATATTTTTGCATATCTTCTTCTGTTCCTTATTAGGAGCTGAATAAGTAATACGGAACTGGTTCCTTATTCTTTATTCGACTTGAACATTTTTTAAAAATAGTTTCCTTAAGATGCTTTATGAAATGATTTTGATGTTTGATTCTTGCACTTTTAATGCAGATTTATCAGAAATAATTGCAATTGCGTCCTCTCTTTGCGTATCTTCTTCCTTCCTTATTCGGAGTTGAATAAGGAATAAGGAACTGGTTCCTTATTCCTTAATCGACTTGAACATTTTTTCGAAATATTTTTATTTAGATGCTTTATGAAATGATTTTGATGTTTGATTCTTTCATTTCTCTAGCAGATTTATCAGAAATAATTGCAGTTGCGTTCTCTCTTTGCGTATCTTCTGCTGTTTCTTATTTAGATATGAATAAGGAATAAGGAACTGGTTCCTTATTCTTTAATCGACTTGAATAATTTTTCAAAATATTTTCATTTAGAGGCTTTATGAAATGATTTTAATGTTTAATTCTAGCAGTTCTGAAGCAAATATATCAGAAATAATTGCAATTGCGATCTCTCTTTGCGTACCTTCTTCTGTTCCTTATTCGGCTTGAACATTTTTTCAAAATATTTTCATTTAGATCTAGCCTTATGAAATGATTTTGGTGTTTGATTCTTGCAGTTTTAAAGCAGATTTATCAGAAATTATTGCAATTGCGTTCTCTCTTTGCGTATCTTCTTCTGTTCCTTATTCGGAGTTGAAAAAGGAATAAGGAACTGGTTCCTTATTCCTTATTCAACATGAACATTTTTTCAAAATATTTTCATTTAGATGCTTTATGAAATGATTTTGAGGTTTGATTCTTGCAGTTCCAATGCAGATTTAATAGAAATAATTGCAATTGCGTTATTTCTTTGTGTAACTTCTTCTGTTCCTTATTCGGGATTGAATAAGGAATAAGGAACTGGTTCCTGATTCCTTATTCGACTTGAACATTTTTCAAAATATTTTCATTTAGATGCCTTGTGAAATGATTTTGGTGTTTGATTCTCGCAGTTCTAAATCAGATTTATCAGAAACAATTGCAATTGCGTTCTCTTTGCGTATCTTCTGCTGTTTCTTATTTAGATATGAATAAGGAATAAGTAACTTATTCCTTATTCGACTTGAACATTTTTTCAAAACAATTTTATTTAGATGCTTTATGCAATGATTTTGATAATTGATTTTTGCAATTCTAATGCAGAGTTATAAAAAATGTTAGTGCAGTTGCTGTATCTTCTGTTCCTTTTGCAGTGTTTTCAGTGTGGTTCTATGCTGCTGATCAACCATAAATATTTGTTTTTTTTATAAATACTTATTCTGCTGTTTCTTATTTAGATATGAATAAGGCATAAGGAACTGGTTCCTTATTCCTTATTCGACTTGAACATTTTTTTTAAATATTTTTATTTTGATGCCTTGTGAAATGATTTTGATGTTTGATTCTTGCAGTTCTAATGCAGATTTATCAGAAATAATTGCAATTGCGATCTCTCTTTGCGTATCTTCTTCCTTCCTTATTCGGAGTTGAATAAGGAACAAGGAACTGGTTCCTTATTTCTTATTCGACTTGAACTTTTTTTCAAAATATTTTTATTTAGATGCTTTATGAAATGATTTTTATGTTTGATTCTTGCAGTTCTAATGCAGATTTATCAGAAATAATTGCAATTGCGTTCTCTCTTTGCGTATCTTCTTCTGTGTCTTATTCGGAGTTGAATAAGGAATAAGGAATAAGTAACTTATTCCTTATTCGACTTGAACATTTTTCAAAATACTTTTATTTAGATGGTTAATGCAATGATTTTGAAGATTGATTTTTGCAATTCTAATGCAGAGTTTTAAAAAAATGTTAGTGCAGTTGCTGTATCTTCTGTTCCTTTTTCAGTGTTTTCAGTGTGGTTCTATGTTGCTGATCAACCATAAATATTTATTTTTTTTATAAATACTTATTCTGCTGTTTCTTATTTAGATATGAATAAGGAACTGGTTCCCTATTCCTTATTCGAAAAAGGAATAAGGAATAAGGAACTAACTTTATATACATAATAAAATAAAGCATACAGATCGATGTTGTTGTCTTATTGAGGCTGCTGACCAGCCAGGCGTGTTTATTGTTACGTCCTGTTGTTGCAATTCCATACGACATTTGCGTCACGCTGTAACAAAATGACGTTATTAAACATATTGCATCTTATCTCCACCAAATTCCGTCATATTTTTAAATGTTATTATCTCCTACAATCAAATAATGGTTTACCACACCACAGACATGCGCAGTTTCTTCACTCAAAAATTCTTGCTTCTTCTTAAACATTTTTTTCCACTGGTTAAAGATGAACTCAGACACAAAAACAACTGAGAGAGTAACCTCAATGGAAAGTACAATTGTACTGTTTTGACTTCAGCGACAAAATGCCACCTTTTGCATGTCTAAAATGTAAGGAATCATTTATCAGAATTTGACTTTTGACGTGTATTGAAAAATATACAGTGAAATGAAAACAAAATTCGCAGAATTATAAAATACATAAAAAACTTTTTTTTGTTTCAAGATCGGTTTAATTTGACATTACTCAGCTGATATAAAAACATGACAATATATTAGATAAATTAAAATAAAAAGAAATATTAACCTTATGATGACATATACATTCCGTGAAGCGTGACTGTCTTGAGGTTTTTTTCAAAGGAATACAAACTTTTCAATGCAATTTAGAATGTTATGAAAAATATTACATAGTAACGTTTCACAGAACTCTTGCTTGAATGTGCAAACACTTTTTTTCTATAATGAAAATTGACATTTGTTCCTTGCCACATATACATTTAGTTATATTAGATTACCTCCAAAAATCTAGACGGGACAAATTTGCTTAACTTTGGTTTTATTGACGTTTAACATGTCAGTCAATTAGGGAAGCACTGGGATCAAATACGAAATACACAGTATCTATGATTAATTGTCGTCTGCAGCAGTGAATACATCGGCAAAAGTGCCAACAATATTTGATAAAACTCTATAAAGTGTTATAGAGGTATTCAGAAATAGATACATAATTCAGTTTAATGTATAATCAAATAACAATTCTTCTCATTTGAATGGTCCAGTATGAGTTGATCCAAGTATTACAGATATTTTTTCACCACTCTGCTGCAATGCACAAGTGTCATTTCCCGTGTTCCCGTTTGTAGTTTGTAATTAGTAACAACAGCTGCTTCGTTTTATTTATTTATTATCATTGATTTTAATCTGATCAGTATTTTGTACAAGTCCTGTTTTGATGTAATCTTGATGAAGATCTTTTGAAATTCCTAGAGAGTCTGCTTAGTGATTTGTTCTGAACACAGTGCCTTGGTTAAACGTCGCGGATAGTTAATTTAAAACAAGTCCATAAACATGTGCATGTCTTAAATGAAATACTTTATAACAGTCATAATTGTACAGGCTGGGAAATAATAGGATTAAAAGAAAACCATTAAACAATGATTAATTTCAAAATGACATCCTTTCGAAGTAGGCATCATTTTAATATCTGGTCTACCAGAAACTACTTACCTACTTGATTTCATGCCACATTTGAATATTAGAATAATTCAAACATAATGTGATGCGATATTAACTGCCGTAACGCATAAAAGGGCAATTAACGTTAATGGATTCGGAAGAAGCGGCTAATACTTAAAGGCTAAAAAAATGAACTAATGCCAAAATGAAAGATATAGGGGCTTTCTTGAAACATTATAATAATCGGTTTTAGTCCATTAACTCCATTATCAGATATCGTAAATCCGACTGATAGAACTTGACATGCGAAAGTTTGGACAATTGAGTTAATTATTGTGTAGAAAAACCTAAAATAACATTATATGGATCTCAAACTTGCAGGATATTACGACTGATTTAATAAATTCAAAATGACTTTTTAAACTACAGGTTTATTTTAAAGTTCTTTAGTCATGGCATTCTTAAATTCAACTAAAACCTAATCCATATGTATAGACTGCAAATTTACAGATATTACAGTAACTTTGACAGATATCTGAGTCAGGTCAAACATCCTTTAAACAGTTTATAGGAATCAATAATCAATAATCGATGTTTTAATGATACACTTTATGGACATAATAATATTTAACATATTTTAACACATCGTTAAAACTACGCTCTATACTAAGCATTCCGACAATTGCTTTTGATTTTTATTCCAACATTATGCTATTAAGTTTAGCTTTTAATTTGCCTTTTTTGACTTCTTGATATATTTTTAACATAGCATTTTATTTACCCGTCGTATACAAAAACAAAAACAAAAAAACAAGACGGAGTTTCTATTGCCAGAACTACAAATTGTTTTGGACTCGAATATGAGCGTAGATTATTTCAAATTCCTTCTGAAATGACTGTTAACCCACTAAAGTTGTAATTTTGGACGACTGATTTCATTTTGAGACAGACAGGCAGACAGACCGGATATATACTTTTAAAGAGTCGTTTTGCAATATTAAATATTTCAATTAATCTATAAAATGGATTTAGTACCTATTCTTCTTATGATTAAGAATATCATGCTGAAAGTGTTGCTTTGCTATAATTGTATTATACTTAAAAATTATTAAAATTCATGATAGCATTTGAATGTAAGTCAAGGTTTTGCCATTCTTAGATTGCGCGTGAATGCATGCATTTTAAGTCGATAGTTCAGTATTTTCTTATTTTTGTACACTCTTGTTGAAGAAATATTATGTTAATTAACTGAAATTTTCTAGTCTAAAGTAAATTGCATAGAAAATGAATTTCAAATGCCAAATAAATTTGTTCACACTAACTACATCTTTTTGTTGTCCTTGGTACGGTCATTTAACATGTTCCAAAATGTTACAAAAACTGTTGGAAAAAAAGTGGAAAACGAGCAACCGTATTATGTAAATTTGTCGGAATAAGTAAATTGTAACCAAATTTGAATATGCCGTCTGAGGTCAGAAATTTGAGTCATTTGGTTGTTTGATTATCTTTTATTTATGCATACGTATTGCGTAAGTTCAGACAGTTCACAAAAGAATTTATTTCTCTTCATCCTTGGAAAAAAACATTAGTGAGGTTTATTGCTTTTTCGTTTGACAAATCTATTGTGTTGTTGTTGCTTCGTGTAATGCCTACATTTTGGTATTTTATTTTATATTCTTTGTTCAAGAAACGTTTAGAAGAATGTGATAATTTATTTCTTGGTTTTGAAACCAAACGATAACATATTGTTCACTGATTGACACGTCTAAATTGCAATATGTCAAAGAAATCTATTTATGGCGTCTGATAATTTAAAAACAGCCAAAAGTTTTACAAGATCAGGAAAGGAAGCAAGGAAATAAAAAAAACGCCAATGGGAAAAATGAAGAAATACAGAATTGCAATGAAAGAATCCCTGTAAATAAGCTAGAACTAAATCATGTCCTGCCAGACTTTATTTGATTGATCAGTTTTGTACTACTGGGAAATACAAACAAAACTTGATGCGAAACTATCCTGCCGCCTAAAAAGTGGTGAAATTTGAAGCGTTTTATATTCATCAGCTGAAAATCAAATCTATTGTACATGATCTTTTTGAAACATAATAACAAATGCAGCAAGTTTTAACAGAGAGGTGATCACAAAAAAATTTATCATATTTTACTTTATAAGATATACGATGTTATATTTTCATGAGAGCAGATAAGTGATTCGAAGCAACATTATTCGGGTACAATTTGTGTCAATTTGAAACACTAGCGGATCCAGAGGTGTTATTGTAGGTCTATTTTGAATATGTCTTTAAATAATGTATACTTTATTGTTCAAGATTTAATTGAATAATCAGAGGCCCATGTGATATTGCCAAATCAGTATACTCTAGCATAGACACAATCGTTGAAATGAGGTAGAAAACGGACACAAATTAGCCGAACATTTTGCGCCCCCCCCCCCCCCCCAACCTGAAATCCTGGATCCGCCCCTGTGAAATATTACATTTAATATCGATAAGATACAGACTTTGCAATCTTGGAGATTTCATTTTATTTAAGCAAATGAATTTCGTGAATTTTGACAAAGAAGAGTATAAGGCAAATATTAATAGTTATCAGTACATACTAGAATCAGAGGTTTTTTCCTTTGCAAACTGAAGGTACCAACAGGGCAGATGATCAAAAACTTGGTAAGAATGTGAAGCATGAAATTTGAATGTTGATTTATGTGCTGTTATTTTTCCAGTACAGACCATTCTTGATAAGTCGGTCTGCCTACAGAACTGTCAACATATAATATCAAGGATTTAATTAACGGTATTGAAGTATGTGCAGCAGTATTATGAAGCGCCATTGAGAGTTGTTAGCCTACTAAATTTCCTATCTTCATGTATTCTGAGAATCGTTTGCTTCTTTCTGATATCCTGTGACTAAGACATCGTCGTGAATAAGTTTTTAATAGAACAGAATAAGCTTTACCAGAAAAAAAAACGTTATTGAAGAAATTTAAAAAAGTCAAATGTCTTATTGGATTCTGGTTAAATTAATAAATCGAACATTTGCAAAAGAAGATATTACTTCTACAACGGACATTAGATTTTCTAGGGAAAATAATCATGGAGTTTTTCAACAATCTGAACGTTATGCTACACATGAATTCTATGTTCAACAGGAACACGGCACAAACTCAATAGTAAAAAAGGGCATTTTGAAGAATCTTAAATTTAGGTCCAATGGTTATGCCCCTATTTATTCAGTATGCTGCAAATAAGATTTGCTTTTATCTGTTCTCCTGTTACTCTGTCTGTCTGTACATTCTGTCAAAGGCTCGAGGTGGAGACACCTGTGTTCTGTGGATTCCAGATTTATTCCAGACGGAAGCCTTCATCAAACTATTCAGTTCATATGCATTTTAAAATAGCTGTATGTGTGCTGAGGAAAGAAAAGACGGGTTTATCAGTTTTAAACTTACAGACCAACTAGGGAATTATTTAAGTTATTGTTCAACAAAATGTCATATTGAATTAATTATATAATTATAATGTTTTAGTGTTTTATTAACATATTATTCTATAGATCCCGTTTGATGTTGCTGTTGATTTTCCTTCTTTTTCATTTAATTTCATACTGATTCATGACCAAATCAAAGCGTAAACTCTTTACCGAATCTGTCTGTAAATTTTGTTTTGGGAAGTTTTGCCTAAGTGGAATTTTCATTTAATATTTTTGAAACAGGTTATTAAAGAAAAGCATTCATATTTTACCGTTAAAATGTTGAATATAATTTACTCTTTGCTTCCTCACAGAGATTTTAGTTACGACATGATTAATATTATTTGTACTTTTCATAACAAATTCATATTAGAAAAAGACTGTGTGTATTTCCATTGATGTTGATGTTGAAGACTGCTCGGGCGCTTGTCTTCGAGGTCTGCGTTGCAGATTTCTTTCGCCTGTTAAAAATTACTTTTACAGAGGCGGTGTTTACTTTAAAAAAAATCGTAAAATGATGACATAATAGAAATGACATGATTTGTCTAACTGAAACAAGATAATTAACAGGATTATACAGGAAATAACTGCTAGACGTTTTAATCAAGAAATTATAATCATTATGTAGCCAAATAGCTGCTGTCATTTTTCACAGAACTCAATTTCGTCTTGCCAGATTCTATTTGTTTACTCGCTTTCATACTATTGGGAAATGTAAATAAAGTTTGATACCAAATTAACCGCCTTGTCGCATAAAAAGGTGATAAATGTTCGAGAAATCGAAGCGGCTAACTCCTATTGGTTAAGAAGCAAATTAAACGAACATGTGGGTTTTAGTAACATGGCTACAAATGTGAAGGAATGAATTGTTTATACGCCTGATTTTAGATAAAAACGTGAACAGAATGCAAGGCAAGGTCTTATATTATCGGGACCAGAAATCAGAGCTTATCTGTGTTTATCAGACCAGTTCGACAAGACGGGAACTAAGAATTTTACTGTTTCTTCTCAACCGACGTTTCTCTAACCGTATCAACAAGTTAAGCATATAGGGTTTTTTTGTTGTTGTTATTTATTTAAATTTTTTTTAATTTTCCAGAAGATTTAAAGGTGAATTACAAGAAGTAAGATATCAAAGTTAAGATGTTTGTTACAGTAATTTCTTTTTATCGGGTTTGTATTTTAACGGTGGACGTTAGCTTTTTTATATGCCCTTACGGGCATATTATGTTATGTCCTGGGCGTCCGTCCGTCCGTCCGTTAGCAATTTGGTTTCGGGAGGATAGCTTGAAAACTGGTCGGCCTACAATCTTTTAACTTCATATGATGATTGCCCACATTAATTACATGACCCCTATTGATTTCAGGGTCAGTAGCTTAAAGCTCAAAGTCACAGTGACCTTAACATTGATAACTATTTCCGCCATATAACTTGACAATCATTTGTTATAAAGACTTCAAACTTTATATCATTATTGCACACATTGATTAAATGGCCCCTATACATTTTGGAATCAGTATGTCAAAGGTCAAGTTCACAGTGACCTAAATCTTTAGAATCATTTACACCTGTAACTCGAAAACCATTTTTCATAGAGACTTCAAAATGGTTGCACGCATTGATTTTGGGGTCAGTAGGTCAAAGGTCAGGATCTCAATGACCTAGGCACTGAAAACTATATCCGCTGTAAAACTTTATAACTATTTGTCATACGAACTTAAAAATTCATATGATGATTGATTACATTGAGAAAATGACACCCAAACATCATAGGATAGGAGTAGGTCAGATGTCAAGGTCACAATGACCTAAACACTGAAAAGCATTTCTGCTGTTTAACTTGGCATCTACTTCACATACTGATTTCAAACTTCTTTGAGTGATTGCCATCATTGATTACATTATCTCTATACTGTTCGGGGTAAATACATGAAATGTCACTTGACAATTCGCTAAACAATCAATATTTCTGCACTATAACTTGATAACCATGCATCACAGCATGAACATCATAACTTCTGAAAGACTGACTTTTATAAAAATTATAAAACCTAAAGTTCAGATTTGTTAAAGATCTATAAAACTCTGAAATTAAGATTATAAAAATGTTAGAAATCAAAATATTATTAATCAAAAAATAAAATCAAAGTTTAATGCAAATCATTTAATTCCAAAGCCTAAGGATTCCTTCCATATATCACAAATGCATCATAATTAGAAAAAACACCCTTCGGGCATATAATGCTCCGCCCAGCGGTGCTCTTGTTATTTATTTGCGACAGTGATTCAAATTACTATAAGAATATCATCTGAAAAAAGTTAACATCGGGGCAAAATATTTTTCTGAAATACAGCATTAAATTTCAGAAACCAAAATAAAATAATATATTACTCTGAAAATTATAACGCGGGCGTTAATATGTGGCAAGAAGATTTTTTAAGGGGGGGGGGGGGGGGTGCAGGCGGGGGTCTTGTTCCTTATTAGTTCCTCTTTATATTTTCGTTGATGATTATTTTACAATAATCCCAAATTAACAAGTACAAACTTCGCGAAATGTATGACGTCTTTTCATTTACTTTGAAACATTCTAATATCATTTCTTTTCAGATTTACGTGACGTGCAACTTCGCTTATCTAATGAACTTGTCCGTCAAAAACATTCACGTTTTGTACTGTAAAACTTTAAGAAAACTTTTCTGAGAAACAAAGTCGAACAGTCTATTTATTTTAAGAATGACATTTACATTAACTATTTGAGTATCGGTGATATTCTGTTCAATTATGAAAGGCATCGTAAACTTCCGTCCTTGCAAAATTCTGATTGAACGTAATGTCTGACCAGGCTAATTATTCAGTCTTTATTTTCTCTTAGAGATTTTCTATATTCTCGAAAACTGGTACAAGACAAATTTTATTCAATTTATCCATCTCTATCCCAAATGAAACAGCCATGCTGTCACAATTATATTATTTTGTAAAGATGAAAATAAATGATTATATTTGACTTTATGATATATATCAAAACCAATTTATTGCTTTTGAGGTATTTAGATTAAGAATATTTGTTCACTGTTCATTTTAAAGGCTTTATTCAAAGGCTTGGTAAAGTATGAACATGTTTCTACTATAATATCAGAACAAGAAACAATAAATAGTAAACATAGTAAATATTAGATAAAGTAAACGGTAGAAAAAATAGTAAATAGTAGTAAATAGTAGAAAAATAAAAAATACCAATGGACACTTGTAAATTGTAACAACATTTGCATGAAATTTCTATGGGCAGGACCGTTGTCGCTTTGTCGATTTGATTAGCGTTTTTCTAGGCACTCTGAAACACATTATGTACAAGTTTGCAATGTTCATTCGAATAAATATTGATTGAAAGTTACTGTTGATATCATTTCGTATAAATATACATGACTGTATCAGATTCCTGTAATATTTTATAATATAACAACATGGATAGATTTTTTTTTTATTTTAATACCGGAACCTTGTTTGATTTACGATTTTAAAAGGTATTTTCGTGATTTTAACTCCATACTTTCTGTGTTCTCTTTTAAGTTTCCCCTCTTTGTTCAACCGTAAAAATATTGTTTTCGATTTTAGAAAAAAATGAAGTAATAATTGTCAGAATTTTGTCTTACTTTTGTTTTTTTGTTGTTGTTGTTTTTTTTTTCATTTTTGCTGTTTTGTAATTCTTCTATTCATACAAAATTTGTGTTTTTATTTAGTGATGGGAGCGAATGTTCAATCGTTGTTTGAAAATCTTCTGTTTTGTCTGTAGACTTATGTGATTAAAAATTAATTCGCTGTATCACTTTTAAATCGTCATTTTAAATTAATTCCAAGGTGACAATGAATTTCTATCAAGCAGGTATTACAGATAAAAAATGGACCACAATATTCCTGTTATTATATTGTCAAAAACTTTTATTCAGTTATGTTCTTTTTCATAGGACTATTGTTTTGGTTATTGACAACTCATAGATATCAGTATCATACAGAACTTTCATGGGAAACTATATTACTTGGATATTTTTTTGCGATGATAATGAAATTCGACAGGTTATCTTACTCCAGAGGTTATAAAGTTATATTTGATTGCTTCCTACAACCTAGACAGAACAAACTTGTTTCATTCAGGAGTTACTGGCGTTAACATGACAGCCAATGAAAGAAGCAGCTAGATATGATTAGAACTGCACGCAATATTTAATTATGTCTCATCCAACAAGAATAAATTAACAAAGTATGTTAAATAATTTCAATTTTAGGTAATCTTATCACCAGTTTATAATAGAAAGAATACAATGTAAACAGATGTATTTTTGTTATTGTGAAAAAAAATGTAGAAAATGAATTTGTCCGTTGCATGCATTCTTTTCTTTTCTTTTCATTTTCTTATATTCTTTTGCCAGTAAAACGTGACTGTAAAACACATTATTGTTCATTTCTATACTTTTAAATCTAATTCTGCGGTTTGTTTTACATGTATATAATTAGTTTATATAATGTTTAGTAACTTTGTTACATTTAAACATTGTCACTTATGTCCTGAAAATTTAATATCAAAGCATTTTTAAGGGATCGTTATATTTTATTAAAATAATTTGCTCTTTGATTTGTTTTGCCAAAGGCTGAAATCTGAGTCGACCTTCATGTTAGCAATGAAAGACAAATAAAGGGAAATATATTTCAGTCAAGATATTTATATCTAAATATTTTTTCGAATATTAAAATTTCATTTTATTATATCAGTTGTCAGAGACTGAGATAATTTCTCAATCTGAAAACACCTTTCTCTTGAACTCATACGTACAGAAGATGCTTGTTTTGGTCTAAACGTCCCCAGTTACATATTATAAATCAGTATTCATTAAGGATTCGAAATATTAGAGGTAAAAGATTAGCTTGCAGATAAAAAATATTTTCAGTTGCAACTAAGCATTTGATTATCTTGGACTCTTTCTTTTGTCACATCGTTTTGAAAATCAACGAAATCTTTCAGACAGAAATAGGTATTTCGATTATACTAGTACCAATTCTATTTGTAAAACTTTAAACTCAGCAGGGTGCATAAATGAGTCAAGAACCCACTGACTTAATCATATTAAGATTTTCAGGTTATTATTGATATATTTATAGAAATAGTTTCTATATTTATTCTCTATGAAAACAAATCTGTGAGAGTTTCTTTCAGTTCAACATTTCATCACTCAAGTTTTAAAAACACCTAGTTTCTTCTTTCGAAATACAAATTAAGCTGTTAACCTTTTTATAACGTGGCCATTAAATACAGTAACATACTGTCCCCTAAAACCCAAGTGAACCTTTTGCAACCCAGTTAAGACAAGACAAACAGCTTTCAACATTGTATTATCTCATTGATCTAAGACAAACAAACAATCTACAAACTTAAAGAGTATTTAAACATGTGAATCAATAATTGAAGTATCATTAGTACATTGTTCAGACATTGTTAGCATGATGAATTCTCCTACTTGCAGAATTCTGACAATCACTAATTGGACTTAATTCCCTGACTGGGTTATCAATTTCACCTTTTAATTTCACTGAGAGCATTTCCGTCTTTTTCGCCAAACAAAACGAGCTTTGCCAGTGCAATCAAGTTATTGCGTGAAAGGGAAAAAGAGGAAAAATGGACTAAAGTTCTGTTTTTTATTCAGACATGAACATGAAGCTTAAAATGTGTTTTGAGATAAAACATAAATGCGTTTGATTCTGGTACAGTCCAGTGTATGGAAATAGGAAATATTCACTAATATGCCTGTATCGAAAATTGCATTGAATATAGAAAGTGAGGTTTAAAATATCAAACAAGAAGGCATTGTAAAGCTGAAATATATACGGAATATAAGCTATATACTCCTTGCAGAGAATATTTTGGTCTAAAAAAACTTCATTACGACTGAAAAAATCAAATATGCTAGCAGATTAGGGTGTCTTTCCTATTTTTACTTAATCTTAAGCTTAATAAAACTCTGCCATAATAAATAGTGTTAAAAATTATAATTTTGTTCATATTTTGTACCTTGCTGTTTTTTAAATGCGATTGAATAAAGCAAACATCAAAAGAGAAAACAGGAAGATCTCTAGTTTATTAATTTGAACAGTTAAGTCCACAATAGTCGTAACAGAAACATTGAAATAATATGTCTTGGAACAGAATATTAGTCACCTTGGAGTATTGATTTGGCATAAAAAGATTTGTGACAGAATGTAAAAATGTAAAAGCCATTTTAGTGTATTGATTTATTTAAGACGTGATGAGATAGGAGGCATTTCATATTGGTGTATTAATTTGGCATAATAAGACTTGTGACAGAATGTAAGCCATTTTAGTGTATTGATTTACTTTAGACGTCTTGAGATAGGATACAAGTCATCTTGGTGTACTGATTTACGTAATAATACTAGAGACCGAATGTAAGCCATTTTAGTATATTGATTTACTTAAGACGTCATGAGATAGGATACAAGTCATCTTGGTGTATTGATTTACGTAATAAGACTAGAGACCGAATGTAAGCCATTTAAGTGTATTGATTTACTTAAGACGTCTTGAGATAGGATACAAGTCATATTGGTGTATTGATTTACGTAATAAGACTAGAGACAGAATGTAAGCCATTTTAGTGTATTGATTTACTTAAGACGTCATGGGATGGAATATAAGCCAACTTGGTGTTTCAGTTTTCATGATAAATGTGGAGATGAAAGCCATCATAATGTATTGATTTACATGATAAGTATGTGGTCAAAATGTGTATTAATTCAATAATAAGTCTAGCCATCTTTGTGTTTCAGTTCCATAGTAAATCTGGAGACAGTCTTTAGCAACAAATTAAATAAAACTATAAATTGAGCATCGATTATTAAAAGCTAGCATTATCTTTCTTGCTTTAAAAAAAGCAATTATTAGTGATGCAACATCAACTTTTCCTTAAGATGTTTTATTAAAGAATATTACTACAATTAACATTTCAAATTTATTCAACAAGCATAATATATATAATACAAATTTCAACATAGAGATATATTTTTTTACAAATATGCAACAGCATAATCAAAACAAGTGAGCACTAAACTACAGTAGATATATGATACTTCAAGTCTGTGTTTTATCGATAAATAATTTATTGATTACCATCAATCATTAACATACGGACATTTGTCATCGCATTTGAAATAATTACGTGCTTCATAACGATTAAATCAAAATAAAAGAGCTACATATGCTACAAATAAAATAAAACTTACAAAACAAATCACTGGTGTTGCTTGCAACAAATTAGTCCCTTAAATTAAACACTAAAATTTGAGAATTACATTCATGAATTTAGTCGCATTTACTTTTTCAGATACCGTGGCATACCCCTATAAAGCTATATTTCTAGTGTTATGAGGTTTATATGACCTGACATTCGACTGAGTCCGGAGGACAAGATAAGTTGCAATACACGAAAACAAAAACCTGTATAGTTCACTACACAGGGATCAGGTGGTGGTCTGAGTACCAAACTCTGGTATGTTTGTCACATTGCAAACTCCAGCCGGGTAGTATGTGAATACAATATCAAGGGTTGAACCAAGTTCCTGGATAGTCTGGTGAAATAATCGCACGATCACTACCAGCAGCCTTATGTTCAGGTTCCTCATACTGCGGAGTTTAAAGTCACCAAGGATGGCATAGTAGCCCACAGAGTCATTGGCATAACACATTGCGGTGAAAATTATCTTACCTAAAATTTGAAATTGTGTCGTTCAAGCTATTTTCATATGGCGATGAGTGTTCCATTGTAATGGTTAACGTTACGATAGTAACCAGAGGGAAAAAACAAAGTGAAATGCACTATCTCCATACTACCACCATCTATTGATATACTAATTTTCATCAACTTAACTTTAATAGTTTTATGTTTTCGTGGGATCAAGATTTGCGGACAGCCAGACAGACGGAAACAAGCCTATAGCCCCCTCTAGTTGAAACATCGGTAGGGATTAATAATTAAGAAACTTAGCAACCGTTCTTGCAACAACAATTTAGTTGCCTGTCTAACTGAATGACATTAAGAAGCAGTTTAATTATATCAACAAAAAATGAGAACAAAATATTTTGCTGTTTGTTTTGTTTGAATATATAATCTTACAACGATTGGGAAACACGTTCTTGCAACTGATATTTATCCTGCTCGATGGCTGCTTCCTTGACTGTCTGTACAAAATCTCTAAATTTGTATTGAAAAGCTAGATATGACCGGATACATCACATATATAAAGATTAAAGGTTCTTTTAATGGTATTATGAAAATGTCCTGAAAAGATTATATTTCTAGTTCGAATATATCTAAGACTTTGTGAACAAACAGGTAAAAACTGAAGAATTAATGTTTCATGTTCTCGTTAGGACGCAATTCCTCAGAGACCATTAAACAATAAGTAGATAAGGGGCGACCACTTTCAGGTACATGTAGGAATAATATATGGTCAAGCAATTAATTTATCACGTAATATTTACTCAAGTATATTCAAGAATATTCAACAGTTATTCGGCGTAGTTGTATTAAAATCGATTTTAACCTACATTTGAACGAATGAGGTTGTTAGATACAAAATTTGCAGCTGAAGAAGGAAGTTTGCCATTGGTTAAAAGCGTTTTATGAACTTTGAGAGCAGAATTTGTAAATGTTAGTTTAATTGCCTTTCTCGATTCTCGATTGCTATGTGAATTCAATATTTGCCAATGTCCGAAAACTATACAATTTTGTACTGTATCTACGCCTATCATCTTTTTAAAGATGTTTCTTGTGTCGCCCTGATTTTATCTTTTAGTGCAGTTGAAGTCATGTCTGGACATCGCTTCAGTTGGGTCATACAGAGACGGTGCATTCAGGAAAATCCCCATGGTTCCGCATACACACGCTGTCGTGAAAATAAACAGGAAAAGTCTGTCCATCACCATGGCAACGTAATTCCAATCACGTTCTTCCTGCAATAAGATGTCATATCTTTCAATTTGAAATATTTGAACAGATTGAATGTCTTTGCAAAAAAAATATTCAACAACTCACTGAATTAAATGTAATCGGTTTATCACTTTTTTTCTTATACTGTATCTTTTATTCAAACACAAAATATAATTACATAAAACAATCTATATTGTGTGTGTTTTTTAATTGACTGGAGCAAACAACCAGATTTTTCATTAACCTTGTTTAAAAACTTTAGAACGAAAAAAAAACTTTAAAAATTTTGCACAGTTAATTTTTTAGAACTATTTGGTATGGCAATTATTCACGCCAGTTACTTTCATAATTTGCAAAGGAAATGTGTGATATATCAAATAATGCAGCGGCGAATAAGATAAATTAAAGTATGCATTGCAGAAGGAAGTGAATTTAGAAACCTGAAATCTTTCATTAATTTTTTTATAGTTTCTATCAGGAATTCGAGAAGCTAATACAATATTTACCATGCCTTCAAAGTGAAGATAGGAGAAAAAGATTCAAAACTCAAAGCCCATGACTGCAGAAAACATCGTTCTTACTTACTGATTTTTCATCGTCTTCTTTTTTAAGATGTTCTGCGATATATTTCACACCTTTTAGTGAATCTCTGATCTCCAAGGGATATTTTGACAAGTCCTCTGTTCCTGATGGTGACCGCTTTCGAAGATTTTCGTACTTTGGGACAGTTGATTTGTCCCATAAATGCACACGTTCTGGAGCGTCAATATCGGTCTCGCCAATCTCTTCGCCATTAATCTTTGTTTTTGCTTTCATAACAGGTCGTTTCATGCACAGTATTTTCGGGAGAATTTCTGTGAACACGCGCTTTACCCATGGTGACATTTCATGAGTGGCTGGTGATCGAAAATGAACACTCAGAGTATAAACTGTCAGAAATATAGACATAGTGACCACTATCATCGTGAAAAGTAAGTATTTCCCTATCAAAGGTATAACAATTGAAGTGGGTGGGTTTATGTCGGACAGAAGCAAAAAGAACACTGTCAATGCTAGTAAAATCGAGATAGACAATGTAATCTTCTCTCCTGAATCACTTGGTAAATAAAACACGAGGACTGTTAGGCATGATATTGCAATGCAAGGCATTATCAAATTAATTGTATAGAAAAGCGTTCTCCTTCGAATAGTAATATTAAATGTGATGTCTGGATAAGGTTCGGGACAACACGGGTAAAACTTCTCTTTTCTTCTTGCCGTAACATTAATAATGTCCCACTCAACATTTTGGTAATAGTCACACAGATCGACGCCTTTAGGAATTACCATTTGGTTGCCTTGCATCACTCCTTGCTTTTCCCAAACGTGTTGTAGGTCAACCTAGAAACGAAGATTACAACATTATATTAACGAAACTATAACTGTCACCATAATTAACGAAAATATAATCTGTTTCGATCAGACTAGGATGCATTTGTTTTAATTTAGGCTGTCATAAAAAAGATTTACAAAATACTACCCTTTCAAAATGGCGTATGAATGTTACACATTAAATCAGATACCGGAAAGGTTATGTATTCTAATTCATTACAATGTTTTGACAAATCTTCTTATCATTCGAAGAAAATCTATTGTACATAATATAAAGAAAGTGTAATATCGTTAAAGCATTAATACTGAAATGATTA
Organism: Cyclina sinensis; assembly: GCA_012932295.1. NCBI lineage: Eukaryota > Metazoa > Mollusca > Bivalvia > Venerida > Veneridae > Cyclina > Cyclina sinensis. Next base: position 40,679,082 of record JAAONU010000017.1, read on the forward strand.
AATGCAGTTTAATATTTGCTGGTTTAGTTATTTTGAAATTTGCATTGCATGAAAATTATGTTCGATATTTTTTCAATTTTCGGTTAGTTTATCATAATTACTTTGATTTATATTTTTACGTAAACACATCTATTATTATATTGTCAATCTATAAAGTCAGAACTATCGTGAAAAAGTTTCGTCGTTTCTGCAGATGATTACTGTATTGTATGACCACTACCTGCAACCGAATTGAATATCATTCACTCTTTAGAGAAAATTTACTTAGTTATCTTATAATCAAATTTTAAATAAAGGTAACATCATTGCATTTACAACTATTCTCTGGTAAGATAAATATGACAAAGAACTTGACTCTTAATACTACTGCTTTGACAGATCACAATTTTTCAAAGTATTTTTGATAAATCATTTCTAAATGTCTAAATAGTTAAACCATTCAACAGAGATTTTTACCCTTGTCATATCCTCAACTAACAAAAATACCGTATCTTCGAACAAACGGACTAAAAAGACAATTGTACCTCATGACCATCGTATGTCCAAACCCCAAATTTCATGAAGCATTCCTGCTGGTCAAAAGGAAAGAACTCTACGTTGATAGGGCAGTAGGTTTTGTAGATGGCCGGTGGTTCCCATACTATGAGGCCAGTGTAGTAAACAGTGGCTTTCGTTAGCAAAGTAACCACAAAATCTCCATCAGCACTGCAAAAGAATAAATATGTTCTAATTTTATACGGTGACAGATAGTTATACTGCATAAGAGATGACAGATTTAAAGGCACATTTAAGCGCATGTCTTATACTCCCGCACCCGTTATATTTTTACAAGAACAAAGTATGACCAATTGCTAACCACTGGAATAGAATTTGATAATGAACAGAAATATGAATAAAATATGTTTTACTTTTCTAATTTATGGACAAACGTTTTAAAAACATTTGCGTAACAAGTTTCTTTGATCTCTGTCTGAACGATATGACTGCTTTACTTGCATACAATTCAACGTTTGTACATTTGTATCCATTTGCAGTTTACTAAGGCATTTTTGTTGCGTACTCGTATGGTTAAAACTTTAAAATATAACGCTATGAATATAGAATTATAGGCTGGCCATTTGAATAGGTGATCCACTCTGATAAATATCCTATATATGAATTCTTTCATAGAGGAAAACACTTTTTTTGTAGAAGAACAAAACTGCCGTTTACATTTTACTGAATAAAATGACAAACTGGTAAGATGGCAAAGTAGTAACAAAAGTGTATAATAATGTCAATAAAAATATTATCCCGTGAGAAACTACTACAATCTTTTAGCGTTGAAATATGTGTAATCTAAATAATAAATAAATTCATAAATTGTAGGATGGTTGGCTTACTTGTTATACAATAAAATATCTGGTCTCCAAAGTTCATCAGATGGAACGTGAGTCATTTCTATACCTCCAAACTCGTGTGGATCCCATTTCAGTCTCTGGTCAACCCATTCCTGTAATATATAGGTAAAGTCAAAATTGCAATATCTCAGAAGTCATTCATTATTTAGGTAACAATGGTATAATCTGGTACATTTTAGCTACTTGCTACTTTTTAGTAAACGTTATTCCGTGCACGACAAAATACACAGATCTAACAAGAAGACATATATCAAACTTACTGTATCTAACTAGCAATTCATTGAAAAGAAGGAGCATTTTTACTATAGAACTGAACAAACGAACTTTTATACGGAGCTAGCTAGAAGTAAGTCTGTAATGGCGATAAATATTAGTGTATAAAAAGAAAAAATAAACAATAAGCGCATACACGTTTTTTGCTTATATGACTTAATGCAGGTCTTTTCTTTTAGTAGTTACTGTCTATGTATTCAGTGTTTAAACAGAAAATACATATATGTACTCATGTAAATTGGTGACACTTAATACTTACATGCCTAAGCCAGAGGTTGGATGTAAGTATCTGGTTCTTCTCTGACTGCAAATAAAATAATTATGAAATCTATATTACCCATCAAATATGTTTAAAATAGTTCTATTTTCTAGGACTATCGATCTGTTTTTTCAAAAACATAGATATATATTTGCATCAAGTTTAAAATAGCATTTGATGAGCATATTCTAAGAGCTGAATATTAGCCCTAACACAATAAAAAAGATATGGTTTTCTGAAATGAATAAGGTTTTATTTTTTGCAGCCTTCTTTTGATATTGATATCAAGCCGTTTCTACTTGTTAAGGATAAGCAAAAACATTATTTTTATGTTTATAAAAAGAAATTTACAAATGATATTACAATGACATCAATTATTATATACATAACAATTTATCATAATGCATTTGTAACACTATGTTATAACATTCTTTATCGATTAACAGAAAGTTCGACTCCCTATTGATTACTGTAGAATGTTACACCAGTGTCCCAAAGGAAAGCAATCTATCATCGAAAGCATTATCTAATGACAATAAATAAATCTTGCAAAAAGGTTTGTTTTAAAAAAAAAACAAATACAAAAAAAACAGAGCTATGGAAATAAGAAAGTTACAAGCGTAAAGAGACTAACAACATCAAGAGAAACCTTAAAAACAATCCTGTACTTCAAAAAAGGAAAAGCAGTCAATTAAGCCAGAATTCAATCTTGTCCTGCCAGACTCTATTTGCCTACTCGATTTCATACTACTGGGAAATGTAAATAAAGTTTGATGCGAAATTAACCGCCGTGCCGCATAAAAAGGCAATAAATGTTCGCGGAACGGAAACGGCTAACACTTATTGGCTAACAAACGAATCGAACGCACATGATGAACATTCCTTGGGGCTATTTGAAACATTATTACCCATTTGTTAGAGGTTTAATAAGAACTCGTTAGTACGGATGATTTCACGTTAGAAGCGTGAGATGAATATTAGACACAGTAGTATGGTTTCGTGTACCAGACAGCACAGTTGATGGGTGTTTACAAGTTAAGTTTGTCAGGGCTGATTACTGCCAATGACTCAAATGTCCGTATGGAAAGTTCAATGTTCGACATCCCTTTAACAACAAATTCTGAGAACCACAAGCCACCATGATCCAGTTACTGAAATCATAGACTTCTGCCACATCTTCAGATACAACATGAAGATAGCCGAGGACTGAGCTCACAAAAATACTGAGAAAAAAATATCCTACAACGACTGAAGATGTAGTTACAGGCAATTTTGTGCTCGGCCTTTTTGTTAGACAAGTTTATACTATAAGTATAACTTGGCGTTACAAATAAGTCCGTCAAAATGAGCTCATACACAACGTTAAGGAGGCAAGTAGTGTCCTTTAGCTTGTTAATACGTTTTTATTTAATTGGTTAGCAAGAACGTCAATTTGTTTTTCGTTTCGAAATAGTCTTTCTTATATTAATGATACAAACAAAACAAGAACAAAATAGCACAACTACTTAAATATAACAGTAATTTTTTGATGTTACTGAAGAAAGACACCGATCGGCTCTGGATCTGATAATATCTCAAAAGAATCTGAACAGAAAACGATTTTTATTTTCAATTTTTAACAATAATGGCGAAGACGTCGCGAACAAACATCGCAGAAGAAGTGGAAAGTTATAGGGGTTGGAGGAAAACTAAGAAAACAATTATCTTCAAATATAAGGAGAATTGTCCAACATGCGTTAACAATAGAAAACGCATATATTGCGGACAAGATAATATCTACAAAAAGGTATTGTTTTAGTACACTTTAAGTACACTTTAAGACACTTGTGAAATTTATAATTGAAATTATAGAATACTCGCAGATATTTGGTGCTATTTCTTCGACTGAACATGATTGAGAACCAACAAGTAATCAGGTATTTAAAATCTTTATCACATAAATCTCAAATGAAATTAAAGATAACAGCCTTTCAGAAGACCACTTGTTGGAGTTATGACACGTTGTAAATTGGGGAACTAAACAAATGTTGGTAGCTTTACAGGAATGCCAAGCCATAATATAATAAACAGTGGAAATGTCCTGACATGGTGGAAAATTGTGACATTAAAATTAGGAAGCAATGTAGCAAAGTATTTTTTTTCATGTACATTAGTATGATATGCAAATATGTTCTGCATATCTATTTACTATTATTTTTAATGATAATAGTTTCACCTTTTTGTTTGCCAGAATTTTAAATTGCTCCATGCAAAATGCATTATAAGCTGGTGAGGCTACTCTGATTATTTTTATCATGCCAAAAAAATGCAAATTGAAAATCCATTGTCCAAAATGTTGAACATGTCCGCCATTAAAAAACAGTTTTTGTTACTAAGACAACTTCTATGACAGGTATTACTAGTGGAACTTTACTTTAATATACACTGATAAGATTTCCGAATTGACACTTACGAAGGCACAATGTGCTTCCGGTCAAAAAAACAGAAATGAGCACAGATTGATGTATTTCATTTATTGTTGTTGTTGTTATTATTATTATTATTATTATTATTATTATTATTCAACGAAATTAAAGAGAATAGTGTTGTTTATATCAGTTATAACTACCTTAACTTCTTTTAAATCTATATTTGATCAGTACTATCATATTATCCGGAACTTTATAAGAAATGGTAGTAATGGTCAATATATGGTAGTAATGGTCAATATATGGTAGTAATGGTCAATATATGGTAGTAATGGTCAATATATGGTAGTAATGGTCAATATATGGTAGTAATTGTCAATATATGAATTTTGTTACATCATTGGTCTTTTTGTTTTCTTTATCAGTGATCACTTGAAATTGACATTGCACTAGCCTAAAGTCAAATGCAAGCATATTTCTTTTTCTTGTCATTCAGTTACATTTCCAAACATTGTTTGGTACAAAAAAAATGCTATTTATCATCAAATAAAGATGGTTTGTACCCACCGTACATTACACGAAGTCTTGTCAAGAAGATATCGTGTATGTGTGGCTTGTGTAATATAATGTTACGTCAAGCATAAAACAAAATCTGATTCTGTACTACAGTTCGTAGTTTACTCACTCACATTAAAAAACTTCAAATCGTCTTCATAGTCATGACTTACGTCTATCTGTGTGATATATCGACACGTTCATGGTTGTGAAGGCATTGCTCTTTAACAAAATTTAACTGCTTTTAAGCTTTTCTTGTTAAGATTATTAAAGGAAAGTTTATCATGCAAACAACTTACATGTTCTTATCATCTGTACTGTATTTTGTACCAGAGAAACACCTGATTGTTGTAAAACATGGTATCAATTGCAACAGAAAAAAATACTAAACGTTTTTTTCACTAACCTGTCTGATAAAAAGAAATAAATCAGCGCCTTTCTTTAACTGAGAAGTAATAAAAAGAATTCTTTAAATCTATGTAGATAAGTCTGCTTGTGAAATTACAATAAAAATTTTCAAAGTAACTCAGATAAGATCCCTAATTGACAAAAACATTCTATGTTCTACATACTTGTTTAAAAAGAAGGATGAAAATGGAAAGTGAAAGTCTGAAAATATCGTTTCTTAAAATCTTTAGAAATGCTGCATATATGCTGTATGTCATCGTGATCGATATAAATAAAATGTGTGATTTTGAAACATATTAGACATCTTAACGCTTACCATGCTAAATATCTAAAATGGACTTGTCGATCTTTCAATATGGACAGATCCATTAATTGTTTATAGGGATGCGTACTGGAAATTTACTGACTGAATGGTGAATAGTGCAGACCATGATCAGACTGCACGGATGTGCAGGCTGATCTTGGTCTGCACTAGTCGCAAAGGCAGAGCCAATTGCCTCAATCAGGGTAAGGGTTACATTCCTTTACAGTACACTTTCTAGTTAATCTAATGTTAAAACTGTAGCTAACTTTTCGCTGTAGGGGTGTATCATGAGTAAGTATCTCCTAGAGAAGGCATTTAAATCAGTATTTCGGCTCGCAACCTTTGGTCATTTATGAATGCTTACAGATTTTTTACAGTCAAAAGAAGACAAAACCCGAAATTTACAATGCAAAATCTAATGGGCTTTGATGAATATTCCATATTTCTATGCATGAATATTATACGCAATCCATTAGCTTTTAACCCTTGCTTACAATAAAAGATACGTATGTTTATCACGCAAACTAATTAATGCTTTATTTATGATATATAGCAATATCACTTAGGCTCTTGGCTTGAGTATCAACTTAACAAGATGATATATCCTGAAATAGACATGTTTGCTTTTAATCCACAGTACAAACGTTAATTAAGAAGGCTCTCTCTGACTCTTTATATAAAAAACACAATGGTTTGATATAATATATGCCGCTCTTCATATAACATAATAAATTTAATATGGCAAGCAGTTTTTCATTGACCTTGGTGCTCCCTCAACTGACCTACATATTATACTTGCTTTAAAATATAACTGAAAATGGTCTGTCTCGTTACACTGTGCTGGTAAGCAAACATAATTGTATCAAACCGCATAGTGGGACAACCGTCAATTCTCATTATGCCAGTGAAGCTTTGATTCAGAGATTACCTACTTCTTTGTGACACAGTTATGGATTTTGTGAGTGGTTTATATACTATCAATACCTTTTAATATGGTTAAAGGGAAAATGAATTTTTCTAAGGGAAGTGATATTCGAATCTGAAACTTTCTGCATATTCAGATATTCATAATTCAGAACATTGTCAAGGATATTTAGGCAACGCAGATATGCTGGTGCTCGACTCTCACTCTCTCTCTCTCTCTCTCTCTCTCTGGCAATGTTTTTGTTAGTACCCAGTCCGTGTTAGGGGCAATACAATCTCTTACAAACATTTCACTGTACATTTTTGTCCAGAGACATGGACTAGCCCTTTTAAAAAAAATAATTTAACTAAACGTTAATTATTTGCACTTTTTTATTTGAGGAAGTTACGAAACTTCAGTGTGTCTGAAATCGATGGTGTAACATCAGTAAAAGAGTTATTCTAAAAGGCATCAGATGGCCAAACTAAACAAATACTTTGATTACATAATAAAACATAATAAAACATTGACACTACAATGTTGTGTTAAAGTAGATTCTGCGTCGGTTACAGGCGTAATATTACTTACATAAAGTGAAATATTATAAAGAAAATAAGCCGTATTTGGTACAAAAATAAGACACAAGCTAAGTATAATCCTTAACATTAATTCTGGTGGAGATAGGCATGCTTTCACAAAATGTCAAAGGATTGTCTGAAAAAACAATACAGTACTTAATATTCGTTGAAAATGGTAAGATAAATAGATCTGAAAGTCCTCAATCTTACGTGATGTCCATACAGTATATTTATATGTCCTAAAAACAACGGGTGTTGCTGTACTTTTCGGGTCTGTATTTATTCAACAACCCCTATTTGGGACTGGTCTATTCTGAACACTGATCAAATGATCAGCTATAACAATACTCCATTGTATTTTGTCAAAGATATTTTCTCAGAATATTGGTATTTCAAAGATGACAAGGGCAAAATAAAACAATTATTCAAATGAAACCATGATTCGATAATGTGATTAAAAGTCCATTACAGAAGAAATAGATTGTAAGGCTCCGGATATGACAAAGACAACCACTACAATCATTTTTGACATTAATGTCACACTGAAATTTCGTTGAGCAGTAAACAATCTGATCAAAGAACTGTATCTTATTTAAAAATACCTGACGTTAGCAAGACGACCTACTCATAAGTGTTTAAATTGAAGAAAACCGGAAAAACTATTTCGAAATAATATCGAAGGAAACATTTCAATCAGAAATATTTAGTTTGTGAAAAGATGCAAGGATAAACCTTCAGGCTTTATTTAAAATAGCAATTACATTGCTAATGATCGACCATAACAGGAATGCCAAGCTTTTAGTCTCTTCTTTTAATCTTTGATTAAAATATTGGTGAGTATAAACTTAATCGTCTAAACTGACGACGTAGATAATTCACTTCCATTTAATTTTTTATCGTTTCTGCAAATAAAACTATTTGCATCGTGAGCATGGCGCTTCCTTTGCTATCTTATGTATTCTCAAACGCATGTAAAGTGAGTTTTTTTTTCAGTTTGGCATGTAAAAATAAAAACAACATCATGCTGAGACAAATTGTGAATCACGATGACCCAGTTATTCTACTGCATCAAAGGAAAGAGTTTTCTTGAACTGCATATAACTGTTACAAGAGAAAAAAATATATAAAAAAGTCATTTTCATCATAGCTATTTTTTGAATATATTAATACATTTGTGTTCATGTAAATATTCTGTCCTGCTGAAGACTTAAACATACCAGTTTTCATAAATCGTTCTTGTATGAGCTAGCTTTAACAAGTATGAACCCACACTGATATACTTAGTACTGATCTATAACAAGTATAGCTATAACAAAGTATAAAATCAAACAACTATGCCTCTGTACTGATATACTTAGTACTGATCTATAACAAGTATAAATCCACACAACTCTGCCTTTGTACTGATATACTTAGTACTGATCTATAACAAGTATAAAACCACACTTCAAGTTTAACAAGTATAAAACCACACAACTCTGCCTTAGAACTGATATATTTAGTATCGATCTATAATAAGTATAAAATACTCAACAAGTTTAACAAGTATAAAACCACACAACTATACCTTTGTACTGATATATTTAGTATTTATCCATAACAAGTATAAAAACACAACAAGTTTAACAAGTATAAAACCACACAACAAGTTTAACAAGTATAAAACCACACAACAAGTTTAATAAGTATAAAACCACACAACAAGTTAAACAAGTACAGAACCACACAACTCTACCTGTGAACTGATATACTTAGTACTGATCTATAATAAGTATAAAACCACACAACAAGTTTAACAAGTATAAAACCACACAACAAGTTCAACAAGTATGAAACCACACAACTCTGCCTTTGTACTGATATACTTAGTACTGATCTATTACAAGTATAAACCACACAACCAGTTTAACAAGTTTAAAACCACACAACAAGTTTAACAAGTATGAATCACACAACTCTTCCTGTGTACTGATATACTTAGTACTGATTTATAACAAGTATAAGCCACACAACAAGTTTAACAAGTATGAAACCACACAACAAGTTTAGCAAGTATAAAACTACACAACAAGTTTCATAAGTATAAAACCACACAACAGGTTTAAAAAGTATAAAACCACACAACAAGTTTAATAATTATTAAACCACACAACAAATTTAACATGTATAAAACCACACAACAAGTTTAACAAGTATAAAACCACACAACAAGTTGAATTAGTATAAAACCACTCAACAAGTTTAACAAGTATAAAACCACACAACAAGTATAAAACCACACAACTTTGCCTTTGTACTGATATACTTAGTACTCATCTTGCCGTTTGTGATGAAAATAAAAGACAAATACTTGTCGAAACGTTAATACTAAATTATACATGCATTTTACTAGTGTAGTTTATTTTAAAATGTACACCGATTACACATATAAGCCAAGTTTAGACAAACCAGACTACACTACGAGAATCTTTAAAATAATCTAACCAAACCAACATTGACAACTACGGAACCATATCTTGAAAGAACTGTAACAGGAGGTGTTCTCAAAACATTAAATAGATTACACTTATCTTTCTTTTTCTTGTTTGCTAAAAATTCACAAAGTGAATCAATAACGTAACTATTCTTGGACTGACATTCATAATGCAAATATTACAAACTCAGAACCTACAAACACAAGTAAATACTATTTTATGACGAGGAAAATCAAGTGAGTGATAAATCGCCATTATTTCGATAACAAAACTTTGGAACTTTATCAGGTTACTTTAACAACTTAAGATTTGGATACAAAAGATGAAACAAACTTAACAAGTAAACGCCATCGTCGTATTCAAAGATTCCAAAAGAACATCGGTTTATATTTGGTGATTATTCATCTTTATTCGTCCGATAAGCAATAATGACAGCATATTGAATGTTTCCGAACAATTGCCCCTTAGATATTAGTATTTCAAAGAAGACTGAGACAAAATAATGCAATTATTCAAATGAAACCATGATTTGATGATGTGATTAAAAAGCCATTACAGAAGGAAGAGATTGTAAGGCTCCGGATATGACAAAAGTCCTCCACACAATACAAGTATGCCATAAGAAACGTATAGGATTGGGGAAAAACTGAACCTATTGTTAAACTTCAGTGTCGTGATAACTCAGAGACGTATCGGAACAAAAGCTTAAAATGTACGTCCATATACAGTGGCAGATTTACTGTGAACAGATAGGACTTTGTCCTCACTCCCACCTCCCAACTCAAGTTGACCGGATAGTTCAGTTCACATTTTAATGGTGTAATTTCTAAAACATGAATTTCACCAATCTGATCGGACGATCTGAGGACGACCTATAAAAGGTCACGTTTTAGTGACCTTTTCAACAGCCAATCAAAGCAACGCGTCCACCGACTTGTAATAAAAAATTCCTTCATTTAAAAGTTCTCCCACCAAAACATCTGTATTAAACTTATCAGAAAAACAGTAACGAAATGTACAAAAAACATTTTCCTATTTGCAAAATGAAATAGACAAAAAAAAATGAAGAAAACCACTCCTCGTCAATCTCTAACATTTTTCCATTCTTACAGAGCAAATTTTAGATTTACCAAGTAAACTTTCAAACCATCTGTTTAATAAAACTGATAAAACGATATTTTTTATCTAAAGAGGATTATTTATACGGAAGTTGGGCAAAGATTAGATCAAAACAGTTTTACCACGAATCATAACATTGTACTGCTATCGCCAGCAATCTGAAACATTCGAGCTTGTGGAATTCTGAAGTCTGGCAGGTGAAGTAAGATGAACATGTCACGTCTGAGGTAAGATTTAAATCAGTATGTAACAAAGTAAATAACATACCCAATTGGCAAGGAAAGGTGTACTTTGGTTAAAGGGAAGTAATTCATATAAAATCATTATGTAAATAGCTTTTGTAAATGCTCTAAAAATATATAAAAGATAAGGTTACCTAGAAAATAATGGATATAGTGAAATTTTTATCTTCTAATTTTTCCATTCAATAATCAAAATGTGTTTTTCTCTGTGGCTAGTGACTTTTAAACAAGATTTATTTCATATGTTATTTTATCAACGTAGATTCTAGTCTGGAACGAATTCCTTGTATACATTCGCCGAAACTTAGGCGGTCCGAAAGCCAGCATTTGAATTGCGCTGCTAGTATATAGCCGAGAAGTGCAACTTCAATAAACTTGTTTTAGAAATCATTTCGCAAGCATAGGTGTATGGCAGTTATGTTTAATAATTCTAAGTGCAAAACAAGCGTGCCTAAAAGCTACCATTGTAAAAGAATGTTTATGCATAATACCTATCTGGTGGCTCTGTCTGTCTGTCTGTCTGTCTGTCTGTCCGTCATGCTGTTTTGTCTGAACCATTACATCAAGACACTCAAGGAAATAGACTTGAAGCTTCATACATAGAAACATCTCATAACTGAGGAGTGTTGTGCATAAAAATCACATTTTGGCTGAACAATTTTTCCGTGACCGTTGAATGTATAAACGTTATTTATATATACGTTATATATTAAGGAGTGGTGAAGTGCACAAGAACTGTATCCTGCCTTTACTCGCCGGTTTATCCAAGATCCTTGAAGTTTTTAAGTTCATAATAATCATAACTCTCCATTGCTTAGCTTTTAGTTATTGCCCTTTGATGAATTGTTTATATTTTGTTCGAATATTTTTTCCAAGACCACTGAGTGCCAAACTTGAAACTTCATAGTTGAATTTTGTCCAGACCATAACTCTTACACCGTTGAAGACAAGAAGTGTAATTTACAGGAGTTGTAACTCTGAATTTACAGTTATGGAAGTTAGAGCACTCTGTATTTTATACTGAAAATGGATAATGTAATGTGTACTAGAATCACATGTGATGCATTTCGGGCAGTGTCAATCATTTCCAAAGATATTTCTGTTGAGCAACTATCATGTGACTCATCTCTGTTATTTCAACAATTTGTAACTTATTTAATATATCTTATGGCCTGAAACTTATTATAAACGATCGTACATATTGTTGATAAAGAAGAGCCTGTTACTTAAAGACAAAAAGACGGTGACCAACTTTGGAACTGTGGTTTGCAATTTCACAGATGTGTCATATATCAAGAATCAGCATGTATATCATTTACTTATAAACTGAACAGATTAAATAATAAATCTTCCCATGTCCATTGTGGGTACGTTCAACGACAGGTAGATTATTTAAGAAACAAAGATAAGTCAGTGATCGAATACATACCACTTCAAGCAACTGGGAAAGCCTCATGCCAAGTTTGACCGTCAGTTTGCTGTCAACTGTGCCATTTAAGTTTCGTCCGGATGGCCGGATTAACTTGTTGTATGCGTTCCTCTGAAATAAAATAATAAGTAAAATTTTATCGTAACAAAATGTTAATTAGAATTTGACAAGGAAACAGTTTTCATTCAAATGAATAATTCAAATATAATTTCGATGTAAAACCATCCGACCTAGCGATTTTAAATCAATCTAGTCACGAAATGTCGAATATGGAACAGCAAGACAATAACTAGACTGAAACAAAGGAACAATGTTAGTCACTATTGAGCTAATATCTTCATTTATTATTATTATTATTATTATTATTATTATTATTATTATTATTATAGTTGTTGTGCAGTTCGCTAACGATCACGACGATTGTCCTTCATTTTTTTCTTCTATAGATATTTTTCACTATAGAATTTGAAATAAAACGTTTATTACTGGAATCCATGCAATGTTAGAGACAAAATTTATAAGCCTTGATTACATCAACCTAATGTGTTTGATCTATGCTGAAATCTGCTTTCCTGCTGAATAATGTTACATCTTTAAGTACTATTAAGTCTCCCTTGCATCAGGTTATATATAAAAACTAGAATTATTTTGAAATAATGGTAACAAGAGTTTGGTATATTTGCATAAAATATTGCAAGTTTGGATATCAGGAAACATATTCCAGTCTTTTCGCCGCCGTGAAATCGCTCTAAAGTCACCATAGTAGTAATAAAGAACGTAAAATACGGCCAGAAGTGCACAGTTCCAACTCATTTTTGTGCATAATTCAAAATAAAGTATCAGTACCGCTTTACATTAATGCGCCTTGATTAAGTCCATGGTGTTTGGTTTGGGTTCAAAAAGCAACTTTTTCAATTTGTTAAAATTTCTATTTTTAATATTCTAAAGTGTCTATTCTAGATTTGTAAATCACAACAGACTTTTTTTTATACAAATTCAAAAATGTACATGTATAATCATTAATATCGATTCAGCAGTTCGGTATCTTTCTCAAATTTCCAAACATAAAAACTTTCCATTTGTTTACCTAACTTCAAATAACTGACGGTTAAACCTATTGTTACCGCAGATTTCCAGAATGACAAACACTGATTTATTAGTCTCTTTCCTTTGGTCATTGTTAGCCAAATTAGATCCTTTGATCGGTACAATATGTCTGAAGATACAATAATACATCATGTTTTACCATATATTTTAGACCGTATTGTCTGTATCGCCCAAAAAAGCTTAATATATTGCTGTTTTAATCATAATACTATTGTCTGTGAACAACTAACAAAACTTGGCGAGGAACACAGATTTCACAATCAGTCTTACTGGCAGAGTGTCTTTCAAATTAATCCAGTGTAATTTTTAGTTCTAATTCAGTGGTACCAGTATTTCTTTGCATGGAATGCATGTAAGTGCTCGGATGATAGTTTTGATAGTTTATTTGTATAGGCAATTTGCTCTAAAGTTTGTTTTCCGAAGTACAACATGTAACAAGAAAACATCTTTTCGTGTTTATGATCGAATGTTTTATAAGGAGACCAGGTTTCGGGATAGCATTTAAACAAATTACGAACGCTTTTACATGAAATTCAACTTGAGGAAATTGATATAATTGTGACTTGATTATAAGGTTTTCTTGCTCACGCTATGTTTAAATCTGCTTCATCATTCAATATATGGAGTTTCTGGAACATTTAAAGGCTCGATTATTTCAGCATTTTCTTATATTATAGTAGCATTGTAGTAAAATGTTACAAGAGTTGAGAGTATTTGCATGAAATATTGCATGTTTGAGTGCCAAGAATCATACTCCAGTCTCTGTGCCGCCGTCAAATTGTCATAAAGACATCAATAGATAAACTAAGTTCATGAAATACCGTCACAAGAACACAGTTCAAAAAGCATCTCGGTCATAAATCAAATCCTTTCAATTACTATAGTACGAGAAGCACTCGGCGGTTTACTTACTAATGTATAAGAAGCACTCGGCGGTTTATTTATTATAGTACGAGAAGCACTCGGCCGTTTACTTACTAAAGTACGAGAAGCACTCGGCGGTTTACTTACTAAAGTACGAGAAGCACTCGGCGGTTTAGTTACTAAAATATGAGAAGCACTCGGCATTTTATTTACTAAAGCATGAGAAGCACTTGGTGCTTTACTTACTAAAGTACGAGAAGCACTCGGCGGTTTAGTTACTAAAATATGAGAAGCACTCGGCATTTTATTTACTAAAGCATGAGAAGCACTTGGTGCTTTACTTACTAAAGTACGAGAAGCGCTCGGAGGTTTAAATACTAAGGTATGAGAAGCACTCAACGGTTTATTTATTATAGTACGAGAGCACTCGGCGGTTTACTTACTAATGTATGAGAAGCACTCGGTGATTAACTTACTAACGTACGAGAAGCATTCGACGGTTTACTTACTAAAGTACGAGAAGCACTCGGCCGTTTACTTACTTTAGTACGAGAAGCACTCGGCCGTTTACTAACTGAAGTAAGAGAAGCATTCGGGCGTTTACTTACTAAAGTACGAGAATCATTTGGCCGTTTACTTACTATAGTACGAGAAGCATTCGGCCGTTTACTTACTAAAGTACGAGAAGCATTCGGCCGTTTACTTACTATAGTACGAGAAGCATTCGGATGTTTACTTACTATAGTACGAGATGCACTCGGCCGTTTACTTACTATAGTACGAGAAGCACTCGGCCGTTTACTTACTACAGTACGAGAAGCACTCGGCCGTTTACTTACTATACTACGAAAAGCACTCAGCCGTTTACTTACTAAAGTACGAGAAGCATTCGGCCGTTACTTACTATAGTACGAAAAGCATTCGGCCGTTTACTTACTGAAGTACGAGAAGCATTCGGCCGTTTACTTACTATAGTACGAGAATCATTTGGCCGTTTACTTACTATAGTACGAGAAGCATTCGGCCGTTTACTTATTAAAGTACGAGAAGCACTCGGCTGTTTACTTACTATAGTACGAGAAGCATTCGACCGTTTACTTACTATAGTACGAGAAGCACTCGGCCGTTTACTTACTATAGTACGAGAAGCATTCGGGCGTTTACTTACTATAGTACGAGAAGCACTCGGCCGTTTACTTACTATAGTACGAGAAGCACTTGGCGGTTTACTTACTTAAGTACGAGAAGCACTCGGCGGTTTACTTACTAAAGCACTCGGCGGTTTACTTACTTTAGTACGAGAAGCACTCGGCGGTTTACTTTCTAAAGTACGAGAAGCACCCGGCGGTTTAATTGCTCAAGTTAGAGAAGCACTCGGCGGTTTACTTTCTTAAGTACGAGAAGCACTCGGCGGTTTAACTGCTCAAGTTAGAGAAGCACTCGGCGGTTTACTTACTTAAATACGAGAAGCACTCGGCGGTTTAATTACTATAGTACGAGACTCGGCCGTTTACTTACTAAAGTACGAGAAGCACTCGGCGGTTTACTTTCTTAAGTACGAGAAGCACCCGGCGGTTTAATTGCTCAAGTTAGAGAAGCACTCGGCGGTTTACTTTCTTAAGTACGAGAAGCACCCGGCGGTTTAATTGCTCAAGTTAGAGAAGCACTCGGCGGTTTACTTACTTAAATACGAGAAGCACTCGGCGGTTTAATTACTATAGTACGAGACTCGGCCGTTTACTTACTAAAGTACGAGAAGCACTCGGCGGTTTACTTTCTAAAGTACGAGAAGCACCCGGCGGTTTAATTGCTCAAGTTAGAGAAGCACTCGGCGGTTTACTTTCTTAAGTACGAGAAGCACTCGGCGGTTTAACTGCTCAAGTTAGAGAAGCACTCGGCGGTTTACTTACTTAAATACGAGAAGCACTCGGCGGTTTAATTACTATAGTACGAGACTCGGCCGTTTACTTACTAAAGTACGAGAAGCACTCGGCGGTTTACTTTCTTAAGTACGAGAAGCACCCGGCGGTTTAATTGCTCAAGTTAGAGAAGCACTTGGCGGTTTACTTTCTTAAGTACGAGAAGCACCCGGCGGTTTAATTGCTCAAGTTAGAGAAGCACTTGGCGGTTTACTTACTTAAGTACGAGAAGCACCCGGCGGTTTAATTGCTCAAGTTAGAGAAGCACTCGGCGGTTTACTTTCTTAAGTACGAGAAGCACCCGGCGGTTTAATTGCTCAAGTTAGAGAAGCACTTGGCGGTTTACTTTCTTAAGTACGAGAAGCACTCGGCGGTTTAATTGCTCAAGTTAGAGAAGCACTCGGCGGTTTACTTTCTTAAGTACGAGAAGCACCCGGCGGTTTAACTGCTCAAGTTAGAGAAGCACTTGGCGGTTTACTTTCTTAAGTACGAGAAGCACCCGGCGGTTTAATTGCTCAAGTTAGAGAAGCACTTGGCGGTTTACTTACTTAAGTACGAGAAGCACCCGGCGGTTTAATTGCTCAAGTTAGAGAAGCACTCGGCGGTTTACTTTCTTAAGTACGAGAAGCACCCGGCGGTTTAATTGCTCAAGTTAGAGAAGCACTTGGCGGTTTACTTTCTTAAGTACGAGAAGCACTCGGCGGTTTAATTGCTCAAGTTAGAGAAGCACTCGGCGGTTTACTTACTTAAATACGAGAAGCACTCGGCGGTTTAATTGCTCAAGTTAGAGAAGCACTCGGCGGTTTACTTTCTTAAGTACGAGAAGCACTCGGCGGTTTAATTGCTCAAGTTAGAGAAGCACTCGGCGGTTTACTTTCTTAAGTACGAGAAGCACTCGGCGGTTTAATTGCTCAAGTTAGAGAAGCACTCGGCGGTTTACTTTCTTAAGTACGAGAAGCACTCGGCGGTTTAATTGCTCAAGTTAGAGAAGCACTCGGCGGTTTAATTGCTCAAGTTAGAGAAGCACTCGGCGGTTTACTTTCTTAAGTACGAGAAGCACTCGGCGGTTTAATTGCTCAAGTTAGAGAAGCACTCGGCGGTTTAATTGCTCAAGTTAGAGAAGCACTCGGCGGTTTAATTGCTCAAGTTAGAGAAGCACTCGGCGGTTTAATTGCTCAAGTTAGAGAAGCACTCGGCGGTTTACTTTCTTAAGTACGAGAAGCACTCGGCGGTTTAATTGCTCAAGTTAGAGAAGCACCCGGCGGTTTAATTGCTCAAGTTAGAGAAGCACTCGGCGGTTTACTTTCTTAAGTACGAGAAGCACTCGGCGGTTTAATTGCTCAAGTTAGAGAAGCACTCGGCGGTTTAATTGCTCAAGTTAGAGAAGCACTCGGCGGTTTAATTGCTCAAGTTAGAGAAGCACTCGGCGGTTTAATTGCTCAAGTTAGAGAAGCACTCGGCGGTTTAATTGCTCAAGTTAGAGAAGCACTCGGCGGTTTAATTGCTAAAGTACGAGAAGCACTCGGCGGTTTAATTGCTCAAGTTAGAGAAGCACTCGGCGGTTTACTTACTTAAGTACTTAGGTTTGCACAAAGAAAAAATATAATATCGTCTGCATTCGTACCCTGTCGGAGATAGCTAGGAACTAAGACAATATTTATGTAATTTATAGTTTTAAAATTTAGACTCTCTTTATATAGCAATTAAAAAAACTTAAAAATGTTATCTTGATAATTTTCGTTTGCAAAATTTAACTGTTCCGTATTGTTTATCAAATATTCAATCCATTAGAATATCTCTTATCTGACATAGTTTTCATCTTTGTTAAACAGTATGTTCAATGTAATTTGGTATGTTTACCATATATTCAGAACCGTATTATATGCATTACTAAGAAAGCTTAGCACGCTGGCGCTTTAAAAAAAAACAGAAAAGCTATGGAATCGGAATATTATTTTCTTTTAAATTCACCTATACAAACTATCAGTTACGGGTAAAAGAAACTTATATACTTTCTCAATTGTTCTTTGAAACATTATTACATTCACTTCTATTTCTTTTAATGTCTCCTTGGTTTCCCTTTTTTGCCAAAACGATATTAGAAGGGTATTTTCTAAATAATATTTGGTTATTTGATTAATGTTGTCCAAAGAAAGAATTGCCTTTTCTGACTTTCTTTATTTTTCGTGATATATTATGAAATACGATTTTTACGAAGTTATGAAGTATTGGTAGTGATAAAATGGAACTGAACAAATATTGGTTGGTAAGGCCCTCCATAATTAGCAGTGTCCTTTTCTGCTGCAAACTAATTTTAATACTCCACATATATTTGTGCATTAAACGGCATAAGTACATGCACATAGAATAACTAACAATTAAAGGATCGCAATATAGACAAATGCATACAAATGCATGTAACAATCACTGAGGTCGAAAACTATACCTCATTCCTGTGCGACCTTGACTTATCCAAGTTTTACTGTATACTAATATTCCGTTGTAATAAAACCTTAAAGAGTTAGCTGAAATTCTGCACTTTATCAGTTACCATTTTCTTACGATTTTGGAGATAATATTCAACAAGTTCAATGGTGGGTCTGCGCTAAATAAACGGATTTTCAAAGAAAACCTTAATCATTTTGCAGTAAAACAGAACTAGCTTGCATTTAAAATCTTTTCTTCTTCTTCTTCTTTGAATTTAGACGGACGTAAACCTTCGTAGCATCCCGTGTTGTAAAATGCTTTCTCGTTTAATGGCTTGCAAATTTGAGCACTTGTAAAGTCTGTTTTGCAACAGTTTATATCATCAAATCTGGAATGTGTTATGTATTATTTGCATAATGTAGTGTACGTTTGGCTGTCAAAACTCATACGCAAGCGTTTTCTCCGCCGTTTAATCCTTCCGAAGTCATCAAAGAAACAATAAACTTCAGGAAGTACTGCCAATAAGAACACGATCCAAAATGCAACTTGAGCATAAATCAAATCGTTTTACCATATCAAGCATCAGGAAGGTTTTATATTGTCACACTGAGGTTTTGTCTTAAATGTTAAAATGTGTACGATCTTTATATAAAAAAAACTCATTACTTGAAATGCATCGTTGCATAACAGTCCATTTTTTAATTGAATTATTTTCTTTTAATAAATGTGTTATTTATTAAATGTTAATTTATAAATTTCGTTAACGTTTCATGTGCTGTACTTTAAAACGTATTTGTACATATTAAATCAATGGAAATTTGGGGTTTAGGCACTTTACGTATAACTCGTATTGTTTATTTTTCCTTGAAGTCTAACAATTGGTTGTACCGAGTGTCAGTACAAATAGGGACGCTGCATGCATTTCACCGACATTACATCGATGATTCAATCACGTAATCTACGTGTAAGAAGTCATGTATACTCACTAACGTTAAAGATTAACTTGCATGAAAAATAAAAAAGGCCACGATTGGTCAACATCTATTTTCTAAAGTTGCATAGGCTACTTTAGGCACTGCTGATTTTCTGTGCACCCCTTATAGATCGCTTTTTGTTTAAAACATCGATTTTCTGACCTTGCATAGGCTACTTTAGGCACTCCTAATTTTGACTTCAGTGCAAAACTAAACAGGTACAAACCACGGTCCTAAATTATAGTGTATAAGTCATGGTAAACCAAATAAAGTGTTTTGATCTCATCAGCTGTTGTTTCTTCGTCTAAAACAGAATTCTAGAATAACATCGGATGATTTATTATTTTCTTCTAGATGGTCAACATCGTCAAAATTACACTCATAGATTTATACAATGTTCTCATAGACATAACAATTCATCATACTTTCTGAATATTCCAGACTGTTTGTGTGCATTGCCAAAACAGTTTAAGATGTTTTTACTTTTATTGAGATAACTATGTCTGTAGAGCTGCTGTTTTTATAAAACAAATTTAATATTTGGCGAGAGATACACATTTCTTATTGTACAAATGTGTGGCTGAATTCATTTGGTCTCAGCTTTACTATTCACTGGCACTGGATATGTTATTATACTATCTATATGTCCATAGCTTCAGCAATATGCATATATTAGACAAACGCATCTTCCAAAAAAAATCGCTTAATATATATATATATAAGCCTTAAAAGCCTACGGTCTTTGTTCTCAGGCCGTCATGCCTTCTGCATTTTATGTAAAAATCTCTTAAACCGTTGAATATTTTACAATTTTAGTAAATGTTTGGACTATTTTGCAACAGTCTATAATATCAACAATAGGATTGTCTAGAATAATTGTTACAGAACCTTGGTACATTCGCATCAAATATTGCATGTTTGGGTGTCAATAGGTCTGTTAAACTCTACCTACCTCCATTAAACCGTTGCAAAGTAATTAGAGAAATAATATTCTTCAAGAAGTACTGTCGTAAGAAAACTATTCAAAATGCACCGTAACCAAAACTCGTCGTTTTATCAAAACAAGAATAGGGGGCATTTGCATTATACTCGGATTCAACCAAAATTTTGAATCTGTCTTATATTATATTCATATGCATATTATTCAAGAAGTGTAGTCCACTATGACCTCGTCATTTAATGCATTTACCTCAAAGTAAACAGCCATTTTATCATTGTCTACGATTACATCAAAGCCTTCATCCTATGAAGCCGCATCAGACTCCAATAACCAATTGTAAAAGAGTGACTGATGTGAAACTGTTTACCAAATGAAACTGACCTTGAACATTGAACCTGTGGTAGTGAACATAGAAGCAAACAAATTGACCTTTACCGTAGAAGCAATGACACAAGGCCTAAAGAGTTTGTTAACTATTATGACTAATCTTCCTATGCTAAATGAAGTTGTTTTAGTATATTGATAAAAAAAAAATTTGAAATAAAGGAGGAAACTGTCCTTCACTCTCCATTACCAATTGTATCATAAAGTTTGACGTTCATTCTTTTTCCAGGGAGGTGGTTAATAACAGGAAACTGCTAAAAATGGATGGGGATATGGAAGTAAAGTGACCAGTGGGCAAAATAATGTCATCGACATGCATTGCCTGACGGACATTGTTATGAAAAAAAAAACACTGTTGACTTCAATTTTATTTTGTAAAAATCATAGTTGTAGGAAATTTTCCAATTTTTCACCAAAAGCTTTTTTTCTTCGTTTCATCAGTGAAGAGTTACCGCCCTTTGTATTTGTAATTCATAGAATGTGTTTTTATCTTATCACTGTACTATCACTACACTAAACTGACTGATAAACAATTGAACATATCACTGTTGATCTGATGAAGTATGCCTCAGATATCTGTAACTCTAACAGCACTTTAGTCAGTGGAATGGCTCGAAGCCATGTCTCGAAATGGTTTGCAAATAACCGACTGTAATTATACAGCCAGGCAAGAAGAAAGAATCTGTTATCCACTACTGGAAAAAAACCCCGTTAAATATTTCTAAATCAAACACTGAAACATCTGAATCTTTCCAGTCTTTCCAAGCCACAATAAAGCCTATCAAACATACTGCTGCCTGTTGCATTTTGTCGCTACAGATTTCTGAAATAACATTCGAAGATTTATACCCCTTCTCTCCGTGGTCACTATTAGTTAAATTACACCCCTGAATCATTGTATTCCTAGATCACACAAGACATCACATTCACAATATATTCTTGACCGTATAGTCTGCTTTGCCAGGGCAGATTAAGTTGGTGTTACTTTTATAAAGATTACTGTGTCGGTGGGATAAATCTTTACAAGATAAATTTAATATTTGGCAAGAAAAACAGTTTTTGCTATTCTTCTTATTGTCAGAGTGTTTATCGGAATCCATTTTTCTAATCCTTGTCGTTTGATTTTATTTCACTGGTATTTGTGTCGGATGATATACTTCCGGGTCCTATGAAATCTGTGGAAAAGTCCGAAGCGTTCGAGTGCTATAGACCTAAAAGCAGGTGCCTTAATATCATTCTTTTGTAAGCGGTGTTTGTTTGAAAAATTCTATCATACTGGTACAAGTTAAAAGGTTTCTTGCGGGGAGAAATTTTAAAATTTTAATTCAAGATTTATAATTTACGTTTATTCAAGTGACTGACACCCAGAATTCAGCTTAATTGTTATCCTAAAATCAAAGAGAAATTGTGATAATATGGATAAAACGTAATATTATGCTTCTATTCACTGTGAAAATTGTAATCACCAGGACTTGAACATCCCCCTTTCGACCAGTAAAATTCAGAGTAGCGATCTAGCCCACTGAGCCACAACATATTGATACTACTACATCTCAAATTTAATAATAAAACAAAAAGTATCATTGGCTAACCTTGGCTAACTGAGTAATTTTTTTACCGATAAAAGTATGAAAAACTTTATATTTTAGAAAGATTTTTGTACTGAAAGGGAAGTAACCGCTGATTTTGATTAAATATTTTTCACTTTAAAATGTTTTGATGTTATAGAATGAAAAAAAAAAAAATTAAAAGATGTTTATATTGTATTTATTAACTTGCAACCATCATCACGTTACTAGAGGTAGCTTAGTCTGGATTAGGCTACATAGGCAAGGAACCAGACCAGCGGTAGCTTAGTCTGGATTAGGCTACATAGGCAAGGAACCAGACCAGCGGTAGCTTAGTCTGGATTAGGCTACATAGGCAAGGAACCAGACCAGCGGTAGCTTAGTCTGGATTAGGCTACACAGGCAGGGAACCAGACTTGCGAGTAAGGCGGCTAACCGCTGCGTGGAGTTATCAATATGGAGTACTTCGTGCAGACCACGAAATCTATCATAAACTATATTTCTACTAAAAAAATAATTTACTGTACACTTAAAAGTAATAATATTTTTTTCATTATGGACATAATGTTTTATAAGAATATCACGGGGTTAAGAAAAGGTACGGGTACGAATTTCATAACAATTTTTTCTCTTTTTCGCTCCAAGGCTATTCCGATTCTCAGTTTTTCATTTCATTTATAAGCAAAGGTTAATTATTATTCTAATACTGTTCCCATCAGATCTGTCACGAAAAGGCATTTTTTCCGTACATGATTAATTTATTTCCATTTTAGAAATTAGCTGTTATTTTCTTTGACAGATATTCAATTCCGTCACTACTTTCCCAGTGGACTAATTTACAATTTTACTCCTGTTTGATTATAAAAATTCGATAAATTCTTTACAGTGTTTAATTAAGATTTTTTTTTTACAAATGTAATGCTTTCGGAATTGTAGACATGAAAAGAACGCTGCTGACAGAACGGTATATTTCAAAACAGTAGAAGTCTCATAGTATTTCTGCTGTTGGGTATGAAGTATAAAATCCACACAACCTTTTCAAGTGCCTTGTTCCACCAAATCAAGTACAAAGTACAAACGGGATCTGTGACTTTTTTCAGCAGACTAACCTCGTTTCTATTACAATGCCGAAGATAATTTCACGACATCTGATTGGTCAAGACCTTCCATTATACGAGACAGAATTTACCGTAAGACCCTATACTTCTAACGGCTACCTTAATCGACTCAACTAGACTGTACGAGGCCGTATACCCCGCCAAAAATATATTTAACCAATATTCTATTATCTACTGCTGCCGGAGACTACAATCAAATATGACAATATTTTACTACACAAAAAATATCTTCGATTTTATCTAAATTTCTGTGTAACTTTTTCTTTCTTTATATTTAATGCTTAAATTCAACGTAACGCGGAGTTTTAAACATGAAAAAAGGGTCAAGATATTTATAAAAATAAATAAAAATGTCCAGTTGTAAAAATTTCTTAATTTATTATAAACCGGTCGGATTTAGGACAGATAAAAAAGATAGCAAAACACTAAAATTTGACACATGAGATTAAGTTCTAAAACTGATCAATGTTCGTACTTACAAGGATTTCAAAAAAAAGACTATTAAAGCAGATGGTAAAACAATACTTAAGATACACAAATCGAATTTTAAAAAATCAATATTGATTACGTACTACAGCCATCTTATAAGGTCATATGACCATGCAAAATTGTTCAAATACATGGTTACTAATTAACAGGCTGTCATATTCGAGTATCCATAAAAAAGCGTCGGTTTAGGATTTTGTCAAGCGCCTCCGTAACGGTAACAAAATCGACTCAGACAAATACATGCAAAATTGAGTATTTCAACAAACATCCATCCTGCGATAATTTTGCACATTTTATATCTGATGGCTGAAAATCAATGATGAATGAAAAAAGCACTGACCTGCAGTAGATACTGATGAAGACGCTGTTCCGTCGGCGGTTTACTCCGTACCATCATAAATACTAATAAAAACACGAATAATACATGTGCTGATTTCCCCATCGTCCTGACAAAAGCTAATTTTTCACGAATCAAGATGTTACACCATTATCGACTGTATATCTATTTCATTATAAATTTGATATCGCAATATGGCCCATATACTTCAACATTGATCAATGGAATGGCTTACGACGCCGAAAATTGCTTCTTGTGAAATCTCTAAGCTAACTAAGATTCATGCAGTCTTGATTGTTGTAAAGAGATCTAAGCCGGATACGAACGGCAAATTACCAAATTCCCAAACTAATTACAAAAAAGCATGTTTTGTTGATCATTTAATTAAATTTCGTATATCTCCAAAACTAATGCTTATTATTAGTTTATAAAAAAAATGACAGTTGAAATGAAAATCCTATTATCCAAAGTAGTAAATTGGCCAAAGTATATGCTATTTTAGCAATATCCAATAGCTATGTTTATTGTTATTACCAAAGATTCGCCAGTGAAGACGTTATTTACTCTATTTTCGCGGTTAAAGGGGAAGCATTGTGTATCGAAGAATTATTGCAAAGTATACTAATATGTTTTGCTCCACAGTAAAACCAGAAAAAAATGCAGACATACAAGTCAGTTTATGATTTCGAGAAAAAAATTGTCGGTTAACATGTAAAAAGAATGCATTTAATCACCAGTCTATATTTGCTTTCTAAATACACGAGAAAAGTCAGTATGTGTAGAATTAAAACACTCAAGAACGCAAGCAAGGTTTTTTTCTGTTTAATCTTCTTATTTTATTCTTTTCTCTTTAAAAAAAATAAAATGGACAGAAATGTTAATGCCCCCAATATTTTTAACTTTTGTTCTTTTTTATCAACCATTTTACAATTTTTGCAAAGAAAGGTTAAAGTCCCACCTCCTCTCCCCATCATTGTTGAAACATTTTTTTCCTATATAGGGTAATTCTGGTTTGGATTAACCGAAAATGTTCATTATTAGAAAAAAATACATTACTTGAAAGAAACACTACTTTTAAAAAGAATCTTGAATTATAATACAAAATCTAGGGTTTCTACTTAATATTATAAATAGAGGCAACGATTTAATTATCTGTTAACTATTCTTTATATAAGTCTAATTGAATGAAAACCGTAGTAAATCCATATAGCATTGAAAACGGAGTATTAAACTAGTTTTATCTATTTTCGGGCGCCTATTTTGGCAGTCGTGCAGTGTAATTTCATAATCAATTGCCACTATTTTGTTTTTGCGTGTTGAGACCGCGTGCCTTAGATCTCTTTCTTGAACGTATAAAAAACTCTTTGCGGATTTTATCTTCCCAAATCAAATGACGATGTGCAGATATTTCATTTCATCCACCAGTTGTTGAGACTTGCTAAACTCTTTCCCAGGTGATTTCATATTTGCATAAAAAGATGAATGCACATGGTCACGTGACCTTATGATCTCGTGACTGTGATTTAATACCAATTATATTACAGCGATGTATTCATTAGCCTTTCCTCTTTCAGTTGCCGTTTGATTCAAATTACAATCACGACAAGCAAATGGACAAAATCATATCACCGATGAATTCACCATGTTATCAAAGTGGAACCTGTTCCAAACCCGTAAGATCAGGAAATTGGCCTCGATGATTGTCAAAGTTCCGTCAATTTGTGGTCATTTAGTATTACTACGTATCCCTCTTGACAGAAATGCAATTTGCTGCGTCAAATACATGGAATGAACAATTTGTCAGCTGGTTAAAAGCCTCTATAATACCCCGCAATGATGCGTGATGTACCGCCACTCATCAGTCGGTAACAGCTGGTCAAACAAACTAAAAGTGGAATATTGTGTGCAGTTTATCTTTTTCTCAATTACATAAGTGTCCCAGTTTCAGTTTAAAAAGAATCTATACTTTTATTCTATTTGGCTACGTCTTACTTATTTAAATGAAGTAAAATTTCTTTAAAACAGACAGCATATGTAAATTTTGAAACTTGTCTTTCCTTTTCGTGTTGTAAAGTAATTTAAATTCTCTTTGAAGCATTCGAGTGCATGGATTAATTTAAGGACTAAACAACATAAAAAGAAGCAGGAAAGAGAGAAAGAGAAAGAAAGAAAAAAGAATCTGGCCTTCTGTAGGTTGATTGGCGGAAATCTGAAAAGGAATCTGTTGCGTCCTATCTTTTCTCAAGTTCTTTAGTTAACCAAGTTGCTTCTTACAAATTACTGGGGAGAATATCTTCATATCTGTTTATATAGCGACAAATAGAACGGTACATCAGTATTCTGTAAATAATTGCGGATTGGAAACATGGAATCAATCCACTTACTTCTGATGATTGATCCACGCTCTTAAGTTTGTAATAAGGGGTTCTTTGTTGAATAAAAGCGCTGTCGTAATTTTTCCAGAAACATATCAAACATTGCCGAACTGTTTATATAAAATGAACATTGTGTATTTTCATAGGTCTGTGTGATAAAAATAAAACAAAATATCTTGGAAGTGCACAAAACCCCAATGCTTAGAGAAATGCGTCAAAGACTTGTTTCCAACCGATCAGGGTTTTATTTCTCATTTCGTCTAGTTCAGAGATGAATAGAATATGTTTTATACCTCATGTATTTTGCTTTAGACTAGTCAAAACTTGTTAGCAAGGTGTCATCTTTTTGGAGCATGGTCAAGAGAATTGCCCTGTTGTAAGTGGACTCTGTACGTAATTTTACAAGCCCTGGGGCCCAGGAACACTTACGGCCTTTTCCCGCCGTAAAGAGAAGGCAGAAAGCAAATGTAACTAATATGTTCTAAATTAGCGTAGGCAATTTGTAACGAGATATAATAGTCTTGTTTATTTACAATTACTACTGTTTGCAAACATCAAACGGGCGAGAATCGAGACCACTAATTACATTCTGAAACTAATTAGTTCTGGAGTAGGTAGAAAATCAAACCAATGTTCCAAAGAACGAACATCCCTGCTAACAGATGTTAGTTGTAGCGTATCGGTTAGCAAAAGCGTATACTGTACAGAGGTAGATCTGTGAAAAACGCTGTGAATTATATTACATCTAAAATGTGAAGATGTGTTATGTGAATTACTTACACACTCCAGGGATAAAAACAACGCCAAAATCAAAAGGTTATATCCTTTGTTTCAGACTGAGTGAAAATACAGATTTTCAATTTATTTGTTTTTAAATTACAAAGATAAAATAAACTTAACAGGGTTGACAACTCTGCTTCTAAAGAACATTCTCATAATTCAAACATTTAAAAAAATACCCCGTATCTTTAAATCTGCAAGAAACACCAACGGTTTCTCAAACCTCATGATACATCAACTCAATGCAAATTATAACGACGACCTTTGACCTCAAGCATAACAAATGCCCAATTTAATTGTATAAATGCTGTTATCTTAGTGTATTTCATCTTTGCAAGTAAAACCTGGTCTTTATTTTTTGAAATTTTCTCATTTTACTGTTGTCTTTACTAGTCAGTTATTGCAGCTCCACTAACTTAAAACTGAACATGTGAACGATTTGAATATTTAACCAGACTTTTCTCCTTTATGTGTGGATGTTGGTTATAAAAAAAAATAAATGAACAACTTTTTCTAGCAAAGACGAACAAATGTGTAGAACTAAATTTAGACCTCTTATTTCAAATCGCCATGATCTTTATTTCGAAGAAATACCTTAACATGTTCTATATCTTGTCGGACCATCTTACAACACAAGAACGCTTTATCTGTAATGACTAGTTTTCACATTTTCATGGTTAAAATAGCATCTCAAATAGCACTAAATGATAAAGTAACAAGACTACAAATTTCATAAAACAAGCGTGTATTATTTTAATTTTATCAAGATCAAACGACTCCAACCACTTCTGAACTTAAAAAAGGCTTAACCAAAATGCCTGCTGCGTGAACAAACCAGTTGAAGTGAATACATTGGCCTGGGCAGAATGAACCGGTAAATTCCATAAAAATAGAACTTCAACAAGGTTACCTACCCCGAAAAACAGTTTCAAAACACAACAGTGATAAAAAGAACTTTTTAATCCAAGAAAGCGCTTTGATTTAATAATCTGCCCGCTAACCTTAGACAGTTTCAGCGTAAAAGTATTAATCTGAATAAATTTCAGGTTTTTAAGGTGCTTCGATTTTCTAAACTTCACTTCTAAAAAAGGCATGTTCACGACAAAGATAATAACATCATTTTTCTCTGTAGTTGCGAAAAATTGACACAGGAAAATAGGCGTATAAAATATCATTCAAACATCAGATTTCTTTTCAATGACAAAAAGTACTTTCAACTTGTTACACTAATTAAACGCAAGCACTAACGTGTTTCGGGTAAATGTTGACATTATTATAACCAATTTAATAGATCAAATTGGATATAAAGGCGAACACAAATAGTCAAATAGCGACAATTATTCCAACACTCAATTATTTTCGACATCAAAACGTGTGCAGACTGGATAAAAAATAGTGGTTTTTAAATGAAAGGTTTTTTTTTTTAAAAAAAAGCTTACATTGAATGGTATGTGTCCTTTTTCTATCCGTTATTCAAAATATATTAAGTAAATACAATCTGTTCAGTCGACAATGGGTACAATCTGTTCAGTCGACAATGGGGATGAATTTTTCAATACACTTGTCAGTCAAAATATCTGAAAAGAATAATTACCACGATGTATTTTGTTTGCACAAGGAGCATCATTCGGGTAAACAAACTGAAATTAAACAGATTTAATAAATATCAATTCTGTTTTCTTTAAACATTCTCTTTACCTTTACACACCTGGACGCAACTGTCCAGTTGCGACGAGTGTAGACCAAGATCACCCTGACCATCCGTGCAGTCTGATCATGCTCAGCACCATTCGCCATTAGGTCAGTAAATTTTTCAATAAGCACCTAATAAAGAATTATTGGATCTGTCTAAACTGAAAGATGGACAAGTCCACTTTATTTATATATATATATGGTATATGTATGGTAAGGGTTAAAAAGTCAAGATTGTCTTTCGGATGAGACGTTAAACCGAGGTCACATGTATCAGTGCTGTACACTGAGCAGGCAAAAGAACCAGAGGTGTCTATGGAATGGGATGCTCTCTTATCTCGCACTATCCCCCACAACATAAAATAACTTATCTCTGCCGGTACCGACGATAAACTCAAATAGATAGATAGAACGTCAAGCCTGACCAAACCAGGACAGGTTCATCCTTGACAGTAAAGGTCTGTCATGTACACTGTAAATGGATAAGATATTTTCGCTACGAGACACAAGGAAAGGTTCTTTTATATACTTGTATAAGGTATTCAGCTGACTTCAACAGCATTATGAAAACAGACAATATAATGTTTATATTGTTATTCAGAGCCGAGACGGAGGAGAACACTTATTTTCTCAAGGACAATCTTTATTCAAATAATTCTCTTAAGAAAACAGACAAAAAACTACCTTTTTTTGTTAAGTATTCAAAAACAGCTTGCATGCTTTATGTTAACATGAATAAATAAATGTATTACATATTAAATAATTTCAGCCCAATGTTTACTCTTCTAAACTATCATTAGATTAAACCTTCATTTAATCAGACTGGAGTACATTTTTTCATATCAACATTATCATATAGATTAATTTAATTTTCTTCATACCTATATCTACATGCATCAGAAAATCAATTCAGTTAAAATGAAAATTTATTTACTTTTCTCATAAGAACACCTACTCGAGACAACAAAGAAACTAACTTTCAAAAACTAGAACATATCACAGTAGGTTTCTCTACATATTCTTTACAAGGCAAATTTCTATAGACCAATTAGAATAAAAACGTTTATGCACCTAATTCCATATAACCTTTCATTATTACAGTTTGGTGGGACTTAATGCGACCAGTCCTTTAAATGCATAATGTAAGTTACTAAGCTGGAAAGTTAAGGATCAGACAATAAAGAATATACAATGTATATCTTTTTTAACAACCTTAACCACCACCAAAACCCATTCACATCCTTTTTAAATGTATCATGTATATATGCCAGTTTTGGATTAGCAATTTCACTGTTTAAAAAGACAAAACATAATAATGCATACTTGAATGCTATAAAACTTTTACAGCTAAAGCAACTATTATGCAGATTTCGAACATTTAAAATACAGTTAAAAATTCAAAGCATGCTTACTTATGCTTATTTTCTACTAACTCAAAATGGTATGGGCAGATCTTCTTTTTGTATCTTTACAAGTTTCTTTTAAAAAACAAACGTTTAAGGGGAGGCTACTAAATTACAGATCCAACAAAGCAATGAATAGCTGTCTTTCTTTTTCTTTATTAGTAACATTGTGGCGAGTATGAACACAGTAAATACATTAAATGTTCCAATTTCAAATAAAACAGTTAATTTATCATCTAACAAGAGGGCCATGATGGCCCTAGATCGCTCACCTGAAAAATTTGCCTTTGGGCCTGCTGTTGAGCAAACAGAAGCTTTTTTAAGATTCTCCCTAAATAAATATACATGAATTCAAGTGTTCCCCAGGGTAGAGCCAATTTTCACTCAAGGGGCATAATTTGAATAAACTTGGTTGATGACCTCTAGCTAATGCTCCATTAAAAATATCTAAGTTCTTGGCTTTGTGGTTTCAAAAAAGAAGTTAGTTTTTTTTTAAGTTTTCCCTATATAAAATCAACTGACACCAAGTAAAGGGCCAAATTTGACCCTGGGGGTGTAATTTGAACAAACTTGGTAGAGGTTCACTAAACAATGCTACATACCAAATCTTACGGCTCAGAGCCTTGTGGTTTCAGACAAGAAGATTTTTATAAGCCTATGTAAAATCAATTGACCCCTGGGGTGTGGCCAAATTTGACCCCAGAGGTATAATTTGAAAAACTTAGTACAGGTCTACTAGACAATGCTACTTACCAAATCCTAAGGCTCAGGGCCTTGTGCTTTCAGACAAGAAGATTTTCACAGTTTTCCCTATATAAGCCTATATAAAATCAATTGACCCCAATGGCAGAGCCAACTTTGACCCCAGGGGTATAATTTGAAAAACTTTGGTAGAGGTCCACTAGACAATGCTACTTACCAAATCTTAAGGCTCAGGGCCTTGTGCTTTCAGACAAGAAGATTTTCAAAATTTTCCCTACATAAGCCTATGTAAAGTCAACTGACATCCGGCGGGGCCAAATTTCACCCCAGGGGTATATTTTGAACAAACTTGGTAGAGGTCCAATAGACAATGCTACATACCAAATCTTAAGGCTCAGGGCCTTGGGGTACCAGACAAGAAGATTTTCGAAGTTTTTCCTTTTTGTTGCCATAGCAACAGAGTTCTGGATGGAATTCAATTTTTTTAACAATTTTGGTAGAGCTTCATGCAAGAATTATCCCAGGTATGTTTTGTCAAAGTTGGCTTAGCGGTTTAAGAGGTCGTTCGAGTCAAATTGTTGACGACGCACGCCAATGGACGCTGCACAATCAGTGATCCCAATAGCTCACTCTAGAGCATTTTGTGCTCATGTGAGCTAAAAACAAACCATTATTATACAATGTATATCAAGATTTACTTCTTATTTATTTACAAAAATTTGAATAACTTCTTCAAGTGAAAGATTCATTTTTAAATTTGCAGGGGTTGCAAGATCAGTCTACGTAATTTTGAGGTTTCTGAACTAGCTCATTCACCTGACATGCACCGTGGTATAGACAACATTGGCGGTTCACATAAGATTTAGGTCTTTTAGCTGCAGTGGTGCTAGGCTATTCCTTTTTGACATGCAACTGTGCTCAGAGAAGACAAAATCCTTCAACTTTACCTGAACTGAGAAACACTCATTCCTTCGACTAGGAGTGATACATGGAAAAGCTCTTTCCTTTTACCGACAATTATGAATGGAAAGCTAGACTAACAGTAGTCCATGGAAAAGCAGTTTCCTTCAGCTTGCAGCACTGCCTGGAAAAGCTCTTTTTAACACTTGCAGTAGAGCATGAAACCTTTTCTTGAACTTGCAAAGGTGCCTGGAAAAGCTCTTTCTTTAAACCAACAGTGGTGCATAGAATAGCTTATTGGTTTGACTGTCATTGGTGCACAGCAAAGCTCAATCCTTTGTCCTGCGGTGGTGTATTAAAAAGCTCATAACTTTGACTTCCATTAAGGCAGAGCAAAACTCATTCCTTCAATTTTCATTGGTTCCTGTAAAAGCTCACTGCCTTTACCTGCAGTAAGGCACAGAAATACTCAATCCTTTGATTTACGGTGCACAAAAAGTCATTCATATGACTTGAAGACAGAGAACCATTTTTTCCAATTTTGCATGACTTTTGGTGGTATTCGAACCGAAATTCAAGGGGCATGAAGTTTGCTAGAACAAGCCTAAACACTGGAATGTGAAAGCAACAGAAACTAGCCTAATTTTTATTTAAAAATAATAAATATGCATACATCAATCATTTGTTACAAACAGACATGGATCACTCAGATACTTTGCATTAGTATATTTGATATTTCATTTGTCCCTTAAATGGCACACTGACCAAAAAGATGGCTCAAAAACTTTCAAGGCTAGACATTCTAGCTGCAGAAACGGTAGACACTGTGTAGAGATCCTTGACGATCCAGTATCAAAACTCTTCAAACAAAACTCTGAAATGAAATAGTTAAAATATAGTCTTGTATATCATGCCAAAGGTGTCTTGATGTTAAATTCTTGAACAAATAGTGTAAATATCAAATCATGCTTGCTTATTTAGCACTGAACTGAATCCTGTTGAGCTTATTGCCTAGGTATTTAATTTACTATTATAACTGAACTTAGTTCCAACTTGAGAAAACATAAAATAAACTTTGGACTTCCTTCAAAACTTTTCCCAGAATTACTTAAATATAGGACTAAACAGGCATTTAAAATTTCCTTATGGGGAATATGTAACAAGAACAGAACTGTACAGCAATTATAAGCAGTGACTGTTTAGAAATGACTTGTTAGGGAAACAAAATGGAAACACAAACCATCATGAGCAATCTTATTGATGTCTAGGTAAGACCTTGTTTTCAGAGTCATAAGCCAGGTCTGTTTTACAGCATGGTTGTCACAAAGCTTGTGCACAAAACTCTCCAATGATGTACTTAAAGATAGGTTGAACTGAAAATACAAACATTTGTTAAAACTCCAAAAAGCAGTACACTAATAATGGTAACATAATTGCGGGAAGTTCATGCTG
Organism: Cyclina sinensis; assembly: GCA_012932295.1. Lineage (NCBI taxonomy): Eukaryota > Metazoa > Mollusca > Bivalvia > Venerida > Veneridae > Cyclina > Cyclina sinensis. The sequence continues at coordinate 40,712,866 of JAAONU010000017.1, forward strand.
CCTTACTTATTCTAAAAAATCATGTCCGCATTTCTGTGCCTTGAGAGTGAACAGGCTGTACCTCTCTATTCAATGACAGATAGAAACATTTTGCTTTTACTGGGAATTCCATATATAAACTTCTGGCTTTTTTTATATCATGGCTAATACACTTAAATCACTGCCAACCTGGCTAATACTGAAGATTCTGGTGTAATATATGTTTTGGGTATGCGAAAAACATGAATAATGTTCTGTGTGCTATTCAATGGGATGTAACTAGCAAACTGGACAGGCAGTAAGACTCTGACAGACAATAAATACTGATAGAACCTCCTCCCTGCTGATAGAACCTCCTCCCTGCTGAGAGAACCTCCTCCCTGCTGATAGAATCCCCTGTTGCAGAGCATAAAGACATAGTGGCAAATGTGTTAAGTGTTCACATTTAAACAGTTTATCAGTCAGGAGGACAGTAAACTGTACCTTTCACCCTTAGTCTGCTTGTTTCTGCTACCCCCATCCTCTGTTCCCACCAAATTATTAACCATTCACCACAATAATGATTTGCCACATAACTATTCACCACAGTGGAATATAGATTCACCACAGTTGGTCAATCTGCTCTTGATTTTTACTGACTGTTAGTAAATAATTAATCCCACAAACAACCTGTTGCCAATAGTTTTTTTTTTTTTTTTTTTTTTTTTTTTTTAGGGGTGTAATATCTTTATTGTCCTCGTACATAGGTGTGTGGGGGTCTAGGGCATCCCCCTCCACACTGTACAATAGTTATCAGTATTATAATTAATCTATACATGTGTTAAACTATAAAGAAAGGCAACATTATTGAAACATTAAACATTATGTTCATGTAGTACTATGAGAAAATAAACTTAGCCAAATTATACTAAAAATTGGTTTACTGAAAGACTAACCCCCAAAAATTTATGTTCAAAAGAAACAAAAGGAAAAAAAAAGAGATAAAAAAACAACAACAAGAGGGCCATGATGGCCCTGGATCGCTCACCTGACTACTTTGGCTGTAGGTTTGCTGTTAAGCAGTATTTCATTTTTTAATCGAAAATATTTAAGTGCCTACAAACCAAATATGTAAAATATCAGTCAATAAATAAAGGCTCTATGACAAAAAGTAGAAATATCTATTATAAGCTATGGTGACCTTGACCTTGACCCAGTGACCTCAAACCCTACCCATGGGTAGAGGTCCATGCAAGGAACCTATATACTGAATATCAAAGATATTGATCTATAACCGAAGGCTTTATGAGGTACAGTAGATAAATCTATTTTTAGCCTCCGTGACTTTTAACCTAATCCAATAATTTGAAAAAGCTTGATAAAGCTTGCTTCATGCCAAATTTTAAAATTCAAGGCCTTGTGGTTTCAGACAAGAAGATTTTTAAAGATTTCCTTTTTAACATATTAAGGGCCCCCGGGGCGGGGTAAATTTTGACCCCAGGGCCAACATTTAAACAATATTGGTAAAGGTTCTTTACACAATACTCAACACCAAATATCTAAGGTCTACACCTATTTGTTTTGGAGAAAAATGATTTTTCATGTTTTTCCTATATAAATCAATGTAAAACAAGAGAACCCTGTGGCGTGGCCAATTTTGACCCAGGGGACATAATTTGAACGAATATGGTAAACATCCACTAGACAATGCTACATAACAAATATCTAAGCTGTAGGCCTTGAGATTTCCAGTAAGAAGATTTTTAAAGATTGCCTTTTTTACATATTAAGGGCCCCCGGGGCGGGGCCAATTTTGACCCCATGGCCAACATATAAACAATACTGGTAAAGGTTATCTTCACAATAATCCACACGAAATATCTAAGGTTAGTCCTATTAATTTCGGAGAAAAATGACTATTAATGTTTTCCAATATAACTATATGTAAATCAAGAGAACCCTGGGGCGTGGCCAATTTTGACCCAGGGAACATAATTTGGACAAACTTGGTAGACAATCACTAGACATTGCTACATACCAAATATCAAAGCTGTAGGCATTGAGGTTTCCAGTAAGAAGATTTTTAAAGATTGCCTTTTTTACATATTAAGGGCCCCCGGGGCGGGGCCAATTTTGACCCCAGGGCCAACATATAAAAAATACTGATAAAGGTTCTTTACACAATACTCCACACAAAATATCTAAGGTCTAGTCCTATTAGTTTTGGAGAAAAATGATTTTTCATGATTTTCCTATATAACTACATGTAAACCAAGAGAACCCTGGGGTGTGGCCAATTTTGACCCAGGGGACATAATTTGAACAAACTTGGTAGACATCCACTAGACAACGCTACATACCAAATATCAAAGCTGTAGGCATTGTGGTTTCTGAGAAGAAGATTTTTCAAGATTTCCTTTTTTACATATTAAGGGCCCCCAGGGCAGGGCCAATTTTGACCCCAGGGCCAACATATAAACAATACTGGTAAAGGTTATCTACACAATACTCCACACCAAATATCTAAGGTCTAGTCCTATTAGTTTTGGAGAAAAAATGATTTTTCATGTTTTTCCTATATAACTATATGTAAACCAAGAGAACCCTGGGGCGTGGCCAATTTTGACCCAGGGGACATAATTTGAACAAACTTGGTAGACATCCACTAGACAATGCTACATACCAAATATCAAAGCTGTAGGCACTGTGGTTTCTGAGAAGAAGATTTTTAAAGATTTCCTATATAAGTCTATGTAAAATGAAGTGACCCCTGGGACGGGGCCAATTTTGACCCCAGGGAAATAATTTGAACAATTTTTGTAGAGTTCCATTAGAGGGTGCTAAATGCCAAATATCTAAGCTCTAGGCCTTGTGGTTTCAGACAAGAAGATTTTCAAAGTTTTTTCCTTTAAGTTGCCATAGCAACCAGAGTTCTTGGTGGAATTGAATTCTTTGAACAACTTTGGTAGAGCTTCATGCAAGGAACATCCCAGGCAAGTTTCATTTAATTTGGCCCTTTGGTTTCAGAGGAGATGTCATTTGAATGAAAAGTTTACGGACGGACGGACGCCGGACAAATTGCGATCACAAAAGCTCACCTTGTCACTATGTGACAGGTGAGCTAAAAAACAAAGCTGCTTAAAGTTAGTGTCTTATATAATATCAGCATTTGTAATTATAAAAATATCCCTCTGTACTAAGAGCTGTAAGTTATTAATTAACAATCTGAAATTGTATTGTTTAAGAGTATTTGTACAACTGCCCAATTATCTTTCCATTTTTCTGTTAATTTTGTGTTTTTATAAAATTGCCAGTTGTAGAAAAGGCTACTCTTAAGTCCATTATAACTAGGTATTATTTCCTTCTTTTTACATAAGTAGATATATCGTTTAATTTCAAGAAAAAGTACATAATTTCCTTTTGTTTTCCTTTCATTACTCCCCAAAATAAAGTCCTTACAGGTCAATTGTATGCATATTCCTCTATTTCTCAAAATTTCCTTGTATCATTTTCTGGATACAATCACAATACCAAAACAAATGTAGAATAGTTTCTACTTCCTTCTTACAAAAAGTACATATGTTATCTCTTGTAATTTTCATATTATATAACAAAGACTTAGTACCAATTATTCGATGTAATATTCGTAACTGGAACCATTGAATATAAGAATCTTTTGTAACATGTAAAACAATGCTATATATATATTTCCATTCAATATCACTGAAAGAATTATTCCATTTAGTTTGGCTAGTAGGTATCTCGCTATTTCTATTCAATATATTGTACACATACTTATTCTGTTCATTTAAGAATAGTATTTTTGAAGCATAACATGAAACAAAAGGTCCACATGAGTTACTTAAAATACTGGGAGTGAAGTCATATAATCTTTGAAATTTTTTGATTTCCCTTTTTAATCCTTCATACAATAAGAAATTAATTTTTCCACCTGCACCAATACAGTGTTCTAAAAAAGAAAAATCAAGAAAATTTCCTTCCTTTGTTATTACATCTCTGACATATCTTAAACCTCTTTCATACATACTTTTATTAAATATCCCCTTATTTCCAATTTTGAAATAATTATTAAACAAGAGGGCCATGATGGCCCTGGATCGCTCACCTGAGTACTTTGGCTGTAGGTTTGCTGTTAAGCAGTATTTCATTTTTTAATTGGAAATATGTAAGTGCCTACAAACCAAATATGTAAAATATCAGTCAATAAATAAAGGCTCTATGACAGAAAGTAGAAATATCTATTATAAGTTATGGTGACCTTGACCCAGTGACCTCAAACCCTATATATGGGTAGAGGTCCATGCAAGGAACCTCTATACTGAATATCAAAGATATTGGTCTATAAATGAAGGCTCTATGAGGTACAGTAGATAAATCTACTTTTAGCCTCAGTGACCTTTAACCTGATCTAATAATTTGAAAAAGCTTGGTAAAGCTTGCTTCGTGCAAAATTTTAAAATTCTAGGCTTTGTGGTTTCAGAAAAGAAGATTTTTAAAGATTTTCTCCTATATTGTTATTTAAAACTTGTGACCCCTCGGGCGGGGCCAATAGTGACCCCAGGGACATTTTTCTAACAAACTTGGTAGAGGTCCACTAGACAATGCTGCATACCAAATATCTTAACTCTAGGACTTGTGGTTTCTGACAAGAAGATTTTTCAAGTTTTTCCTATATAATTCTATTTAAAACATGTGACCCCTAGGGCAGGGCCTATTTTGACCAAGGGGCCATGATTTGAACAAACTTGAGAGAGGTCCATTAGATAATGCTGCACACCAAATATCTTAACTCTGGGCCTTGTTGTTTATGACAAGAAGATTTTTAAAGCTTTTCCTATATAACTCTATGTAAAACATGTGACCCCTGGGGCGGGGTCATTTTTGACCCAGAGGCCATGATTTGAACAAACTTGGTAGAGGTCCACTAGACAACGCTACACACAAAATATCTAAGCTCTATAACTTACAGTTTCTGACAAGAAGATTTTTTAAGATTTTCCTATATAACTCTATGTAAAACAAGTGACCCCTGGGGCAGGGCTTTTTTTGACCCAGAGGCCATGATTTGAACAAACTTGGTAGAGGTCCATTAGACAATGCTACACACAAAATATCTAAGCTCTATGCCTTACAGTTTCTGATAAGAAGATTTTTAAAGTTTTTCCTATATAACTCTATGTAAAACAAGTGACCCATGGGGCGGGGCCATTTTTGACCCAGAGGCCATGATTTGAACAAACTTGGTAGAGGTCCACTAGACAATGCTACACACCAAATATCTAAGCCCTATGCTTTACAGTTTCTGACAAGAAGATTTTTTAAGATTTTCCTATATAACTCTATGTAAAACAAGTTACCCCTGGGGCGGGGCCATTTTTGACCCAGAAGCTTTGATTTGAACAAACTTGGTAGAGGTCCACTAGACAATGCTACACACCAAATATCTAAGCTCTATGTCTTATGGTTTCTGATAAGAAGATTTTTTAAGATTTTCCTATATAACTCTATGTAAAACAAGTGACCCCCGGGGCGGGGCCATTTTTGACCCAGAGGCCATGATTTGAACAAACTTGGTAGAGGTTCACTAGACAATGCTACATACCAAATATCTTAACTCTAGGCCTTCTTGTTTCTGACAAGAAGATTTTCAAGTTTTCCCTATATAACTCTATGTAAAATCAACTGACCCCTGGGGTGGGGTCAGTTTTGACCCCAGGGACATAATTTGAACAAACTTGGTAGAGGTCCACTAGATGATGCTTCATACCAAATATCAAAGCTCCAGGCCTTGTGGTTTCGGAGAAGAAGATTTTTAAAGATCCAACTTATAAAATCTATTTTTAGCTCCAGTGAACCAGAAATGCAATGGACCAGAACCATTTGAACAATCTTGGTAGAACTTCATGCAAGGAACATCCCAGGCAAGTTTCATTAAATTTGCCCCATTGGTTTCAGAGGAGATGTCGTTGGAATGAAAAGTTGACGACGGACGGACGGATGGACGGACGGACGGACGACGGACAAAGACGATCAGAAAAGCTCACTCTGAGCACTTTGTGCTCAGGTGAGCTAAAAATAGTGCCATTGAAAGAAAATCATCCAGAGTTTTAATAGGCATCTTTTCCATGTAAGATATATAACTTTTCAAAACGTCACTCCAAAATCTGTTGTGACAATCTGTTGCCAATAGTTAGCAATGTGTAAAAATGCTTTTTTCTTTAATTAAAACACATTTCTGATAATTTGAAGTTTGTGATGACAATATGAGGGATACACTATGAATAGTAATTTACTCTACTAGTAATTAATTTCAAAATATCTAGTAAGTAAGCAAGCTTTTGAAATAATATTGAACTACATTAACTACTGTCTTCACAAATATTACCAAAGTTATTCCCAATTTCTCAACATGTCACCATCTTCTAAGGGACAGAATCTTGTTAATCATTGCTGAAGAATTATTTTTATCACTATGATAATGATATGAATTTTTTTTTCATCTTTCAAATTGTTTTTTGTTTCTTTCACTAGAAATATAAATGCTGACAATAATATGACATAAGTAACTATACTGAACAGTGGAGCAGTTTAATTCTGAAGCTGTAACTTCTGAAGTGTTTTATTTTAAGCAACTGGCGTAAAAATGATTGATAGTATAACTGAACAAAAATCTAGGCTTCATAACTAAATAAAGCAAACATTGTAATTGTGAAAGTATTTAACTAAAATTAACTTGTTTCTTCACATTTTGCCGTAATATTATTTTATCAGGCCTTCAGAATTGTTAAGTTAAACAAAAATAAATTATTTACCTGGTACTTTTCTATATCTTTATCCTAAAAAATTTATTTTGAAATACCATTTTGAAAATAAATCACAAATATAGAATGATCAGTATCATCCAAATTTCATTAATTACACCTGTGGTAAATTGTTTTACATGGCCAAGTGTTATTTAATTGGTATTATGGTGAATCCTGATGTGGCAAATAATTACTGTGGCAAACCATTTTACAGATGTGATAAATCCACTCATTTTTGTGGTGATTTGTTTTACAGCTGATACAATTCATCAGTAACAAATCGTTACTGTGGCAAACCACTATAACACCCTTCCACCAACCTCTCCACTCCCCTATTCACCACCCCCGTTTGTTTTCTGAAAAACTTAGGCAAACTTTGTCGCATTTAAATCTTGACTTCTTGCCTACCTGTAACTAACAAGTGGTAATAGACGTACGAACCAGGTTTCCCCTATGTGAAATATCTGAGCCCTTACATCATTACAACTGGAAATGGTACCTGCTGAACAAACAGCTCCCCTGTTTGACTAACTTCCTCCTCAAGACACTTCCACTGGTCATGTGACAGTTGGAGCAAGCTCTGTACACTACTTCCTGTCATGGTTACCATAGCAACCGATGTACTGTCATCAACAATTGCACTGTTTTTAAAGATATTAATATTAGAGAATTTCAGCAGTAAACTAGTAATCATCAGATGAATTTTAGGCTTAGACATTTAGAATTATTCTTTCGAAGGTCAATTACTTTCTTAAAACTATTTTTTTCAAATTTAAAGTTCAACTGATTATATACTAGTATGCTACCGATCAAGAGGTCACAACTGGACATGGAAAGCAAGATTGTGTTTAATAAACGACTCTTTTGTAAATAAAGGACAATGAATAGGTAGAATTATCAAATATGCAGGAACTATGGAAGGCTTGACAGACAGACATTAAATACCAGTACATGTACTATTGATATATTCAAAGAACAACTGATGTCATCTGTGCAATCCTGAAAAACAAATATTGTTCTTCAAGAAAAGTGAACAGATACTCAACACACTGGAAGGTCAATCTTCAAAAATTGTTTAATATCTGAGTATAAATATGCAAGATAATGTAACATTTGCATATATCACATGTCTAACATCCTTTATAACAAAATAAATGTACATGTATGCTTCAGTATTGTTAAGAAACAGAACATGTTCCAAGGGAGACAACTCAGAAAACCTTAAAGGTCATGTGACACGACTTTAGCAACTTTGTCTATTCAAAATAATCATAATGCACTGATTAAAATGGTTTAACTGCGAAATTATGAAAATATTGCTTTTAATAAGAAAAAACGCATTTTTGATGATCGGCTGTTTCCGTTTCGACATCGGTAGTTTCCGCCGCAATTTTTGGCTGTGACGTAGATTTATCTCTACTGTACCAGGCAGTAGTGCAGAATTACACTGCTCATAACACATCCGTTTTTAAATGAAAAAATAACACTAAACCACAAATGCAAGAAACACGATAAAGGCACACTTATAAAAATAACATGCTATAAATTGTCAATTGAAAAAAATGATGTGATTACTTCTCGATTTTTATAAGTAAATTAAAACTTTGTGCCGGGAGAACGGGTTGTAATTTTACCTTAATGAATATTCCAATTTCTTCCATGTTGTGGTTCTATATAAAACTATCTCCTCCACGTTTTTACATGCTGCGTAACACTTCCTCACTTGATGTTTACGTCATAAACAAGTTCTTTTTCATTTAAGTGTAGTAAAATTGAAGTGAATTTTGGTGATCTAATTAATGTGTTAACATTTGTTTCACAGGAATGGAAATTCACACTACAGTGTATTATCACGTTGGGATATTGTTTGAAAAATAATAATATGGCATGTCCATCAAGTAGAAATTTGTGTCTGCTTATAAATTAATATCCAATGAAATGTCAAAGATCCATAAATCACGCCTTATACTGTGGGATTTATGCAAATTAACCTGCCCAAATGGGACCCTTGTATATTCTGCATAGCTGCCAAAACAAAGCATTTAACTTTTTTATGACCCAATCAATGATAAAATTGAGACAAATCGCAAAATTTTATGGCAAGTGATCTTACAAATTGATTGTATTACTTTTGATCAGTCACACTTGTGAAAACATTATGTAATAGCTTGTTCCAATTAACATGTCTGAATGATTTTTAGTTAAGAAGATTCCATGCAGATACATATTTTAATTAGATAATTAAATTTAATCGATCTATTTATGATGAAAATAAAAACCATTCGACATCTAAATGTGAACAAACTATTAAAAAAAATAAATAATGTGTTTGAGTTATGATTTTGACATAGTTTTAAGGGCTTCTTCATATTATTTGTTCTTTGATAATTATTGTTTTGTTTTCAAAAAAGTGTAGAATGAATAAGCCAAAGAAAAAAAAAAGATATGCATATATATTAAGGAAAAAATCATAGATCTAGTCAAAGATTACTTACACGTACCTCAAAATATACCACAGACAAAAATGCAACACATCACTGTAAGGAGAATGTTTTTATGGAAAAAATCTCTCGATTGTAGTGAGTTAATCAAGTCTTCCAACAAACTGCATCGGATAAAAAAGCATCTTTTTGGATCTCTTAGTCTAGATATTTTCACTGATGTATCTTTTAATTCTATAACCCTGAAAAACTAGCCTCTATATAATATTGCTCATTGGCTTCGTAATTCCATCAAAATTTCAATTATTTATTTAAAAAATCTTCAATTTATATTCATGAAGTTAGCTTAACTTGTTCAATTTTGTTTTTTTTTTACTATATTCAGTCTACATTTTCACTTTCCATCATAATTTTAAAGTTTTTGTTAACAATCCAGGCAGCTGTGTAAAGTGGCAAGAGATAAATGTGCGTCACTTCCGGTTTCGCTCCGGTTTCGCTCGTGACAGGTGCGCGCAACCAAGTGCGTAAAATATGGACTTTAATTTGCTATAAAAACAACTTTAAAATGAAAATTACCGGCGGAATTTTGTAAAACAGTCAAAATTAGATATATATTTTTCGCTCATATGAAAATTTCGAGGTCAAAAATTCGTGTCACATGACCTTTAAAGAGCAATTTGAGAAAAAATCAAATCAACTGTTAATGTTGGGTTACTTATGAAAATTCCTGCACTGAGCCACCCAGAAAGTAACTAACCTTGCTCTTGCTAAAAACCTGGACCCTCCCCCATTACAAGCTGAATTTGTGCATGCTCCATTGAAGATCATGCTCCCACAGGTCTCACACAGACATTTCAAAGAAACCTTTAAAATCTTCTCTATATCACAGATGCACTGGAAGACTCTGCTGGCATTTGAAGGACTCCATATATCCACAAGGTGTAACACTGGTAACTGTTTATCTTCATCTTCTATGGTTTTAGCAAGATTTTGCATTTTTATATTCCTGAAATGTAAAAGGATGTATGCGTGTGTGTATAGGTGGCTACCTTGTATAAGACGCACACAAAAAACCAGCAGGAAATTCTGTGGAAAATACATCAACTGATGTATAAGATGCAGCTTAATTATGAAAATCAAGCAAGAGACAACATCTGATATGTTCTCTTTCAATTTGTTATTTTAGAAAGATTTTTTTTTCTAAAATCTAGAAAAATCTGAGAAGTATTTCTCATTACTATAACAATATTATCATGACAGTATTGAGGAGGTATTTCTGATTGGTAAGAGACAAGTGTCAATTGATTATGACAAGTTTTTAATCATCTCTGGTATTGGATATCTCAGTTACTCAAGGTGGCAACACATTCTCATGCTCAATCTATCTATCTATTTGAGCTTATCTGTCGTCGTTACCAGTTGCCCATATGACCGACGCCCCCTGAAGAGATTAGTTATTTTATTTTGTGGGGATAGTGCGAAATACAGAAATCTCAGTGTATAGCACTGGTACATGGGACCTCGGTTTAACGTCTTATCAGAAAGACTATTAGTAATTATTAGTGGAGGAGTGGGGGATTGAACTTGGGACCCCTGGTTTACTAGTCCAGCACGTTACCACTGGACCACATCCACTCCTGTTCAATGCCTTCTCAAACACTTTATAAACCTGTCTGAATGCCCTAGGGGTAAACATTTTGACCAGTTTCAATTCCAAACCTTTGGAAGTACTTTTATAAACGCCCCCTCCCAAGTAAATACATTTGAGACATTCTCCAGCTAAGTGTAGTATTTTTCCAATAATTGGTTCACATGTGGTGTCAACAAAGGTATACATGTATTCACCATATGGTCCTACATGTGGCAGCAGTTGAATGAATATCCAACATGAAGTTTAAAATGAGTTTACAGTTAGTGCTTGATTTTTCTGTAGTGAAATTGGCTGTAAAATGTTGGATAAATTGTTTTGCATGATGAATTACTGCTAAAATATTGGTTCTGTCTTTTATAACAAATAACAGTTTGCAAAATGTGCGAATGTGCATTCTTTCTTTAATTGCATTTTTTTTGTTTGCAAACATAACTTACTGACAGATGAAATTGATCTCTTAGAAAGAAAATTGAAATTATTTGTTAATGATTTTGATGTTTTTTACAATAACTTTTGTTTCTTTTTATTTGGGTGTCTGTTTTTTTTATTTTTTATACTATAATACACATATCGGGAATGGTTCACTTAATGGCATTTAGATATGGTTTTCTCCCTTTATCGCCATATCAACAATAACGCAACAGTATTCAACCTTTTTTTTTTTTTAAAGATGATTTTGAGTAAAAGAAAATTACAGAAAACATGAATTATGCCAAGGCCCAAATCAAGATTAATATCCAGTATGACTGTTTTGACACTAAACTTACAAAAATGAACATTATATCCATGTTCAGTGTCAGGAAATTCTTCAGAAATTTCTAATACTGTGTATAGGTCACAGAGAACTTTTCATTTAAATAAACATATAGAACTGGGGTGTGCAATACACACACAAATACGGAAGTAGCCTTGGCATTATAACTAATGCATGCTAAGACTGTTGCTCCACCGTTTTCATGAAACCTACACCAAAATTATACAACCACTAAGAACAACCAACCTATTGTAGACCCTTTTTTCATGACCATAATACCATACATATTAAGTAAAAGATCCGTCTGGTTCTCACCTTTCAGTTTCCACACACAGTAACTGTACACTTGATAAGGGTACCAGCCTACAGTAGATGTTGTTTAATTGTGAAAGTTTTCTTTCTAGCCCAAAGAATTTTACTCTACTTCCTGGTATAAGGCCTTTCTCACTGATAACAGTGTTGTCATTCAGGTAGACCTATGAAAATACAACACAGAAATTCAGAACTAAACAAGAAAATTTCATGTTTCAATTCTCATAAAAGAACATGTACTTTATTCAACAAACTAGTAAAATATATTAAATATTTGAAAGTAAATATTTTTTTACTAGCTTTCACTTTTATATCATCAAACAAAAATGAAATATCATACACTCTGGTTTATTTCTTCAAAGGTTCCATTAGGTGGTGTTTGTTCTACTGTTTTTGAGATTCTCGTCAGACAATAATATAATGGCTGCCAAGAAGAACAGATTAATTCTGATTTTTTCATCTATCAAAGAAAGAAAAATATAGAAATCCAAACCTTACCCAAATATCTTCCTTTCTGCTGGCATCTTGAACATGCAATCTTGAATACATTCCATTAGCACCTATGACATTCAATAAAAGAACAATGAATCCGATTCCTGTCACATGGTAACTCTTTGGATCAATTTCAAAAACATGTATAAGAACTTTAATAAGAATAATAACAGAACTATATATGTTCTATAGACCAACACATAATGAAACTGACCAACTGGTTCATACCATTTATGTCAAACAATTCAAACTAGATTTTATATCTATACTAATTTCTTTTAGCTTTATAGTGACAAAAGCTATCCAAGCTTATTGAAATCACTCTTAAGACACTATCCAAGATATAACCAATCACTTGAGAGAAGAGAGCCATGAACTATATGACCTGATAGATATATATAGATTTAAACTTCATGGATTTTCTCGGACTTTTTCTTCAACCATTTGGCAAGGCAGATAAGACAGACAAAGGAATAGAAAATGGGATATTCTAATTCCTCTAACTGGGAGCAAATAACTAAATCAATTTTCAGTGAATACAGTCCACATGTTAGGTCAATGGCAGACAAGCAGAACATACCTATATCTTTGGAGAAAGATTTAGAAGCAAAGCCAGGTTTCACTAATGTTCTGTTCAAGATCCAACCTTCAAAACTCACAAACTTATCTGTAAAACTGAATGTAAAAAAATGGTTAACAGAGAAATTCTTCAATCATAATTACACTAAAAAGTAGATTATATTCTTGAGTCAAGTACTGAGAAGGGAAATTAACATGTCATGACAGTGGTGCTGTCCCATAAGCCCCAATGGATGACCATTACAACTGGGGTGATCCTAAAGTGAACAATGACTTAGCCTGCCTTTCTTAGACAATAATATTTCTATGTTTGAACCTGAGAAACTCAAATTATTCAAACCACTGACTTCTATGTCTAAACTTGGAAAAATCACATGATTTTAACCACAGATTTCTATGTTTGTACCCAAAAACATCACTTCAACAAAAAAAAACAACAGACTTTTATGTTAAAACCTAAGAATGTCACTTGAAAATAACCACAGATTTCTATGTTTGAACATGGGAAAGTCACTATAAAATAACCACTGACTTCTATGTTTGAACCTAAGGAAGTCACCTGATTTTAAACACCGACTTCCATCTTTGAACCTGAGAAAGTCATTTGATTTTATCACTTAGTCTTGTAACTTTTACCTTTTCTAGTAAAAAATAAACAAATTAAAACTACTATTACAAACTACAAATTATAAAATCAACTTACTCTTGCTTTAGAACATCTTGTAGTGACATGAGTGTAGCTGGCATCAATCCACAGGACTGCATTGATAGGTTCCATATTCTTGACAGGTGTACCTTCTCACTGATAGTTAAACATCTCCTTCAAGAGGGAAGAAACTTCAAATTCTTTCGTACATTCTATGCATCCATGTAAATATTCCTCTGTTTTTACTGTTATTGTAATAAGAGATAAGATGAAGTGTTTGTATTTTGTAATTCGACAAAAACGAGCATTATTTCTTTGAAATTCTGATTAACTATATAAAAGCAAAAATCTAACAAGAGTGACATTTAACCCTTTACTCCATATATATGCATTTTTACGCATGTGCGACCAGTGTAGATCCAGATCAGCCGGCACATCCATACTGTCTGATCAGGATCTGCACTGGTCGCTTTTTGGTCAGAAATAACCTAATGTATCAAAAGGCAAACAGTGCAGATCCTGATCAGCCGGCACGGATGTGCTGTTTGATCTGGATCTACACTGTTCGCTCAAGCCATGAAGGTGTATATATATGGAGGAAAGCGTTAAATATAAAGATAAAGACGTAAGACAATAAGACATTCAGAAACATGCACAAAATATTAAAATTCCTACATCTGAAAAACAGTTTGTATACCTTGTCTTACTTCTCTGTAGCATTTTCTTCAGTTTGTCATTCCCAGAACCTTCAAGTACAGCACCACCCTCTGTACTCATAGAAAGCTTGTAGTATGCACTTGGATACAATACAGGGTACCATTTCACAGACTTACCATTAAATTCAATAATCACCTGAAACACATTATATAGCATATACAGTATTATACACCATACATACCACAGCTTTCTTGGCAGCAACTGTTTTTGCCTTCAAAGCCCATGCAGTCTGACCATGGTATGCAATGGACACTTTTCAGTCATTTTGGCTTTATTAAGTAGATTTTTAAATCATGGAACTGTCCAAACCAAAAAACAGAAATTAGAAATTAAGTGGGATAGGAATTAAGAAATATTCGTATACTGAATAAAAACCTCCAGACCGGAGAAAACAGCAGTGGCCATATTTCTTCACAACCCTGCTCATTATCTCTCTCTCTCTCTCTCTCTGGGATTTTCAAATTTTATAATAAGCCACACTTCATTATAATTATATAAACAGGTGATAGATAAATAAAAAAAAGTCTGCAAAAATGTAACTTATAACTCCCTTAGACAGATTCTATACAAGAAAACAGCATCTAGATTTAAAGTTCAGGATTTCTGATTGCTGTCTGAAGTGCTCCAGCATGTTACATCATACCTGTTCGTGGTCCTTTTTCCTCAACACGGTGCACTCTACACTAAATCTCAGTCCTTCCCCTTCCAACATCAAACTACCTTTGCTCTCCACATAAACGATTACATCCTTGGTACTATCACATAAGCTGTCAAAATCAAAATTCTCCACGTCATCTACTTTTCTTTCCAATATATTGGCAATTCCATCTGTCATTGTTTCTTTTTCTCCATTTAGTGCCTTGGTCAAGTCAGTTTTTGCTCTCTTAGGCAATCCTGAATTATCTGCATTATTACCTGCAGCCATTCCTTGCATTCCTAAACCAACTCTTTTCCTGTTAGAGACAGGTTTCACTTTGAATGCTGTTTTTCCAAGATCTAAAGGGAATACTCTCAGGTTAGCAGACTCTCCCAGTGCAGCGTGTTCATCATCCTCCTTCCCTTTCTCTTCAGCTTGACTTATCACAAAACTGTTGGTTTTCTTTGCCAATTTATGAAATCCTATTTCTTTATTTGGGTCTCTTTTTTCACCAGGATCTTCCTTTTCTAGACAGTCCACCTTCCTACAGAACAATATTGTTCCATCTTCTTTTACATGCCTGTGTAGAGCAGATGTTCTCTGACCTGTTTTATCTTTTTCGCCAACAACTTTACTTTTTCTTGCGAAGGTTTGCATAACTTTTCTACAGTCGGTATCACAGTTTACCATTTCTGTATCCAACGACTCTCTTCTTGAACACATTTCAGGAGAATCTGAATTTTTACCACAATTCTGTTTTGTCTCTGAATTCACATACACGCCAGCTATACTTTTTGAGCAAGCGTTTGAGTTCACATCAATATTTAGACAATTAGTGTCATTTTTCAGAGGCTGTGTACTGTTTCCTACATAAACCACATTTCTCATATCAAGAAGTATGTATTTCTCACAGTCTGACCTTGACCTTTTATTTCTATCTTTAAGATATGATTTGTTCTTTTTCACCATGGTTTCACATACCATCTCATATACAGTCAAAGCCACTATCTTACCAACACAGCATGTATGTACATAGGGGCATGGAAACTTGTCACCTATATCAATTTTATCACAATTGCAAGTCCCTTTGCAGATATGGTCACATTCTGTTTTCACTTCTCTATCACCATGGTAACAACAGGTCACAACCTCAATACTTCCTGTGTCTTCATTAAGTAACAAGTTACCTGTGATTTCATCTAATTTTAGGACACCAAGAATGACCTGTAAAAAAAACAAAGTAAGTAAAAATGTAAGAAAATAATTATCCAAACTAAAAAAAAAGGTAAAACCAACCCCTAGGACAAGGGATAAGGTATTCTTAAATCTTGTGTTTTTTTTTATTCCTAAAGTAAGTCTTGTACTGACTGAGAAAGCACAGGTTACATCTTCTAAGTTTAACTCAGAAATTTATGATAAACTGACACAAGTTTTACCTGCTGTTCCCTTGGTAACTGTCTAACATACTGCCATTCCATCATCTCACTGGATATATCAGTGATACTCTCCTTTACTTCAGCTACAGTTCTAAAACTTACATTTACCTAAAATGAAAATAGGTACTGTTCAATTAACTTACAAGATAAAGGGGAATAACCTAAACTTACAAAATAAAGGGGAATAACCTAACCTTACAAGATAAAGGGGAATAACCTAAACTTACAAGATGAAGAGGAATAACCTTACCTTACAAGATAAAGGGGAATAACCAAAAACAAACTGTTGATACACTGAGGCTCTTTCTCTATAAACTGAAAAATAACTGATATTGTAAAGAACATGTTTCAAATCTCTTCCTTAGATTATGCTGACACTACGTGTTCATTTGAAATAAATTGCTATCTACATGTCCCTGAAATTTGTACAACAACAACTCTGTGTATGAAGACTAATATCCATGTATTCAGTTACACTGGTGACCTTTGTATTTTTGACTGACACCTTTACATAGGGTGTATATTTGTACAGCAGCATAAGGTAATTAATGCCCCTGAATAAAGCACTGACTTCAAAGCAATAACAAACAAAGATGAAAAGTAATAATATGTAAACTTGAACACTGGGCAATTGGGAACATAACTCTTGTTTTAAAGTTCAAAGTTTAATACCTTTGAAAGTTTTTACATAATATTGTAGACAAATATTCATGATAAAATTAAGTAAAAGGAGATAAATAAAAAAATGAGACCAAGCAATAATGTTTCTTAGACAGTCACAATCTATCTATACTTCATGTTTCAAGTCCATCTCTTTCATAGTTTCAGGTTACGCTTGGGACAAAGATTCATTATGAAAGTTTGACCTTGATATCTGAAGTAGGGACTTGGTGTTACATGATGCATCATCTTGATGTGCTGAACATTTGTGCCTAGTTATTTATAAATCTTTCAATTCATAAAAGAATTACTGTCCTGACACAAATATGTGCATATATATATATATACAGAATTTTGTGCCCTATAAACTTAAAGTGTGGCCTTGACATTTAAGTTAGGGAGTGGGTTTTGCATATGATAAATCGTCTTGATGTACTATAATATGAGAATCCTTTCATGCATGACAAAGTCACAGTCTGGATAAGAAAACAAGAGGGCCATGATGGCCCTGGATCGCTCACCTGAGTACTTTGGCTGTAGGTTTGCTGTTAAGCAGTATTTCATTTTTTAATTGAAAATATATAAGCGTCTACAAACCAAAAATGTAAAATATCAGTCAATAAATAAAGACTCTATGACAGAAAGTAGAAATATCTATCATAAGCTATGGTGACCTTGACCTTGACCCAGTGACCTCAAACCCTACCCATGGGTAGACATCCATGCAAGGAACCTATACACTAAATATCAAAGATGTTGGTCTATAAATGAAGGCTCTATGAGGTACAGTAGATAAATCTATTTTTAGCCTCCGTGACCTTTAACCTACTCTAATAATTTCAAAAAGCTTGATAAAGCTTGCTTCATGCCAAATTTTAAAATTCTAGGCCTTGTGGTTTCAGACAAGAAGATTTTTAAAGATTTTCTTCTATACTGCTATTTAAAACTTGTGACCCCTCGGGCAGGGCCAATAGTGACCTCGGGGACATTTTTCAAAAAAACTAGGTAGAGGTCCACTAGGCAATGCTGCATACCAAATATCTAAGCTGTAGGCATTGAGATTTCCAATAAGAAGATTTTTAAAGATTGCCTTTTTTACATATTAAGGGCCCCCGGGGCGGGGGCAATTTTGACCCCGGGGCCAACATATAAACAATACTGGTAAAGGTTCTCAACACAATACTCCAGACTAAATATCTAAGGTCTAGTCCTATTAGTTTGGAAGCAAAATGATTTTTCATGTTTTTCCTATATAACTATATGTAAACCAAGAGAACCCTGGGGCATGGCTAATTTTGACCCAGAGGACGTAATTTGAACAAACTTGGTAGACATCCACTAGACAATGCTGCATACCAAATATCTAAGCTGTAAGCATTGAGGTTTCCGGTAAGAAGATTTTTAAAGATTGCCTTTTTTACATATTAAGGGCCCCCGGGGCGGGGCCAATTTTGACCCCGGGGAAAACATATAAACAATACTGGTAAAGGTTCTCAACACAATACTCCACACCAAATATCTAAGGTCTAGTCCTATTAGTTTCGGGTGAAAAATGATTTTTCTTGTTTTTCCTATATAACTATATATAAATCAAGAGAACCCGTGGCCAATTTTGACCCAGTGGCTATGATTTGAAGAAACTTAGTAGAGGTCCACTGGACAATGCTGCACACCAAATATCTAAACTCTACGCCTTGGGGTTTCTGACAAGAAGATTTTTTAAAGTTTTTCCTATATAACACTATTTAAAACATTTGACCCCTGGGGCGGGGCCATTTTTGACCAGGAGCCATAATTTGAACAAACTTGGTAGAGGTCCACTGGACAATGCTGCACACTAAATATCTAAACTCTAGGCCTTGCAGTTTCTGACAAGAAGATTTTTTAAAGTTTTTTCTATATAACTTTATGTAAAACATGTGACCCCCGGGGCGGGGCCATTTTTGACCCAGGAGCCATGATTTGAACAAACTTGGTAAAGGTCCACTGGACAATGCTGCACACCAAATATCTTAACTCTAGGCCTTGTGGTTTCTGACAAGAAGATTTTTTAAGTTTTCCCTATATAAATCTATGTAAAATCAACTGATCCCTAGGATGGGGTCAGGTTTGACTCCACGGTCATAATTTTAACAAACTTGGTAGAGGTCCACTAGATGATGCTTCATACCAAATATCTAAGCTCCAGGCCTTGTGGTTTCGGAGAAGAAGATTTTTAAAGTTCCAACTTTGAAAATCTATTTCTAGCTCCTGTGGCCTATAAATGTAATGGACCTGAACCATTTGAACAATTTTGGTAAAGCTTCATGCAAGTAACATTCCTGCCAACTTTCAGCAAGATTGGCCCAGCAGTTCAGGAGAAGAAGTTGTTTGAAGAAAAAGTTGACGACGCACGGACGGACGGACGACGGACATCAGGCGATCACAAAAGCTCACCTTGAGCATTTTGTGCTCAGGTGAGCTAAAAATGAAGGACAGATGCAAGGATGGATGGACAGACAGACAGACAGACTGTATGATTTTAAACATGCCCACCTTATGAGACATAAAAATTATTACTCACAGACTTATGCTGAATCATATTTATTTTTAGAAGATGACAGAAATGCGTGATTTTGGTCATATCAACCAATGGAAAAGTCATCTGCTGGCGTCCTTGATGCATGCAACAAAATTTTGTCTTGTTTTAATAGTGACTATGTTATTTACCTTATTAGCCTCCTGAGCAAGACAGCAGTTATGAGGAATATTGAGAAACTCATCAATTAATATTCTCCTTGGTTCCCTAGGTATACTCTGTAAGTTACTGATACTTCCATTGAGTTCTCTATGTCCAATCACTGTTGAAAAGATCTTTTCTGTATGTCTGTAAAAAATGAACCAAATGTTACAGTTTAAATTCAGTAAGACAAAAACAACCTTGTTCTCCATTTATTGATTTATGTATCACTGTTAAGTGTTGTTGCATAAAATTAAACAAAAAATTCAAGGCTGCCATACCTTGTGATCTGTTACATAATTTTTCTGTATCACAGCAAGAAAAAAATCATAACCATTACTGTCGATTCAAACATTTGAGGGACCACAAGTATTTTACTCTACAGTTGATTATAACAAAATATGGCTACTGCTAAAGAGAAAAATTAGAAAAAGTGCATTACCCATCACATAAAAGCTTTTTCCTACCATTCAAGCCAAATGTCTGACTTGCATGAAAAAAATAAGTGCTATGATAGCAGGCAAATCCATTTTTACTACGAAATTGATTTCTCCCTGTGCTGAACTGTTTGCAAGTATGTGTGTAAGTTCAGAGTATTATTTGAAATCCATTAAGTTAGGATAATAATTAAGAGGAGGACCAAATGCTCCTGGGTCAGGACGAGGGGGGTAAAGGGCAACAAAAGTCAGATTGGAAGTCTGTATGCAAACTTAAACAAATAGTTAAAATTTCAGTGACATATCTTCAAAAACAATGAAGTAGGTCAAGGTCAGCCAAGGTCAAAGTTGGAGTCTGCATGCAAAATTATACAAATAGTTGAAATTTCATTGATGTAACTTCAAATATCAAAGTAGGTCAGTAGGTCACATGAAGGTCAAGGACACAGGATGAAAACTGGTGGATGAGATGAAGGTGAAGTACCTTCTTACCCAATCCAATGATTTTTTGTTGTTGATTTTTTTAGGGGTGGAGGGGTGCACAGGTGAGGTTGGTGGGGGCTGGGTACCCTGGTGAGGGTCAAGATCTTCCAAAGCCCATCTAGTTAACAAGGTAATGCTAGACCATGTATATTTAAGCTCAAGGCCTTTCGTTTTCTAACAAGGCCTAAAAGGAAATATTGTTTGTTTCCCCTCCCACTACCTACCCACAAAAATCATAGCTACCCAAAAAAATTCATTGCAAAACAAAAAAAAAAAAAATTTTTTTATTGCACATGAAAGCAAAGTATTGTATGAAGTTGCACTGAATTCCAACCAGTAGTTTTCAAGTTATGCTCTGGACAAGGAAAACTAATAAAGGCCAATAACTGTGCAAGTAGTGAAGATGGAGTTATGATTCTTGGACACTGCACTTCCTCTCATTGTATTTGACCATTGTATGAAGTTGCATTGAATTCCAACCAGTAGTTTTCAAGTTATGTTCGGGACAAGGAAATCAAACAAAGAGCAATAACTCTGCAAACTGCAAATATAGAAGATGGAGTTATGATTCTTGGACCCTGCACTTCCTCTAATTGTGTTTGACTATTGTATGAAGTTGCATTAAATTCCAACAGGTAGTTTTCAAGTTATGCTCCAGACAAGGAAAACAAACAAAGGGCAATAACTCCGAAAATGGTGAGGATGGAGTTATGGCTATTGTACACAGCACTTTCTGTCAATGTGCTTGATCACTGTATGAAGTTGCACTGAATTCCAACCAGTAGTTTTCAAGTGATGCTCTGGACAAAAAAAAACCAACTCTGCAAATAGTGAAGATGGAGTTATGATGCTTGGACACTTCACTTCCTATCACTGTGCTTGACCAATATATGAAGTTGATTAATTTCAACAAGTAGTTTTCAAGTGATGCTTTGGACAAGGAAAACCAACTCTGCAAATAGTGAAGATGGAGTTATGATGCTTGAACACTTCACTTCATATCACTGTGCTTGACAAATATATGAAGTTAATTGAATTTCAACAAGTAGTTTTCAAGTTATGCTCTGGACAAAGGAAAACCAACAAAGGGCAATAACCCTGCAAACAGTGAAGACGGAGTTATGATTCTTGAACACTGCTCTTCCTATCACTGTGCTTGACCATTGTATGAAGTTGCACTGAATTCCAACCAGTAGTTTTCAAGTTATGCTCCGGACAAGGAAATCCAACAAAGGGAATAACTCTGCAAACAGTGAAGATGGAGTTATGATTCTTTGCTGCACTTCTCTCTTTGTGCTTGACCATTGTATGAAGTTGCACTGAATTCTTACTAGTAGTTTCCAAGTGATGCTCTGGACAAGGAAAACTTATAAAGGCCAATAACTGTGCAAGTAGTGAAGATGGAGTTATGATTCTTGGACATTGCACTTCCTTTCATTGTATTTGACCATTGTATGAAGTTGCACTGAATTCCAACCAGTAGTTTTCAAGTTATGTTCGGGACAAGGAAATCAAACAAAGAGCAATAACTCTGCAAATATAGAAGATGGAGTTATGATTCTTGGACCCTGCACTTCCTCTAATTGTGTTTGACTATTGTATGAAGTTGCATTAAATTCCAACAGGTAGTTTTCAAGTTATGCTCCAGACAAGGAAAACAAACAAAGGGCAATAACTCCAAAAATAGTGAGGATGGAGTTATGGCTATTGTACACAGCACTTTCTGTCAATGTGCTTGATCACTGTATGAAGTTGCACTGAATTCCAACCAGTAGTTTTCAAGTGATGCTCTGGACAAGGAAAACCAACTCTGCAAATAGTGAAGATGGAGTTATGATGCTTGAACACTTCACTTCCTATCACTGTGCTTGACCAATCTATGAAGTTGATTGAATTTCAACAAGTAGTTTTCAAGTTATGCTCTGGACAAAAGAAAACCAACAAAGGGCAATAACTCTGCAAATACACAGCACTTTCTGTCAATGTGCTTGATCACTGTATGAAGTTGCACTGAATTCCAACCAGTAGTTTTCAAGTGATGCTCTGGACAAGGAAAACTAATAAAGGCCAATAGTGAAGATGGAGTTATGATTCTTGAACACTGCTCTTCCTATCACTGTGCTTGACCATTGTATGAAGTTGCACTGAATTCCAACCAGTAGTTTTCAAGTTATGCTCCGGACAAGGAAATCCATCAAAGGGAATAACTCTGCAAACAGTGAAGATGGAGTTATAATTCTTGGACACTGCACTTCCTCTCATTGTGCTTGACCATTGTATGAAGTTGCACTGAATTCCAATTAGTAGTTTTCAAGTTATGCTCTGGACAAGGAAAACCAATAAAGGGCAATAACTCTGCAAATAGTGATGATGGAGTTATGATTCTTGAACATTGCACTTTCTCTCATTGTGCTTGACCATTGTATTAAGTTGCACTGATTTCCAACCAGTAGTTTTCAAGTTATGCTCCGTACAAGGAAAACAAATAAAGGGCAATAACTCTGCAAATAGTGAAGATGGAGTTATGTTTCTTGGACACTGCACTTCCTCTCATTGTGCTTGACCATTGTATGAAGTTGCACTGAATTCAAACCAGTAGTTTTCAATTTATGCTCCGGACAAGGTACAGCCCAACCGACCGACCACCGGGTTACTCCTTTATACTTCGTTTTAAACTTTAAATTTTGTTTTGGGGGTATAATAATATACTTGTAGATTTCATTATGAAATTTATTATGGAGAGAGACACTTTGTCTACTTTACTCTAGGTATTCCAAAACAACCAAAAAAGAAACTTTACTGCATACTGGAAAAAGCTGTCAATCTTTTTTTATACAAGGAAGATTTATCTTTCAGCCTCTGTAATGGTATTCAAGCAATTCCATTGACCACACATTATGATAAAAAAACCTGATATCATTCACAACTGTCTCCAAAATATCTCTGCACTCTTTAGAAATGAAGTATTTTAGTCAAAAGAAATTTTGAAAGAAAAATAAGTAGAAGAATGTCTGAAGTTTGAAACAAGTCATCTGGCCACTGGGTAACAGCCTTTAGCTGTATCTTCACAAAGCCTCATTATTTTTATATGAAGCTGCTGGCAGGTAAAAGAATCCTCGCCTCTTAATACATCATCATCATGAAAGATACTTCTTCTCCTCAGTAGCTACCCTGAAAGCAGTAGCCCCATCCACAAATGATATAAATATTCTTTCTTTGATGGACCACTAAATCTTACCTTTCACCAAAGCCATCAAGGAACTGTTTCTTGAGCACTTGCCTCAGTCCAAACATCAGATCTAGATAACCTTGAGACTGACCTTCCAAATACAACAACTTCTTTAAATTCTGGCTTAACTGCACAGAAATAACCTGAAAATAGGCAGTTTTCTTTATTATTTGGTGGAATAAATGGACTAGAAGTAAATGACCTAAGTAGTTTAAAAAGAATAGTTTCTGATGAGTTCCACAAAAATGATGAACAAGCTTTTCTTTTTTTAAATTTTGTCAGCCCAGGTACCAGTATTAAGGTCAAATTAAGAAGACATAATCATTTTGAATCTTGTTATACCCAACAGAAGTCTTCAAAATAAGCCATAGCTCTAAGGACGTCAGATTTTGAATTTGTGTTCAAGCCTGTAAAAAGTGCCAGATTGTATACCCAACTGGTCTGTATAACAAGAGGGTCCATGGGACCCTGGGTCGCTCACCTGCCAACAACTGCTCAATGGTTGCAAGAATCAGTGGATGCAAATACAATTGCCAATTGACTAAAAGGGTGCAGGCAATTATGACCATGGAGTCATCTTTGGTAGAGTTTCACTAGATGTCGTGCGTCATCAGGATTGTTAAAGCACAACGTGGACTATAATGGACTGAGCCTCATAAAAAATATATCAGGCACATATACACATGATACCTAACATGTTTAAAGTTTCAAAGCAGTATCTTGAAAAATGTAGAAGTTTGTGCCGCAATATTTTTTTTAAAATCCTGCCGTTATACAAAAAACTAGGTTGCTGTGAACTGAATGTTGGAACACCGTTCCAAACAGGGATTATGTACATGACACATGTTCATTCTATTGCCAATTCTACTAATTATTTTAAAATCCAACCATAGATGCAAAAAATATATGGGCAAGACACAAACTATCAGCAGTAAGGCCTATATAGCAGAACTTACTAAGTTCAGAGGGTTGCTGTGACATGGATCTTGGAGGGAGGAACATGGGTTTCGAGTGTAACACATACTTATTTTAATTTTTGGTTGTAAGGGTTGCAGAGACTTTCGGTCTTTAAGTAATGTTATTTATAATACTAGAACTTTTATTAAAATACAATGTACACAATTATAAAGAAAAAGATTCATAACGGAAAAAAATGTGTAAATGCAATCTTTAATAAAATAGAACAATATTAGCCCTTCAAAATTATTTTTCCCTGACTTTTCACTAACTTTTCTGGATTTTTATTTTCCACTGACCAATTTTCAATATTACCTGACAATTCCCTGACCTTGAAAAAAAATCAAATTTCCCTGACTTTTCAAGTCCCCTGGCAACCCTGCAAGATCTTATATTAACTCAAGTATTGTACAAGTCTGATTAAATTCAAATCAAAAATGAAGCTGCTATTGTGCAGACAAGGTCTAAATACTTAATTTTGGCACTTTCAGGGGCCATAACCCTGGAACCAATAATGCAATAAGGCAATTTGAAGAAAGGAACCAAGATCTTATGGTAATGAAAGTGAAGATCAGACCAAAATTAAGACCACTAGAGTGCAGAAAAGCTTTTCTCATAACTTGACCTAGTGACCTAAATTTCTAAGTCACATGACCCAGTTTCAAACCTGACACAGATATCATCGAGATAAACATTCTGACAAAGCTTGAAGACGATCGGAGCAAAATTAAGAACACTACAGTGCGGACAAGCTTTTTCTATATTTTGACCAAGTGACCCAGTTTTCAAGGTCACATGACCCACTTATGAACTTGACCTAGATATCATTGAGAAAAACAATCTGACCAAGTTTGAAGAAGCTCTGACCAAAATTAAGACTGCTAGAGTGCAGACAAGCTTTTTCTATAATTTGACCTTGTGACCTAGTTTTGAAGGTCACATGACCCAGTTTCGAACTTAATCTAGATATCATTGGGATTAACATTTTGACCAAGTTTGAAGAAGATCAGACCAAAATTAAGACCGCTAGAGTGCAGAGAAGCTTTTTCCATAATTTGACCTAGTGACCTAGTTTTAAGGGTGACATGACCCAGTTATGAACTTGACCTGGATATCATTGAGATAAACATTCTGACCAAGTTTGAAGAAGCTCGGACCAAAATTAAGACTGCTAGAGTGCAGACAAGCTTTTTCTATAATGTGACTTTGTGACCTAGTTTTGAAGGTCACGTGACCCAGTTTCGAACTTGATCTAGATATCATTGAGATTAAGATTTTGACCAAGTTTGAAGAAGATCAGACCAAAATTAGGACCGCTAGAGTGCGGACAAGCTTTTTCTATAATTTGACCAAGTAACCTAGTTTTAAGGGTGAGATGACCCAGTTATGAACTCGACCTAGATATCATTGAGATAAATATTCTGACCAAGTTTGCAGAAGATCGCACCAAAATTAAGACTGTAAGAGCGCGGACAAGCTTTTTGTATAATTTGACCTTGTGACCTAGTTTTAAGGGTGAGATGATCCAGTTATGAACTTGACCTAGATATCATTGAGATAAACATTCTGACCAAGTTTGAAGAAGATCGGATTAAAATTAAGACCGCTAGAGTGCGGACAAGCTTTTTCTATAATTTGACCAAGTGACCTAGTTTTAAGGGTGAGATGACCCAGTTATGAACTTGACCTAGATATCATTGCCATAAACATTCTGACCATGTTTAAAGAAGATCGCACCAAAATTAAGACTGCTAGAGTGCGGACAACAATTGTGAACGGACGACGGACGGACGGACGACGGACGAAAGGCGATCACAAAAGCTCACCCTGTCACTATGTGACAGGTGAGCTAAAAATGTTAGCTTCAATAAATCATCGTTTAACTGTGAATGTGAAATGTTGCAATGTAATCCTAGATTTATTCTTACTTTCAAAGTACATGAATGACAAATTGAAGTTTTTGATAAATATACAATGTACTAGCAAATTATCAATATTATCAGTATATTTTCAGACCACCAAAACCTGGTATGGGCTTATGTACAAGTCAGAGACAGAAGCCTAAATGTTTTAAACTTGTGAAATACTATTTCAGACTTCAACACTGTGATATAGGCATTGGGTTTGCTACTGACAGTTAATTAAGAACAAGATTTTGCAGGAACTGATAATGCTTACACTACACAGTTTGGAAGGAAACAGAAGTTCTGTCACATTTTCCTTCTGCAGTTACAAAGTTATCAAACCAATTTTTACAAAAAACATAAATTCTAACAAAAGAATACTGAAAATAGAATGCTTGCTCATAAATTGTTCATATTTATTAACTTGTGAAGAATTGAGTTAAATGTCGAGACAGTTATCTTTGAACAAAAAGTCTAAAACATACCCTTTTTTGTAAGATTTTGTAAATACCTTATCAACAGGATTATCCAAACACTTTACACTGGTCAGCATACAACAGTACAGGCACAATCGTGGATACTGGATGAGATCCAAAAAAAACAAAAAAACAAAAAAACAACATTTAAACAACTAAAACCAAGAATCTTTTTTATTTTAGCTTTTAATTTATATATTAGCTGAATACTTTAAAATCAAAAGGTAAAGAGAATTCACTTCTTTACTTAAAATATATCTGAAAAGACATACTTTGAACTGACAATCAACCTTACCTTTTTCTATTTTTACAGAATCATATTTTTTATTGAATAAAACTTCATTTGTAACAAATAAAAACTGAAGGAAAATAGGAATGTTTTCAAGTAAATTATTATTTTGTTCTATTACAATATATTCATGATCTGACTATACTGTAAACTACAAGATGCAAGATACGCTAGTAGTAGTTACCTGAATCAAGTTAACAGTTGTTTTATGGAGTCCATATTGTTTAAAACAAATTACTTCAGTTTAGAGTAAGTTCAGTGGCACTCCATATCATAAACTAAATGCTAACAAGACTTTTATAACACTGAAATTGTTGCCTGTCATATTATAGAAATTCCACAGGAGGACAAACAATTGAAATACCTTTTTTGCATGATCAACTTACATTTCCTATCAAATCTCAAAGACTCCTGACTGACAAGGCAAGCTGCTATATGTATGAATTTGCACAATCTGTTTTAAAACCTACCACTAAATCTTAACACTTACCCTGCTAGGCAACTGACTCTGCCTAGATGCGACCAGTGCAGACCAAAATCTGTCTGCACTATTTGCCCCACACGTGAACTTTCCATAAGCATCCCCATCAGCAATTAAAGGAATGGATCTGTCCAAATTGTATGCTAGACAAGTCCATTTTAGATATTTAGCATGATAAGGTTTAAATGTTTAATTGTAAATGTGAAAGGCTCACCTGTTTGGATGTTGTAAAGTGAGCATTCTGCACAAGAACTGTTGATCCTTTCTTCAGCATGGAGAATTTATGAGCTGCTGGAAGTGGTCCAACATGTAACCTTGGTGAAAGGGAAATAATTTCTTAGGAAACAAAATAATATACAATGGCTAAACCAGTTCACTTTGAGCAATAAGCATACCACAGAATTATTATTACACACCTGTTTCCCTGGCTTTTCCATTTTGCATAAATCTATAGTAAGATTGACAAAAACATGCTTATCATGTCACTATACAAATTATTGAAAAATAAAAAAGAAACAAATATAGACTTACATGTACATAGAAAACTGAGAGGGAATCAAAGGGAATGAACAGACAAACTATGGGGAGACTAAGACAGCATTTCTAACTTGGTAAATCTGTCAAATTAAGTTATGCTGCAGTTTTTATGCATGATCTATAACTACCTACCTTACAGTGTTGTCCACCTCAAAAACACCCAGGCCTTGGTCAAGTATGGCAGTTACCTTTCCCTATAAAAAAGAATAACAAAGTCAGATATAACAATTAAACATTACAAGCATTTTCGATTTTTTTTGTTATTTAAGATAAATGTCTATATATCTTAACACTTAACCTACCACACCGCATTGTAAAAATATTTCTTCCACTGCAGGAAATGTACACCAAGACAAAAGTTTCACGCACAATCTTTTCATAAAAAATGGCAAAATCAATGTCAACTGTCAAAAAAAATGTTCATACCCTTATGTAAAAAAATTAATAATGTTTGAAAGGGAAGTGGCCAAGCATATAAGGATCTCATTCCTCAATGAACAAGTCCTGCCTTTGTTAACGATGAGGTCCCTTTTTTAATCTGATGTAATTTTGAATCAACTTTGTGAATTACCTGGTAGGAAAATAAATTGTCAATGACAGTATCTTGTATGTTGACATCACACTCTGTATCCATTGTGTCTTGTAATCCATGCTGCTTCAGCCAATCAGATGTTGTTATTAACTTCAATTCCATGCCATCTGGTAGTAAAAGCTTGCTACTCTTCGTCACAGTGAACACTCTCTGTGCTGAGCGACTTCCCTAGATAGTAACACATGATGACCATTGAATAAAAAAATTCTATGTTGGCTCTGGTTGCCTCCATTCAATAGAATTTCAATAATGTAGATTTTAGTGGGCGTCTACAGCTCAGTGGTGAGAAAGTTCAGGTCACATGTTCAAACCAAAGAATGAGATATGTTCTTTGGCAATTACACCTTATTCAGTCATTGCTCAGTTGTTCACCCAGCTGTGTATTTGTACTACTTCTGTCTGTTACTGGCTGTTCTTTCATGTCTATGTGTGGGGTGTGTCATTAACAGGAGATAGACAAACAGCACAAATTACATGTACCTAACAACTTTTGATTGTCAGAATTACTATCTTAGTTAATAAACTGTGGACTTCCTCATAAAAAAGTCAGGGCATTAGAGTACATAAAGTAGCAGGGACTGCACCCTAAATTCTCAACAAGATATGGACTGATATTGGTCAAAGTGTAAGAGGTTAGTTTACATACAAAATAGTGAGATATAACCAGCATTATCAGGGTTCCAACTTGCTATTTTAAAAGGGGGTACATGACCCATGTCTGTTAAATTTTGGGGGTACACTATAAAAAAGAATCATTACTGCCTGCTTCGCCAGCATTTTTCTTTTGAAAGAAAGCAGACAGCTTTAATTGCGAGGACATGTTGTTGTTGTAAAAATTGTATGGACTGTGTTACAATTTCGTATTCTGCTGAAACACCATTTAATAATAGTAAAAAAATCCAATATTGAAAACCAGACTTTATCTATAAATAGTAATGCTTGGGGTTACCCAAACTGTACCGACTGTGTCACAGTATACAAAAATATACGTAGAAACAAGAGGGCCATGATGGCCCTGGATCGCTCACCTGAGTACTTTGGCTGTAGGTTTGCTGTTAAGCAGTATTTCATTTTTTAATTGAAAATATGTAAGTGCCTACAAACCAAATATGTAAAATATCAGTCAATAAATAAAGGCTCTATGACAGAAAGTAGAAATATCTATTACAAGCTATGGTGACCTTGATCTTGACCCAGTGACCTCAAACCCTACCCATGGGTAGAGCTCCATGCAAGGAACCTCTATACTGAATATCAAAGATATTGGTCTATAAATGAAGGCTCTATGAGGTACAGTAGATAAATCTACTTTTAGCCTACGTGACCTTTAACCTAATCCAATAGTTTGAAAAAGCTTGATAAAGCTTGCTTCATGCGAAATTTTAAAATTCTAGGTCTTGTGGTTTCAGACAAGAAGATTTTTAAAGATTTTCTTCTATATTGTTATTTAAAACTTGTGACCCCTCGGGCGGGGCCAATAGTGACCCCAGGGACATTTTTCTAATAAACTTGGTAGAGGTCCACTAGACAATGCTACACACCAAATATCTAAGCTCTATAACTTACGGTTTCTGACAAGAAGATTTTTTTAGATTTTCTTATATAACTCTATGTAAAACTAGTGGCCCCTGGGGCGGGGCCATTTTTGACTCAGAGGCCAGGATTTGAACAAACTTGGTAGAGGTCCACTAGACAATGCTACACACCAAATATCTAAGCTCTATAACTTACGGTTTCTGATAAGAAGATTTTTTTAAGATTTTCCTATATAACTCTATGTAAAACTAGTGACCCCCGGGGCGGGGCCATTTTTGACCCAGAGGCCAGGATTTGAACAAACTTGGTAGAGGTCCACTAGACAATGCTACATACCAAATATCTTAACTCTAGGCCTTGCGGTTTCTGACAAGAAGATTTTCAAGTTTTCCCTATATAACTCTATGTAAAATCAACTGACCCCTGGGGTGGGGTCAGTTTTGTCCCCAGGGACATAATTTGAACAAACTTGGTAGAGGTCCACTAGATGATGCTTCATACCAAATATCAAAGCTCCAGGCCTTGTGGTTTCCGAGAAGAAGATTTTTAAAGATCCAACTTATAAAATCTATTTTTAGCTCCAGTGAACCAGAAATGCAATGGACCAGAACCATTTGAACAATCTTGGTAGAGCCTCATGCAAGGAACATCCCAGGCAAGTTTCATTAAATTTGCCCCATTGGTTTCAGAGGAGATGTTGTTTGAATGAAAAGTTGACGACGGACGGACGGACGACGGACAAAGACCGATCAGAAAAGCTCACCCTGAGCACTTTGAGGTCAGGTGAGCTAAAAAGCAATACAACGGCTGCTAACTATTCAGAGCGTCTATAAATGGTACCAGTGTGTAATTGACTTTTAAACAATATCAAGCAGATTATCTTTAATTTAAAGAAAAAATTCATTTTTTTGTGTGCAGTGCACGCAACAGGTACTTATTTTTTACATGCATCTTTATTTATTTACACGATTCACATAAATTTTACCTGAATCGGAACTCTGATTATATCATCCAAAGGGTCACAATGCCTTGTTATATCTTGAGTAAATCAGGGATAGTCACTCACTGTGATTTTTTATGCATCAGAACAGTTAACTGCAAACTAGTATCTTGTTCGGATACATATCCTCATTGTGAAAGGCTTAGTTTATCAACAGTGAAATGATGGAATACATATCCTCATTGTGAAAGGCTTAGTTCATCAACAGTGAAATGATGGAATACATATCCTCATTGTGAAAGGCTTAGTTCATCAACAGTGAAATGATGGAATACATATCCTCATTGTGAAAGGCTTAGTTCATCAACAGTGAAATAATGGAATACATATCCTCATTGTGAAAGACTTAGTTCATCAACAGTGAAATGATGAAATACATATCCTCATTGAGAAAGGCTTAGTTCATCAACAGTGAAATGATGGAATACATATCCTCATTGTGAAAGGCTTAGTTCATCAACAGTGAAATGATGGAATACATATCCTCATTGAGAAAGGCTTAGTTCATCAACAGTGAAATGATGGAATACATATCCTCATTGAGAAAGGCTTAGTTCATCAACAGTGAAATAATGGAATACATATCCTCACTGAGAAAGGCTTAGTTCATCAACAGTGAAATGATGGAATACATATCCTCACTGAGAAAGGCTTAGTTCATCAACAGTGAAATGATGGAATACATATCCTCACTGAGAAAGGCTTAGTTCATCAACAGTGAAATGATGGAATACATATCCTCACTGAGAAAGGCTTAGTTCATCAACAGTGAAATGATGGAATACATATCCTCACTGAGAAAGGCTTAGTTCATCAACAGTGAAATGATGGAATACATATCCTCACTGAGAAAGGCTTAGTTCATCAACAGTGAAATGATGGAATACATATCCTCACTGAGAAAGGCTTAGTTCATCAACAGTGAAATGATGGAATACATATCCTCACTGAGAAAGGCTTAGTTCATCAACAGTGAAATGATGGAATACATATCCTCACTGTGAAAGGCTTAGTTCATCAACAGTGAAATGATGGAATACATATCCTCACTGAGAAAGGCTTAGTTCATCAACAGTGAAATGATGGAATACATATCCTCACTGAGAAAGGCTTAGTTCATCAACAGTGAAATGATGGAATACATATCCTCACTGTGAAAGGCTTAGTTCATCAACAGTGAAATGATGGAATACATATCCTCACTGTGAAAGGCTTAGTTCATCAACAGTGAAATGATGGAATACATATCCTCACTGAGAAAGGCTTAGTTCATCAACAGTGAAATGATGGAATACATATCCTCATTGAGAAAGGCTTAGTTCATCAACAGTGAAATGATGGAATACATATCCTCAATGAGAAAGGCTTAGTTCATCAACAGTGAAATGATGGAATACAAAAAGGGGATGACCTAACTAGCTAACCCAGTGAGTGAATCAATAGTCCACTGGTAACATGCTGGACTGGTAATGCACCAGTTGCATATTCGATGCCATGCTAACATTACTTACCATCTTTTGAATGAGATGTTTAAACAAGATTGATTGATTGATTGACTGATTGACCTTTATTTAGGTTAAAACACACATATACATATACACAATAAATACACTTACACAACATTGATATAAAAAGTAGATAAATAATTTGTTAAAAAGTACTTTGGTAGTTTGTCACAAATAGCTGTATCAAAGTATGCTTCCTTAAAATACACCAGTTTTAGAACTAAAACAAGGCTAACTTGTATATATAATTTGCATTTGTCTAGATAAGAAGTATTTAATATGCAATTATGTAAGCAAAAGCATGTATATATTAGTTTGAAATAACCTCGGATTGCCCATGAAAGCCTGAAAACTTATTTCCAAAGATCCCACATGTCAGTGCTACACACTAAGTATGGAAAAGAACCAGGGGTGTCCCTGGTATGGGATGCTTTCTGTATTTTGCACTATCCCCTACAACCTAAAATAACCAATCTTTGCAGGGGCACCAATCGAATTGGCAACTGATACAGTAGATAAACACAAGTAGACAGACAGCTAACTCATTACCTTTTGAAAACTTGTAGGTCTTAGGTCTGTGAATACATACTCTCTGTGAGGGGAGAGCTGTTCCTGCCAGTGTAGACAATCTTTTCTCTGCAATATTCACATTTGTTCACTATATTAGAAAACATATCACAAGAATTCAGGCTGTGAAATGACAACAGTATACAGTAATGGTTGGCTCAGAATAAGATATAAAATAACAAGGTGTACAAACAAATGAAAGTCTGAACAGGTTAAATAATGGAAACTGAACAAACAGACAATATGTCTAAATACTTGACATTGTTTTATGTCATGTGACACTGCTAAAAAACATAACATGGAAGGAAAAGCGTATCTCTTCTAAGAACCTAGACAAATTGTTCTTTCAAATATTCAAGCTGCAACAGTTTGTTTTCAGTACAGTCCCCGCCTTTCATGTGTTACAGGAGCTATGCCAATGCTAAGAGCTCTGTTTTAGTTTATATTCATAATAACCAATTGAACCTTTATTATGACATCAACGTTTGGCATGAACTTCACCATGAACAGGAGACTGTCTTTTATCTTCACCACCTCACTGACACAAAACACTTTTCCATAAACATTGACCAATATATCTGCACCAGACATATCCAGTTTGCTCCTGAAAAAATAGAAAAACAGTTGAATAACAGATTTTGATTTCATTACATCGTTTAGTATTATACCTGTTCAAGTAAAATTTGAATTTTGGCCTGATGATTTTTTTTTCTGATGCAACTTCAATCATACACAATTTCCTGAAAAACTTGAAATCAAATTATATTTGAAGATTGAAGCTGACCTGTAAATCTGAATTCTTCCGAAAATATAAAACCAAATATTGTAAAAGTAAGTCAAAATGGTGGTCCTGATCTTTTGACTAGGTGGCGTATTCACTGACTACATGTGAGCTGGAGTCTCCAGTCTGATCAGCAGAATATGCAGTGCTTTGTTCTAAATCAGCGCTAAGAATAAAATGTTCCAGATGAATTTCTATTTATTTTTTTTTGTTCCAATGATTTCTCAAATGTGTTTACAAATAATTTTCGAAAACTTAGTAACCAACGGTAACTTTGTCTGCAGGTTTTGCTAATTCAGATATAAATTATATCTATTACATTAGATTTAAACATCAAATTATATGTATAAAATCATATGACATAATACCTTGAGTTCAAAATGCAAAATGCTGTCTTGGGATGAACTACAGGAAGTGACATTCTGTACTATTTCTTCAGCTAGCAAATGTCTTCATCTGAATGCATCGAAAAAGTGAGAAAACAAGAAAGTTAAATGTGTTGATAGGCAACTTGAAATAACAATAGCATGCAGACTGATGCATGAAAAGGACTTAACACAGTCTGAATAGATTTCTTCAATACTGCTACAGACCTGATCATATTTAACAGACATCAATAATATGACAAAATTAATCATTTCATTAGAGTATAATGTGTCGATAATTTCTTGGTTTAAGCCCTTAGCCTGGCAAGGAAAAGCATGTTTTTCAGCAATACAATATTTAATGTATCACAACATCAAATATGCCACTCAAAAGTTTAATACAGATAAAAATGCTGACAATCAGTGTTTCAGAGTTAATGTAATTTTCTCCCCAATAAGCTGCATCCACTATTCCTGAATTTTGTGATGAAACAGTAAGACCCATTTACTTTTTCCACCAGGCTTTCTACAAATGTACTTTAAGGAAGACAGATTATAACCCAGTGCTTACTCCTCAGTCTTCATTTTTCAGGTACACATGTAAAATGAAGTATGTACACAGTGAGTTAAAAAGATCTGAATTTGTGTACCAGTGAAGCTAAAACCATGATAATTCATGTTTACTTAAAAAAAGGTGAGGCTTAACAGGATAATCACATGTTTAAGGAACAAATTTTCACACCAGAAGTAAAATTTCGACGTTAAAAAGTTTAAATATCTTCAAAGGGAAAACGTACCAGCTTGGGCCTGAAGAAACTGAGTGTTAATGAGATGGACTTGTTTGGCCTCTAAAACTGTAAATTTTTGCTGCATCCAGATATATAATTATAAAAATACTTTTACACTGTTGCAAATGATTGTAATTGCGAACTGTTCAGTGCACAGTCTGGGTAATATATTAAGACCTAGCCCAACAAATTGTGCGCCAGGGCTCTTTACTGTATTGACGACATCTATGTAATATCAGTTTGTAAATCGGTCAGTCTTGCAGTCGAAATATTGAGACTAATTAAGACCCAGTCCTAAAGAAATCCATAGAGCAATTCACTGGGAAGAACGGAGCACTAGCTACAAAGACTTTTATTTGGTGTGCAAGATATTGCCAGTCTGAAGAAGATATCAGTAATGGTTACCTGGACAAGGTCTATAATGTAGTTCAACTTCAACTTCAACTTAATACTGCCAAAAGTCAATACTGACTATTCTAGGCAGGCGCATGTCAGGAACATTTAAAATTATAAAAGTTAATAACAAAGAAAACAAGATTTAACTGAAGATCTTACTTAAACATTTATTATAAGTACTTTAAAATCTATAAAACTTGTTTACTCCACTGATAAAAGCTGGCACAGTTGGGGTAGCCTTAATCTCGGTCGGTAATTCGTTCCAGAGTCGTATAGTCCTTGGGAAGAATGAGTTCATGTGATGTTGTGTTTTTGATTGTGGAATGTGGAATTTGCTGTTTCTTGTGTTTGTAAGGTGATTGTGATCAACATTGACCTGATTGTTTTTTATTTTGTGTACATACATGCCGTTCTCCCGTTACTCGCCGGGTTCTCCCGATATTTAGACCCTTACCCCGGCGCCCCGGCGAAGCACCCAAATCTCCCGATAAATCAACATTTTGCCTTGAAAGAAAAAACATCCATAAAATTCGTTGAATCTAGACAATATAAAAATCTGCCAAAAACGAATCCACAACAAGTCCCGGACCGTCTGTGTATATTACACCTCGCTAATCCGTTGCAATGACACCCTAATAAACTTGTCAAAGACCAATACACCGTGAAAAACAAGTTCGA
The DNA here is from genome assembly GCA_012932295.1 of Cyclina sinensis. Lineage (NCBI taxonomy): Eukaryota > Metazoa > Mollusca > Bivalvia > Venerida > Veneridae > Cyclina > Cyclina sinensis. The sequence goes on from JAAONU010000017.1 coordinate 40,749,693, forward strand.
TAATTGATAGCTTCTGTCGGTGCCTTCGAATTAATAAATGAAATCCTTTAGCCTAATGTTTGCTAGCATTACGTCAGCCCACGTGTTCGTAGAAGTCGGCTCCTTTGAAGTCTGTTGAAAGATGAACGACCTTTACACAGTTACTTTTGAGCTGAATTCAGCGGTGCGTTTTTTATGCTCCATACTGTTTGATGTTTGGAAATTGAGTAACAAAGCGAGTTATTTTCGAAATACACCATTTAAAAGTGTATTTTTTTTTTATTTTTATGCAGTTACACACCGCATCAATGTGTAAATAAAACAGAAGGCGGTAGGCAATTATTTTGTATTCGCAAGTCTTTTATACGTATCAATCACAGGAACAAATTTTTCATTCAGTGACGACGACGAGTGACCAAAATTTCTACTCGTCCTGCATCACCATCACCAGTCCTGGAGACCTAGGAGAAAAAAGATCAACGGTAAGTATTTAATGTGCGGTTAAAAAGGCGCAGTGCTCCCCCTTACTCACGCTTCCGGTTTCGTTTTGACATGGTATTGCAGGACAAGCGATCAGATACGAGCGAACGTTTTTTTTTTTTTTTTGGTTTTCGTTTTTACCCCGTTGGGATGTCCAAAAACCCGACGATTTTCCACAAATCTCCCGTTAATGATCCAACCCTAAACGGCATGTATGTTTGTGTAGCATGACCAGGCTGGCATGTTTTCGCCTTTGTTCTAAAGTTGACCATTTTAGTTCTTTGATCATTTTTGTTACACTGCTTGTATAGTGGTAATCATTATGAACATACCTTGCAGCTGACCTCTGGACCATTTCTATTCTGTGTGTAAGATATTTTTGCCATGGATGCCATATGGTTGAGCAGTATTCAACCTGTGGTCTTACATATGTTTTGTATGCTGCTTCTTTGAGTTGTTTGTTTTGTGTTTTGACGTTTCATCTGATGAACTTTAAGCTGTTTTTTGCTTTGTTTGTGATATTGTTTATGTGGGATGACCAGTTTAGGTTGCTACTTATTGTAACTCCTAAGTATTTTGCATTTTCTGTGGTTTTCAGTTTAGTGTTATGTAGGGTGTAAGGAAAGATGACCGGTTTCTTTTTCCTATGTATTCTGAGAACTTCACACTTGTCAGGGTTGAATTCCATTGACCATTCTTTTTCCCATATTTCAAGGTTGTGCAAATCATTTTGTAAGGTTTGTGCAGATGCTTGTGATTTAATTGTTAAATTAGTTTGGGTCCCAAAAGCTTAAAAGCAGATTTTTCATATTTTCATTGCGACTTTCTACCTCTTTTTAGGGGTTACACTGAATACCGTAATAGACATTTTTACCGAAATATACCGGAATAGACTTTCGATTACCGGAATAGACCTATTACAGCTATATTATAATTACAAATGCATAAAATCTTCGACCATATTACAATATAGATATTTATTAAGGGATGTACAAAAAATGAACTTTGAAAAATATATTTTTTTGTTCATTTCAGCCACTTTATTGAGAATTACCAAGGCGGTGCGCGTTGGCGCGTAAGAACGGTCCCACTAATTACCGACAAGAACAGACAAGAACCGTCAAGAACCGACAAGAAACTTAATTTTCAAATTATGTGCATTTTCTTTCATTTTTCTAATAAATTTTTATATTTAAAGATATTTTCATTCTATTTCTGACCATACTGAGACATTTTTATTAAAAAATGTTGAATATTTTCCACATTCGACATACCGACAAGAAAATGCGCTACCGACAAGAAATGCATATGAATCGACAAGAAAATTATTTGTGAAATAAAGGGCGTTTTTTCTTTTATGTTTCCAAAAAAATTATAAAAGTTATTCACTATTTCTTTTTGGTCAATTTATATCATTTTATGAAAAATAATGATCAATATTTTCGATATTTGACATACCGACAAGAAAATGCGTACCATCAAGTACTGGATATGAACTGACAAGAAACTGATATGTGAAGTTTAGAGCATTTCTTTCAATGCTCAAGAAATATTTTACAACTTTATTGATATAAATAAATTAAACATTTATAGTGTTGTTAAAAGTGAATGAAATGTGTGTTGTTTCTTAATATATATAACAAATTTACTGTCAAGAGAATACGCGAACCGACAAGAAAATGAGCTTCACGAGCGTCTGTTTTATACACGTATTCTTGATCATTTCATTATGATATTAATATCAGTTTAAATGGTGAAATGTATTTGTTTTTAAAGAAAATGCGTATTAGTAAAGGGTATTTCACCAATGCACTTTAAAAATATTTAATGAATTACAGGTTGGAACACATATATGTATATACAATCTGTACTTACCTGTAATTCCTTGAACTGTGTAATCATAAACATTATTTAATATAGTATCCAATACCTGTAATTCCTTGAACTGTGTAATCATAAACATTATTTAATATAGTATCCAATCTCAATTTCAACGTATATATACTAACATAACAGTAAATTAAATAAAAGCATTCAAATAAAAATCTAAATCTACGCAGTAAAGACCAGATCATTGTGTCATAAAATAAATTACTCAACTAGGGTCAAAAATTGACTCAAACAACTGTGAAAACAGGTAAGCTTATGGATTTGCACTCAGATCTAATTGGCGTGTATTGGTCAGCGCGTGCCTAATTAGCGTTTGCAAAACTTGTCTGTCACGTAAGCCGTCTATCACTCTAATGGGCTTTGAGTAGTTAAAGTCAAATCTGAAATAATGTTTAAATACCAAAAAAGTCTTTCGACCTGCATCACAATTGTGATACCGATCTGACGATCATACACTGCTATCATATTGTTCTCTTTGCTTTCTGCTCAAGTTCCACTTTACGAATTTATTGTAAATTGCTAAGATACTGGAAATTACCGTCTGATTTAAAAACTGTATCATTTAGACATTACACACCTTTTGCTAATTTATTTATTTTTTTGAAGTTATGGCTACTTATCCGTGTGGAGACTGCAACAAAAACTGCATAAGGTCAGTTGTTGCATGTGACACATGTGACAAATGGTTCCACATAAGATGCCAAAAAGTATCCAAAGCTCAACTGGAAATACTAGAAAAACATCAGTCATGTTCGTTTCACTGCCTCGGATGCTGCTCTAAAAACGAGGTGTATGACTATGAGTCGGCACTTACGAGACTGGGGGAATATGCAAAGAATGGCATATTGAGGGACGGTGTTGAAGTTGAAAGGATTTTATTGCGACAGGTAAACTTAGAACCATTAGACAGGCGAACAGATGTAAGTATTAGATCAGACCTATTCACGGAGGACAAAATATCGGTAAGTATATTGGATAGTGCTGGCACGCGGATTCTGGGAAAAACACCAATTTATACTACGGGTGATGGAAACTGTCTTTTCAATGCTGTTTCAATTGGGCTGTTTGGTCATGAAAAATTAGCTACTGAAATCAGGGTTCGAACATGCATTGAAATAGTTGAAAAAATGGAACAATATGAAAATTATTATAACATGAGATTCGAAAATGTTGCTCATTCAATCCAAGAAGCGTGTCAGCAAATCGCAAAAAATAATGAATTTTCGTCTGTTTGGGCATTAGTAGCTGTAGCTAGTGTAATTGGATGTCCGGTAAAGTCTGTTGATTCTTGACTGTAGCGTGTTTTCTTGTTGGTATGTCAACCATAGTTCTTGACTGTAGCGTATTTTCTCGTCGGTATGTCAAGCATGATTCTTGACGGTAGCGTATTTTCTTGTCGGTATGTCAACCATAGTTCTTGACGGTAGCGTATTTTCTTGTCGGTATGTCAAGCATGATTCTTGACTGTAGCGTGTTTTCTTGTTGGTATGTCAACCATAGTTCTTGACGGTAGCGTGTTTTCTTGTCGGTATGTCAACCATAGTTCTTGACTGTAGCGTGTTTTCTTGTCGGAATGTCAACCAAGGTTTTTGACAGTAGCGTATTTTCTTGTCCGTATGTCAAGCATGGTTCTTGACGGTAGCGTATTTTCTTGTCGGTATGTGAAACTTAATTCTTGACAATTTTGCTAAACAAAAATTATTATTAAATTTCGTTTATTCTTTTAACTTAACAAATTTATATAGAAAATGAATAATAAAATTATTTCGAAACATGGAAGAAAATGCTCTAAATAAGCAACAGTTATTGGCGGTAGCGTATTTTCTTGTCGGTATGCCAAATAGCAGAAATATTATCTTTTTCAAGCAATAATTCTTTTTAAAATTGATAAAAAAGTAATGAATAACTTAAATAACATTTTTTTCGAAACATAAGATAAAAATATTCTAAATTCCTAATAAATACGTTTCTTTATGGTTCATAACCAGTTCTTGTCGGTAGCGCGTTTCTTGTCGGTAGCGCATTTTCTTGTCGGTATGTCAAAAATAGAAAATATTCATCATTTTTTCATAAAAATGTTTTAATATTGTCAGATATAGATTGATAATATATTTATTAGAAAATTTATTAGAAAAAAACAAGAGAAAAATGCACATAATTTGAAAATCAAGTTTATTGTCGGTTCTTGACGGTTCTTGTCTGTTCTTGTCGGTAATTAGTGGGACCCCGTAAGAACAGTGTATCTGTGTGAATTACGTTGCACAAATCCTTCACTTACTTCAACTATTTGCTTTTAAATATTTGTAGGTGAATGGAAAAAAGGGCAAACAGATTTTTTTAATTTTATGGTGTTCATACATTATGCTCGATTCTCTCAAACGACCATCATTTTTTTACAATCTCCACATATCCACGTGGTAAAATACAAAAACGTAACAAAAATATAGGTAGGCAAGAGGGATCGTCATAAAGCCGCCCCATTAAACCGTTAATTTACTCCAAACAGAAATCATATTCAAACTTAACATCATTGTTCAAAACTACATGCTAATCCTATGCTGTTTCAATAAAAATACAGATTTCGCAGCTTTGATGAAACGTTACTGTCAAACGATAAACACTTCCGATAAAATCGGAGTTCAAATTGAAGTTATATTTAGGCCCTTTGTTGCACTAACACTGCATGTGGCCATGGCTAACTGGTGTAAGTGACTGGCTTATATGTTGTACTGATTAAATTGTATTTACTGTAGTGGACACCGGAACGCACTTCCAGCAGCCTCTCTGTAGCGACATGGTTAGTCAGGAGACATGGGTTCAGTACTCACTGGAGACTGTAGTGTTTTCTACATTGGCGACAAGGATGATTCGATTTGCGGGTTCAGGTCAGCGGTTAGATGTGCAGACTGAGGTTCAAATTTGCCTGACTCCAGAATTTCAGTGAGCGGATATGGCTAATAAAATGCCGGCAGCGAAAATTCCAAGAATCTTCGCCGGCTTTTTACCTTAGTGCCTGTGTGCACTGTAAGTGCAAGGAGTAAGTACGATTAAATGGCTGGAGCGGAAACGGGTTCGATCTGTAGGAAGCTGTACAGAAGAAGCCCGGCTCCTGAAGGTTAAAGAGAGGGGAATGTAGTGGACACCGGATAAATAATTAAACGCACTTCCAACAGCCTCCCTGATGGGTTAGCTTATCAAGAAAATACAAAACATTTTGCGAATTATTTCCTTTCTTTGTATGTGTTAGTGTTCAACAGCAAGTACATGTAATTTTGAGCGGTAAAAGAAGATAATGAAAACTAGGTTTCGCGAAAAGCTCGTGAAATTCGATATTTTAGCTTTAATAACTTTTTCTTTGATTTTCGTCTTCTCAGATTTTTTGGATTTCTCACCATTCTTTTCCGAGTTTTACAGCGGCCTTGATTTTCTGACAATTGAAAGTTTTTATGTATATTTATTAATTTAGGCAGTTGTTTCAAAGATATTTCGGGTCTTTCGTTGTAGTGACATGAAATCGTGAACTGCTAAAACTGCTTGTAAAAATAGAAAAAAAGTGAAACAGAAGAATAAACATAGCCACGTCCTAGAAACACGGTATTTGTATGATAAGTTAATAAAATATTCACATTATTTGTTGTTGTTGAATTCTTGTTTTTTATGTTTGTTTGTTTGTTTGTTTGTTTTTTACCACATACCACATTTGAAACTCAAAATGAGTGAAAATGAAAGGTAGCTGAAAAACTGGGAAGAAAATCCTCGAAAACAGACGCGGGAATAGTATGAGGAAAACAATGAGGTAACACAGCCTATATATGCTATATTTATTATAAGTTATTTACTATTTTCTGCCATTTTTCGCTACTCTGTCATTGTACACGATTACTCGACTATCAATTACAAAGCAAATATCGTGTAGCAATATGAAGACACGTGGTCATTTTTGTCGTATATTTCTCGATAACGTGACTTGTACACTATGTTGATTTCGACATTTCATTGCTCAAATATCGAAATTTTAGATTTGCATTTATAATAAGAAACAATTTAAAGTTCGTAGAATTTATTAGACTAAAAGGGGCACATTTTCATTGTTCAAATAACACTGGAGACAACATCACATACTTTAGCAATCGATTGGAACAAAGCGCCAGAAACATTCACTTCTGATACATATTCACAATCCAGTAAATTGGGGTATGTACACGTGTAGTTAAAGTATCACCGTTCAAAGACCTAAAACATATTATTTAAGATCTTCGCCTTGTTCGAAAACACACCTTGGGTTCAGGCTAGACCTAATTCAACCTGATTCATTATCTGCATTCTCATTTTATTTAAGAACTTTTTCCTTTTATGCGACATTAATATCGCCAGTAAATTGAACCTAAATGGTTTGCCTGTGAAGAAAGTGTTTGGGTCATTGCGTTCATGGATCATACTCACCTCTGATGTTAGTTATCATACACGGATAACCTGTAACATTATTTACCTTGCACGGAAAAACCTGTGTCATTATTTGCCATACACGGATCACCTGACCTGAAACATTATTTACCATATACACGGATCATCTCTGACATTATTTACAATACACGGATCACCTCTGACATTATTTACTAATACACACATCACCCGCGACGTTATCCACTATACACGGATCACCTGTAACATTATTTACTATACACAGATCACCCGCAAGGTTATCCACTATACACGGATCACCTGTAACATAATTTACTATACACAGATCACCCGCGAGGTTATCCACTATACACGGATCACCTGTAACATTATTTACTATACACAGATCACCCGCGTGGTTATCCACTATACACAGATCACCCGCGAGGTTATCCACTATACACAGATCACCCGCGAGGTTATCCACTATACACAGATCACCCGCGAGGTTATCCACTATACACAGATCACCCGCGAGGTTATCCACTATACACAGATCACCCGCGAGGTTATCCACTATACACAGATCACCCGCGAGGTTATCCACTATACACGGATCACCTGTAACATAATTTACTATACACAGATCACCCTCGAGGTTATCCACTATACACAGATCACCCGCGAGGTTATCCACTATACACGGATCACCTGCGAGGTTATCCACTATACACGGATCAACTGCGAGGTTATCCACTATACACGGATCACCTGTAACATTATTTACTATACACAGATCACCCGCGAGGTTATCCACTATACACAGATCACCAGCGACGTTATCCACTATACACGGATCACCTGTAACATTATTTACTATACACCGATCACCCGCGAGGTTATCCACTATACACGGATCACCTGTAACATTATTTACCATACACGGATCATCCCTGAAATTATTTACAATACACGGATCACCTGTAACATTATTTACCATACATGGATCACCTGTTACATTATTTATCATACACGGATCATCCCTGAAATTATTTACAATACACGGATCACCTGTGACATTATTTATCATACACGGATCACCTGTTACATTATTTACTATACACGGATCACCTGTTACATAATTTACTATACACGGATTTCCTATGATATTATTTACTATACACGGATTTCCTATGACATTATTTACAATACACGGATCACCTGTGACATTATTTACCATACACGGATCACCTGTGACATTATTTACAATACACGGATCACCTCTGACATTATTTACCATACACGGATCACCTGTGACATTATTTACCATACACGGATCACCTGTGACATTATTTACCATACACGGATCACCTGTTACATTATTTACTATACACGGATCACCTGTTACATTATTTACAATACACGGATCACCTGTGACATAATTTACCATACACGGATCCCCTGTTACATTATTTACTATATACGGATTTCCTATGACATTATTTACCATACACGGATCACCTGTTACATTATTTACAATACACGGATCACCTGTGACATTATTTATTAAACACGGATTTCCTATGACATCATTTACCATACACGGATCACCTGTGACATTATTTACTATACACATATCACCTGTAACATTATTTATCATACACGGATCACCTGTTACATTATTTATCATACACGGATCACCTGTGACATTATTTATCATACACGGACCACCTGTAACATTACTTATCATACACGGATCACCTGTTACATTATTTACCATACACGGATCACCTGTTACATTATTTACCATACACGGATCATCCCTGAAATTATTTACCATACACGGATCACCTGTAACATTTTTTATCATACACGGATCACCTGTTACATTATTTACTATACACGGATCACCTGTAACATAATTTACTATACACTTGATTTCCTATAACATTATTTATCATACACGGATCACCTGTGACATTATTTATCATACACAGATCGATCACCTGTGATATTATTTATCATACACGGATCACCTGTGAAATTATTTATCATACACGGATCACCTGTGTCATTAATTACCATGCACGGATCACCTGTGACATTAATTACTATGCACGGATCACCTGTGATATAGAGGATATTTGTTTGTTTTTGTGGAAGATGAGAATTTATTTCATCGAGTGAACACCATATGTGATATTTTCACGAGTGGCGCAATTAAATAAATTCCCATCTTCCACTAAAAAACAAACAAATTTTCTTTTTATTTTATGCCAACACGTCAAAAATGGGTTTTTTATGACATTTTTAATCAGGGCCTTCAATAAATTCCCCATGGTGAGCCCCAAATCAGTTAATGGGTACTTTGGTTACTCCGCACAAAAAAAGTGCAGACAATCTCCAATACATATGATAACTTTACTTCTGCTGAAATAAACTGAATACACTTTCATCAAATAGTATTTATTTTTGTCTACACAGTTTATCAATATTTATTGAATTTTGCCATACATACTTTAATTATAAAAGCGGATTAATACTCAATATTCAATAGTTCGGGCACAAACATGTATTATCAAAATGGTAATTAACTGATTCAAAACAGTGTATTATCACTTTTATCTCACTGATATTTCCCTATATTTCATTGGTAGGCATAAAATAAATTATTTATCATACACGAATAAAATGGTCTGTTTTTGTTGTGTGTGCGTGCATGCGTGCGTGCGTGCGTATGTGTGTGTGAAATTTGTTCATTTTTGTAAATAACCACATGTTGTTGCTGTCACATACTTCTTTTCAGAAATTTAATATTTTAAAAAACAAAACAAAATATGAAGTGAAGATATTTAACCTGACTGCGTAATACAAATGTTCGTCCATGACATTTATAAGCACCTAGAAACAAAAAAATGTTACACAGACTTTCTTGATATACACAAATGACCGGAAACATAGTTTTGCTTTGTAATTAACCTAGTGAATGAAGTGTACTTTCATAATCTACTAAACATAGTTATGGTTCTTCTGTATCTAGATTTACAAGTGCACTGGAAACAAAGGTTCTTGTCTGATTGTTTAATGACTAGGTAACAGTAACGGTTGTTCGTCAAAGCTGTTTATCTTCCGGACAGAACCGATTTCTTGGTACTTCCAGTTCTTTGGTACAGGCATGTCCAAGTCCCATGAAAGAGTGCTTAATACATAAGGTCATGGGATTTTTTTTTACCGAATTGCAATAAATATCGAATTCGTGTTTTACCGAATTGCAATAAATATCGAATTCGATATCATATTTATGTCTCAATTCATCAGTAAGTATAAATGATTGAACTAATCATATACTATTTCAAGTTGGTTCAACGTTAACTGTCACAACTCTCGATCAAGTATAATTGGCAAATGGTTGACTAATGGCCGATCAGCGTCATGACCAAATTTCAACGTTGTTTTAACGTTGAAACAATTTAATGTGTCTGCTTGCTACACCTGTAAGCTTATATTAAAACGTTGTCGTGTTTTATTGGTAGACTGTTTTATTTTTCGTTACCCTGTAGCAGTGAGGCTTTGACAGTAGCACGGTGGGATAATAACCGTATAACAGTTATTCATAAAAGTTTTCTGAGATCTGTGCTATGCTATATCAAACATAAAACTAAAACTTTTCTTCTACTTGCAATACAAAAAGCAGAGTTGTGCATCGAAAATAATACTTTGGGTAACTTTTAAAAAGAACAACACTAGAAAACAAGAAATATTCTTGTAAATTTTAAAACAAAATTGGCACATTTAACTTAAAAACTACAAAGACTAGAAGGTAAGACGATATTAAAAGCTTAATTATTCATCTTCAGGGGTTTAATACTGAGTCATAGATATCTAACAGTTATATTTTACCGGCAAGCATTTTAGATTTGGTTTGGTATGAAATTAATGCCAGTTCTCAGAACAATCAATACAATAACAGTAAGAATATCTTAAACTGTAGTACAAAGACAACAGGGTTGAAAATACCTTTGACAGTCAAAAATTATATTTAAAGAGGCTGTACTCCAGATTTGACATAAAAAAAAATTTCCATAAATTATATATTTAGATGCCGTGAGATTATAACAACATAATATTTTACTTCAAAACTGATTATAAAAGTCAAAATAGAATAAATAAAAATATTTTCGCTCCAGCCTGATTTGAACTCTGGACCCTCATGTTAACAAAATATTTCCAGCGCTTTTACTGTCACCACCATCGCCGCATGTGATATTACAGATTACTTTAAATGTTATACGATATAGTTATACCGTCGCGTTACGGTATAGCACTTTGAAAGGGAAAAAATCAATTTATAGTGTAATTATTTGACTTATTTTTTGTCAGTAAGTTATTTTTTAAGCATTAGTCATAAATATTACAAGAAATTTATAATACAAGAAAACTTTCTTTTTTTGTAATCTGGAGCACAGCCCCTTTAACATTATCATAAAAACACTGTTTCCTTTTATAACTCTTAACTCGTATATAAGCTCATAAGTATATTTTATAACACGTTCACAGCGAAGGTTTAACATCATATTACTTCTTTGTGTATTCTTTTTTTTTTCAGAAATAATGATTTAAAGCTACTAGTGATACAAGTTCTTAAGGAAGTACATCAACAAACTGCAGAATGCCATCTCCATTATATCTATCTAGACAGTCATGTCTTCCCGGATATTTACAGGGTAGAAACATGTTGGTATTGTAATTAATATTTTGGTGCGTGTTTTTACCTCCTGTATACCGCCAGTGTTCAGCATGTTGATATATCTCTTTGCCATATCTATTTCGGAGAGCAAGTCCAGGGTTTCTTGGGACATTCACCCATTGTCCCTCTAACAAAATCTTTGTTGGTGCAAGACCTGACTTTGTTAAGAGATCGCTGTCCATGACAGGATGGCCGTGAAAATCTCCGTAATATCCTTTGTAGCGCATGCTTAATCTTATTCTCTCGCCAAAATTTAGTTTTTTAAAACAACAGGAAGAAGCCAAACTGCCAACGGATAACCCTGCATTCTTTAAGGATTTTTCAAGAGTTTTACATTTGGTACAATTTGTAGCTAAAAATATAATATCAAAGTCGAATTCCCAAGGAAGAGATTTTCCCATTTTCAAAGCACCCAATGCAGTTCCGCCTAGTAGTTCACATACGACATTTGTCTCTTCACATAATCTCATTACTAGTTTTACAGCGTCGTTATTAAGTTTTAGATTACACGGCGACAGTGCCAAAGAAGCTTTACTCGGTGTAGCATGGCCTTCACACCTCGTGTTAAATGTTTGTCCCGAAGGTGCAAACATTTTATAAACCTTCCACTTCCTTAAGAACCCCTGAAAGTCAGAGTTTGACTGAGACACATTATTTACCCAAAACATTGAATCAGGGCACACAATGGTTTCCCTTCCATTCTGAAAAGTATTAATAAACCAATCTTCGTAAAGGCCACTTTCTCCACTTAAATCCTCAAACTTGTACTGCTCTAAAAACTTTGTTGTGGTTACAAAAGGTCCCTGTATGTAATCACAGAATACACATTCGTGAAAAGACTCGTCGTACCCCTCTAAATATTTCAGTGTAAAATTTTTGTAAGCTGTTTGAAAGCAGCCCCTTCCCCAGTGTCCATTAGGATAACGGAAGGCACCACCAGCGGCGACGACATCCAAACTTTCTATTTCTCCAATAAGTCTTTCTAATCTAGAATCATTTGTCAATACCTGCATATTACGAGTCACTAAAACATAGGGCGTAGTAACCTGCTCTATCAACTTGTTTAAGGCAGAACCCTCGTTTCGCTTGCTTGTGTTAATTATTCGTACCGTTTGACTATCTATTTTTAGAAGAGTCGTAAATGTTGAAGAATCCATCGCAATTAAAACATGTACATTACTGTATGTTTCTTTAATGGAATGTATAAGTTTAGTGACGTCATCAAGGGACGGAAACTGGCTCTTGTCTATATATTTAATTATGGTGATAAGTTCATGCATATGGACAGCATAGTCACAGGTTTTAGTCACGAATCCTTTGTGATATAGAGGAAATCCGAACTTGCTACCCATAAATACCTCGGGACATACGCTCTTAGGCATCTTATCCGACCTTTTATATAAAGACTTAGCATCTATATCTAAATCTTTCAGTATATTGTCTATGATCGATACAGCTGCTTTCAAATACTGTGCTGTCTTTGACCCTCGCACGTGCTTGCGAGCATTGTGAATGACTTTTGTCAAAATACGCAGTTTTTCATCTGTTGTTACTTGTTCCTGTGCCTTTTCCCGTGAGATAGCCAATATTTTCTGAAATCCAGGCACACCATTCGACAAATAGTCGTCCGATCCATGCTGCAAGAATAATGTTACATTTCTTTTTTATAACTGACTGGAGACGGAAGTAATTTCGACTAAAGGATAGATAACTACAGTTCAAAATACGGAATTATACTATCTAAAATTAACAGCTGAAATTAACAATGTCTACCGAAATACTTTAAACTTGCTATCTCCGGACTAGTAGCAGAAATCGCCATCCCTTCACCTCATCGTCTTTATTTCAAAACATCAAACCAAATTAAGAGATGAAAGCTAGACCTAAAGTTCTGAACAGGATTTAATTAGATTTATTTGTTACGATCTAGTGCATACCTTCCTTTAATAGTATAAATACAACTTTTGACAACTGTCAGGGAAGGAGCAGATGTGGTCCAGTGGTAACGCGCTGGACTGGTAAACCAGGGGTTCTGAGTTCGATCTCCGCTCCTCCACTAACATTACTAATAGCCTTTCGGATGAGAAGTTAAACCGAGGTCCCATGTATCAGTGCTATACACTGAGCATGCAAAAGAACCAGCTGTGTCTCTGGAATGGGATGCTTTCGGTATCTTGCACTACCCCCCCCCCCCCCCCCCCCACCCCAACATAATAACTAATCTTTTTAGGGGCGTCGGTCATATGGGCAACCGGTACCGACGATAATAATTATCTCAAATAGATAGATGTGTCAGGGAATCGGTTCTTTGGCTCAGTGGTTAGAGTGTTGGCCTTCAATGCCATAAGAACACATTTCGAATCCCGCTCTGGGATGTGTATTAAAAAATGCATTGCATCTTTCTGTTACGGGTTTTCTTGTTCGTAAGACATTGTAATATTTATCTATTTGGCACCCGAGTCTGCGTACAGTGCACATTTCTTCTGTAGTTATATTTCATTTGAGCCATCTAAGTTCTAATCTTTAATGCCACTCAAAAGTGATTAATCTAATTTAAACTAAAGAACGATAGTATATCGTGAATTCAGAAGTAATAAAACGAACATTATTATAAAATAACCTGACACATTATTATAAAATAACCTGACTCCCCAAACCTAACAATAATTACTAAACATAACATTTTTATGTACATATACATGAAGGCTTTATGTAGCTGAATATTTCTTTATTTGTGTCATTAAAAAGTAGTGACCCCTGAGCAATGTCACTTTTGACCTCATGGCCATGATTTGACCAACTCTGATATAGAACCACTAGACAACGCAGCACATCAACTATTTTGTCTCTAGGTCTTACGTTTTTTAAAAAAAAATGTGACTCAAAATAAATAAGTGGCCCTAAACGGGGTCACCTTTGACCCAAGATCCATGTCATAAACTATATATCTACCTTCCAGGCCCTTCAGTTTCACAGAAGAGGTCTTTTAAAGTATTTCCTTAAAAAGGTATTGCCCCGGTGGCGGAACCAATAGTGACCCCTAGAACTAGAATTTAAACAATTTTGGTAGACCTCTACTAGGCAGTTTAATACACTTAGTATCTAGAATCCAGGCTTTACCGATTCGGGAAAGAAGATTTTTAATGTTCTTCTATATGTCTAATTAAAAATAATGACCCTTTTTGGCGGTGCCAATATAAACTGGATGGACATACATGTAATTTGAACAATCTTAGTAGAGATCTGCTAGACAATGCTACATGTTGCTTTAGAAAAGAAGATTTTTTTTGTTTAAGTTGCCATAGCAACCAGTGTTCTCAATGGAAAGGAATTTTTTACAATTTTGATAGAACTTCATGCAAGAAACATCCCTGTCAAGTTTCATCAACTTTTTTTTCAGAAGAGATATTGTTTGGAATAAGTGTGCTTGACGGAATGTTATCACAGTAGCTTATTCTAAGCATCAACAATAACACGCATTCAACCCCAATATCATGCATCAATGACCAAAATATGGCTAATTTAGCCTTATATATGGCCGATTTATCCGAACATTTAATGAATAAATGAATACAAGTATATAAAAGAATTAGCAAATGAGTGTTGGAGTTGGATAAGATGACTGACTGAACATGACGGATAATAAACAAAAAAGTAACTAGTTACTAGTATTTAAATAGAAAGTCAGGGAATTCTGTAATACCTGGAAAGCCTTGTGTCTTGTCTTTTGAATTTTGATTGCTCAGCGAACTTATTTCTCATGGAACACAAATATATATCGTGTGTGCTTCTGTCAGCTCATTCAAAAACTAGCCATGCTTAAAAGAATAACAGTACTGACCAGAAAAACTGTCAACACTACTGGTCCAGACTAGAACTCTCTTTACAGCAAAAATAAACAACGTTAAAGAAAGCCCCGTGACGATGGACAAAGGTCTTAAACAATACACATTTTCCAGTCACGTTGCTCCTCCGACCTTGACCTTTTACTGTTCAATTTTTTTTCACCCAACAAATTCGTCTAGTCATACTGCTGGTCAAACACCTTTGACTCCACAATGATTAACAATATGGTATTATTATACCTCAATTTCATTTACAATGTTAATCTTCCATAGGCCACCGTGACATATAAGTACTGTCAGAAAAAATTTACTGTCGGAAAAATACTGTCACCCGCTACCATAGTTACGGAATGTTCGAAAATTATACTGTACCATTCGCGCGTGCGCAATATCTATTTTAACATTTCCGTTGTAAAACAATTTACTGTCGGAAAAATACTGTCACCCGCTACCATAGGTACGGAATGTTCGAAAATTATACTGTACCATTCGCGCATGCGCAATATATATTTTTACATTTCCTTTGTAAACAGACTACAATAATGGCAAGCAACAAACGTTTTAAAGTTTAAAGTTGAATAAAGTTGTTCATGGTTTGAATAGTTTTTCGGTATAATAAAATAAATGTTACATGTCTGACAGGGTGACCTCAGTTGACAGTATTTCTTCAAGTTGACAATTTTACTGTCACCCTGTCAGACATGTAATATTTATATACTGTCAAAGAAATTTTGATACACAGACAGACAGGCAAAGTGACTGTTAAGAGCGCCTGAATTTAGATGTCTAATAATTTTTTATCGACTGATGATAGAAATAGTATTGTCGCATACTGTCTGAATACCACAGATTTGAAAAAGAGATAACAAACCTTATAGACAACAACATAAAAGAACAATTACAACAGCAACAATAATAACTTTGATTGTTTAAACGGACAGGGTAGGATTAGGTTATTAGTAATTTTATGATCTTTAAATTATTTTTCTTGTCACTACCATGGATGAGCTCTGTTTAAGCTTTTCCTCGTGTTATGCATACCTACCGACAAAATATTCAAATACGAAATACTATATCTGTAATATGACCCTCCCAGGGAAACAACACAGACGATAAGAAGGACCAGATGAAGCTTTCCTTTCTTGTTCAGGCCATTCATTGTTGAAACTGAAATATCAAATATATACCACTTATTTGGCTTTTCTCTAATTGATGACATTTAAGTATTTTCTAAATAAATGTTTTAAATCAGTAGCTAGCAAGCTTACACACAATCATACAGTAATGATCAAATATGTGAATGATAGAGAAGTTGTTCTTACTTTATCTTAAAATGGTGATGTCCGTATTGTTATCAATCAAATGGCCGAATTCCTAGGTATGACTGCTTTTTGTCTTAGCCGCAACTGAAATACAAATTGTTCTTCTTAAAATCAAACTAGAGAAAAATCCAAAAATATAAACTAGGGACTATTTCGATCAAATTCCTCACTTGTGTACACCTGTTCAAACAAAACTAAACAACTCTTCATGCAATAAATCAGAGCCCTGTGCTATTTCATAAAAACAGTTTTCAAACAAAACTTTAAAAAGTTTACTGTATATTCCGACATAAGACATGTGACCCTAGGGATTGTACTGAAATAACCCAAAGGTATTACTTGAAAAGTAATGGTAGCGGTCGACTAGCGACGCGAAGTACCAAAAATACGTTTTTGAAATAATTACACGGAAAAACGCATGTTCAGTCTGTATCAAACACTTAAATCACTGATTTTTGTTCCAGAGTAACTCTTTGTGCCAAGTTTAGTTAAAACTTATCTATTTTAAACTGTTTCGCCTAGGCTCGGAATTGGAACATGCATTCATGCATTAAAATAAATAACGCGGAGAAGGACTTAATCAGTTACCCTTAAAGCGACTGACTCACAGATGGGCCGACAATGAAAAAAAAGTTTATAACATCTTGAAATTCTTGCTGTAATTGTGAAGAACATATCTAAACTAAGTTAGTTACTGACTCTTTTTTTGTTACAGAAAAACATCAAAATATCAAGTTTTACACACTTTTATTGGTAAAAAATTTACCCCGTTAGTCACGGCGTAGATACTTCAGGCATAACATTAATTTTTAAAATGGGCTATGAATAGGTGCTGTGGATCAGTGGTGTAGATCGTCGCTCTTTAATTCACTGACCGAAAAGTCATGGGTTCGAATCCTGATTAAGTCAAAAACTTTTTTTTCATAGTGTATAGAGGGCATGATATTATGTTTTTTCCATAGTATATTAACTTCTCTTAAATTTTAAAGAATAAATATTTTCAGCTAAATTCTGTGAGTCAGTCGCTTTAAACTAAATACAAAAATATGCGAAAATGCAGAAACAAGCCTTGATATAAAATTTCAAAAATATTTTAAACATACGGTACAGATCTAATAAAGTTTGACATTTTCGAAAAATTAAGCATGACAGAAAATTATATATATATTATATATGCACGGCTTAAAAGTAATAAAATTTCTCGATATAGTTACTCAAAACATGCATGCTTTAAATGTTTTTTCTTGGCAGTTGTATGACATAGTGTGTGATCAGTTGTGTTAACTCAACTTTTGAGCCAAAGTTTTGCATTTAAAGACATGCATGTTGTGTCTAAACCAAATAACATGTCTGCAAAATACGGTACATCTATAATCTGTAACAAATTTTTATAATCACCGGAAAGGCAGAATGTGCTGTCTTTAAAGAACTATATTTTTATTGCTGCAGATCTTGAAAATCAGAAGAAATTGAGATAAGTTTTATAAAAAATTAAATCTAAGAACTGCAGATTTGCTTAGAAGATTCACAAACTTGAACACTCTTTTCTACTGATCCCAGATGGTGTGCACCTTTCCTAAGGCAAAAAGAAACATGCTGTTAAAACATAAGTTATTATTACATAAAACTGATTTGCATCCTTTTGAAAAATATATGTTATAACAGAAAACAAAAATGCGATTAAAATTTTAATTTGTTTCAATTACACTTTTTTAAAGGCAAGAACGCAGTTTTCTGGCTGATCAGAAAGGAGTTGCACTCGGTTAAAATTTAAGAATAATTTTACGTTGTGAATCAAACACAGTTTTCGGAGGTTTTTTGTGTCTTTTTCAGTTTTCTATTTTTTTTAAAGAAAATACTCCGATAATTATTTTTAGGTGCGGGGGTGGGGGAGGGGGATGCCAATTTTCACAATATCAAGTGACTTTGTCCTAAAAGAAATGCCATTTAAAGGCGCTTCAGTGGCGTACAACATAATTGTTCAAAACTGTGCGGGTTTTTTCCACAAACTGGCAAATTCGGTAAATCTGGGACATAAGTTGTCCTTGAAACCGGTTGTGTTTATTCTGTTTGGTTCCCGGAAAATACACAAATGTCAAGACTATCGAACTGAGATATGTCAACATGCACTTTGTACATTTGTCACATGCAAACTTGCTGAACTCGACAAAAATTTAATTGCTCTAGAAGTCGGTTGTGCAAAAGGCATCAACACAAATCAGGTACGGTGTGCGATCAAGATCGATATTTAAACTATCTATTTGAGGTATGCTAACTTCACCTTTGCGAATGTGCGAAGTTATATAAATCAAGTTTTGCATTTCTTTTTTTGCAGTATAGCTTTAAATCTTATCTCGTTTAATATGTTTTCGTTGCCCTATCACTTACAACTTGGCAGAAAAAAAGTCGATAAACATAAATCTCCATTTTTTGACTTGTTCGTGAAATGTGTTGAACCTAGGGTACAAACCGAATAGACATCATTGTTTGATAGGATACTACAAGATTTCTAGTCAGTACCGACAGATAGCCACAGGCCATAGTTATTTCACAATTGAGACTTTGGTTAATTAATATTTCCACGCTTGTACGTTAAGGATGGCACTCTTTCGAATTTTTTTCTTTAAAGTTTTCTTTTAAGAGTTTTTAGAGAGAAATATTTTGTAATGTTTGAAGGTATGGATCAAGTTTTTGTGACACTTGCATTGAAGGGCATTGAAGTTGCATTGCTGATTTTCGTCCGCAGTTTTGCATTCAGATTTTTAAATTAGACATAATGTTTTCATGTACGCATTTCCTAGCATGTATTTATGAACATGTACTATGAAAATTTACCAATCGCAACATTTTTTGTGAAGAATAATTTGGGTGGTGATCCCCCTCCATAAATGAGAGGTTGCAACTGTATGCTTAAAAAGTCTTGAAAACCGTCTGATCTATAAAATCATATCTACCTATTTATGTGTGTTAGTAAACATGCAGCCATAACACAAAGATTCTAGACACAATTTGGACTCTAAAATATGTGACTGTGTAAATGAAAACTACAACTTATCATAAAATATCATAACGTCTGCACATACAGACTGTATGTGGAACCGACTGTATATTCACACTACATCTTCTGTAAGTACATGTAGTAAGTTATGGTTCTTGTGCACTGTACTCGTTTTTCATGAGATCGATTTTTACATAAAGTTAAGTCCTTTACTTTGAAATAGTTTTCGTGATTGACAGATGGACGGTATAAACACTAGATTAACTGTGCTTTTTTAACAGAACGATACAGCAAAGTAAAAAATTAGCTTGTTCATCATAAACACAAACTGATTTCATTCTTGAATAGACTTTAGTAAAAGTTCACAGGTACTCACACTACGTACTCTACTGAGATATAATTTAATAACAATTTATTATTTACCTGCTTCCTTTCTGTTGTTACTAACTGTCGTCCTTTTATTATGTAAATGTTAATGGATCGGCCGTTTGTATCCGACGGTGCGTGTGAGATAAAACAAATCCCAATTTATTTTCATTTCTGTGACATGTATGCATTTCAAGATACCGGGTTGACGCGCAGGAGCTATCATGAAGAGGACCCTTGTAACGAGAAATAAGTAGACTGAGAAAAAAGTAGACATATCCCGTTCGGCGCATGCGCGAATACATTTAGGCGGGAGTATGCTAATATGATAAAAGGGGTCATCTCAAAACACAGAATGAAATAAAATTGTCCATAAAATTATAATTATCAAGTAATAAAACATTTAGTTTTGTAACTAGCATCTTTTTTATGTTTTTGTACCTATAAAATATGATTATTAAAGTTTACAGTAAGAAGGATGCTACAACTCTGAACTTCTACAGCAGTTGCTGGACATGTCTACTTATTTCTCAAGAGGTCTACTTTTTTCTTGGATTCTCTATGTGTTTCTTCGAAAAATAACTTACATTTCTGAACTTGTATCGCAGTTGCTAGACATATCAACTTATTTATCACGATGTCTACTGCTACTATTTTCTTAGGCTCTTTACGTTTTTCCCACGTATAATTTCTAAAGTTTCGGAACAAGTATCGCAATTGCTGGACTGTCTTATTTATCAGACTGTCTACTTATTTCTTAGACTCTGTACGTTTGTCTCACATATAGTTACTATATTTTCTGAACTTGTGTCGCAGTTGCTGGACATGTCTACTTATTTATCAGGATGTCTACTTATTTCTTAAACTGTCTACGTTTTTCCAAGGTATAATTATTATACTTTCTGAAATTGTGTCGCAGTTGCTGGACATGTCTACTTATTTATCAGGCTGTCTACTTATTTCTTAGACTCTCTACGGTTTTCCCGCGTATAATTACTATACTTTCTGCACTTGTGTCGCAGTTGCTGGACATGTCTACTTATTTATCAGGCTGTCTACTTATTTCTTAGACTCTCTACGTTTTTCGCAGGTATAATTACTATATTTTCTGAACTTGTGTCGCAGTTGCTGGACATGTCTACTTATTTATCAGGCTGTCTACTTATTTCTTAGACTGTCTACGTTTTTCCCATGTATAAATACTATACTTTCTGAACTTGTGTTGCAGTTTCTGGACATGTCTAATTATTTATCAGGCTGTCAACTTATTTCTTAGACTCTCTACGTTTTTTCCAGGTATAATTACTGTACTTTCTGAATTTGTGTCGCAGTTGATGGACATGTCTACTTATTTATCAGGCTGTCTACTTATTTCTTAGACTCTCTACGTTTTTCGCAGGTATAATTACTATAATTTCTGAATTTCTGTCGCAGTTGCTGGACATGTCTACTTATTTATCAGGATGTCTACTTATTTCTTAAACTGTCTACGTTTTCCCAGGTATAATTATTATACTTTCTGAAATTGTGTCGCAGTTGCTGGACATGTCTACTTATTTATCAGGCTGTCTACTTATTTCTTAGACTCTCTACGTTTTTCCCAGGTATAATTACTATACTTTCTGAACTTGTGTCGCAGTTGCTGGACATGTCTACTTATTTATCAGGCTGTCTACTTATTTCTTAGACTCTCTACGTTTTTCCCAGGTATAATTACTATATTTTCTGAACTTGTGTCGCAGTTGCTGGACATGTCTACTTATTTATCAGGCTGTCTACTTATTTCTTAGACTCTCTACGTTTTCCCACGTATAAATACTATACTTTCTGAACTTGTGTCGCAGTTTCTGGAAATGTCTTATTATTTATCAGACTGTCTACTTATTTCTTAGACTCTCTACGTTTTTCCCACATATAAATACTATACTTTCTGAATTTGTGTCGCAGTTGATGGACATGTCTACTTATTTATCAGGCTGTCTACTTATTTCTTAGACTCTCTACGTTTTTCGCAGGTATAATTACTATAATTTCTGAACTTGTGTCGCAGTTGCTGCACATGTCTACTTATTTATCAGGATGTCTACTTATTTCTTAAACTGTCTACGTTTTCCCAGGTATACTTATTATACTTTCTGAAATTGTGTCGCAGTTGCTGGACATGTCTACTTATTTATCAGGCTGTCTACTTATTTCTTAAACTGTCTATGTTTTTCCCAGGTATAATTACTATACTTTCTGAACTTGTGTCGCAGTTGCTGGACATGTCTAATTATTTATCAGACTGTCTACTTATTTCTTAGACTCTCTAAATTTTTCCCACGTATAAATACTATACTTTCTGAATTTTTGTCACAGTTGATGGACATGTCTACTTATTTATCAGGCTGTCTACTTATTTCTTAGACTATCTACGTTTTTCGCAGGTATAATTACTATAATTTCTGAACTTGTGTCGCAGTTGCTGCACATGTCTACTTATTTATCAGGCTGTCTACTTATTTCTTAAACTGTCTACGTTTTCCCAGGTATACTAATTATACTTTCTGAAATTGTGTCGCAGTTGCTGGACATGTCTACTTATTTATCAGGTTGTCTACTTATTTCTTAGACTCTCTACATTTTCCCCAGGTATAATTACTATACTTTTTGAACTTGTGTCGCAGTTGCTGGACATGTCTACTTATTTATCAGGCTGTCTACTTATTTCTTAGACTCTCTACGTTTTCTCACATATAATTACTATACTTTCTGAACTTGTGTCACAGTTGTTGGACATGTCTACTTATTTATCAGGCTGTCTACTTATTTCTTAAACTGTCTACGTTTGTCTCACATATAATTACTGTACTTTCTGAACTTGTATCGCAGTTGCTGGACATGTCTACTTATTTATCAGGCTGTCTACTTATTTCTTAGACTCTCTACTTTTTTCTCACGTATAATTACTATACTTTCTGAACTTGTGTCGCAGTTGTTGGACATGTCTACTTATTTATCAGGTTGTCTACTTATTTCTTAGACTCTCTACATTTTCCCCAGGTATAATTACTATACTTTTTGAACTTGTGTCGCAGTTGCAGGACATGTCTACTTATTTATCAGACTGTCTACTTATTTCTTAGACTCTCTACGTTTTTCTCACGTATAATTGCTATACTTTCTGAACTTGTGTCGCTGTTGCTGGACATGTCTACTTATTTATCAGGCTGTCTACTTATTTCTTAGTCTCTCTTCGTTTTTCGCACGTATAATTACTATATTTTCTGAACTTGTGTCGCAGTTGCTGGACATGTCTACTTATTTATCAGGATGTCTACTTAATTTTTAAACTGTCTACGTTTTTCTCACATATAATTAGTATACTTCTGAACTTGTATCGCAGTTGCTGGACATGTCTTACTTATTTGTCAAGATGTCTACTATTTTCTGAATAGGAACTTGCTGATGGCTGGGTGCATTTGAAACTCGATTATGTAACATCTTGATTTCTTGTTAGATAGTACATAAGGTTTAACAAATACATATCATATCTTGCCTAGTTTACGTCAGGAGTCTTGACAAAATTTTATACAGTGTCACTTTTTGCCTAGTTTACGACAGGAGGCTTGACAATGCAGTGCCACATCCTGCCTAGCTTAATTTAAAAATCTGGATTATGTAGATTGAGTTATAGAGTTGAGTGGTACTTATCTATTATACTAGTCTCTAGGACTATAAAGTTGACATAATTAAGCTCTAGTCTATGGAATAGGGTAGTCAAAGAGTTGAATGGTATCTATTTACAGTCTAGTCTATAAATTATATACCTGTAATTGTATCTAGGAATAAAGAACAGATATTCAGTAAAAGGTATTTGAATAAGTCTAAAATAGAACATTAATGGGATGCCCTACAGAAAGCCCAAAACAACAGAAATGAAAAAGTCTAAACCGACCCTGACTGATTATCTTAAAGGTATCCTGGCATATATTCAAATTAGCCCCGCCAGTTTATGGCGGGTACCAAGTACACGCATCTGTTTGCCAAAAAGACACAAATACAGGAACCAGGAGGTCCATAGTGATGCTACTCTAGGTTAAGATCGCTTATTCCATATCAATATGTTATAGCCTTATTTTATTTATTGACTTATATCATTGTGTGTGGGTAGTAATATTTTTAAATTCGATCTGTTTAATATCTGTCTAAGACTTATTTATGGCAACTTTACCTTCTTGGTGGCTAGATATAAGCTCATAAGAGTGTAATGGCATAATGTTATTAGTTTCTGGCAGCAATTTATCTAGTTATTTCAACTTTGGTAAGGAC
Source organism: Cyclina sinensis (assembly GCA_012932295.1). NCBI lineage: Eukaryota > Metazoa > Mollusca > Bivalvia > Venerida > Veneridae > Cyclina > Cyclina sinensis. The sequence goes on from JAAONU010000017.1 coordinate 40,774,032, forward strand.
CAAGTGGTCTGGCAGAATTCTATCAAGGTACTGATAATTCTGCCAAAGACTGCCAACTATTTATAGTTTTTTTCAGGCTGGCACGGCAGGGTTGTCATGACGTCGTGTAGCTGATGACATCACAATGGCATACCCTGGCTAGCATGGAAATAGGAAAATAATCATCTGTAGTTTTCACCAAATGCTGTGAAAAATGGGATAATTGATAACAAGTCTCTAATTAAGCCTTACAAACTACTAGTATTTATACAATTAAAACTTTTTACAAGTAATATCAACTCAATTTCAGCTCATCTTCGGCTGTCTGTATGAAAAGAATCATCATGAGAATGACCTGAAATGAAAAATAAAATCATAATCCTTGCTTCCATTGAACCCGGATCGGGTTAATATTAGATGTACTGTTCCATATTAATTAACTTTTTAGGGCGAAACCAGAATACATAATGCTCCCCGAAATTTTTGGGAGAGCGTATAGTTGCCGCTTCGTCCGTCCCACATTACTTGGCCGCCCTATTTTTCAGCAACCGTTGGCTAGAATTCAACGATTAGGTAGCTTTATTTTCAGGAAGAGATGTGCATATTATCTGCATAATCCTATTTCTGTACTTACCACAGTGTTATGGCCCTTTGATATTTTTGCCCCCACTCTGAGAGGGGGCATTAAGATTTGCCCTTGTCCGTCCGTCTGTCCGTCCGTCCGTTCCACAAATTTGTGTCGCTCGTAGCCCAAAAAGTATTTGAGGTACGGTCAAAAAACTTTACAGGAATGTTAGTCAGCATTTGAAGTTGTGCACCTGGGGTTTCGCTTGTGGTTTGGTTCAGTAATGGCAGAGTTTTACCCCCTGAAATAGTATTTTTAGGCTTGTGTCGCACATAACTCAAAACATATAAGTCCTAGATCCATGAAACTTTGTAACAATAGTTGTCAGCATGTGAACTTGTGCACTTGGGAATGTGGACAGAAATTGTTTTGAGATCGGCAGAGTTATGCCCCCTGATAGAGTATTTTAGGTTTGTGTTGCACATAACTCAAAAAGTAAAAGTCCTAGAGCCATGAAACTTTCTAAGAATAATTGTCAGCATATGAACTTGCGCACCTGGGTATTTTGACGGAAATATTTTTAGTTAAGTAGAGTTATGCCCCCTGATACAGTATTTTTAGACTTGTGTCATGCATAACTCAAAAAGTTTAAGTGCTGGAGCCATGAAACTTTGTAAGAATTGTTGTCAGCATTGGAACTTATGCACTTGTGTATCCTGATGCATTTTAGTGACAATGCAGCGGGAAGTGGGGGCATCCGTGTCCTATGGACATATTTCTAGTTTTATATAAATAGTACATATAGTATATGGTGTGATCTTTTCGCCCTATTTCTCAGCAACTCCTAGCTGGAATTCAACGAAACTTTATGGGTAGCATTATTATCAACAGGAGATGTGTATTTTGCTCCCCGAAATATTCAGGAGAGCATACAGTCGCCGCTTTTCCCGTTCGTTCGTTAGTTCATCCATGTGTTCATTCGTCCCACATTTCGTGTTTTTCTCGTAACATAAGTCAGAAACTTTTCAAGGCACTGACTTGAAACTTCACAAAGATGGATAGATCTCATAGTTGGAAAGTGCAATGCACAAGAACCATAACTCTCCACTACACGATTTCGGAGTTATTGCCTTTTTCTTATTTTGTATACTTGCATTTTGATGGGAGGCACAAGTCCAAAAATATTCAAGCTACCAACTTCCACTTATCTTCTGTAATCAAGAATAATTCGGGGAGCATCTTCCGGTTCTCTGGGTTCTTGTTTTTAATTTGTTGTGAAATAAATTAAGTATATTGTAACAAACCATATTTAAAGGAGCCCACCCGCTTGGCTCAGTAGGGAGAGCGCAAGGTCTACGGATCGGGGGTTCTTTGGTTCGTGCCCTGGGCGAGGCGGATGATTGAGTACATTGAGTATGAAGTCATTCCTCCTCCACCTCTGATTCATGTGGGGAAGTTGGTAGTTACTTGCGGAGAACTGGGTTAGTACTGGTATGAAATCCAGGAACACTGGTTAGGCTAACTGCCCGCCGTTATATGACTGAAATACTGTTGAAATGGCGTTAAACCCAACAAAAACAAACAAAAATATTTTAAGGATCAAATGCTGTGTTTTTAAAGTAAAATGAATAAGGTGATATAAATCATCTATTTTGCATATATTCCTGGGAACATCCTGAAACGTTTAGTTTATTCAATATTCTTTCTAAGCATTATGTTAACATTGGTTCTTTATGTTGCATAGTAATCATTTAAATTTTCTTACAAGCCATGTACCCCAAGCAGCATATCATCAAACATTTGGACTTCGTCCATCAAACATCTGCAGTTGCTGTCATGGATTCGATGGTGAATTCGTAAAAGTACATCAACTAAATTGTCATATAGCAGATGGTCCAGATTCATAAATGCTTCAGTTAGCACGATGTCACTTAGATGGCAGTCCCCTCTCCTAATCCAACTAATAACAATATCCCTGCACATTTTTATTATCATTTTATAAGTGTCGGTTTTCCAGTTACAGAACAACGGGAGATAACATCACACAAGACTGGTGCGAAGGATCTTTTTCTAGTAATTTCTCGTGTTTCCCTTTCGATTAAAGAAGACAGGACACTCATGGCTTTTGGATAGATGCGTTTTTTTTTTCAGAAACAAATGGCGTTTACGAGGTAAGGGAGATAAATATTGCATTTCATCTCAATTTCATGAATAGTTTTTTCCCTTTGTATAAACTATCCCATACGTTGGTAACCGCGAATACTGGCAGACTTCTATAATAAAAATAAAAAGCTGTGTTTTCCAACCTGATTAGCTTCCAACTACCCTACGGGAGGTATGAAAAATTTACTCTATGGGAAATTTACATTGAGCAGTTAGGGGAGGTATAATAATATTCAAATAGTGATGCACCAGGCATCTGCACCCACCCCTTCCTGCAATGCAGTGCTGGGATAGCGGAAGAAAAAGCAGCGTTTTATTTTTAGCCTCCCCTGCACTGTAGGGTTACTGCGGGTGTTTTCCTATTGATTAGTGTCAAGAAACATAATAACATTCAAATAACAAACCAACAAGCTAAATGACCGTTTCCACTCAAAATGTCTGAAATATGTACAAACATATTGCCCTACCCCACCAATTGCTTGATTATTTTCCTGGTTAGAGTACCAAATTCAAAATACTGCTAAAGTCTTCTTAGTTGAGGTGCTCTTTTCAAATTTTGCCCAAAGTTTCTAAGAAGTGTATCGTTTGATATTACCAAATACAAAATACTTTTACCGTGCAGTTTTGATTTTATAATATTTTGAAAATATAAGGTACCATATTTGTTATAAAATTTAGCATAATTTAACCAATAAATACATATAATAATTTTATAATTTTAATTAAACATTTTTTTCTAAAAAAGGATCTGCGAGATTCATGTGTAATGTCAAAAGAAAAAAAAATAGAAAGAAAAAAACTCTTCTGGGGTTTGAACCCACGACCCTCATGTTTCAATGAATTTCACAGTAATTTTAGGCTATTTAACTACTCTTCAAAGTGGAGGTAATGCATTATATGGCTCATACCTTAAATGTTATTTTTGCTAAACTTAGCGACAATATCTTTAATTTGTTGTAATCTAGGGATAATAGACGATGATTAAATATTTAGGGTTCTTTTCCTACAAATTCCATAAAAGAGGGGTGAATTAAGCATATTTTGAACACAAAGTTAATTTTTTTACTTTATTGCCCATTTTCTACATGAAGCAATGGGCTGTCTGCGCAAAAAGGTGCTTCAATAGCTAGTTATAGATGGGTTTTAAAGTACATTTGAAAACGACATATGAACACGGAAAAGTAGAAGATATACACAAATTTCTGTTATTTAGAATTTTTTAATCAGCATTATCCTCAGAACCAGTGATTTTCATCTGAACCGAATCGAAGGATGTTTAGATTTGCAGCATTAATTTATTTTGCAAAGTATGATCGATGCAATACGACATCTTTTAAATTTTGACAAAATAAAAATCTCTGTATAATAAAGTAATATAAAATAGGTTGTTTAGTTTGCATTTCGTTATTTGCACTCGTTCTTTCGCGGAATGATATTTCAATTCTAAAGTCTCACCGCTCAAAAATCGTGAAAATATCCCAATGCAAGCTCTAGGGGCCTATAACCTATAACTATGGTGGCTGATTTCGGACATTTCGTTGTTTCGTTCTGTCGCGCGCGCCAATACGAAACAACAACATTTTACAGTTTCGAAGTTTCGTTTTGGCGCGCGCGAAACAACGATACAACGATAAACGGCGCGCGCGACACATCGAAACAACGACACTATGAACGCGACAAAACGATACTCAGAATCTCGTCTTGTCGTGCGCGCGGTTTCAGTTTATTGTCGTCTTTTCGTTCTGTCGCGCGCGCCAATACGAAAAATCGAAACATTTCAATTGTCGTTGTTTCGTTCTGTCGCGCGCGCCAAAACGAAATTTCCAATTTTTAAATGGCGTTTTTTCGTTCTGTCGCCTTCCGGTTCGCATGCGCACAAACATCCGTTAACATGGCTGATGGCGAAAGTTCAGACACAAAGGTATGCGACTAAAATTAACGGAATTCTCAATATATTTGAGGGCCGATGTTGTGTGTTCTGTTACGAAAACATAAAAATGTAGTGAAAACAACAAAACAGCATTATACATAATTCACTTTTAATAAGCAGTGATTGCGTGATGCAACCATCGTTTAGATTTATGAACCGGGCAAATTTAATTCTATGTGTATAGGGGGAGTATACAAGTCTATGACTTATTTGCTGGATTATAAATGTTTTTTTTTTTTTTGTTGTTGTTAATGCCACCTGATTTTATATGAGGATTTGAAAAAAAGCTGATTAAAAATTGTTGCTAGAACATTTGTAGTTCTAAGTAATGGAATTTTGTGTCAATGAGGAATGTGGCAGTAAGTTATGCTTAAATTACTAGTAAAACTGTGTAAATTTAAAGACATCACATAGTCCTATTGTTAAATTACTGCATACATGTATATAGTCAGCCATGCTTTATAATTGCCACTATTTGCATTATTTGCATGACCCGGTTTATCAACTTATTACACAGTTATGGCCCTTTAATGATTTTTATCTTTAAATTTTGTCCCGAGACTATTTCTCTTAAACTACTGATGCAATGTAGTAACAAAAGCGTTCTTCGAGGAGCATCCACTGGTTCTACTGACTTTCTTGTTTTGTTTTTTTTTTTTTTTTTTGTTGTTAGATATGTGACTATAACTGTTTTTTATTACTTAATTGTTCAAAAGTATGCTATATGTGCGATAAAGCATTTACCATCTATGTGTACTGCCTCCAATACCCTTTTATTAAATAGTATGTTACGTTCATGTTCAAGTAACTTACAGCGCTTATTTTATATGCTATCATTACCAGTCATATTTTTGACATTTTATTTATACTAAAATAATTTTAGTCAAATTTGTAAGATTTGTGATGGTAAAGACAAAACAAGTGACACATGCTTCTTTCACGAGCAATACCAAGAATGTGAAAAATTATGCAGTGTGCATATTCATGAAAATTATTTATATTATGACAACTTCACTGTTATAATTATATATAAATAAAACATAAATAAAACAGGAAACGCGGAAATGCTGTTTCTGTAACAATACTAGATATGCGCATGCGAGCCGGAAGGCGACAGAACGAAACAACGACATTTTAAAGTTAGGAAGTTTCGTATTGGCGCGCGCGACAGAACGAAATAACGGCAGAACGAAATAACGACAGAACGAAATAACGACATCTTAAAGATTGGAAGTTTCGTAATGGCGCGCGCGACAGAACGAAAAGACGCCATTAAACTGAAACCGCGCGCACGACAAGACGAGATTCTACGGTGTTCCGTTGGGGCCATCGTGTCTTCGCTTCGGCGACCTAGAACGCCGAAGCGACGACACGATACGCCGAAGCGAAGACACGATGCGCCGAAGCGACGACACGATGCGCCGAAGCGACGAGGCGATAGAGCGATAACACGACGAGACGATACGCCGAAGCGACGACACGATGCGCCGAAGCGACGAGACGATAAGACGATGCGCCGAAGCGAAGAGACGATAGAGCGATGACACGACGAGACGATGCGCCGAAGCGACGGCACGATACGCCGAAGCGACAACACGATAGAGCGATGACACGACGAGACGATACGCCGAAGCGACGACACGAAGCGACGACACGATGCGCCGAAGCGACGAGACGATAACACGATGCGCCGAAGCGACGAGACGATGCGATGGCACGATATTAATTTCGCTTCGGCGCATCGTGTCGTCGCTTCGGCGCACCGTGTCTTCGCTTCGGCGACCTAGAACGCCGAAGCGACGACACGATGGCCCCAACGGAACACCGTAAGATTCTGAGTATCGTTATGTCGCGCTCATAGTGTCGTTGTTTCGTTGTGTCGCGCGCGCGGTTTATCGTTGTATCGTTGTTTCGCGCGCGCCAAAACGAAACTTCGAAACTGTAAAATGTCGTTGTTTCGTATTGGCGCGCGCGACAGAACGAAACAACGAAATGTCCGAAATCAGCCACCATATACAACTATATAACATACGACGTCATTTAATCAACGTTATCAAGTAAATTACTGCTCTGCCGAATGTAGTTCTACGTTTTTCCGCGATATCTCTTTTTTTGAGTGTGTTATAATGGAAATATATCTTTTTTTCCATACTGTATGGTAATTCATGCTTTGTCGTTCAGATGCTTTCAAGTTAATCACTCCGGTTTATCGACCGTCGTAATAATATTACTATTATGAAGTCAAAACGTGCATTGTTCTATGGCAATTAAAAAACATATCCTAATCAACTTTTGAGATCGTTTAGTGGATAACAATGTCCCACAAATCCTGAAATCATTTTTGCTTAACTTTTACTTTTAAGTTTATATTTATTACAGGGTGATGTATCCATCCATACATGTCGTGAGGCAAGCCAAGAAGTTCTGATTCTCAACCAAAATTCTCTTCAAACTTAACACGACAAGTACGTACATTCATTTAAGATCTTTATTGAATATTGCTTCAGCATATGGCTGAGTACTTCGTTAAAAATCTGGTCGACAATGAAAGTGTACGTTGAATTTAATTGACATGAAATAATTTTCATATTCATTTATTTATAAACATTTCTAAAAATAAGGCTTCCTATCAAACAACTAAAATTAGTCGTCGCCGTGCTACAAACCTCCATACAACCGCAATACTTCTTAATTACAAAAAAATTTAAATATGAGCTGAATTTGTCGTTTTTCTTGCGTGCGTTCGTGTGTGTGTGCGTGTGTGTGTGCGTGCGTGCGTGCGTGCGCGTGTGCGTGCGTGTGCTTTTCATTAATATACTTCATTCGTAAGCGTTTGACTAAAGACCTTGATTAAACTTTGCATGGATGTACGACAGTTTATCTCGTACGTTCTTGCATATTTCGATTTGAAAGCAAACTAAAAATGTAAGATCTCTCAACAAAGCCACTGAACTTAAAGTAAAGCTCTTTTTAGCCAAAGCATATACTTATTACATAAAATTACCATATAACCAAAGTGTAAATAATGACTTATGGCTCGGAAATTGGAAATAAACATACATTTTATATTTTTATCCCCGCCGAATTTTCGAAGGGAGAAATAGTGATAGTCTCCGTTCGTCATTCCGTCCTGTAGTCCACTTTTGTCCGGAACATATCTAGAAAAGTATTAAAGGTATTTACTAGAAACGTGGAATATATACGTGTTTTTGCAGTTTTGCCGTGCATCAGAACAATAACTCTATGATTCGCCATGACTTCAGAGTTATTTTGTTACTTGAATTTTGTTCGAGGCATATACCTAAAGCTGTAAGAGATAGTGACCTGAAATATCAAAGATCGATAGATCATACTGTAAAGAAATGCATAACTCCATCTTTTATCATTTCAGAGTTAATATCACCGCCAATGAAATCGGGAGGGGGATATTGTTTAGGCGTTGTCCTCCGTCCGTCCTTCCTTTGTCCGTCCGCCCGTCCGAATATCGTTTCCGCACTATTTCTCAGCAACTACCAATTAGATTTCAACGAAACTTGGTGACAACCTCTCATATCCTTGGCTTGTTTCCATGCAATGATTTAACACTGTGTTATGGCCCTTGGTTAATATTGTACTATGTATGTAAAGTAAAATCTGTTTCCGCGCTATTTCTTAGCCAAAACTGAAAAGGTTTCATCGAAACTTGGTGGTAACCTTCAGTATCACGTGGAGATGCGCATATCGTCGGTGTGTTCTGGTCCAACGATTTAACCCTGAGCTATGACCCTTGATTAGTATTGTTTCATGTATATAAAGTAAAATGTGTTTCCACGCTATTTCTCAGCCACTACTGAACGGATTTCAACAAAAATTGGTGGGAACCTCAGTACCAAGTTGAGATGCGCATATCATTGGTGTGTTCCGGTCCAACGATTTTACACAGTTTTATGGCCCCTGATTAGTAATTTACTATGTATTCATCTTCGTACAATTTGTCTGAAACTACAGGTACAAAATGGAATGTCGTCTGCTAAAAAAGTCGTCTGCTTATTGTAAATTTGACAAATTTTCGAAAAAAAAAAACAACAAAAAAAAAAACAGATGAAATATTGTCTGAATGCCAAACAGCTTGGAGCCTGACCTGACACCGAGTTACTCAGCATCTGGTCTGGTTCCAAGCTGTTTGGAAAGGCCTTTCATCTTTGGTTCTCGCGCTGTAAGGGAATATACATTGTATATGCTTTCAAATACATCTTGCCTTTATTTCACTCTCACATTGTGTGATAAAATTTTGCTTCGTAAAGCATGACCAAACAATTTAATGTTTTTTTTTCACTTTTCACACTCAGTATCATGCTATATATACATGCTATATATAGCAGCAGCGTGAAGTTGGCAGTAAAGCAGTAACAGCAGTAACAGCAGTATTACTGCTACAATGTTCTGGCAGTAACAGCAGTAACAGCAGTAATACTGCTGTTACTGTTGGAAGTTACAGTAGTAACAGCAGTATTACTGCTATTAATGTTGGTGGTTACAACAGTAAAAAAGTATAATACCTACTATAACCATCTATTAGATACGATGCGCAAATATGATTTTTTTTCCACAATTTTGAACGGTCGCCGTCGGTGATAGAAACATCCGTCGGCAATGAAATTTTCAATATATTAGAAACATTATCTAAACAATATGTCTGAGCAGTTTAATTTATTATTTTATCTTTCAATACGATACGATTAACAGCAGTAAGAAGGAGTCGAGCACATTTTACGAACCAAGAAAAAGTGCCAAATTTGTAAAATTTGAGTATGTTTGCCGTACTGTCGTCGGCGCACAATGAATTTGGACCTGAAAAAAAATGGACAGTGAATCTCAGACGGATATCTCGTATTACCTGAATATATTTGGTTTTAATTAAAGACGACAGTCTTTTAGCAGTTTGCAGCAGTAAAAAAACCCTTAAACTAGCGCAAATACGATTGTTTTTGCAATTTTGAACGATCGCCGTCGTTGATAGAAACATCCGTCGGCAATGAAATTTTCAATATATTACGAGAATTATGTAAGCAATATGTATGAGTAGTTTAATTTATCATCTTATCTTTCAATACGATACAGTTAACAGCAGTAAGAAGGTGTTGAGCACATTTTGCGAACCAAGAAAAAGTGTCAAATTTGACTATGCTTGTCGTACTGTCGTCGGCGCACAATGAACTGAACCTGAAAAGTAAATTGACAGAGAATCTCAGACGGAGCTCTAGTTTAACCTGATTTCTAATGGTCTTTGTTTAATACAGTAGTATTTTAGCAGTTTGCAGCAGTAAAAGACCGCTTAAACTAGAGCAAATATGATTGTTTTGCAATTTTAAACCGTCGCCGTCGGTGATAGAAGCATCCGTCGGCTATGAAATTTTCATTATATTAGAAGAATTATCTATACAATATGCCTGAGTAGTTTAATTTATCATTTTATCTTTCAATACGATACGATTAACAGCAGTAAGAAGGAGTTGAGCACACTTTACGAACCAAGAAAAGGTGCTAAATTTGTATATTTAGAGTAGGTTTGTCGTACTGCCGTCGGCGCACAATGAATTGAACCTGAAAAGTAAAGTGACAGAGAATCTCAGACCGAATTCTAGTATTACATGAATACGAATGTTTTTTGTTAAAAACAACAGTATTTTAGCGGTTTGCAGCAGTAAAAGACCCCTTAAACTAGAGCAAATATGATTGTTTTTGCTATTTTGAACGGTTGCCGTCGGTGAAAGAAACATTTGTATGTTCGGCGGGGGATATAAATTCAACGAATTTACTTGATGTCACGACAAACAGGTTATTTGATACGAGACCTAGCAAAATGATGAATAGTTATAATTAATCTGACACTGATATATTTGTGACATTTATAATATGACCCTGTCTATACACAGCCTTCTAAGATAAACCAAATGGTATTTATTATTGTATTATCACTGTGCTTACCTTTTGATTAAGTTGACACAGGCTCCAAACGTTTACCATTGAAAATTTTCCAATGTCCACGCGTATTTTAAATAACTTTGTTAATGTACTGCTCATTATAATGCCATGCGAAAACCAACAATGTGGGTGTGTGACCAGCATGGATCCAGATGAGCCTGCGCATCCACGCAGTCTCATCAGGATCCATACTGTTTGCTGAAAGATTGTGTAACATTGATCAAGTCTGAAAGCGAACAGCATGGATTCTGTTGAGACTGCCCGGATGCGCAGGCTCATCTGGATCCATGCTGGTCACACACCCATATTGTTGGTTTTCGCATGGCATGGCTCATATTTATTAGGACAAAACGCACTCGAACGCACACGCACGCACACACGCTCGCATATACGTTAATCTCATTGTATACAAAGCCTTTAGTATGCAAAGTACAGATACATTAATATATTGTCCTTTTGCTTTCAGAATGCACTCCTATAATTTAAAAGATGTGAGAATATACTTATCTGAAGGGAAAATCCCCGAAAATTTGACAAGAAAACAAAAGAAGTCATTTTGGAAGTTTTCCAAAGGCTTTCACATAAAAGAAGACAATCTTTTCAAAGGGAACAGGAAAGTGCTCCTCAGTGAAGAAGATAAAGATAGAGTCTTCCGGGAATGTCATGCATCCGAGCGAGGTGCACATATGGGAAGAAGTAAAACTCTAGATAAAATTTCCCGTGTTTATTATTTTCTCAACATGACGGAATATGTCTACGGAAAGATAAAGACCTGCGATGCGTGTCAGCGAACAGAAAGGATAAAAACTGTCGTGGAATCGATGACACCTATACACAGTTCTGGTCCATGGGATATATTAGGTATGGATCTCATTGGACCTTTACCAGAGACCAGAAACGGTCATCGGTACGTGGTCACCATTACCGACCTATTTACCAAGTGGGTGGAAGCATACCCGGTTAGACATAAATCTGCGTCAGAAATTGCAGATTGCATATTAAAACTGTTTTACAAGTTCGGACCACCGAAAAGAGTAATAACAGATCAGGGAAGAGAGTTCGTAAATTCACTAAACGAGCAAATATTTGACATGGTGGAAACTAAGCACATTATAACCTCTGCGTATCATCCACAGTCAAACGGACAGGACGAACGCACAAACAGGACACTCAAAACAGCAATTAGTAAATTAGTAAACGAACAACAAAATGACTGGGATAATCTTCTTGAACCGATTCTTTTCGGCATAAGGATGTCTAAACATTCCTCCACAAATGTTACACCTTATTTAGCCATGTTTGGCAGACAAGCGCGACTGTTCTGTGAAATAGATGGTGAAGAAATGCAAGAAGAGATTCCTGAAGCAACTGAATTATCTACCCAACAACAAACAGAGAAGATGCAAAAGCTGCATCTTGAAATATCCAAAAGTATAAAAAACGCACAAGAGAAACAAAAAAAAAGATTACAAAAAAAGAAAAAACAAAAATCATAAAACATTTACTTTTAAAACTGGCCAAAAAGTTTTAAAAAAGAACAACAGAAAATGTGATAGGAAAGGCCAACAGTTGGAAACAGAATGGACAGGGCCTTACGAAATTGCTGAGTTGTACCATTTTAGTGCCCTTTTGAAAACAAATCGTGGACAAGTCTTAAAAACAAAGACATCTCTAGTTCATCTGAAACCATACCTGACAGATAGTAAACCAGGAGAAAAGAATACATATGAAACTGATGATAAAATCGAAGACAAAACACAAGACAACATAACCGCTACAGAAGAACTTAATAATTATTCAAACGACAGTGTGACATGCCAGCAGGTGAAAACACAGATTTCAGATCATATCCAAGAAAAGTCTATGAATTTATTGACAAACAATGACGTGACAACAGGTGTTACGGAGCGAATCAATAAAAAGCCTGCAATAGAAACTGTCAGTCAAAAAGAGGTGAACATTCAGGTTACAAAAGAAGTCATCGAAAAATCCGCAAAAGAAAGTCCGAATTACAATGAAGTGACAAAAGATATCACAGAAAATATTGAAAATGAAAATGCTCCTACAAAGCAAGTGAAATCAAAAAAACACAAAAATGTTTCTGATGCATTTAAACCCATGCAGACAATGAAATCAAGTCAAAGTAGAAAACGGAAAAGAAAATCAAAGATTCTCGTACAAAATATTCGAGAAGAAAAACGTCGTGACAATACAAAGGAAAAATCTAAAGATCAGTTAGAACTGTATATTGTGGAAGGAACTCAAGTTTTGGAAGAGATGGTATCCAATGTTCGAAAGAAAAAAACAAAAGACAAGGACATTAAGAAACTTCAATTGTGACTACGACGAAAAGATACTGAACTCAAAAGAATGGCTTTCAGACAGGGAAATCGACTTTGCACAAAAGTTATTAGCAGAAAGGCACACATCAATCGAAAGTTTACAGAGTGTTTTGCTTTTGAAAGCTGCAGAATATGGAGGTTTTATTCTTTCAGTTTCATGTGGAAAATTTGTGCAAATCATTAACGTTTCAGGGAATCATTGGATAACATTTACAGGAAACGCTAATGATCATCACGTTGACATTTATGACAGCATGGGATGTCACCTAACTGAAGAACTTATCTTCATAATTGCAGCGATTCTTCACACAAACGCAGAAAAGTTAAATGTACGTTTTATTGATTGTATACAGCAAGTAGGCATAGAGGACTGTGGGCTTTTCGCGATAGCCAATGCGACGGCATTATGTCTCGGAGAAGAACCTTCTTCCTACGTGTGGAAACAATCACAGATGAGAGAACATCTTTTGAAAGAATTTCGGCGGGGAGAGATAGGACTGTTTCCGTACTCGAGAAGATCTCGTGCAGGAAAAGTTAAACGCGAGGAAAAAGTAATGCTTTGCACTTGCTGCAGAATGCCAACTAATAGCTGTGTTATGAAAGTTTGAATACATATGAAAATGTCTTGAATTACTTGACATTAACAAGTTAGTTAGCTGTGATATTCATCTCAAAGACATCGTTTCTTTTTAGTGTGAAACTAAATCATTAGCCCCGATACACACTTTTTAGCCCAGAGAAATATCTATGTTTTACTCACGATATAACTGTACCCCGTTAATCATTAAACAATTCCTTTAATCCTAAGGTTTGTATTGTTATTTGGTTTAAACTGTCTATTTTTTTCTCTTAAAAACAGCATGAGAACACAGATGTTTGAAATATAAATAACAGTTTCATTTTTTTTTCTTATGAAGTAGGCGTTAAAGGGATATTTTCGACTTATTTAAATGCTTGAAATCTTTCAGACCTGGTTACTATGGTCTAAAGATGCATTTATATTGGGATTAAACAGCTATAAGGTAGATGGCATATTTATTGAAATCATCTCTTAAAATCCGTCAGAGCAATTGAAGACAATAAAATAATTTTAAAAAAGTGTATCTTAATATAAGCGGTATTAGGGGTCCGACGTAAATGCGCACCGTATATTTCAATATCTATTGTTTTATTGTTATGGAAAGACAGCTATTAAGGAACATAATGAACACTGTAAATTTTCAGTTTAGATCGGCCCAAATCGGTCCTTGACACTCATCCTTGTAAACCAAGGCCCAAAATCTGAAAGTAGACTAACGTCTTTTATTTTGTGTTTTCTTCTCGAACATAGGATGTTTCTTCGCCGAAAACTTGATGTTCTTCCACAATATATATTTCTTCTTTGTGGATATTTATGCAGAAAAAACTATTTTTATAGTACTAGTAACAAACAAATTGGTATACATGTATTTAAGATTCATTCAGTTTTCGTACAAACGTAGTTCTGAAATTACGCAGCAATTAAAGAACATGAGTATATTCTGTGTTATTGTCTAATTATTTTATAAAATTACCAAATACATTCTACATGTTATATTTGCATTCAGTTAAATAATATGTATTTAAAGCAATTGAGCTGTTATGATGTCATAGTACTCACTGGGAATTATTGACTGTAGCGTCAAACAATAGTGTCATTGAAACAAATAATGATTTATTTTTTGCATTTTAACATACGCTTTCACTCATTGTTCAATAGAGAAAACATAAGGTTGTGTTAGAATGTATGATAATGCTTAACCTCTATGTCTTGTTAGTCAATAGAGCTACTTAATTGAGATAAGTAGATATATCCACCAACTGGGATACAAAAATTTAAGTAATTACACTTGAATGAAATTAAACTGTCTAAAAAAAAAGTAGACATCTCCTGAAAAATAAGTAGACATGACCAGCAACTGTGATACAAGTCCAGAAAGAGTAGAAATTTTATGTGAGAAAACCTAGACAGCATAAGAAAGAAGTAGACATCCAGATAAATAAGTGGACAAGTCCACCAACTGCGATTTCATTTCAGAAACTTAATAAATTTATGTGAGTAAAACGTAGACAGTGTAAGAAATAAATAGGCATTCGATAAATAAGTAGACATATCCAGCAACTGAGATATAAGTTCGGAAAATATAGAAATTATACGTAAGAAAAATGTAGAGAGTCTAAGAAATCAGTAGACAGTCTGATAAATAAATAGACAAGTCCAGCAATTGCGATACAAGTTCAGAAGTATAGTAATTATATGTGAGAAAAACGTAGACAGTCTAAGAAATAAGTAGACAGCCTGATAAATTAGTAGACATGTCCAGCAACTGCGATACAAGTTCAGAAAGTACAGTAATTATACCTGCCAAAGACATATAGAGTTTAAGAAATAAGTAGACAGCCTGATAAATAAGTAGACATGTCCAACAACTGCGACACAAGTTCAGAAAGTATAGTAATTATATGTGAGAAAAACGTAGACAGTCTAAGAAATAAGTAGACAGCCTGATAAATTAGTAGACATGTCCAGCAACTGCGATACAAGTTCAGAAAGTACAGTAATTATACCTGCCAAAGACATATAGAGTTTAAGAAATAAGTAGACAGCCTGATAAATAAGTAGACATGTCCAGCAACTGCGACACAAGTTCAGAAAGTATAGTAATTATACCTGGGAAAAACGTAGATGGTCTACGAAATAAGTAGACAGCCTGATAAATTAGTAGACATGTCCAACAACTGCGACACAAGTTCAGAAAGTATAGTAATTCTACCTGGGAAAAACGTAGAGAGTTTAAGAAATAAGTAGACAGCCTGATAAATAAGTAGACATGTCCAGAAAATGAGACACAAATTCAGAAAGTACAGTAATTATACCTGCGAAAGACATACATAGTCTAAGAAATAAGTAGACATCCTGATAAATAAGTAGACATGTCCAACAACTGCGACACAAGTTCAGAAAGTATAGTAATTATACGTTGGAAAAACGTAGAGGGTCTAAGAAATAAGTAGACAGCCAGATAAATTAGTAGTCATGTCCAGCAACTGCGATAGAAGTTCAGAAACTATAGTAATTATACGTGAGAAAAACGTATAGAGTCTAAGAAATAAGTAGACAACCTGATAAATTAGTAGACATGTCCAGCAACTGCGATACAAGTTCAGAAAGTATAGTAATTATACCTGGGAAAAACATAGTGAGTTTAAGAAATAAGTAGACAGCCTGATAAATAAGTAGACATGTCCAACAACTGCGATACAAGTTCAGAAAGTATAGTAATGATACCTGGGAAAAACGTAGATGGTCTAAGAAATAAGTAGACAGCCTGATAAATAAATAGACATGTCTAGCAACTGAGACACAACTTCGGAAAGTATAGTAATTATACGTGAGAAAAATGAATAGAGTCTAAGAAATAAGTAGACAACCTGATAAATAAGTAGACATGTCCAGCAACTGCGACACAAGTTCAAAAAGTATAGTAATTATACCTGGGAAAAACGTAGACAGTTTAAGAAATATGTAGACAGCCTGATAAATAAGTAGACATGCCCAGCAACTGCGACACAACTTTAGAAAGTATAGTAATTATAAGTGATGAAAACGTAGAGAGTCTAAGAAATAAGTAGACAGCCTGATAAATAAGTAGACATGCCCAGCAACTGCGACACAACTTCAGAAAATATAGTAATTATAAGTGAGAAAAATGCAGAGAATCTAAGAAATAAGTAGACAGCCTGATAAATTAGTAGAGAAATCCAGCATCCTGATAAATAAGTAGACATGTCCATCAAAAAGTTCAGAGTTGTAGCATCTTTCTTACTGTAAACTTTAATAATCATATTTTATAGGTTGAAACACATTTAAAAGATGCTTATTATAAAACCTAATGTTTTATTACTTGATAATTATAATTTTATGGACAATTTTATTTGATTCTGTGTTTTGAGATGACCCCTTTTATCATATTAGCCTATTCCTGCCTAAATGTATTCGCGCATGCGCCGAACGGGGTATGTCTACTTTTTTCTCAGTCTACTTATTTCTCGTTACACCCTCATTGCCTGTACTCTCAACGTGTATACAAAAATACCTTACAACTTGATCATCATCATACTTGACGGTAGATCACTTAAAATCTATTTCCTAAATAGATACTTCAAATCCCATTTTAGTCACTTGATTGTATTTTTAAGAGTCTGTATTTATATTCTGTTCTGTCCAGCCTATCTATATGCGGCAAAGTAACAACTACAGTACTTTCACTGTCGGAAATAACATAGAACGCTCTAGATCTACAGCGCAGACGTATATTAAAGCGGTCGTTTATTAATGTTCTGGGTGCAAACCTCGGTGCTACTCATTATCAACAAACACAGTAACTGAAATTATTATATCCATCGTGTTTTGAATAAACAAAAAGTAATTTATGTTTAAAAACTGTACCTTTTTATTTGATGTGCAAGCCATATGCATGGTGCTGAATGTGCTTTAGTAATGACGTCAGAATGACGACACAACTGCAGTAGCTCTACTGTCTGTATTGAAATTCCCGCGCACGTTGTTTGGAAAGTTAAAGATAAGCTTATTTATGTTACTATGCTAGAATACTCAAATCTATCGGACAGGTGTTAGTTCTGTAAACAGGGCAACATTTTACTTTAATCTGATGATTAAACTAATAGATAGAAAAAAAGCACTCTGTTTATAAAAAGTATCATTGATGTACCAGTTTCAAAACTTGTTAGGTCTACTGGGATTGGTAGGGATTCTTTTATAAAAGAGGTCTGTGAGGCAGTTTTGCTGTTGCTGTTTAAAAAAAACCTTAGTCAGTAAATAAACGTGTTTGAGTCAGTTCACTGTGCACTGTTAGAGCAGTAACCGCAAACTCCGCGCACCGGTTACGCTACGCATCTAATCCTGTAAGGGGAGATCACTGTGTGGGAGGTTGCAGGAACCGCTGTTTACGGAATTCCGTTCGGCTACCTGTTTCAGGCGAGATTTTGAAAAATCTCATGAAAATCATCACCTGTTTCTACTTGCCAAAATTAAAAACCTTGCGAGAAAACAGGCCTACAGCCATAATTTAACAATTTAATTTTCACATGTGTAAGTTTTAATCCTTGCGCATGTGTGTGTGCGTGTGTGTGTGCGTGCGTGTGTGTGTGTACAAACCGGTTTTGGTTTTATGGTTCTAGTTTCTAACTGAACTAATCTGAAACCGAAACTAGTTTAGATGGTTTTTAATGGTCCTGTCAAATTATTGCCTGCTGTCACGGCAGACCTTGTAGTAGCTACTGGAGAAACTTTTTATAATGTAAAGGTGTCACAACTTATTCACATTCTTAGCTGCCTGTATCTTGAAGATCTACAGACTGTATGTAGAACCGAGTTTTTAAAGATATCTTTTCGAATGAACAGAGATACATTTGAAAGTCTTGAAGTCTAGATATAACGTTGCCATTAATGAGAAAAGCAAAAGTTGTGCCACACAACAACTGAAAAAAATGACTTGTGTTTATAAAGTTAGAATCTTTCATTACATATAACTTCGGGGCCTTGCTGACATTTTTGGTATATGTGAAACAACTGTGCATTCTATTATGCGTGAAATGTAAAAAATAATTTGCTAAAATGTTTTGCCGAATCGATACAACTACTTTCACATTTAATCTAGAATGAGTATAGCAGAAGCATTTTGGACTCTGAAGGGGCTTTGTCGACTTGAAAGACATACAATGTATTGTTGAGGTAGAAGTTTAGTACTCGGTTGGTGTGCTCTTCATCAGCTCTACATGGACTGCTCTGATGATTTACTTGAATACATCAATGAAGGAATGGCTGAGGTTGACGAGGTTAACAGTTTTGAGGACTTCTTGCCAAGATGTAGCAGTGCAGAGATCAAACACAATACTATCATGTACAGTCTCAAGTTACAATCAGCTGTATCGCCGATGATACAGTGGGTGATTATACTGGTTGCAGAGGATATGTTACCATTGGACAAGCTCAATAAGCCTTCAGACCATATAACTGTTACTTGCTGTATTCAAAGATTAAATTATCTTAAAGTCAGTGCCCTGTGTTGAGTCAGATGGATTGGCAATCTTTGTCTCATATTTTATGCCTCTACCTACTTGTATCGACCTCAGTATCCAAAACTCTACTAACCAGTTGGAAGCTGAATTTAAAGGTGGGGTACAGATGGTCAGACCACATCACCAACAGTCTAGTTCTTTTAGCTTACCTGGGCGGCATTCGAACCTAGTCTTGTCAGTTTAATAACCTAGCAACTGAGCTAGCTGGCCGAGTTAATCTGTTTGTAGAAGATAAACAAAGACAGATGAACATTCAGATGGGATGTAAAGGAAACATCTTGTTCATACATAACAAAATATACAGTTGTATATTACAATTTATTGAACACATGATAAGCATTACTAACTGCTAAAGTAACTGCTCACTAGTATGGTCACTCATAAACAAACTTGTTCACTGTATTAACTGCATTTTAAGGCAAACTAAAATAGTAACATGATACTATATTGCCTGCAATCACAGGGAATACTAAGAATAACTG
Source organism: Cyclina sinensis (assembly GCA_012932295.1). Lineage (NCBI taxonomy): Eukaryota > Metazoa > Mollusca > Bivalvia > Venerida > Veneridae > Cyclina > Cyclina sinensis. The sequence goes on from JAAONU010000017.1 coordinate 40,793,577, forward strand.
AGCATAAAACATCAGCATAACACATTATAAAAACATCAGCATAACACATTATAAAAAACATCAGCATAACACATTATTAAAAACATCAGCATAACACGTTATAAAAACATCAGCATAACACATTATAAAAATATCAGCATAACACATTATAAAAATATCAGCATAACACATTATAAAAACATCAGCATAACACATTATAAAAAACATCAGCATAACACATTATTAAAAACATCAGCATAACACATTATAAAAACATCAGCATAACACATTATAAAAACATCAGCATAACACATTATAAAAACATCAGCATAACACGTTATAAAAATATCAGCATAACACATTATAAAAATATCAGCATAACACATTATAAAAATATCAGCATAACACATTATAAAAAATATCAGCATAACACATTATAAAAACATCAGCATAACACATTATAAAAACATCAGCATAACACATTATAAAAAACATCAGCATAACACATTATAAAAACATCAGCATAACACATTATAAAAACATCAGCATAACACATTATAAAAACATCAGCATAACACGTTATATAAAAACATCAGCATAACACATTATAAAAACATCAGCATAACACGTTATATAAAAACATCAGCATAACACATTATAAAAACATCAGCATAACACATTATAAAAACATCAGCATAACACGTTATTAAAAACATCAGCATAACACATTATAAAAAACATCAGCATAACACATTATAAAAAAAGACATCAGCATAACACATTATAAGTGAATGGCACTAATAAGGATGTTAAAAAGATTAGTGTGTAACTAAAACGAAAACAATAGCATACGGTGAACACACACACAACGTGAACTTAAGGTGAACACAATATTGATCCAGCAATGATTGAAAATATAATCTAAACAACACACAACGATAACTTAAGGTGAACACACACAAAACGATAAATTACGGTGAACACACACACAGCGATAATTTAAGGTGAACACACACACAACGATAACTTACGGTGAACATACACACAGCGATAACTTAAGGTGAACACACACACAACGATTACTTACGGTGAACATACACACAGCGATAACTTAAGGTGAACACACACACAACGATAGCTTACTGTAAACACACACACACAACGATAACTTACGGTGAACACACACACAACGATAACTTACGATGAACATACACACAGCGATAACTTAAGGTGAACACACACACAACGATAACTTAAGGTGAACACACACACAACGATAACTTACGGTAAACACACACACAATGAGAACTTCAGGTGAACACACACACAACGATAACTTAAGGTGAACACACACACAGCGATCACTTAAGGTGAACACACACACAAAACGATAATGTAAGGTGAACACACACACAACGATAACTTACGGTGAACACACACACAACGATAACTTAAGGTTAACACACACACAACAATAACATACGGTGAACACACACACAACGTTAACTTAAGGTGAACACACACACACAAATAGAGAAATAAACGAGAAACTAAATATTGATCCAGCAATGATTGAAAATGTAATCTAAACAACATACAACGATAACTTAAGGTGAATACACACAGCGATAACTTAAGGTAAACACACACACAACGAGAACTTAAGGTGAACACACACACACACACACACAGAACTTAAGGTGAACACAGACACAACAAGAACTTAAGGTGAACACACACACAACGAGAACTTAAGGTGAACACACACAACGATAACTTAAGGTGAACACACCTAGCGAGAACTTAAGGTGAACACACACACAACGAGAACTTAAGGTGAACACGCACACAGCGAGAACTTAAGGTGAACACGCACAGCGTACACATAATATTTCCTTTAGAAAAAAGTAATTTAAAGCTCAAAAAACACCAATAATTCAGAAGTTCTTCCTTTAAAATCCACATAGATGCATCCCTTTATGAAAAAGTGAAAAAAAACAAATGTCCAAAAAAGTGTCAGCCAAAAGGTATAACTGCTGCCATACTATAAACTGAAAATAATTGAAAATAATTGAAAATACATTTTAAAAATTTTCAAAAAGAGTTCAACAAACTTGGCTTAAATTAGCAGCTTTGTCCGGACTGCCCCTTAAAACAGTTTGATATGCTATGTGAGTATGAATGGAAAAACAACAATGGTAAATGTGCAGGTACCATTTCATCAAATCTACTTTTAACTAGATCCTGTTTTTCTCTGTGTGTGTGTGTGCGTGTGTGTGTGTGTGTGTGCGTGTGTGTGTGTGTGTGTGGTGAGGGGGGGGGGGGCGTATGTATCCCAAACTCGGGTCAGAGAACTCCTGCAAAAATCAGCAGTTAAGTGGAAAATAGTGACAATATGCACCACTACACTAGGTACTGAACATTCCTTTATGGTTTCATTAAAATCGTAATATAAATGTTGGAGGAGTTTGTGTTGACAAAAGAAAAATATCAAAAAAACAAAAAGTCCACGACTTCTGCAAAATTGAGTAAGCTGTAAATCGTGAAAATATGCACAAATACTCTGGGTTATTAACACTTCTGTAAGGTTTCATCAAAATCCAATCATGCATTGGGGAGGAGTTGCGCAGACAAAAGGAAAAAAATCTAAAAAGTCCCATAATTCCTGCCAAAATCAGTCAACGGTAAATCGTGACAATTTTCACAACACGAGGTACTGAACACTTAGGTAAAGTTTCACCAAAATCCATTTGTGCAAGGAAGAAGAGTTGTGCTGACTAAAGATAGAAATTAAAATCTATCAAACCCAGTAACTCATGCAAAAATCAGTCAAGAGGAAAATCGTGACAGTCTTGAATAGATTTGTGTATCGGATGACTGTTTGTGCATCTTTCCATCTTTCTTGCTTTCATCATACAAATTCGTGGAAAGTGACCAAAGCCGAATTAAACATGCACGTGTCTAATTCGCAGCAAACTTTTTATACAAAATATGTCAAAAATGTTTGTATATTCAAGATGCCGTCTTATGCTTCTAGTGGGAGTTCGTCCGATGTTCAAAGTTGCGGTAACAAACTGAAATGAACTAAAGAGAAACAAATTTCAGTAAATTATAATTGTTCATAACTACCTGTGGAATATTTCGACTTATGATTAACTGTAAATCTGTTAACTTAGTAATGGAATCGAAAACTCCAATTTTTTTACTGAAAGAAAATCACTGCAAAACATTCTATTTACTTGTTGATCTATGAAATCAGGATCGACAGTGATAAGAGTATTAAATGTATGATAAAAAACGCAATGATGCGATGATGAAAATTTGATGAAAACCTTACGACAGGGTGCCGATAGCGAAAACACAATGGTACGATGATGAACATGCGTGAGTATAATAGTGTGAAAACACAGTGAAACGATGATGAACACGAGATAGTATGTTAGTGTGAAGACACCGTGGTACGATAATGAGCACGCTGTAGTGCGTTAGTGTGAAGACACAGTGGTACGATGATGAACACGCTATAGTACGTAAGTGTAAAGACACAGTGGTATGATGATGAACACGAGATAGTACGTTAGTGTGAAGACACAGTGGTGCGATGATGAACACGCTATAGTACGTTAGTGTGAAGACATAGTGGTACGATAATGAGCACGCTGTAGTGCGTTAGTGTGAAGACACAGTGGTACGATGATGAACACGCTATAGTACGTAAGTGTAAAGACACAGTGGTATGATGATGAACACGAGATAGTACGTTAGTGTGAAGACACAGTGGTGCGATGATGAACACGCTATAGTACGTTAGTGTGAAGACATAGTGGTACGATGATGAGCACGCTGTAGTGCGTTAGTGTGAAGACACAGTAGTATGATGAACACGCGATAGTACGTTAGTATGAAGACACAGTGGTGCGATGATGAACAAGCTGTAGTACTTTATTGTAAAGACACAGTGGTGTGATGATGAGCACTCTGTAGTACGTTAGTGTGAAAACACAATGGTGCGATGATGAACACGCTGTAGTACATTAGAGTGAAAACACAGTAGTGCGATGATGAACACGCTGTAGTAACTTTGTGTGAAGACACAGTGCTGCGATGATGAACACGCTTAAGTACGTTAGTGTGAAGACACAGTGCTGCGATGATGAACACGCTGTTGCACGTTAGTGTGAAGACACAGTGGTGCGATGATGAACACGCTGTAGTACGTTAGTGTGAAGACACAGTGGTGCGATGATGAACACGCAATAGTACGTTAGTGTGAAGACACAGTGGTACGATGATGAACACGCTGTAGTACGTTAGTGTGAAGACACAGTGGTACGATGATGAACACGCTGTAGTACGTTAGTGTGAAGACACAGTGCTACGATGATGAACACGCTGTAGTACGTTAGTGTGAAGACACAGTGGTATGATAATGAGCACGCTGTAGTACGTTAGTGTGAAGACACAGTGGTGCAATGATGAACACGCTGTAGTACGTTAGTGTGAAGACACAATGGTACGATGATGAACACGCTGTAGTATGTTAGTGTGAAGACACAATGGTACGATGATGAACACGCAGTAGTACGTTAGTGTGAAGACACAATGGTACGATGATGAACACGCTGTAGTACGTTAGTGTGAAAACACAGTGGTACGATGATGAACACGCTGTAGTACGTAAGTACGAAGACACAGTGGTGCGATGATGAACACGCTGTAGTATGTTAGTGTGAAGACATAGTGGTGCGATGATGAACACGCTTTAGTACGTTAGTGTGAGGACACAGTGGTGCGATGATGAGCACGCTGTAGTACGTTAGTGTGAAGACACAGTGGTGCGATGATGAACACGCTTAAGTATGTTAGTGTGAAGACACAGTGGTACGATGATGAGCACGCGATAGTACGTTTGTGTGAAGACAAAGTGGTACGATGATGAACACGCTGTAGTACGTTAGTGTGAAGACACAGTGGTACGATGATGAAAACGCTGTAGTACGTTAGTGTGAAGACACAGTGGTACGATTATAAGCACGCTGTAGTACGTTAGTGTGAAGACACAGTGGTACGATGATGAACACGCTGTAGTACGTTAGTGTGAAGACACAGTGGTTCGATGATGAGCACGCTGTAGTACGTTAGTGTGAAGACACAGTGGTGCGATGATGAACACGCTGTAGTACTTTATTGTGAAGACACAGTGTTGTGATGATGAGCACTCTGTAGTACGTTAGTGTGAAAACACAATGGTGCGATGATGAACACGCTGTAGTACATTAGTGTGAAGACACAGTGGTGCGATGATGAGCACGCTGTAGTACGTTAGTGTGAAGACACAGTGCTGCGATGATGAACACGCTGTAGTACGTTAGTGTGAAGACACAATGGTACGATGATGAACACGCTGTAGTACGTTAGTGTGAAAACACAGTGGTACGATGATGAACACGCTGTAGTACGTAAGTGTGAAGACACAGTGGTGCAATGATGAACAGGCTGTAGTACGTTAGTGTGGAGACATAGTGGTGCGATGATGAACACGCTTTGTACGTTAGTGTGAAGACACAGTGGTGCGATGATGAACACGCTGTAGTACGTTAGTGTGAAGACACAGTGCTGCGATGATGAACACGCTTAAGTACGTTAGTGTGAAGACACAGTGGTACGATGATGAGCACGCGATAGTACGTTTGTGTGAAGACAAAGTGGTACGATGATGAACACGCTGTAGTACGTTAGTGTGAAGACACAGTGGTACGATGATGAACACGCTGTAGTACGTTAGTGTGAAGACACAGTGGTACGATTATAAGCACGCTGTAGTACGTTAGTGTGAAGACACAGTGGTAGGATGATGAACACGCTGTAGTACGTAAGTGTGAAGACACAGTGGTTCGATGATGAGCACGCTGTAGTACGTTAGTGTGAAGACACAGTGGTACGATGATGAACACGCTGTAGTACGTTAGTGTGAAGACATAGTGGTACGATAATGAGCACGCTGTAGTACGTTAGTGTGAAGACACAGTGGTTCGATGATGAACACGCTGTAGTACGTTAGTGTGAAGACACAGTGGTACGATGATAAACACGCAATAGTATGTTAGTGTGAAGACACATTGGTACGATGATGAACACGCTGTAGTACGTTAGTGTGAAGACACAGTGGTACGATGATGAACACGCTATAGTACGTTAGTGTGAAGACACAGTGGTACGATGATGAACACGCTATAGTATGTTTGTGTGAAGACACAATGGTACGATGATGAACACGCTATAGTATGTTAGTGTGAAGACACAGTGGTACGATGATGAACACGCTATAGTATGTTAGTGTGAAGACACAATGGTACGATGATGAACACGTTAAGTATGTTAGTGTGAAGACACAGTGGTACGATGATGAATACGCTATAGTATGTTAGTGTGAAAACGTGATGGTAAACTGAATTATTAAATCTTAGTTTGTTTAATTGGTTGCAGTGAAACATTTGTGATTAAAAAAGTGTATTATTGCCCGAAGAGAAAACCAATGCATTTGGATAATTAAAAAGCGAGGATTGAAAAAGCCACACAAAAAACGATCAATTTAAATAGAGTGTCTAGTAAAGTTGTAAGTTCGATCCACCGCTCCTCCACATACTCACCTTAATTTCTTTTGAATAAGACATTAAACCGAAGAACCATGAACCTCTGCTTCCCTAACACGGCTCCTATACTCTAGCACGAGAAAAAAAAACGCATTTATTGTGGACACCCACCCGAAAAGGTGCTCAAAACAATGTCTTTTGTTGTTGTTGTTTTTTTTCGTTCCGACTAAAATCTGACTTATCTTATTATGAATCCCGTTAACGCATATCGTCGAACTGTGGTAACCAAAAGAAACAAAAATATCATCCACTTACCTAGCTTTCATAAAAAAAATCAGATTATTCTGTTAACTATTACTTTTATTATTATTATTATTATTATTATTATTATTATTATAATTATTATTATTATTGTTATTTAAATCTGTTTAGATAATGGTCTACTAGTTTCTCTTGTCACGATAGCCATTTGTAGTATGTAAAAGGAGTTGCAAGGAGTATTTGTGAAGAAATAAAAAAAAAAGACAGTTTTAACTTCTTGACCTTCTATAAACTCGAATATACATTACATTATCTGACTTTTGTTTGAGTTCATTGAAGAAGAAATTTTACGACATTTTGACAAATCATTGATTTGTATGACATCTTAAGGTGTTCCGTTTGGACGATCCTGATGTATTTAAGAATTATAAACACTAATGTACGTTGATACAGGGTGACAGCGCGAATATGGTTGATTTCCTATCTGGAGTCAGTACCGGTTGTCCATATGACCGAAATCCCCTGCAGAGATTTGTTATTTTAGGTTGTGGGGGATAGTGCAAGATACAGAAAGCATCCTATAGCACTGATGCATGGGAACTCGGCTAAACGCCTCATACGAAATTAGAAATGTTTGTGGATGAGCGGGAAATCGAACTCGCGACCCTTGGATTAGTTACCACTGGACCATTGATCCGCTCTTATCAATATAAAGTGTCTTATATGTTCACAACTAATGGTTGTTGATACAATGACGCGATTTTTAAATATCAAAAGTATGGTGGCATATTTTTGACATGAGATAGCTTGATAGCTATCGCAATAACTTCAAAACACTTTTAGATAATTCATAATTAATGGAAATCTTATCGCAAAAGTTCAGTTTATTGCGATATGGCATTATCGCACTTATTCTTACTTCAGTGCCCTAAGCTGCCAAATAATTTTGTCAGATAGCTATAAATAGAAATGGTGATGATCAGAATACCTCTGTTAAGTAGGTAGACGTTATTTAGAAGTCATCTGTCGGTTAAAAAATATGCATTTTACTATCCATGTTTTGCTTTTTTTCTTCAATCAATTTGTGGGATTTTGAAAACAATTTTTTCCCTAAAAGATCAACAACAAAAAATATTTTAATACATGGTGCTTGTCCTCAGCTAAGGTAAACGTGTGAGAAACCCTTATTTCTATTCAAGAACTATCTTAATTCCGTAATATCATAGCGCCAACGCAAAACTAAGTACGGATTTTTTTTCAGGATGGTGAAAACGAGATGGTACGAGTCTCTGTGAAGTTAGCAGACTAGCTTCAGCAGACTAACTTCAGCAGTCTGCTGAAGTTAGTCAGCTAGTCTGCTGAAGTTAGTCTGCTAGTCTGCTGAAGTTAGTCTGCTAGTCTGCTAGTCTGCTGAAGTTAGACTGCTAGTCTGCTAACTTCACAGAGACATGGTACGATAGTAAATATGCGAATTTACGATGTTGAAATCGCGATGGTACGATGAATGGATAACGAAACTGTGGTGGTACGATGATGAAAACCCGATATTAAATCGCTATTTCAGTCCCGTGCCATCGGAATTTCAACATCGCACCACTGCGTTATTGCCGTCGTACCGTCGAAGTTTCAGCATCCTGCTATTATGTTTTCACTGTCGTAGCATTGTGCTTGATAAAAATCACGATTGTCCTAACGGAACACCATACTCCAGAGTAAACTGTTTATTGATCACGTGATTTCTATTCGAAAGTTTTTTTTCATGTTGATGAAGAGCGTGCACTTCGTGTAAACTGAGACCACGTTCGCTGACATCGAAAGGAAGTACGACTTCGCAGGTAAACATTTATTATAGATTTTGTGTAACAAGTCAGCATTTAAAGCCACATATTTTGCAAGAGATACTCGTTTTTAACAGTAGGCATGTCTTTTTGGTGTGACACAATGTAACACAGAAAATATTAATTCACTGTTTTACACAGCTTGATACTTGAGCGTTCTCAGACATTTTACCATTTAAATATATGACTATCATTTTAGTTGGTGCTATTTAAGAGCTTTTACGATGTGTGTGTCTTGTGTCACTCCGTCGTCAGCTATTTCTCTCTCAAACATGTCCTCTGAAACCACTTGGTCAAAAATGATATAACTTAGCACGGAAGTTTCTTGCATTAAACACGTTCAGGAATACTGCCTATGAGCTGTACTAGTTTAATCGAGTTATAATAGTTTGAACGTTCTACTGTTCAAACAAAAGAATCGTTTTGTATCGTTGAGAACTTTTATGCATTTGAAAAACACATCATCCGAGTACGTTGAAACTGCTCTTGGATTTCAACTTTGTTCATTTTAGTATTCATATACAATTATCAGCCTCCCATTATTATCTAGGATTGTTTGAGTGGATATTTCTTAATTTATTTGCTTTATTAAGTTTCTATTTTCCATTATAAAAGTTAATAGTCTGCTAGCGTTCTTTAAACTTAATATGTTAGCACAGGTGCGATTTAGGTGATATAAAGATTTAGCTTTTATTGCTTTTTATTCTGATTTGATGAAATTTGTGCCCGAATTATGGTGTTCAGTCCAACCTCCCAAGAGCAAACACCATTCGGTTGAAAGGAAAGTGTTTGTTGTAGAGAGGTTCTTGTTCTCAGGAGGTTCATCTAATCTTCAATGTTGGAGTTGTGAGCTCGAAGTATTATCATGGTTATAATGCTTTGCAATCAAATAGGATGACTAGAGCCACTCTTTCTTTAAAATCTTATGGTTTGATTATTTTTCTTAACTTAAATGTTATTTTGTAAAAAAAATCACAAATTTAAAGGTTTTTTGCATTGTATCTTTTAATTTGATTTTACAAAATTCCTGTTTCTGTGATGCATGTTGCTGACGTACAAGCAGAGATTAGCAAATCATAATTGATTGGAAAAAAGCATAGTATAGTATAAATATATATTACCATACATAAAACCCCAACAGAGCAGTCACTCAGTATCGAAACATAAAACTGCGGACGTTTAATTGTTGTAGCTGTGAATTCTTACATTTTAATGTCGGTGAATCAAAACCTCGCATATCCGTAATAAGTATACATGCAAGATGACAAACAAACTGCTTTATCATTTCACGCCGGTATTGCAGATTTGTTTGATTATAAAATCGCACGTTATTTGCAACTGTAATTTTACATACACGCGCATATTCGCTGAAAATAACTATTTAATAATTTCTGAAATAATTGCCTGGTGTCAGCTGTAATTTGGTCTATTAGATTTTCTGTATTTAACATGTTAAGTAAATCTGATGTAAAAGGTTGCTATTATTCGCAAAAGTGACATTTTAGCCATCTCCCAAAATCGGTTTTGAATTCGTAGGATAAAATTGCTTGATAAATAAAGCGCATTACACTTTACTAACCAAAGTAGTGAACTGTGACCAACAGAAATAAGTCGCCCATGCTATAAGATAACTTAGTACCGACTTTACATTACACGGTGCATATCCATATCGGTACCCTCTTTGCGAAATTTACTAAAACGGTACCATCTTCGCTCATGCACGGGTCATTCTTTGCTGAAAATATAGCGGCGATGGACCAGAGTCAGGAAAATATACACTCTACTGACGGAAGAAGGTATGTCATCTGCAAACGAAGTTTACCACGGAACACTAGAATGTTTTAACTGTGCCTCTGTTTGTTAAGTGTCTTGTTTTCAATTACTGCAACTCCAAAATAAGCTACACAAATCGAGATGTCTTGTCTCGACCCGCGCCTCGACATGTTCTCTTGGCTTATATGAACCATATGTACACACCGTACATATTACATGCATTCATTTATGTAATATTTTCAAACAAATGGCAATAAATAGTGTGAAATATACGTAAAATTCATAAAAACGCCCTTCTTTCGGTTTTGCATCGACACGGGTTACCTCCTTGCTGTTTATAGTTTATGTCACAGGTAACCTCTCTCATTTTTTTCTTTCAGGCACGGGTACTCTCTTAGCACCGTGATTGCGATATATCTGTAATAACACTTAATGCAGTAGTCGAATTCGAGGTTATTAATTCAAAACGATTCAAGAAAACGCGTTATATCGATGTATAATGCTTTACGTCTCCTTTCTTACATGTAAGTCATTTGGCTCAGTTTGCATGTCGTCAGTACGGAGTCATTATTGTCGCAATAAGCAATGGTGATTTTTCCGACCGTTCATATTTACTGTTGCCAAAGTAAAACTGAAAATTTATTCTTTTAAATTGTTCGAACTTGTTCCTTTGTTTCTTTAACACCGCGCCGACACATAAGGTCGTATGGCGACTTCATTTTTAATGGTGCAGGGAGATCCCATATGCCTGCGGGACGGGGGAGCACCTGGGTAGAACCACGGACGTTCGTATTCTAGCTGCGTAATAACGTCTTAACATGAAATACATTGATTTATAATAGCAATAATCACGACATCAATATCGTAGTATCGTTTCATTGACGTACATGTTGTCAATAAATACCAGCTGTTTGCTTATAATGCTATGTCGTACTACAGCTTCTTCCCCCTTAACTCGTAACGCCCACACTGAGCACCTTAGTTACCGGGAATATTTTATATTGTGTCTCTTTAGTTTCAGATAGACGAGTTCATCATACATACACGAGCGGCATATAGACACTTTAGAAGAGGTGTTTTGTTTTGAAAACTGTATGTCTAAAATGAATCACACATTTATGCGTATTTATTCAGCATAACTATGTTATTAAACAAAATTAATTTAATTTGCACGCACCCAGTACAGACTCGCCATTATAACCACTATTTCATACATGTGCTGCTTTATTTACAAAGACTGAATTACTGAATAAAAACAGCCGCTACATTAAGAGCATTTAAGGTAGATTTTGTACGTTTGACAAACTTAGTGAGACATAGTGTCATTAATATAGGAAACTTATAATAACGCCCGGTAGCCCGTATAAGGAATGAAATTATCACTACCTTGATCCTGTTGAATATTGCGAATTTGAAAACAACAGCAGAAGAGTCAGCGTTTCTTTTTTTTTTTTTTTTTTTTTTTTTTTTTTTTTTTTTTTTTTGGGAGTGGGGGGGGGGGTGATGCAGCCATAACATTGAAAACCGTTAACGTTTTCTAGATCTGAAAAGAAATGAAATGTTTTGTTGAAGGTGCCATAACTTTGTTTTATACATATTATATCTTGGATTAAACAGTATTTGGTGAACAGTCAGAAAATCTTTATTTGCTTATTGCAACAATGACTGCATACAAATTCGAGATAAAGGACTTAACATCGGAGACGTAAAGCACTATTTACATAGATTTTCAGGCACGGCATTGAAATAATACTAGACAGTAATATTTTTATTTTTTATTTTATTTTATTTTATTTTATTTTTATTATTTCGAATTCGACTACTGCATTAAGTGTTATTACAGATATATCGCAATCACGGTGCTAAGAGGGTACTCGTGCCTCAAAGAATAAAATGAGAGAGGTTACCTGTGACATAAACTATAAACAGCAAAGAGGTAACCCGTGTCGATGCAAAACCGAAAGAAGGGCGTTTTTATGAATTTTACGTATATTTCACACTATTTATTGCCATTTGTTTGAAAATAATACATAAATGAATACATGCAATATGTACGGTGTGTACATACGGTTCATATAAGCCAAGAGAACATGTCGAGGCGCGTGTCGAGACAAGACATCTCATTTTGTGTAGCTTATTTTGGAGTTGCAGTAATTGAAAACAAGACACATAACAAACAGAGACACAGCTAAAACATTCTAGTGTTCCGTGGTAAACTTCGTTTGCAGATGGCATACCTTCTTCCGTCAGTAGAGTGTATATTTTCTTGACTCTGGTCCATCGCCGCTATATTTTCAGCAAAGAATGACCCGTGCATGAGCGAAGAGGGTACCGTTTTAGTAAATTTCGCAAAGAGGGTACCGATATGGATATGCACCGTGATTATAAACAAATAAATTTGTCTTTATCGCCCCCCTCCCCCCACCCATTTGTTATGAACACATAACTGCACTAGATATCTACTAAACCATAAATTATTTGATTTAATATCTTGAGAAATTCGTTTTAAAGTTTCCAATGGTTTTTCTAAAAGCATATACATACCCAAATGCATTTGTGATTCGGATTCAGTGTTGAATAATGTGTTAAAATCAGGGTCGGATGGAATAAAATATGCTTAGTGTAGGGATGGGACGAAACGTTTGCATATTTGAATATTAGTCATGACAAGTCATAAATGTCAAACATATTTTACTTAATTGCAAGGATCTGCCATTTATATATCCAGCATAAAGCTCTTGATTGTTATCACTGGTCGTGCTGATAATATCTTGTTCAAAATTATTTACATGTAAATCAGTCTCATTCATAAATCTAATAATCAGTTAAATAATTTACCTCCAAAAATAGCAGTCCAAATTGTTTATTAATGCTAACCGAAATAATTATTTGGTAAGATCGTTAGAAATTTTGCCAACGACTTTCTCACATAAATGCCTGTACTACCTTGTAGAGAAGTAGTGGTTAAGAAGTTACAGCTCCTGACTCCACAGGTCGCTCGATTGAATCCCACTAGTGGTGAGAGTCTCCAGTAAATCTTCCACACTTCCGGCGCAACTAATGGTTTGAACCCAGGAAGCAGTCATCAGTTGATCTAATTTCCACAAACATGTTCCCACTTACTGTAATCTAGATCTGTTTAATCTATCTGATTTTTGTTTGTTATTCTGTTTCCTTATTTTAAAAAGAAATTTTTGTTAACCACGTGAACAGTATCTGGAATGTCAACATGTGTCGCCATGAGACAGTAAAAGTCATACAAATTTGTTTTCTACGAACTCAGGATATTCTAACTAGTTTATCAAACCATAAACAACAAAACGCCAAGTGCTCAGAATTCCCCCTTTTGTCTTAGAAAATTGTAGAATTTCTCTGCACCAACTTGAAGCATTGCTGTTTTCCGTACATACAAGATCCTATCATTTTGTTAGATTGATAAGCCTAGGTTCGTGAAACTTTATAAGGTTATTTTACATGACCAGCAGATAACCCCTATTGATTTTGTAGATATTTAATCAAAGATCTCGGTCAAAGTGGCTATCTGCGTAAAATCCTTGTCTGATTAATAACTGGCAAACACTTTGGTTTAGGTTTATTAAATTTTATAGTGATATTGAGCATGAACAAAACAGGATGCTGATTGAATTTTAGGTTTCTGGGTCAAAAGTCAAGGTCAGAATGATAGCCTCTTTAAAATTATTGTCCAGTTTATCACCTGGAAACATTCTAGCCTAGGTTTACGAAACCTAAAAGGAACGGTCATTGTGCATGACCAGCAGATGATTCCTATTATTTTCAAAGTCAGTATGTCAAAGGTAAAGGTCACAGTGTTGGTTTGTGATAAATCCTTGCGATCGCTGGATGTCCGTCTTGTGTCTGTCGTCTGTCAGTCTTTCCATGCTTGCCTTGTTAACTCTCTAGAGGACACACTTTGCATGATATCAAGATGAAGGTTGGAAAGGATGTTTGTGAAATATAGGTCCATTTGGAATATGAATTATCAGGGGTCAAAAACTAGATCCCTAAAAAATCGTAACTAAACTAGAGATTACATTTTTGAATTCAGTCATTTGAGTTTGAGATTGAGTCAAAATGGTTGTGTTTACGATTGCTAGGTGAAGTATGAATGTGGGTTATGGGAGTTCAAAAACTATATAGGTCACATTTTTAAATCAAACAAAACTGTAGGCCACGCTTCAGAGGCTTTTTTAAACTAAGTCAGCATGATTTTGAGTCACATTTTCTTGTTGATGATTGCCAGACTAGGATTTGTTCGAAAATGAGTCACCTGGATTCAAAAGCTAGGTTAGTGGCTTAAATCATTAACATTTAAAATTCAGTCATCATTATTTCTAGTCAAAATGTCTGTCTGGTAATTTCTTGTTTAAGTTCGAATATTGGGTCCTCTGGGATCGAAACTTAGGTCAATGACAAAAAAATTTAAAAAAAACAACCCTTTTAAAGCTTTAGAGGTTATATTCTGCATTGTCGTCATGATTTGTCAGGTGAAAAGGGAGTCACCTTTCTGTAGGCCATATTTTAAGCGTGATCGTCATGAAAAAATGTGAATTTTTCATAATGATTCTCTTGATGAAACCTATGGTATGCTCTTAAGTGAATCACTTGTAGTCAAAATTGCGGAATTGTTGTCTTGATGATATCAATGACATTTTGTAAAGTGGGTCTTATGGGGTAAAGCAATCGCCTGAATAGAGGCCATATTCCTACCCGGTCATCACGAAAAAAGAGATGCTTGTTTTGATGATATTCTAGTCGTTTTCTCAAGTGGGTCATTCGAGATCAAAAGTAAGTGACCTAGCTAGAGGTCATATAATTAATTAGATCATCAAGAAAAAAGTTTCAGGTGAATTTTCTCGGGTGAGCGAAATAGGATCGTCTTTGCCCTCTTATTTATGTTTAGAATGCCGATACCCTGTATGTTGTATTAATACACACACCTAGGTGAACATTGATCAATCGGCAGCTGCCCAGTCGAGCTATCTCTGTTGAAAACGTAAGTTTCATTTCCCTACAACAAAGGCTGCCATACTAAGTTTATCAATTGTGGCATCAACAACAGAAAGTGAATGAAAGAACTGCATTTTAATTTACTAATAAACTGTAGCATGAATCAGAGGCTTAAACTTTGAATTAATGATAAATTGTAAGATAGACCAATTCCGCATATATTTCATTTCAGGTTCAGATATGTCACGTCTCTGTTATAAAAAGGGGATATCCCTTATCTTCGCTTGTGTTGCTTTGGTAGCATGCCTTCATTACAGATACCTTACTTCATCCTTCGATTTGTCACCGGTATGTATTTGTTTCATTTACAAAAATTTACCTATCTTGCATAACCGTAACTTATTTCTAAGTACGCCAGTACAGTATAATAAATTCGGAAGTATTGCTCTTTGACTTGCGTTCTACTCAGACTATGTTTTAGCTGGCATGCTTGGCATGCTGCCAAGTTTCATCGTTATGTTCCTGTCTGCTGGCAGAAATATTCATCACACGGAGCCAGTGAGTTTGTAACCGTCTGTCTGACTGTATCACTAACTTGCAAGTTTATATAGAACACTATTTAACTGTAAGAATGTATTGAATCCCTTACCTTATTCTATGTGATAGAATTCTGAAATGGCCTGGCAATTACGCTTATCACATGGCAAAGGGCTTGAAACAATACCCGGGTTCCTTAAATCAAGATCTGATTTTGATATTTCTGTGGGAGGAGGGGATTGGGGAGCAGTCTGTATAAGTTATTCTTGATATCCCAAGATATATAGCAGCCCACTGTCGCACAACTCTCCAGAAATGTTGAAAGTTATACAAATGGTTTGCTATGTGGATGCACCCTGAATGAGTTGTATGGCCTCATCAGTTACATTATTTTGTACTTTTCCCCATAAAATACATCTTCTGCTTATCCATCTAGTCAAGATTGATGGAACTTGATCGGAATGTTCCTTGCATGAAGTTCCACAAAAGCCGTTCAAAACATTTGATTCCATGCAGAACTCCGATTGCTATGGCAACAATAATAAAACATTTAATCCTCAAGTCTTAATCCACCAAAGCTCTGAAATTTGGTATGAAGCATAGGGTAGTAGACGTTTTAAAATTGTTCAGATTGTGACATGGGGTCTCTGTTAACCCAAAGTGGGGGATCACATGTTTTGCATAGAAACTATATTGGATTTTTTAAATCTTCTTGCCAGATACCACAAAGCCGAAGTTTTGAAATGTCCCATGAAACATTGCCTAATGAACCTTGTCCGATATTGTTCACACTTTGCCTCTGCGGTCATTATTGGCTTGATCCAATATCAGATGAATTACGTGGACTCGTATAGACAAATTTCTAAAATCATCTTTTCAGAAACTAAACGTTGAGAAATCTGAACATCGGTTTTATATAGATGCCATATTATCTCTGCCAACTGTCTTCAGTTCATGCCCCCGTGGTCGTAATAAGGTCCACGTTTTGGACCACTTGTTTAAAGTAGATATATATTTAAATATGCTCTTGAATGAAACCACATGGCACCCATTTGGCATGAAGAATGCCTATTGTACCTCTAAAAACTAAAATAATTGTCTTAAATTAAAATTAAAAGATTGTCCACACATAGCCTTTTGAGTCATTGTTGGCTTTTATCCTCGGAGGTCACATTTCTAAATAGAAATATATTAGAACATCTTTTAAAACTTTTCTTGTCCAAACCGTAATGCCTAAAATTACAAAATTTCATGAAATATTGTCTAGTGGACATTTACCAAGATTGTTCAAACTCTGCCAGTGGGGTCATTATTGGCTTCAGTCGGAGAGTCAGATGTTTTACTTAGACTTACATAGACAGACTCCTAAAAAAGCTAATTCTCAGAAACCATAAGGCTGTTCTGAAATTCGGTATGTTTATTGTCTTACGAGAAATACGAACTTCTAGGAGGATTGTTAATATAATGTTCAAATAATCCCCCTTCAGTGACTATTTGCCTCACCTTGGCGGCCACATGTTTCACATAGAAATATATAGGAATGTAGTCTTTAAATAAGTATATTATATAATATATCGTATTTAAAACTCTTCCTGTGCTGTGACACAAGGACAATAATTTCGAAATTTGGCATAAAGTATTGCCTATTGGATCTGTATCAAGAATGTTCAGACTTTGGCCCTGAGGTTATTTGTGGTACCAACCTAAAAGTCATGTGTTTTACAAAGACCTATAATGTTTTTTAAAATATTTCCCGTCTGAAACTTCGTTTATATAGAAAAGAATACATGACATTGTAACAGCCATTCTATCGCGAGCGATTTAGGGTCCTGTTGGCCCTTTTTGTTCTACTTTAATTAATATATGATTGTAGTGCAGAACTGGTTCTTTCAAAGAATTATTTTTCAGTATGCAACCCGCCTGATATGACTGAATTTTTAGAGGATGTTAAACTAATTCAACAACACAGTAGATTTTACTTTTTGTAGAAATATTTATCATCATTTATAGTCACCATGCATAATCATCATTTATCATCATGTATAATTTTGATCCTTAGTATTCTGGTGTCAATCAAATTGTCCGATTTAACCACATTTCTTAAGAATGGTTATGTTTTGTTTTTAACAGCTTACAATGCTTAAAACTGTGTTGAGTAGTGCTGTTAACGTGGAACCAGTAACTGCACAGTTAAGGGGATTGAAAAGTGCAGTTAATGTCGAACCAGTAACTGCACAATTAAGGACCCTGAAAAGTGCAGTTAATGTCGAACCAGTAACTGCACAATTAAGGACCCTGAAAAGTGCAGTTAATGTGGAACCAGTAATTGGACAATTATGGACACTGAAAAGTGCAATTAATGTGGAACCAGTAACTGCACAATTAAGGAGATCGAAAAGTGCAATTAATGTCGAACAAGTAACTGCACACTTAAGGACCCTTAAATGTGCAGTTAATGTGAAACCAGTAACTGCACAATTAAAGAGATCGAAAAGTGCAATTAATGTCGAACCAGTAACTGCACACTTAAGGACCCTGAAATATGCAGTTAATGTGAAACCAGTAACTGCACAATTAAGGACCCTTAAATGTGCAGTTAATGTCGAACCATTAACTGCACACTTAAGGACCCTGAAATGTGCAGTTAATGTGGAACCAGTAACTGCACAATGAAGGAGATTGAAAAGTGCAGTTAAAATCTAACCAGCAACTGCACACTTAAGGATCCTTAAATATGCAGTTAATGTGGAACCGGTAACTGCACAATTATGGACACTTAAAAGTGCAGTTAATGTGGAACCGGTAACTGCACAACTAAGGACCCTGAAATGTGCTGTTAATGTGGAACCGGTTAATGAAAAATTAAGGACCCTGAAAATTGCAGTAAGTGTGGAACCAGTAACTGACAATTTAGGACCCTGAAATGTGAAGTTAATGTGGAACCGGTAACTGCACAATTAATGACCCTGAAATTAGCATTAATGTGGAACCGGTAACTGCACAATTAAGGACCCTGAAAAGTGCAGTTAATGTCCAACCGGTAACTGCACACTTAAGGACTCTGAAAAGTGAAGTAAATGTCGAACAAGTAACTGCACACTTAAGGACCCTGAAAAGTGAAGTAAATGTCGAACAAGTAACTGCACACTTAAGGACTCTGAAAAGTGAAGTAAATGTCGAACAAGTAACTGCACACTTAAGGACCCTGAAAAGTGAAGTAAATGTCGAACAAGTAACTGCACACTTAAGGACTCTGAAAAGTGAAGTAAATGTCGAACAAGTAACTGCACACTTAAGGACTCTGAAAAGTGAAGTAAATGTCGAACAAGTAACTGCACACTTAAGGACCCTGAAAAGTGAAGTAAATGTCGAACAAGTAACTGCACACTTAAGGACTCTGAAAAGTGAAGTAAATGTCGAACAAGTAACTGCACACTTAAGGACCCTGAAATGTGCAGTTAATGTGGAACCAGTAACTGCACACTTAAGGACCCTGAAATGTGCAGTTAATGTGGAACCAGTAACTGCACAATTAAGGACCCTGAAAAGTGCAGTTAATGTCGAACCAGTAACTTCACAATTAAGGAGATTGAAAAAGGCAGTTAACGTCGAACCAGTAACTGCACAATTAAGGACCCTGAAATGTGCAGTTAATGTGGAACCAGTAACTGCACAATTAAGGACCCTGAAATGTGCAGTTTATGTCGAACCAGTAACTGTACAATTAAGGACCATGAAAAGTGCAGTTTCTGTCGAACCAGTAACTTCACAATTAAGGGGATTGAAAAGTGCAGTTAATGTCGAACCGGTAACTGCACAATTAAGGACCCTGAAAAGTGCAGTTTATGTCAAACCAGTAACTGCACAATTAAAGACCCTGAAAAGTGCAGTTTATGTCGAACCAGTAACTGCACAATTAATGACCCTGAAAAGTGCAGTTAATGTTGAACCAGTTACTGCACAACTAAGGACCCTGAAAAGTGCAGTTTATGTCGAACCAGTAACTGCACACTTAAGGACCCTGAAATGTGCAGTTTATATGGAACCAGTTACTGCACAATTAAGGAGATTGAAAAGTGCAGTTTATGTCGAACCAGTAACTGCCCAACTAAGGACCCTGAAATGTGCAGTTTATGTCGAACCAGTAACTGCACAATTAAGGAAATTGAAAAAAGCAGTTAACATCGAACCAGTAACTGCACAACTAATTAGCCTGAAATGTGCAGTTTATGTGGTACAAGTAACTGCACAATTAAAGAGATTGAAAAGTGTTGTTAATGTCGAATCATTTACAACACAGTTAACAGCCTTGTTAAGTGGAAAATCGTTATGCAGGCTATTACGGACATGTTAGTTTGTAACAGAAAGATGCAATATATCTTGAAAAAGACTACTCACAGCTGGATTCGACCTCAGGTTCTCCCGCGCTCTAGACCACTCAGCCAAAACATAGCTGTCAAAGGTTGTATTATCATTATTAGGCCGAAGTGCACTGGGCCATAACAAAGGTTCAAAGATACTTTATAGGAATGTCTTTTAGTGCGGCGCAAAATGGTTTTGTATTCGTACAGAGTCTGTAACGTAAGGGGAATGGCCACTAAATGTAAAAATTGGGATTGTTCTGGAGTGATATATAACCTTAAGATGGAAACTTTCTGATACAGATGTAATGTTTAGATAAATTTTGTTAAATATTTTTCTTCTCAAAATTTGTTTGTGCGAAACCTCGATCAAAAAAGAAATGGAGTAGGAACCAATGGCTATATTCACTTTGTCCAAAGAATAAGTTCATTATTCTTTAAGATATTAATGTATTTCTTTATAATATTCGTCAGTTGTAATATGCACAGAAGAACAGATATAATAGGGACAGTTTAGACAAATGGAGCAGCTTTATGAGTCAGAAACAGAAACAGAAAAAAATATCTAGAAAATTTTTTTGGAGAGATCTTATTTGAATTGAAAATAACTGATTTTGTTTTGCAGGGTCATTCATTTGGCATCAAAAGAAGTACAATACAAGCCGGTTATAGTACACTAAGCAATGAAGCACTTAAGGAAAGGATGCGGTCACTAGCTAAATTAATCTACAAAGGCCAAAAGCACGTAAGAGGGTCAAAAACTTCGCAGTATTTGAAGTCAGCTGTTTCTGCTATAGACAACATACTGAAAGATATTAATGTGGACGCAGAGGCATTAAAGAAAAGACCAAGTAAGAATCCGGCAAGCGTATGCTCTGAAGAATTCAAGGGTAGCGATTTCGGATTTCCTTTATACCATGAGGGATTTGTGACAAAAAGCTGTACAAATGCTGTTCCTCTACAGAAACTGATCACTATAGTAAAATATTTTAATAAAAGTAAGTTGTCTTACCAGAACGAATTCATTACTTCAGCAAAGGACATATTTCACAGTGTTAAAGTTTTGATAGCTGTGGATACGGTGTCGTTGACTGATTTTCCAAGTACAGCAATCCCAAACTATTCATGGGTAAATATAACCAGCAGTGACAATCTTACTGAAGGTGGCGCTTTGAATAAGTTGATAGAGCAGGTTACGACGCCATATGTTTTAGTGACACGTAACGTCCGGGTATTGACAAATGATTCTAGATTAGAAAGACTTATTGGAGAAATAGAAAGTTTGGATGTCGTCGCCGCTGGTGGTGCCTTCCGTTATCCTAATGGACACTGGCGGAGGGGCTGCTTTCAAACAGCTTACAAAAATTATACACTGAAATATTTAGAGGGGTACGACGAGTCTTTTCACGATTGTGTCTTCTGTGATTACATACAGGGACCTTTTGTAACTACAACAAATTATTTAAAGCAGAATAAGTTCGATTCTAGTTTAAATGAAAATGGTGGGATGTACGAAGATTGGTTTTTGAGATCTTTTCTAAGAAGGCAGGAGGCAGTCGTCTGCCCAGATTCCATGTTTGAGATTCAAAATAGCGTTCAGCAAGATCTTAAGGGACTCGTTCAGAAATGGAATGTTCTTAAAATGTTGACACCTACAGGACTAACAATCAACTGGAAATGTGAAGGTCATATGAAATCGGCAAGGCGTTCTTTAGCAACGTCTCCATGTGATTTACAACATATTGTTGAGGCGGTCAAATCCATCATGAGAATATGTGATGAATCCGGATCGATATGTGAATTAACAGAGGGAACTGTGTTAGGCTCTATAAAAATGGGGAAAACTCTTCCTTGGGAAATTGATTTTGATATAAGATTTTTTGTTGGAAATTGCACAAAATGCAAGAAACTTGAAAATTCTCTTAAGGAAGCAGGGATAAAAAATAAAAAATTTTCATTGTATTGCTGTCGAAATACCAGTTTCGAATTTGGCGAAAGGCAAAATTTCAAAATATCTTTCAACGAATACTTCGGTGATTTTACAGGTCACCCATTCATAGATAGTGATCGTATGACAAGAGCAGGTCTAGTTCCAACTAAAGTGTTTTTAGACGGACAGTGGGTGAATGTTCCGCAGAACCCTGGGCTTCATGTCAGAAATAGATATGGCAATGGTGTATACCAGCATGCCGAACACTATATATATACAGGTGTCAAACATTTGAAGCACGCCGTTAGCTTTAACTATACATCCAACAGGTTTTTTCGTTGTCAGTATCCAGGAAGACATGACTGTCTAGACGGATACAATGGTGACGGCATTTTGCAATTTCTTGATATATATCCTTAGGTTAGGTACAAATAAATTCGCAAAAAAAATATTTTCTTGGTTGATTGTAAACTTCCATCTCAAGTGTAATTTTGTTTGAAGTGTATTATTATTA
This sequence comes from Cyclina sinensis, assembly GCA_012932295.1. Lineage (NCBI taxonomy): Eukaryota > Metazoa > Mollusca > Bivalvia > Venerida > Veneridae > Cyclina > Cyclina sinensis. The sequence goes on from JAAONU010000017.1 coordinate 40,816,331, forward strand.
TTATAATTATTATTATTTCCGCGGTATTGTGGGGGTATTAAACACATTTAGTGATAGTTCTAGTTTTCGGTGTGTTCCTTTTTCAATACTTGAGTATAGACAGTGATGCCCTTTTCGACGAGTTTTGAATCTTTTTTTTTTTTCACTTACTAAGCTTTTTCGCTAGAATATATCTGCCAGATGTCTACGCTCTTTCGCACCTAAAAACGTCACTCATTTTGATTTGAAAGTTATGTTTTACTGAGAAAGCCGTCGTCAAACGTATTATTGACAAAATGAAATTTTATGTGTTTTAGTCATTTCCGTCTCATGAACTCAATATTTGCAGTCGTCCCACTGAAAATATATGTAGACTACTCAGTCTGCCCATACCACGTGGTAAATGATGTCATTTAGGCTGTCGCAAGCAGCATATGTTTTTGGCTCCACTCGGAGGAGAAAAAAGCTGTAAGTATTTCATTTCTTCATCAATTTTAATGGTATATAACGCATGTAAAGGGGAAAATTTTGCCCTAAAACTACTTATTGCATTGGCCCAGATGATTTATCAGATCTACAGAATTTTCTGAAACTGAAAACTGATACGCTTTTCGCGATAGCAAACACATTTTAAAATCCTAATAAACACACTGCACAAAACTGAAAATACAATTATGCAGTGTTGTGTGTTTACATGTATTATGAATGATATATTATTACAAATAATTGGCTTGTGGTCTATTTTTAGCTCGTACTGTCTTAATGGATAATACAGCTATTCATTTCATATACTTGGGCTATTTTGTTTCCGATATTGTCATAAACGATTAAACACGATTACTTTATCTTTAATTTAATGCACTTATGGATAGTATTAAACCAAAACATGTACTTGTGTTTCGTTTAAAGGTTTTAATATAATTATATGCATATTTTGAAACATTTATATGCGATACGAAACGATTTTTATGTCTGAAGCAATAGCCTGTATGAGTTCAAATTAACAAGAATATGCCAGTAATTTTGAAAAATGCTTAATTTAATGATTTTTTTCTTATAACTTTGTTAATTATTTGAGACATTTCATGAAAATTATTTCAATGATTCATTTATCGCTGAAAATATTGTTTAAAAACAAGTATAATGTGATGAAACAATGTGTTTCAAAAATACATGTAAATGCTTTGTTGCGACATTTTCATTCAAAAATTTTCTGAAACTGAAAACTGATACGCTTTTCGCGATAGCAAACACATTTTTACGAACTTTTTATTTCTTAATCATTGAGAAAAACTAGACATCTGGAAAAAGAATCGTTAGTACCTATATGTAGGGCACACTATTTCGCTTCGCGTGCACTATATCCCTTTTAAATTGATAAAGAAATAAAATAAAAGTTTTCTTATCCAAATCGAGGCAAAAAAATGTGATAGCCTAAATGGCATCTTATACCACGTGGTATAGCCAAACTGTACTGTGATCACAAGAAAAGACCAGGTGGTTTCGTCTATTTTATTCGTCTTACGTAACAACAACCTGTTAAATAAACGACATCTTCAATTTGTCTCAAAGTAAAAATAACTCACTTTGTTCCAGCATTTCAACGCTAATTTGAATAGAACATGACATAAAAAGAAATGTATACATTTTAATTACGGACATGAATATTTCACGACTGTTAAAATGTAGATTTAACATACAGTGGAATATAAAAATAATATTCTACCAGACACAACGGCGCTGACAAACATGCATTTAAAGTCAGTGCTGCCGGAGAGCTAGAAATTACAAGCTAAGGATTGTTGATAAAATGTTATGATCAGTCTTATCCATTCGGTATCTAATATATGTTCTTGAATTTGGCGGCCCGGCGGCCTAGCGGTCTAACCATAGCGGCCTTGCAGCCTGATAATACATAAAAATTATCAGAATAAATACGAAATTTGAGAAGTAATTAAAAACAACGCGAGTATGGATTTTTCAAAATTAAAAAAGTAAGATTTCAATGGAATGTAACAAGGTTGACTAATAAGAAGCTGGCAGTTCGCAGTCGTAGTTGGCAGAAGAAATTAAATCAAACGTGAAGTTGGCAGTAGCAGTAACAGAGTAGCAGTAAGCAAAACGTGAAGTTGGCAGTAGCAGTAACAGCAGTAGCAGTAGGCAAAATGTGAAGTTGGCAATAGCAGTAACAGCAGTAGCAGTAGGCATAACGTGAAGTTGGCAGGAGCAGCAACAGCATTAGCAGTAGGCAAAACGTGAAGTTGGTAGTAGCAGTAACAGCAGTAGCAGTAGGCAAAACGTGAAGCTGTCAGTAGCAGTAATAGATGATCTGTGTAGATATTTGCTTTGGTTTTTGGAGAGACCCTTTCGTGGGTCACACGACTTATTTTTTTATCTCGTTTCCATGACATATTCTCTAGTTACCACGGTATACTATCTCAACAACAAGACATAGTATGTCAATATAACCAAATAATGAAAGGACGGATGAATGAATCCATTTATGGAAATCACGGGTAGCCAGACGTCCCAGGTACGGGACAGTTATCACACTCGCTTTAACAAATAACTGCTGCAGGGTGTGCCAAACCGCGCATTTTCTTCAATTTTACCATACATCACTATAAAGAGCATATAGCAATGGGTCTTGGGTTCGAGTCCCGAGAAAAGTTTGATTTTTTTTCTTCTTGTTTTCAAGTTGCTAAGCATTAGTCTAGCTGTTTTGAGTAGTTTGAGGGGCTCTGGCTCGCTACTATGGAACGCCATAGAGACGAAAACACGAACCTGGATCGATGGCGTCGGGAGAGCGGTTTACAGGGGAATGGAGTTAAGGTAGTTGAGGTCCCTGAGTAGCACAGTTCGCTAGCCAGACGTCCCAGTTACATGACAGTGAATAACACTTGCCTTAGTGGGGTCGCATAGCTGAGCTCCAGAGTGTGTGCGTACGACGTTTCATTGTAAATACGTATGAAAAACGTATTTGCTCGAAGGTGTTTTCTATCAAGGTTTGATCGCCGTTAGCTCGGCAATTGTAGCCAGGCCTTGGTTGAGACCAGTCTCGTTCGCTGGCTAGGCAAACCGGCCTTCCAACGGTGTGTGCACTGGCCTCTAGCTGTTCAACCACCTGAGGCAGAGCGTGTCAAAATGTGTCTAAGTATCACCATTCGCTAGCCAGGCGTTCCAGCTATACAACGGTGTATCACACTCGCCTTTGTGGGGTCTCATTACTGAGCTACAGCGTGTGCGCGTACGTCAGTTTGCCTTCTGTACGTATTCGGAAGTTGACCGGGTACATGGTATGTGGCCCGGGTGTGTCCGAAATGACCACGGGGCTGTATGTTTTGACCTTGGCTCGTGTCTAATGGCATTCTGCTCGAGCCAGGAAGGTGACGGTACGATCTCTCATTGTAAATACGTAAATAAGAGAGAAAAAAAAAGAAAAAAATATACCTAAACCCCATTTTCTTAAATGTCTATGTTTGAACTGAGCCAGAAATAATAGTTTCAATGTAATATGCATTGTATATCTTAGGTCGCTAGCAGCCTACAGATAGCAAATACCTATTACCTGGTTAGCTCAAGGTCAAGGTCAAACATGAGATCATACGTTATGTTCGCCTCATCAGGATCGTTTTTAGTCCATGTTTACAGGACAAAGCTACAAGTGAACGAGTGTAGGATATAGAAATTTTACTATAGTGACTATGATTGGCTGTCTTATTCATTTGTACCACAAAATGAATTTTGATTTCCTGCATGTTATATACTTCCTTTTTTCTTCTATTTTAAACTATTCAAAGCTATATTTTTGACGGACATAAAGTACTAGTTATTGCAATTATTAGACAGACTTTCATGTACATAAGCTATTAGGTAATAATCATTAATTATAATTCATACACTTAAGCTCAAACTTTCATTTTCATCTATGTATTCATCCGTCTATCCATCTAGAAAACTCGCTCCTGCCAGTAGAAAACACCTCATTCTTTTTTTGTAGGACAAAATTCGTAGTTGCTATTACCAATATAATAATTAATTAAAAAATAAAAATTATCCATGATTGTTTGGAATGGTATCGCTGACAATGCTTCCAGACGATAGGAAACTGCTGTATGTATTGAATGCAAAATCCCGACTTGATTCAAATCTCCAGGAACAAGATCTTTTCCTTGTTACCATAACTACAAATAATGAGATTTGACAGAAATCATTTTGTCTTTTTTGCACTATTCTGAGGTGCCAGTGTTTGTATCGCTGCATTCCCTGACTATCACCCCAAAAGGCTTCTTTCGCTCGAAGGAATCCGTGACATATCTCCAAAAATCAGCGTTTGTAAACCTTGGCATATAATCTTGGGAACAATCTTCACTGGTACAGCCCGAAGATTCTGTGTCACTAAATTGATTTGTTTCGATAAAATCAAAAGAAACTGTTTCGAGATCGTCAAGCTGCTGTTCCATTATCTGTTCGTATACCCCACAATATTTTTCACTAAGTTCACGGTGCGAAGTATTGCAACATTTTGTATATTTCACTATGTCCTCTTCTTCAAATTTGCAATTTCCCATAACATGACATTTGGTTTTGTTCACATATTCGTTATGACTTCCAACATTAGAAACACCTTTCAATGACTGATCATCGCTGTCAACACCGGTTATATTGTTGGAATCACTTCCGGAAGACACCTCGGATATTTCCGATGTAGAATTTCCGGCTTTCCACGTGTCATATTGTATCCATAAGGGATATTTCTTGTTGAAAGTAAATCTGTTATCATTTTCGTGGCAAGTATCACAGTCGTTCGAAAGTTCTAGATATGTGTAATCCATATAAGGCGACGGAGCTGTAGTTTTTGAATGACTGGTTATACCAGGGTTACCAAGCTGTTCGCAATGGTTACAGTTTGCGTCCAGATGTATATCTCCGTCCTTCTGTTTGTTCTCGTAATATCCTTCAAGTCTTTTAGTAATATTGTCTATCTCGTTAACAACAGTATGCACTTCGCCTAGAACACTATTTATATTTGACATAACCTCTTCTACGTTATGTACGATTTCCGTTATTTTCTGCCGGAGGTGCCGTCGGTTTGACGACGATAAATGATTTTTTGCCATATAATGCTGTGTTCGGGTAGATTAGAAATATCATTGGGGCACCAATCTGAAAGACAGATATGACTGCGGTTAAAATGTTCATATGCAAGTTTATATTTGATTTAACTTACAATCTATATTCCAAACATATACTAGCAATAAAATAAAATTTCTTGAAACATTATATTAGAACCCCGTCTATTGAGTCGGTTCACATTTTTCCGTTTACGGTATCTCAGGAAAGCGGCTCCAGTTGTTTAAGTTTTTAGACATTCTTAGTACGTAACCGTTTCTGTACTTGTCTGTTGTGAAATAAAGAAGCCGACACACCCACATGACTGCAGATACTAAGGCCCTATATTTTCGAAAAGCGCATTTTGCAATTACATATTTTTGAAATCATAATAAGAATTCCTTTCGAAAACAGAGGTTAAGCATTTTTATAAAATAATGCTACGTTCAGGCATTTTCACCAGTATAGGAACTCTGTCACGAGGCTTGCCAGTAATTTCCTGGAACTGGTGACTATCACCTTACAAAGCTACTACACTGTTTTTCCTGCAGACATTCCATTTATCAATACCATTTTATTCAGAGAATAAACTTTCACTGACTATTTGCAATTATTCTATCATTTTTTCTCTTTTTACTGAATTAATTTCCTTTTTTGTGAGAACTTTGTTGTAAGTTAAGCCTAATCGAAGGGTTTTGATAGACGGCAGGGAAGCCATGTTTTTCTTGCTAGCAGGGAAACTTGGATTTGCCAGCGATAGTGATCAGAGACGTATATCTTCTAAGAAAATATCAGCTTGAGGTTCTAAATGCTCTTTTAAAGCTCCGCAAATCCCTACAGTGTAATTCTTTCATTTTATTTCTTTGTACAATAAAGATGTTTACAAGAGCTTTTAGTCTCTTCTCTTGTTGAAAATTGATCTTTGATACACGAGATGCTGTAGTAGACACGATATCCAGTATATAGCAGAATTGGCGTAACCTGACCACAAAACTACTGCTAGGCTCAGTTTCGAGAAGTCTTTGTTATCAATGCGTTTGAAAACGTTGCTATGGTATTAAAGATGCTATACTGTAATTTTCAATAAAAACTTCATTGTTTCATGGGTTTTTTCCCCAATACATTTCAATAAAATACACAAAAGTCTACAAGCAACTAAGTGTAACGTGACGCATTCTACAAAAGATCTTATAGCTGATGAAGTAAAGCGATCTAGAAATAGATATCAGCGTGCATATGTTAGAATTCAAATCTCACGTTTGTTACTGTTAATAGACGGCATACACCGAAACAATGTTCTTTTGAAGTTACAGATATAGATAATTGTTTTTAAAGTTGGAAAGTTGTTAATGGTCCTCCCATAGACAGCAGTGTTATATCAATGACATACCACAGGTCGGCAATCATAGCTGGTGCCATTTTGATTCTGCATTAACATACATAAGAGTAAATCTCTTCTAAGAAAACAGTATGTTATGTATCTTATAAGAGAGTAATCTACCCTTTATTCGGTTCATGTAATGTACCGTACGTACCTCTGCCGTCACTTTTAACAAACGTCATCATTAGGATATTTTTTTAGTAGTAGTAATAGTATCATTGTAATTACAGATGACAAAATTTACAAATAAGAAGAAAACAGGAAAGTTAAAAACAACCACAACTGTTGACAAAACAATCTTTAAAAAATATAATTTTAGAAAAATAAATGCTACTGGATCTAACCTTTCAGCGTATTAGATATGCAATGATTTGTAAGTAAAGCTCAGATAATTTATCACTGATAATTTCGGCATCAGACTGAATGCTTTAATTGATGTTCTTATACTTGTCTTCGTAACCACAGCAGAAACTCTGAGAAATATGTTTAGTTACTCGCAAATATATTGAAGTACAACTACATGTATATAACGTTTGGTGATTGAAATATCTTTAAAATTCCTCATTGGGAACATAAGTAATCACACTATCATTCTATGCGCCTAGTTTTACCGAAGTTTTAGACTTTGTTTATTTACTATAAGGAAAAAAAATATCGTGCGTCGGACGGACTTCTCATTCATCGTTCTGAGAAACTTTTTCAATCTTTCTAAAATTTGTAGCGCAGAAAGCCGTTAACGAAGGTCTTTTTGCGCCTAGTCTTAGTCGAGTTTTAGGCCTTTGTTTTTTCCTCAATATGGGGTAATTTAAAGACTTTTTGAGGATTTGCCTCAATCTTTTAAAGATGAACAAACTACGTGTGTACATTGTTTTATAAGTCTTTTTATTTTTCACTGTATGAGCTGTTGAGAGAATGCTGTTTGTCGTTGCAAGGGTCTTTTTTTTTTGGAGAACATTCTTCCGACTTACTGAGATAAAAAGTCTTCTTCACGTGTAGATGGCCACACATAAAAAACTTTAAATTTCAAAACTTTTAAGCTGCAGATGTTTTGTAGGATGTTCTTACCAGTATATGTGTAAAGGGAAAGTATTCTATCAAAATCTACAGGAAACGCCAACCGCTTAAATATCAGCTAAATGCAATTTAGAAATAGTCATTTAAGTATTAGGTCAAAATAAATGTATCGCAAAAATAACGATTGTTTAGACTTATTACAAACATAACGATTATCTAAATTTGTACCAAACATAAGGAATGTCCAATGTCTGTTAATAATTAAGATGTTTTTAGAAGAATAGTTGAAACACATACGTAAAAAAACACTGTCATTTCAGTAAGTTTTATTTTTATAAGTCAAACTGGGAGTTCAAGTTTATCAGTAATGGATGTTGGGCCCTGTAATCAGGGTATTTGTTCTAAATATTTTCAGAAGCTAGACTAAGCAAGAAGGTGTTCTGTTCTTTGGTAGGTACACCCTAAGGCAGCCATAATCACACCGGTAAATTAAACTAGCAAACAAATATATATGAATATTTTACATAACAGATTAGATCACATGTAGATATCATTACATATGTTTATTTTAAGAAACTGGTTCAAGGCTATGGTATCTCCCTTGTTTTGAGTAAAGATATACCATTGTTTCGGTCTGAATGCGAAGTTAAAACGTTGCATTTATCAACACAGTTACAATGTACAATGTAGCCCGGTTATTATAACAAAAATACCTTGAATTCAAGTGACCTGTTCTTCATGCTAAGCAAAATAAATGACGTTTAAACAACTACTTTTACATGTCTGTGTTACATTGATGTTCACCAGCAAAGGGATAAATCATTATTCTTTCGGCTGGCTCTTAGGTAGCTTTGTTTTTGTTGTTGTGTTTTTTTGCATTTTATTCCATTTTTCTGTAGAGTCCGACAAAATATAAAGATTATAGTGGCAGAAATGAGAGTCATAGTCTAGACTAGAAATTATCAAAAACGATCCTATATGCTGCATTCAGAAAGGATCGACTATTATTTCAGCTCCAATGTTTATCTTCTTATTTCAAATATATGTATCTGAATATTTCGCCATACAATGTACTTTAAAAGAATTATCACAAATAAAATCTACCATATACTTTTGAATAATTTCCATAAATTATTTCCAGACCAGTCAAAACGTATTTGTAACCAACCGGGAATTATTTCAAAAGCCCTATAACTTAAGTAACTTGCGGTAAATGTCTTACTTATAATGGAAACAGAAATTACTTAAAGGATTATGCAATAAATACACTTACTTGGTTTATCTTCCGTAATTAATTCAAAGTTTAAAACAACATGCTATCTGTACTGTTGTAAAATCCTAATAAACACACTGCACAAAACTGAAAATACAATTATGCAGTGTTGTGTGTTTACATGTATTATGAATGATATATTATTACAAATAATTGGCTTGTGGTCTATTTTTAGCTGGTACTGTCTTAATGGATAATACAGCTATTTATTTCATATACTTGGGCTATTTTGTTTCCGATATTGTCATAAACGATTAAACACGATTACTTTATCTTTAATTTAATGCACTTATGGATAGTATTAAACCAAAACATGTACTTGTGTTTCGTTTAAAGGTTTTAATATAATTATATGCATATTTTTAAACATTTATGTGCGATATATACGAAACGATTTTCATGTTTGAAGCAATACCCTGTATGAGTTCAAATTAACAAGAATATGCCAGTAATTTTGAAAAATGCTTTATTTAATGATTTTTTCGTATAACTGTTAATTGTATGAGACATTTCATGAAATTATTTCAATGATTCATTCATCGGTGAAAATACCGTTTTAAAAACAAGTATGCTGTGATGAAACATTGTGTTTCAAAATATGCATGTAGGCCTAACTGCTTTGTTACATTTTCGTTCAAAAATACATAGGGATGCTTTGATGCAACCTTGTGTTTCACAAGTACATAAGAATTCTTCTGTGCAACATTATGTTTCAAAAATACACAATAAGGCTTTGATGAGATGTTAGGTTAAAAACTAACAAATTTTGTGTTATACATAGTTGTGATGCTAAACAATACGTTCTTTCGCAACAATAAAATGCTTCGGTTCTTCATTGTCTCTTAAAAATGCACAAGAGTGTTTTGATGAAAATATAATGTGTTTCACAAGTACGTATTTAGAAGAATTTTGAGTGGCATTATGTTACAAAAATATATAAGGATACTTTGGTGAAACATTTTAATTCAAACAACAAAACTATGCATGAACTTTGCATGCTGTAAAAGTGTATAAGACGGCTACAATGCGACACTGTATTTCAAAAGTACATAAATATTTTACTTTTAGCTGACTCATTGTCACTCTCTCTTTTTTAGTCTAAATGGTGTTTCCTTTTTGTGTGAAACCAATTACTGCAATCCCAGCCACAAATACTTTCCATGATGTCCGGTATTTTATATATACTGACTATGCGAAACCTGAAAATGGATAAAACATCAAAGTTTTCCTCTTTAGACAATCAAAATGTTTTTTATTCTACAATATGTCTGTTTTATAGCGGATCGTATTATTGTAAAATGTAGAATTACTTATGTCATGAAAATTAACGAATGCGGTCCTGTTTTGTATAAACACGCCGAATATTTTCTTCTTTTTTTCTTGATACCAAAGTACATGATTAGATCTCATTTCTTGACGAATGTCACTAGGAGTAGGAATATTCGTTGTCTTCCATCACTTCCACTGATTTGATAAAAAATAAAACAAATCTGTAACTTGCAAACGTATTTGACCAATAGCGGGTTACAGACATAATTTTGAAAACAAAAAATCTTTGAGGAAAAATGGCTGTTTCTTTTTTACAATGGCTAAAGAGATAACTTGGTAAAAAAGGAATTGTTTAAAGATATGTTATTGCACTATTCTGGAGTGCGAGTATTTGAATCTCTGCATTCCCTGACTATCACCCCAAAAGGGTTTTTTCGACTGAAAGAGCTCGTAACATATCTCTCAAAATCAGCATTTGTAAACTGTGGTATATAATCCGGTGAACTATCTTCACTGGTACAGCCCGAAGATTCCGTGTCACTAAATTGATTTGTTTCGATAAAATCAAAAGAAACTGTTTCGAGGTCTTCTAGCTGTTGTTCCATTATTTCTTCGTACACACCACAATATTTTTCACCGAGATTATGGTGCGAAGTATTGCAACATTTTGTATATTTCACTATGTCCTCTTTTTCAAATTTACATGATCCTTCCTTAATAAATAGACTGTTTTTGACATATTCGAAATGTCTTCCCATATAAGAAACACTTTTCCATGACTGATCGTCACTGTCAATGCCGGTTATATTGTTGAAATCACTTCCGGAAGACACTTCGGATATTTCCGATATAGAATGTCCAGCTTTCCACGTGTCATATTGTATCCATAAGGGATATTTCTTGTTGAAAGTAAAACTATGATCATTTTCGTGGCAAGTATCACAGTCATTTGCAAGTTCTAGATATGTGTAATCCATATATGGTGACGGTATTGTAGGCTTTGAAAAGCTGGAGACTTCGGGTGTGCACAGCATTTCACAATGGTTTCGGTTAGCGTCTAGGAGTATTTCTCGATTTTTCATTTTGTTTTCGTAATACCGTTCAAGTCTTTCTGTGACGCTGTCTATCTCTTTCACGAGAATACTAACTTCACCCAGGACACTGTTTATATTTACCACAACTGCTTCTATATTATTTATCATATCTGTTATATTCTGTCGAATGTGCCGTCGGTTTGACGTCGAGGAACAATTTTTGGCCATCCAATACGATTTTTCTTGTACAAGAACGTTAAGAGGTCATTAGCCTGAAAAAACAAAAGCAGTTACATAATCTTTGAAAAGCTCATATTGTGATAAGGTGTATAGTCATATAATCTTCTTTTATCATATTCAAGTTAATTATGTGTCTCCTTTTTATGTCCTTCATCTGTATTAAGAAAAGATGAAACTCAGGCGTCTTCTGAAAACACTATATGAACAGATGAATGTAAAGCGTCCTCTTTCACAAAAAAAAAAAATGAACGAAACTAGGACGTTCCCTAAAAACACCACAAGAACAGACGAACATTAGCCGTCCCCTCAAAATATCGTAAGAATGTATGACACTAAAGCGTCCCCTGAAAACAGCACAAGCATAGACGAACTTAAGGCGTCCCCTGGATACATCACAAGAATGGACGAAACTAAGGCGTCTCATCTAAACATCACAAGCAAAGACGAACCTAAGGCGCCCCTTGGAAACATCACAACAGTGTACAAACCTTAGTTGCCCCCTGGAAATAGCACAAGAATGGACGAAACTAAGGCGTTCCCTGGAAACATCACAAGAATAAACGAATCTAAGGCATCAACTGGGAACATCACAACAGTGGACAAACCTTAGTTGTCCCCTGGAAATATCACAAGAATGGACGAAACTAAGGTGTTCCCTGGAAACATCACAAGAATAAACGAATCTAAGGCATCCACTGGGAACATCACAACAGTGGACAAACCTTAGTTGTCCCCTGGAAATATCACAAGAATGGACGAAACTAAGGCGTTCCCTGGAAACACCACAAGAATAAACGAATCTACGGCATCCACTGGGAACATCACAAGAAAAGACGAATCTAAGGCGCCCCCCCAGAAAACATCACAAGAATGGACGAAACCAAGGCGTTCCCTGGAAACAGCACTTAAATAGACGAAACTTAGGCGTCCCCTTGAAACATAACAAGAATAGACGAACCTAAGGAGTCCCCTGGAAATATCACAAGAACTGACGAAACTAAGGCGTTCCATGGAAACGTCACAAGAATGGACGAAACTAAGTTGTACCCTGGAAACATCACAAGAATATACAAAGCTAAGGTGTTCATTTTTTTGTGAGAACCTACTTTGAACATCTCTAGATAGATCGTCCTCTGTTCCATATCTCTTAGCACAGCAAAGTATACTAGAAAGTTACCCTGCGTAAAAGCTTCCTGTGAAATTAATGAAGTGAATAATTATTCTTTCTGAAAAAGTCCATATTATTCATTCAAGACATGCCATTTATTGTCATTTTAATCTAAAGAGTGAGCTTTTCTTGCACTAATGTAATATTTTTTTCATTATTATTTCACATAAAACCTATACTGAACGTCATTCTATTATCAATATCTCTATTCTCAATTTAATGAGAAATCATGTCGTAAATAAGTCGAGTCATAAGAGTTTCATTAAAACTTGGAAGCCTTCTGCCCTGGTAATATTGATAACCAATTGTTTAGAAACCTTAGGCTTCCAACACGATATTGAAAGGCGTAAAATTACTGGGCACGAAATACTCTCTAAAAAGCCTCTCAAATTAATCACCTCATTACGTAATTCCATATAACTACGTCAAATAAAGCCATTGAATAACGGTCTTTTGTGTACCTTCATTCTTTAGAAAAATCGATCTTTAATTCACACGAGTCACGCAAGGTTGACATTTTTACCTGTTTGGGAAGTAAGATACAAGAAAACTAAGATAAAAACAAAAATTACAACTATAAATGTATGTCCATAGTATATCGGCTGTCAGTATTTAGATGATTTTTTCAAAATCAACGGAAACACGAAAAGATTTTTAAGACACGTGTTAGTATGGCGTTTAGACAATACTTTTTGTTTTCTTTTTCTCTTTTTTTTTTTCAATCGAACACGCGTTTAAATTAGTTCTGTTCAAACTAGTATGTAAAGTTAACTTGAAATGAATGTAAACTTGCATGTGTAAGGATTTCGAAAATATCTTCCCCGTTATAAGATATGCACATGTGCATGTTGTAAATTTCTCAGAAAAGTACATGTATCGAAATGCAGCTGGTAATGATGCAAAAGGCACCGGCTGTATGCCTCGCACGTTATGACAGACTTGAATTTTAGATTTATAAACATGTTTGAAATGTAAAAAATATTTATTAAACATACAGTAATTATTATTATCATTATGAATAGAACATTCGTTCATCATCATCGTTTTCATCATTATAATCATCATCAACAACTATATCATCATCAGTGTATATAAAAAACAGCAAGAAAATAATAACAGCGAGTAAAACTTCAGATCATCAAAATCATTTCTGACGACGATAATGGAAATGATGATCATTAAGTTGTTATACGAAAAATAAATGAAAAAAATACCACCTTTCCATTAGAAATGTATCCGCTATATGAAGTTAAGAGAATTTTTCATACGTTTAGCTTCAGTTTGTAATGAAAAAATTGCTCTGCAGATATATGCTGTCGTAACCACTGCAGACAAAAGCAAACACTGAGAAATATGTGTAGCTACTCGCAAATGTATTGCATTGCAACTAAAGACTGTCTGGTGATATTGCTTTACCTACGTACCCAGCACGAATAACTCATGCATTTATTGTGATGGTACGGTTTTTAAAAATCGAACTAAAAAGACAAATTAGGGGATTTTTTTTTTTTTTTTTTTTTTTTTTTTTTTGATGTTTTGTTATTGTTTATTTAATATTGGTGATTCAAACGAGAAAGAGAAATCGAAAATACTCAATGAGATTACTTGAATGTGCGACTTGTGTGTTTTTTATGTTGCCTCTATCTTAGACAGTAGCAAGAAACAGTTTTGTGGAATGCAGACTAGAAAATTTCTTTACAACATATTCCTATGCTTACTAATACTCATTTCATATATATATATATATTATATATATATATATAACCACAGCTATGCATTTATCTCCATGTTTTCTTTCATGTTTACACCTTTATACATTTCTTTATTTCTTTTTATTTCACAACGCCTATACTGTAAAACTTGAAATCTTATCTCTCATCTGATAATGAAAGCTGTTGCATACGTTATGGTTTTTTGTTATCCGTTACTTAAACAAAACATAATAATGCATTTTACACTTAAACCTGTTGGGATGTTTCTACCAGCAGTGAAAAGCGATGAAATATTAAGACTGCACAATACCAGTTCTCTTGGTGAAACACTAAGGCTGCACAATACCAGTTCTCAAACCTGATTAAACACTAAGGCTGCACAATACCAGTTTTCAAACCTGATGCAGCACTAAGGCTGCACAATACCCGTTCTCAAACCTGATGCAACACTAAGGCTGCAAAATACCAGTTCTCAAACCTGATGAAACATTAAGGCTGCACAATACCAGTTCTCAAACCTGATGAAACACAAAGGCTGCACAATACCAGTTCTCAAACATGATGAAACATCAAGGCTGCACAATACCAGTTCTCAAACCTGATGAAACACAAAGGCTGCACAATACCAGTTCTCAAACCTGATGAAACACAAAGGCTGCACAATACCAGTTCTCAAACTTGATGAAACATTAAGGCTGCACAATACCAGTTCTCAAACCTGATGAAACACAAAGGCTGCACAATACCAGTTCTCAAACATGATGCAACACTAAGGCTGCACAATACCAGTTCTCAAACCTGATGCAACACTAAGGCTGCACAATACCAGTTCTCAAACCTGATAAAACAGAAAAGCTGCACAATACCAGTTCTCAAACCTGATGAAACACTAAGGCTGCACAATACCAGTTTTCAAACCTGACGAAACACTAAGGCAGAACAATAATAGTTCTCAAACCTGATGAAGCACAAAGACTGCACAATACCAGTTTTCAATCCTGATGAAACACTAAGGCTGCACCATACCAGTTGTCAGACATGATGACACCATAAGCTGCACAATACCAGTTCTCAAACCTAATCAAACACTAAGGTTGCACAATACCAGTTCTCAAACATGATGCAACACTAAGGTTGCACAATACCAGTTCTCAAACATGATGACACACTAAGGCTGCACAATACCAGTTCTCAAACATGATGACACACTAAGGCTGCACAATACCAGTTGTCAAACATGATGAAACACCAAGGCTGCACAATACCAGTTCTCAAACCTGAGCTAGAGCTAATCATACTAAAATAAAATGTTCTTATAATTCCTTACAACGTTTAAAGTAATAATTTAAAGTGACTTAAGTGAGTCGTCAGTTGATTTTATATATATTCCGGAGCAAACTGGGTTTACAGTTTCTGATGATTATTCATCCAGATACAAAATTGTCAGCAAGAATTCAATTTTTTTTTCTATCAAAACGGCCAACACAAAGCTATGATGCCTCAATTTAAAGCATGTGGGGTTATATTATGCAACGGTTTTGCAACGATTTTCTGCATTCAAATTCAACACAAAAAGCTGTCATAATAAAGTAAAATCTGTCATCTATTTTCGTCTCTATTATGGTCATATTTTACTTTCTTTTGTGTAGGATCGTTAAAGGTAATTTCACGTGACTGTACATTTGTTAATTACAGGTAGTGAAAAATCCCCAGGGGAGAAGTGAAATGCACGTGATCTGTATTAAAAGGAATCCGTGGTTATGGATACTAATTTTTCGTACCTTAGCAATGTGCTTCATTATAATCTAGTCCATGTTTTCTCATAAACCCGTTGTTCACAAAAGTAATCACAATATATATTTTCCAAGAGACCTCGCGTGTTGCATGGAGTATACATCTTCAGTTTGTTGTGTAAAGTGATTTAATATGAAATAATTTTGTAACTTTAGTGCGAGAACTACTATATGAACGCTTTTTAACCCTTAACCTGTTGGAAACGAAAATGATTACCCTTTGCCACCAGTATAGAGCCAGGCCAACCTGCACATCCGTGCAGTCTGACCAGGCTCTATACTGTTGGTAGCTCAATTTTGTGTTTTGATATTGAAATCCCTTAAACTTTGAATGGACTGTTCCGCATTCAAAGCTGGGCAAATCCATTATAAAAATTCAGCAGGTTAAGGATTAAAGACCGACCTAGACCATAATCCAAAATGGAATATCAATGTTAGTTATATATAATTTAAGTTGGTTTTGTAGCCATATCAAGTATTATTAATATATTGCTTATAAATTGTTATCTAATTTATACTAAGATGTATTCTTTATATTTTTGAATGAATATTGTTCTCTGTCATCATGTGTAAATATGAACGTGTTTATCGTGTTTATGTATTTTGCACAATTTGAGAATCACCAAAAAAACCTTATAAACTTTGAAGCTTAACCTCGACTGATTAAAACTCAGGATCTGCCTTCAGTTGAAGACGTAAGGTCATCATATTTACCAACTGTATAGATCCTAGTGTTTAGAACATACGTGTATGTGCAAAGCCACTGTATAAATCCTGCCAGTGTTTAGAACATACGTGTATGTGCAAAGCCAATGTATAGATCCTGCCAGTGTTTAGAACATAAGTGTATGTGCACAGCCACTGTATAGATCCTGCCAGTGTTAAGAACATACGTGTATGTGCACAGCCACTGTATAGATCCTGCCAGTGTTTAGAACATACGTGTATGTGCACAGCCACTGTATAGATCCTGCCAGTGTTTAGAACATACGTGTATGTGCACAGCCACTGTATAGATCCTGCCAGTGTTTAGAACATACGTGTATGTGCACAGCCACTGTATAGATCCTGCCAGTGTTTAGAACATACGTGTATGTGCACAGCCACTGTATAAAACCTACCAGTGTTTAGAACATACGTGTATGTGCACAGCCACTGTATAAATCCTACCAGTGTTTAGAACATACGTGTATGTGCACAGCCACTGTATAAAACCTACCAGTGTTTAGAACATACGTGTATGTGCACAGCCACTGTATAGATCCTACCAGTGTTTAGAACATACGTGTATGTGCACAGACACTGTATAAATCCTACCAGTGTTTAGAACAAACGTGTATGTGCACAGCCACTGAATAAAACCTACTATTGTTTAGAACGTACGTGTATGTGCACAGCCACTGTATAGATCCTGCCAGTGTTAAAACATACGTGTATGTGCACAGCCACTGTATAAATCCTGCCAGTGTTTAGAACATACGTGTATGTGCAAAGCCACTGTATAAATCCTACCAGTGTTTAGAACATACGTGTATGTGCACAGCCACTGTATAAAACCTACCAGTGTTTAGAACATACGTGTATGTGCACAGCCACTGTATAGATCCTACCAGTGTTTAGAACATACGTGTATGTGCACAGCCACTGTATAAAACCTACCAGTGTTTAGAACATACGTGTATGTGCACAGCCACTGTATAAATCCTACCAGTGTTTAGAACATACGTGTATGTGCACAGCCACTGTATAGATCCTACCAGTGTTTAGAACATACGTGTATGTGCACAGCCACTGTATAGATCCTACCAGTGTTTAGAACATACGTGTATGTGCACAGCCACTGTATAGATCCTACCAGTGTTTAGAACATACGTGTATGTGCACAGCCACTGTATAAATCCTACCAGTGTTTAGAACATACGTGTATGTGCACAGCCACTGTATAAAACCTACCAGTGTTTAGAACATACGTGTATGTGCACAGCCACTGTATAAAACCTACCAGTGTTTAGAACATACGTGTATGTGCACAGCCACTGTATAAATCCTACCAGTGTTTAGAACATACGTGTATGTGCACAGCCACTGTATAAATCCTACCAGTGTTAAGGACATTAATATATAGCTTCTTGCTAGTGTGTACATTGACACAGAATGCAGTAATGAAAGCTGAAGGTACATAATGCATGTAAAACTATTGTACCTTTTTCATACGTGACATTCTGTTATCATACTTCTGCACTAATCGTGATTTTAAAACATGCCATATCTAAACTGAAACTATGTTCGAAAATGTCAGTTCAAAAGTGTGCAAACTTTTCATTACTACAAATTATAGAGGAAACAACACATGAACAAAACATCAAGTTTGCAGCTGTACTATTAGAAAACTTGCACGGAGTATTAAAGTGCCCACAATGTATTTAAATTCAGGCTATTCATCTTAAAATCAATATGTAAGGTGGATTTTTTTTTTTTTTTTTTTTTTTTGGGGGGGGGGGGGGGTTAAATATTTAGATGGCCAAATTTTGCGTGAGACTTCATTTAGAAGAGCCGAGCCAAATTTTGCATGTTCCAGACATGTGATGTCGTGATGAGTCATCATAGGTTAGACTAGATACCATTACATTATATGTACTAATCATTACAGTTTAATGCTATTCCTTGTATTGGATTTTCACTACATGGAAAAGACAGCAATATTTAATATTTCCATTATTCATGATTTGTTCGTTATAAATAACACGGTTTGTTATATCCACCTATAAATGGTTAACTGAAACATTTTCGTATATGAGTAAATCACGGTAACAAACTTCAAATGTATTTGGAGTCTCGACATCTTAAAGGCTTACTTAAATTGTCTTGTTACATTGAAAACAGTAAGTTCTAAGAATACCTGTAATAATATTAATAAGTAAATAAACATACCTGGTTGTCATTCCTTTCTATATTCATATATCACTGTTCAAAAAAAAGTTGTGTTTAAGAACAAATAAATGGAGGCATAAGAATAAATTAATTGTGTTTAATCGTATAAAGCGGAAGCCGACATGAGATAATGACAGTGTAAACTATTAATAGCAAGCCGCAAGTACGGTAATGTGTCATTCAAAATACACGCTAACACGCATTATTGCATAATGGAGAATCATTTATTAATGGTTAACTATAGGTAACTATAGCTTTCAAATAAACCTAAATTAGAGGTGCTTCTTTCCAATTAATTCACAATAGGATACCAGTTGGTCTAATCAGGTAGGTATAGCCCGATTTGAAAATGAATTGAGGGAAGGTAAACGGTAATTCTTAGTCAGTTACAAGGTTACTCATTTTTTTGAAAACTTCTGCCTGGATGAGTCGTCGAGATTCTCGTGCTAAAGGAATATTGTCAATCTCATTAAAATCATATCCTAAGCATCGCTTTGCTAACCGTAGGGAGGTCATGAACTTCAGTCAGACTGGGAATATTGTAACAAGTGCAACCAACCTAGCTGAAAGAATAAATTTAGTCCTAGAGCTAGAAAAAATATAAAAATATACACTATACAGGTCTCATAATTCTAATTTTGCAAACCGTTTAGGTCATTTAGGTATTTAATAGCGCTTTCTCATTTTTTCTCATTCTTAATTTCCCATTTATCTGAAGACAAAATACAGTCTCCGATCAAAAGAAGAGTTTTTTTTTTCAGAATAAATGTCCTAACGTAGCTGCTTACTTATATGTAGCATGAAGACTTAAATAAAGCACTGTAGAT
Source organism: Cyclina sinensis (assembly GCA_012932295.1). Classification (NCBI taxonomy): domain Eukaryota; kingdom Metazoa; phylum Mollusca; class Bivalvia; order Venerida; family Veneridae; genus Cyclina; species Cyclina sinensis. The sequence continues at coordinate 40,836,064 of JAAONU010000017.1, forward strand.
AAAGGCCCAACCTTCATCATAACCGTTATTGTTCGCATCATTTATATTCCTTGATTTTATCATTTTTTTCTATATACCATTTGAACTGCACACTGCACTAGCACTGGAATTGTAATGAAAAGTTAGCACATATTCTAAGTGACATTTACGATGTATATTTACGTTCAGGGCTCATAATCTTATCAGTTATGTAATCTATTTCACATATTTGGTGTCATCGATCACTTTAAGTCTTTTTTCAATTGGTATGCATTTAAAAAAAAAAAAACTAGCAGGATCTATACAGTGGGTAAGTATATATACTTTATTTTCATTATTCGCGTCTTTCCACATTAAAAACAATAGAAGAAGGGCATGGCCATTCTATACAGAATTACAAGAGACGATAATATATGTGACATAAGCATAATATATGTAGCATAAGCATAATATATGTGACATAAGCATAATATATGTGACATAAGCATAATTAAAAAGGAACCAACCAACACTGTATTAGACTACGAATAAAGACAACAGTGTCTTACCTGACAAAGTACACACGTATGCTCAAGAACGATTTTCTAGTCTTTAGTCTACAAAACTGCAGATATGTCCTGATTAGTAAACTGTCAAGGTCAAGTTTAGACGTTTATTTTCATTATTCTCAATATGTACAAGTTCATTAACATGAGATACACATCCACATATAAACATTTACACATAATCAAAGAGGACACTATTCTTCTAAAAACATAAAGAACACATATTTTAGTATAAATTAAAAAGTAAACTATTTAAATATTTCAGTATCAAAATCACATATTACATGTAACAAGGCAACAAAAACAACTAAAATTATATATATTATTGCTAATACTCATATTGTTCGCGATGATAAATATAATATAAGTTGAAAAAAAAATAATTTAGCAAATATTTATACAATTTTGTCTTGCACTAAAATCCCAATCACAGCTCTTACTTTATTTCTAATTACATCTCTTTTGCCCAACATTCTGTTATCTGATCTCTTGGAAATTGTATAACGTATTTATTTTTATGAACAACGAGGTTATGAGAAAACATGAACTGGATTATAATAAAGTCCATGATAACATAAGAAATATTGGTTTCCATAGCTACAGATTCTTTTTAATACAAATCACGTGCATTTCATTCCTCCCCTGGGGATTTTTCACTACCTGTAATTAACAATACCTTTAACATCATACTGTTAGGTAATCATTCCTCCGTTTTGACTTCGATCTTCTCATGTAACACTAGCATGCCAGTATAGTGAAGTCATACCCACTGTTATACATGAAACTCCTACTCTCCGTGATAAATAGAACAAAAATTAACGATCTGTCCGAGTTGTTTTTGCTTTACTGTACAGTAAAAAGTAGGCAAAGATTTATCACAATAGAGATGATTACAGAGCATAGATTTCAGCTTATGATGAAGACAGTTTGTGTGAGTTTTCAATAAAAATTATCATAAAATTGCGGCAGAAAGTTTGAATTAAAGCATTATAGCTATGTGTTGGTTGTTTTATAGAGACATATAACTATCTTTTGTTTAGAACAATGGTGAACTGACCCCATGGAAATTTGAGTATTTTCGAAATTATTACGTTGGCTGCTAACCATTTTGTATCATTGAATATCCACCGAAAACTGTAATTTAAGCGTGCTGCTGCTGAATATACACAAGATTAAGGGACAACCCACTAAAGTAACGTAAAAGTATTCTCACTAAAGTCAGATGTAACAAAACTTTTACATCAAATGACGACCCGTAAATACTGTATATTTCCTCGATAACTATTTTCATAACAGCTTATCAGAGCCCGTGTTTCATAAAGCTTTTGGTAAGGGTCGCAAAATGGCCGGTAGAAAAGTGTTTGATAAAATGATAATGTTCTTTTGTACGGAATACCGTTAGGGCCATCGTGGTTAGTCGTTATAATCCAGAGGGCGACAATGCGATAGTGCGATAATGCAATGGCGACAGTGCGATAATGCGATGGCGACAATGCGATGGCGACAATGCGATAACGCGATAGTGCGATGGCGACAATGCGATAGTCATATCGTACTGTCGCCATCGCATCATCGCATTGTCGCCATCGCTATATCGCATTGTCGCCATCGCACTATCGCGTTTTCGCATTATCGTACTGTCGTCATCGCATTATCGCACTGTCGCCATCGCACTATGGCATTGTCGCCATCGCATTATCGCACTGTCGCCATCGCACTATCGCATTGTCGCGTTATCGCACTATCGCGTTATCACACTATCGCATTGTCGACTATCGCCTTCCGGTACACATGAGCACATCGTTTTTTTTTGTATGTACACAAGCGATTTTTACGAAACAAAAACTATTGCAGAAACATCAAATTGATGGCTTTATAAAGATATACTTTGAAAGAGGTTACGGTTATAATAAAATCCGATTCTTTTAAAAGTGGGACCAACTACATACAAAAAAACGATGTGCCCATGTGTACCGGAAGGCGATAGTCGACAATGCGATAGTGCGATGGCGACAGTTTGACAATGCGATGGCGACAGTGCGATAATGCGATGACGACAGTACGATAATGCGAAAACGCGATAGTGCGATAGCGACAATGCGAGAGTGCGATGGCGACAATGCGATGATGTGATGGCGACAGTACCATATGACTATTGCATTGTCGACATCGCACTATCGCGTTATCGCATTGTCGTCATCGCATTATCGCAATGTCGCAATGTCGCCAACGCATTATCGCACTGTCGCCATCGCATTATCGCGTTATCGCATTGTCGCCATCGCATTGTCGCCATCGCATTATCGCACTGTCGCCATTGCATTATCGCACTATCGCATTGTCGCCCTCTGGATTATAACGACTAACCACGATGGCCCTAACGGTATTCCGTACTTTTGTGATTTTGTCTGCGACAATCTGATTGGTTCGGCATGTTGTTTATAAAAAGATATGTTTTTGAGCCTCGTAAAATACCGATAGCGTGGCGGTTTTCTGAAGATGTTTATAATCAGACTGAAGTATTACTTAAAACTTCTCCTATTTCACAAATACTTATCTGGATGAAGGTTAAAAACCTTACAAGTTCTTTCTGAGACCATACATTTAGAGCTGCAGTCTTGTACCCTTTATGTTGTTATGTAAAGAAAAATGTCTACAGTTAAAGCAATACTTCTATACGGTAAAACAACACGACAAAGCACGACCAAGTGTCGATGTCAGCTTATGGGTATGAACTTGACCAGCAGGCACACAATATTGTTCCAACGCTAAAACGTTAAAGTTGAAATTTGGTCATGACGCTGATCAATCATTAGTCAGCCACCTGCCAATTTTACTTACTCAGAACTTATGACATTTAACATTGACCGAACTTGCAGTAATATTTGATTATTTCAATAATTTAAACTTACAGATAAACTAAAACATTTCTAAAGGTATATATGCGGCATACAGTACGAGGTTGTATGAAAATCTATAAAATAAAATTTTGCAAAACAAAACAAAAATCTACTCAAAAGAAATATATTGGGTATATTTCTCTTGCTGTTGAGTTAAACACATTAGCTTTTTCTACAATCTTACAGAGGTTACTTTCACTCCAAATATAGGAAAATTTACACTCATAAAATTTACGAGGAAAATATTCAGCTTTCCTCCGTAAAATTTCTTATCTTTGACATGTTTGTATCTAAGTTCTAGAGATAACAAGAAATCTGTTTTCGTCAAGAAGATTAACACTATTGCCTATGGGACGAAAAGCCTTTATTATTACAGGTTCATTCAAAAAGAAAACATGAGCTTTGTATCCATTGTAAGAAGAGGTGCTTGTATATTAGATACAACAGGTATTATGTACCTAAATGTCGTGAAAGGTTTTTGAAAAAGCAAGATTTGTTTTCAGGCATCTGGACATATTAAGCATGTTTTGATAATGTTTGTTTGTTGCAACGGCTAAGCTTGTTTGTTTGTGTTAAGGGGGAACATTTGTATTACGTAGAGTTATTATTGTGAACAAGAAATGCGTCATAGGCACGATTGCCCTCGAAACATTGCAATGGTAACAATCATGATAGCTTATGACTTCATGTCACCTTAATCATTTGTGCCAAAGATATCATACGTCCATCGCAAAAATTATTTTATTTCCGTCTCCTATTTGCATGGCTCATAAACTTAATAAAATTCTAAAACTAATGTTTTCAAAAGATTTTGATCCAGTGTTTTGTACCTATATATTGGTACCTTTGTACCACATGTATTTAACAGAAAAAAATGTTTCAAAACAGTTTCTTACCTCTTTGCTGTTGGATTTTTACGCCCCAGTTGAACACATAGGTGAAAATATAGTTCAATTATAAAAATGAATGAGTTGTGCACAGAAGCAATATTAAGTAAATTAAACAAATGGCAATAACTCCGCCAAAATAATCGAATCGCAAAAGCCAGAGTAAACGCGCTGCGACACTTGATAATGATTACTCTGTGATCGTTTATCCCGGAGTATATGCGCTGTGACATCTGATAATAATCAGTCTCTGAAAGTTTGGTAAAAGTAGCATGGGAAAGATTGGACGGACAGACAGACGGACTAACAGACGGACAGTGCGACTACTATATGCAACCCTTCGGAGGCACAGAAAATCATTAAACGTCTAAAAGAAACGTTTGCATGAATATCTACATTGAGCAGAGAGGTAATATGAGAAGAACTATGAAAATTATCTCCCGTAGCTGAGGAGAAACTGGAAAGTTCACGATTTGTAACAATTCAGACTTCGGTAATTCACAAATAACCTGACAAGGACAAATGAAAGCGCAGCTACAACAAAACATTAAAATGGAGTATTTGAAATACCGAAAAGTTAACAAAACAAACAAAAGTTTGGGTTGCATACAAAGTGACATTTAAAAGTAATGGCAGGTTCTTGTCTTTTGACTCAAATGTATATTCGTCTCAAGAGCAAAAATTTTTCTTGCAAAGAAGAGTAAATTCAATTATTACACTTTTAGTTTCCGACAATGTAGAGGTTTTATTTTGTAATTTGTACTGAAATAAGTTATCGATATTTGTTCAAAACTGATCAATTTATCTACAAGAACCAAAACATTAACCACTTCAACAACTTCTGATTTGTATATGTTATTGTTTATATTATCAAAACTAAAAAATCTAGGAAACATCAGTAATATTTGATTTGTCAGGAAGGAAGAGAAAATGTGGCAGCAAGGACGTGTTGTTGTTGACGATAAAAATAATTAACCTTTATTGTAAAACTTAAAATTAAAAACTTATAAGTATCGGTCGTTTGTACGCTTTTAAAAGGTGTAAAAATCGTAAATAATGAAATTATACGGTTTACATTTATTTTCCTGTGATAGAGTTATAGTATACTCTCCCAAATGCGCGTGAATATTGACAACTTTGCGTGCATCACGTGAAGACCCATTTTTAACTCGGCTTGAGAAAAAATGAAACCATTATAGTCGTAATGAAGGTTGATATTGAGAAGCTTTTTGGAGAACTTCAGTTTTTCTGATGTATTTTTGCTAGTATAAATCTCCATTTTCCCTAAATCAATACCGTATAACTTGATTATCAATATTACTTGAAACAAAATTGTGATATAAATCAAATTCTTGGCATCCAGTTTACTTATAACAAAGTCTCTCATAAAAGGAAATAGTTACTGGAATGGTCTACAATAAGGGATGATATGAAATAATAACTGGAAATGATGTGACAGTGTGAGAAAAATATTGCTCTCTAGAAATGGCAAAGTATTGATAAATGGCGTGCCTATAAATCTTAATACAGGTTTTCACAAAGTATGTTCTTACTTTCTTTAATTTTTATTTTTCTCTGTTTAACGCCATGGGTGATACGTGAAAACCATGAATTTCTTCGTACATTGGTTGACACTAAAACGAATTGAAAACGGAAAAGATACGCTTAGCTTCTTTTATTCTAGACACTAGATTCTAGGTACTCTTACAATACATATTTTCTAAAGACAGTACCTAAAACTCAGAAAGCAATGTTGGATACGTTTACTCTTTTGTTTTATCTCTACGCAACATGCATACAAGTTTCATTTATAAAATTCAGCCATCTTTCACGTAGCAGTTCACTGTAGAAAGTGCACGGATCAATTAAATTCAATTCTCGGTAAATGAAGTTTAAGGGGCTTTGTTTATATTTGTTTCTTAGAATATTAGAGTAAATATGTAAGTTTATGTAAGTCCGTCGTGAAACATTCATTTACTTTATTTCAAATATTAATAATTTGGCAAAAATGGGTGGGGAAATTTTGCTTGCTGATTTCTGCTATATTGTCTTTTCTTCTGGCTGGGTGGAAATGCAAAGGCAAAATGCGAAATAATTACTGATTTCACGTGTTTTCACGTCTTATGGTGGAGGGACGGAAACACTAAAGAGGCTGCCACGAGATAGTTGCTCTCGACAAATCAGTATTATTTCGCATTTTCGCCTTTGCATTTTCGCCCGCCAAAGCGGCAAGCACGACAAGGTAGAAATCAGCCATCATAGAATAGAGAAAAAATGGAATTCTGTAAAATGGTACAGTTTATACCAAAATGTTTGTTTATAACCATTATATTGTCTCAGTATCAGATAGCTTTGAGGTTGGTTGGATCTGTAAAATCATCGACTAAGACTTGTAGTCTTGACCGTCTGCAAATGATGGCAAAACAAAAGGTGACAGTAAGCCAAAATAGTCCCTCCATTCATGTTCAAAATCATTAATTATATTCTTATGTCAGTTCGTGAAAATTGAGTTACTGAAAACTGCATGTATAATTCCATTTATCTACTGTTCTGACAAACTTGATTGGCTTTACAGACAGATGCAAGTGTACAATTACTCTTCTGTAACACAAACCAAGTTGATACTTAACGTTTTTGTTTTCTGAAGACATTTGGTATAGAAAATGTCAGCATTAAAGCGTTGTATTGTTTCTGTATAGAGTGAAGCTATTGTGATTTTGCTCAATCTGACGAATGAAAAAACTGCATGCACGTCCCTCGAGGAAGGAGATTGTTAATTTACTAATGAACATTACTTACAACACTTTTAAAACTCGACTGTAAAGAAAATTGCTAGTAGTTTTCTATAAACTACTTCAAAATGCAACTGTTACAAAACAAATAGCTCTGTGACTTTTATCGGCCTGCTGCGACATAATGAAAAACGGGACAGCTAACTTTCTCCTGACAAAATGGTGGACATTTTGTATGCATTTCTTTTTCTGCTTTAAGAGACCATGCTAACAATTGTGTTATGCAGCCTCGGAGAACAGTTTACTGTTTTGTCAATATTCACGATAATAGAAGCTAGTTTAATTCTAGAATATTCTCCATAATAAACTTTTATTCGTTTGCTTGTTCTTTTAACTTGTTTTTTTCCGAAATAAAACAATGCAGATTATTTTTAGACTTCAGCTAGAAGATTTTATGATATGGTAAGTCTAGTTAAATTTTAAGTACAACACATAAAATGCGATAAGGGGCCGAATTCATAAAGTAACTAAGTTGAAAATATATAGATTTCCACATATAACAACTACTTTTCTCTGAGTTTTTTTTTTAATTTGGTCTAAGTAAGTATACATTATGCATTTTACACAGAGCATTTTCTAAGATTCTTGCATTTTCCACTTATCTGAGACAACTCGATGGGTGTCATAGGATTTCAGTAAATTTCTCAATCTGAATAAAGATGGTCGCAAATGATTTGCAACTATTGCTGTATTTAACACAGCTTGGTAATGATTTAAGTCCCGTAAACCGTTGTAAAAATATTTACGTCTGTATATTTATCATTTCAAGATGCTATGACATTGTCAATGTCTCGTCGTTCATTTACACGCAAGCGCCTGTAAATGCCAGTTACCATACAATGATTGATAACACGGTTTTCTATTATTCTTGAACTCTAATTTTTTACCAATTGTTGATTTAATCTATTGCTTTTGTTTTGCACAACAGATAAGAAACAGATTGTGTCCTGAGAAACTAAAAACTGTTTCATGAGAAACTAGGATGAATCAATTGAGTTACAGAATAAGCTGCAGTAAGGTCCAATTACGATCAAAATGGCTTATATAAACTGTTGCATATACACACACATATATAACGTATTTTAAGCAATAATAATTACGAAAAAAACGTGCAGTGGATTACAGAATTACCCATAATAAGCTATGAAAATGTTGGTTTCCATACACATACATACGTACATAAAAGCATGCATGCATAATTGTGGTTTTGTGCGCAGGCCTCTATCACAACAATGTTCATTATCTGATGAAAGGTTCGATTTCAAGCTCATAGTCTCCATTTCCGGCAGCGTCATATTAAAAGAAACCTTGTATGAGAGAACATGTATTAACTTGACAAATTCAAAGATGTATTAATAATTAAGGTTCTTGCTCTGTTATTGTTTATGACATTACATTACCTTACCGCATGACCACAGGCAGCTTTTCCCTCGGTCTTTCTTATAGACCTATTTAATTCCTTTCTACTTGCGATCTAGAATACACAACGAATTCACCTTTCATATTATAGAATAAATCACTCTACATGTACTTTTATTTACGCAGCCAGAGATTTATATCTTAATTTTATCACATGGACTCGTGGCTTTCAAAGATAAATCCGTAACGGTAATTTCGAGACCTGCACAATATCTTCACGAGTTATTGATGGTGATTACTTCGAGAAAACAATCTCTGACACCAGAAGGTATCGGTTATTCAATATAGCAGCGAGTAGGTACACATATGACCTGTGGCTAAGAAAAAACAGCGAATTCTTTCAGAGTTTCGAAGATAAAATATATACTAATTATAAATTATGCGGGCTTACATTGTTATTATATCTTGGATTTACCATGCAGGACACTGAAAGGTATAACAATTATGCATCATTTCCTTTCACACAGGATGAGACAAGTTGGCGTTTTGTCAAAAGTTTGATTTTTAAGAGTTTGTTCTAAGGATTTTGCAATTTCTAAATCTATTGCAGCTTTGATGTTGTTTTTATCGATGATGATAATGTTGACGATGATGATAATTACCATGTTGTTTTGATGTTGTTGATGATAATGATGATGATATCGCTGTAACTGTAACAGTTTATATACCAAAGAAATGACAGCTCATATTTAAAATTGCAACCTACAACTGTATATATCATTTTAGAATGAAAACCTTTACATTCAGTCTAAGTTAATGTACAAGAATGTGCCACAAGAGTTACACACACGCGTATTTTTGTACTTATCCTTAGCGTCATTTCAGTCTAAAGTTTCTAACCTTCACATACGCATGTTTACTTCACATTTCAAGATAACTCTATATCTTATCTGATCGTGCATAGATTGCAACAAAAACAGGATAATCTTTAAGTTTCAGCTTTAAACATTCGTTTTTATCCCTGCTCCACACACAAAATATGAAAACAATTTGCAAAAATTTGCTCTTCCGAGAGGAATTTTGAGAGAAATTTATGGTGTTCAAAGGTCTGTTACAAGCTAGCAACAACTCTAAGTTACATATAAATTGCGCGGACTTTATCTTTTATTTGAATTTTCCTCTAATTCAGTTTTTAATTTATTTACCAAACACGCGTGAATATCATCAATATGCGTGATTTCCTTGAACTAAATATCGAATTTTACGAAACAGACGACTAAAAACAATATAAAACAGTTACATAATACCTAGAAGTAGAAAAAATACAGTGGCGGGTTTAATTGAGAAGCTTAAATACAACATTTCGTGCCTCTAGAAGTTATTTCCTTAGAAGACATATATCTACGTTTTCCCCAGATCAATAATGGTGAGGAAGATCTAAGTTTGTAAAACTTGGTTATCAATATTGCCAGAAACACAAGACCTCACTGCTATCTGTCAGATGTTTAGGATTTGGTTAACTCTCAATAAAGTTTCTCATAAAAGGAAAATTGTTATTGGAATAACATACAAAATAGAGGATTATGTGAAATATTTATTAAAAAGTGTGGAGAAAACCTATCTCTGGATGAGAGAAAAGTATTGATAAATGATTGTGTCTGGAAGTCTGTATGTAGGCTTTATAAAGAATTATTATTTACTTAATCCATTTCACGGAGAAACCATATAATGTTTGGTTGCACTGCACATTTTTCAACATCATCAGACAGAGAAATGTTTCATTTTAATCTTACAAAAGTAAATGTTCTGTCTCATTGTTGAGTTTATAACACAAATAGATTGCATAGACAAAACAGATACCTGTTAGAGTGCACATGTTTTCGACGACAATGCGAATTGTAAATTTGATCTAGCTGCATTAACAGACTCGAAATCCTTAAGGTGATGTGCATTATACGTACGCTTATATTGAGGGAAAATGTGGACAATGAAGCGAACTTAGATTTGTTTTCAGTCCAGATTCTTCCATCCTGGATTTAACAGAGTGTAGTTATTATATTTCATTTGATAATGTTATCTGATGTTTTATGGTTGCTCTGATATGTGAACATGTAAACATGTCGTGTCAAAACAAAAACAATTCAAAAAATGTGGAACGTTTGGTTCTGGCAGATTTTAAACTTTCGTTAAAAGACAAACCATATAAATATACCAGCAAACATTTGGAGTGTTTATTAAATATATGTTCAAAGTGTCAAACCAAAAGTCTCTGGGTTTTTTTTTTTCAGAATTGTAGTCTCTTGAATCCTTTCCACAGCAGAGAAATCCCATTTTGATGGCGAAGAATCATCCCCCATCGTCAAGCAGACGACACCTTCGACGCAGAATTACAGATATGGTTCACAACATAGAAGCGGTCATGTTAAATATAAATTGTGTCCTTGGAGATGTGAATATACTTGTTAAAGAGATAGACAGTATCACAGAAAGGCTTGAAACGCATTATGAAAACAAACTTAGAAAACGAGAAATACATTTGGACGCAAACTGTAATCACTGCGAAAAACTCGGTACCCCTGGTGTATCCAGCCAATCAAAGACTACCATACCGTCGCCATATATGGATTATACATATCTAGAACTTGCGAATGAATGTGGTACTTGTCACGAAAATGTTCATAGTTTTACTTACAATGAGAAATATCCTTTATGGATACAAAATGACTCGTGGATAGCTAATAATTCTATATCGGAAATATCCGAAGTGTCTTCCGGAAGTGATACCAACAAAACTGTCGGCGTTGACAGCGACGATAAATCATGGGAAAGTGTTTCAAATGTAGGAAAGCATGATGAATATGTGAACAAAAATAATTTTCTTAATAAAGAAACATGCCAGTTACAAGAAGGAGATATATTAGAATTTACAAAGTGTTGCAATAGTTCGCACAATGATCTCAATGAAAAATACTGTGGGGTGTATGAACAGATAATGGAACAGCGGCTCGAAGACCTCGAAACATTGTCTTTTGATTTCATAGAATCAGATCAGTTTAGTGACAGTGATACTTCTGGCCGTTTTAGTGACGCTGCCTCTGAAGACGTTTTATTCAGATCAAAGTCTTCATGACGCTTATCCTGGACCAAGTCTACATGCCGTTTTATTCAGATCAAAGTCTACATGCTGTTTTATTCAAATCAAAGTCTACATGACCTTTTATTCAAATCAAAGTCAGCATGACGTATTATTCAAATCAAAGTCTACTTGACGTTTCATTAAGATCAAAGTCTGCTTTACCTTTTATTCAGATTAAAGTCTACAAATCTAAGTCAATGTGACGTTTAATCCAGATCATAGATCATAGACAATATATGATCAGTGTCAGGAACTTTTTGCAAACTTTTGTGACCGGAAGAAAATTTTTACTCCCGAGAGATAGTAAGAGAATGATGCTTCAAATACTAGCATCTCAGAATAATTTAGATGTAAACATATTTGAACACTTTTACGAAGGTTTCTCTCTTTGTGAGTACACTGTTATCAATTATTTTTAATTTATATTTAGAAGGGTTTCCTTATCATGGTAATCGACACAACAGGGCCAAATGTTTTTCAGTTTAGTTAACTAGAGTCGCTTTGCTTAACAGAACTTAATACGACAAAATGCAATGGAAAATGTAATTCTATTCTATGTATTGCAAGGAAGACACGATCACGAAAAAACTTTCCCAAGTGATATGATTGAATTTTCAGATCGTTTATTTTGGGATATTTTTTTCATCACATGACAAACTTTCGATTATATTATACATGTGTGCTAGTTTGTTAATTTTAGAAGGCTTTCTTATAGACATGCACTCTGACACTAAATTTGAGAGACAACTAATTTTTGAAAATTCATCTATTCCCTGCATTAGACCTTCAGAAATTTGTTTGTGTTGTACAAATGAGTTTTTTTGATATCTGTTTTTCTCTCATAAATATGAACATACACATTTAGATCGTGACAGGGGCACGCTTTCTTGAAAATAGTGCACTTGAAAACGGTAACTGTGAATGACTGCGGCTCGGGTTATATAAAATAACTAATTTAAGTTATTACGTGTTAGTGTGTAAAACAAAATGGCAATGAAATAAAGTAACATAGCGTTGACGTTACCAAAATATATCTTTCACGAATCTTTTTGTTATAGCCCCAGAAATGAAAAGTACATGTAAAAAAGTTGCTCAAAAGTTTGGACAGAGAGTTTTAACATTTTATGTGTACTTCGTCATTATACCGTATAGACATTTATTCTAGAAATTCATCTTGTAGTTAGAATGTCGTAGTTTGTATAATACTAGGCAAGATGAACACCGACAAATGTCTTGCTCTTTAATACTTCTTTCATGCATGGTCATTATCTCGTTCTCATTTGTCAGACAAAATTTTTGTCATTCAACTGATTTCTGATTGCATCTGTTCTTCCATTTGGCTAGTAAGATGATTTTGTACTACAGAGAAATGAATGATCATAATCAGATATACATTGATCAATTTATTCTGTTATGTCTTTAATACTTGAATATGGGGAGAATGCAGTTAGTTTCTTTTTATTTTACTGAGCTCATTTACCTTGTCACGTTTGAGCACATCAGCTTTATCATCTTCTCTTGTAAAACAAATTCACAGTCTGTCACAGTTGCCCGTTTTTTATGTTTTCAATGGATATTCCTATGTATAGGGGAAAATCAGGCATTAAGGAAGCTAGAATTTCCGTCAGTCTAGACCAGATTGTGTTCCAAATAGAATTGAATTCTTTGGAATGTTCCAGAACTTCCGGTCATATTTCAATAAATTTGACATTTTATGTGAACATACAAATAGCAGTAATAGCGATCGATTGTTTCTGAATATCTCTTGACTCATAAGCAGTGTCTCAGACAATTCTTGTCATGAAATTGGATTGAAATTGCATCTTTCATTTGCTAAGTGGATTGAAAGGCATAGTTGTCTTTACAGATCAGAATGATTTTAAAACTATCCATAAATCACACTTAACTATGTCTCTGTGTTCGATCTTCGAGGACTTGACATGGAATAAATGTTCAATCTAGTTATACATGTTTCCGCGTTCGCCAAATGCGCTTCAATTTGGGAAGAAAATAGACAGTAAAACGAACAAAACGAAAAAATATAGAATTCTAACGTTATATATTTGCTTTAGAAGTTCGTGAAAACGTAAAAGAAGAGAGTTCCGTTGGGTACTCATAGATCATGACTTTATATTTTTTTGAGAATCACCAACCGCTTTTTTGTCATGTTACGTTCTGGAGATAGCTTCCCACTTTCGAATCACGAACTAGTTTTTGTAACGTTATATTCTGAAACCAGCTTTCCGCTCTCGAATCAAGAACTAGTTTTTGTAACGTTACATTCTGAAACCAGCTTTCCGCTCTCGAATCACGAACTAGTTTTTGTAACGTTACATTCTGAAACCAGCTTTCCACTTTCGAATCACGAACTAGTTTTTGTAACGTTACATTCTGAAACCAGCTTTCCGCTCTCGAATCACGAACTAGTTTTTGTAACGTTACATTCTGAAACCAGCTTTCCGCTCTCGAATCAAGAACTACTTTTTTTGTAATGTTTCATTCTAAAGACAGTTTTTCTATCTCAACAGTTTATTTAAACAATTTCTTCTATATTATTGCATCTACTTCTACTCTAAAACAGTCGCGTTCAAAGCGTATTTGTGAGGAAGAGTTTATGAAAATTCGACATTAAACAAAGAACATGCACTTTTAGCGTCTCTAACAATGATTAATGACTTTCCTTTATTGAAAGTTCTGTACGTCTGTCACTATTTGTTTAAATGCTCTTTGAGAATAAGTCAATACACGGGCTTAGCCGAGGAAAACACACGAGTTGAAAATATCGTCTAATAAAAGTCTTCTTTGATTTGGGTAGTTTCGTTATAATTGAAGCTTATAGTTTAGTTAACAGACTTGGTATTTCTGTCAAGAATGTTCTGTCAAGAAATTCCCAATCGATTTTAGAATTTAAAAAGGAAAAATCTTAGGACCTTTGTTATCGGCAATTTCCTACCTGCAATTTCGTACAAACTTGCAACAATTACTTTGTTTCTTAAAATAAAATCACGGAACTGCTCTCTTTGTTAATTTCTTCTGTTTTTTGTTGTTGTTGTTTGTTTTTGTTGTTTTATTATTTCATTTCTGTATGCTTTGTTTTGTTTGTTTGTTGTTTGGTTATTATTTTGTTTTGTTTTGGTTTTGGGGTTTTTCCTTTTTTTTGTGGGGGGGGGTTTCCTTTTTTTTTTTTTTTTTTGGAAGGGGGGTATGTCAGTTTTTTTTTCTTATCTGCTGTTCCACAAACTGTTATAAAATACAATCCTTACGCTTATTTAGAGCTGGATTCTTTTCGCTGTGCAAGCTCCTAGCTCTTAAAGTACCGACAGATACAATTGAAACAACCTAGAAACACGAACAAATTGCTGCATAATACTATAGAAGTAGACCAAATGTGGACCCGGCCAAGAACTGGTTATCTCTGTTGATAAAGAAGAACCGCGACAGAGCCGGGAAGTTACAAGCGCGAACTGAAACACATTTGTTGAACAGTTCTTTAACTTCAGCTTTCGTGATTTCGGCGTAAATGTTTATAAGGAATCGTGGAAACTTTCAAAGTAATAAATACAAGTTGCAAGAACACTCCTCTATAATCGATATAATGCAGACACGATAAAACTAAACTCAGAATAATCATACAGTCCCGTGTATAATAAGACTGCAAAGTCAACATGATAAACTGCAAACCTAGCGAAAACGTTGCAACCAGTCAATGACAGTTGCTTCCTGAACTGTCTCAAATAAACCGAATTGAAATCAATTCGAATTGTCAAATTTATAAAGCTTAATTTATTTTTATAATCACTTTCTTGTAATTCATGCCTCGTCGGGAACGAAGTATAGTTAAATTCAGTTATTTTTTACAAAATTTGATGCTTAACTTACCCCAGTTTGGTACCTAACGATCTTCCCATACCCCAGTTTGGTACCTAACGACACACTAGCGAGCTTGTAATAAACTGACATTTATAAAGTAGGAATAATGAAATCCCTGAAAACAGGTGTAAATTTTATTTGACTCAGTCAGTTTTGGAGAAAAAGAATCATCCCACAATTCCAGGTCCTCTGGAGCTATCACTCCCAGCAGTCTTGATAAACAAAGGTGGTGCTCTTGACTCGAAGCCTGGAATTTCAACGCTCTTCACGGTGGTTGCCTCGACGTGGAATTTTACGTGACTGAGGTCAACAAGTTTATACAGCAGACCGAATGCTTCACCCGAAAAAGTGTCGTGTCCAGTCTCCGGATACAAAATCCAGTGGCCGATTCCGTAATCCATCTGCAGGTCACAACAAGGAAACAGATCACAATTCAACAAAAATAATACGGACGTTTGCCTTAACTTAACTTTTCTTTATTACGATTGATTCTATATGATATAGTTCCTGTATCGTCACTAGCTTGCCGAAAATGACAATTTGTTTCTACTGTGTACCTTTGAATGACATTTGAATGACGTATCCCCTGGCAAAGATATCCAACGTGCAGAAAACAAATTTTTAAGTATTTCCCAATAATTACAAATACTTCCTCTTAAACATGTAAATAGGACAATTTCTTTGCATCTTTAGCTGAGTTACACAAAAAATAAATGAAAAATCTGAGAATTTACTAAATATAATGTTTAACAAATCGGAATAACCTATATACAGTGTACTGTCTTTTTGCAAGACCAGTGTTAATATATAATGTTAAAATATAAACAATACCTGTAACTGATTAACAGTTGTATTTATTCTTATAAACAGATCACCATATGCTATTTGGTGGTAGACACCGACGTATTCATTTAGTGGCCTTGATGGTGGTTTTGTCTTGTCTATGGGTGACCTCCTTGTCTGGCTGCCACTGTACCAGGGTTCTGGGTACGTACACACTGTCGTCTCATTGATCGTGGGATCATCACCCAAAAATGTGTCCAGAAGATAGCTTCAGAGATAAAGTTAACCGAAATAAACAAACAATTCTTTAAAGTTCAAAAAGTTGTTTCCCTGCATTTGTAAAACCACTTCACGAGAGTCAAACTTATAACAGATGTCAAATTATTCAAACTGCTGTAAAACATATAAAAAGTGAAATCGAATAGCTGTATACAAAAAAGTATAAGTTTCAAAGATTTTCAAAGAAGCATGTTTCTTCTAAAATGAAGCTGTTCAAATGTTTCTTTTTCAGCTGTATTTCATGCGCAGTACATGTTTTGGATCAATAATCCTCTGCGTTTAGTGCAAGAACATTGCCATGAGAAAAAAAGCTAATGGGTGTTTAGAATGCCATGAGAAAATAGCTAATGAGCATTAGTGCAAAGCACATTTCCATGAGAAAATAGCTAATGAGAGTTTAGTGCAAAAGAACAAACAACTAACAATGAACATCTTTTCATATAAAAGGTGAATGAAACAAAACTGGGAAATTACCTATGTAACAGAGTACGTGTTATGTATCCCTCGTCTTCCCCTGTCATACTGGTAAAAACGCCAATGTTCACATCCGGTAACAGTGTAACTAACGACGAGTACCCGTATGTAGTACCAGTGTGTCGTAACATCTTGTACTCTAGAAAATGAAATATTTTTGTCGTTTTGCTGTAGGCATTGTATTTAAATAGTCAGCGCTCGATTTAAAAACGATTTGATATTTCACTAGTTTAGCTTATTATAAATTAATTTTGCGCCCTAAAAGCATGTGGCAACAGATGTGCGTGAAGTTAGCTGCCATTTGCAAGTTGCCAATTTCATAATCCAGCTGCCAATTCGAATCTATATGAAATTACAGCCAGATGCAAATTTGTCAGAAGTGGCGAATTATCAACTGGCAAGTTCGATAAGTATCATGAATTCTGAACATTATGTGATCTGGCAAATGGTAGCTTGATGCCCATTTGTCAAAATTCGCAAATTGTCAACTATCAATTGGTAGCCAAATGCGAATTCGATAATTATCATGATTTGTTAATAATAACTGAATTGGCAACTGGCAAATAACAACCAGATGCCCATTTATCAAAATTCGCGAATCGTCAACTGTCAGTTGGTAGCCAGATGCCAGTTCGATATATTTCATGAATTGTTTATATTTCGTTAATTGGCAAATGGTAGCCAGATGCCATTTCATCAAAGATCGAGAATTGCCAACTGTAAATTGGCAGCCATATGCCAATTCATGAAGCATCATTAATTGTTAATAAGTGAATTACCAACTGGCAAATGGCAGCCAGATGACAGTCAAAGTTTGCGAATCGTCAACTGTCAATGGGCAGCCATAAGCAAATTCGGTAGGTATCATGAATTCCGAACATTAAGTGAAATAATTGGCAGCTGGCAACTGGCAGCCAATTCATAAATCGTCAGCTGTTAATTGGCATCCAGATGCCGATTCAAAAAGTGTAATGAATTCGTTATATTAAGTCAATTGGCTACTGGCAAATGGCAGCCAGATGGCAATTCTTCAAAGTTTGCGAATACGCAACTGTCATTTGGAAGCCAGATTCCTATCTGGTAAGTATCATGAACTCTGAACAATAAGAGAATTGGCTACTGGCAACTGGCAGCCAGATGCCAGTTCGAAAGGTATCATGAATTTAGTAAATTTAGTGAATTTGAAACTGGCAATTGGTATCTGGCTGCCATTTCATATTAATTCGAAGTGGCACCTGGACCATGAAGTTTGGTTCCGGCCATTGGCAACCGGGAAATGCTACTTCACGCACATCGTCAAAAGTGGAAAAACTGTAGCTCAAAAAATAGACTAAATGGGAAATTATTAAAATGTGTATTAGCATGGTTACCTTGTTTGCAATGTTAAAGATTAACCAGATGATAAGCATGACCTCAAAGTAACCAATTATGTTCTGACAGTCAAACAGTACTTATATATTAACACTTGTATTGTATACTTCCTTATGTATAGATTTTATTCTAACAATGTACTAAAAATGCACTCCTGACTTTTCTGGTCTGCAATATGCATTTATCTGTCAGCTCTACCTTTGTAAAACCCGTTCTTCCATCCAAACGCATAGGACGTTTCGGTGACCGTGAATGGACCTTTCGGTTTGTGGAAGTTTTTCTCTACAGTAGAGGAACGGATAGCCGTCTGTGGTGAATGGGTCTGAGCGAGATCAGCAGACCTGACGACTTCAACACCATACTCGTTTTTACCATCATTTAACTGCATTAACATCCATTTGGCAATATCTTGAGAGGAACTCATAAGACCAGTAGATCCCGCGTATATACCCCATTGCCTGTATGACAAGATTATAAGTCAGTAATCACCTATAATAACCCCTTTTTAGGATCGGACGTGGTCCAGTGGTAACGCGCTGGACTGGTAAACCAGGGGTCCCGAGGTCGATCTCCCGCTCCTCCACTAACATTACTAATAGTCTTTCGGATGATACATTAAACTGAGGTCCCATGTATCAGTGCTATATACTGAGCATGCAAAAGAACCAGGGGTGTCTCTGGAATCTGTATCTGTATCTTCCACTACCCCCGCAACATAAAATAACTGATCATTTCAGGGGGCGTCGGTCATATGAGCAACCGGTACCGACGACAAATAAGCTCAAATGGATAACCGCTTTTGTTCAAAACTAATCAAAACATTTCCAGACACTTTAATATAAACGTCCCAGATAAACAAAACACTGTTTCCGAACTCTAAATATTCGCTGTATTAAGTATATTGATCTTAACCCTAAATTATGACAAAGACCTATCTAAAATAGAAATGATATAATTAACGTTTACGTAGTAAATTTTCAATAAAAACGAACAAGTCCAACAAAATAACAGCAGTCTTATCGTTGGCATAGAAACACGTCTCGCATACATGTGATAACTTCAGTAACTCAAAACTGGATTTTTTATCTACTCGTTTTTGCAAAAAGAAAGACAAGAACAGCAAAGAAAACTAATGAAGTGTTTTTTGTTCTTTTTTAATGCATAAAGGTTGCACCACTTGCAAAAAGAATAATCTCTCCCCTTAGCACACTTTCCTATCCATTTATATTCAGATTCCCACTGATGATTAAATTTTGTTTTTGTCTTTTGAATTTTAGCTTTTGGACCAGAGTCCTTAAACAGGGCTCTTGCAAGGGTCAAAATTTTGGGAGAAGTGACTTCTCCCTAAGGCAAGATTTGGGAGAAGTCTGAACTTGAGAAGACTCCTGGGAGAAGTTAGTACTGGCAATGCCATTTCCAATGACAGCAAATATGTGGTGATTTTTATTCGACTTACTGTTAAAAATTAATGTATCTGTGGCATCAAAATTCAGTAACATTTTTTTGTGAAAAATCTGGGATGTGTTTACAGTTTCACCAGAATTTTTTCAACAAAATTACAAAGATGTAAATTATGTCGTTCATTATAATTGTTGCCTGCAAAAGTTACTATCGTACAGAAATATTCAAGTCTAAGTGAAAAGTAAACTTTGCTTCAACTTCAACTTATTACTGTCAATACTGACTAAACTAGGCAGGCGCGAGTCAGGAACGTTAGAATTATAAAAGATAATGACAAAAAAGCAAGATTTAACTGGAGATCTTACTTAAACATTTATTTTAAATACTTAAAATCTATAAAACCTGTTTAGTCCACTTACAAAAGCTGGCACAGTTGGGGAAGCCTTAATCTCTGTCGGTAATTCGTTCCAGAGTCGTATAGTCCTTGGGAAGAATGAGTTTATATGATGTTGTGTCTTTGATTGTGGGATGAGGTATTTGCTGTTTCTTGTGTTTGTAAGGTGATTGTGATCAACATTGACCTGTTTGTTTTTTTATCTTGTGTAGCATGACCAGGCTTCGCCTTTGTTCTAAAGTTGACCATTTTAGTTCCTTATTCATGTTTGTTACACTGCTTGTATAGTGATAATCATTATGAACGTACCTTGCAGCTGACCTCTGGGCCATTTCTATTCTGTGAGTGAGATATTTTTGCAATGGATGCCATATGGTTGAGCAGTATTCAACCTGTGGCCTTACATATGTTTTGTATGCTGCTTCTTTGAGTTGTTTGTTTTGTGTTTTGACATTTCGTCTGATGAACCTTAAGCTGTTTTTTGCTTTGTTTGTGATATTGTTTATATGGGATGACCAGTTTAGGTAACTACTTATAGTAACTCCTAAGTATTTTGCATTTTCTGTGGTTTTTAGTGTAGTGTTATGTAGGGTGTAGGGAAAGATGACCGGTTTCTTTTTCCTGTGTATTCTGAGTACTTCACACTTGTCAGGGTTGAATTCCATTGACCATTCTTTTTCCCATATTACAAGGTTGTGCAAATCATTTTGTAAGATTTGTGCAGATGTTTGTGATTTAATTGTTAGATAAACTATGGTGTCGTCGGCAAATAGACGCACACGGCTCCTGACACTTCCTGGTAGGTCATTCATGTATGCGAGAAAGAAACACGGACCTGAGACCGATCCCTGAGGGACACCAGAAAGCACAGGGAGCCTGTCAGAAACCTTGTTTTCCACTAATACTTGTTGTGATCTGTTTTTTAAAAAGTTTTGTATCCATGAACTGATGTGTGGATGAACTCCCATGTGTTTGCTCATGTGTGTTTGCCCCCATAACCGGAGCTGAGCAAGTTATTGACGTCGGCAGATGAAAGTATTTTTGTTTTTATTTCTTCTGGATTTTAATATCGGGAATTTTTAATTAATAGCGGGACAGCTGGAATAGATGTTGAATAACGGGATTTTTTTAAAATCCCGCCGGGATATCACATGGAGACTCTCCTCTGAAGATAGATTTAACCTTTTACTTGCTTTACCTGTAGGTAACTGGGCACTAATTTGCTCAGGGGGACCTACTTGTTTAGTTCCTCGGAAACCGGAACAATTCCTCCGTAAACTTCATCGTCTGCATACCCTTGTGCAACATCTTTCTTTGTCCTGTCCGCAGTCAGCAAGAAATCAGAATCGTTCATACCTTAACAAAAAAATACCAATACAGCTTGTTTTATAGAGAAACATTTGAAAAAAAAATGTTTAGAGGATTGACCACTTGACATCTGTACATGCCTGCGTGATAGTCAAAGCATTTTGATACCAGGAATCTATTCATATTTTCATACTAATGTGATTGCTTACTTCAAAGCTTTCTACTTTATTGTTTTTCTGTAGCAGAATGATTTAAGTTCTCTGCATACGCTCTTTGCCGTTCGTGGGACAACTCCAACTTTGATACACAGAACAATCTATTCTGTAAAATATAATAATTTCCTGTTCTTTGCCAATAAAACCCTCACTTACTGTATTAATAGACCACTACATATTCTTGCTTTTCCTTTTGGAAATGAAAATATAAATTCAACTGAAACTTGTTTTGCCTTGTCAAACATGTAGAATAATTTACCTAAGGGATTATAAAGGTGCTGTTGAATAAGTTCCTCCCAAGACTTTCCACCAATTAC
This sequence comes from Cyclina sinensis, assembly GCA_012932295.1. Classification (NCBI taxonomy): domain Eukaryota; kingdom Metazoa; phylum Mollusca; class Bivalvia; order Venerida; family Veneridae; genus Cyclina; species Cyclina sinensis. Next base: position 40,858,074 of record JAAONU010000017.1, read on the forward strand.
TTCACTTAGGTATGAAATAATCCCGTAGTGAAGATTACTATACAGATAGTGCAAACGGAATTTGTACACAGGAGCAAAGTAACGTATACGCCTAGAATGTAAAAGTAATAGAACCTAGGATTTAAAAATACTACTAGAATGTAAGAAGACTTACCCCTGAAATAAATAACAATAAAAAAAAAATAATAATAATAACGCTTACAATGTAAAACGACCAACGCACAGAATGCGGAAAGACTTTAGCCTAGAGTGTAGAAATACTGACACCTAAAATCTAAAAGTGTTTGCCAATAGGATGTAAAACTTATACTATCTAGAATGTAGACTTAATCCTAAAGTGTAGAAAGATTTAAGCCTGACTATAGAAATACTAACTCCTAGAAGGTAGATAGACTTACAACTAGAATATGGAAATTGAATGTCAACTTTTATATATCAAATAGAAATATTAGCAGCCGGTTATTTTTTCGTGCGTTGTAAGGTCCGTCCCTAATGACTCGCATTTTCGGAACGAACAAGAGTTGTCTATTATCTCTGTTATTTGCCTAACAGAAACAAACTTACAACAAGCAAGTTTTATTTATGTTTTCTAGGATCGTTTTACCTTGCAGCTTCTTTACGAGTCAAGTTGGCATCCAGCCTCATCATCTGGTTGGATGGTACACCAAGACAATGTGTCATCATGTCCCGTATTGTAGCGTAGTGTGTAAATTCAGAAGTGTTATATGCAAATCCTTCGGGAAGGACGTCTCCGGGTTTCGTATAGATAGACATTCTGAATAAATTCCAGTTCAAGTGTATTCCGGAGTCCGGAAATAATCAAGTAAGCAAAGTCAACACTAATTTAAGAAACCTCTGAAAGACCGAATTTCTTTGTCCTTCATTTGGAAACGTTAATACATTGCTTTTTCTGTAAATTCCTTTAAATCGAGTATCCAAGTTAATTATAAAAGACGAGACTGTTTTTATTTTAAATTGTCCTGCTCCGTAAAAGAACGGTATAATGGCCTGACGGCAGCAACTTCTTTATATTCATTTAACATGAAAGTGACCTTAAAGAAATTCCACAACTGACATTTTTTATCAGAAAAATTACTAAATGAGCTTTTCAAATTGCTAAAATTTAAAAAAGGTCTAGAACATGTATTTGACACAGTTAAACTCATTTTATGAAAGAGCTCTCACTTTTTGTCATGTAAAAGTTTTATCATCAGTGTTGCAGCAAATGCCTTAGACATGGAAGCGATGCCAAACAAAGTTCTGTTAGTCACTTTACGTCCAGTTCCGACGTCGGCGACGCCATATCCCTTGGCAAACTGAACCTGTCCATCCTTTACAACTGAAACTGTCAGTCCTGGGTTCTTGTCCTGACGACAGGAAAGGGCCTAAAATAAACATACGTTTCGTCATAGATTGTTTACTTAAAGCAATGCAAGTACATATACAACGAATCACAGATATTTCAGACCGGATTATGGAATGAGAGTCGAGAAAGACCTTTGACCGTATCTTTCGTTCTTCGTCATTATAACAATATTTTGGAGGAAACAGCTGTTTGCTGTTGCAAGATTTACAGTAAAGAGGAACATAACGCTGAATTCGGATGATCTCCGCCATTTAAATCGTAACTTCTCAATGTGAAGGTCATGGGTCTGAGTCCTGGTACAAACTCACTATTTATGACAAAGGTTTGAATGCTTTATATGGAGCATATAGATCTAGTTTTTGCTCTTCTCAGAGAAAATGAACGAATACTGTACTCATTAGTAAAATAACACAAGTTTTCATTGAAAAGCAAGAGGAAAGGAGGTAATTTAGAGGTCAGGCTTTATAACTTTGAGAAAGAAGACAGAGGTTATCATTTTATATTTATGTTAACCTTTTGTCTCGTGTACTAAAGAAAAGCTTTACGTTTATGAGAAAAAGAAACTTATACAGAAACTACCATTCTAACATATATGTTTACCGGTGCCTCTTGCAAATACCATCTTATTTGACACGATTAGCCAATCTTGAACGAACGAAATTTTACACAAGGAAAATCGTTTTTGATGTTGTTGTTTTCTTCAAACAATAATATCAATGTATGAAATATCAAAGCTACTTACTGCATTTAAGAAACTATCAATTTTTGCTTGATCAAAAGTCCTCACTGTAGCAACCACGAGAAATCCATATGCGAGGAATGTAAACACCTGCGTCTTCATTGTGTATATTAAATATTAAAAGGAATGGAACTGTTAAAAATGTCTTATCTACGATTCATAAGTTTGAACTTATAATAATAGGATAAAATGGGCACTTCTAGATTAAAGAAATAGAAAGGAAAAATGGAAATATTCAGAAAATAACTAGCGTGTTTCTGGCAGGGTCTGAGCCGATCTTAGGTCTTAGTTGATCTCAGGGCTCAGATGTAACTGGCGTGTTTCTGGCAGGGGTCTAAGTTGATCTTAGATCTAAGCTGATCTCAGGGCTCAGATGTAACTAGTAAAATCTCTCTAACTTAAAAGTGCACTAGCATTTATGTATGTGTAGATTTCCGTTAGAATCAAGACAGATTTCGGTACTGACATTTTTATTTCTCATTTTTTTTATTTCTGGTACATCTCTCAATCGTTGTACAAACACATCGATGACGACTTACGAAATAGATAGAAAGGCGTCGTTAGTTAGCCGTCAATTTCACAATAAAGCAACATTTATCTAGTTAATTTATGTCTTACACTTCAATACAAAATTTCGGTTTTTAACAATAGACTTTAGAATTTGCCCTATTTTTGTCGCCTCTTTTAGCATTTTCTGCAATGCTAAATGCCAATCTTATAATATGCTTTCGCCAAAAATGATTTTTATATAGCCTAATTACTGAAAAGAATATTTATAAAACTGGCTAACAAGTGAGAAGGAGTTTGTCGTTTGAAAACGTTTTATGGCCGGTGAATGTGTGACGTCTGCATTTATATTTCTGCTTTGGATTTTTTCATGAAGATTCCAGTCTATCTGTCCAAAGAACGTCTTCTGCCTTTTGAGTATTTAATTTCTCGTCAGTTTCGAGCCTCGTTAACGATTTCGACTACTAAAGGACAAAGTATTATTCACTACGTTTAATCACAAGTGTTTGAGTGCTGCCATACAATCCAGTACATAATATTCCAAATGTTTAAATTTCTTTGTAATAACTAGAGAAAGACAATGTTTTTCTATTTAATCATTTGGAGTAAAGCATCTCTTTAGACGGAGGTCTCGGTTTCATGAGCTTCGTAAGACGGGCTCGTTGGTCCGCGGTCATGTTCGGAAGTTTGACGGATGATGCCGATGACGATGAAATACGAGAGCTTGGCCTCCTCTGAAAAAAATAATCAAAGCGGTGCAGGAACCAGGAATTTTTATTTAATCTGCCGTCACTTCAACATATTTATAGAAATGACATACGAATAAATGCATAAAGACTTAGTTTTAAGGAAAATAAAAGCTGAACTTGTTTATTTCAATGTTTTATAAAAATCACATCAACAAGTATTTATTTATATTTTGAGAACGATTTATACCGTGAGTATCTGCTTGTACATGCTAACCGTTTAAAGTCAAGGACCTATGTACGTGAACGCATATTTATGCATTTTGTAACTAGTTAAAGGAATTTTACCGTTTCTTCGAAACCTTGAACAATGTCGTAGGAAAATGAACGCTCCCTTCCTTGTACCGCAAGAGAGGATATTTGAGTATGAGTTGGTGTTGACTGGCGGTTGAGCACTTGACTAGAATTTACGCCTATCATTCCTGCCCTTGGATCTATTATTACAGGGTTCTGCTCTGTGAACACTCTATTAAAGTTGTTATCTCGATTTTGCAATTCTAATCGATACCGGCGCACTTCTGCTCTAAGTTTTTCCAATTCATCATTGTAGTCCTGCAGTAAATGATAAATCGACGATAAGAACAATCCGAAATCACCTAAGTTATAATCTACACCATACCACATATAAACTTGAGGTCATTATTTGACACTTGTCTTTAGGAATACAATGACCAAGACACAAGACAAAAAATAATCAAAATTTACAAAAAGGTTTTATAGGTAATGTTGCATTGTTTGCACTTTATCATGTCTGCATTATTCAGGCTTGTTCTATCTTGACCATCCAAGCGCTGTTCGGCAGTGAAATGTGCTTGATTTTTTTTCTATTTATACTTCACCTGCCTCCTAGCCTCATTCCACATTTTCCTATCTTACCTCACCTTGTCCTTCCTTACACTGATCATGCAGTGCCCTACAACTGCCTTATCCTGACCATGCACTGACCTTCCCAGTCTCACCCTAATCATGCACAAACCTTCCCCGACTTACCTAGATCATGCAATCACTTTATCTACCTTACTCTGACCATGCACTGACTTTAACCGGTTCTCAGTCCGACCCATGCACTGACCTGGCCCTATTTATCCTGACCATGCGCGACCCTACCTTTTTTACACTGACCATGCAATGACCTGACCTGCCTTACCCTACCATGCACTGACATGACCTGCCTTACTCTGACAATGCACTGACTTTTCCTGCCTTAGCCTGACTATGCGCTGACATGACCTTACTTATCCTGACCATGCACTGACGAGCCCTTACTTATCCTGAGCAGGCACTTCCCCACCCTATTTTACACTGACCATGAAGTAACCTGACCTGCGTTACCCTGACCATGCACTGACCTTCCCTGTGTTACCCTGACCAGGCACTGGCCTACCCTGCTTTACCCTGTCCATGCATTGTACTGTCCTGACCATGAACTGCCCTACACTGATATGACTGGTTTCACCCTGACTATGCACTCTCCTGACCTTCTTTTCCTGACCATGCGCACTGACACCACCCTGTCTTACACTGACCATGTACTAACCTGTCCTGCCTGACTCTAACCAATGACCATGCACCGACCTTACTTGCACTGTCTTGCCTTGACACACCCATGCACTGACCTTCCCTTACTTGCCCTGTCCTTCCTTGACTATCTCAGACCATGCAATTGCCTAATCCTACTTGCCCTGCCCTGCCCTGTCTTACTCTGATCTTACATTGACCTGCTCTTACTTGTCCTGCCTTGCCCCTTTTCATATCGACCATGTTCTGCCCTGCATCACCCTGACTATGCACTGACTTTCCCTTACTTACCCTGTCCTGCTTTGACCCACTCTGACCATGCAATAACCTGCCCTGTATTGCCCTGCCCTGTCTTACCCTGAGCATGTACTGACCTGCCCTTACTTGCCCTGTCCTACCTTGACTCTCTCAGACCATGCATTTGCCTTATCCTACTTGTCCTTCCCTGTCCTGTCCTGTCTCACTCTGATCTTTCACTGGCCTGCTCTTACTTGCCCTGCCTTGCCTCGTTTCATATCGACCATGCTCTGACCGTGCACTAACCTGCCCTGCCCTGCCCTGCCCTGTCTCACCTTGAGCATGTACTGACCTGCCCTTTCTTTTCCTAACCATGCACTGAACTATACTGCACTGCCTTATCCAAAAAATCTTACTGTGCCTATTAATAAACTAATGTTTACTCCTTTAAAACTGAACCAGTACCTGAACACCATTTGAAACATGGACTTAATTAATTTTGAACTTTTAAGTAAGCTATATTGTCAGTTAATAAGTACAAACCGTAAAGGACTGTTGGACAGGGGTAGTCCTTGGCACTTTTACTATATGATTCTGCTGCACAACATCTGAAACTTTTTTCTGAAAGTCTTTCCTCAACGATCGAATTTCACTTTCTAATTGTTTTACCCTTGATATCAAACCTTCTTTCACTTTATGTGTTTCATCTAATAACATCTGCATTTCGAGGCACTCCTTTTCTAACTTTTCGTTATTTTTCTCTAAGTTCTTAATAGTCTCGTTTGCTCTTAATTGTTTAGTTTGCATAGAACGTTCTAAATCAGTTACTTGTTTCCTTAAATTTGCTAATTCTATCTCTCTTCTTTGAATTTCATCAGTTTTAGAGTTCAACTGGTCTTCAACTTTTTGTCTTAATTTTTCAATATCTTTTTGTGCATTAATGAGTAAATCCCTGAGGTTCTGAGTCTCAAATTTCTCATCATTCAGTGCCTTCTCAGCAGCAACCAGCTTTCTTCTCCACTCATCTTCTTTGTCTGAAGTTTCCTGGGCTACAACTTCTTTGATAATTTCTGTTTGCTTATTCTTTTCACGTTCCAATTTTCTTTCTAATTCGATAACTTTATTCTCTAATTTGACCATTCTGCTCCTAGCATCTTCTATGACGACTGTAATCTCGTGCTCGTAAGCTTCTTTTAACGCGTCAATTTCAACTTCCTTTTCGTGATTCCGCGTAAACAACATATGCACCACTTGAGTCAACTCCGCGACTTTCTTTGACATCCGGAACTCCAGCGTTCGTTTCACTTTATCCGCCATTTTGTTTCCGTTTGTTACTAGACCGACGCCTCAAAAAAGCTCTACTCCTTGATGAGTTTCGTTTGATCACTAATTTTCTGTCTCTACAGTTTTAAACGCTTCATTTCTCCTTTAATGCACGAACTATTTTTTCTTATTCTCAGGCATATTGATGAACTCTGAGAAAATTGCGCTCTGAAAATAGAAAAAAGGCGAGATAAAAGACGGGTCGATTGTAAATGCGGTTCTATTGACAAAACTACCAATTTTAAATAGCCTATAGTGTCAAGACATATCATTCGTACCGCATGAAAGAGAAAAATAAGAAATCATAACCAATTATCAATAACTTATAGCTATAGATATGTCATAATTATGTATTCAAACACTCGACATAATTATCTTTTCAAAACTTGTCAACCAGAAGTTTCAAAAAGCAATAGAATATTATACTCGCTTTTGTTATTTTTAGTATTCTTTAAAATGCACAATTTTTACATACATCGCATTAGCCATTACATTTATTTCATATCTACATTTAAGGACAATATTAAGTTTAGATGTGTTGTGCGTTGTGTTAAACTGAGAACACACAAAACAATACCTTTAAAACTCGTTAAAGTGCATGTACGAACATAGCACGTTTTTAAATTGGTAATTTGACCTTGTGTTTTGAAAAGTGAGATAGTTACGTATGAGGAAGAACTGTAAACAGTGACAAATGGCTGAATCAATATAGATTTTACGCTGATTTACATGTTCAGGTCACGATTATCATTAAAACTTTGCATGACAACCCATTAAGTTACAAAAGCTTTGTTAAAAAAATAACATACCTCCCACATGTTTTGTATAAATTAAATTTCCTTATCATAACTCATAAAAACCTCCAGGTTTTTTACTTAAAACATAGCCTTATTTGTTCGCTGATAAAGATACGTATGCTGTAAACTTGTTCATGTTAAGCCTTTTAATCCTTCACAAACAGATCAAAAGCAAATTCCGTTGAAAATTAAGACGAAAATCGCCTTCACAAGTTAGCCAGGATTTAAAATTACAAACTATATTTCGATCACTAACAATAATATATTTCACCGGGCTTAAATATCAGTTAAGAGCTCCTGTTATCGAAATAGACTGATCAATAACACAGGAGGGTTGACTATCAAAACAAATCTTGACTTGTTGAGTGTTTTGAAAAGAACTGGTTACATTGTAACCTTTTTAACTTTGGGGCAATTAACTGCCTAATTGTTTTATTTCCTTTGTTCTGATCAATAGTACCAAGGAATTATTTAGAGTAAATACAGCAATTGAATAGAACAAATAAGGTAATGAAAGTTTTAAATGTCCGTGAAAAGGACTGAATATGTTCTTTTACAGGATATATACGTTAATGTGTTGAATATATCAAACCCACACAAAGCAGGCAACAAAGCAAATAGCTTTATAAAGAATAAAACTAATACGTTTCAAAAATTTTAAAATATCGTGAAATATTTACAACGAAAAGGTGCTTTTAGGAACATCATTTACAACTAACATATAACTAAAAGATTACTAAACAGGGTGATCGATCTAACAAACCGCAAACCTCTGCTTTAAAATTACCTTTGAAACAAAAATAAAAACTTTTAATAATGCATCTCCTTTAAGAGGCCATCTGTGTTGCGTTTTGTTTTGGTAAATGTCACTGATTATTAGAAAAAGAGATTTAATTGTGTCTACATGAAAGCAAACGTATGACTATCTACCATAGTCGTATAAAACGGCTGTAAAAAAATGAATGTAGAAATAAAATGAAAATGATCCATTGGCTTTAAATGAGAATTATGCAGCGAATGTGTTTATTGGGAACGATGTCATCCGACTAAACTGAATGATCCTTTTAAAGGTTGCTTTTGGTAACTCATACATTATGTACAATTATTTTTTTTAATTTATACTTATATTATTAAAGTTAATCAGTATGTTGTATCAAAAGACCAGACCGTCATATAGATAAGATCTTTTGGCGTATAAAATTTTCAGCACAATGAAAATAGAATTTATTGGCCACACTTTTAAATTTAAATCTCAAAATATATAACTCAGTCTATGCGACATTCCACGATAAACCTTGTTTGAATCATATCTCGTTTGCAATTACTTAAGAGATAAAAAGTAAGTTTGCACGGTCACAATATTTGTCAAGTGTATTGATTTTAGATTGATCAGTTTTGTAAATTTCCTCAGACAAATTATCAATTTCCTGTCAAATCGTGTCTGGTGGATTACAAACGCGGTGCACAAAACCCATTCATTATCAACAGGTATTACTGCATGTCAACAGACAATTGACTCAAACACTTGAGAACAAGGGGCTTTTTTCACACATAAATGAAACTGAATGACTGAAAGCGAAAATGAATGATATTCGATTCTTAAACTACTAAATGCGAACACTGACTGATATGAAGCTAGCTAAGCAAAGAGTATTGCTTCCCCCTGGCAAGCAAAGATATAAAACTAGCTAAGCAAAGAACAATCTGTCCCCCAGCACAGCAAAGATATGTAACAAGCTAACCAAAGAGCACTATTTCCCCCAGCAAGCTAAGATATGAAACTAGCTAAGCAAAAAGCACTGTTTCCCAAGCGAGCAAAGATATGAAACAAGCTATGCAAAAAGCACTGTTTCCCCCAGCAAGCTAAGATGTGAAACTACCTATGCAAAGAGCACTGTGTCCCCCAGCACAGCAAAAATATGTAACTAGCTAAGCAAAGAGCACTGTTTCCCCCAGCAAGCTAAGATATGAAACTAGCTATGCTAAGAACACTGTTTCCCCCTGCAAGCTAAGATATGAAACAACATATGCAAAGAGCACTGTTTCCCCCAGCAAGCAAAGATATGAAACAGGCTATGCAAGCAGCACTGTTTCCCCTAGCAAGTTAAGATATGACACAAGCTATGCAAAGTGCACTGTTTCCCCCAGCAAGTAAAGATATGAAACAAGCTATGCAAAAAGCACTGCTTCCCCCAGCAACCTAAGATATGAAACTAGCTATGCAAAAAGCACTGTTTCCCCCAGCAAGTTAAGATATGAAACTAGCTAAGCAAAGAGCACTGTTTCTTCCAGCTAGCAAAGATATGAAACAAGCTATGCAAAGAGTACTGTTTCCCCCAGCAAGCTAAGATATGAAACAAGCTATGCTAAGAGCACTGTTTCCCCCAGCAAGCTAAGATAAGAAACAAGCTATGCAAAGAGCACTGCTTCCCCCAGCAAGCTAGGATATGAAACAAGCTATGCAAAGAGCACTGTTTCCCCCAGCAAGCAAAGATATGAAACAAGCTATGCAAAGAGCACTGTTTCCCTAGCGAGCAAAGATATTTAACCAGCTATGCAAAAAGCACTGTTTCTACCAGCTAGCAAAGATATGAAACAAACTATGCAAAGAGCACTGTTTCCTCCAGTAAGCAAAGATATGAAACAAGCTGTGCAAAGAACTCTGTTTCCCCCAGCAAGCAAAGATATGAAACAAGCTATGCAAAGAGCACTGTTTCCCCCAGCGAGGAAAGATATGAAACAAGCTAAGCAAAGAGCACTGTTTCTCCCAGCAAGCAAAGATATGAAACAAGCTATGCAAAAAGCACTGTTTCCGCCAGCAAGCAAAGATATGAAACTAGCTTAGTATAGAGCACTGTTTCTCCCAGCAAGCTAAGATATGAAACTAGCTAAGCAAAGAGCACTGTTTCCCCAGCAACTGCTTTAGGAGTCTGTTCTTTGGCTCAGTGGTAAGAGTGTCGGCCTTCGATACTATAAGATAGGAGTTCGAATCCCACTCGGAGTTGTGTATTCGTATAAGCATTGCATCCTTCTGTTACGGACTTGCATGTTTGTAAGATGGGGGCACGACCGGGATACAATCAGTGCAGCAGAAAACGACAAAATTTACATGTTTCAAGGTATTGAAGGTAAAGTACTCACGTTTTGTTGCAATATTTGAATTACTTTCAGATATCTGAAATAGAATACATATAATATAATAGGTGTAACTGATAAACGTAACACTGAAAGATCTTGAGAATCTGCCGCGGAATTTGATTACTTGCCAATCTTCATTGATAAAAGATAAAACAAATAATGACAAAAGTTCTTCAGTGACTGGGTTCAATAAAGTCCATTAAAAGTTCAGAAATACTGCTAATTCTAATAAAGTTTTACTGTTTCACCACAAGAGAACGTGCGCACACCACTCGTGCGGATTTTTTTTTTAATATCGACTGGCAAAGTAGGGAGTTTCATTGGATGTTTAAACTCCAGATGTTTTTTTTTTTCAATGAGGAAATGCTACCCCCGCGGTAACTTAATTCAATTTCGCAGACGTTACATTGTGTATTCTGCTTGTCTTGTAGAAGATTGAAAAACTACTAAACTTGGCTCTTTGGTGCAGCTTGGTTCGTGGCCATGTTATATGGGTATGCAAGAGTTAGGATGCAAGAAGAAAGACACCTTTTTCAAGTTTTAATTTATTTGGAAATAATAACATCGGTTACCCGAGTACAAAATTTTTACCCGTCCCAGCTCTACCTGAGACATAATGGTCCCTAAATGACTTTTTTTTTTGGTCAGAGAGGCGAACCTATGATCAGTTTTCCACTTCATTAATGTCTAATTCAGAATCTACAATCATCAAATATTTACATCCAGCCTATACAAGTACTTTATGTGTTTCGATTTATTTTTCAACAAAATGATCTACGATAAAAATGATTTAGCTGTTATCACTCCGACTGCTAAGCATGTCCTATAGAGCCGTATAAGATACTATAGTCGTAGTGTAAACTGACACCGCCTTTAGAGTTACCTTGATAAATGCAGATCCACTTTATATTTACATTAATTATAAATGTGATAGATCATTTTGAGAAATTATTTTATTCTGCAAATGCACTAAAATTAATAGTTGAATTTTTAGGCTCGAAAACAGTTTAACCTCGTGCAATCATATGTACATGTTATAAAAATGACAGTTATAATTAGAAATTAAACGGAATTTTCTTTTTGAAGAAAAAAGGAAACATGAATATAATTTCGTCCACTTCAGATCTGATGTTAGACTTTATCTAACATTTTCGTGCCAGAACGGCATTGAAAACTTAAAACTCTTTCAAAGAATTTAAAGAAAATTTTCGTGACTGAGCTGTCATCTGCAGTTAAAGATTTTAACATTTTTATTTTTACGATGAACACTTGGTTTAGATTTAGTTTATAAAAAGGTGTCTATGGCTATTGTAAATACAAATACACAGACTTCTTTGCTTCTGTTATTTTTTTTTAAGTTGTAAATATCATCAGGCTTTATACGTATTGTTCCTTGATATTTAATTCTAATTACTTATTTTAATGGTGTTGAACAGAATATAACCCCAGTCCTTGAAATATTTGACGAGCGATGGATTTACATATTGTATATTTTGACAAAGTTGATTAGCCTGTTTGAGCAGTCTCTCTAACATGAACCGATGGTCTAATGTTTCTTTACACAAATATGCATCTCTTTCATGAAAATGGTTTAAGAATCAATCCGATGAAAGATTACACTTTCTTTGATATCAAACCAGATATAAACCAAAGTGCATTAGTAATAAAAAAGTAACTAAAAGAAATGTCTCATAATCCATAATGCATTTTCATCAGTACTTACATTTTATCAAATTAGTTCATATACTATCTGTGAGATGTATATTTTTGTACACAAAAATCACTTTTGAAATCCAAACGTATTTAAACAAGTTTGCAAGTATGTTTAAAACCCTAGTTGGTCTACAGAGTGTATTTGTGTAGTCCTTTATCCTCAATTAGAAGATTAAAACGGCTTTTATAATACCAACCGGATTAATGATTTTTCAATTAGAATCTTATATTGGACAAGGTGAACGCTTCACTCCAAGGTATATTACCTCAATTGTCGATGTAAAGAAGTTCGCCTGAAATGAAATTCGCGATTAAAGTGTGTTGCTTTTAGAGTATATTTAATTCTTTTTTTCTTTTGATACCTAATTCTGTAGCAGACTGAGGAAGTAGACAGAAGTCTCTTAAAGTCTACTACAAAATGTATAGAGAAAAATGGTTAGATATCTCGAATGGTCTGAATCAGAGTAAGCAACACTTTTGCCTATGATAGCGAAATGTTCCAGAGAGCTTACATATGTTATAAGTACCACATAGGCCTACATATCCATGTGTGTAAATGCCTACATGTACCCGTGTGTGAATAAGCAAATAAGCAGAGCAAACGTCAAGAAAATGTAGCGGTAGAACCACGACATGCATCCGGCTAGATTAAGTAATAGAGCTACGGATTACTGTCCCGTGAATTGTGGGTTTGATTACGACGTCGGGTGAACTTTTCTCCCTTAGGTTATCTCACTGTTGAAGTAAAAGATTAGCCCGTTCAAGGAAAAGGGGTGAGGAGTGTAGTGGCAACGTTGTGTAGAACCACTGCTGCAGTGCAAGCGCCCGACAAGCTCAGGCGATGGAACAATTGACTATTGTACCAAGGGTTCTAGGTTCAAGCCCCACGTCTGATGCCCTTAGCATTTTTCCCCCGAATTACTAAAAAAAGCAGCTAAGAGTAAAATCTAGGATAAAAATGTTATGCAACTTAATTGTTTGTTATTCTTGTCCCTTTAGATAATACTTTACCTCTGTGCAGATATTGTTTAAGACATTCGTAATTGTAGACATGTGGTTAATACTAACGGAAAATGGGAAAAAAATGAGTGTCCGGAGAAAATCTCAAATCATCCAATCTGCTTTTTTGTTGTTGTGTTTTTTAATTAATTATTTTTAGTATCTTTTTTTCACTTTCTTTACTGCAGCAGGATATCTAATAAGTAACTGTCCATATACGTTTTTACATAAACCCAAATTTTAAGATAAAGTGAAATAGCCTCCACAAGCCCCTCTAATCCGGATTTTATACCGTATACCGGTTTGATAACTAGCACGTGTAGAACAACAACAACAAAGTTAACGCTGCGAAGAAAATCTGGAAAATCAACTATTTCAGTGGCCAAATAGCTGTCAGTTGTTATTCAGTTAATCTTATGTACTTGTTGAAGCCCAGGTGTGTTGTAGTCATAGAAGAAATTGAAGAATGAAATGGTCAACATCAAATTGGTAAGCTCGGTGTCCTGATAATGTTAGCAATAGCAGACGCCAGAACTGGCAGAAAGGTGTTAAACAAATTTTGTTCTTTTAGACTGTTAGCTTTGGTTTTCTTGCTTGCAGCATTGCGGATGATATTCATTTCAATGACTGTTCTTCATTGGTAACATAAAAAAAGTACTAAAAATCTGAAGAAGTAGATCTTGCTATGACAACATTGTTTACTTTTAGTTTAAACTTATCTATTTTACAACGATTGGGAAGCAATTTCTTGCAACTTCCTGCACATAATATTCGAAAGAGGGTGTTGCAGTATATATAGATAGAAATTTGTATTAAACTCTGATGACTGCTTCCAGGGTTGAAACTAGCTAAAGAGACTTCAGCGAACAGGTTTTATAGTATCGCTAGACCTGTTCGCTGAAGGCAGTCCCGAAGCGAAAGTCAACCAGAACTGTGACATATTTATGTCACGCTGTAATTTAATAAATACGCGTTATCTGGACAAAATCTCTACACATATGGGTAATTCAATCTATTTTGCACTCTTCAGTCTATGTTTGTGAATAAAAAAGGTTTGATCGATGGAATAATACCTCAAAGTTTATCAGCTCGCATAAATTTTGTGAAATTCTCCGCCATTGCTCTTTTATCATGTGACTAAGGAGACTTTACCTTCAGGTACCTTTGCATGGTTTTATTTCTGGAGAGAACAATGAATAGTTACAGAATTTATTTGTTTATCAAATGGTGTAATTCATTTTAACCCCAATTTGATTGATGAGGGTGATTTTAATAGTTATTTATTTAATGTTCATAAACTGTCATAATTCTGGTAGCCTCTGCAAATGGGGTTAACCCATAACTTTACTGTGGCGCAATGTCAAAAATCATAAAAGCGACTTATAAAGTTATGGAAGCCAGAACTAGGTTGAAACCAGTACTTGCAGAGGAATGCAGCAAGTCTCTGTAGACTCTTAACCCTGGTCACAGTTAGGGAGTCCGGCGCTCTTTGTAAGAGTCTTAACTTTCCACCACTGCTCCACCTTGTTAACTTTTCAATATGAATCTAGTACCTAATGTAGTTGTACAGAATATGTACCTGTGGTAACCCAACAATGATATTCAGATGACACAGTGATCATGTGAATACAATACAGACAATACATTGACAGTTAATTCTTGGATGGATCATTTTGTGTCAAGACCTATGACTTACCAAGCCTTTCTTTAAACACTGAAGGGTCCCATTCTTGGGATTAAGACACTCAGTTATTTCCCACAAAAAACACAGACAAGTAAAATTTCACTAAGGACAAGGAAAAGTTCATGGACAAGGAAAACTTTCGAGATTTTGCCTCCTGTAATAGGTATGTTTTTCATTTTCTATTGGTCAGGTAATTATAAGCAATAATCCTTTTCTTTTCTAGGAAAAAGCATTCAAATGATAGTCTATCAGTTAATTTGTTTATGTATTTCTAGATACTTCTCTTTACAGACTGGAAAATGAGAAATGTCGGACAGAGTAATGAGCCGTTACAGAATAATTCAACTTATAGTCTTGGTTATGTCAGGTATAAATGTTGATTTCTTTTTATAAAGTTCTTTACAAGTGCATAGTTAACAATGTTTTGAGATTTTTGAAGATAACAAAATTAAAGTGCTCCAAAATACCTGCAAAAAGTGTTCATATGATAGAAAATAAGTGGTCTCAAGAAATTTTGCAGAAAAAATTTATTTCACTGGGCTCATCCTGGGTTCAAATTTTAGTTAAAAAGACTACTTTCTCTAAACATTTTAAACCGTTAAAAGAGAAATAGAGTTACACTATTGTATGGAAGGGGATATCCGCCAGTGTATGCATACTGCTGTATGACAATTGCATATTGCTTTGTTTAATTCGTTATTATAATCTGCATTTCCCCGTGCCTTTGAGTTTATTTCCTCTGCTTGTTGCAAATATCTTGCAGCTTTGGCAACTCGATGTATGTAAATCATACAATTGTTAATGTAAAAGGAAAATGCATATTCGGTTGTTACTCGATTGTGTATAACCTTGAAATGTTGATGCTTATAAGTTCTTACTGCTTTTGACGTGGTTCTTTGTGACTATATATCATTTAATACACACATAAGCTTTTGAACATCTATCATTTCCTTTCGGTAATTTCGACGTTGAATGTTTGTTTCAGAAGACTTTTAAAGTACACGATTCAGCCTGGACTCTATGTTTTGCACTCAGTTATGTGTAATGCTTATAAATGTATTAAAACAAATTTTCATATTCACTTAAAGATATCAGTTAGCACAAAGCAATAGCAAACATGAAAATCACCGAATGCATCTGTAACATGTATTCATATAACGCTGGGAACCATTTTTTTCGGCAGTTTCCGTAAAAAGGTTAATCATGAATGGTGTATTGACTAAAAAATACCAGGCAAACTAGTGCAATCCAAGACGGACAATACAACAATTGCTTTTTCAGAAGTTTATTTCGTTGAGAAATTTGCACTTTCCTCCCGACATAAGTACTCCAGGCACCTACATTTTCACTGACCGACTATTATTTCCGTCGTCATCACGTACGTTAGTAAACTCGTAACAATAATTTTCTCTTTTTGTATTCTATAAAACTAAAAGTAGCAAGAGCATAAACTGACAAATGCAAATAATCTATCAGCTACATTTATCATAAATTTGGCTTTCTGTATTTATTTCATCAATAAAAAAAGTAACAAGGTAAGAGTTGACCATTTCAAAAAGTCACTGAGGTACAAGTTGACCTGATTAAGTACAAGCTGAAAACTTTGTTATTCATTTGTTTTGCATGCTATAAAGGCACGTTCCCAATTGAAAAAATCCCACTTTTTTCCAGACTTTGTTAAATAATTTCTCAAGAATATATATAATGCTACAATTTTCAGTATATTAGACTGTGCAGCCTACCAGGACTCAAACTCCATACCCTTGGAATACTGTTCCGCTGATCTACTGTCTGAGCTACCCAGCCTCATACAGGTTATCTTCCCTCTTAAGGAACAGTTCTACAAACTTAAGCATTTTTGATAAAATCACTCATTTTAATGTTCACTCAAAAACAAAGCTTAATCATAAAACATACAAAATGACATTTAAAACATTTTCATGACATTCATTTTCCAATTACGGTAGCTGAAAAAATACTAGAAAATGAAAAAAGACTTCTGTTTTTATAAATTCATCTCAGAGTTAAGTCATTCAACCAGTTCCGATTGACATTTTGACTAAATACTCAAATGGTGTCTTTAACTTATAGACATATTTATCTTCAATCAGGGTCTCTTTTAAAGACCCTGCTACAATGTAGTGGTTTAGGCCACTTCCGACAACCTTGTTGTTGCCAACAGTGTTGAGGCTTCATGAAAGCGGTTGGGGTTCAATTCCCGTGAGAACCTTTAGGTTTATTTTGTCTACTTATGTACTTCAACAATACTCTCAGTCATATCGACGCTATGCATAATTTATATTTTCTTTATATTTGTCCTTCATTCCGTTAAGAAAGGGTGATTTGCCCAGAAAAATGGAAAAGTTTCTCAAACCTAATCGGTCCACAGACCACATTGTTTTAATATAATCCTATTATACATGTATATAGTATTTTTATACATGTTTGAAAATGATGTGAGACGTGGCCTGTGTCTGTGAATCTGTCAAGAATGCTATAATATAAATAAATATCCAGATTTCTACCTTTAATCTTCATTATTTGACCAACTTTTCCGAGAATTTCAATTGACAATATAAAATTATAAATGACCTCAGGTCAAAACTTGTACTTATGTGTAGATGGGAGAATTTTACCACTGAAAAAGAAACATTTACTTATTCACTTACTTCGCTATTATTTAGCATTTCATCCAAAATACACGACGGGCAAGTAATTACTATTTCACCGTCAAACCACGGAAAACACCGAAGGTCAAATTTGTTCTTCCACAGTTATCTCCCGTATATAATAATTTGCGCTAGAATCTTAAATTCTTTACTGGTTCCCTACGAAGTTTACATCAATATTGTGCTTTTAACAACCGATTGATGATTATACTAAGTTTATGCATCATGTTTAAATACTTCTTTTTCTGAAGTTTAAACATATTTTTCTATCGTTCATGTTGTTAATGATTACCTTCTGGAATATTCAATTTAAACAACAGACATGTGGTAGCAAACAAGAATGATGTTGAATAAAAAGCCGATACATTCAAATTAAGAAACATAAAAGACTTATGTAGTTGTTAACTTCTTGTCACATTCAATAGCAACAAAGTCAAATGAATTTACAAATACATAGTTTTCAGTCTATAATTTTACAGATAAACATTTCAAGATCACAACGGTACAAAAAATGTTAAACCACGGACTCTAAATGTGCAAATAAGAGTTAGTTGAATATGGGAATGAATTGTAACAATAGCAATAGGAAACACGAAAAACAAATTACTTATAAATAGAATATATGCAACTTTAATGAAGTTGTCAATAAGTAGGATGCATATGAAAGTAAATTACATAAAATTGTAATTTAGCAGTAGACATACAGTGGCGGATATCCCCTTCCATACTATTGCGTTATCTCATTATTTCGGACTGTATCTTATAATATTCCTTTGCTGTTTGTACATTCATTGATAAATACCTTATATAATGTACATGATCAGATTATAAAAAAAGTCTATTACCTTCATTGTATACACCAGCAGTCTTCCCCAAACTCCAAAAAAATATTACTGGACGGGAAGTTAGGACTGTGAAATTCTGAATTTTTCGTTTGTAGATACTGACTCGGCAAGCTGCCTGATTTGTGATATTGATCACTGAGACAGATTTGTTTCGTTGAAATTGACTTCTCGTTGATCTGTTGAAAGAGCTAAATTGGAGTATACAAGACAGAGTTATTGCCCTTGTGGATGAGCCCTGATTTCAGATATGAAACCTGTCTTAAAATGCATACATGTGAAAACTCAGTGGGAATTCAGCAAATCCTGATATGCAGCATTGATTCAAGCTGGACTGACTTTTATCTCACCTGAGCAGATGCTCAGGGTGAGCTATTGGGATCACCCTGTGTCTGTCGTCAACATTTTACTTCAAATGACATCTCCTCCAAAACCACAAGGCCTATTTAAATGAAACTTGGCAGAAATTTTCCTTTTATTGCCTTTTTCTAAAGTTGCTTACTCAGTTCCACAAACACATAACACACATTAAAAAATATTCTCTTGTTCTGCACCTTACATAAAAATTTATAAAGTTTGTTTTTCCTAAGAAAGTTGATAAGTGAAATGTTCATTCTTTTCATCACTTGGTTAGATAGTATTTATGATTAAGCTTTAGAATGTTACTGCTGAAGGAGGGTATTTATCTAACTTCAATAATCTGCAACAAATACTTGCCACTTTTCAATTGTCACATATTTCTTTGACCTTGATTTTATATAACAATGCAAAGATGATTTAAATTATGCTAAGAAAAGGCCACCGGAAAAGGGAATTAACACTATCTTAGTTATTTTAAGAGAACTAGAATTAATCCCAGATTTCCAGAAAAATTGTGAGGGAAATTAGGCTATTATTATTGTACATATCTGCTGTTCAGCTATAGCTATTCATGGATCCACAGCATGACTTTTAAATCTTATAACAATAGGTTTTACCCCAAAATATTGCCATGTGCTCTTTTGTTATATACCTGTTTGTGGTGAAAATATAACTGCACTTCTTTGTTAAATCATGCAAATGTGGTCAGTGATCCACCAATAAGTCATTTAATCAAGCAAATTTATTATTTTGTTGTAATCCTTATGTATATTATTTGTATAATTAATGTATTGTATTAAATATCACTCTTTTTGCAATGCTGTATTTCCTGTCATATCGAAAAGATGTTGTGTCTGATGAGTCAGTAGGAAGTGTCCAGTTTTGAAGCTAAAGTCCACTGAAGTTATCTCATGGATGAAAAATGAAGGACTGCTAGTGTCATGATATTTGTTTTGTCTTGCCTTTTTGAAAATAACAAATGAATAATTTTGATTCATCTTTAGTAGTTTTGGGCAGAATGAATGTTTACAAAAAAATATGATTTAAATCCATTAAGGCTTTTGAATAAGTATTGCTAGTAGTAAGGCAAAGGTCTAAAATGCATATTTCAAACTTTTGTTATGATTTAATCACATTTCTATCAAATAAAAAATAGTGTATACAATTGCTTATTTAACATACCCTAGTGCATTGCTTCCTTTCAGCTGGCACTGGCAGTGGCCTGCAGACACCATTTTTCAAGGTTACAGGAATGTCAAACCAACTGCCAGATCTGTGTGTGGTAGACTACAAGAGTAAAGTTAATATCAGTATTGAGGTAATGTCAAGTCTAGGGGGTTTATGATATCAAACAGGTAGCATGTTCTGCATAAATTTATATTTGAAAGTTTGTTGTTCTAGCTTTCTGCATAGAAACAGCTTGTTCAAGGTTCACAAATATCTTTTTGTGCACAAATTTTGGGTGATTCCTTTTCTAAAAATAGCAATAATGAAAAAAGACAAGACCCTTGAGAGAAGAAGTTCAATGAAACTTATATATAAATGTACTTTACACAATGCTTTTCTGTTTTTATTTTATAGACATCAGGTAATGTTAGGATCATTAAATTTTGCTAATGGGTATGCTAATATCATTTACAGGAACTTCAATAGCACTGTTTGTAATGAATTGTCTAAAACATATTTACATTAATATGTTTCAGGTAAAGATGGCAGGATGTGAAAATGAGATGAATTTTGATGCATTTGAAACCATAGCAAACATCGAATGGAAATTTTATAAACTTCACATTAACAATGAATATACGATTGATACTTCCTCTCCTTATAAAATTGTCAGTACACTGTCGTCAAATCTAACATGGGATAGCATCGCTTTGGTTGACATGAATATATATGCTGTTGAAGCTAGTATAGTGTTGAAAGGTTTTCCAGATTCTTTTAGAATTATGGTAAGTTCATGTTTAAAAATTGATTTTGGTACAGTATTTCATTAAGCACATAACTGCTGTGTTGTAAGAACTTTGAAGGAGGTGAGACCAATAATTATTTTATCAGCAAATATTGTGTGTTTTCAAAATGCTTATCTTGCAGAGAGGAGAGTGAAATGTTTGTTAATAGTATGTTCACACTTGTAGAAGGGTCATTTTTTTAAAAATTCTTTTGGAATAACTGTATTTGTGTAATTTTTTATTACTGTTGGCATGCTCTGCACAATCAGACAGGTAGTTGGTACCCATTCCTAAATTAAGTACATGACTTACAAATTGGTCACCAAAATACTGCCTTTGGGTAAGATTAGAACTTTAAAATTGCTCTCTTTAGTTTCAGTTGTCTTCATATCCTCTAGAGACATCTAAATTTATATGGTATTTTGCATTTAGTTAACTTACATTCTGCCTAAAAATGCTATTTTTGCATATTTCATACAAGTTTGTGTGAAAAAAAGATATTTTGCTTCCATGGACGTGAAGTTTTGAATAAGGTTATTGTTCTTTGTAATATCGTAGAATCATTCCAGGAAAACATATATGGGAAACCAAGGAAGAAGTCTGTTCAGAAGCTTATTTGATAAGAAAAGATCCCCTATGTAAAAAGACCTACATGGATAGATTTTTGTAAATTTTGCCTTTCTGGGGTTCGCTATTTGTTTAACTGGAATGGCTGTTTTCAGGGATATATTGTTGTTGGTTGTGAGGAACTGGTAGAGAATCAGGAAGAGTTCTGCAGTGATGTGAAGCAAAACGTGAACAGCTTAGCTGGAAACATGAAACAGATCTGGCATTTAAGGTAGATATATGCTGTAGAGACTTACATTGGGGTTAAGCCAGCTGATCTTAGCTCTTTATGTGTAAGGATTGGACCATTGGTTCAGATTGAAGAAAAGTCAAGCAGTTCATGACTACCTTGTTATATTTAAACTTACTGTCCTGAAAAAGAAACACTTCTTTTACCAATGTTACTACATCCGAAAACAGTAACTAGGAAGTTACTGATGCCCACAGTTTGCATGTGAAATAACTTTAAATCATTTGTCTTATGACAACTGTTAATCAGCCATTATGAAAAATTATCACCAAGACAATCCATGTATATGCAGGGATATAAATTATTCTTTCAAAGCTCAGTAGCCAGCTGGGGTAGCCAACTTATGAACTCACTGAGCCCAGCAAAAATCATACAGGCCCAAAAAATGCCACCCATTTTATCAAAGACCTTAATTTTAGGTCTTTGCATTTCATTTAAAAGTCTTCCCATACAACTTGTTCTGTTATCCAATGGTTCTGCCTAAAACAATTAACATTGCAGTGAATCAGTTTTTTTTTTTTTTTTTCATCTGAAGCTATTTGAGCACATTTTTAAATGGATATTAGTCTATCTTGGAATACTTTTGTCACTTGACACAAGTGTATGAGATCCATTCAAGAATTGCGATATATCGTTTTTTAAAATCTATAATGAGAACTATTGAAGCAAAATGCGTCTCCTGAAATTTATATGCAACACTTGAATTTTACTCTTTATAGTCAAGTTGGTGAGCATTAATTTATATCCCTGTATATGTATATGTCGTTCACATTGTTGATCATAAAATACAGTTAAGGACGGTAATTTTCTGTTTCTAGGAAATGTCACAACACAGTCTCTTCTTATGAAGGTAAGTATTTCCTTCTGTATATTGTTGAAATATATTATGATTTCAGTAATGCATAACTGACATGTGCATGTATGATTATTTGTAGAAACGTTACACAGACTATGGAAGTTCACAGTATAATTATGATTTAGATAATTTTATGTGCAGAATTCTAAAATGTTTCCTTCTGAACTTTTATTGAATACATGTAGTATAAAATGAGCAGAAATTTTGTTTTGTTTTTTAGTTAATGGTTCTCCTGTGATGATTAACAACTGTGTTACATTGGTTATATGATCACTGAAAATTTACCAACAAAACAAGCAGACAAATAAGAAGCACACTATTGCACCTGCTGTAACATAACCTGTCTCAGATGTGAGAAGAGGAACAGTCTGAATCTAGCATTTCCAATCTAGTTAATTTATTTTCCAAATTTCAGCAACATCCACTGAAGAGTTTGCTGTGACATCAAAAGGGGATTGGCCAGACTATAATGAACATGATCTGTATAAAGCAGGGCTGTATCTGAAAACTAAGACTACCATAGTTTTCCAAGTTTTTGTGAGTTGATATTTTAGCATCATGTTGAAAATTAGTCCAGTTTAAGGTTACTTTGTTGCCAGATATAGAAATTTACTTTACAATTCTAGTATTGCATCAAGTCATACTGAAAAAGGCTGAGAATATACATGACTATGACTGAAAAGAAAATCTGTGTGCAATAAGAGTCTGTTGTGTAACACTGCCATTTTTTTTTTATAGGATTTTGATATAACTTACCACAAATGTTCATCACATGGCGATCACATGACCAGAAAAAAACCCCCAAGGTTTACAAGGTCAAGGTCAGTAATCATTGTCCAAATATCAAGAATACAGCCAGCCTACTTATTAATATTACATCTGTATCTCTGAAGTTAGTAGTACATGTACATCAAAGGATTTTGAAATAACTTTGCACCAGATTGAAACATATGGCTCACAATATGTCTGTCTGTCAGTTGCCTGTACAGCCAAATGATACAAAACACTTTCCACATGAAGTTTTGTTTCAACTCTGAATATAACAGAATTTTAAGAAAATATGGCCAGAATGTTGACCAGCTTGAAGTAACATGCCACAAACCGTGCATCAGTTGTCAGTACTGATAAACAGAATAAAAAAAATGTGCATACCTGTTTGTCTGCACTGTAACTCACTTGTACAGCACATGATTTTCAAATAACTTGGCGTAGTGTTTACCACATTGACTCAATATGTAGCAAACTTTTAGTCCATAAGTCTATCAGTCCTTCCTTCATTTTATTGTGTTGTTTTTTTCAGAAGGCATTTCACTTAATTGGCACTTCTTCAGTCAAATATCTTTTTGCAGGCAATACACTTTAGGGGTATTTTTCGCTTACAGTGACAATGGCTCTTGTTCTCAAACAGTGCAATGTAACACTTCCATTTGAACTTGTATTTAGATTCAGTAGAAGCCAGTGAAAGGAGATTCCTATAGATGTAACAATACTAAACTGCAGAAAGATTGTATCTGCTTATTGAAACTATCATATAATATAACCTTTTTGTACTCTGGCATCTATAAGACTAATGATCATATACAGTATAACTTCAATGAATTGAAGCTCATGGGAATGTTGATATAACTTTGATACATTTCGGCCTCAGATTATATCATATTTTGACTCAGCGTTGTTAGATGTATGTCAAGAAAACTCAGCATTATTTTATCTTTTTTTTATTCATAGTGTTAATAAAATCAGAAAAATGAGGTATGTCAAGAAAACTCAGCATTATTTTATCTTTTTTTTATTCATAGTGTTAATAAAATCAGAAAAATGAGGTATGTCAAGAAAACTCAGCATTATTTTATCTTTTTTTTATTCATAGTGTTAATAAAATCAGAAAAATGAGGTATGTCAAGAAAACTCAGCATTATTTTATCTTTTTGTGTCGCCCTTTCGAAGAAAAGGCGATACATAGGGATCGCTTTGTCCGTCGGTCCGTCAGGAAAACTTAACGTTGGCTATAACTTTGCCATTTCTAAACATTATCTTATCAAACTTTCAAATTGTATTGCTTATGACAACAGGGTCGGGTTGATGCCAAAATTTTTAGGTCAAGGTCACATTTGACAGAGTTATGCCCCTTTTTATACATGGATTTTGTCATGAAAACTTAACGTTGGGAATAACTTTGCCATTTCTTAACATTTCAACATCAAACTTTCAAATTATATTGCTTACGACAACAGGGTCGTGATGATGCCAAAATGTGTAGGTCAAGGTCACAATTGACAGAGTTAGGCCCCTTTTTGTACTTGGATTTTGTCATGAAAACTTAACATTGGCTATAACTATGCCATTTCTTAATGTTTCTTCATCAAACTTTCCAGTTGTAATGCTTACAATTGTATCACTTAAGACAACACCATTTCTCAAGGGCTGATAACCCTCAAATTTATTTTTGCAATGTTATGCCCCTTTTTCACGTTAAAATTTCTTTGTTAACCTTTTTCTTTATGTACATGTCTCAAAAAGTGTCAAGGATATTCCATTCAAACTTGGAATACTTAATCACCAGCAAGACCCCTGCAAAGATTGTTGGTATCCATGTCCCTGGGGTCACAGTTAGCCCCACCCCCAGGGGTCACTTGATTGTGCTTATACTTATATATAGGAAAAAAACTTCTTAAGCCTAGAAATAAAATATTAACTGACATGAGATGGGTAAGTTTTTTTTTGTTTTTTTTATAATACATAGGTACTTGACTCCCCATCCGATCACCAAACCAGTCCGCCCTCTTATTCATAGTGTTAATAAAATCAGAAAAATGAGGTAAAGACAAGACAAGAACATATCTTCAAATTCATTAAAATGAATTTTATCAAACTTTCTTATTCTTTGCAGTAAATCTGGACATGCTTCAAAACAGGGATGGCATCAGTTTAGTTTACTCTGTCCTTGATAATGCTCAGTTAATTATCTTCACAGGTTTTGTTTGATTAGACATTGAGACTAAACTTAACTCATGTTTGCTACAAGGTATTACCTGATTAAATATTCAGCCGCTGTTGAGTAGGTGTGGAAAAGGAAACAAGTTTGTTTTACAGGCTAATCAGAACTTTGAGTAATGTATGTAAATTACACTGATTTAGACATTAGAAGCAGAAATAATTAGAAACTTTGATTCAATAGAACTGATTCCTACATGGATCTTCAGGAAGATG
This sequence comes from Cyclina sinensis, assembly GCA_012932295.1. NCBI lineage: Eukaryota > Metazoa > Mollusca > Bivalvia > Venerida > Veneridae > Cyclina > Cyclina sinensis. The sequence goes on from JAAONU010000017.1 coordinate 40,883,586, forward strand.
TTATAAGGAGAAAAACAGGGACTTCAGAGTAACTTCTGTCCATCAAGAGTTTTGATTGATTGAAGCTCGATACACAGAAGTAATGCTGTATGTACTTCAGGTAACATCTGAACAGTGACAACAAGTGATGAAGAAGATCATAATATCAAGCTTAATTCTTCTATAAGAATATCTCTTTTACTTATTTAATATGACATATACATGATTTAACATTTATTTACTTACTTATTTTTCTGTTTTCCCAGAGTATAGCTAAGGCTTTTATTTTGTTACAAGAAGCGAAAGATGACAGACTTAACAATATTGTTGAGATTGAAATTTCTAACAGGAATAGTGTTATCAGAACTGAGCAGAAAGGGAAAGCGCAGACAGAATATTTAGTAAGATTTAGTTATATCCTAAGGACACTTTGGCATATAAGTTTTTATAAAACCTTTAACCCCACTGATTACAATAGTTGGCAGTACAAAGTAAGATTTTACAAGCATTTTGCATGCTACTGTATGAGAGACATTTAATATTAACACTGTTCAAATGGGGAATTTAGCTGTGTGATAACATGTTCTGGATTTTTTTTTTTAATTAAGACAATTATTGATATTTGAATTTGATGTACTTTGTTATTAGTTTAAAAACTGAAAATGAAAAGATTTCACAGGTTCAGTGTGTAAGATTACATATTATTGATATAGTAATTTTGTTGTTGTTTTTCAAAGGAGACTAATATCTTGACTCAAGATGAGTTTCGATACTTCTGGATTAGTTTTGCTGGGGAAGAGTTACGTGTTGGTAAAGGGAAAATACCCTATGCAAATGAGATCATGAAATGGGCACACTTGAACCATGATATCAACTTTATAGCATTGGGTAGTGGCAATGGGAAAGCCATCTGGAGGTTTGACATAGGTAGGTTTGGATGATTAATTCTTTGAATGCTTGTAGTCTACCAGAGTAATAAGAAGTTCATGTCGTTTGTCCAGGTTAGAAGAAGGGAGAGAACTGCTGTTTGTGCAAGTTTTATGTTTAGATTTTTTGTAAACTTGAAAGTAGAAATAAATGAAAATGAATAGCAATTAGCTAATGAGTTGAAAGTGTGTTTGGATTCCATCTGTCTGATGCATCTGTGAAATAATTTCTTTCAGTGTTTTTCTCACTTTTAGGGGAATGTAGCAGGGGCCTTTTGGGAGGGGAAAAATACATTGTAAATGACCAAAAAACTGGGAGAAACCAGCAGCCTTTAAGAGCTGCAGATAATTTGATTTCAGCACACTTAAATGTTAAGACATAGACTTAATTGACATTTTTATAGAAAATCTGTGTGTATGCTTATAAATGCATTTTACATGCATACCTCTGTATGGAGATAACAGAAATATAAATCATTAGATGTGTTACATAGATCAAGTAATGTGTATGCATGCCTTTTTAGAAACACATTACTGTACTTGTTAGCCAGTCTAAACAAGTGCCAGACAATTCAGCAGAGATCACATTTAAAACACAGTTCATAATTGTTAACTTCAAATAATTGAGAATATTTTACCAGCAGTTTGAGAGGAAGTTTAGAAAGGGGGTAAAAAATATACTTTTTGGCTATGGAAATTGGGTCCAGTATCAGCCCTAAATCAGTCTTAGAAAAAATCAACTGTCTTTGATAGGATGATATTTGGGTTGTTAGTAGGAAACGTAGTCTTATGTTACCATTATAAAATTTTGTTATAATATGATTACTTTTATAAGATCTTCAGTTTAAGTTTTTATAGAGTATGATTATTGCAAAAGAAAAGCTGTAAATTGATTTCTTTGACATTTAAACTGTCTTTTAAAGAGATTTGAATTTTATTCAACTTGTTCACAAAGTAAAAATACTTGTAAAACCTTCTTTATTTAAGAATTCGGATTTTATTTCACAGTTTTGTTTTTTGCTTATTGTAGATTTGTGCCTACATCCTACAGAAACAGGTTTGTATAGATGGCTATAGAGACCATTTCATTTAAACTTATTTAAAGTACTTCAGTTTCAGACAAAATGTCAGAAAAAAAGTTTGTAAAAGTTATTAAACGTCAAATCCAACCAATGACATGTGGATTAAGAGTTTGGTGTTCTGTTCAAATTTTGAAGACGAACTTATAAGGACTTGCATTGAAACTTGTGGGAAATTTCTAAAATGAAATATGATATCATGAGGACTTACCTGCAACATCCTTACCTTGCTTGGAGAGATTTATTCAGTGATTTTTAGTGTTGGCACCAATTTTTACATTGTATCAAGAATATGTGTCATTTTAAAAGAATTTTACCAGAGGTTGTGAAAAAAGGTGTCAGTTTCAAACAGTTTCAAAAATTTTAGTAGCCATTGGCTTTTACAGTCACTTGTAAAGCTACTGTGATTTACAGTCACTTTTTCTGTTATTAGCTCACCTGAATACAGCTCAAGGTGAGCTTATAGGATTGTTGAATGTCGATCATCCACAGTTGGTTTGTTATAGAGGTTATATTTTTGACTAAATTATCATGAAACTTAATCATAATAATTGTTTCAATAAGATCTTGGACAAGTTCAAATATGGGTCATGTCAAACTGAAAACAAGGTCACAAGGCCAAATCAAAGGAAAACCTTGTTAACACTCTGGAGGCCACATTTTCATTCAAATGACAGTAAACTTGTCAGAATGTTTGTCTTGATGATATCTAGGTCAGGATTGAAAATGGGTTAATTATCTTGGTTAAAAACTAGGTCATGGGGTCAAAACTCAGATTTGCCTTATTAAAACTTAAAAGCTATTTTGTTCAATGGCTTGAAAACTTGTTAGGTTGTTTGTCTTGGTGATATCTAGGTCCAGTTGAATATGGGTCACCTGGATTCAAAAACTAGGTCACAGTGCCAAAACATAGAAAAACCGTGTTAATAAGCTAGAGGCTACATTTTCTTTCCAAATTTGATGAAAAATTGTCAAAATCTTTGTCCTGGCAATATCTAGTTCAAGCTTGAATATTGGTTATCATGGGACAAAAACTAGGTCATGGGATCAAAACATTGAAAAACTTGTTAACACTCAAGGCGCTACATATTCTTTCCGCATGTCATGAAAATTTGTCAGAATGTTTGTCTTTATGATATCTAGGTCGGGTTTGAATATATGTTATCTGAGTTCCAAAACTAGGTCATTGGGTCAAAACACAGATTTATTTTGTTTACACTCTAGAGGCATTATTTTTTCCCATGAAATGAAATTCTTTTTTCAAATGGCATGAAAACTTGTCAGAATGTTTGTCTTGATGATATCTAAGTTGAGTTCAAATATTATCTTGTTTCCTGAATGAACCATATCTTATTATGGGTTCCAGAGTTATGGCCCTTTAGCAGTGGGATGGATGGGAGCGATTAGGGGCCATCATGGCCCTCTTGTTATGCAGGGCTGCAAAGCTTAAGGTTTTAGGCAGAGGAATGTACAGTTTTCAAAAGCTAGCTCTTACAAATTTCAGTTTAATAATTAGCTGGCCATGACAAATTCTGGTGGATGATTCATTCAAATTAACAAGAGTACAGACATTGGGAATTTTGTTCATTGAGTTTGCAGTCTAGTTTCTGGGGATTATTATTTAGGGCAACAGAGTTGTGTAGTATCAGCTTCCCCTAGCTCATCTGAGCACAGCTCATGTGAGCTTTTAGGATCTGTAGCTGTCAGTCATCCATTGTCTTCATCCTTTGCCTAGAATTTCCTTTGCATATGGCTCTGTCAAAGATGTTCAAATGGTTCCAGTCTATTGCAGATTTAGGCCACAGGAGCTAAAAATAGATTTAAAAAGTGAAAACTTAAAAAGTCCTCTCCAAAACCGCAAGGCCTTGAGCTAAGATATTTGGTGTGTAACATCATCTGATGGTCCTCTGCCAAGTTTGTCCAAATCATGGCCCCAAGATCAAATGTGTGCTGCTCCAGCTGCAGCATGATTTTAGATAGGCATATTTAGGGAAAACTTTAAAAAATCTGAAACTACTTTGTATTGGGGTTTGATTTTTTGCATACAGTTTCAATTAAAGGTCCTCTACAAAGATTGTTCAAATTATGCCCCTATGATCATTAATGGCCTTGCCCAGAGGGGTCACTTGATTTCTTAAAGACTTTGATAGGAAAATAAAAACTTTAAAAATCTTCTTGTAAGAAACCTTATAGCCTAGTGTTAAGATATTTGATGTGTAACATGACCTAGTGGACAAGGGACACAAAGGTCACATATAGACTGTTCAACTTTCAATCATAGAGCCTTTATTTATAGACCAATATCTTAGATATTTGATGTAAACGCATCTTGCATGAACATCTGCCATTCACTAGGTCAAGGTTAAGGTCACCAAGACTATAAAGAGATTTTTGTACTTTTTCCCAAGAGTCTTCATTAACTGACGATGTCTTAGACATTTTGGTCTGTAGGTAGCTTGCAAGGACCTTGGGTGGGGTTTGAGGTAACTGGTGTCAAAGTCAAGGTCACCAAAGCTAAAAATACTACTTATCATAGAGCCTTTATTTATTGACTGATGTTTTGGAGATTTGGTATATAGACACCTTCCATGAACCTCTACCATTTAACAGGGGTCAAGGTTACCATTGCCTTAAATATATTTTTCTACTTTACCTCATAGAGCCTTCCTTTGTTAACCAATAACTTAGATATCTGGTGTGTAGGTTCCTCTACCCTCAATTGGGGTTTGGGGTCACAGGGAGAAGAACAGGGTCACCAAGGCTTATAATAGTTTTTTAGCTCACTTGAGCTGGCTCATGATGAGCTATTAAGATCGATCAATGTCCGTCGTCTGTACACACTTAGTTTGTCAACACTCTTAAGGTCACATTTTTGCCGCAGTTGTCATGAAACTTAGTCAGGATGTTTGTCCCAGTGATTACTCGGTTGAGTTCGAACATGGGTTATCTGGGATGAAAAACTAGACCACAAAGCCCAAAAATATAAAAAAAACTTTTTAACTATCTAGAGGCTACATTTTCAGTCCAAATAACCTTGAAATTTGTGAGAAAGGTTGTTTTAATAATTTCTAGCTCAAATATGGGTCATCTGGGGTCAAAAACTAGGTCACAGAGCCCAAATATTGAAAAACCTTGTTAACACACTAGAGGCTACTTTTTCAGTTCAGATATCCTTCAAATTTGTCAGAAAGGTTGTATTGATGATTTCTAGCTCAAGTTCCAATGTGGTCATCTTGCATGAAAAAGTAGGTCACAGAGCCCAAAAATAGAAAAACCTTGTTAACACTCTAGAAACTAATTTTTCAGTCCTGGAAATTTGTCAGAAAGGTTGTTTCAATGATTTCTAGATCAAGTTCGAATATGGGTCATCCTGTTTCAAAAACTAGGTCACAAAGCCCAAAAATAGAAAAACCTTGTTAACGCTCTAGAGGCTACTTTTTCAGCCAAAATATCCTGGAAATTTGTCAGAAAGGTTGTTTCCATGACATATAGCACAAGTTTGAATATGGGTCATCTGGGGTCAAAAACTAGGTCACAGAGCCCAGATATGGAAAAACCTTGTTAATATGCCAGAGGTTACATTTTCAGTCCAATTATCTTGAAAATTTGTCAGAAAGGTTGTTTCAATGATTTCTAGCTAAAATTTTAATATGGGTCATCTGTGTTGAAGAACTAGGTCACAGAACCCAAATATGGGAAAACTTTGTTAAAACTCTAGAGGTATTATTTTCAGTCCAAATAACCTGGAAATTTGTCAGAAAAGTTGTTTATGTAATTTCTAGGTCAAGTTTGAATATGGGTCATTTGGGGTCAATTAATCAGTCCATAACAATTTTGTTAAAAGAAGTCATACTTGGGTGAGCGATCTAGAGCCATTATGGCCCTCTTGTTTCTACTTTCTGTCATAGCACTTTCATTTATTGACCAATATTTTAAAATATGTGATTAATAGGCACCTTCCATGAAATCTACCAATCACTGGAGTCAAGGTCACCAAGGCTTATAATAGTTTTTTTTTACTTTCTGTCATAGCACTTTTATTTATTGACCAATATTTTAAATATGTGATTTATAGGCACCTTCCAAGAAATCTACCAATCACTGGAATCAAGGTCACCAAGGCTTGAAATACATTTTTCTACTTTGCCTTATAGAGCCTTCTTTTATTGACATATATCTTAGATATATGGTATGTAGGAACCTTGCATGGACCTCTACCATTGGATGGGGTTTAGCTCGCTAGGATCAAGCTCACATAGGTTAAAAAAAGATTTTTCTACCTTACATCTACCTTACATAGTTTCAACAAAGCTTTCAAAAAACATTTATAAACAATAGATTTTCTCTTTTCATGTATTAATTGGATCCCATCATTGATTGATAATCTTACAAACCATTGGCCTGAGTCTTCATTTATTGACATATATCTTAATTATTTGGTATGTATGTTCTTTTGGACTTCTGTCAAAATTGGCCCCAACCCAGGAGTCACTTGGTTTTATATAAACTGACATAAGTAAAAACTTTTTAAAAATCTTCTAGAATCTACAAGGCCTTGAGTTAAGATATTTAGTTTGTGAATAGAAATGGTTGCAGTTGTACTCAGGTAAGCGATAAAGCAGTCATCATGGCCCTCTTGTCATAAACTTTATTCATTGCCACTGTGTTACTTTTTAGTTACCTGTACAGAAATGACACGTTGGAAATACAGCCGTGATTCATCAACATGTGAAAAAAGCTGTGAGGGTGGAATCAACTGCTTCATGACTGAAAACCTTTGTAGAACTGTTTGTGGTGTGGTGATTCCAAGTGAGCATTGTAAACAAGTCTCCAAGTGTGGGATCAGTGTGGACCAGTTTGAAACGAATGTTTAACTTGGAATTAACTTATTTTGACTATTTTCTATGGCTACTTTCTAGAGTTTGGAATAAAAATTTTTCATATTGAAAAATTTGAAGGTCAAATTCTGATGCCAATATTTAACCTGCAGTTAAATGTTATAGCTTAACATTCTTGATATTTGTTTATTATGTATACTTAACTGCTGATCGCTCCAGTTAAATGTTACTGATCATTAAGCAATATACATCTTCTCTTATGGAGGTGAATAAGGTCCACAATATCTGTTTTGATAAGCAATGCTGTTTAAATAACAATTTTGGTTTTAGGAAGGGATGTAAAGTAAATGCTCGAAAACTGGATTGTCAACTTAGAATACTGGCTGAAGCCTTAGAGACATATCCTGCTTAGTATTTCGACAAGTATGAAAAAGGTTATGTGATTAGTTGCTAAGATGAAGGTTGTAGTCCAATACTAAAGCCAGATTTTTCCTTTAAAAACTATCTGTATCAGTTTGTTTGTACTCCTAGCCATACCATATGGGAAGGAATGCACAAATGCACAGGAATGTATTACCACAAAGGCTGTTTGCAGTGGGCAGCTTGGAAATCCTAGCACTTGTACATGTGACTCTCAAGCAAGATATGATGAAAAAAGTGATGCTTGTCTGTCTTGTAAGTAGCTGTTTCATCATCATAAATGTTTGTGAAAAAAGGATTTGGCGTAAGAAAGATAGATATTTAATGAATTTGATGCATACACAACAGATATCATCTGGGTTTTTATAACATGCAGTTTCATTAGCTTACACATATTTTTCATGAGTCTAAGGCAGTTTAGCTACTATGTACCCTGACTTAAAACATTTTTGTTGGCTGACTTGTTATAAATTCATGCAGTGTAGATAATTTTTTTTCTGTATGTTCCATCTTATGTTTAATTACTAAGAAATCAGATTATGTGACCAACGGTCTTTAAACCTGCACTAGGAGATCAGTGAGATCATCCCAGTATTTGCATGTAGAAAAGTGGCTGTAGAAATTTTCGTTAAATTATACTTGTAGGACCAAACTGTCAAGAAATCTGCACAATATGTGTCCAGTTTCGACAACAGTTTCCTGGTCAATCTGTGCTGATTTCCAAGAATCTTTGATATACTAAAGAAAGCCTCAGTTGTGACATGGTGAATTGAAGCTTTAAGCTTATTATTTTGCCAAAACTACCAGCAGACAGTCTATAATTTCAAGCCAAGTTAGTCAAAGTTTGGTTTGTAAAAAAAGACTCAAAGTCTTGGGTCCTTCAGAATGATGAATGAAGAGGTTAAAAATGTTTAACAGTTTGCTTATAAATTAAGTCCTGGAAACTGAAAGCATTCATTTTTGAACTTTGATAAATGTAGTGTCCGTCTGTATGGTAATGTTTTTTAGGGAAATGAGGAGTCTTTTTCACTTCCTCCTTCCCTTTTCCTTGATTATGCTTGATGTTTCATTTGCAGTTTTGGCCATAAGTATTGGGTATGACATGTTACTGTTTGTAACTTTTCCAGTTTCTTAATGTTTCTGAAGTTAATTATGGGATTTCAGATGTTCTTTTCCTTTTGAGTGATTTTATTGACAAATTACAAAAGAAATTTAATTTTCTTGTTGTATGGAACATGAAATAAGCTTTGTATTTTCATTGCTGCCATTGTAAGCAAGGTAAGTTTATTCTGCCTCAGTATGTATAGAATGGTACAAATACTGAGGAATTCATGAATTTAACAAGTGAAATACTGCAGACATATTTTACTGGCTCATTCTTTGTATTAAAATAGAAATTGATAATATAAAAAAGAATATGTGTGTGAAAAATCTCTCCTAAGGGCATAAAGAGACTAAGAAAGTGTGTTAAATATTTACTTACAGCAGCTCTGTACCTGTTGGGCTTAGAATTTCTTACAAATACCTTGACTCCAGGTAATGGTTTGTTCAGTAACATTCACTTTTATGTGATTTTGAAGTAAACAGACTGCTCAAAGTTTTAGGATATGCCTCTTTAATCTTTATACAGAGAGTTGTTGTATCATTTTGGGTGTATAGCTATTTATTCTAAATGAACACTTTCTAAGTGTGTAAATGCCTGAAGAAATAAGAAAACAACATAATTATGTTCTTCTTTTAATACATTGTCGGTTATTTTTCATTTTATAGTGAATGAGGAAATAAAACAAATATACAGCATATATCATAAGTTAATTGTAGGGTATGTTTATCTATCTATTTGAGCTTATTTATCATCGGTACCGGTTGTCTGTATGACCGACGCCCCTTGAAGAGGTTAGTTATTTTATGTGGTGGGTGTAGTGCAAGATACAGAAAGCATCCCATTCCAGAGACTCCCCTGGTTCTTTTGCATGCTCAGTGTATAGACTGATACATTGGACCTTGGTTTAATGTCTCATCCGAAAGACTATTAATAATGTTAGTGGAGGATTGGGGAATGGAACTTGGGACCCCAGGTTTACCAGTCCATTGAGTTACCACTGGACCACATCCGCTCCTATAGGGTATGTCCCGATAATCCTGTCTTTTATACATGTTGTTTGAGTCTCCACAGGGACCTGTTCTGACATGGTTAGTCGGTGCAGTAACACTTTTAACCAGTTAAAGAATGAATAGTTAAAGTCCTAAACTCCTTTAAAATCGGTCAATATATTTTCAGTGTGGTCCTTCACACCTATCATAAACCGATGAAATTGCAACTGTGACCAGTGGCCCTAGGTAGTTATCACTAATGAACTGATTCACTTGTCAATAAGTGTGCTTGATTTGCAGCTAGTCAATAATGTCAACCAGTGTTGAAAATTTTTTGTCTCTGACCGATTGAGATTTGAAAATTTTTGGAGACCTGTGTTTTGTAGAAGAGATGTGGAGGCTTGCCCTTAAAATTTTGATGACTATGAAAATTAAGCATTTTACTCTATTTTACATGTCGTTTTATTAAGATTTCAAAGTCTGTTCTTAAAATTCTAATAGAAATACACTCTTAAGATATTGTTTTTTGTTTAAGATTTTAATTACCAATTTACAGGTGTGAGTGGAACTGTTTGCAAGAAAGAAGCCCACAAAAGTGGACAAAATTAGCTGTTAACATTCTTGATTACACAAATGAAAATGTGTCCTCATACTCATGGACAGTCAAGGAATGTGAAAGCATGGATATTGAAACTTGCAAAATAGGGGAGATTGTCAAAAGAAGCAGCAATTCTTTGTTGAATTTTAAGAAAGATCTTGAAAGTCAGAAAAATATCTATGGTATTTTTGTGGAAGGTAAGAACATTAAATTAATTTTAAGATTTCCTTTGTCAGGTTTTGCAGTAGTGTTATTGACAGCTACAAAATTCCATTTACACTTAATCAGTTCAACTTTAAAACAACTTAGAAAAGGTGAAGAGTATTGATGGTTTTTATTTGAGGAACTTTATTAATGTAAAGCTCTGATGACATTAATATCCCAGTGTGTTTTCCTGTTTGAGGTCACGGCCACATTGTTTCCATGCGTGAATATTTGATTTCATTTGATAAAAAGCAATTGAATGAGAGTATAACTGAGATGAAATACTGTTTTGTGCATACTTGATTGTAGTATCCAGCAGTTTCACCCATGCAAGACAGCCTGATCCTTTACCCTTAATTTAAGATTAGTCAAATGCTGCTCTTAACAGGTTGAATTGCTGAAGTTGCTGACTTCAAATCACTTAATCACTTATTGATTGACCTGCCCTTGAAACATTATAAAAAAATACAGGAGTGTATCACATGTCATTGCACTTCAATGAGAAAAGAAAATGCTTCATATTCAAGAAAAAAAATGGTATGCAAAACATCTCATTTATTTGTTTGAGGTCTTGATGACTTGAAACAGCCCTTGGGGAAATTGCAGAAAGTGGTAAATTGATAGAATTTCATTACATGCTCTACACTGTCCTTCTGCTGCCATTTAACTCCCCCCCCCCCCCATCCCCCACCCGAATCAAGTTCTTCTCGGACTAGATCACCCAAACTTTAAACATATAACATTACTTATACTCTTGTTACAGTTGTACTGACTGACGGGAGGGAGGCAAGTGACAGCCAGGTGATAAAGTTCAGTCCAGTACCTGTGGCAGGTGAATGTACCATTTCACCAGTTACTGGCTATGTTTTGCTGACTGATTTCAATGTCACATGTACTGACTTCACTGTAGATGGTAATTATAACTGGACCTACAGAATGAAGTCAAATACAATAAATACATGGAGAAAAGGTAAGCTTAATATGAAATTTCAGTTTTTGTTTTTTTGAAGTGCACTCTCTATACAGTTGATAAGAGGGGCTTGAAAACTCTTAAAGGGGACAAAATTTTATACTTCAGTATATACATTTAATTTAGTGTGCTGCTTTATGTAATAGTATGGGATCGAAGTTCTAGGCATGAAGACCTAATCTTTCTACTCAGAGGAAAGCCTTTTTTTTAGCTCACCTGAGCACGACACGCTCATGAAAGCTATTGTGATCGCATGATGTACTTTGTTGTGCGTGAGATAGTTAATGCGTCAACATTTTGATTCAAACAGCATCTCCTCTGAAACCACTTGGCAACAATTAATAAAACTTGGTAGAGATGTTCCAGGCATGAAGCTCTACCTAACTTGTTCAAAGAATTCAGTCCCATGCAAAACTCTGGTTGCTATAGCAACCAAAAGAAAAATCTTTTTGTCTGAAACCACAAGACCTAGAGCCTAGATATTTTGCCTTGTGAATCATCAAGAGGTCCTCTACAAAAATTGTTCAAATTAATTCCCTGGGTCAAAATTGGTATGCCCTAGTGGTCACATGTTTTAAATAGAAATGTATAGGAAAAACTTTAGGAATCTTCTTCTCTGAAACCACAAGGCCCAAAGTTCTAAAATTTTGCACATAGTATTATCTATTGGACCTTTACCAAGATAGTTCAAATTATGTCCCTGGGGTCAAAATTGACCCTGCCGAAGGGATCACTTCTTTATATAGAGGAATATCTAGGGAAAACTTTACAAATCTTCTTGTCTGAAACTACTATGCTTTGGGGTTTGATATTTGGTATACAGGTTCACCTAGAGCTTCTTTACAAAGACTGTTCAAATTATGCCCCAGGGGTCATAAATGGCTCTGCCCCAGGGGTGGCTTGAATAAGTAAAGGCTATAGAGGAAAACCTTCGAAAATCTTCTTCTATGAAACCAGACCAAACCAAACTTAGATATTTTGCACGGAACATCATCTAGAAGTCCTCTACCAAGATTGTTTAAATGATACTTTAGTAGTTGAAACTGACTCCACCCCATGGCTCACTTGATTTTGGAAAGACTTGCATTGAAAAAATAAAAATCTTCTTGTCAGTATACACAAGGCCTAGTGTTAAGATATTTGATGTGTAACATACTCTAGAAGACCTAAACCAAGTTTGTTAAAATCTTGGCCCTGGGTTAAAAATTGGCCCTGTGCCAGGGTCACCAAGGCTAAAAGTAGATATCCAAATTTTTATCATAAAGCCTTAATTTTATTGACAGATGTCTTAGATATTTGGTATATAGGCACCTTGCACAAATCTGTGCCATTCACTTGGATTGAGGTCAAGGTCACCAAGGCTAAAAACAGATTTTTTTACTTTTCCCCTTAGAGTCTTCATTTATTGATCGATATCTGAGATATTTGGTATGTAGGTAATTTGCAAGAACCTCTACACTTAAGTGGAGTTTGAGGTCACTTGGTCAAGGACAAGCAGGTTAAAAATAGATTTTTTTCTACTTTTTGTCATACACCCTTTATCTATTGATTGATACTTGAAATATTTAATTAATAGACAACTTGCATTTAGTTGAATGAAGGTTACCGAGGCTAAAAATAGATTTATCAACTTTACCTCAAAGAACCTTCATTTATAGACAAATATCAAATACCTTAGGCCTTAGATGGGTTTTGAGGCCATGTGGTCAAGGTCAAAGTCACCACAGCTAATGATATATTTTCTACTTAATGTCATAGAGCCTTTATTTATTGACTGATACTTTAGATATTTGGTTTGTAATTAGAAAATGTAATACTGCTTTTGATGTTTGCTTAGTACTCAGGTGAGCAATCCTGGGCTATCATGGTCCTCTTGTCTGTCTTTTATTTTATTTTATGCTATTTTACATAAGAAAGAGTTCCTCTATAAAATAATACATTAAGTAAAAAGATGCAAGTCCAGTTAAATTTAGAAGGGATTAAAAATATTTACCATGAAAAGTGTAAGTTTGAACTTTTGTATTTATTATCAGTTGATAAACAAAATCTTACACCTCAAATTAATCCCAATCAGTGACTGCAGTTCCCAGTGAAAAAATGCCCCTTTCTTCACTTTTGGCACAAGTACTGGTTTGAACCCAGGAAGCAGTCACCAAGTGGGATAGGTACAACTTGATTTTCAGGAAAATTGTTTTACCTGGGTTCTGAGAGTACAGTGAGTGGTAGAAAATTACCTGAAGGAGACCCTGATAATCAACATAGGCTGTTCATATTTGTAAGAGCATTCATAGACTCAAGTGCCCATGCAACATACACCTCTGTGATACAGGTAAGATACATACATATCCGTGATACATGTAAGATACATACATCTACATGATACATGTAAGATACATACACATCCATGATACAGGTAAGATACATACATCTACATGATACATGTAAGAAACACATCCATGATATAGGTGAGATACATACTTTTACACGATACATGTAGGAAACAAACACATCCATGATACAGGTAAGATACATACATTAACATGATACAGGTAATGAACATACACAGTTCATGATATTTAGATTGAGATATTTAAATTTCGATATATTCTTTCCTTGACAAAGGTTAAATACAAGGAAGATTCTGCTTTTTTAGCTGAAGATGAGCTTTTGTGATTGCCCTGTCTCCGTTGTGCATCATGTGCTCTCAATTTTTTACTTTAAACAACATCTCCTCATAGACCACTAGGTGAAAGATGATACAGCTTTGCAGAAAATTGAAATGTTCCATGCATGAAGCTTTACCAGAGTTGTTCAAAAAATTCCATTCTATGAAGAACACTGGTTGCAGTGGCAACAAGAATGAAAAACTTTAAAAATCTTCTTGTCTAAAACTGCTAAGCCCAGAGGTCTGATATTTGGTGTGATCTTTAAAAATCTTCTTGACATAAAATTTTAAAATTTGGCATGAAGCATTGTCTAGTGGACCTTTACCAAGCTTGTTCAAATTTTTAGATTGGGGCAAAGGTCACCGAGGCTAAATATAGATTTATCTACTTTACATCATAGAGCCTTCATTTATAGATCAATATCTTTGATATTTGGTATGTAGGTTCCTTGCATTTACCTCTACTGGTAGGTGGAGTTTGAGGTCACTGGGTCAAGGTCACCATAGCTGATAACAGATATTTCAATTTGCTGTCGTAGAGCCTTTATTTATTGACTGATATTTTAAATATTTGGTTTGTAGGCACCTACAAATCTTCCATTAGAAAATGAAATACTGCTTCTAAAGTTTGCTTAACAGCAAACTCACTGCCAAAATACTCAGGTGAGCAATCCAGTGCCATCGTGGCCCTCTTGTTAGAATAGTTCAGAAATACTAGTAGGCAAAGTTCTGAATTCTAAAATTTGTATGACCTTTCTTCCTATCGATATATCATAAAAAAAAGTTTTGTTTCAAAAGATGCAGTTTTATTAAACTTCCAAATTTGATACCAGGTTCTTCAATCAAGCATGGCTCCAAAGGGAATCAGTGTGATGAATGAAGCAAAGTCTCTTATTGGACTGGAAAACAACCAGTCCTCAGTCATTGATGAGATGATTGAAACTGGAAATCAGGATGGTCAGTCTTTGTCTTCTTAGTTTTTTCTGACCCTATGACCCTGTTTTGATATTTAAATCTTTTGGTCTGCAATATTGTGAGCAGTTCTAACAATGATTTTGAGCCATGGATTTAAGGCCTATTACCAGTGAAAATCATTCTGAAAGTGTGTGCCTTTTATAGAGAAATGATTGAAAGCTATTTCCCTCAAAAATTAATGGTAAGAAAAACTGTCTACATCATTTTCAGTTAAATGTTGCTGAAACTTGTAAAACTAAATAAAAAGAAACAAGCTTTCCTGTATTTTTTTTTTCTAAGATTTACATGTGCCTTTGTGCTGTATACAAGATATCTTTCTAGGAAAATGATTAATAAAATTTCAAACAAATATAGCTACTGCAAGAACATTTTAGAGAATAGGTAACTAGAACAAGACAAGACATCATTGCTAACAATGCAATTTTATTTCAGAGGCTGTTCAGTACTTGAATATTATTACATCCAGCTTAAACTCAGAGGATAGTACTAGTGACAATGACACAGAGACAGAAGACAAAAAACAGGTACATGTTTTTGTCTTATAATTGGATCTCAGAAACTGTGTGGTAATTGCATTCAAGTTAGCTCTGAAAATCCAATGTAAATTCCAGGCCTGAACACTCGATGTGTCTAAGGATAAAGCCATACATGCCTCAGATCACTCAACTGTGTGTGGCCCGTTTTCTTAAGTGATAAGGTTCAGCCGTGTCACCTCAGAATGGATTTAAACATGCTTAGAAAACTTTCTTGACAGAGTGAAACATAATTACTTCAAGTTAAAATTTTTGTTTTCTGCAATACAGTATGGATATGGTATTCATGGGAATGCTGAACACCAGTTATAATATTTGGGCAGAAAACTAGATTTCTGTATATCAGTGCTTTTGAAATGCATTTAATACAGCAAACAACAACCTCCTTTATATATTTAGTAAATTTTGTATCAGATATGTTCCTCTCATCAGTTTGTCATTAGATTGGATAGCTTATAGAAGTTTTAAGATAGTTTCTGCAACAATGTATGTTTCAAGAAAATGTAGGAATCTAAATGTATGTTCCACAGGGCTGACTATGATGCTTTTTATCTTCAGGATTTGTTTATAAGGCATAGCATCTAATAATGTAAACTGCTTGTTTTTGTATGAAAGGTTCGTACAGCTGTTGTAACCAGCCTTGAGAAGGTGAATATAAGTAACCCGGACACACTTTCTGCTGTAGCACAGACCTTGAATGAGGTCACCAAGGTGAAAACTCAGCTCACAGAAAGCACCCAGGTGAGTCAGCTTTAATGTTCATAAATGTTATCATTATCATACCCCTCACAAATGAAGTTTAATGGAGTGTATAGGAGTCAGCTTGTTGGTCTTTTGGTCATTCTGTTGGTTTTAACCCATTTCAAGATATAAAAAGGAAATACATTGCCATGCATTAATTTGTAGTTAGCTTATACAGAAATATAGCATGAGATTACATTTGTGGTATAAATGTTCAAGGTCACATTAATTATTATCGAAAAATGTTTTCTAATCAGAAATTTCAGTTGGCAATATTTTATTCAAATGGAATTTGGTGACCTAGTAACAAAGTTGTCTGCCATTTGGGTTTTTTTGTCCAAAGCATAACCCAAAACTATTGGAAGTGTCGACTTCAAACTTCATAGATAAATAGATCTCATAGAGGAGAAGTCAAGTGCTTATGAACCATAACTCTCTTTTGCATAATTTTGGAGCTATTGCCCCTTGTAATTTTCATAGTTTATTTTTGTCTGTGGCATAACTCAAAAAGTATTGGAGTATTGAAACTTCATAGATAAATAGGTCTCATTGAGGAGAACTGCATTGCCCAAGAACCATAACTCTTTTTTCCAAAATTTTGGAATTATTGCCCTTTGAAATGTTTCATACTTTGCTTTTGTTTTGGGCATAACTCAAAAAGCATTGGAGATGTCAACTAGAAACTTTATAGATAATTAGATCTCATTGAGAAGTGCTGTGCTGAAGAATTGTAACTCTCTTTTGTGCAATTTTGGAGTTATTGCCCTTCGAAATTTTTCATACTTTATTTTTGTCCACAGCATAACTCAAACAGTATTGAAAATAATCAACTTGAAACTTCATAAATGGTTAGATCTCATTGAAGAGAAGTGCAGTGCCCAAGAACCATAACTCTCTTTTGCAAAAGTTTGGAGTTTTGCCCTTTGTAATTTTTATGCCCTCAAGGGAGGCATATAGTTCTTGAATTGTCTCTCTGTCTGTCTGTCTGTCTGTCTGTCTGTCTGCCTTTTGTCCAGTCCATAACTTTGTCAGTCATGGATGGATTTTAAAATAATTTTGCATAAATGTGTGGCACATTGACACGATGTGTCACATGCAAGATGAAGGTTTGTAGGTCAAAGGTCAAGGTCACACTTTGACTCGTTAAGGAAGTTTTCATGAAAGTGCATTATATTAATACCTTACTAACAAAGCGGCGTATGGGGGTTTTATGCCAGGACAGGGGCAGTTCTAGTTTGTAATTTCCACCTGTGATTGCTTCTGAGGAGTCTGCTTCAAGATCACTGTTACTGAAAAAGAAAATGTTTTCTGACTTATAACTTCATATCTGATTGTTGTAATGCAATGAAGCTTGGTGTGTAAGTATCTGATATACAGTTGTCAGTTTAGAGTGCCTATAGGCTGTCTGCAGTCATGGTCACTGTTTTACTAAAAATGGTTTCTATTCATTGACTTCACTTAAGAATATCCAGTTGCATTTAAATTTTCACTCATACTGATCACATTAATTTTCCGTGATCAGTCTAGTTGCTAGTTATATTTTGAGTTGCTTTTCTTGACTAGTTTTAGTAATCTCTTTATATAGCCTGGTCTTTGTGGTCATAGTCTCACCTTGTCTTATGATTCCCAAAATATGTCTCCTATAATCTTTATAAGACATAATCTATTGTTTATATTATCAAAACAGTATTTAAAAACTTATATTTGATTTTTTTTCTTGCAGGACCTTGCAGCAGATTTGCTTGACAATTTAGCAGACAGTCTGGAGAGTTTCACTGATGGTTTAAGTGAATCAGATGTGATTGATTCAGCAGGGTTTGTAGAAAGAGTCGTACCACTTACTATCCAATTTTCAAGGGACATTTCAGGGATCATTTTCTCAATCATAGTATTTATGATACAGTCTGTTTCTGTAGCAAGAATGGAAATGTTGAAGAGTTATTTTAGTGAAATGTGTGTTAAGTGACTTTATATTTGCTGTACACAGTTGCAAATTACATTGGAATTGAGTGTTTAAAAAAAACAAAAACAGTTTTGCTACTAAAGCAGTTTTGATGAGTGGATCTAATCTTTCTTGGAATTGAAAAAAAATACTACAAACAAGTGATAAAATATTCTGTGACCCAAAAAGATGTTTAACCATTGAGCAAAAATTGTTGGAACTCTGAAAATGAGTGTGATTGTAGTACCTGTAATAATAATGATTATTATGATTCCTTTTTAAAGTAACTTTAACAGCATTCATGTATGGTAAATAAACAGGCAGTAATAGTATCTGCATCAAGATCATTGTGGCAGGTTGCCTACTATTGTTGTGTTATAATTGAAAGAAAGGTTGCCTACTTTTGTTATGTTATGCCCAAAATAATTGTTCCTTTGAACAAGCTTATTAAAGTCTATTGTAGTTCAGTGAATAGCTATCCTCCTTCAAGACTGTTATTCATGTCTGAATGTTTCCACATGTATAAACGGTGATAATTTGTCAGATTCTATGCTAGTCTTGTCACATTATTTACAAGTGCCATATCCTGTATGCCTTGCTGCCAGCCTTTTTCTTGATGGTCTGTCTGTTATATATTCTATTCAGTTACAGTTTCCATACAGTAACTCATTTCTTTGTCAGAGGGTGTTAATTAAGAATTTATAGTTTATCCATTTAGTACGTAAGTTATAATGAGGAACATCAGTCTGGATGATGCGACTGTTTTATGATATTCCGACATTAATAGTAAAAATGTCACACATATTGTTGTTATAACATTTCAGGGAAATATTCAGTGGTGTAACACAACTCATTGATATAAAAGCAGATGATGGTAGCAAACAGTTAACACAGAATGAAACTGATGTATCTGACGATCAACAAAGTGCTGCAAAAATGGAAAAGGTAAATCATTTTTAATCATTATTTACATTCCAGTGTATGATTTATGTCACAGATTTTCAAAAAGGCCTACTGAAATTGTTTTTAGCTCACCTGAGCCATAGGCTCATGGTGAGCTATTAGGATCACTCAATGTCCGGCTTCTGTCGTCCATCCACACTTAGTTCATTTACACTCTAGCGGTCATATTTTTGCCTCAGTTGTCTTGAAACTTGGTCAGGATGTTTGTCCCAATGATTTCTCGCATGAGATCGAACATGGGTAATCTGGGTTGAAAAACTACCGTATATACTCGGCCTTAAGTCGACTCGACCATAAGTGGAGAAGGTGGTTTTGGGTTTAAAATTGATGATTTTTACCTAGACCATCTCATACGTCGAGTTGGATTTTTGAGATTTTCTGTACTCGTACAAATGGCGTATCTACAGCAAAGGGAAGCAACTAAGTTGATACAGTGGTGTACGGTATTACGGTACATTATTCAGTAGACGTACGGGCAGGATGGTTCAAGATATTAAGGGATAATTAGAAAGTGACACAGTAGTTTGCTGTCAATATTATTCGAGAAAGACAAATACTACTACAGTTTTTAATGTATTTATTTTGCACGAAAAATACTTTATTAATAAAGCTATTTTAGCATGTGAAAAAGTAACAAACAACATACAACTATCAATGATATTAATAAGCACTTCATTTCTTTTCTAATCGGAATAAAGTAACATGTACGCTACTATGTTAAACAACAAACAACTATCAATGATATTAATAAGCACTTCATTTTTTTTCTAATCCGAATAAAGTAATATGTATGCTACTATGTAAAACAATGAATTTTCACACAACACTAAATCACAATAGCTCACTTTTTTTAAATTTATGATTGATCTAATACAGCACATAATTTCTTGTTTGCACACATAGCACTGCACTTAAGAATTGGCCAAATAAAATCCAGATTGAACTTAAAATCCACTAAAGCTACTGTCACTGTCACTGTCAAACAGCTGTCCTACTTGCTGCTCCGTAAGTTCATCACCGTAGACGTAGGAGTCATCTGAACTCGAGTTGCCGTCGTCCTGAACTGCCTCCGCATTTGAAGCTCCAGACAGGAACTCATCGAAGAGAGCGTCATCCTGCATTCCATCTAGAGTGTTTGAAATGCCACATTTTAGGAAAGATCGTATCACCATTTCTCCTGGAATTTTGTTCCACGCCTTAATAATCCAATCACACACTGTTGGCAGACTGGGTCGTTTCAAGTTGCCCGCTTTCGTCATTTCCCTGGGACCATTGACCATCCATTCGTTCCAGTACTGTCTGACCTGCAACACAGTATCATCCACCCAACCCTTAGGTTGCACGTAAACAGCAATTCCTGGGGAAAAACTTCTCCTTTGGCATTGTTTTTTCATTTTAAAAACCACTGCTGGCTTCAGTTTTGTACCGTCTGCTAAACAGCAAAGTATCACGGTGAAGTGTGACTTTTCAGAACCCGTTGTTCTGATAGACACAGTTCTGTCACCGACGGGATTCACTGTTGTGTTGCCTGGCATATCGAAAAACATGGGGGTCTCATCCATGTTACCGATCTGAGATAGTTCAAAGTCCATTTCCTTTCGTTCTCATAGCACAAACTGGTGGAAAGATGAAACTTTTTCATCTACATCAGCTGGCAGTTTCTGAGCGATATGTGTACGCTGCCGTACCGACGCATGAAACGACTACACCAGCCTGCTGAAGCCTTGAAGACGCAGCTGTCAATCTTGTATTTATCATTCTTTGCCAGTAGCATAGCTTTCAGCCGAATGGCATGTCGTGTTACGGCAAATCCAGTCTGTCGCTGCTCAAGGAGCCAAGCATTCAAGTCTTCTTCAAGAGCGTCATACGGACTCAGCCTTACAACTCGACGTTTCAAGGTGCCTGGTCCACTCAGGATAGAATTTTTCGCCTTACGCCAGTCACGTACAAGTTTCTCGCTTATGCCAAATTCTCTTTCTGCCATACTGTTGTTACCAGCGTTTTCTGCAAATTCAATCACCCGCAGTTTGAATGTGTTATCGTATGCTTGCCATTGTCTCTTTCTCTTCGGCATTTTGGTTGCTTAGATTAATGTGCAAAAATTGATCAAGCAACGTAAACATACATGTATAATTTATAAGTATGCACACCAGTGATACAGACAGGGATGAAAGGTAACTCCGCCTTAGACCAATAGAAAAACTTTCCAGCAGATGACGGCATTTTCTGATTGGTCAGAGGCGTGGTTTCGTTTTACAATCTCTTTGCTCATTGGAGCAGAGGCAGAACATGTTTTGACTGTAATTAACGATAATAACTGCAGGTGTTTAAGTGTGGACATTCTTTTGTACTTGCTGTGGATGTTTGGATTGCAATTAGCGACTGTCGGCGACAGTAAGGCAAGTAAATGTTATTCTTGTGCGCTGCTTTGTGCTAGTGTGTTTTAACAAAGGAGATGAAACGAGTCTTTGAAAAATGCTGCTTGCTAATTTGTTTACGTTTTTGTTTGAATGCAAAAACACCCGATGCTGAAAACAAATTTAAGATCGTATTAATTACCGGTACAAAATTACTTTTCATTAAGAGTCTGATTTCTTTTACATGCCTACGTTATCATGTCTACACATGTGTACTATGCTGGCATGCAAACTGTCCGGCAGGGAATGGAAAATCAGCATACTGTAAATATGATGCAACATATCCAAAATGGCGACAAAATATGTCTGTAGCACCTGAGAAATTACCTGACCCGCCCATACGTCGAGTAATGACTTTAAGGTCATTTTCAGGGGATTAAAAACTCGACTTATGGCCGAGTATATATGGTAGGTCACAGACCCCAAATATAGAAAAACCTTGTTAACACACTAGAGGCTACATTTTCAGCCCAAATAATCTTGAAATTTGTCAGAAAGGTTGCTTCTATGATTTCTAGCTTAAGTTCGAATATGGGTCATCTGGGTTCAAAAACTAAGTCACAGAGCCAAAAAATAGAAAAATCTTATTAACACTCCAGAGGTTACATTTTCAGTCCAATTATCTTGGAAATTTATCAGAAAGGTTGCTTTGATAATTTTTAAATCAAGTTTGAATAGGGGTCATCTGGGTTCAAAAACTAGGTCACAGAGCCCAAATATGGAAAAGTCTTGTTAACACTCTAGAGGTAATATTTTCAGTCCAAATAATCTGAAAATTTGTCAGAAAGATTGTTTTAATGATTTGTAGCTCAATTTTGAATATAGGTTATCTGGGGTTAAAATCTAGGTCACAGAGCCCAAATGTAGAAAAACCTTGTTAATGCTCTAGAGGTTACATTGTCAGTCCAAATGTCCTTGAAATTTGTCAGAAAGGTTGTTTCAATGATTTCTAGCTCAGATTTGGATATTGGTCATCTGGGTTCAAAAACTAGGTCACAGAGCCCAAATATGTGAAAAACCTTTTTAACACTCCAGAGGTTATATTTTCAGTCCAAATATCATGGAACTTTGTCAGACAGGTTGGTTTGATGATTTGTAGTTCGAGTTTGGGTCATCTTTGGTCAAAAACTAGGTCACAGAGCCCAAATATGGAAAAACATTGTTAACACTCTAGAGTTAAGATTTTAAATCCAAATAACTTGGAAATTTGTCAGAAAGGTTGTTTTGATGATTTGTAGCTCAATTTTGAATATGGGTCATCTGGGGTCAAAAACTAGGTCATAGAGCCCAAATATCGAAAAACCTTTTTAACACTCTAGAGGCTACTTTTTCAGTCCAAATATCCTTGAAATTTGTCAGAAAGATTGTTTCGATAATTTCTAGCTCAAGTCCGAATATTGCACTTCTAGGTTCAAAAACTAGGTCATAGAGCCCAAATATGGATAAACCTTGTTAACACTGTAGTGGTAACATTTTCAGTCCAAACAACCTGGAAATTTGTCAGAAAGATTGTTTCAATAATTTCTAGGTCAAGTTCGAAAAGGGGTCATCCGGGGTCAGTTAACCAGGTCCATAAAAAGCAGTCATATTCAGGTGAGCGATACAGGGCCATCGTGGCCCTCTTGGTTTGTTTTTCCCCCCGCCAAAGGCAGAGGGGATATTAGAAATGGTCTCTGTCTGTCCGTGTGTCCTTCGGTCCCAATTTTGTCCAGAGCATAACTCCAAAAGTACTTTAGCAATTTTCTTCAAACTTCATACACTGACACAGCACATTGGGAGAAAGTGCAGTGTGTGAAAACGATGACTCTACCTTGCCTACTTTTAGAGTTATTCCCTTTATCAGATTTACTTGGAAAACTTTGTCCGAAGCATAACTCCAAAAGTTCTTCAGGGATTTTCTTCAAACTTCATACACTGACAGAGCACATTGGGAGGAGGTGCAGTGTGCAAGAATAATAACTGTACCTTGCCTACTTTTAGAGTTATTTCCCTTTATCAGATTTTCTTTAAAAGTTTTGTCCGAACCATAACTCCAAATATACTTGAGCGATTTACTTCAAACTTCATACACTGACAGAGCACATTGGTATGAAGTGCAATGTGCAAGAACAATAACTCTTTCTTGCCTACTTTTAGAGCTATACCCCTTTATCAGATTTACTTAAAAAGTTTTGTCCAAAGCATAACTCCAAAAGTACTTTAGGGATTTACTTAAAACTTAATACACTGACATAGCACATTGGTAGAAAGTGCATTGTGTAAGAACAAAACCTCTACCTTGCCTACTTTTAGAGTTATTCCCCTTTATCAGATTTACTTGAAAAAAAAATTCCAGAGCATAACTCCAAAAGTACTTGAGGGATTTTCTTCAAAAGTAATACATTGACATAGCACATTGGTAGGAAGTGCGATGTGTAAGAACAAAACCTCCACCTTGACTACTTTTAGAGTTATTCCCCTTTTTCAGATTTACTTGAAAAACATTGTCAGAAGCATAACTCCAAAAGTACTTTAGCAATTTTCTTCAAACTTCATACACTGACACAGCACATTGGGAGAAAGTGCAGTGCGTGAAAACGATGACTCTACCTTGCTTACTTTTAGAGTTATTCCCTTTATCAGATTTACTTGGAAAACTTTGTCCGAAGCATAACTCCAAAAGTTCTTCAGGGATTTTCTTCAAACTTCATACACTGACAGAGCACATTGGGAGGAGGTGCAGTGTGCAAAAATAATAACTCTACCTTGCCTACTTTTAGAGTTATTCCCCTTTATCAGATTTTCTTTAAAAGTTTTGTCCGAACCATAACTCCAAATATACTTGAGCGATTTACTTCAAACTTCATACACTGACAGAGCACATTGGTATGAAGTGCATTGTGCAAGAACAATAACTCTTTCTTGCCTACTTTTAGAGCTATACCCCTTCATCAGATTTACTTAAAAAGTTTTGTCCAAAGCATAACTCCAAAAGTACTTTAGGGATTTACTTAAAACTTAATACACTGACATAGCACATTGGTAGAAAGTGCATTGTGTAAGAACAAAACCTCTACCTTGCCTACTTTTAGAGTTATTCCCCTTTATCAGATTTACTTGAAAAAAAAATTCCAGAGCATAACTCCAAAAGTACTTGAGGGATTTTCTTCAAAAGTAATACATTGACATAGCACATTGGTAGGAAGTGCGATGTGTAAGAACAAAACCTCCACCTTGACTACTTTTAGAGTTATTCCCCTTTTTCAGATTTACTTGAAAAACATTGTCAGAAGCATAACTCCAAAAGTACTTGAGCGATTTACTTCAAACTTAATACACTGACATTGCACATTGGTAGAAGTTCAGTATGCAAGAACAATAACTCTACCTTGCCTACTTTTAGAGTTATTCCCCTTTATCAGATTTACTTGAGAAACTTTGTCTGAAGCATAACTCCAAATGTACTTTAGCGATTTACTTGAAACTTAATACACTGACAGAGCACATTGGTAGGAAGTGCAGTGTGCAAGAACAATAACTCTACCTTGCCTACTTTAAGAGTTATTTCCCTTCATCAGATTTACTTGAAAATTTTTGTCTGAAGCATAACTCCAAAAGTACTTGAGCGATTTACTTCAAACTTAATACACTGACAGAGCACATTGGTAGGAAGTACAATGCACAAGAACAATAACTTTACCTTGCCTTCTTTTAGAGTTATACTCCTTTATCAGATTTACTTGAAAAAATATTTCAAGAGCGTAACTACAAAAGTACTTGAGGGATTTACTTCAAACTTAAGTGCAGTGTGCAAGAACAATAGCTCTGCCTTGCCTTTTTTTAGGGATTTTCTTCAAACTGCATATGTGCATTATTACATTAAGTTTTTGAAAGTACAACCTTCTGGTAACTTCTTCCCATTGGGGGGATTAACCATGTGTAACATGGCTCTTGTTTTGTGTGTTTTTTTTTTGTTTTTTTTAGTATATATTAATGAAAGCATTTATTCATAGAATTTCCAATAAATTAATGTAAAATTTAAATTTACATATTATGGTGGTCTAGCTCATTTTTCACATGGAACAAGTTGAAAATATTGAATTCAGTTCAACTATGACAATTTCTAAGATGGGTTGTCCTTCCTGACATTATATGGGACTTACAATATTGACAAACATTATTAGGTTGAAACAGTATCATCTGCTTTAAATTTACTAGTTGGAAAATTGATTAAGGCTATCACTTTATGTAACAGTTTTGTTGTCATCTGAAAAACAATATATATTGGATTCCATAATATTCTGGGTCAGTAATACAAACAAATAATATAAATTCAAAATAGAAATCTTTAATATCAAGAAATTTTTTTTCTCGTGTTCACTTTTTTGTTATTTAAAGGTGAAAAATTCAACAGGAAAGCTTTTGAACACAGTGAATAAGATTGGTAGTACATTGTTATCAAACCAAGCACCTGGAGAGCCTGCTGTTGTGATCAAATCAGACACGATGAATATACATGTAGAGAAAATTCCAAAAAAATCATTGGCTGGGCACACACTGTCTGTGGAAAATGATGGAAATAATCTTGAAAGCAACACTGTGACATCACTAAACTTTCCATCAGACATGAGTGCCCTTGATGAAGATTTATCAGACCTTGGAGTACAGGTTTGAAGTTATTGTTGACTTTTTGAAATGTTTTTTTTCAAGTTCTATGAAGATAGGTGCATTTAACAGCAACACTGTAAATGCAACACTTGGATGATTCTATAAGAGACAAATTAATATAAGTGATGGTTTCAAATACAGTACGAATAAAAAAGCATAATAATTCAAGTTCTACATATTATTCATTCAGTTGAAACATGCTTCTCCATTGTTAGTACAGCTTGATAGGACATACATGTATTGAGCTTATGGCAACAGCAGATGTAGGATGAGTTTTTCCAGTTTTGCCCTCACTTGGTATTTTTTAAGGCAGGCTTTTAATGAGCCACTAACCTGGTAGCCTGGTAAATGGAATAGTAAACAAAGTGCTTTATGAAGCCAAGATACAGAAATTAACACCTAAACATGTGGAATGTTTAATTGTCATGGTAAAGTGCTGTTGTAAGATATATGACACTGATCATAATCTACATGCAGATGTTACACATGAAGAAGAATCCCTATGTTTGGGACCAGTCAGCTACAGAGGTCAACATGGAGGTGATGTCAGTTGATTTAAGGAGGACAGACAATTCAGAAGTCTCTGTAGCTGAACTCAGTCAGCCTCTGATAATAACACTTAAAACACCAGGTTTGAAAAGTTCCTATTTTTGTTCCCTTTATAGAATAATAATTATTTTTTGTTTTCTTAAATTGTGAAAGGAACCTGACAGTCATTACAAAAAAGTGCAAAAGTGGAAATCAAACATGTTTCCAGTGGAAAACACAGGCTCCTTTACTTGAAGTTAAAACTTTCAAATGTCTGCTGGGATGGAAAAAAACCTGTAAATGGACCAGAACTGAAAACCTATAATTTATTTGCAGTTACATACACAGGCTCCGTTACACACATAGGCTTAGTAAAATACACAGGCTCAGTTACATATACAGCCACAGACTCAGTTACACACACAGAGGCTCAGTTACATACACAGGCTTAGTAAAATACACAGGCTCAGTTACATACACAGGCACAGACTCAGTTACACACACAGATTCATTTACACACACAGGCTCAGTTACTCACACAGGCTTAGTAAAATATACAGGCTTAGTTTACATACACAGGCACACTCAGTAACACACACTTGTTCAGTTACACACACAGGCTTAGTAAAATACACAGGCTCAGTTACATACACAGACTCAGTCACAGGCTTAGTAAAATACACAGGCTCAGTTACATACACAGGCACATACTCAGTCACAGGCTTAGTAAAATACACAGGTTCAGTTACATACACAGGCACAGACTCAGTTACAGGCTTAGTAAAATACACAGGCTCAGTTACATACACAGGCACAGACTCAGTCACAGGCTTTGTAAAATACACAGGCTCAGTTACATACAAAGGCACAAACTCAGTTACAGGCTCGGTTACATACACAGGCACAGACTCAGTTACACACACAGGCTCAGTTACATACACAGGCACAGACTCAGTTACACATACAGGCTCGGTTACATACACAGGCACAGACTCAGTTACACACATAGGTTCAGTTACAGGCACAGACTCAGTTACACACACACAGGCTCAGTTACACACACAGGCTCAGTTACACACATGGGCTCAGTTACCCACACAGGCTCAGTTACATACACTGACTCAGTTACAAACAGAGGCTCAGTTACACACAGAGGCTCAGTTACCAACACAGGCTCAGTTACACACACAGCCTCAGTTGCACACAGAGGCTCAGTTATACACACAGGTTCAGTTACACACACAGGTTCAGTTACACACACAGGCTAACTAAAAACACGGGCTCAGTAACAGAAACAGACACACTTAGATACACTGGTGCAATTACATACACTGGCCCAGTTACATACCCAGGAGCAGTTGCCTACACTAGCGCAGTTAGATTCACAGGCGAAGTTAAATACACTTGTGCAGTTACATTTACTAGTACAGTTACATACAATGATGCAATATACACATGCATATTTATGTACAATTTCTCAGTTACATACACTAGTACAGTTTCATACAATGTTGCAGTTATATACACTTGCTCAGTTACATACACTGGAGCAGTTTCATACTCTGGCTCAGTTACAAATACAAGCTCAGTTACATACACTGGTGCGAATACAGGTGCAGTAACAAACACAGAATCACCGACTCAGTTACAAACACAGGTGCAGTTACATACACTGGTGCGATTACATACATAGGCTTTGTTTCATACACAGGTGCAGTAACAAACACAGAATCACTGACTCAGTTACAAACACAAGCTCAGTTACATACACAAACTCAGTTACACACATAGGCTCAGTTACATACACTGGTGCTGTTACATAGACAGGCTGGTTCAGGTGCAGTTACATACACTGGTGCACTTACATACACAGGCATAGTTTCTAACACAGGCTCAGTTACATACACAGGCACAGTTACATGCAGTGGTGCAGTTATGTACACAGGCACATTAATATACAATGGTGCAATTACACTTATAAAGTTACATACACTGGTGCAGTTACATACACTGATGCAGTTACATACACTGGTGCAGTGACATATCCTGATGCAGTTACATACACTGGTGCAGTGACATACACTATTACAGTTACAAACACTATTACAGTTACATACACTGGTGCAGCTACATTAACTGGTACAGTAACATACACTGGTGCAGTAACATGCACTGGTACAGTTATATACACTGGTACAGTTATATTCACTGGTACAGTTACATACACTGGTGCAGTTACACACACTGTTGCAGTTACATACACTGGTGCAGTTACACACACTGGTGCAGTTACATACACTGGTACAGTTACATACACTGGTGCAGTTACATACACTGGTACAGTTATATACACTATTACAGTTACATACACTGGTGCAGTTACATATACTGGTACTGTTACACAGACTGGTGCAGTTATATACACTGATACAGTTACATACACTATTACAGTTACATACACTGGTACAGTTACATACACTGGTGCAGTTACATACACTTGGCATTAACATACACTGGTACAGTTACATACACTGGTGCATTTACATACTCTGGTACAGTTACATACACTGGTACAGTTACATACACTGATGCAGTTACATACACTGGTACAGTTACATACACTGATGCAGTTACATACACTGGTACAGTTACATACACTGACGCAGTTACACACACTGGTGCAGTTACATACACTGATGCAGTTACATACACTGGTACAGTTACATACACTGATGCAGTTACATACACTGGTACAGTTACATACACTGATGCAGTTACATACACTGGTACAGTTACATACACTGACGCAGTTACACACACTGGTGCAGTTACATACACTGATGCAGTTACATACACTGGTACAGTTACATACACTGATGCAGTTACATACACTGGTACAGTTACATACACTGATGCAGTTACATACACTGGTACAGTTACATACACTGGTGCAGTTACATACACTGGTGCAGTTACATACACTGCTGCAGTTACATACACTGCTGCAGTTACATTAACTGTCGCAGTTACATACACTGGTACAGTTGCATACACTGGTGCAGTTACATACACTGATGCAGTTACATACACTGGTGCAGTTACATACACTGATGAAGGTACACACACTGGTGCAGTTATATACCCTGATGCATTTACATACACTATTACAGTTGCATACGCTGGTGCAGTTACATACCCTGGTGCAGTTACATAAACATGTACAGTTGCATCCACTGGAACAGTTACATACACTGATACAGTTACATACACTAATGAAGTTACATACACTGGTGCCGTTACATACACTGATGCAGTTACATACACTGGTGCAGTTACATAAACTGGTGCAGTTACATACACTGATGCAGTTACATACAATGGTGCAGTTACATACACTGGTGCAGTTACATACACTGACACAGTTACATACACTGATGCAGTTACATATACTGGTGCAGTTACATACACTGGTGCAGTTACATACACTGGTGCAGTTACATACACTATTAGAATTACAAACTCTGTTACAGTAACATACCCTGTTGCAGTTACATACACTGATGCAGTTACATACACTGATGCTGTTACATACACTGGTGCAGTTACATACACTGATGCAGTTACATACACTAATGCAGTAACATACACTAGTGCAGTTAAATACACTCTTACAGTTACAAACACTGTTACAGTTACATACACTGTCGCAGTTCCATACATTGGTGCAGTAACATACACTATTACAGTTTCCATACACTGGTGCAGTTACATATACTATTACAGTTACATACACTTGTGTAGTTACATACACTATTACAGTTGCATACACTGGTGCAGTTACATACACTATTACAGTTACATACACTGGTGCAGTTACATACACTATTACAGTTCCATACACTGGTGCAGTAACATACACTGGCGCAGTTACACACACTGGTGCAGTTACATACACTATTACAGTTGCATACACTGGTGCAGTTACATAGACTATTACAGTTACATACACTGGTGCAGTTACATACACTGGTGCAGTTCCATACTCTGGTGCAGTTACATACACTGATGCAGTTAAATACACTGGTGCAGTTACATACACTGATGCAGTTACAAACAATGGTGCAGTTACATACACTGATGCAGTTACATACACTGATGCAGTTACATACACTGGTGCAGTTACATATACTGACACAGTTACATACACTGATGCAGTTTCATACACTGATGCAGTTACATACACTATTACAGTTCCATACACTGGTGCAGTTACATACACTATTACAGTTACATACACTGGTGCAGTTACATACACTGGTGCAGTAACATACACTATTAGAATTACAAACACTATTACAGTTACATACACTGTTGCATTTACATACACTGGTGCAGTTACATACACTGGTGCAGTTGCATACACTGATGCAGTTACATAAACTGGTGCAGTAACATACACTGATGCAGTTACATACACTATTACAGTTCCATACACTGGTGCAGTTACATACACTGGTGCAGTTACATACAATGGTGCAGTTACATGCACTGATGCAGTTACATATACTGACACAGTTACATACACTGATGCAGTTTCATACACTGGTGCAGTTACATACACTATTACAGTTACATACACTGGTGCAGTTACATACACTATAACAGTTACATACACTGGTGCAGTTACATACACTGGTGCAGTTACATACACTGTTGCATTTACATACACTGGTGCAGTTGCATACACTGGTGCAGTTACATACACTGATGCAGTTACATACAATGGTGCAGTTACATACACTGATGCAGTTACATACACTGGTACAGTTACATACACTGATGCAGTTACATACACTGGTGCAGTTACATATACTGACACAGTTACATACACTGATGCAGTTTCATACACTGGTGCAGTTACATACACTATTACAGTTACATACACTGGTGCAGTTACATACACTATTACAGTTACATACACTGGTGCAGTTACAAACACTGGTGCAGTTACATACACTATTAGAATTACAAGCACTATTACAGTTACATACACTGTTGCATTTACATACACTGGTGCAGTTACATACACTGGTGCAGTTACATACACTGATGCAGTTACATAAACTGGTGCAGTTACATACACTGATGCAGTGACATACAATGGTGGAGTTACATACACTGATGCAGTTACATACACTGGTGCAGTTACATACACTATTACAGTTACATACACTGGTGCAGTTACATACACTGGTGCAGTTACATACACTATTAGAATTACAAACACTATTACACTTACATACACTGTTGCATTTACATACACTGATGCAGTCACATACACTGATGCAGTTACATACACTGATGCAGTTACATACACTGATGCAGTTACATACACTGATGCAGTAACATACACTGATGCAGTTACATACACTGATGCAATAACATACACTGGTGCAGTTCAATACACTATTACAGTTACAAACACTGTTACAGTTCCATACACTGGTGCAGTAACATACACTATTACAGTTCCATACACTGGTGCAGTAACATACACTATTACAGTTCCATACACTGGTGCAGTTACATACACTATTACAGTTACATACACTGGTGCAGTTAGATACACTATTACTGTTGCATACACTGGTGCAGTTACATACACTATTTCAGTTACATACACTGGTGCAGTTACATACACTGGTGCAGTTACATACACTATTACTGTTCCATACACTGGTGCAGTTACATACACTGGTTCAGTTACATACAATGGTACAGTTGCATACACTGGTGCAGTTACATAGACTATTACAGTTACATACACTGGTGCAGTTACAGACACTATAACAGTTACATACACTGGTGCAGTTGCTTTCACAGGCACAGTTACATACAAAGGCACTGTAACAAACACTGATTGACATACAAACACTGGCTCAGTTACATACACAGGCACTGTAACAAACACTGATTGACATACATACATTGGCTCAGTTACATACACAGCACAGTTACATATACAGGCACTGTAACAAACACTGGCATAGTAACATACACAGGCACTGTAACAAACACTGGCACAGTAACATACACAGGCACTGTTACATATACACAATGTACTGGCACAGTAATATACACAGGCGCAGTTACATATACTGGCACTGTAATATGCACTTGCACAATTACATATGTACAGTTACATACACAGGTACAGTTACATATGCAGGCACAGTTACGTTCTCTGGCACAGTTACATACACAGGTGCATTTGCCTGAATCTGGGGCAAAGTAATCTATCTAAATAATTATTTTTCAGGCTGTGGTAGTGTTACATCTTTCTGAAGTGATATGGTCATTTTATAGTAATATTCAAATACTTGAATTGGTTATTGGAATACTTATCTGGTTCTGGTTCCCATCTCTGGAAGTGTCAGAATTATGTAAGCAAGTCATACATTAAAATTCAATACTGTTCCCTTTTCAGGAGCTGGGACACAGTCAGTTAGCACACTTCCCCTATACCTTATTAAGAATGCTTCTAGTTTGACCTACAACACTTCAGGGACAAACATGTTAACAACAAACTTTACAATCCAGAGGGACAAAACTGTAGTTCTTTCTCTGAAGTCAGTTTCTCCTGTACAAAAATTTAAGATTCTGATAAAAGAAAATGACAAACCAACATTTGATGAAATCATGGATTTTGGGGTCACTTATCCAGATGATGTAGATTCACTGACAAAAAGGTTTTCACAATTTAATCTTTCCAGTGGCTCAGATGAAAACTCCAAATTTATCTACTTTACTTTCAATAACACAATGGCTATGAACTACACGGGTTTATATTATATGGGAATAACGTTGGATATATCAAGTGTAAAAACTCTATATGAATTAATATGGTTAGATCGGGAGTGTATAGGGAACTGGACTGAAACAGAATGTGAATCAGTGATAGAGGTAAAGCTACAAGTCGAGACTAAAACTCTGGCATGTACATACTGGGATAAACCATCACAGATATGGAGTAGTCAAGGTTGTGAGGTAGGTAACATGGCACTTAATTTTCCCCAATGTTTGTAGTCTTTGAAAAACATTATTTTGTGGTTATGTCTGATTCTAAGAGCATTTCTGTAGCATATTCAAGTTTATTAAAAGCTGCTAGGATGGCTAGCTATTACATGCAGATCATATCTTTCTGTATCATCTAAGCTTTCTTGATATAATAGGTGTGCATGCCTCTTAATTCAGTGGCACAAAGTTTAGATTTCAGTCTTACTTAATTTAAGTTTGTGAACTTTCTTCTGTCTGTTAAATGACAGAGAATAATTGACTAAAATCCAAGTGTTTGAAAATATCACATTTCACAACACAGTCTGATCCAAGACAAAAAAAAAAAAAAATGAAGTCCAAGGGAAAAGAAAACAAGATGCCTGGTACAGTAAAGTCCAAGAGAATATAAAACTTAATGTCTGGTCCCGTAAAGTCTAAGAAAAAGGAAAATAAGATGTCTGGTCCAGTAAGGTCTGAGAGAAAAGGAAAATAAGATGCCTGGTCCAGTAAGGTCTGGGAGAAAAGGAAAATAAGATGTCTGTTCCAGTAAGGTCTGAGAGAAAAGGAAAATAAGATGTCTGTTCCAGTAAGGTCTGAGAGAAAAGGAAAATAAGATGTCTGTTCCAGTAAGGTCTGAGAGAAAAGGAAAATAAGATGTCTGTTCCAGTAAGGTCTGAGAGAAAAGGAAAATAAGATGCCTGGTCCAGTAAGGTCTGAGAGAAAAGGAAAATAAGATGCCTGGTCCAGTAAGGTCTGAGAGAAAAGGAAAATAAGATGCCTGGTCCAGTAAGGTCTGAGAGAAAAGGAAAATAAGATGCCTGGTCCAGTAAGGTCTGAGAGAAAAGGAAAATAAGATGTCTGTTCCAGTAAGGTCTGAGAGAAAAGGAAAATAAGATGTCTGTTCCAGTAAGGTCTGAGAGAAAAGGAAAATAAGATGTCTGTTCCAGTAAGGTCTGAGAGAAAAGGAAAATAAGATGCCTGGTCCAGTAAGGTCTGGGAGAAAAGGAAAATAAGATGCCTGGTCCAGTAAGGTCTGGGAGAAAAGGAAAATAAGATGTCTGATACAATAAAGTCATACAGGAAGGAAAACTAGAAGATACTGATACAGCAAAAGTAAGAGAGAAAAGATGCCTTGCCCAGTGAAGTCTGGGGGAAAGGAAAATAAGATGCCTGGTACAGTGAACTCTGAGAGAAAGGAAAAAAGATCTTCGTGCAGTAAAGTCTGAGAGAAAGGAAAAAAGATGCCTGGTACAGTGAACTCTGAGAGAAAGGAAAAAAGATGCCTGGTCCAGTAAGGTCTGAGAGAAAAGGAAAATAAGATGCCTGGTCCAGTAAGGTCTGAGAGAAAAGGAAAATAAGATGCCTGGTCCAGTAAGGTCTGGGAGAAAAGGAAAATAAGATGTCTGTTCCAGTAAGGTCTGAGAGAAAAGGAAAATAAGATGTCTGTTCCAGTAAGGTCTGAGAGAAAAGGAAAATAAGATGTCTGTTCCAGTAAGGTCTGAGAGAAAAGGAAAATAAGATGTCTGTTCCAGTAAGGTCTGAGAGAAAAGGAAAATAAGATGCCTGGTCCAGTAAGGTCTGAGAGAAAAGGAAAATAAGATGCCTGGTCCAGTAAGGTCTGAGAGAAAAGGAAAATAAGATGCCTGGTCCAGTAAGGTCTGAGAGAAAAGGAAAATAAGATGCCTGGTCCAGTAAGGTCTGAGAGAAAAGGAAAATAAGATGCCTGGTCCAGTAAGGTCTGAGAGAAAAGGAAAATAAGATGTCTGTTCCAGTAAGGTCTGAGAGAAAAGGAAAATAAGATGTCTGTTCCAGTAAGGTCTGAGAGAAAAGGAAAATAAGATGTCTGTTCCAGTAAGGTCTGAGAGAAAAGGAAAATAAGATGCCTGGTCCAGTAAGGTCTGAGAGAAAAGGAAAATAAGATGCCTGGTCCAGTAAGGTCTGGGAGAAAAGGAAAATAAGATGTCTGATACAATAAAGTCATACAGGAAGGAAAACTAGAAGATACTGATACAGCAAAAGTAAGAGAGAAAAGATGCCTTGCCCAGTGAAGTCTGGGGGAAAGGAAAATAAGATGCCTGGTACAGTGAACTCTGAGAGAAAGGAAAAAAGATCTTCGTGCAGTAAAGTCTGAGAGAAAGGAAAAAAGATGCCTGGTACAGTGAACTCTGAGAGAAAGGAAAATAAGATGTCTGGTCCAGTAAGGTCTGAGAGAAAAGGAAAATAAGATGCCTGGTCCAGTAAGGTCTGAGAGAAAAGGAAAATAAGATGCCTGGTCCAGTAAGGTCTGAGAGAAAAGGAAAATAAGATGCCTGGTCCAGTAAGGTCTGAGAGAAAAGGAAAATAAGATGCCTGGTCCAGTAAGGTCTGGGAGAAAAGGAAAATAAGATGTCTGATACAATAAAGTCATACAGGAAGGAAAACTAGAAGATACTGATACAGCAAAAGTAAGAGAGAAAAGATGCCTTGCCCAGTGAAGTCTGGGGGAAAGGAAAATAAGATGCCTGGTACAGTGAACTCTGAGAGAAAGGAAAAAA
This sequence comes from Cyclina sinensis, assembly GCA_012932295.1. Classification (NCBI taxonomy): domain Eukaryota; kingdom Metazoa; phylum Mollusca; class Bivalvia; order Venerida; family Veneridae; genus Cyclina; species Cyclina sinensis. Next base: position 40,919,695 of record JAAONU010000017.1, read on the forward strand.
GATCTTCGTGCAGTAAAGTCTGAGAGAAAGGAAAAAAGATGCCTGGTACAGTGAACTCTGAGAGAAAGGAAAAAAGATGCCTGGTACAGTGAACTCTGAGAGAAAGGAAAAAAGATGCCTGGTACAGTGAACTCTGAGAGAAAGGAAAAAAGATCTTCGTGCAGTAAAGTCTGAGAGAAAGGAAAAAAGATGCCTGGTACAGTGAACTCTGAGAGAAAGGAAATTAAGATACCAGATACAGTAAAGTCTGAGAGAAAGGGAAAAAGATGCCTGGTACAGTGAAATCTGAGAGAACGAAAAAAGATGCCTGGTACAGTGAACTCTGAGAGAAAGGAAACTAAGATATCAGATACAGTAAAGTCTGAGAGAAAGGAAAAAAGATACTAGGTACAGTTAAGTCTGAGAGAGAGGAAATAAGATGCTTTGTGCAGTGAAGTCTGAGAGAAGGGAAAAAAGATGCCTGGTACACTGAAGTCTGAGAGAAGGGATAAAGATGCCTGGTACAGTGAAGTCTGAGAGAAGGGAAAAAAGATGCCTGGTACACTGAAGTCTGAGAGAAGGGATAAAGATGCCTGGTACAGTGAAGTCTGAGGGAAAGGAAACTAAGATATCAGATACAGTAAAGTCTGAGAGAAAGGAGAAAAGATACCAGGTACAGTTAAGTCTGAGAGAGAGGAAAAAAGATGCCTGGTACAATGAAGTCTGAGAGAAAGGAAAAAAGATACTTGGTGCAGTTAAGTCAGAGAGAAAGGAATATTAGATGTCTGGTACAGTGAAGTCTGAAAAGAAAGGAAAATAAGATGCCTGGTACAGTGAAGTCTGAGCAAAAGCAAAATAAGATGCATTGTCCAGTGAAGTCTGAGAGAAAGGAATATAAAATACCTGGTATGGTGTAGTCTGAGAGAAAGAAAGGAAAATAAGATGCCTGATCCAGTAAGATCTGAGAGAAGAAAAAAGATGTCTGGTACAGTAAAGTTTGAGAGAAAGGAAAAAGAGATGTCTGGTTTAGTAAAGTCTGAGAGAAAGGAATAAAAGATTTCTGGTACAGTGAAGTATGAGAGAACGGAAAATAAGATGCCTGGTGCAATGAAATCTGAGTAAAAGGAAAAAATTCCTGGTGCAATAAAGTCTGAGAGAAAGAAGACTAAGATACCAGGTACAATAAAGACTGAGAAAAAGGAAAAAAGATGTCTGGTGCAGTAAAGTCAGAGAGAAAGGAAAATAAGATTCCTGGTACTGTAAAGACTGAGAAAAAAGGAAAAAAAATTTCTGGTGCAGTAAAGTCTGAGAGAAAGGAGACTAAGATACCAGATACAACAAAGACAGAGAAAAAGGAAAAAAAGATGTCTGGTGCGGTAAAGTCAGAGAGAAAGGAAAATAAGATTCCTGGTACAGTAAAGTCAGAGAGAAAGGAGGATAAGATGCCTGGTACAGTAAAGTCCCAAAGAGAGGAAAATGAAATGCCTTGCCCAGTAAGGTCTGAGAGAAAGGAAAATAAGATGCTTAGTACAGTAAAGTCCCAGAGAAAGGAAAATAAGATGCTTAGTACAGTAAAGTCCCAGAGAAAGGAAAATAAGATGCTTAGTACAGTAAAGTCCCAGAGAAAGGAAAATAAGATGCTTAGTACAGTAAAGTCCCAGAGAAAGGAAAATAAGATGCTTAGTACAGTAAAGTCCCAGAGAAAGGAAAATAAGATGCTTAGTACAGTAAAGTCCCAGAGAAAGGAAAATAAGATGCTTAGTACTGTAATGTCCCAGAGAAAGGAAAATAAGATGCCTGGTACAGTGAAGTCTGAGAGAAAGGAAAATAAGACTTCTGGTGGTGCAGTAAAGTCCTAGAGAAAGAAAAATAAGATGCTTAGTACATTAATGTCCCAGAGAAAGGAAAATAAGATGCCTGGTACAGTGAAGTCAGAGAGAAAGGAAAGGAAGATTTCTGGTGGTGCAGTAAAGTCCTAGAGAAAGGAAAATAAGATGCCTTGTACAATAAAGTCCAGGAGAAAGGAAAACCAGATATCTGGAACAGTGGTATGAGAAAAAAGAAAGATACCTGGATCAGTGAAGTTTGAGAGAAAGGACTGAGATGCCTGGTGCAATAAAGTCCAAGACAAAGGAAAAATAGATGCATGGTAAAGTGCTGTCTGAGAGAAAAGAAAACTAGATGCCTTGTGCAAGAAAGAACTGACAGAAAGGAAAATAAGATGCCCAGTACAATAAAGAATCAGAAATGGAAAATAAGATGCCTGGTACAGTAACGTCCCAGAGAAAGGAAAACTAGGTGCCAGGTATAGTGAAGTGTGAGAGGAAGAAAATATTATGCCTGGAGCATTTAAGTTCCAGAGAAAGGAAAATAAGATTTGCATGTATGATAAAGTCCAAACGCAAGGAAAATAAGATGCCTTGTACAGTCAAGTCCCAGAGAAAGAAAAATAAGATGCCTTCGAAGGTGAAGTCTGATGGAAGGAGAACTTGATGCTTGGTATAGTAAAGTCTGAAAAAAGGGAAAAAAAGATGCCTGGTGCGTTGAAGTCTGGGAGAAAGGAAAAAAAAACTTCATACATGGTATAAAATTACCTCAAGCAAGTTGCCTAAATATCAGTCATGTTTTACTACATTTGTAGAGTTCCAGTGTTAAGTAATATAACTTTTTTCTCATTTATAGGTGTCACCTTATTCCTCTTATGAGAAACTGGAATGTTTGTGTACACACTTGACAGCATTTTCTGGTGGAGTGTTTGTGTTACCCAATTTTGTCGACCCTATCGGAGATGCAGCCTTGTTCTTGACATTTTTTGATAATCCTGTGGTAGTAACAGCAGTCATTGTGGTTTGGATTCTTTATTTATTCCTTATCCACTGGGCAAGACAGGCAGACAGGAAAGACCAGGAACAGGTATGGTTCCTTTAGCTGTATACTCTTATAGCTTAAGTGTTCTGAAGATTTAAGTCTTTTTTGATACATCTTCTACAGGCTTACGAAAGTCTACTTTTTTTTTGTTATATCTGAAAACCAGTGTTCTCAAAATCCGTCATGTGGGAGTATTTTACCCTAGTTTTGAAAGGTATTACCGGTATATATTGTTGATCTGAGCAGGTCAATTCAGAAAAACTAATTTTCACCCCAGGTTTTAAAACCCAGTGGGAATTTAGAGGTACATTATTCCTTTATGTGAAAAGTGTGATAAAGGTAAAGGTTTCTTATTATACCACCACCACAAGATGTTGGGGGTATACTGGAATCGCTTTGTCGCGTCCCTCCGTCGGTCGGTCTGTCTCCACCTTGTCCGCTCAATAAATCATACATGTATTAATGGAAGGATTTTCTTCAAACTTGGCTTTGATGTTAACCTCAACATGAGAATGTACAGAACCCATGTTTTCCATGTGTCAGGTCAAGGTCACACTGGAAGGTCAGATAATTTTCGTGTCCGCTCTTTAAATCTTATACCCCTTGAAGGATTTTCTTCAAACTTGGCTCAAATGTTCACCTCATGATAGCGATGTACAGAACCCATTTTGACCTTGTACCAGCTCAATGTCAAGGTCATTATTGAAGGTCAAATTTTTTAACAATGAATTATAAGACAAGGATTTTCTTCTAACTTTGCTCAAATGTTCATCTCAACAAGGCAATGTGCATAACCCATATTGCATTTGTGTCAGCTCAAAGTGAAGGTCACACTGGAAAGCCAGACAGTTTTTTACCTGCCTCAAACGTTACTCCCTTTCCCACCATACAAGTCATCTTCCACCTGTCTTTCTTTTGACAAGAGACAATTTATTTTTATATGTCTTTTATACTAGTATTCAAAAACTTACTCCTTTTTCAACCTACCAGGCCAACTTCTATCGAGGACTTTGGTGGGGGTATGAATTGCATTCATTGATAGTTCTAGTTTAACGTGGGTAGTCAACAAAAGTCTCCACCTGGTGTGGATGGAACAACTTATTTCCAGAAAAGCCCACAGTTCGTGTATTTTACCTCCCTGATCCCCAGCCTAGGCCGATACTGCTGGAAAAGGTACCTGGTTAGGTAACACCCAGTCCTGGGAAATCAGTCAGTAACTCATTTGCTACCTGGAATCAAACCCAGGTCACTAGCTTTGTAGCCCAATGCACAAACCACTTGGCCACCAAGTCACCTTAATCAGTTCAACTCAGTTCAACTTGTCAGTGCTGTATTTCAACAGGTTGGGGTTCTGGCAGTTGGTGATGTGGACACAAACAGCAAGTACCTGTACCTTGTTTGTGTTGTGACAGGATGGTGGACTGATGCTGGCACTACTGCCAATGTTTTCTTCTATATGCAAGGTAATATCATGTTAAGATTATATTAGATATATCTGTCTATTAGATGTGAATAATATTGATATAGTTAAACTTGAAAATCATTTTCAACACTTCAGATACTCTTTTCTGTGCATATCAGTACAATATAAGAAGTCTACTTCCTGTATATTTCTCTACTATTTCTCCTTCCTTTTAAAACACTCTTTACATTAATACTGCTTGCTTTAATTGTGTTTGTTTTTATCAACAGTACAGAGATTGAGCAGTCAGCATCTCTTTGTCAATCAGTTTTCACTTATATCTCAATCAATTATTTAATTGTATGTCTGAATTAAATGATTTCAAAAGTCTGTTATAGAAAAGCTGGGTTGGAATAAGATTTTACATACAGATTCAGAGTTAAAAGGATGTAAGGGAGAAAAATTTAAGTGAATAATGAGTGTGAAAGACATAAATATGTCCAGAGTAGTGTCTATCTGCACATGTCATGTTTTTTTATCTTCTGTCAGGAGGTAATGGCTCAAGTAAAAAAACTAAATTAACTACATCCACAAGGCCATGTTTCCAGACAGGGTATGAAGACTGGTTCCTAGTTTCTACAGAAGAGTCATTAGGAGAGTTGCAGGAAGTCACATTATGGCATGATAACACTGGAACCAGCCCACATTGGTATGTTTGGAAATAGGTCACATTGTTATTTTTTTTACCTCGATTGGGAAACAAGCTCTTGCAACATATATAAATCCCTCTCAGTGACAGTTTCCTGGGTTCAGACCAGTACTTGCCCTGAAAGTGAGAAATGTGCAGTCAGTTGAGACTCTCCCCTCTGGTGGGATTTGAACCAGCAACCTCTGGATCGGAAGTCTGGTGCTCTTATCCCTTAACCACTGCTTCTCCATATTGTTTTTATTTGTTCTTCAGACAGGATATTAAGACTGGTAAAGAAAAGTGTTTAATATTTCTTGATAAGAATTCTACTACATAAGCAAGTTTTAAAGTTATCCTTAAACAAGAGGTATTTGGAAAATTTGTTAATGAAATTTTGAAGGTCTGTTGTTGACCAGTCAGGTACCCAATGAAATTAGTTGACATAGAAATTGTGATGTATTTATAGGTATTTAAGTCAAGTGTTTGTGAAGGACCTTCAGAATAAGAAGTCATGGACATTCATTTATAATGACTGGCTGGCTGTAGACAGAGGTGCCATCCTGCATACCACAGCCACAATTTCTGCAGTAACAAGGGAAGAGCTCCGAATGAAACAAAAACATAACTTCACAGTTAAAACAACTCAAGATCTCCGTGATTCTCATTTATGGATAAGTATTTTCTCAAAACCTCCACGCAGCACTTTTACAAGAGTTCAGCGTGTCACATGTGCTCTGTCTCTGTTGCTAACAACCATGTTGACAAATATCATGTTTTATGGCATACCAACTGACGACCCGCATGATCAAGTAGGAGGGGCTAGAGGTATCGTGATATCTCTTTCCTCGATTGTGATTGGAATACAGAGCAGCTTGATAATGTTTCCAGTGAATGTGATTATAATGCAGATGTTTTTGAAGCTTAAACAGAAACCAGTTAAGGAAGACATGAATACTGAACAGCAATCATACATACAGTCACTGTATGAGAAGGTGTCTAACGTAACCACAGACGTGTTGCAATCCCTTGCTAGAATTGGACACATTCCTGCCACAGATAAACAAGAAGTTTTTAACGATGTTGCAGTTAACATTGGTAAATCATGATTATTATTAATTCTCAGTTCATTTGCATAATTTATAATTTTTGTACATTTAATTGCAGGTTTTCGCATGAAGTAAACAAAATTTTCCTACATTTACTACTGATGATGTGATAATAGGTGTCTTTGTGGCAGTTGTCAAAAACAAATCTTCTTTCAGTACTTCTGGTGAACTAGTGCCCTTTTTTTAACTTAATATGATTTAATTCTGTGTAACGTATGTCTGTTTTATGGCGAGGTATTCTCTAACCTTTTCAGTCATTTATAACTGCAGTTGTATCTTATCACTTTTAAGAAAACATATCTGGCAAGGAGAATGAGACTGTGAATTCAAGCTCGAGTTCCTGTTCATTTGAAACAGCACCTTCAGACAACAGTGTGTCCACATTTGATGAGCCGGGTCATGCCATACAGATTACTTACTCTGGAAGTATCACATCTGAAACAGATGTCAATGGAATGCATAGTAACCTTACAAATAGAAATTCTTCCACCAAGTCTGGTTCAGCAGGATTTGTTGTTTTAAGTGAATCCAAACAGACTGGTAAAATGTGTGTATTTCAGTTTTAACTTTTGTTAAGTTTCTAATATAAACTGAAAGTCAATACCTGTAGCTTATATATGCTCTGTAAGAAGCCAGTTTAGAGCAGTGTCAAAGTGAATAGTTGCGGCGTTATCACGGATGATATACATTGTGACATATTGCATGTATATGTTTGTGGTAAGTTAGGAATTGACTTTATGCATCTAAAGAACTAATGGCATCTAAAGAACTAATGGCATCTAAAAGGCTCCAGTGGTGCAGCAACATTTTCTAAGGCCTAGTATTATTTACTGTCAACAGAACAGTTTGAAGATAGTACTTTGATATATATTTTAACTGGATACAGAAATGAATATAATTGTCTTGTTATAAGATCAGTTTTGTTTCCAGATTACCCTGGTGGTTTTTATATATTGCCTGGTTCCTGGTCCTAAGTGTCAGTATTGTGTGCTCCTACTTTGTGATGCTGTATGGTTTAAAGTATGGGTACCAGCTCAGTGTGGAGTGGCTAGTCTCATTTCTGACAGGATTTTCACAAAGTGCTTTAGTTACTCAACCACTAAAGGTAAAGGTTTGAAAGTAAAGTAATAGATGAAATGCTGCCTGAACCAAAAGTGCAAAACATTTTATTATTGGAGGCAAAATTTTTTAGGACAAAAAATCCCCATTCTTCCGTCATACTTTTGCTTGTAAACAATATTGTGGTACTGATTAATGTTTTCTAAACCTTCAGATTTAGATTCAAATGTTGTAAGACACTGCTCAGTTTGCCAGTTTCTAGGCTGTATATGGGTTAACAAAAACCTTTCTGTTTGCTTTTGAAAATATATAAATGATTTAATAGGGTTAACAGTGGTAAATGTGGAGAAACAGATTATTTTTATGCCCCCCGAAGGGAGGCATATTGTTTTTGAACTGTCCGTCCGTTCGAAAACTTTAACATTGGCAATAACTTTCTTATAAGTAAGTGGATTTACTTCATACTTGGACACAACACCCCTTTGGACAAGACCTTAACACTAAGCTATAATTATTTGACCTTGACTCCTGATTGACCTTCACCTTGAAGATCCAATTGTTCAAAAACTTTAACATTGGCAATAACTTCCTTATTAGTTAGTGGATTTGCTTCATCCTTAGACACAACACCCATTTGGACAAGGCCTTTTCACTGACCTATATTTGTTTGACCTTGACCTCTGAATGACCTTCATCTTGAAGATCCAATTGTCCAAAAACTTTAACATTGGCCATAACTTCCTTATTATACCCCCACCACAAAATGTGGGGGGGGGGGGGGGGGGGCTGGCTATAATGGATTCGCTTTGTCGCGTCCGTTGGTCGGTCGGTCCGTCCGTCCGTCTGTCTCCATTATTGTGTCCGCTCTATAAATCCTATACCAATTGAAGGATTTTCTTCAAACTTGGCTGAAATGTTCACCTCAACAAGGGGATGTGCAGAACCCATGTTGCCCATGTGTCAGCTCAAGGTCAAGGTCACAATTGAAGGTCAAGTATCAGACAATCAAATATTAGACATTATGTCGTGTCCGCTCTGTAAGTCCTACACTAATTGAAAGATTTTCTTTAATCTTGGCTCAAATGTTCACCTCAACAAGGGGATGTGCAGAACCCATGTTACCCTTTTGCTGGCTTAAGGTCAAGGTCATACTTGAAGGTCAAAAATTGACTTAGAAAATATTCTTAAATTTTAACATGTATTTGAATATTTCTGAAACTAGAAAACGTATTTGCTTGAAACTTAAAATATATATGAAGTGTCACAATTAGGATATGCAGGTCAAGTTTCATAACTCTGTATTGCATTTTGACAAAGTTATGCCCCTTTTTAAGTCTTCAAATTTACATACAATCAAATATTAGACAATATGTTGTGTCCGCTCTATAAATCCTATACTAATGGAAGAATTATCTTCAAACTTTACTCAAATGTTCAACTCAACAAGGTTATGTGCAGAACCCATGTTACCTTTGTGCCGGCTTAAGGTCAAGGTCACACTTGAAGGTCAAAATTGACTTAGAAAATGTTCTTAAATTTTAACATGTACTTGAATATTTCTGAAACTAGCACAGGTATTTGCTTGAAACTTAAAAGATATATGAGGTATCACAAGTCAGATATTGAGGTCAAGTTTCATAACTCTGTATTGCATTTTGACAAAGTTATGCCCCTTTTTAAGTCTTTTAATTTACTTACAATCAATACCAGACAGTATGTTGTGTCCGCTCTATAAATTCTATACTAATGGAAGGATTTTCTTCAAACTTGACTCAAATGTTCACCCCAACTGGGCAATGTGCAGAACCCATCTTACCCTTGTGCCAGCTTAAGGTCAAGGCCACACTTGAAGGTCAAAAATTGACTTAGAAAATGTTCTGAAATTTTAACATGTACTTGAATATTTCTAAAACTAGAACAGATAATCATTTGAAACTTCAAATATATACAAAGTGTCGCAAGTAAGATATGCAGGTCAAGTTTCATAACTAAAAAAAGTGGGGGGGGGATAACTTTGTATTGTATTTTGACAAAGTTAAGTCCATTTTTATGTCTTTAAATTTATTTACTATAATGTATTTCTTAAACCAGAACAGATATTTACTTGAAACTTAAAATTTATATGAATGGTTACAAGCAAGCTCAGATGACGAAAATTCTACAATTCAATTGAATTATGACACAAGTTATGCCCATTTTAGGCTTAGAAAATGTTCTGATATAACCATTAATACTTAAATGTTTCTGAAACCAGAACAAATATTCACTTGAAACTATATGATATATAAAGGGTCACAAGTAAGCTCAGTATGCAAAGTTTTTCCACTCTTAATTACATTTTGACATAATTATGCTATTTTCTTAACTTCACTGCTTTTGTTTGTTTTAGTACATTGGGAAAATGAAAGGTTATTTGTAACTGTTTCGAACATGATTTGACAATATATATTTATACTATTACCTGTACAATTTGTTTGTTTTTTTCACCAGAGATAATTTCTTTTTATGTATATGTATTTGTGCCACTAAAGTTATTCCCTTAACCACCTTTCCATGTCGTCTTCTGTCAAGGACTTTGGTGGGGGTATGAATCGCATTCAGCGATAGTTCTAGTTAGTTTGTGGATTTGCTTCATCCTTAGACTCAACATCCATTTGGACAAGACCTTCCCGCTGACCTGTAATTATTTGACCTTGACCCCTGTATATCCAATCGTCCAGAAAATATTATTTGGCCATAATTCTAAATTAGTAAGTGGATATATTTCATACTTAAACACAACACCACTTTGGACAAGACCATCTCACTGTCCTGTATTTATTTGACCTTGACCCCTGAATGACCTTCACCTTGAAGATCCAGTTGTCTAGAAATTTTCACATTGCCCATAACTTCCTTATTAGTAAGTGGATAACACCTTCCCACTGACCTTTATTTATTTGACCTTGACTCCTGAATGACTGGTTCTCAGATCAAGGGTAAAAGCACCACTTTCGGGGGTATTGTCATCTTACAGTGACAGTTCTTGTTTAAATTATCTTTTGCCTCATTCTGCTTTAAACCTTATGTGTGTATTTTTCAATGGGTTCTTGAAGGTCCTAGCTGTTGCCATAGTGATAACATTGATCTTCAAGAGAACTGTGGAGTTTGAAGACTATGGGCCAGAAGTTAAGCTTGGTGGGTAACATACATGTGATAACTTCAGTAACTCAAAACTGGATTTTCAGCTGGATTTTTAGCTTGAAAACTGGAATTTTTTATCGACTCATTTTCGCAAAAAGAAAGACGAGAAGAACAGCAAAGAAAACTAATTGTTCTTTGTTCTTATTTAATGCATAAAGATTGCACCACTTGCAAAAAGCATAATCTCTTCCTTTAGCACACTTTCCTATTCATTTATATTCAGATTGCCACTGATGATTGAATTTTGTTTTTGTCTTTTGAATTTTAGCTTTTGGACCCAATCCTGTTTAGGTATCTTTTCCATTTCAGCGTACATTTTCTCTTATCAAAGATTTTATTCTCCATGGTTTTTAAATTGCAGTAACTCATTTCAACCTTGCGAAAAATAATCACTTTCCAACTTACCACAAGTTCCCAACATCAGAGATGCCAAATCCTGCACTTAAATAATCTACCAATTACTGTACCGCTGTTGTTTTTCTGTTGTGTGCCAATAAAATAGTAATTATGTAACAGTAAATCCATTAACAAGTCACTAATTGGACAACCAGCAAGTCGTTATCAGCACATCAAACACATGCAGATTTAGATTGATAATGATTTTGATCTTTTACATTTTGCGCTGCTTTGATTTTATGGTGCAGTGCAGTTAATGAGATAATGAATTTTGAAATAGAAAGTGAAACTTTATTTTTCTTCTGGATTTTAATATCGGGAACTTTAAATTAATATTGGGACAGCTGGAATTGATGTTGATTTTTAGCTCACCTGAGCACAAAGTGCTCAAGGTGAGCTTTTGTGATTGCCTGATGTCCGGCATCCGTCGTCCGTGCGTGCGTGCCTCGTCAACTTTTTCTTCAAACAACTTCTTCTCCTGAACTGCTGGGCCAATCTTGCTGAAACTTGGCAGGAATGTTACTTGCATGAAGCTTTACCAAAATTGTTCAAATGGTTCAGGTCCATTGCATTTCTAGGCCACAGGAGCTAAAATTAGATTTTCAAAGTTGGAACTTTAAAAATCTTCTTCTCCAGAACTACAAGGCCTGGAGCTTAGATATTTGGTATGAAGCATCATCAGGTGGACCTTTACCAAGTTAGTTCAAATCATGACCACTGGGTCAAAAATGGCCTTGCCCCAGGGGTCACTAGTTGTACATAGAATTATATAGGAAAAACTTTAAAAATCTTCTTGTCTGAAACCACAAGGCCTAGAGTTTAGATATTTGGTGTGCAGCATTGTCCAGTGGACCTCTACCAAGTTTGTTCAAATCATGGCTCCTGAGTCAAAAATGGCCCAGCCCCGGGGGTCACATGTTTTACATAGAGTTATATAGGAAAAACTTTAAAAAATCTTCTTGTCAGAAACTGCAAGGCCTAGAGTTTAGATATTTGGTGTGCAGCATTGTCCAGTGGACCTCTACCAAGTTTGTTCAAATCATGGCTCCTGGGTCAAAAAGGCCCCCCCCAGGGGTCAAATGTTTTATATAGAGTTATATAGGAAAAACTTTAAAAAAATCTTCTTGTCAGAAACCGCAAGGCGTAGAGTTTAGATATTTGGTGTGCAGCATTGTCTAGTGGACCTCTATCAAGTTTGTTCAAATGATGTCCCCTGGGTCAAAATTGGCCACGCCCCAGGGTTCTATTGATTTACATATAGTTATATAGGAAAAACATGAAAAATCATTTTTCTCCGAAACTAATAGGACTAGACCTTACATATTTGGTGTGGAGTATTGTGTTGTGAACCTTTACCAGTATTCTTAATATGTTGGCCCCGGGATCAAAAATGGCCCCGCCCCGGGGGCCTTCAATATGTAAAAAAGGCAATCTTTAAAAATCTTCTTACTGGAAACCTCAATGCCTACAGCTTAGATATTTGGTATGCAGCATTGTCTAGCGGACCTCTACCTAGTTTGTTTGAAAAATGTCACTGGGGTCACTATTGGCCCCGCCCGAGGGGTCATAAGTTTTAAATAGCAGTATAGAAGAAAATCTTTAAAAATCTTCTTGTCTGAAACCACAAGGCCTAGAATTTTAAAATTTGGCATGAAGCAAGCTTTATCAAGCTTTTTCAAATTATTAGGTTAAAGGTCATGGAGGCTAAAAATAGATTTATCTACTGTACCTCATAGAGCCTTCATTTATAGACCAATATCTTTGATATTCAGTATATAGGTTCCTTGCATGGACGTCTACCCATGGGTAGGGTTTGAGGTCACTGGGTCAAGGTCACCATAGCTTATAATAGATATTTCTACTTTCTGTCATAGAGCCTTTATTTATTGACTGATATTTTACATATTTGGTTTGTAGGCACTTACATATTTTCAATTAAAAAATGAAATACTGCTTAGCAGCAAACCTACAGCCAAAGTACTCAGGTGAGTGATCAAGGGCCATCATGGCCCTCTTGTTTAAAATCCCGCTGGGATATCACATGTATGGGGTTACTTCTTTCACTGTTCTGTATTTAGATCTCTGTATTTTATTTGAGCCATACCCAAGAACATCAAAGACCTTTGTTTATATGTGGCTTCTTGGGAAAGGGTGAAGACAGAGGTACAGTGAAATGACAGACTTTTGCTGAATAAAGTATGCATTTCTGTTCTGATAGTATGCGGTTGCATTGGCAACTCTTCAAATAATACCTGTTTTTACTGACAAGTTGACATTTGTATCTACAGAAGCCATTAATATCAGTATTAAGATGTTCAGATGTAAGGAAAGGTTTTCATAGTCTTGTTAGTCATTTTCAGGTTTGCAAATAGAGTATTTCATTCAGACAAGGGGGAATCAACCGTTTGTCTGTAAATGGGACATACATATATTGGGCATTATTGTCATCACATAGAACATGCTGCGTACAAGTATACAGAGACAGTAAGTTTACGTTATTATTGTACTTAGATGAAGATGCTGTGTTTGTGAAGTCAGTGAATGACACAGATGAGACAGGTATACCTTACAGTCAACCACTGTCTTCACAGCTGTTAAAACAGATAAGACAGAGAGTGCAGGTAGGTCTCCATGTTTAAAATATTATATTTAAATTCAGAACTGATGTAGTAGAGAAAGTTTGGGGCTGTTCACCTTACTTGTATTCAGCAGTCAGTCCTGCATTGTAAGGTCATAGTTTACCTATAAGAACAGACATGTAAGGCGCATGACAAAAAAAGTGGTGATTTTTAGAGGATCTATTTATCTGTGTAATTCGAGCCATTTTTCAAGGTCTTGGCCAAATAGCGATTACTTTACCTTTATTAACCAGGTTTTCAAAGAAAACTGGGTATTGTAATGCTGAAGTTGGCGGGCAGGCGTCAACTTTTGATTTCCACTCAATAACTGACCTGTTGATGCCAAACTTGGTGTGTGGGTAGCTTATATCAAGAGGCTGCTTGTGATTGCTACCCAGGTGTCTTTGATCAAGGTCAAGGTCACTGTTTGCTGAGACCTATTGACACTAAACTTGGTGTGTGGGTAGCTTATATCAAGAGGCAGCTTTGGATTGCTACCCAGGTGTTTGTGATCAAGGTCAAGGTCACTGCTGCTAAAATTAGAAATTAAGTTTCCGCTCAGTAACTTTGCTTTGGCCTAGGTGTGTGGGTAGCTTATATCAAGAGGCAGCTTGAGGCAGGATTTCTACTAACCCTACATAGATCACTATCTGCATGCAACAAAAATAACAGCATCATTTTTTCTTCACTGCCATATTTCATTCCAAATTCCTGTCACATCAATACTTGGTCGTTGAAAACCTGGTTTTGTTGCATTGCAGCGCTTCTTGTTTTTCATGCAGTTCTCATATCCTGATTATTCATGCATGTGTGTCTGCCCCTCTGTTCACCCTGCAATGGATTTTAACATTTGGGTTTCTTAAATGTGTTAATTTAACACCATGTTCAAATTATCATATAGGCCTTAGTTTAAAAGATGAAATTAAGATATGAAATTGAGCACTAATAGAAGAAAATATGATACAAAAATAGTTCTTGTTTGACAATTGGTGATTAATCCATTGCAATCATACACACAGTTATTGAATGCACTGCACATTAATTTAGAAGCTAACAAGGTCAGGGTGTAGTGGTACTAAAAAAATAAAAAATAAAAGATTAAAAAAATTAAAGTTTAGGGAGACTTTTAACTGTAACTTTTAACTGTAAACATAACAAAAGAGAACACTAGAGTTCATTCCTTAACAACAGATTAAGGGGCCAATGGCCCTCTTTTTAACAAAAGAAAATAACAAAAGAAAAGGCCCCCTATCCAGTTTTGGCTGGACGTCCGTCTGTCAGTCCGTTAGAAATTTGGTTTCTGGTGGATAACTTGAGTACGGTACTCTTTAGCCTACAGTCTTTTACCTTCAAGTGATTATTGCCCACATTGAGTGGATGACCCCATTGATTTTGGAGTCAGTAGCTAATAGGTCAAGGTGACATAGACCTTAACATTGAAAACCATTTCCGCCATGTAACTTGACAATCATTTGTTATAGAGACTTCCAACTTTATACCATGATTGCACACATTGAATTGATGACCCCTATACATTTTTGGGTCAGTATCTCAAAGGTCAGGTTCACAGTGACTTAAATGTTTAGAATTATTTACACTCTGTAACTCAACAACCATTTTTCATAGAGACTTCAAAATTTATATAATGGTTGCACACATTGAGTGAATGACCCCTATTGACTTTGGGGTCAGTAGGTCAAAGGTAAAAAAAATCAAAATTTAAAGCAAATCATTCAATTTTAAAGCCTAAGGTTTCCTCCCTTATATCACAATACATCATACTTAGAAAAAACTCTTTCAGGCATATAATGCTCCACCCAGCAGTGCTCTTGTTTATTTTTTGTATTATTCCTCTTCATTATGTGCTAAATATTTAATTTGACCTTAATTATATTTCTAATGTATCGGTAACATTGGCACGTTTTGGAAGCCTTACATTGTTTTAGCAAATGAAATCAATAATTAGGTATGCATCACTTAATTTGAGCTTTGCAGTATCAGGATATAAGAAAGTTACCACCCTCCTTAGATTATTACAATTTTACTATATTGATAAAAACAGATCAGCTCTGTTTTTCCCCAGTTTCGAGTAAGTACTGCTAAAGCAGTCTTACCTTTCTATGTGCCTTTTGTATTACAAAACTATTACAGGAACAGTTGGAGAAATCCAGGAAACTTTTCATCATTTATTATGCTCCCCAAAGGGAGAGCATGTAGTCGCCGCTTTGTCCGTCTATATGTCCGTCCGTCCTTCCGCATTTTCTTGTCCGGGACATAACTCTGAAACTACAAGAATTATCAACAAGAAACTTTGTAGGTAGATAGATCTTATTTAGTATAAGTGCAGTGCATAAGAGCCATAACTCTGCATTGCCTAATTTTTAGCTCACCTGAGCACAGGGTGAGCTTTTCTGATCGGTCTTTGTCCGTCGGCCGTCCGTCTGTCTGTCCGTCGTCAACTTTTCATTCAAACGACATCTTCTCTGAAACCAATGGGCCAAATTTAATGAAACTTGCCTGGGATGTTCCTTGCATGAAGCTCTACCAAAGTTGTTCAAAGAATTCAATTCCGAGAAGAACTCTGGCTGCTATGGCAACTTTAAAAGAAAAACTTTGAAAATCTTCTTGTCTGAAACCACAAGGCCCTGAGCCTTAAGATTTGGTATGTAGCATTGTCTAGTGGACCTCTATCAAATTTCTTCAAATTATGCCCCTGGGGTCAAATTTGGCCCCACCCCAGGCAAACTTTGATTTTACAAAGGCTTATATAGGAAATCTTTAAAAATCTTCTTACTGGAAACCTCAATGCCTACTGCTTATATATTTGGTATGCAGCATTGTCTAGTGGATGTCTACCAAGTTTGTTCAAATTATGTCCCCTGGGTCAAAATTGGTCGCGCCCCAGAGTTCTCTTGGTTTACATATAGTTATATAGGAAAAACATGAAAAATCATTTTTCTTCCAAACTAATAGGACTGGACCTTAGATATTTGGTGTGGAGTATTGTGTAGAGAACCTTTACCAGTATTGTGTATATGTTGGCACCGGGGTCAAAATTGGTCCCCCCCCCTGGGGGCCTTTAATAAGTATAAAAGGCAATCTTTAAAAATCTTCTTACTGGAAACCTCAATGCCTACAGCTTAGATATTTGGTATGCAGCATTGTCTAGTGGACCTCTTCCTAGTTATTTGAAAAATGTCCCTGGGGTCACTATTGGCCCCGCCCGAGGGGTCACAAGTTTTAAATAGCAGTATAGAAGAAAATCTTTAAAAATCTTCTTATCTGGAACCACATTGCCTAGAATTTTAAAATTTGGCATGAAGCAAGCTTTATCAAGCTTTTTGAAATTATTAGATTAGGTTAAAGGTCACGGAGGCTAAAAATAGATTTATCTACTGTACCTCATAGAGCCTTCATTTATAGACCAATATCTTTGATATTCAGTATATAGGTTCCTTGCATGAACGTCTACCCATGGGTAGGGTTTGAGGTCACTGGGTCAAGGTCACCATAGCTTATAATAGATATTTCTACTTTCTGTCATAGAGCCTTTATTTATTGACCGATATTTTACATATTTGGTTTGTAGGTGCTTACATATTTTCAATAAAACAATGAAATACTGCTTTACTGCAAACCTACAGCCAAAGTACTCAGGTGAGCGATCCAGGGCCATCATGGCCTTCTTGTTTAGTTGTTGCCCTTTCTTCATTTTTACACTTTGAACTTTGTCCAGGACATAACTCTGAAACTACAAGAGGTATCAACAAGAAACTTTGTTGGCAGATTGTCCGTCCATATGTCTGTACGTCTGTCCATCTGCATTTTCTTGTCCGGGACATAACTCTGAAACTACAAGAAGTATCAACAAGAAACTTTGTAGTTTGATAGATCTTATTGAGTAGAAGTGCAGTGCATAAGAACCATAACTCTGCATTTCCTAATTTTTGAGTTATTGCCCTTTGTTCATTTTTACACTTTAAATTTTGTCCAGGACATAACTCTAAAACTACAAGAGGTATCAAAAACCTCTGGTTTACCTGTCATCAGCCTACTTCAGTTACCATGACACTGTCTGGATAGGACTGCCACTGTCTGAGTTGATAGAAAAATAAAGAATGAAATGGTAACTGTCTTATATTCTTCATTGCATATTTAAAAAGTTTTAACCTTTTTTAGGAACTACCAATAACATAATATCTTTATGCTGAATTAGGCAAAGACTTTATGGACACACTATTCTGTGTCCAAAACCTATTCGGGGAGCATCACCCTGTTCGACCGGCTCTTGTTTCTTTAGATCATGCAGACTTAACTTCACCAAACTAAGTCACATTGTATATGTATAAGAACAATTCTATTCAAGTGGAATTTGTGGTTTTAGTTTTCCTACTCTGGAGTTATCACTACCACACAGTCTACACAAAATTTCAGAAATCATCTGAACTTACGAACATCTTATTTTTCAGTTGGAATGGTTGATGGATGTTACTCTACGAGACATATGTCTTTACATCTTCTACCTGATAGTGGTTTGTATCGTTGTGCATGGTCATCGTGATATCAAGGAAGCCTACTATAACTCTGTAGCTATAGAAGATGTATTAGTTAACCCTGGCTGTATCGTGCTATACAAATGCTTCTTTCTGGCAAAGGTGAGAAATTCCACCAGAATCATGAGGGCTTTTCTGTTTGGTATAGAAATTAATCTTTCAGATAAAATTTAAATGGTTTATTTGCAGTTTTTGTTGAAAAATTGATATACGGTCATTCCTCAATGGCTCAGACTTGATTTCCTCATTGGCTCAGTTGATGCTTGGCCTGATTGTTTCCTCCTTACATTACTATGTTGAAATTGCCATAAAGTGGCAATGCTCAAATTATTCTGAGGCCTTTGGTATTTTTATGGTACTAACATTACAATTACTTTTCAACTTTCTCAAGGGTCTAAGTCTTAGTTGAGGTGTGAAGTTGAATCACAAGTTTTCATATTTTTTCAAAATAGCACGTCTTTTTGGCTTAATTGATTGTCAAGCTCTGCTTTAGAAAATTGGACTTGCAAAGCTTTTGAAGTCCAGCAGCAAGATACGTTTATATGAAAACATTTTAGGAGTTGGAACTTTTGCTTTATGTGTTGAAAAATGTTATCAAGACAATCTGAAGGAAATTCATTTCTTAAATAATGATTCCAATTTTAGTAGATGCATAATTTGATTATTTATTGAATAATAAAGGTAGACAACATGAACAGTTTCTACAAGTACCTGTATGAGGTGGCTATACCAAACCTAGCCGACATGTCTGTGGCTGACCATGAATATGCAACACCAGGTTCCAGTCACTTCTTGATTGGTCCCTGGAGATTGAGACAGATCAGAGTGGACAGAGGTAAAAAAACAATGTTTTTCCTTCTAGATCTTTGTTCATAACAACAGGTTTAACTCTATGAAAGCTATTGTTCAAATTCAGTGCTCACTTATTTTATAAGAACTTGAAGTATGTACTCTTATTGCATGCAGTAAAGAAAGGTAAAAATATTTACCTACTACAGTGTAGTTATGATTACTGGTATCAAAGTAGTACCTGACATCAAAAGAGAGTTTTTTGAAAATCATTTTATAAAGACAGCATCAAACATTAGAAGATATATTGCAATAAAAGCTTAGCCTTTTCCTGTTCATAAAATTCACACTTTAGCTTGATCACTTGAGAATGCATGTCAGCAAGGGGCCTCAAATGGGGTATGTATACTTACCTACAGGAGCAGTTACCATCTTTAATTTTTAAACTATTTTCATTTTTTAATTGTCTGACTTTGTAATGAAATAGCAAATTGAAAATATGCTATCGTCAGCATTTCCGAATTACCTCTGATGAAAACAAATGTTTCATCATTTTGACAAGATGATTTATCCCTTGCACATGTGCAAGAAAACCAGTGTTAACCCTTAACGTGCTGGAACCGAAAGTGATTAGCCTTTGCCACCAGTATAGAGCCAGGCCAGCCTGCACATCTGTGCAGTCTGACCAGGCTCCATACTGTTGGTAGCTCAATTTTTGTATTTTGATATTGAAATCCCTTAAACTTTGAATGGACTGTTCCAAATTCAAAGCTGGACAAATCCATTACAAAATTTCAGCATGTTCAGGGTTAAAAGAAGTAAAACAAAATACTTACCCAAAAAGTTGAATATCATTTTTCCTGGAGAGATTTTCCATTTACCTGGCAGGATTTCACTTGCTGCTTCTAAATTGCATAAATGTTTTTAATCAGTTACTGACAGATACTTCTTTGATACCTATATTCTTCAGCTGCACGGACTTATGAGCTATTTTCTGTGCATCTGCCTAAATACAGTGGAAATGTTGTCTCTCTTCTGTTTTGCTAAAGACAAACTACATTACTGTACATACATAAAATTAGGTCTGTCTTGCACAGGTATGATCTGAGATGTGTATCTGTGATTTTTCAGAAACTTGTGGTGAAGGTGCTGACAATCTTTTCAGAACATTCAATATGAATGTCCCCGAGTGTACAGGTCCATACTGGCTTGGTGATGAAGATAAGAGACACTTCAACAGGTCATGGAGTGAACCTGTATCACATGCTTCAGATCCTCCAACAATGTGGACATACCAGTCAGCATGGAAACTGAAGACTATACCATTTAAAGGGAAACTAGCAACTTACTCTGGTGGTGGTTATATCATCACTATGCCTAAAAATCATACACTGCATGAAGGTAATCATTGTGTCATGTCTGCTGGGGTTTCATGTCTTCTGGATTTATATTTATTGTAACAATTCTTTGAGACTTGGAGGCATTACACTAGTACATATGCAATTGCTGATGAAGTTCTACATATCACTTACCCTTGAAGAAATGTTGAGAGATTTTTATTTCTTATTTTTACCTTGTCATTTATTCTCTTACACAGCTCAGTCAGGATATTTGATCTGTCCTTAAAATTGTAATCATAGGTGCACTTTTAAGAAAGACTCTTTAGAAAGTTCACTGTGTACTTCAGTTTAATAATCAGGCTTGATGGGGCTGTGAGTTTTTTTCACAAAAACATTGAAACAGAGATAGCTGATTTTCTGGATAATTTTGAAGATATAATAGGGATTAAAGTAAAGTTTTCTTGAACTACTGTAATGAAATATTTGTTGTTATGCTATCATAATGTTTTTGTTTTGACACCAAATAAATTCAAAGTTCTGCAATCTTATTTTTTTAAATAAAAATTCAAATAATCAAGAATTTATATTTGTAATTATATCAGGCATTCTCCAGGAGACTTGGAACACTGATTGGATAGATGAAAGAACAAGAGCTGTGTTTCTTGAATTCACCCTGTACAACCCTAATGCTGACCTGTTCAGTGTCGTGATCATCCTGTTCGAATTTTCCAACAATGGTGCCATCTTCCCATACCACCAGATTTTCTCCACAAGACTGTATCATTATTCTACTGATTTTGCCATATTTGTTGCCATCTGTGAATTTTTGTTCTTAATGTTTAACAGTAGTTTCGCATACTGTGAATGGAAGAAATTCAGTGTACTTGGTAAACAGAAATATTTTGAAGATTACTGGAGTTACTTGGAATTAATTCAGATTGTTTTATCTTTCACTGTGGTAGGTTTATTCTTTCAACGACTTGTTTCAGTCAGTAGCGTGATGAAAGATTTCATTGAAAGTGACGGCAACTCTTTTATAAGTTTTTATACAGCTGTGTCATGGGACTTCATTCTTGGGTATGTAATGGCTTTCCTTATAGCTCTAGTAACACTGAAGGGAATAAAGCTGCTGAAATTCAACAAAAGAACTTACATGGTTGCTGACACTATTGCCCATTCTAAATCTAGTATCATAAGTTTTCTAGCACTAGCCGTTATTGTTGCAGTGGCATTTGGGCACTTCACGACAATGGCTTTTGGAAGAATAATGGAAGACTATTGTGATATGTTGACAAGTCTTATTACGATTTTCAACTTTGCATTAGGTGTGTCCGACCTTCCTGGCCTTCAGGAAACCAACAGAGTTCTCGGCCCCCTATTCTTTGTTGTGTTTGTCTTTGTGATAACTTTTATTTTCCTAACTGTTTTTGTAGCTATACTGAATTTTGGAATAAGTGATTCAAAGGCAATGTTCACAAAGAGACAGAATAAGTTTGAAATGTTAGAGTATGTCATAAACAAGATGAAAATCGTTCTCAATGTAAAGTCATAGTTTTGTTCATATGTATTATTTTCATATGATCTATTTTAATTGTGTTCACTTTGGAAGATGCTGCTGTATAAATTTCTTTTTCCAACTTGAGACTTCCAGAAGTTACTGTTCAATGATTGTTTAAGTGTTTGTATGTGTTTTACATGTATTACTAATATTTTGAATATGTTGTAAGTTTCCAGAAATGTTTGGGTCTCAGAATACTGATTTTTCAAAATGCTGTGATAACTTTTACTGTTTTTTTCATTTTAGAAATTTGTCTTGTGAAATTATTCTCTTTCACTTTTTTTCTGATATCTTATCTTAAAAAATTCTAAAAAATGGAGGATATTTTCTTGTTAAATTATTTGTATTGATTTAATATTAAAAGTTCAAAACAAAATTGTCGTTTAGGGTTTTGTCATGTTTACTGATGTACATTGTACTGTCATTATCAGTGTTACACAGTACAGTAGTCAGTCACATTAGGCTCTTGAAATGTGATAAATCATTAACTGTGATACTATGATTTCATTTTGTTTCATTTAAAAAAATGATTGTACCTTATCCTTGTTGTTTATATTCTCGCAAGCTTGAGATTAAACATATTGAATGTTTCTGTTGTTTTTATTGTAAAATTCAATGACCAGAAATTAGGTAAAAGCAGTAGATTTGATTCTAGAACTCGTGCTGTCCAAAACAAGTGGTTAGGAAATGTGTCTGCCACCATATCAGAAGACTGTTGAAAGGTATACAACTGAGTCAAAAAGACTAAACGAAAACAAGAACTTAAGTTTAAAAGTGTTGACCAAAAATTGTCATTTAGAATTTAAGATAACTGACAGAAACTCCCTATATTTTTCTTTATTAAAGACTGACTTTCTGTATGACAGAACTAGGGTATGGTTTAGGCATTTTTAAAGTTGATTTGAATAGACATTAATTTCATTCAACATAGGAACTTGAATCGCAAACTGAGCTTCAGAGCAATACTTCATATGCTCATACTTGTGGCATAAAAATGTTCACATGATAATTCTGTATTAAACTCAGACTTTGGTCAGTAATAAGTTGAAACCTAAATCAGGGAATAAAGAGACTAGGGCCTTGTTCACATGCAATTACAAGTTTTTTGGTTATTTTGGTGAGGAATATGAGTGACAGTCATAATGATAGTTCCAATTGGCCCACCCAATGGGCACTGACCCCTTTCCCCAAAAACTGTAAACCCCCCCCCCCCCCCAAAAAAAAAAACAAAAAAAACACAGATTAATTAGGGTGTTATTATAAACATTGCTTTAACCTGAATTTAAAGAGGTTTGTAAATATTACTTTGACCCTTAAAAAATTCAGTTTGACCCTTGAGAATCTCAGTCTGACCCTTGAAAGATTTATCTGATGGGTCATTGACCCTTGAGTTTTAGAGTCTACTGAACACCCTGAAACTCATTTGACCTAAAGGCCTAAACCAGAAATTATATTTTAGGGCTACTTGTTGAATATGGTAGTCGGAGGGTTCGCTACCTGGAGTTTTCTCGCCTAGAGGTTTCGCTATCTATATATTATTTTGTATCTATCATCATAATGATAGATGCGAAAACTGAAGAAAAAAGTAAATTTTCTGTGCTGAAACATTCTGCTGAAACCACACTAGGATTTTCTTTGTTTACTTTTTAAAATGCCATTTGTGAATAATAATAATACATCTAATAACTTTTATCGAGTTCATTTACTATGCTTTAGTATTTATATTTTGTGTATATAGACATTCCGTTAATTCTTTTTCTATTGTACATTTTTTTTATGCAAATTGCTATGTTATGATTATGTGCTAAATAAAAGTATGAAGTATATTTCATCAAATTATATTTTCATTACACTCATTTGTTTATGAATTTGAATACTGACTTACAGTATGTCACAAGCAAAGTACGACTCTACATTTATATAGGTAGCGAAAACATACAGGAAGCGAAACCTCTAGGTGCAAAACTGTATGAGGTGTGAAAACATTCAGGTAGGGAAACCTCCTGTAATCGCTAAATATCGTGCTGATTTTTTGACACGCCAATATCCAGCTTTCGAGAATATGAGGACAGTACATGTAACAGCCATTGAAACTTGATAAAACCTTGAATCTACCTAATGAATTCTTTCGTTATAAGAAATGCAAGATGGGTATCTTTCTCTAATGTGTTGCAATGACAGCAAGGTTTGTAAAATTTCATCATTGTGCAGACTAAGAAAAATCCTGTAAAAAGATAATTAAAATATGAGTTATATGAGTTTTTGATCGATAGATACTTTCATTAACACTATAAATTAGACTAAAAATCAAACAAACAAAAATTTCTGACTAGATGGCGTGCGTACTTGCCTATGAACGTGATTTGAACAGTCAGTCAAGCATGTGCGGAAGCCAAGTAGCCCGTTTGTCTGATTCTTAGTCAAGTAAATTTTTATGTACCACCGACTTTGTAAATAAAAATTTACTTGACTAAGAATCAAACAAACGGGTTGATCATCTTCCAAACGGGTTGATTAGCTTCCGCACATGCTTGATTGAATGTTCAAAGCAAATGCAAAGATAAGTACGCACGCCATCTAGTCAGAAAATTTAACGTGCGGTATACACGTTTGGAATGAGAGCATGAATTAATTGTATATATAATGTTTCTATTTTAAGTAGCTTATCTCAAGTGCATAAATGTTTTAATGCCTTAGTCTTTTTTTCCCAATATTATTCGTATACGGCCAGATACGGCTTATAAACATAGCCTATCCCACAATGCAATTCGGACAGGTGTGAATTGTCTACCTTGAAAGTTGTTTTGTCGAATAATTGACAATGGACTTACAAACATGACAGGTTGTGTTATGGCTTCTGATTTTGTGTTGATCAAACAGGACAGATTGTAAGCTTGCAACAGGTGAAGCGAAAGATAAAAAGATGCCGCCTGATTAAAGTGCTAAAGGTGACAGGCGGGAACTTTGAAGTTATGATTAAATTAAAAGTTGCTTATTTTCGTAATTTTACTGTGTTGGAATTTTTACAAGATTTTATTTGTTAATAATTGCAATCACTTGATCCATCAGCAAATTCACCAAGTTGGATGTAGGATAACTTAAACCTTTGTGAGAGCTGAAAAAGGCCAAGGCAAGGGTCAGTTAATTTACAGGTGTGCAGTGGAATTTACCTGGAGTAATATACAAAGATGTCACGTCTGTCGCGGTTTCTGCCAAAGTTCCTCAGAGGGGACAAGAATGCTGGACAGAAGACTGGGGATAAATCACAGTGTAAAATAATTTTCTTGGATGAGACTGAATATTACCTTCCATACAAGGTGAATAGTTATGTTTGTTTATTTAAGTTTAACTATGCCCTTTATCTGGATTCACTGTTTCTAATCTGATAATGGGCAGAATGATACACGTTGATACTGATGACTTATGTGTTTGGATAAATAAAGTTCATCAGAATAAAGACAGTAAGGCTTAATTGCAAATTGTAAGGTTAGGAATATAATATTTCTTTAAAGGATTCATTCTTTTTTTTTATTTTCTGTTTGTGAGAAAAGAAGTCTTTCAGACTTCACTTAAGTTCATTTCAACTTATTACTGCCAGCAGTCAATTCTGACTATACTAGGCAGGCATGTTCTTGCAACTTACTGCTTCCTGAGTTCAAACCAGTACTCGTGACTGGAGACTCTGACCTCTGGTGGGATTCGAACCAGCAAGCTCTAACCCCTTGACAACTGCTCCTCAAGTATTAAGGTATTTTGTGAAAATGGCTAAAAATTAGTTATGTACATCTGATCATGTCAGACTAGTCCAAATAATTGTACTCAAAATGTTGAATATTGTGCTATTTTTTTGGAATGGTTGATATCTGCCTTCAGCATCCTGCTTGAAGTCCAATATTTAGACTAATGTCAGACATGATTTGAATCTCTTGACTTAATTTGTGTACATGAAGGCAGGCCGGCAAAGGTAGCATATACATAGTTAACATATTACATAACATAGAATTGAATAATGAGTATTATTAAATGCTGTATCATGCAAGAAAACCAGGACATGCTCACCAATACCAAGGATAACACAAAAAAGAGCAACATTAAAAGTGAACACCCTTACTCTCATTGTGGTCCTTAGTATTGGTGGCATGACATAGAGAGGCAAACCTTAATTAAGTCAGTCATGGTAAAAATTATTATCTAAAATAGATGATATATCACAGTCTTAGCGTATTATTTATCACCAAATAACCACATTAGAATCATGCATGTATCACAGTAACTTGTCATTAAGAGAAACAATAATTTATCATTTATAAAAGAATTAGTGTGACTGGATACTGAGCATATAAGCACTTGGTATTAATTGATTTAAAGCTCATGACATAATATTTAAATATGAATCTGTAAAAAAAATAAAAACCTAAGCTGAAAAAAAAACCATTCTGGTAAAACACTTAAAACAGTTGAATACTGTTCATTAAATGACTCTTACTGGCTACCTTAAAACCTTGCAGTTTAGAGATCTCAGATATTTCCAAAGGTAAACTATTCAATAATTTGCAACCAGTAAACGAAAAAGCTTTGGAACCATGACCTTTAACCTTTGGGAGACTATAACCACCCTTTGTACTCAGTCTGGTATTATAACTATGTACAGAGTCCTGGGAAACAAAATATTCACTTATGTATTCTGGGGCAAGACCATGTTTAACCTTGAAAACATGACACAACATGATTTGTCAACTCTCTTGTGGATGGGTAACCAGTTAAGGGACTTGAAGTGCTTTGGGCCAATATGAGCTCTGGAAGTAAGGTTAAGTACAAACCTAATTATCTTATTTTGACTAGTTTGTAACTTTTGCTTTAAAGCCTGTGTTAAACCACTATACCACACAGAGCAGGCATACATGTAGTTGTAGTGACACTGAATTAATGACCAGAAGTTTCTTGGTTTGCTGAGAAAGAAACTCTTGTGGTAAAGAAATTTTAATCGAGAATAGGCTTTTTTTAGAACAGACTTGGCCATGGAACAGAAGGACAGATTTTGATCTGTAATAAACCCAAGGTATTTGATAGATGTAACTAATATTGCTGGGTCTGAAACCAGTCTAGTGTACATGTAACACAATTCTTCACATTGCATCTAATATTCCACTTCCTGTCTGCAGGGTAGTGTAAGGTATGTTGATATTATATCCTATGGACCTAACAAGACTTTGGTGCCCCTCTCCCCAGCATCTGAATGTAGCGCCTGTATACATGTATATGCCTGTCCATCAACTACCCAATCTGCTATGATACAGTATTGATTAAAACAGAAGATGAAATTCAAAAAATGTTAAGTCAGTGTAAAGTGTCTTCATGTTTCTTACATGTATATCATTACATGTATGTTGTATTAATGATTGTTGTCCTCTGTGATCCTGATAAAATTTCTGTATTTGAACTTATCGTATCTATCTCATCTTTTTGTTTTAAAGGCTAAAATAGTATATCAGTTGTATAAGCTCATTCACTATAAAATGAAAAATTATTTATAATTATAAGACATGTGTTCAAAAATGTCTCTGTTAGGTACTAGGACATCCTGGCCATGAAAGCATTCTTTTAAAATAAATTGCTAGCCACCCAAAAATGGTACAGCAAAAAATAACCTTCATACAGTGTTTTCAGCTTAGCTGTTGTACTTACAGTGTTTATAAATTTCAGGTAATGCCTCTTTAATTGAATTTGAATATCTTTTTAAAATTTATAAGCATAATTTAGTTTATTGAGAATGTTGCCAGAGGCCTGTTTCCGGCGGGAACCGGTCACCCTCGGGTTTGGATATCCCGATCTTCAACCACCCCCAATGATAGATTCTATTAAAATCTCAGGAACATGATAGATGTCAGTTATAAACATCAGTGGATAATGTAATACAGTAATGTTTACATTTACTTTCACTTTTGTTCAAGATGTATTGAGTGTTGGGACCACTAATGCAAATATTGATCCTGTTTTTGTATAAAATGAATTTATTGACCTTCTGACTTCCACTTTCCAAAATCAATCAATATGTCTGTATTGAAATTATATGGCAGTAAGGATGATTATTTTCCATACCAGAGTTTGTTTTGATTTTGTACATTCTTAAGTTTATTGCCAGACACTATTCAACATTTGAGGTCAAGTAATTCATAATCAATTGTTGCAATTAAAAGTATTTTTGTCATTTATTTGTCTTCAGCTCATTGCAAAACAAATTGATGAAAAATGTTTGCAGGTATTTTAGTGTTTTTGTAAGGGGATGTTATACTTGAAAAAACTCTTAAAAGACAATATGAAGTCAATAATTACAAAATAATTTAAAAAATGACTCTTTTTAAGCAAATACAGCTGAAAAATTCAGAATCAGTCATAACAACATATTTGATTTTTTTGCAAGTACATGTTATTCACTATCACTTCACATTCATGACACATTGCAGTTTTGAACATTGGCAGTGTCCTAGACCATTTCTTTCCCTGTCTCTCCCCCTCACCCACTCTCCCCCTCAGCTCTCTCCCCCTAACTCACTCTTACTATTTGCCCCATAAGCACACACACACTCAGACAGCAGTACTCTTGCCTGAAGTAAGAAAGCAAACTAATGTTGAAAGCCAATTTGAATCTTGTCACATTGTTACGTAACTTTAAAGTAATTTTGCTAGTTAAGGCTATAATAAGGTAATTTTGACATGTTTGTCTTCCAGTAGCCATTGCCTATTTGACTGTTTGTTACCACATGCCGTTTGTATGTATAAACTTGCCGTAAAATATTGCAAAACATGATAGAGAACAAATAGACTGATTGAACCAATCCTCTAGACGTCTTCAAATATACTTGAAGTATACTTGAAGGTGGTGCTTTATTTATAACACTTAGACATACCAATTCATTCTACCATTTTCAGTCCTTGATAAAGACATGCTTAAATATGGCAATTAATTCTGAATTGAAGGAAAATAAATAAGCCAAGCATTCTGGTATCTAATTCTATAGTTTACTTACAATAAATCTGCTTTGATAGATTTGCTAACGAGAAAATAATTGGTTTTGATGTGCGAAAGAGAGAGATATATATATCAAAAAGCTTTGATATTGAGATATGTAGGTATTTGACAAAACTGTTAAAAATATTTTTCTTAGGTATCGGCAAATTGTTTACAAATAATCTCATTTCAGGTTTCTTTTCAATTTGTTAAAGAAATAGAAATACATAGCTGAAGAGGAAAGTAACAAAACACTGGATCAAAGAAGTGTAACATAAAAGTTGTGTCTTTGATAAATATGGTACACAATGCATATTCAAAAATGGTGTAACACACATACACACACAAAAAAAGGTCATGATATCAAATTTCAGTGATATTTATTTGAACTCGCTTCAATTTTATCTACAGTTGATCAATTTGGACCTAGAACTGAACTTAAAATCTTTTGATATTGTTAGCTGCTAATTATTAGGCACATTTTTTTGTGTTGATGCATTTATTTCAATTTCATTTTATCCATTTATTTCATTTTGCTGCATCTAAAGAATGGGGCGATTCATTTTTGACCATCACTGCACTGCTTGTATTACTGTTTTCTTTTGAAGTTACTTTTGAAATGTGGTTTTTTATGTTCCAACTTGAATGATAAGTGCTTTTGCTCCAGACTGGTAATGTTTAATCCTTATTGTTTCATATTTAAAAAATGACAAGAGAGGTGGTACTTTCCACTTCAGTGGTGTATGTTTACACTACTCCATGTAAATTTGGTGAAAAGTACTGAATGCATATAACAAGAAAAGTACTTTATACATAATCATGACAACTGTTGTATCATGTGAAAAGTACTTTATACGTAATCATGACAGCTGTTGTATCTTGCAAAAAGTGCTTTACACGTAATCATGACAGCTGTTGTATTATGCAAAAAGTACTTTATATGTAATCATGACAGCTGTTATATTATGTGAAAAGTACTTAACTTAGGATGTGATAGTAGGGTAAATTTGGTGAAAAGTCCTTAATACATACAACAGAAAATGTACATTTCAGATATAACCACCCATATTTAGTTTGTGAGCACTTCACAAGTAGATAAACATACCTTTTATAATGTACATGAATTTTGTGCATTCTTTGTATTTATGTGTCATGAATGCTTTAGTAGACGTATAATAAATGGTATCTGATAAAATACAGGATAGATAGCCAGATTGTTATCATATTTATTGACAAATGTCTTCAAAACCAAATATTATCACTTTACAAACCTATAGATTAAATTTTTTTGTGATGTGTTACAAAAATGATACAAAAGACATCAATTGTATACCAGTATTTCAGCACTTATCAGTAAAAATTTTATTACACTGTAAAGAAAAATGTGGAATGACATGTTTGGATATATATATAATAGACATTGATATGTTTACATTTTATATATCCTGTAAGTTGTATCCATTTGAGTTTATTGCCATCGGTTCTGGTTTTCCGTGTGACTGACAAAGAGTTTTAGTTATTTTAGGTTGTAGGGGATAGTGCAAGATACATTCCAGTGACCCTCCTAGTTTTTTTTTTTATATACATCTTCAAACTGCTATAAATAAATAAATATTGAAATATCAGGACAAGGAGTTCACCATTGATGGATCCCTGAGTTATATTTTAACCTCAAACAAGTATATATGGGTTACAAAAATGCATGTGGTAATGTTTGTGGGTAAATTGTTATAAGATTTAAAGAGGCTGTACTCCAGATTTGACATAAAAAATTTTTTTTCATAAATTATATATTTAGATGCCGTGAGATTATAACAACATAATATTTTACTTCAAAACTGATTATAAAAGTCAAAATAGAATAAAAAAAAATATTTTCGCTCCAGCCTGATTTGAACTCTGGACCCTCATGTTAACAAAATGTTTCCAACGCTTTTACTGTCACCACCATCGCCGCATGTGATATAACAGATATTTACTTTAAATCTTATACGATATAGTTATACCGTCACGTTATGGTATAGCACTTTGAAAGGGAAAAAAATCAATTTATAATGTAATTATTTGACTTATTTTTTGTCAGTAAGTTATTTTTTAAGCATTAGTCATAAATATTACAAGAAATTTATAATACAAGAAAACTTTCTTTTTTTGTCATCTGGAGCACAGCCCCTTTTAAGAGTCATGCTGTGGATCAATTTATTTTATTATATGTTTTAAATGAAGATTCTGCATCTAGGCACACACTATGGATAGACCATTACTCAATTCATGGATCCACAGCCTGACTCTTAAATCTTATAACAATAGGTTTTACCCACAAAAATTACCATGTGCTCTTTTGTTATATACTTGTTTGTGGTGAAAATATAACTGCTTTTCTTTGTTAAATCATGCAAATGTGAGGGGTCAGGGATCCATAAATTGTTTGAGGATGCGGTCATTGGTTTGAATCAGTGGCTGGAGGTCATAGTTTAAATAATTATGTAGTTAAATTTGTGCAAATCTATTTCCACCTCTCAATTAGGAGATTATATAGTGTGGTGTTACAAGAAAATGCAATTTTAACTTTATGCTTCAAGACAATGGTTTTATAATACAGGGGAAGGCAGGTAAGCGCACTGCCAAATTTGCTTTTATGTACTATGCATCTGTTGCAAAATTATATCAGAAATATGTCAGATTGTTGAACAAAAGAGAAGTCTCAGGAAAGGCTTTGCTGTTTACAGGTGACTAGTTCAGTGGCTACAAGTTTGACTGTCTGTAGTACCAGAATTGTGGCTGTCTAGGAATTTATATAGAGGTTTAATCATCAGGGTACCCTGTTCATGACACCAAATTTCATATATTATAGGTGGTAAATATTTGTATATATTTATACTTCTAAACATTCTTCCTTGATAAGAAAAGCCTAATATTTTCACATTATCATAAGTGTATGTCATAGGTTGCTGGGAGTCCAGATATAATCAGTTCAATCCAATGTTCATTTGAGAAAATGGGGTTTTCACAATTTTCACCTTTAGGTCATAACATTAGAACTTTGAATTTAACATTGATGACATTTTAACTACTATCATGTGAACTAAACATTTATGTCCAATTGTTCTGCCTGACAGTTCAGTCTTCCGCTTTAAAAGCAATAGTTTGTTCAAAATTTGATACCAGCTTTAAGACAGTGAAAGTTAAGAAACAATAGATCATGTTCAATGATTGACTCCTGTATTACTTTCTGTGATCATTATTTTGATTGTAATTATGTGTCATTGTCTGTTTGATTAATTTGTTAAGGTTTGTATAATCTGTACCATAGCTCTTGAGAGTTTAGTGATTTCAGTGGCCTAGATAGAAACAGTGGTGACACCATTCTGTTACCTCACAGAGAGTATAATGTATTTTTTTAAAAAGCATTACTTATTATGCACAGCTAGTTTGGTATTTAAAAGTCCAGTTGTCCAGTTTGCTTATATTTGTATTCTAGAGTATTATTATGGTTGTTCTAGAGAATAATTCTGTTTTTCTTAACTTTGTATCAAAGATATTTGTAATGTTTATAGCATCTTTATGCAGATAGCAAAAACAACTGTTCAGTAGCATAATGCCATTTCATGGAGATCTATGAATAGATTGAAGAAATGTTAATAATCTCTCATTGTCTAAAGTACCTTGCTAGTACTGGAGCATTCAAAAACTTCCTACAAACTACTGTAGTAATTTTTCATACATAGGGAAAACATTGAACACCACATTGAGATTCTGTTACCCATATCTCCCTAAGGATAACCCATATCTCTCCATAAATAAGCCATAGCTCTGGAAGGATATCCAGATTTTTTCCTAGAAAAGCTACAGAAGGTGTTTTTTTACCAAACATGTTGCAAAAATATTAGCTACTAATGTCTCTTTACCCCTTCCTGTGAATACAGACTGATTTCATTTTGAAAAAGATAAAAAATCAAGATGAAAAGTTATAATTATACACTGTTACTATTTAAGTACTGTTGATACCTGAAGTTGAAAAAATAACTATGCAGGATAACTGAAAGAGGCGAAGTGCTTAAAACTGGGAAGTTTCTTTCAATAACCGTTAAATAAAGCAATCAGTCAAAAATTCAAAACTTGTTTGTAATCATTTGTAAACAGATTCACTTTATCTGTAATCTTACATTGAAAGTTTTGAAAGAGGTGTAAAGTGTGCCCAGATAGGTGTTGATCGATTATGAATTGATCAAATATTTACCTGACACTTGGGTAATTTCTGAAGTATGTATACTATATTATTATTATCCCATGTTTATTGTGCTATATAAAGGATTTTTCCCTTCTAGTGCACCTGCCATTTCCCGCCTAGAAATAAATATATATTTTTTTGTATGTAGAGTTCATATTTGAGGTGTATAACTGGTCACATTTATATTCTCTAGGTTAGGTAAATATACTACAGGCCTGGATCTTTTGCTAGAGTGTGTGTTAGTTAGGTGGTGGGGAGTGGTGGCAAACCTTGGAGTAGGTTTGAGATTTAACATTACCATTGCTATAACTAAGGGCTTGTCTGGGCCAGCTGAGGTAGAGGCAAGTGTCCTCGTGCCCTTAATATAAGTCAAAGTTTTACAGTAGGATTGCCCTGGACAATCTTTTTGTTAATACATAATTATGAATATATTCTGTCTTGTCAGTCAAACCTGGATATAGAGGTCACTTGTAAGTTGTCATAAAAAAAAGTCATTTTTGTCACCACAAAAAAATATATATTCTTGCATGATTTTGTTATTTCAGGGTGGATTGAAGGGACAATATGTGCTGGACAAGGTATATGAGCAGCTGAATTTGTTCGAGAAAGATTACTTTGGTCTGAGGTACATTGATACGACAGGACAAACTGTAAGTATTGCTTGTATAGTAGAACAGGTCTTCCATCTGAAGTAAAATTAGTTAAAAGGTACCATAAGCTCTCTTCTTGGTACTAAGTAATGATAACCCACTGCAGAAAGTTGTGTTTCTTTGAAGTGTTATACATAATTATAACATTTCTGCATTTGAGCATCCTATAAGGTACGTTTAATATGCAAAGTGTTTATATAGAGTCTAGGCTATACCTGCATTATTTTGAGCATGTTTGATCACTTTTCACCAGATCAAAGCTTGGTTTCTTTAAAGTATTTCTTTATCATTACTGTTTTCCCTGTAAGATTCTGTGTACAAAATTGTAAGTTAAATAAAAACAATTTTGTAGGGTCTTTCTGAATAATTTATGCTTCATTTTTTCAGCATTGGCTGGACTGCAACAAAACATTGTCATCTCAACTGAAAGGTACAGGCATATTTTTAAACATAATAAATTGAAACATTTTTGTCAATATTTTTTATAATGAGACCTCTAAGTATAGTAGCTCTTAATCATGTTCAGGGCTTTTCATTACTTGTATTAATGATTTGTTCATTGTTTTTCATTATGTTTCATTGAAGATAATAGATTGCAAGTTCAGACTAGACGAGTTAATTTTGAACTTCAATATTTAGTTCTGGTCACATCATTATATGAAAACCGAACCTGTAGTGTAGGGGGAATTTGAATTCTAAATAATGTCTGTGTGTACATGTTACAGATTTAATAATGCCAAACATAAAAAGACATACGATATTATCATGTACTTATAGATGAGTGTGAAATTAAGAGAATAATGAGCAGTGGGTACCTAAAATCCCTTCATGAAGTCTGGGTAATGGACAGTTCTTCCTGTTAGCAGACACATATAATGAGAGTGGATGAAATTTTTAAAGAAATAAACAGTAGTGAAAAAGTAAAACTTCTCCTTCAATAGTTAGTATGAACTATGAAGACAAAACCTAGTGTAAGAATTTGTTTTGTATTTTTGAAGGTTGTTCCATCCCCTACACATTCTACTTTGGTGTGAAGTTTTATCCAGCAGACCCTTGCAAGTTAAAAGAAGAAATAACCAGGTAGGGTTGAAGCAATTTTGTTCTATAAAATGTATCATTCTTGTAAAAGTGTTTCAACTGTGTTACAGCAATTATAAAAAATTAAGTTTCAGCCTTCCTTCCTTCCTTTTTTATATAACTGTTCTCTTTGGATTGGTCAGTTTTACTGTAAATCACATGGTGATATTTCTGACTTTGTAATGGCTGTCACATTTATAATGCAATGGTGGTGAAATATCAAGAGCATGAAAGGTTTATTATGTTTTTATCAGCAACCATCCAGAGTGATTGTGAATACTTATGCTCAGCTGTTATGCTAAATTTCTTGAAGTCGTCCATCATTTTATTTTGGACATTTTTTCATTATTTTTAGGGATGTTCACTGAAAGCTTAATCAATAATTGACTAAACTATTGAAAGTGCAGACTATATCCAGACTGTGCATATGTGCAGACTCACCATAGGCAAAAGAAATTGCTAACAGCTGTGATTGGACGAGTTAGATAGAAAAGACAGTGATGCTGAAAAAAAATTTAACGGGTTTCATTAAGTTTTTGAGTTGGAGGGAATACATGTAAAGTAGGCGGGGGATTTGCTTCCAGTTTGTTATAAAATAAGACTGATTTTAAGAAAAGAAGCCGGGATAGATCTCAAAATAGAAGGGGAAAATCCCCACCTCCTGCCTCGTAATGAAACCCCTGAATTTACAATTGAAAAATGTTGTGTCTATTTCAGGTACCAGTTTTTCCTACAAGTAAAGCGTGACATACTTCATGGCAGACTGCCTGTCAGTTTCGAGGAAGCAGCAGAACTATTCGCATATGCCGTCCAGTGTAGGTTCCTCTTTGTTGTAATTCATGCTGATGGAATGAATGAACAATGTCAGTTTTGACTCTAGACCTGATTTTAAAGAGGAATACTTTCTGTATTGTTTCAATATAAATTGTTGGGTTTGGGTTCAGTTGTTCACATATTTTTATTATACCACATGTTGTACTGTCCAAGAACCAGAAATAAGCTTTCTTATCAGATTGCATTGGTGCTGTTAGCTCACCTAAACACTGCTCAGGGTGAGCTTTTGGGATCGCTGATTTTCCGGCATTCGTCGGCTTCCTGCATGTGTCGTCAACAGTTTGACTTGAACGACTTCTCCTCCTAAACTGCTACGCCAACATTGACAAAACATGTCTGGGATATTCCCTGCATGAAGCTCTACCAAAGTTGTTCAAAGAATTCAATTCCATAAAGAACTCTGGTTGCTATGGCAACTGAAAGAAAATCTTCTTGTCTGAAACTACAAGGCACAGAGCTTTAGATTTGGTATGTAGCATTGTTTAGTAAACCTCTACCAAGTTTCTTCAAATTATACCACTGGGGTCAAATTTGGCCCCACCCTGGGGGTCAATTGATTTTACAGAGAGAAAACTTTGAAAATCTTCTTGTCTGAAACGACAAGGGCCTGAGCCTTAAGATTTGGTATGTAGCATTGTCTAGTGGACCTCTATCAAGTTTGTTCAAATTTTGCCCCTG
Source organism: Cyclina sinensis (assembly GCA_012932295.1). Classification (NCBI taxonomy): domain Eukaryota; kingdom Metazoa; phylum Mollusca; class Bivalvia; order Venerida; family Veneridae; genus Cyclina; species Cyclina sinensis. Next base: position 40,955,713 of record JAAONU010000017.1, read on the forward strand.
GGATCAAATTTGGCCCTGCCCCGGGGGTCAGTTGATTTTACATAGGCTTATAGAGAAAACTTTGAGAATATTCTTGTCTGAAACCACAAGGGCTTGAGTCTAAAGATTTAGTATGTAACATTGTCTAGTGGACCTCAACCAAATTTGTTCAAATTATACTGCTGGGGTCAAATTTGGCCTCACTCTGGGGTCATTGATTTTACATAGGCTTATATAGGAAAAACTTCAAAAATCTTTTTTTCTGAAACCACAAGGCCCTAAGCCTTAAGATTTGGTATGAAGCATTGTCAAGTGGACCTCTTCCAAGTTTATTCAAACTATACTTCTGGGGTCAAATTTGGCCCCACTCTGAGGGTCAATTGATTTTACAAAGAGAAAACTTTGATAATCTTCTTGTCTGAAACAACAAGGGCCTGAGCCTTAAGATTTGGTATGTAGCATTGTCTCGTGGACCTCTACCAAGTTTTTTCAAATTATGCCCCTGGGGTCAAATTTGGCCCTGCCCCGCGGGTCAATTGATTTTACATAGGCTTATAGAGAAAACTTTGAGAATATTCTTGTCTGAAACCACAAGGGCCTGAGCCTTAAGATTTGGTATGTAGCGTTGTCTAGTGGACCTCAACCAAGTTTGTTCAAATTATACTGCTGGGGTCAAATTTGGCCCCACCCTGGGCATAGGCTTATATAGGAAAAACTTCAAAAATCTTTTTGTCTGAAACCACAAGGCCCTGAGCCTTAAGATTTGGTATGTAGCTAGTGGACCTCTACCAAGTTTGTTCAAATTATACCCCTGGTGTCAAATTTGGCCCCACCTGTGAGTCATTGGTTTTACATAGGCTTATATAGTGAAATTTTTGAAACATCTACGAAGTTTGTTCAAATTATGCCCTTGAGTGAAATTTGGCCTTGCCCTGGGGGTCACTTGTATTCATATAGATTTATATAGGGAGATTCTTAAAAAAGCTTTTGATGTTCAGTAGCTCAATAGCAGACCCAAAGGCAAAGTATTCAGGTGAGCGATCTAGGGCCATCATGGCCCTCTTGTTTTAATATGTAATGTAAATAAAATAAAGTCAATAAATACATGATATTCAGCAGAATATGTTTGTTCAGACTTACATATTTCATATTGGTTGTTGCTATGCTTTTCAGTTATTAACAAAAAATACATAAATAAATCATAATTTAATGTTACATTTTCATCATCAACCTTGACAGATGACAATATGTCAATATTGTTATGTTTTCTGGTTCTGTTTGTTTTACAGCTGAACTTGGTGATTTTGACTCCCAGCAGTTACCACCGGGGTATGTGTCAGAGTTTCAGTTTGTACCCAATCAGACAGATGAGTTAGAGGACCAGATTGCTACACTACATAGGAGGCTTGGGTGAATATTACAATATAAATAGGGGGTTTTGGTGTTTTCTTTGCAGTTTATAATGTAGATTATTTCTGGAAACTGAGTATGTCAGCATAAAGTTGTAAATGGTATCTTTTTAGTTTAATCAATCTTTAAATGTGATGTAGAAATAGCATTAACGGAGAGTCAGAATTATTATGTTTCAGTTTGGTCTTAGAGAAGTTTCATCAGTACCTGCTAGTTACTTTTTACCTTCAGTTACATCCATAGCATTTCCATTATTACATTTCTTAGATTCATCAAGCTTGCTGTTCTTAAACAATTTTTATTTTCTTCTTGTACCAGTGGAACAGTACCAGCAACTGCAGAGCTGAAGTTTCTGGATAAGGTGAAATGGCTGGACATGTATGGTGTAGATCTTCACCCTGTACTGGTAGGTGTCACTCTGAATTGTCATACATTAACCTTTAACCTGCTGGATTTTTGTAATGGATTTGCCTAGCTTTGAATTTGGAACAGTCCATTCAAAGTTTAAGGGATTTCAATATCAAAATACAAAAATTTAGCTACCAACAGTATAGAGCCTGCTCAGACTGCACGGATGTGGCAAAGGCTAATCTTTTTTGGTTCCAGCAGGTTAAGAGTTAACATTAAAAGTAGGGATGGATATAGTCAGAAAATGATAGCCCATAATGTATCGGAATAAAATTACTCTGTACTATGAAGGAAAGTTATTCAGTCCATTCAGTACTTAATGCTTGGAACAATGGAAACAGTACTACAAAAAAAAGCTGTCCTGTTAAAAGGTTGTCAGGACTGTCGCCAATTCAAAGAACTGTGTTTAGACAGATTATTTCATTTTACTGAAGGACTACCGTGCTACAAGGTACCAGTTTTGTAATTAATAAAGGAAACGTTACTGTTGATTCCTTACAACATAGGTATATGTACATGTAGGTAGATTTGGATCTAGTTTGGAATTTAGTGGGTGTAAATAGAGAATAATAGGTAAGTGTCTTAATATGAGAAAGTTTATCTGGCAAGGCGTAGGAATTTATCAGGTGAGCTGAAGGCGAACCCGATAAATTCCGCAGCCGAGCCAGATAAACTTTCTCATTTAAGACACTAACCTATTATTCTATTTATCCTGTCACATCTGGCATTTGTCAATAAATTATTAGGATATTGAAAACCTATCTTTAAAGTGTTTCAAATGTCAAGGTTATCCGCCAGGTGAATATATACACAAAAAATAACTCCAAAATTTCGATATTTTTTTTTTCTTAAATGATCATGCTATATTATAAGATCTAGATATTGAAATATTTAATTTTTATTCAAGTAGTCTCTGTTTGTAATAACAACCGTTTAAACACTTCCTCCTGATTATAAACACAAAATTAGTTCATGACGTCACCGGTGATGACATAGCATGTGCCGTATAAAGCAAAATTTATACGACCCCCCTTTATCGGGTCAGATATGAAATAATTGACAGGATAAACTTGGTTTTTCTCACATGTGGAGAAAATAAAACCGGACTGTATAAACAGTAAGATAGTTTTAGAGCATGTACATGAAAATAATGTCCTAATTATGATATGAACTATTAGAAATGGTCACCAGATTGAAATGGTCACCAGATTAAGTATTAAATAATCTCTAGTTTTTGTATGTTTCTGTTTTAAATTAAAAAAAATATTTAGTTACTTGTATAATTTTCAGGGAGAAGGCAACACTGAATATTTTCTTGGTCTCACCCCCACTGGCATTGTTGTGTACAAAAACAAAACAAAAGTTGGAAACTACTTCTGGTAAGACATGCTTCATTCCATTCTTTCCTTTCAGTTCTCCTAAAATCTTATATATAAGTGCATTCCAGTTACTATATAAGTAAATGATTCCACTAACTTTTAGTTTTATAATAGATTTTGTGCATTAAAGTTGTAAGAAAATGCAGTTACAAAAAAAAAAAAAATAAGTGCTCAAAATCTATAAACTTTTGATAATTCATTATCTGCAGGAAGCTTTGCAAAATAATTTCTACATGACTAACCTAAATCAGATAAGAACTTCATTACTGATACTTGTCGTCTGTATGTCTTACGTTTCACTGGCTGTATTTCCATTCTGTATAGTTATATTCTTTGATATATATATTTATTTATCCAGCAGTTTGAATTTTTCTTTTCAAGGCCACGTATAACAAAGATAAACTTCAAAGGCAAAGTTTTCATCATCAGAGTTAAAGATAAAATTGTGAGTATCTAGTGAAGACTTCATTCTGTGTATTGCAGACATGGAATTTATGATAAAGCACCATTTTTCAAAATATTTTGCATGAGAAGAACTTTTCTTGCTGTTGTGATCTTCATTTATTAGATTTTGTCTTTCACCTTTTATGCATAAGGAATTCATACCATTAGACATAAGAAATCACGTAAGAAATGTATACCAAAACAACATGTTTGCACTAGCTGTTATTTATAATTCATAGGTGATTCTCGTCTGATTTTCAGTTAAGCAAAGTTTACACTGATACTGTAAAGATTCTTTAAAGAGCACTTTGATACTGTTTTAACAAAACTTTGGTATACAGTCGTACCATTAAAACAGTGTAAGGAAGACTTTGGTACCATCAAAACAATGTTTTGAAGCCTTTAACAGATGTATAGTATCTTTTGCAATATTTATAAATGTTCTAGCAGAACAGTTATATAATTTACAAGATTGAAGGAAATGAATATAATTCTGAGTTTCATCAATTTCGGTAATTCCTGTTTTTTGTTCATGTGCATGTTTTTTTAAACATGATCTCATTTTCTTACATGTGTGTTATTTTACTTTATTGTGAGGTGCTGCATTTATTGTTTTACCTTATTGTGAGGTGCTGCATTTGTTATTTTACTTTATTGTGAGGTGCTGCATTTATTGTTTTACCTTATTGTTAGGTGCTGCATTTGTTATTTTACTTTATTGTGAGGTGCTGTGTTTGTTATTTTACTTTATTGTGAGGTGCTGCATTTATTGTTTTACCTTATTGTTAGGTGCTGCGTTTGTTATTTTACTTTATTGTGAGGTGCTGTGTTTGTTATTTTACTTTATTGTGAAGTCCTATGTTTGTTATTTTACTTGATTGTGAAGTCCTGTGTTTGTTAATTTACCTTATTGTGAAGTCCTGTGTTTGTTATTTTACTTTATTGTGAAGTTCTTGTCTGTTATTTTGCATGTTTCTAGAATGATGAGCACACCTATGCCTTTGAGTTAGCGACTAAAGCTGCATGCAAACATTTATGGAAGTGCTGTGTGGAGCATCACACTTTCTTCAGGTAATTATCAAACTCTTGTTTTAGTCCATTTGTCTGGATATATAATCTGCCTATATATGATATGTATTCTTCTGTCAGTATGTTTTATATGTGAATCAGGAAATAATTGTTAGTTGCATTTTTTTGTTTTCGTTTCTCAAGTTTTTCAATTTTTTTTTTGTTCTTGGCAAGCATTAATTCTCTTGCCTCTAGAAGACTTGATTAAAAGTTAGGTTATACTATCAGTGTAAACTTAACTCTTTTAATGCAGAAGGGTCAGATGTTACTGAACTTCAGAAAATAGCCTCATATAAAAAATTCTTTTAAAAAATATAGATTAAATGATGCCTTGAGTGTAATGATAATTTTTTAACTTTTAAACTTGTTCTTTGAAGCTTGGAAATGTCAAGTAGAAAACAAATACTTCCTGATTTACTGTTCTTTGCCAATAAATAATGCTAGCATAAGTGACTTTGGACTCTAGAATAATCCCTTTCTTTAAGTCTTATACCTGCTCTGAATGCAGATCTATAAATGATATTATCCACTTTGAAATCTATATTTTATATATATGTTTATGTATGGAAATATTTTAGTAGATGTATTTGTTTTTACTAACTGCATTAGTTCAATTAATGATTTCTTTACTAAACGGCCTTATTTATAATTTAAACATTAAAGGAAAGAATAGCAGGGGTTTTCAGTGATGAATAGTTTTGTTGAAATAGTTTAGACTTAGTGGATAAGTATCTTGCAGGAGTTCCTTTGCTGTTGTAGTCTTTTTAATGCTAATTAGGTAACTTGAAATATTGTAGAATGTAAAGTAGTTTGGAGCCAGACCAATAGATATTGCCAAAGTAGTTTTTAAAGAAAGAAAATGTTCTGAGCACATATTTCAGAAGCTCTTTTTTTTCTAATGTTCAATGGTTTCTACAAGTTTTTTTCTTTTTGCTTCCTCTAGGTTGTCAAGGTAAAAGTTTGATGTGATAAAACAATTCCGTTTAATTTTTTATTTCATTAAAAATTAATTTTTCATATTTTGTGCATTGCTATTTGACTTTTCAGTGGTAACTTTGACAGAGCTTTTCAGTTTTTGACATCATTGTTTGCTATTAAAATTTACAGAGTGCCATTGCTTAAAGTTTGTAATGATGAATTTTACACCTGTCCAGCATGTGTTCATGTAGCTTTCTATTTTATTTACCTTGCATGCAAGTTGTAAAGTAATAGGATTCTCAAAAGAGAACCACCAAATGCAGCTGTGTTTTTGTTACATTTAATATGTTTATTAGGGTAAGTTATGTTTTAATCCACTTGCATCAGTCAGTGAAAAATTGCCTCCAGCCCTAAAATTTCTTTAATTCTTTCATCCTTGGAAACAGTAGCCAAATTATCATTGCTGTAATATCATGGCTTCCTTTATACTCTGCAATTTTCTTATTTTAAATAAACTGAAAAAAATCTGATTTATGATAGATATAGGAAATATCATTTGTAAAATTCTAAGATATAATTGTATTTAAACAGTTTTTTTTAATTTGCATGAATTTTCTTCATTCAAATATCATATTCACTTTAAAGTATCATTATTATGATTTGTAGTTTTTTTATGCATTTTATTTTATTTTTTTTGGTAACGGTGTAATGGATAATTAGAAAGAGTGCAAGAACAACAACAACAGATTTATAAAATGATATCGTTTTTTCCCCCTATAAAGATGTGTGTATATTATATATGTTATATGTGTTCATAGATATATCTGGGACTTGCATTTATGGAAGAAGTTTTATCTTTTTCTGCAAATTTTCAATTTATTCAGTTAAAGTGAAATATTTAATACTATATGGTAATACTAATACACAGCTACGCAACTATGTTGTAAACTTATTGGCAAAATTTGGTATAAATTGGGGAATTATGAATTGTATTGAGTGCAAAAATTTGATAGCAAATATCTTGCATTATATAAATACAGGTCCACATCTCATCAAAATCTGAAAAATCTGACCATTTTACAATGAATATAGCATTTATTAACTTGATTTAGCAGCTAACAAGTGTTACAAACTCTGGCAGTTAGGTTTTCTGAGTAATACTGTGAAATCATATATATTCACATCAGACAGATTTTCACATGATTCACCCTTGAAACAGTGGGCAAATTCAAGTCTGCATTATTTTTAAACTTACAGAAATCGTAAAAATGATCCATATTGAATACATATCTGAAATAAATGTGAATCATTTTGCCTCTAACAAGACCAAGTTTAATGAAACTTTTTCAATGCCCACAGTATATAGTGTGAACTTAGTGAATAGGTAAACTGTTTTTTTGGCAAGTTGGATATTTTTCAGCTTCTACAAATAGCAGACAGTTTATGAATTGACCAGTACAAATGGTCATGACGGCGTTAAGTTACATACTGTATCAACCACTTTTATGGAGTATTCTGAATTGAGAGAACAGTTATCCTTTTTCTGCAAGTTATATTTTTTTACCTTCTACAAATAGCACTGACACTTCATGAATTGAATGACAGTTAAAAATTCAGAATTTAGTTTATATCACATGTTAACAATGGGAGTCTTGCCATGCCATGACATTAAGTTAGGTTCCTGACGTGGACATATGTCTTTACCAAACACAGGGTCTTGTTTTTCTCTTTGTTCCTTATTTTTCATTATTGAAAATATTTGAATTAGAAATGTGCAAATTAAGGACAGCACAATTTCACCATTTTTGCAAAATTTCATCCCAGCAAATTTTAATGATTTCACAGTATACATTAAAAAAAGTTGTTTTTTAAAGTATAAAAAATCTTCTCTCACAGTTTCATAATTCTTGGAAACTACCAACTCAGAAGCTTATTCAACACTTAAATTGAAGGATAATCTGAAGTTTTGTTCTTATTTTAACAAAGAAATGAAATCAATTATGTTATCAATGTATTATGGTGTCAGATTTTTCTTGTCTGTGTACTGTTCATATGTCATTCATACTCACGTGTTTCTTTGTTAGAATCAATCAGCTGGCTGCCACAACCTCTAGAACTAATAGGCCATTTAGATCTACTTCACAGCACAGAAATAGGTAAGTCTCTCCACAGAGAAAAAAAAACAAGAAAACATAGTACACGGGTGCATGTGTGTTAACGGTGACCTGGCTTCATTCCAAACCATGCATGAAGAATAGTAATAGTTCACGGTAAATGGTGACCTGAATATTTTTAGAGGGTTCAGTTTTAATTGGGTCATTCACCTTGTTTTAGTGATACTCACCTTAGCAGTTGTTGGTGTAATATGGAAGGAACTTAACATCCAAATTGAAGTTTGACCTTTGAGTTTTTGGCTGCTTAACTTTGACCTTGAACTTTTATTTGTTAAATGTATATCACACAGTTTAATTGCCATTCCTTATCATTTACATCAAGATTCACAGATTTGTCTCTAATTACAGAATTGTAACCTTTTAGGTAGAATTATAAAAGTTGTGTGTAATTGTTTCTTGATATAGTCCCTGTTTTTTTTTGTTCATATATTGGTATATTAAGATATTTTAAAGCAAACTTCTCATCTTCAAGTAAGCCATTTTAAAAGGACTTTTCACTTCTGTACGATGTGGAAACTTAATAATCGCTTTGTTTTTCTGAACATAACACAGAATATTTCTCTTAAAAATCTGAACACACTCGTCTGTGATTCTAAACTACCATTTAATCTTTTGTATTTCTATGAGTTTGCTTGAAAATTAACAAATGGTTTCTTTTCAACCACATGTAAAATCAGTTTCCAGTCTGTGTGATGGAGAAAAAGAAAATTTTATATTTGTAAATTTATTTGAAATAAGTAGTTCATTGTTAGCCGTTGGAAGTCAGAGTTATAGCAAACTTAATTTTAGGAAGAGGTGAGTATTCAGAAACAAAGATTGTAAAATCATTTATCTTGCACAGAACAGGTATTTTTCTGTACATTTATTCTGATAAAATAAGTAGTTCTATCTTATTTGGTTCTTTAAAATAACAACAACAACAAAAATAACTAAAGATTTTAAGATTTAAAAAAAATAAATCCTGGACATGAAGATAATTGATTTTACTCACTCTTACTCTTGGTTGTGGAACATTATATAACTGCTTTTAGTAATAATAAAGAGAGATGCTAACCTAAATTATAACCTAAATTTACTCATTTTCAGATTTATTTAAAGCAAGTTTATCTCTTCAAGAATATGGTTGCAGAAACATTGACCACATTTTTGTTGGGCTTAACTGCATTCTGTGATTTTATAATTGAATTACTTATAAAGTCATACAGGCAACATTAGTTTCATTTCAGATTTTGACTCTGGGTAATCAGATATCCAGTGTGTCCTCATGAAAGATTTAATGTCAGCGAAAAGATATTTATACCTAAGACTGTCTCTGTTACAGTACAGCTAAAAGTCATCTTAAGTATCTTGGCAACAGCTTTGTTTCCTGAGACCAATAATAATGTCATATGGGGTGTCATTACAAATCTTACAATTTCATCGAAATGTGGAGTAGGCTGTATAACATTTTGGCATTATCTTATGCCATTGTGAAGTTTATTTTGGGGTTACATTTGGTCTACTTCACAGTGGTCAAATTATTTAAGCAGTTCTATTGGGCTTCTTGCTTTTGGACTTTTCTAACATGGTCATTGAATTAGAAATGATTGGCATTGTAAGAAATTCAAAAATCCAGAAACTGGCACGGTCATGTAACATTTACCAGTTGTGAATAAAATGGTATGCAGAACATATGATATTTTATTGATAACCTTTAAGTGAAGGAAATAAGACCGGAGTGTTATATTTCAGTGGAAGGCAGGAAAGACAGAACAATGCAGATCAAATGGGACGTGAACAGCCACGTGTGTTACGTGTTCAGAGTCGAAGACAGGCACGAAGAACTATGTCAGATTCTAGACTACACCAAGGTAAGCAGATTTCAGAACACTACATTATTTTGTGGGGATCAGATTTGTTGATATTTCCCAGACATAACTGACAAGTTGAGATTTTATTTATTTTGGCTTAAAACTTTGCAAAAAAAAAGTTTTTTGTACAGTTGAAAGAAAAGTGATCAAATTTCAACAGAACAAAATTAATGTGCACTTTGAATAAGAGTCTTTTGTTAGGGACAGAAGATAATGATACAATGATAAATGTGATTCTACAGAGGAATTATCTGGTGCATTGCTTATTTGAAGAATCATAAGTGTTAAGACTTTATTTGAATTTCTTTAAACAATTGCTTGTCAATCAAGAAACTCTTAAGATGAGCTCAATGCATTCAGTTTTCAGTCTGTGCCAATCTGAAACAAGGTCAGAGTGCTTGGGGTATGACATTTTAAAACTTTTGTAGTAATAAGCTCCCTTTAAATAGGAACCAATGTTATTACTATTTTAGGGGATACAGTGACAGGGATACAGTATTCAGAGGGTCATGTGACAATGGTTGTAACTCCAGAACAAGCAAAAGGGTAAGTGTTGTATCAACAGTGTTGCAAATCAACTGACAACAGAGAAGTATTGTACAAAGTATTGTCTTGAGGTTACATGTTATCAGTACAGAAAATAATCAGGATGTATGTGTAGGATGGCAAAGGTCAAATCAGTGCAGCTGTTCACAAATACAACAGAAGTCCGTAATGATAAATGGATGGCTTTATTAACAAAACATTTTGATATTTTAAGGGCTTTAAATTCATTGACAAATGCATTTAATAGTTGAATGATTATAACTGACAAGTGAAATCAGTAAACACATTTTGTTTGTAGGTCTCGACATAGAAGTCTTCCTGACTTAAAAGGGAGAGAATCTCCCACAAGCACTAGGTCAGCCCCGTGGGAAACCAACATGGACACGTAAGATTTTTCATCACCTCAACATTTTTTTACATTCATTTGAACATGCAGTGGAGAAAAAATGTCAGAATTGATTGTGATTAATGGACTTAGAGATTTTATCAGAGGATTTGTAGAGGTAATCCAGCCATAAATAACGTAATCTTTCTTCCTCAACAGATCTGTTGTTATTGCAGATTATCAGTTGCAGAATTAGCCCTTGTTATACACTTAATTGTAAATGCCTTAGAAATTTCAGTAATTTGATTTATTGACAAGGTTGTGGTTTTCTAACTGATCTACTTTCCTGAGTTTGTCCAGTGATCTATCAGAATGCTTATGTTTATGCATCACAAAAGAATTTATTGCTTTAAATTCTTTCTACCTACCTCTCTCTTTGAAGAAATTACTTTATTCACAATAAAAAAACTATATTTGCCTGTGAGTAATTCTTGAACTGCATATTGTTTTTTGCAGACTTAATTGTATTTTGCAGACCAAATTATATTTTGCAGACCAAGTTTTGCTTTAAAATTATTTCTCTTTTCTTTGTCAGTTTAGTGACTTACAGTTCTGTTTGAGGAAATAGAAAGTCTGTCTGGTTATACAGAGATGTATAAATATTTGGATTATCACTGTAAAAGATTTTACTGCACTCATATTAATGTGTGTGTGATGGTGAAACTTGTTCTGTTACAGTGGTCTGTATACCTCTGGGCGGGAGTCTCCAGTGTCTGTGACACAGAGTGAAAACGTAAACTACCTCAGACGGCATAGAGAAAGTGATAGTGAAAGTGGATATAGAAGAAAGTGAGTATTCTTTTTAAATAATTTGTAAAAGTTGGCAGGTTAACATAAAAAAAAATTTCCCAAAGTTTAGTAAGAAATGGCTATACTTAGCCAGATTGTAGTTAGAGAAGGTTTTGTCAATTTTATCCTGAAATAAGGTTTTAACAAACTTTTTGCATAGGAGTTTGATCAGATATATCACATTTCCCATGTGATTTTCACCCAACTTTAACAAAACAATCATTATCAAGTGCCTCAGTGCATAAACTCTGGCTTTTGCAATACAATTATTTTTGGCATAGTTATAATTGCCCTTTGTTTAATTTTCCCTATTTTTGTGTGTGTGTGTGCGACTCCTACATTTCCCATCTGATTTTCACCAAACTTTCACACAAGGATCAAGTGCTTCAGCACATATACTCATGCTTTTGTGATTCAGATATTAATTTACTAGCCATGCAGATAGGTAAAGGACATATAATAGTCTTACCCCTGGATGTATGGATACTTTGTTCAGTTCACAGACTGCAAAGAAATTTGGGTCAAATGATCAAGATAACATCAAGTTATAAGCTACCATGACTGTTACATCGCCATGTTTTGGGGGTTCATGTCTGTGAAACATTTCTTGTCTCAGATTATGATAACACTTTATCAAGGTCTCTGTTACTATTGTTTCTTTATTTCTCTCTGGTTAGACTTTATAGACAGGGCTATGACAGTGATGGAGGTACTAGGAATAAGTAAGTGTCCAGTGTTGTATGATGCTGTGATCTGTGTGTGCTACTTACGGTTTGAATCACATACCCAGTAACACCAGTTATCAGAACCAAGTCTGTAAAGCAGACTTTCTAATTAGGAGTTACCTGCTATGCTCCTAGATTTTGGCTCTCTCTGCATGCACATGTTGAGGCATAGTTTGTTTTCTTCAGTAGTTTACAGAAGTAGTGAATGAATATAGCTACGATTTTACGTGTCTTTATCTATGGCGATAGGTGTCTGGACAACCCGTAGACGGTTTTTGTTCCAATTGTCTAAACATACCCATTTCAATCTTTTATATTACCAAGTGTGAAAGACCAGATGTAACGGTACTAGAATTGTTCAAAAAAGTTTCTAAAATATGGCCTTTATGGTCATTATTACTTATTTGAGACAGAATTCTTTTAAGACAATTCAGATGCAGATCGAAAACTGAATAAAATACTGGATTTTGTCAAGTAGAAATATTAATCCTTGCATCATCTAGGAAATGGTTGATACAGTAATTTCCTGCATGCAAATTTTTCAGTTCATGAAAAATTATTAGAGTGTTACTGATACTGAAACTTATGAAAGTTGGAATGTTTCTGCTCAAGTCAGTTTGACTAAATGGTAAATACACAAAGTCAAGTTTTTTTGTGGACAAAACTAATATCTGAAGTAAAATATTGCTTTCAGAGCATCTTTCAAAAGTATCAGTTATAACATATGCATTTTCTTGATTTTCTTTTAAACCTTAGTATCAATGTTCTAGTTTAGGCATACTCTAGTCCAAATGTTGTGTGCTTTTAATATTAGTCATGTGAACTGTAGCTCAAGTGTTAGTTAGTGGTTTTGTTGTTGTTGTTGTTTGTAAGTTTGAGATTCTGAAACTTTTAGTTTGAAATACAAAATTGATGCTTCGTAATTGTTTGTTGTTTTGCTTTTTCAGCTTTTTCAGTTTTGCTTTTTTATACATTAAATAATACATGTTTGCACTGGTCAATCCATTCATTAGAACATAGTGTTAGTTTATGCCAATATTAAAACATTCTTTCATAAAGTTATGGTATCATAAAATATTATACTTGGTATAATTAAAATAGTAGGATTTCTGTTGTTCATTTTTCAAGTTTTGAAATAAATATGAAACAAATAAGGATGTATCATCATTTGTTTGTGATAAGTGCTGATACAAATAGTCCTAAAGTAATGAAATATAAAGTATGTACATTTTTAGCTCACCTGTCACGTAGTGACAGAGTGAGCTTTTCTGATCACCTTTTGTCCGTCGTCCGTCCACAATTAGTTTGTTAACACTCTAGTGGTCACATTTTTGCCTCAATTGTCATGAAACTTGGTCAGGATGTTTGTCTCATTAATATCTCGGACGAGTTCGAACATGGGTTATCAGGGTTGGAAAACTAGGTCACAGAGCCCAAATATAGAAAAACCTTGTTAACACTCTAGAGGCTACTTTTTCAGTCCAAATATCCTGGAAATTTGCAGTGTCTATTCTAGGACGCGCAATTGCGGGATTCACGCTATTTTTTCAAAGATCGCGCACATTTTTGAAACATGTGCGCGAAAATTGCACATCCAAATCGGTAAACTTGCAGAAAAACTGCCGCAATTTCTAGTCGGGGATTAATTAACATGAACACTGGAAAACAAAGAGGGGTAATCCGAAGCTAAATAAAGTGTTTAACCGAACGAAAATACTAGTGTTTACATTAAACATGTGAAATGCTTAAACAATGGTGTTTGGTATTGGTCCCCCCCTGTTTTTGAAAATCCCCCCTATTTTTTGAAGTGAGGGGGGAAATTCACCCCTATTTCTGAATTTCTAGAATAGACACTGAATTTGTCAGAAAAATTCTATCGATGATTTCCAGCTCAAGTTCTAATATGGGTCATCTGGTTTCAAAAACTAGGTCATGGAGCCCAAAAATAGAAAAATCTTGTTAACACTCTAGAGGTTACATTTTCAGCCCAAATAATCTGGAAGTTTGTCTGAAAGGTTGCTTTGACGATTTCTAGGTCAAGTTCAAATATGGGTCATCTGGGGTCAAAAACTAGGTCACAGAGCCCAAATATTGAAAAACCTTGTTAACACTCTAGAGGTAACATTTTAAGACCAAATAATCTGGAAATTTGTCAGGAAGGTTGCTTCTATGATTTCTAGCTCAAGTTCGAATATGGGTCATCTGGGTTCAAAAACTAGGTCACAGAGCCCAAAAATAGAAACATCTTGTTAACACTCTAGAGGTAACATTTTCAGCCCAAATAATCTGGAAATTTGTCAGAAAAAGTTGCTTCAAAGATTTCTAGCTCAAGTTCGAATATGGGTCATCTGGGTTCAAAAACTAGGTCACAGAGCCCAAAAATAGAAAACTCTTGTTAACACTCTAGAGGTTACATTTTCAGCCCAAATAATCTGGTAATTCCTCAGAAAGGTTGCCTTGAGGATTTCTAAATCAAGTTCGAATATGGGTCATCTGGGGTCACAAACTAGGTCATAGAGTCCAAATATGGAAAAACCTTGTTAACATTCTAAAGGTAACATTTTCAGTCCAAATAATCTGGAAATTTGTCAGAAAGGTTGTTTCAATGATTTCTAGCTCAGTTTTGAATATACCGCGTAGGTTTACTGGGGTCAAAAATTAGGTCACAGAGCCCGAAAGTAGAAAAACCTTGTTAATGCTCTAGAGGTTACATTTTTAGTCCAAATGTCCTTGAAATTTGTCAGAAAGGTTGTTTCAGTGATTTCTAGCTCATATTTGGATATGGGTCATCTGGGATAAAAAACTAGGTCACATGGCTCAAATATTAAAAAACCTTTTTAACACTCCAGAGGTTACATTTTCAGTCTAAATATCCTGGAAATTTGTCAGACAGGTTTTTTTGATAATTTCTACCTCAAGTTGGAGTATGGGTCATCTTGGGTCAAAAACTAGGTCAAAGAGCCCAAATATGGAAAAACCTTGTTAACACTCTAGAGGTAACATTTTAATTCCAAATAACCTGGAAATTTGTCAGAAACCTTAATTCTATGGTTTCTAGCTCAAGTTTGAATATGGGTCATCTGGAGTGGAAAACTAGGTCACAGAGCCCAAATATCGAAAAACTTTGTAAACACTCTAGAGGCTACATTTTCAAGGGTTGTTTTGATGATTTGTAGCTCAAGTTTGGATATGGTTTGTCTGAGGTCAAAAACTAGGTCACAGAGCCGAAATATCGAAAAACCTTGTTAACACTCTAGAGGCTACTTTTTCACTCCAAATATCCTGGAAATTTGTCAGAGAGATTATTTCAATAATTTCTAGGTCAAGTTCGAATATGGGACATCTAGGTTAAAAAACTAGGTCATAGAGCCCAAATATGAAAAAACCTTGTTAACACTCTAGAGATAACATTTTCAGTACAAATAACCTTGAAATTTGTCAAAGAGATTGTTTCAATAATTTCTAGGTCAAGTTCGAATATCGGTCATCTGGGGTCAATTAACCAGGTCCATAGCAACTTTGTTAAAAGCAGTCATACTCAGGTGAGCCATACAGGGCCATCATGGCCCTCTTGTTTATCTGTCCTACTGTTTAAACATACTGTCTAGTCCATAGTAATTGAATAAAAACGTAAAGTTGTAATTGCCAGCCTTCAGTAGAATTTTTCTGTCTAAACAAACGTATTAAGAACATGTGCTAGATAAAGGTATATTCTGTTCATTTTGTCAGTAATGACTTTATATTAAGCTCCGTGTAAATGTTACCAAATTCAGAGCATATCAGATTGAGGTCAGCAGTTACGGGCACTATTCCGTGTCCCAGCGCTCTGGGTACGAGAGTGACCCACATGGAAGTACTCACGGCAGTATACGACGCAGACAGTGAGTGTGTAGAGTAGAAACTTTTGTAGTGACATAACCTGTATGATGAAAGATTAACATGATTATTATAATGAAGAGGGTAACATTTTTAGAAGGGTTTGACATTGAATGTCATTTAACCCGTCTTTAACAGACTGTGTTCATAAAAATGGATATAATATTTTTTATTGATTTTTTTTTTTTTTTTCAAAAAGTAACTTTGAACAACTGTGCTAACAACAAGTGTGTAATGTAGATGAAGCAGTTTTAACTCATGTGAAAAAGATTGTGACGTAATATTTTGTGGGATTTGGCAATTGTGTAGACAGGAACAGAACTTTGTTTCTGCAAAATAAGTCAGAATAATACTAGCAAGCAGATTGACAAATTGTGTTCAGTCAGGATTGTAATAGGAGTGTTTGTGACTATAAATTCAGACTTTATGGTGATATAACCCCACGTAGAGACAGTGTAACATTCTTAGTGTGTAACACATTCTTTAGATTGCAGAATAACCTTTCAGCATTAGTAAGAATATGTTACTTTATATTTGATGTCAGTGCTAAATCAGATTGTGTGAGACATGTGACTTGGGTTTGAAAATATGATAAGTATTATAATATGATTATATTATTATATTATTTATGTTTTGGATAAAAAAAAATATTATTTTTTATTTCTCCAGTAAAATGTTGTGTTTTTCTGAGGGGGAGTGAGGGGAGTGAACCAAAAACAACATGAATTGGATATATGTATAGGCGAAACATGGCCTCATTACTCTGCTATAGAGTACCTTTTAGTTACCCTTTTTTTTCTGAATATTTCCATTACCAAGTAGAAATAGTATTTCCACAAAAAACATTTATATATTGTACAAGTAATCCATAGTGCCTATTATCAAAAATATGTGTTTGTTTTTATATAGAGGGTAAACTATAATTGCATAAGTACGAAGTCATTTGTGACAGGGGTTTTACGTGAAACTAGATTGCTGTTCTATCTTCAGTGAAATAGTTGGGAAAAACACTGGCTCCATCTAAAAAATGAGTTTTTGTTATGAGTCATCACTGTTTGACCATATTATAGATGTGTGAAAAATTGATTATTTAAATCCATACTGTAAAGTTGATGTTTTTTCAGGCCATGTATAAAAAGGGTAAGATGAACAGTTAAGCCTCGTGTAGGAATTGAAAATTCTATGTACATTTTTCTTTTCTGGCGTTTAGATCTATTGTCACTTTTTAATACTAAGCCTTGTGGAGATATGTAGATGGAATGTAATTTCTTTCATTATGAGACTTATTAAAGCAGTCGGTACAATATTTTGTATGTTATATGCATGGCATAGGGTTAAGTAATTAACTTTTTCTGCTTGGTTTCCGTTTATTCTGTGTAATTAGTGTCAGAGTAGCTGGCTTTGATTTCAGATTGGTAAGACTCAAAGCTTTTGGCTTGGTTCCATTTCTAAGATATCTGAATTTCATGTATGGTAGATTTATGGGTTTGAAAAAGGTTACTATAGCTATTGATATCAGTTTCAATTTTTTATGTCTTTGGTAGTGTATAAATTCATTTGAAGAAGTCTTTTATTGGAATTATAGATTACAAATACTTACAGTTATAAAGTTGACTGAGGAGACAGCAACTATGAAATCCTTAAAACTTGTAACTATATAAATTAGTGTATCTTGGCAAGTATCTGGAACGTTAAATATCACTAAATGATGAAATGCCATTCATCTAGTTACTCATCATTTTTCATAGCTGGTTTTAATATTTCATATTTTTCATTTATTGTTATTATTTATTTGATATAAAAAAGTAGGTCTGAATGATAACTAAGACAGTGCCATTAACAATCTTAAGATTTTATTCTATTCTATGTATTTCATGTCAAAATTTTTAATAGATTGCCAGTCATGTAAATGATGCCTAAAGACAGTTATTTCATAGACAGTTATTATGATTGAGTTTTTAAATTAAACTCCAAGGAATGTTTTAGATCTTCAAATTGTTCACAGCAGTGACAGGTTTGTAGACCTTAACAATGTATCAAGAGGATGTTATCTCCCTTGTGTTGTACATATAGCAGAAACATCACAGTTCAGATGTATGTGCATTTATCTTATCTATATGTTTCAGGTATTTTCCAAGCAGCAGAAAGGGCTCTGATAATGAAAGTGATGTGTCTTTCACAAGGAGAAGAAGGTATGATTTGACCTGCATTGTTGTCTGAATTAAATTTTCAAGATGACGAAGTCACTTTGGCAAATATTGATTACTTAAAAACAAGGAGGTTAATGTAGTTGCTTAATTATCCTCTGCCAATAAAATCGGAAGGGGGATATTGAAATGACGTTGTCCTTCCATTCGGATTCATATCTTAGAACTGGTAGGTTAGATTGTAATGAACCTATTATGAGTGTATGTATTGATAAGAAAATGATGTAGTAAAATCCCATTCAAATCCACCTGTGAGTTATTGAATTACAGCCCTTTGATATTAAAAAAAAAAAGCGCATTTTTTAAAGGAAAATTTCCGTCTGGATTCATATCTTAGAATTGGCTGGATATATTTTAATAATCATCTGTGATTGTATATACAGATAAGGACAACACGCATGTGAAATGCCATCAAAATCAACGTTGGCATTTTAAAGTTATAGCCCTTTGTTACTTAAAAATAGGCATTTTTAGCTCAACTATACGAAGTATATGGAGAGCTGTCCTACTTGACCCAGTGTTGGTGTCCATGCCTCCATTTGATTTCTGATTAAAGTTTTTGTGCAGTAAAATATTTTTTACTATAACTTCTTTGTTTCTTTAGGGATTTACTTCAAACTTCAAATACATGTTTCTTATCATCACCCACATCATATGTGGTAAGGTTCATATCTCTAGCACCCATATTTCCAGAATTATCTGCATTTTAAGCTTAGCATTTTCCTTAAAAATGGTAACAGTTATCCCTTTCTTAACTATCCAGTTCTAAACTAGTCCAGCATGCTGTCTCAACTGACAGCTCTTGTTTAAAAGAAAATTTCCATCTGGATCCATATCTTGGGACTGGTTGGTTAGATTTTAATAAAATTTGACATGAATGTAAATATGGATGTGAACTTCAAGTATTAGTGATTGTCCATTGTCCTACCCATATGTCCACAATTATTTCAAATTACATCTCATCTGATACCACAAGGCCAAATTTGATGAAACTTGCATTGGATGTTACTCGCATGAAGCTCTAGCAAAGACTGTCCGTCATCCTACTGCACCTGTGGTCCGTCCATTGTCCAGAATTGTTTCAAATTACATCTCATCTGAAACCACAAGGCCAAAGTTGATGAAACTCACCTTGGATGTTCCTTGCTTGAAGCTCTGGCAAAGTTTAACAGCTCCAGTTCATTGAAATTCTATGTCACAGGAGCAAAAAAAAGATTTTAAAAGTGAAAACTCAGAAATCTTCTACAAAACCCCAATGCCTTTTGCTGAGATTTTTGGTATGTAGCATCGTCTGATGGTCCTCTACCAAGTTCATTCAAATCATGGCTCCAGGGCCAAATTTAGCCCCGCCCCAACTGCAACATGATTTACCTGTGCTTGGGAAAACTTAAAAAGTCTTCCTGTCTGAAACTACTGTGGCTTTGGGCTTGATATTTGGCATTCGGGCTCACCTAGAGGTCCTCTACAAGGTTGTTCAAATTATGCCTCTTGCATCATTAATGGTACCGTACAGGGGGTCATTTGATTTATAATAAAGGCATATATATATATGTTTAGAGAAGAGCTGTAAGAGCTATTTCTGCTTAGCACAGCTCAATTTTTATGCGCTTTGATTCATTATAGATAAAGATACCGAACTGAATTGTCATTGAAATTCCAAGGTCAAAGATCTCTGTAAAAAGTTAATAATACTTAGCAACCTCATTCAGGTGATCTGTATCGTACAGCGGGGGATATCAGCTTAAAAAATTTGCTTGTTGGTAGTAGATATTGCCCAGCAATTATGCCCCCCACCCCACCCCAGTCGAAGATGAGGGGGCATATAGTTTTGCAAATGTCGGTCGGTCGGTCTGTTGGTCAGTCCTTCGGTAGACACTTCGTTACCAATCAATAACTAGAGAATGCTTTGACCTAGGTTAACCAAACTTGGTATGCTGGTTGGTCATCACCAGTAGATGACCCCCTATTGACTTTGAGGTCATTAGGTCAAAGGTCAAGATCACAGAGACTTTCATCCTAAAAACGGTTTCCGATCAATAACTAGAGAATGCTTTGACTAGGTTCACCAAACTTGGTATGCTGGTTGGTCATCACCAGTAGATGACCCCCTATTGATTTTGAGGTCAATTTTTCAAAGGTCAAGCTCACAGAGACTTTCATCCTAAAAACGGTGTCCGATCAATAACTAGAGAATACTTTGACCTAGGTTCACCAAACTTGGTATGCTGGTTGGTCATCACCAGTAGATGACCCCTATTGATTTTGAGGTCATTAGGTCAAAGGTCAAGGCCACAGGGACCTTGATCCTAAAAATGGTTTCTGATCAATAAATAGAGAATGCTTTGGCCGAACCACAAGCAATTAGGTGCTGCTGGGGGGCATGTATGTTTTACAAACATTTCTTGTTAGTTTTTGTACAGCCAAGGTCAGAAATTCAGTTATGAGAATCTTCAGCTTTTTAGCTGATTTCAGATATTTTTCTCAACCCATAAGTTTATAAAATGTTGCAGATTCAGACTGATCTGTTCAAATCTGTGGTTTTTGAAAGGGGGGTGAAGGGGTTTTCAGATTTTTCAGTGGAAGTCATTCTCATCGCTGGACATTTGAAGGCTGGGTTTTTCCACAGCAAGGCTCAGGTATCGATTCAGATACAGAAAAGTTCTTCTTTTTAAGTCTATTTTGATTATTTCAGAATCACATGAAAACATGGAAAAACCAGGGTCAAAAATTAAGAACAAATATGGTCTGTTTTTTTAGACCAATTCATTAATAATACCATTTAATTACTTGTCTTGGTGATATTTTACTTTATATTCTGGTATGTGACAGGAGAGAGATGGATTCTGGTAGTGAGTCAGACATATCCCCTAGTCTAACAGCAAGACAGAGGAAAACCAAGAGTATGGGGGCTGATCAGTTTGAAAGAGAATGGCAGTCAACCATGCAACAGTAAGTTCAACTGACACACTGAACAGCCATTGTTTTGAATACATAACAAAGAATAAAAGATGCCTGTAGTTCATATTTTAGTGTAGTTACAGCAGACAGAAAGGATTTGTTTTAGTTGTCATTTAATGATTACAAAACAAGTAAAACTTACTTTAAATCATTGTTACTAACATGACAGAAGTTACTGTGGTCTATGCATGTTTAAGGAAACTTGGGTGCTGAGAGATAACCACTTTGTCTGGATTTGTGACCATGACAGTGCATGCTAACAAAGTTACAGAAGCTGGCATGAACTTGCTAGAAGCTAGAACTCTTTCTTCTGAGCTAATAAGATAACTTATATATCAGTATTGTTACAGAAATGTTACGCATGTTATATTTGGCTCTTATGAAAACAAGTTAGCTATAGAGATCTAATATATTTTTATGTATAATACATAGTTACATATAAATGTTTGTTCTGCAATTCCTTTCAGTATGTACTTGCCAGACAAAGAGAATAGGCCTAATGGTTCCATTCCCTCAATGCATTCAGCTCCCCTTGGGGAAACACGTCAGAAAAAGATGAGAAGAAGACGAAGTAAATCACCTGGCAACAGTAAGAGACCACCAGAGGAGTTAAGACAGCATATAGAGTTTGATCTGCTGGAGCCAACAGAGGACATGACTGAAGAACAGCTTCGGGAGATTCCCTATGTCAATGTAGAGTGAGTAAAAATCATAGTGTGTTTTTACACAAAATCTTTTGCCTGGTGACCTAGGTTAGTGCATGTAGGTAGACTTTTTGCCACAGGCAATTTAAAGGGTGTGAAACTATTATTACAGACCTTGAAGTCCAACTTTAAAAAGATCACTGTCAAATAATGTGTATTAAATTTTTCATGAATATAAAGAATGTTTAGCTTAGTTGTAAAAAATGATACAAAAACATGTTTAAGAGTCTGACTTGTTTTCACTTTAACAAGTTTTTAATTGAAAAAACTCTTGGAGGTGTTTTTTGTATTACAGGACAAAAGCAGAAGCATTTAAAGTAAAATATTCACCAAGCAATAGAAGAAGATACCGGTCTCCTAAACGAAAATCTGCTGCGTAAGTTTTGCTAAATCTTGAATCTCTCTAAGTGGAAATAGATATCTCTTTACAGTGTCTGCTAGTAAAAATCATTGTTGCCTATTTGGCAGTATCAATTGGAAAACGAAATTGATTTCTAACCTTAGTATGTTAACCATGATAATTTACCTGTTTCCTGTATTGCATGCTCACAGAGCACAAAGAATCTTTGAGGCATTAAATTCAGCTAGCTTTTTTTTGGACCTGCCATGTGTTTTATATTTCCAGAGACTTAGATCAGGGTGTAAAAACTGGGTATATATCAGAGGAGCAGCCCCCAGCCTACACCCGTACCCCAGAGAGAACCCCTGAACCCACACATAGACAGATGACCAAGTCTGGAGGTTACTATAGTGATACTGGCAGGTAAGAGCTAAGAAAGTTTCATGGCAAAGATACCATTTTAATGCAAAGTAGTACAAATATCCAGTGAGTTATAAGAAAGTCTTAGAACATCTAGATGAATAAGACAAACAAATGGAACAAGGTGGTAAAAATGACATATTCATTAATTTGTTAAGGATCTGTTTTAAGTTATATCAAATATTGTTTTACTGAATTCTTACTTTCTTTTGTAAACAAATGACAGTGAATTCATTTCTGGGATGAAACTGGACTGAGTTTAAGATATTGTAGTTGGGCTATTTAATGTGATGGTAATTTTAAGTTCTGTTCTTTCACAACTTACTTTATCTTTCAGCTTACCAAGGCGTAGTCAGAACCAGTCATCTTACCAACCACAGTACAATAACACACTGTCTTCTCACTCAAAGGTAAGGCACAGATTAGTAAAATTAATGAATGATTTTCAGTATAGTAAGTTAAATGAGAGTATTTTCCTAGATAAGTCAGTTTTCATCATCAGAGAGACATGAAAAAAAGCAAGCGAAACTTAGCTTAGAACATGTTTTATTGCATCAGTTCTGCTTGCATACTTTTGTTTTACCCATTGTTACCTGAAAGTGGTTCTGTCTATGCTTGATTATAAGACACACTTTCTACACCTTAAATTTTGACTTCAGAAATAGGGGTGTGTCTTGTATGTAGGCGTGAACTGTATTATGACATCTATGGATGTACATACAACTTGTCATAAAGACAAGACTGCTTGTAAGGCAAACTATGTTAACAATCTGAACATAGGACTATTCAATTCAAATAAACCATTTCTTTATTTCAGCATTTCCAAGCTGATATCAGGAGTATTCCCCAGTTTCATGAAAATCATTTATTTTACGAGCCCAAAAACTCCCCACGGTATCAGCATCATCATTTCCCTGTACATAAATACATTCCCCCACCCACTGCTGTGTTCAAGGTACTACACGTGTGTTGGCTCGGATTGATTTATGTTTGATAGTGTTAACCTTAGGTGTATTGTGGGTTTCCAATACAACAGCTTATAATAAGGAACAACTAACATGAATTTGTCACAAAGAAGGTTTCTTTTATTGTTGGAGTTTCATCTGAATAAGTCCTGATAAAAGAACATGATATTTTTTTTATTTTGTTTTTTTGAAGACTCAAGTAAATATTTCATTTTCAAACATTTCACTAGATGGAGTTCAGTCTGGGTCTGAAGTCAAAGTGAGATGAGTTTTTATTTTATGTGGTATATTGCAGGGTAGAAACAGAAGGTTCTGTCTACATTTTTATTTAGCGGCAACAATCATTTTTGCATTCGCCCCCTCAGTATGTGGTTTGTACTAGCACTATGGCTCTGGACTCAAGCTGTGCTATATAATCACATCTAGGAGAAATATTTCTGTAAATATTTTATACCATAGTGTAAAGAAGTGAAAAAAGTGGGAGAGAATGTGCGCTATACTGTAACAGATTAATTCTACAGTTAAAGAAATGCTGGATATGCCAGCATGGTATATCTGAAATATACACAGTTGATGAACAAAGAAAAGTGTTGTCCTCACTGGTATAGGCTGAAATTTTAATGTTCTAAATATAAAAATTACAAATTACATTGCTAAATGCAAGGACAGCACTAATCATTTTAAGGTCATATGAGCACTTGGTGACATATCATTCTTTTTAGAAGTTCTGTATTAGAAGCATTGTATGTGTCTGTTGTTTGTTTGCTGCAGTTTGACTGTGTTCTGTGTTTAGTTGTATATCTTAAATTGATTTCATCTTTGACCTGCTTGTTGTAAATACTTGGATGTCTGTAATTGTGTTTTGCTAAAAATATCTAAAACAAAGCTCACACAGTTGTATTAAATTGCATTTGGTAATAAACAAAAAAACTGGGTTGAAAAGTACTATAAATTATGCCATGTCTTGTCTTTGAGTATATTTTCTTGTTCCTCCACCCACTAAAATCTTTGTTATTTCAAAGACTGTTAGAAAAGAACCTCTTCTTTATTGTAGAAATTACAGGAATCTTGATGAAACACACCTGTACTTCATATATAATCAGAAATCTATAATGCACAAACTAATGGTTGAGGTCACAAAAAAGTGCACATGAAAAAATGGTGGTATATGTAACATATATACAGAATGATGCATTTTATAAAAGTACAATTCAGGTTACACATACTTTTGTAGGAAGAAAGGACAATAAATAATATATGCTTTTGAACAATGGATATGGTGTTTTGTTACACACTTTTCAACTTCATATTGACCTTGACATTTATTTATGACGCAGGTTAGATGTATCACTCTAATGCCACCATAAACTCCAAATTCTCAGCAATTTTATAAATGATAATGCTTACAGGATGACACCTTTCTTTTATGGGAGACAGACTTTTGTATAAAAATATTTTGACAGTCGCCATGGTAATCTGGTAATATACCCTAGTTTGAAGGGACAGGATTTGTTTTAACAATTTTGCTTTAGAGTTAACAAGTAATCCTTCATGTGACATCATGAATTTAGTGATAACAGTTAACATTTAAAATATCAACATTAGAACATGCTGGTTATAATATGGTAACAATACTTTGTGATTTTTTTTGATGTGGCTTATTCTGACATGTGCATAAAAAGACTTAAAGAGAATAAAATATCTTTATTTGTTTGAATAATGATAATAAATGATCGATATAACTTAGAAATGACAAAATGCGCTGCTAGATTTAATTGTAGATCATTTTGTCTAGAGAATATACATGTACTTATGAAAAGAAATGTTTTTACTTCTCATATTGAATTGATTGTTATACTTTGGCTTACCACCAAAGTAGTTCATTTCATATCACTTTGAAAAGTGTGTTTACAAGATTTATTGTTGAATTTTCAGCCTATTGATACTGTAGAAGAGAAGAATTCAGTTGTAGACCAAAGAAATTTAAACAGGTATATATCAATTCTTTAGACATATCTGTTCATCTCCTTTCAACTTTCATAGTTATACAATAAATATACAGTATTCCCCAATATTTTGATTCATCACATAGATGAACTTGAAAGAAGTCTAGAATAAATTTATTTATTCATAAATCTTTCAATATATTTTTTGTTGACCACTATATTCTTAGAAAGATATTTGAATTCAGTTTTCCCCACAAGGGATAAAGTGCTATTTTAAATAACAATACAGGAATTATTTGTATTTAACAAAATCATCACCATAGATATTCTATATATAGTATGACCGTTAACAATGTTGAGTGGAAAATAAGTCTTCTGCATCACTGTATGACCTTTCACAGGTATGATATGGTTGCTATAGTAACATGATGCTAACATGGTTGCCAGGGAGATAATTGGTTACCTAGCACTGTGTATTACATTTCTCATGGAATATGATATGGTTATTGTAATTTAGGCAAGGTGCTTGTATGTGAAGTATTAATAAATGAGAGTTTTAGTTACTGTAAAAAACAGTTATGGTTTAAAATAGTAACAAGATGTTAATACAGTTACAATGAAGTTAATGGTTCTATGGCAATGTGTATTTGTTTATTACCAGTGAATGTCTTGCTACAGGTTGTGGGTTTCTGTAAACAATATAAAGAGACTTGTCTGATTCTTCATATTATGAGCGCTTAATAACAGAAAAAAATACAGACGCTGTAAAAGAAAGGATGTTAATATGGATAAAAGGGGCATTATTAGTTCCCTGTTATTTTGTATTTTCTTTTACATTTCTTGACACAGATAATTTATTTGTGTGATCGAAGTTGGTGACCTTGAACTTTCTGACCACAGTTATTGAAGTTATTATATTCAGTAGAAACAGATCTCAGCTGATGACCTTGATGTTGACCTTTTTGACCGCAAAAAATCTCAGCCACGCCTTTTACTGCTACCTGAACACTAGGTCTTTTCTTAAAATTCCCTTACTGAAGTTTTGTGAAAATCAAAGGACTAAACACCTGCTCACCTACAGCCACAATGCCAATCTTTTTAGGAACTTTCTTGGAAGTCTGTTCAGTATATCACTTGTATTTATCGCTAAGCAACTTCAATATGGTGTCCATAGTAACATACATTTTCTTACCCTGGTTACCAAGAATGATATTTATCTTATGCACTGACCTTGATGTGAATTGTGATTCTGTATTCATCATTTGTATGAAGCATGATTTATTCTGGAGTGAATGGATATAACCATATTTTGTATAACCTTTTTTCACCAAATCATGTAAGGCTGACAAATGGTAATGGCTTGTTACTGACTGGTTTCTCCATGTAATATGGTTGCAATGTCTGCATAGCCAAATGGTTTATTGGTATGTTCCAGGAACAATGTTTGAATAAGTGCTTACAGAAATAACTGAAAAATTTGGTGAATGTGAAACAGAATCGAAACACCAAAATGAAAAGGAAAACTGTTATTTTTTTCTTTTACTTTCATTTCTGAATTTAAAAAATTGTGTGTGTGTTGTGTAAAAAAAAAACTCCTTTAACCGTGTGCATGTTTTCAGTTGATGTATGTACCTAAATATTACATTTACTCACGGCATGGTGAAATGTTAATTTTAAATGTATTTTTGTCTCTCCCACATATTTGTGTAAGTTATAAACTCTTTGATGTCACAATATAGGGTGGAAGCTTAAGAATATATAGATATTAAAGGAGTAGTCTGCTTTTCCATTTATTTAAATACTTGATCACATAAATGGTTAAAAGACAAAATGACTCATGGAACAAGTTTATCATTCTC
Source organism: Cyclina sinensis (assembly GCA_012932295.1). NCBI lineage: Eukaryota > Metazoa > Mollusca > Bivalvia > Venerida > Veneridae > Cyclina > Cyclina sinensis. Next base: position 40,983,063 of record JAAONU010000017.1, read on the forward strand.
ACACTGTGGCTGTTGCATTTATTTTATTGGTGTGCAAACAGTTAATTTTCTGGAACTTTCAGATTTGTATATTGAAAATTGTTGGAAAACTAAAATGTTATATGTTTGTCATTATTGTAAATTAAAACATGAAAAGGCATCTAGGATATTGTCATGATGCTGTAGCAATTTCAATGCAAAAGTCAAAATGTGTACTAGACAGTATCATTTAGTTATATTTCTTTGTGATTGATAAAATGGTAGAAATATTGTCTTTCCTGTTGTTACTTTTGTGTGCTTACCCATGTATTTTTACCTTAGAACATTATGTAGGCAGAATAATGGTGTGGTTTCTTGATCAGTGCATCTTGTCAAAGAATTAAATTACTGTACAGCCAGAAAACAAGAATTATTTCATTCTGTTTGAGCTCTGTAACAGTTTTGTTCAAATTCAGCCTGTTCTGTTACGTTAATTGGTTCATAAGCTTACCGGTATATGTATCTCATCGATATTTGAAAAGATTATTTGAAAAGCTAGAATGACAATAATATTTTCAGAACACAGTAATGAAGAAGGAAAACAAGAATTTTGGTTAATATTGCAGAAAACTTTTTTCACCTGGGTTACATTTTCTTATGATTAAGAAAGCACACCATATTTATTGTTTTATTTACACTAGATTGTTGTTACTGCATGTTTTATGTTGTTTGCACAGTTCACAAAGCACTTCCAACACTAGACTTACTGACCTCCAGGGTCACAGTGACCTTCCTCAAGGTCATATTGAGCAAGGTGAAGGTTATGACCTCATTGATGATAGGTAATTCTTGGCTTTATTTAGTACATTTAGTAAAAATCTACACAATAAGATTTGACTTTTTTAAGCATTTTGACATGGTTTCAAGACTTCTTTTTAAACTGTTCACAGACTAGTTGTGTAAAAATTTTCAGACTATATTGCAGTAATAGTGCACTGTTTCAAAATGAGCTCTCTAGTTTTTAAACCACTATAAAACATGTTAATATTATGCCCCACTAAGTAAGAATTCATATTGGTACTAGAAAAGTATTTGAAGTCTGTGGTGGCAGGCTAATATTATAACTTTGTCATTAGAACTTGGACAGCTAGCTGAAAGTTGAGCCTCTGCTTGGGTTGGAACCTGGCAAGCAAACAACATGTAATTATTCTGTACAAGGGCTTGTAACTTTGAACCAAATAAGTCTTGTAGTTATTTTGAAACAAACATAGTTTTTTGGTGAACTAGAGTAGATAAAGTGTTTCAGATTATTTTATTTTGTATTATTATTTGCATGCATGTTAGTGTAGCACTAGTTTAGCACTTCACAGTGTTTTCCAAATTATTAGTTCCCCATATCTAATGTTGGTGTGAAATAATTGCCATAGAAATGCTGTTTCATTATTGAAACCTTTTACTGTGCATTTCAGATCTGGAGAACAGATATTGAACAGTTCACAAAGCAGTGGGGGTACATTGGTGAATACCCCACCTCGAGGTCATCCACACAGATTTGGTACCCAGGATGCAATAGCCAGACTTTATAGCAGTCCTTCTGGAACAAGAAGGCAAGGTCATACAGGAAACCAGCAACTGAATGAACCCACCAATCAGAGCATGCAATGCAACAGGAGTTACGGACCAGCCAGTCAGAATACAGCTTGGGCTCCTAACTTTCCAGAGAGACCTCATACGAGTGGCCAGCAGATGAAACCTAGTTATGACAGTAACTCCAATGTAGTTAAAACAGTGACTACAAATAATATTATGAATTCGTTTAGTCAAAATAGTGTTCCATATAGGAGAGACCAGCCAAGAACATATCCTCTGCCTGATAATAAAAATGTTCTGCCTCCTCAAAGAACTCCTGTTCAAAATGGAATGGTTTCTCATTCCAGTTCTTATGGCTCTCAGTTTCATACCAATAGGATGTTTTATACTCAACCAGATAGTGTGACAGAACATTCTGTAGTAAATAGAACTTCTCAAAATTCAACAAACACAACAAATAGTGGGTATACAATGAAATCATTTCCATACAATCAGAACAGGCAGGGAGAGACTGGTTCAGAACATAATTCCTATCCTCAGAAGACATTCTTTGACCAGTCTGATTCTCAAAATTTTAGTAACCAATCAGCTTTTGAAAGCAGACTGGGTCTCCAACCATCTTGGCAATATGTAGGAAATGGTAGAGTACCTGCAGCATACAGGACGGAAAACACTTCACATGGTCAAAGGGTAATTACTTAATCTGTTGTATATAATTTGTCTAGAATTGAATTACGATTCATAAAGACAAGCTTGAAAACAGTTAAACTTTGTATGATTACTGGCATAGAAATTTATTGACAGCTTGTGTATAATCCCAAGTTCTTATTTATTAAAATAGATTTCATAATTAATTAAACTTTTGTACAGATTTATTGAAAACATTACGCAGAACTTAAGGCCTTATTTATGCAGAAATTACAGCAATAAAATCACGTATTCTCTGGCAAGTATTGGAAATTTTAAACTTAAATTTACAGACAGAAATTGTACATGTCTTTTAGGAACAAAGGAACAGTTCTGAATTTGGACCAAATCCAATATTGATTTAAAAGGTTTGCAGGCCTGTTGCCTTTACAAACTGTATGTGATACGTGTTTATCATCTAATAGTTGCAAGCATCAAGAGTATTGCAAAATAACACTTTCCTTTTTGAAGAAATTACAAAATGAAAAAATATGACTACAAGAAAGATACAGATGTATGAAGGAGAACAGGTTTAGTAAGAATGTTTGAATGTAGGGAACATAAGATAGATGCATTGATTATCACTGCTCATGAAAAAACCCAACCTTTTGTTGTTGTTGTTTTTTATTCAGTCATTTGATATGCACAGTTAATCTTTTTAAACTTCTCCCAAATAAATTAATAGAATGATACTTTTGATGCTTGCAGAAAGATGTTTGGTCAAATGTCCAGTGTTGTGATGTCAAAATGCCTCCCTGTCTTTGATTTGTCCAGTAGATTCCATTCCTTTTGAAAGTTACTTCCATACTAATGTATCATCTAAAGGAGTTAGAAAATAACCTTATTCTTCATCAAGATAATGACAAGTTCAGAGCTAGAAAATACTAAACCATTAATACATACATGTGTTTTGAGTGCAGTGAAAATAATCTGTCAGGAACAGAATTTTCTGCTGATTAACAAAATAGACACACTCACAGCTAGGAAATGATATACAGATGTAGAATTTTGACCAATGGCTTCAGTTGTATGTGCAAATAGAATCGTATGACTTTGTTTTTTCTCAAAATTTGTTAGAAAATAAATTCTTTCTTATTCAATAGTCACTTGAGCAAATCATGAGGGTTCTAACTAACATTAAAGAAAGAAATAGATACAACTTGTTTTCATTATTCAGAATAACTAACATTAAAGAAAGAAATAGATACAACTTGTTTTCATTATTCAGAATAACTAACATTAAAGAAAGAAATAGATACAACTTGTTTTCATTATTCGGAGTTACTAACTAACATTAAAGAAAGAAATAGATACAACTTGTTTTCATTATTCAGAATTACCAAGTTTTAAGGCTAGAAATTCTTAACGTTTTACAGAAGAAAATTTCACATGGTTTATTGCAGGGAATTCTATACTTAGAATTTTATGCATATTTGTAAGTTTTTGTTGGATTCTCTCATTGAAACAATTTTTTTGTGTTTAGCTATATCCATGTGGCTTTATTATTTTTTGGTGTGGCAAAGTATAGTTGCATACAAGTGTAGGTTTTCACAAACTATGTAGTTTGTAAATGGTCAATATGTATTTTTTTAATGTCTTCTAGTTACGTTCATAAACTCTCTTCCATTGTTTATTGCAAAGACGTGTTTACAGAATTCCAAATGTGTTGCTGTAAGTCACATAACATGTGACTGACCAGAAAAGCCTAGAGGAACCTTTCCTTCCTTATTTACATCATGGAAAATTATAATTTAGACATCTGTTTAAAAGTTACTCGTATTCTTGACATGTCATAAAGCTTCCTTTATTTCTGTTATTTATATGTGCTATTTTTATTCCACTTTTATATATTTTTGTCACACATTAACTTCATTTCTGTAATGACATAAAACTGCTTTTAAAAAATGTCATAACACCACTATTTCTGTTATGTCATAAAGCTCCTCTTATTTCTGGTATGTCAAAGCTCCTCTTATTTCTGTAGTGTCATAAGGCTCCTCTTATTTCTGTAATGTCATTAAGCTTCTCTTATTTCTGTAATGTTATAAAGCTCCTCTTATTTCTGTAGTGTTATAAAGCTCCTCTTATTTCTGTAATGTTATAAACCTCCTCTTTTTTCTGTAATGTTATAAAGCTCCTCTAATTTCTGTAATGTTATAAAGCTCCTCTTATTTCTGTAGTGTTATAAGGCTCCTCTTATTTCTGTTATGTCATTAAGCTTCTCTAAATTTCTGTAATGTCATTAAGCTTCTCTAATTTCTGTAATGTTATAAAGCTCCTCTAATTTCTGTAATGTTATAAAGCTCCTCTTATTTCTGTAATGTTATAAAGCTCCTCTTATTTCTGTAATGTCATAAACCTCCTCTTATTTCTGTAATGTTATAAAGCTCCTCTTATTTCTGTAGTGTTATAAACCTCCTCTTATTTCTGTAATGTTATAAAGCTCCTCTTATTTCTGTAGTGTTATAAAGCTCCTCTTATTTCTGTAGTGTTATAAACCTCCTCTAATTTCTGTAATGTTATAAAGCTCCTCTAATTTCTGTAATGTTATAAAGCTCCTCTGATTTCTGTAATGTTATAAAGCTCCTCTTATTTCTGTAATGTCATAATGCTCCACTTATTTCTGTAGTGTTATAAACCTCCTCTTATTCTGCAATGTCGTAAAGCTTCTTTTATTTCTGCAATGAAGCTCTTTATTTGTGTAATGTCATTTTATAAAGCTCCTCTTAATTCTGTATTGTCATAAAGATCTACTTATTTCTGTAATGTCATAAAGCTCCACTTATTTCTGTAATGTCATTAGGCTTCTCTGTAAATATCATAAATCTACTCCTATTATAATTTCATTCTTGTGTAAAATGGAATATTTTGGTTCATTTATTGAATATATTATGCAAGTCATTTTTCAGTGTAAAATGATAACACAATTCTAATAATCTTTAACTTTAAAATCCATTTATTGGTTCTCTCTCGTTCTTATAAATTCTTTCTCAAGAGCACCACAGTAAAAAAATCCAAATTCAGTTTCAATACTGAAAAATGTAATGATGTTAATTTATTACTTTTTTTATTCTAAAATGTTAAAAATATACAACCTAAGTTGAAACTGATAAGCCACTCAAGGCAGTCTAATTAATCTGCCATACAAACTGTAGGCTCACATATAATTTCTTTGAATAGGTGATAAAAAGTTAACCAGATCAGTGTAGATTTTACCAAGAGTACTCTAATGAGATAGACATTGCAGTTTCAGCTTTATTGATCCAGTCCTAGGATTGTGGTCAGTATCACTTCTTTAGCTGCACAGATATTTAATTAAATAAAGCCAGAGTGTGTGGCTTTCTTTTATGAAAGAGACACAAAATGCCTTGAATTTCAGTTTTGAACTAAATGAAATGTTTTCTTTTTCCTTGTTTAGGTTGGACATAGAACAGGAAGCGCACCTCCTAGCACTCAGTCCCCAGCTTCATCTCCAGTGAAGAATAAAAGGCAGATAGAAATGTCACCTAACAAGGGAACCAGACAGCTTTCAGCCAATCAAAGCAGCTCAAGTAGAATAAACTGTGTAGCCCCGCCCACTTATCAATCTCCAGACAGTGCAATCAGTTCAATTACAAGTTTGTCTTTAAATGTAAATAGGTCTCCAAATAAATTAGCCAGTCCAGCACGGAATGACAGTGTGACGGAGCATGTCAGTCGGGTACGAACCCCAGCTTTTGGCAGATCTGATATCTGGACAGAATTGTGATAAAATTATGTAGTATAAATGTTGTGAAATTATTTGTATTTATTTTTGTATTTATGGAAACAGGAATTAATTTTAATATTTTAAACAGGCATTTGCACCAGAACATCTGCTTGTTACAATTTATGTATAAAGTTGTTAGAATTTTGGTATAATTTGCAGGGTCTAATTCAGTATTCCAATTGTATCATATGAACGAACTTGTTTCTTGATGTTTGTTAACAAGGCATTATAAACTTAATATGCAGTAAGGTGCAGAACTTTAATGGAAAGTCTTTTACACTGTTTAAAGATAAAATATGTATTCATGAACTGTAAGGCCAAATTTTGGGTCACAATGTCAAATAGTATATTCCTGCTTGATGTTATACTTACTGCTAAATTAATTTTCAGAACATTCTTAAAGTATCAGTTATATTTTGATTTGGATTAACAAAAACAGAGGCAGTTAAAGAACAAATTTCTCAAAATTTCATAGTCTGCATAATGTTCGAACAAGGTACCCTTCCCTGCTTTTTGTTCTCTTAGAAATATGAATTTGAAAACTTCCTAATACAGCCCTGTCTAGCATGAATTGGATTTACTTTCACTGCTTTGATTTTTCAGCTACTTCATGAAATATGTTGACAGCCATGTTCTCATTTACTTATGCCAGCTTAATAGATTTGCAATACAAAAATTATGTTGATCAATTTGTTTGTATACATGTACATACACTTTTGTTGTGTTTTATGCTATGCAAAGAAACAATACATTTTTATGAAAATATAAGAAAAATGAGAAGAAAATGTCTTGATATTTTTGTCAACTTCAATATTCTTTCAGTTAATATTACAGATGGACAATTGACATTAAAACATTCCTTGCAAAAACAAATCACTAGAATCTCTTCCTCTGCATGAAACTGCCAACTTTTCTCAAAGAACACATGGCTGGTAGCAGAGGTCAGACCTAAGGCCATGGGTAACAGATTACAGTTAAACTGCTGCATAGAAGGTGAAGATTGATGCCCAGGCACACATTTTGCTTTCATAATCATCCCTCTATTTTGTCTTCAAATCACCTGAATGTTTATTTTCTGGTTTATGTGCTAACATTAGCACATAAATGGACATGGTATGAAACTAATTCAGCCATTCATTTCATTTTTATATGCTCGAAAGTTATGGTCCAGGGTGTCCGTCTGTCCATCTGTTCATTAGCAGTTTGGTTTCTGGAGGATAACTTGAGTGACTCTTTGGCCTACAGTCTTTTACCTTCATGTGATTAATGCCCACATTGAGTGGATGACCCCTATTGATTTTGGAGTCAGTAGCTCAAAAGTCAAGGTCACATAGACCTTAACATACCATTTCCGCCATGTAACTTGACAATCATTTGTTATAGAGAATTTAAACTTTATATCAAGATTGCACACATTGAGTGGATGACCCCTATACATTTTGGTCTCAGTATGTCAAAGGTCAAGGTCACAGTGACCTAAATGTTTAGAATCATTTACACTGTTACTTGACAACCATTTGTCTTAGAGACCTCAAAATTCACGTAATGGTTGCACACACTGAGTGGATGACCCCTATTGATTTTGGGGTTAGTAGATCAAAGGTCAAGGTCACAGTGACCTTAATATTGAAAACCATTTCTGCCATGTAACTTGACAGTCATTTGTTAGAAACTTCAGACTTTATATCATGATTGCACACATTGAGTGGACGACCCCTGTACATAATGTCAAAGGTCAGGGTCACAGTGACCTAAATGTTTAGAATCATTCACACTGTTACTTGACAACCATTTTTCATAGAGACTTCAAAAATTCATATAATGGTTGCACACATTGATTGAATGACCCCTATTGATTTTGGGGTCAGTAGGTCAAAAAATTCAAAATTTATAGCAAATCATTTAATTTTAAAGCCTAAGGTTTCCTCCCTTATATTACAAATGCATTAACTTAGAAAAAACATCCTTCGGGCAATTAATGCACCGCCCAGCGGTGCTCTTGTTATTTTTCCTTGCTCACCAATAAATTTATACTGAATAATTATGTCAAGGATAAATTATTGAAGACCTTAAGAAACAAGAGTCATGACTCTTTTCTCGTTCACCTGAAAACAACTGCAACTACTTTCATTCACACACCAATTATCAATAATCCAGGCCTTGTGATTTCTAACAAGAAGATTTTTAAAGTTTTACATGTCCCAGTACATCCCAGTACATATAAAACCAAGTGACCCCTGGGTTGGGGCCAATTTTGATATTTTAGCCTCATTGACCTTGACCTTAGTAAAATAAAATCCAACCAAAGGGCAGATGCATATGATGCAAATATACCAAATATCTAAGATATATGTCAGTAAATGAAGACTCGGGCAAGTAGTTTGTAAGATTATCAAAGCTGTGAAATCATGCAGACATGGCAAAATAAGCCTATTCTGGCTCCCCGTTCCTCTGGAACCCATGATGGGATCAGGTCAGGTAAGGTAAAGATAGCTGTTCTACTGTTTATAAATGTTTTGTGAAAGTTTTGTTGAAACTGAATCAACTGCGAGCATAACACTATAACATTAGGTAGAAAATCGTTTTAACCTCTGACCTTTCACCCTAGTAACCTCAAACCTCACCAACTGGATGAGGTCCATACATGATACAATATTTCAAATATATTGATCAATAAATGAAGCCTCAATAACAAAAAGTAGAACTATCAATTTTCAGCCTTAGAGACCTTGACCACAGTGAATGGTGGAGGTTCATGGACCTCAAATCCCACCCAATGGTAAAAGGTCCTTGCAAATTATGTACAAACCAAATATCTAAGATATTGGTCAATAAATGAAGACTCTATGACAAAAAGTACAAAAAATTTATTTTTAGCCTCAATGACCTTGATCTTGAGCCCAGTGAATGGCAGAGGTTAATGCAAGGTTCCTATATACCAAATATATAGGATATTGGTTGATAACTAAAGGATCTATGATGAAAAGCCTATTTTTAGCCTTGGTGACCCTAGGGGCAGGGCCAATTTTGACCCAAGGGCTGGAATTTTCAACAAATTTTGTAGAGGTCTATAAGGCCAGGTTACACATCAAATATCTTAACACTAGGCCTTGTGGTTACTGACAAGAAGATTTTTAATTTTTTCTTAAAAAAATCAAGTGATCCCTGAGACCAAGTCAGTATTGACCCCATAAGCATAATTCGAAGAATCTTGGAAGAGGACCTCTAGATAAAGCTCCATGCAAAATATTTAAGCCCGAGACCTTGTGATTTCACAATAAAAGATTTTCAAAATTTTCCCTATATAAGACTTTATTCAATAAAGTGACCCCCTGGACAGAGCCATTAATGATCCAAGGGGCATGATTTGAACAATCTTTGTAGAGGAGCTCTAGGTGAATCTGTATGATAAATATAACATGCCAAGGCGTAGAAGTTTAAGACAAGACGATTCTTGAAGTATTCCCTATATAAGCCTATAAACCATGTGGCCCAGGGGCAGGGTCAATTTTGATTTGAACAAACTTGGTAGAGGTCCCCTAGACAATGCTACAAACCAAATATCTTAGCCCCAGGCCTTGTGGTTTCAGAGGTGAAGATTTTTAAAGTTTTCCCTGTATAAGCTTATGTAAAATCATGGGGCGGGGTCAATTTTGTCCATGTGGTCATGATTTAAAAAGACTTTGTAGCAGTTCATTAGACAATACCACACACCAAATATCTTAGCCCTAGGCCTTGTGGTTTCAGAGAAGATTTTCAAAGTTTTCACTGTATAAGCCTTTGAGAAATAATGTGGCCCCTGAGGCAGGGTCAATTTGTCCATGGAGCCATGATTTGAACAAACTTGATCTATAGAGGTCGACTAGACAATGCTACATAACAAATATATTACTGTTAAGCCTTGTTGTTACAGACAAGAAGAATTTGAAGTTTTCCTTATATAAGCCAATGTGAAAATGTGGCCCCTGGGGCAGGGTCAATTTTGACTCTAGGGCCATGAATTGAATAAAGTTGGTAGAGGACCACTAGACGATGCTACATACCAGATATCTCGGCTCTTCGCCTTGTGGTTTCAGGGAAGATTTTTAAAATTTTCACTTCATAAATCTATTTTTAGCTCCTGTAGCCCAGATCTGCAAAGGGCTAGAACCATTTGAATAACTTTCATACACGATTTTCATGAAATGTAAAAATGTTTTTATTGTGTTTGTGATTTTCGTAGATACCTCAGTGGCATAGTAAAGGAAGAGAGCACAAACTATTACTATTAAACAGAATTTCATTTCTGTTCTCAGTATCTCGGAATCTAAACAGATTGATAGTGTACACTTAACAAAAATATGTGGATATGCCAGTGTAGACGCATAAAGTGGACATGTCTCGATGCCTAATTTTGATTTGCGGTTCTACAGACTATTGGCTGTTGCCAACAAACTTAAATGGCATGGACATGAACTACTCGATGCTAGAGGTATAAGGTGTTGATATGTTAAAGTAGAAAAGAAATAATGAAACATGGTGTTCATTATTAATCTTTTAATACACAAAATACTTCAAGTATGTACAGTATCAACAACAAGGTGATGAAACTCAAAGAGAAAATGTACAGGTAACAACAGTATGAACTTCAAGCCATAATTGCTAACAGAAATGAAGCTTTCACTTCCAAATACTGTACACATGCAAGGTGTCATATTATACTATGTGATATCCACCTTTAACATATACCTATTGTTTACATCATTTTGTAATCTTACATATTCCAATTTCCTTCACATTTTAAGCAGGTATAACTAACTGATCATTCAAACCGGCTACTTAATTTTATATAACGAAGCAGTTTTGAAACTAAACAAGAACTGTCACTGTAAGATCACAATGCCCCCGAAGTGGTGCTTTGACTTTGAGCTAAGACCAGTCAATCCAGGGTCAAGGTAAAATAAATATAGGTCAATGGAAAGGTCTTTTCCAATGAGGTGTTGTGTCCAAGTATGAAGTAAATCGACTTTCCAATAAGGAGGTTATGGCCAATGTTAAAGTTTTTGGACAACTGGATCTTCAAGGTGAAGATCATTCAGGGGTCAAGGTAAAATGAAAATATGTCAGTGGGAAGGTCTTGTCCAAAGGTGTGTTGCATCCAAGTATGAAGTAAATCCAATTATTAATAAGGAAGTTATGGCCAATGTTAAAGTTTTCGGACGGACGTCCAGCCAAAACTGGATAGGGGGCCTTTTCTTTTGTTATTTTCTTTTGTTAAATAGAGAACTTATGGCCCCTACCAATGGCCCCTTATTCTATTGTAACGGAATCAACTCTACTGTTCTCTATTGTTATGTTTACAGTTAGATGCCCCCCCCACCCCCGAATTTATTTTCGGTAGTGCGGACTGACTGACGGACTGATGGACCAACAGTTCAAAAACTATATGCCTCCCTTCAGGGGCATAAAAATATACTAGAACTTATTTATATATACAATAATGGAAATACTATCTAATTGTCTGAACTGAGTACAGCTAGGAAAATATTTCTGATGATTTTAACAAATGAGTAACACTTTTATTTAATATTTACAAATGAATTTACAAGGATTTTAAGTTTTGAATCAAATGAATTTAGATAAAAAATTTCAGTTGAATATGCTTCAAGCTTCAAAATCATTTTGAGAATCTAAATTGCTGACATGTGTTTATTCATTTCAAGGAATGTATGTAAAAAGGTTCCAACTGCTATTTCATAAAAATGTAGAAAGAACATTTTTGCTTTCACACCTGTATAAAATTTGCTATTTCAGACTACATACAAGCAGAAAGTTAATTAATAATGATAGTTAATTAATTAGCAGATAATTAATATTTGGAAAGTTCATTACTACCAATACCTAGTCCATTACCTGAAATAAACAAGAATAAAGCTGGTATAAACAAGAACCTAAAAAAAGAACTGATTGAAATGCCCATACTTCAAAAAAATGTAAAAAATTCATGTGCAATTAATATAAACAATTCATTTTTAAAAATTCTTTTTTGTCTATTTCTGCCTTGTTTATTTAGAAGAACCAACTATAAACTGAAACAGACCAACAGGAAAACAGGGTGGTTTTATTCTAGGATCTTTCTCGTAAAAATTATCTAGGTGTGGTTTTCTTTCTAGGACTCTTTTTTTTAATTGCAAGGTGACCTTTCACACAGATACTGACAACTTTTCACTGTAAATTTCAAATTTCTCCTCAACTTTAAAGGAGAGAGTTTTCACAAAATTTATCTTGGTGCACTTACATTTCAAGATTCCACCTCTATTTCTTATTTATTTAGATCACATATGCCATACTGTTTTCTTTTTCAACAAACAGCGTCAGCCAAAAACTACTTTTCTCTTTAACAGATTTATATACATTTCCAATCCTGTTTTTCTTTCAAATATTCAGTTAAGACACAACAAAAAGGTTTTATCTCTTCCCCCTCACTTGTGACATCTAGCCTTCTGTTGTTTTTTCTTTTCCATACATTTATTTACACATTGTCTTTCTTGTTAGTGCCCTGATACACAGTAGACATAGAACGTTTCTTCTCCCTTTATAGATCAGTTTTCTGTTTACTCTCAGTACAAGTTTCCATCATTTCTCTATTTCTTTTCACGTAAATAATCTGATTCTTCAACATGATCTTAATGAACTTTTTTTGTTCCCTTTTTCATTAACTGTATCTTCCCTTAATTTACAGTAAAACAGGTAAACAAGTTTTTTATGTTCCTCTCATAACTTGATGCCATTTCATGTTTTTCTTTTTTATTCAACTTGTTACTCTCTCTTCCTCTACAGTTTCAGCATCATCTGTGATATTTGCACTTCTTTCATTTTCTATTTCCGCATCTGATAGTTTAACATTTACAGAAGATTTAGTGTCTTTATCTACCAGCCCCAAATCTGGGTTTCTTTTCACCTGTTCAGAAACTGTTCTGGCTGGTTCTCCTCGATTCATTTTAATTTTCAAAATAAGTCCTTCTTTTTTACCTTCTTCATTTGTTGTGATGTTCAACTCGTCATTTCTGGTCTTCTTTCCTGGAGAGCTGGCTTGGGCTCTTCGACGAGACTTCTTAATGAATGCCATGCCATGTGTTCTCATGTGACTTTTTATGGCTTTTTCACTATCAAAGGATCTGTAACATACATTACATTCCAGTGGATTCCTACTCTCTTCTTCTTCTGAAGATTCTTCCATTGGTTCTTCAGTTTCCTGATCTGGTTCCCTTTTTATCTCATCATCAAAGTCTTCTAACTCTTTTGGTTCCTTGATTTTGTTCTCTTCCATGTAAGACTTAAAATCTCTCACTTTATGGACCATAAACAAATGTTTCTTAAGAGACGGTAACACTGCAAAGCACAAACCACATTCAAAACATTGGTAGGTATCAGCTGCCTTATGCTCTAAAATATGCTCTCTAAATTCAGCTTTATCATCACATGTGAACAAACACTTGGCACATTTGAAATCACTCTCGCCCTCAATTCTAAGCTTTTTAACTGAACTTTCTGAAGCCATGGCCTCAGACGATTTACGTTTCTGAGCTACAGGTGAGGTCTCTTTACTCTGTTCTGGTAAGCCAGGTAACTCTGTAATAATCTTGGATTCATCTATAACTTTCATTCTGTGCTTCAGCCGAAAATGTTTCTCTAATTTTTCTTTAACAGTAAATGCACGATCGTTTTTTCGACTTCTGCATATAGCGCAGTAAAATAGCATACGCTTTCCTTCATGGTCCATCATCAGATGCTTCTTAAGAGAGCTCTGTGATTCGTGTATAACTCCACAAAGATGACACGGATGAAATCCATGCTCTGATTTCATATGTTCTTCTTGTTTTGACTTGCGTGTAAATGTGGCCTCACATTTGTCACACATGTACACCTCCACAACATCTTTTTTCTGTTTGGATGACCCTGCTTGGCCTTTTGTCGTAAGCTCTACTCCATCTGTGAATGATGACTCAGTATTTTCACCAGTGCTTTTGAGTTTCTTGCTTTTTGAAGAATGTTGTGCACTTTGAGCTGAGACATTCGGCATCTTATTCATTTCAGAACAGGCAATTTCATGGCTTCTTAGTTCATGGATGCTTTTGAAATTCATACAATCGCACAATTTGCATATGAATATCTTATCGAGATCCCTATGCTCTTTCAGGTGGTTCAGTCGGTGAGACTGAGAGCGAAATGGCACTGAGCAAGACATGCACAACCTACTAAGAATACTTGGAATGTCATTCCTAATTTCCATAATGATGCCTTTTGTCTCATTCACCCTAGTTTTATCTTTGGTCTCCATTCTTGCAGACTTGTCTCCAACTACAAAACGAGCATTTCTCATGCCTAAACAAGCATGCTTTTGGATCATGTGTTCTCCAATACAAACAAGGCCACAATAGTTGCAGAATTTTACCACACTATTACTAGCTAGATTGGATTTTGTAGAAGTGTGATTTTTCAGCACATGTGCTATGTACAAAACTGGTTTTACTTTGTCAGCAGAACAGAATGTACAATAATATTGCCAACGAACAGCTGTATGATTAGAAGAATGCTGAACAAGTTCTTCTTTAGAAATAAAAAGCTGTCCACACTGCAAACAATGGTAGTGTGTCTGTGGAAGTTTTTTGAATTCCTCCAGGTGTTTTTCAATGTGCTGAACAAGAAAAACCCTGTCATCAATCAGAGTGTCACAAACATGACACCTATAGATAATTTTAGCCTTCATTCCAGCTGGCTCCTCACTATTTTCCACTGTCTTATGCTTCTGACTGTTATGTGTATCAAGACTTTTTAAAGATTTCAAAGCCATTGGACACATTCCACATTTGTAATAATGTTCAAGGCAGGTATTGAGATGATTCCGCATGCCTTCAAAACTCTGGAACACCTTGTTGCACTTCGTACATTTAAACGCAGGAAGTCTCGACAAGTGAAAACACTCATTTTTCATATGCCTGGTAATTTCGTCAAAGTAGTTACCTAAGTTACCAGACCCAAGTCCTTTCCAGAAATGTTTTCCACATTCTGGACATGAAAGGCCTTTTAGCAATTTCCAGTCCTCAGAACTGAGACGTTTATTACGTTTCAACTCACACATCTGATGAAGTTTCTGGTGAGCAAGTAACCCACATTTTGTATCAAGATACAAAGGGCATTCATTGCAGAAGAAATGTTCAGAATTGTCCCCCTTAACATGGTTGGCAAGTTCTTCTAAATTTTCAAATTCTTTTGAGCATCCTAGACAAGGAACCTTTTGACCAGCTGGATTAGGCTCGTCCTTGTACCACTCAAACTGTTTGTCTGGACCAATGTCATTAAAATTTGTCTCTATTTCTATTGAGTCTGACTTAATGTGAATGGGTACTGCTTGAGTTTTCTTGATATTCAAGTGAGACCTGAGATGGTTTAACAACTGGCACTTATTCCGGAACATAATTGTTTTGTGACATTTTTCACACTTGTAGTATATTTTCATGCTGCATCTACCCAAGTGGTGCCGTAAACTTTTCTCCATATAAAAACTGTCACCACACTCATAGCAAGGGAATACTTGGTTTTTTCGGTACCCTTCCAGATGAGGTGGTGCAGGAGCTGGTTTATATGTAGGCAATGGATTTTTCCTGGCAATCAAATCTGTTATCCTAGCTACTCCAACTGTATGTATATTTATTGTTGACAATTTCCTACTATTCAGCCCAGTCTCCTTCATTTTGTCTTTCCCTAGATCTTGACTACTCGAAGACATGGTCTTTGTAGCAGTTTGAGTTTGCCCAGCAGTGGCTGCACTTTTTGGCAGTAAAGTCCTTACCACAACAGGGGCAGCTGTGCCTCCATTAATAATTCTTGTATGTGGTACAGTCTGCACTCTATTAACAGACTTAGGCTGAGCAACTGAAACTTGGTATCGGGTAAGTGAGGCGGGAGAGCTGCTGACATTTGAAACTTTTGGTGGGTAAATAATATGTGGCAGTCTTGACATTACCACCTTCTGTGCATTGGCAACTGGTCTTACTTGATTAACAATTCGACCTTTGTGAACTGGGGTATTTCCTGCTACTGGATTTATGGCTGGTGGCTGACTACTGGCAACAGTTCCTGTGTGGATGGTCTGTGAACTGTTCTCACTGTTCTTTACTACCCCATACATTCCATCATCAAGACGTTCTTGTTTAATAACTGGCACAGAGGAAGATATATCAGGTATTGAAAATGTATTAGATATTACTGGCAAAGTTTCCAGTTCTGTAGCCACAGGACTTGATGCTTCAGAAGACACTGGGACAGAGATAGTACCACTGGTAGCTAATTCTCCATCAGCTTTACTCCAGTTTTCTGAATCAGTTCCAGATCTTTCATTCAACTGGTCAGGTGTTTCATCCAGCCCTGATGACAATGGAACAATGTTAGCTGTAGGTTGTTCTTCAGCGGCTCTGTCATCAATAATGTCTTCTTCTGAGGTCTTTTCTATTATTCTTCGAACAGTATTTGGAGATTTTCTTCTTTTTTTTGAAGGATGAGATGGTTCTAATGCTTCATTATCAGATTCCTGTATTAAGTGACCTGTACTAGCAACTGCCTCACTTTCTTGATTGGTATCAGCTCCTGCAGTCTGGTTACTTCCATTCTGAAGGCTAACATCTTCAGAATTATGACTAAATGCCACATTTACAGATTCTTCAGTCAGTGACCTTACATCTGTTATAATGAACCCTTCTTCAGCCATACTCTCAGTGCCAGCTAGTTTTAATTCATTACCTGCAGAATTTCTCACACTTGTAATTTGCTCTGCTCTCCTTTCATCATTAACTGTATCTTTTACATTTCGCTTTTCATTATCACTTTCATTATAAGTCATATGCAAATCTGTGTCAGAAGATTTCTCAATAATTTCAACCATTTGTCCATTACTCTCTATTACTGAACCACTTTCATTTCCAGAAGCTATTTCAACAGAACTTGATTCTCCATTACTCCCAGAGCAAGTTATTGCTACAAATTCATTATTTGGTATATTAGCTGTCTCTGTTCCAGTATATTTGTCTTTGACAATTTTACTGTCTTTCTCTGAATCATCCATGTTTCTGTTATCACTTACAGTCTGAGAGTCCAATGGCGTGTTACTGTCACTTGTATTTATATGTCTGACTTCAGCACCACTCTCCTTTATGTCTCTATGCTCTTCAGTTGGTGTACCTTCCTTGCTCTGTACATTTTCCTGCTCTTCTGTTGGTGTACCTTCCTTGCTCTGTACATTTTCCTGAAAAAAAAACATGGAAACGGAAAATGAATAGTGAAATATGTTTCAAACATGCAAAAGTTGATTTACAGCTGTGACGAGTTATCCTTTTCTGAAACACTGAATAACATGTAAAGTAAGGACAGGTCTTCTGAGAGATTTGCACAAGTCTAAAAGGTTATACTCCACAAACATTTAAGATGACACACTTTCTGAAGTGCAATATAGATATGAAAACCAACATTTATTTAGAAAATCAAATACGTTTGGGTAACAAGAAATAATAACAAAAGAAAAAAGTACAAGTTATATACTCTTTCTGAAGTGACAGAAGCTGTAACCACATCTCTGGCAAAGATTTCATTTGTACCAGTCTCTGTACCACTGACTGCATCTGTTCCAGCCTGACTATCATCAATGTCATCTGTTAAATAATGTTTACTACTCTGTTCACCAATAATGGCAGCTGCACCATTCTGTTGACTAGTTACATCACCAGTGACTGTAAGGTCACATTTACTGATAATGTTAATCATACCACTTTGTTCACATTGTATTGTAATGTCACCTGTTCCGCTTTCTTCATTTCTTATGTCAGCTAAAGTATTTTGTTTATTGCTACTAATTATTTCATCTATACCAAACTGCTTATCACTAGTGATTCTTGTACCAGCCTCATCTCCTGAAATCCCCAGGTCTCTAGCAGAAAACTGGAATGGGTCAGTGCCCTGAATATCTTTTTCACCAGTGACAACATTTCCTTCAGAGTTAACTGTGAGCTGAGAAGTATTAACAGGAAATGTGTCTTGCTCTGTTGCTGGGCTTTCTGCTGGCTGCTGGTCTATACATTTAGTATTGTCAACAGTCTCATAGTCTTTATGTTTCACTCCCTCTGAACTTTTTTCTGTGGATAAGTTATTTATATCACCTTCCGGTAATGTTAACTCTGACAGCTTATCTCTCATAGATGCTTCTGCCTGGCCAATAAGTTCTGTAAATTCATTATACCTTTTTGTTGGACTGTCCATCTCCCTGAAAATATTCAAGAACAGAATCAGCACTTTAGTTTTAATCTAGTTTTAATGCTACTTAATAAAAATGCCCTTTGCTTGTCTAAACATCAGGCAGGATTTCAGGATTTTTTCTTCCTCAACTCACTGCCTGCTGCTTGGAGTTCTGAAGAGTTCCAGCAACGGGTTTTAGACTTTTACACTTTCATGAAATGAATTTGCCAGGTAATGCAATTACTAGTATCTGCAATCCCTTGGAATTTGGTACCTGCCTTACTAGGTATGGTTAATTTGTAAAAATGTAAATTTTGAGGAAAGAAAACCACTGAATCATCTCAGTGTACTATGAGACTGTTCCTCTTTCACATATTTTAGCATCATATGAAATTGTATGTGTACTATAAAATCAAAAAATACATGAAACTGCCCTCTCCATGTGACTTTGACCAAAGACTTGAATAGGTCATTCTTCTGCCTATGATTATTTCAGCTGGAAATGAAATCAGAGTTGCTTTATATACCATGTAACCTATATTTTTGCTGTGGTCCAATTTTCATGTTACTGGAGCAATCCTCAAATATAACTGTGAACATGTAATTATGTTAATCAGACAATGTATGAATTGCCCAAATAAAGGCCCTAAGCACATGTCTTTGCCTCAACCTAATATCATTTATATGAATTCAGTAACAGCTTTGGAACTTCTCTTTGTTGCTTCCTGTATCAAAAAGCCCTTTCTATATCTTGACCTCTTAATTTGTAAGCAATGGGGTGCCTTGTTCAAATAAAAAACTACATATGTTAACAGATAACTGACATCAATAGTATTATATGGAACATTAGATTCTAAGTACATGTACTAAGGTATTTCAAGGCCTCTCAGCTTTGTTATATCTAATACCTACTTTAACAGTACCTGTTGGCAATCAGACATTGTGACATCTATTTTGAAATGTAGATGAGGACATTTGACCAAAGATATGCAGATGTTTACAAGCCTTTCAATTTCTTAAATGTGGCTTTTTACAAATATTGAAACAAACATATCTGAGACTGCCACCTCCAAATATTAGGCAATTTGAAGTACAATACTTGTAACCCTAGAGAACTCACTGCAGTACATACCCTAGAGAACTCACTGCTTTCAGAACATACCCTAGAGAACTCACTTCAGTACATACCCTAGAGAACTAACTGCCTTCAGTTCATACCCTAGAGAACTCACTTCAGTACATACCCTAGAGAACTCACTCCAGTACATACCCTAGTGAACTCACTTCAGTACATACCCTAGTGAACTCACTTCAGTACTTACCCTACAGAACTTACTTCAGTACATACCCTAGTGAACTCACTCCAGTACATACCCTAGTGAACTCACTTCAGTACTTACCCTACAGAACTTACTTCAGTACATACCCTCGTGAACTCACTTCAGTACTTACCCTACAGAACTTACTTCAGTACATACCCTAGTGAACTCACTCCAGTACATACCCTAGTGAACTCACTTCAGTACTTACCCTACAGAACTTACTTCAGTACATACCCTAGTGAACTCACTCCAGTACATACCCTAGTGAACTCACTTCAGTACATACCCTAGTGAACTCACTTCAGTACTTACCCTACAGAACTTACTTCAGTACTTACCCTAGTGAACTCACTTCAGTACTTACCCTACAGAACTTACTTCAGAACATACCCTAGTGAACTCACTTCAGTACATACCCTAGTGAACTCACTTCAGTATTTACCCTACAGAACTTACTTCAGTACATACCCTAGTGAACTCACTCCAGTACATACCCTAGAGAACTCACTCCAGTACATACCCTAGTAAACTCACTTCAGTACTTACCCTACAGAACTTACTTCAGTACATACCCTAGTGAACTCACTTCAGTACTTACCCTACAGAACTCACTTCAGTACATACCCTAGTGAACTCAATGCTTTCAGAACATACCCTAGAGAACTCACTTCAGTACATACCCTAGAGAACTCACTCCAGTACATACCCTAGTAAACTCACTTCAGTACTTACCCTACAGAACTTACTTCAGTACATACCCTAGTGAACTCACTTCAGTACTTACCCTACAGAACTCACTGCAGTACATACCCTAGAGAACTCACTTCAGTACATACCCTAGAGAACTCACTGCTTTCAGAACATACCCTAGAGAACTCACTGCTTTCAGAACATACCCTAGAGAACTCACTTCAGTACATACCCTAGAGAACTCACTGCTTTCAGAATATACCCTAGAGAACTCACTTCAGTACATACCCTAGAGAACTCACTTCAGTACATACCCTAGAGAACTCACTTCAGTACATACCCTAGAGAACTCACTGCTTTCAGAACATACCCTAGAGAACTCACTTCAGTACATACCCTAGAGAACTCACTTCAGTACATATTCTAGAGAACTAACTGCCTTAAGTTTATACCCGAAAGAACTCACATCAGTACATACCCTAGAGAACTCACTTCAGTACATACCCTAGAGATCTCACGTCAGTTCATACCCTAGAGAACTCACTGCAGTACACACCCTAGAGAACTCACTTCAGTACATACCCTAGAGAACTCACTGCAGTACATACCCTAGAAAACTCACTGCAGTACATACCCCAAAAAAATCACTTCAGTACATACCCTAGAAAACTCACTGCAGTACATACCCCTAAAAACTCACTTCAGTACATATCCTAGAGAACTCACTGCAGTACATACCCCAAAAAAGTCACTTCAGTACATACCCTAGAGAACTCACTGCAGTACATACCCTAGAAAACTCACTTCAGTACATACCCTAGAGAACTCACTGCAGTACATACCCTAGAAAACTCACTGCAGTACATACCCTAGAAAACTCACTTCAGTACATACCCTAGAGAACTCACTTCAGTACATACCCTAGAGAACTCACTGCAGTACATACTCTAGAAAACTCACTTCAGTACATACCCTAGAGAACTCACTGCAGTACATACCCTAGAAATCTCACTTCAGTACATACCCTAGAGAACTCACTGCTTTCAGAACATACCCTAGAGAACTCACTTCAGTACATACCCTAGAGATCTCACGTCAGTTCATACCCTAGAGAACTCACTGCAGTACATACCCTAGAAAACTCACTTCAGTACATACCCTAGAGACTTCACTGCAGTACATACCCTAGAAAACTCACTTCAGTACATACCCTAGAGAACTCACTGCAGTACATACCCTAGAAAACTCACTTCAGTACATACCCTAGAGAACTCACTGCTTTCAGAACATACCCTAGAGAACTCACTTCAGTACATACCCTAGAGATCTCACGTCAGTTCATACCCTAGAGAACTCACTGCAGTACATACCCTAGAAAACTCACTTCAGTACATACCCTTGAGAACTCACTGCAGTACATACCCTAGAAAACTCACTTCAGTACATACCCTAGAGAACTCACTGCAGTATATACCCTAGAAAACTCACTTCAGTACATACCCTAGAGAACTCACTGCAGTACATACTCTAGAAAACTCACTTCAGTACATACCCTAGAGAACTCACTGCAGTACATACCCTAGAAACTCACTTCAGTACATACCCTAGAGAACTCACTGCAGTACATACCCTAGAGAACTCACTTCAGTACATACCCTAGAGAACTCACTGCAGTACATACCCTAGAAAACTCACTTCAGTACATACCCTAGAGAACTCACTGCAGTACATACCCTAGAGAACTCACTGCTTTCAGAACATACCCTAGAGAACTCACTTCAGTACATACCCTAGAGAACTCACTTCAGTTCATACCCTAGAGAACTCACTGCAGTACATACCCTAGAAAACTCACTTCAGTACATACCCTATAGAACTCACTGCAGTACATACCCTAGAGAACTCACTGCAGTTTGTTTATTCTGCAAATCTTCAGTCTGGTTCTCTTCACTCATTTTGTTTACAACAGAATGGTCTCTTCAAACTCTTGAATGGTTCCCTCACCCAGACCTGTCAGCATCACACAATTACTGGTCCCATTCTTCTGTTTTATCTCGAATCTCTGGAAAGACAGTAAAAAATCATCAGTATTTTAACATGGTAGATAACATTCTTGAAAAAAGTATCTATTAATTTGCCCATAAAACTGGTTTTTGTACAAATACACTGTTATACATGTCAAATGTCTGTTACAGATGTTATATAAATGTCAACATTTGCGAGAAATATGATGCAAGTCAAATGAAAAAGAAGTTACAACCTCTTTTTGTTCAGTAAGACCTGAATTTATACAAAAATGAATTCAAGAGTTGTGATTGTTCTAGACATTGGCACTATAACCAGACTAGTTTATTGATTTTCCTCCTCATTTTTCATGCAGTCAATACTTGAGGCATGGTTGCCAATGTGCTCAATACTTAATTTCATGTATTTTCAAAAGTTATTACTTTTCTGCAGTGCTGCTGTGGTCAAAAATATCTATTCAAAACATCCCTGTCACACAGTGTATTTTGCTTTTCAAATGTTTTAGGTACATACTACTGAATACTCAAAATAATGAAGAAACATTTCCTTCTTAACATTCTTTTCCTTGTTGAGTATGAATAAATAAGTTGCTATGGTTACATCATTGAAAAAATACTATACTTTCAATTTGTCATGTTGAGTGATCTATAAGCACATGCGGGTCCCAGCAATCTACATGTACATTTCAAACTATGCTTCAGATATGTAACCTAAGGTCAACAAAGACATAATTTTTGAGGTTATCGAAAAGTCAACCAGCAGACAACTTTGAAAATGCTTTTGATGTCTAAGCAGGTCAACCTAACAAAATAGAAATTTATACAACAACTGAAAGTGTTGACACTGTTGTGTGTAATTATTACATATACATGCATAATGACTGTGTATGTTACAACATAAGAATTCAGTTTTACTGCTATCTACATGTACATCTCGCTTTGTTTCAAACAATTTTTTGTTTTCCCCATGAAGATAATATTGCTCTGCAAACAATATATACACAAAATCTTATCATAGATTAACACAACAGTTACTTTATAAACATAATGCATAACTGGCATTGCACATTCTATCATTCTTTTATCTACCAGTAAGTTTACAACAAAACACAATGAAGTGAAGTTACATAACCAACTTTACCTGTGTACACATCTCGATCCTTCCAACATAGTTTAAAATAGTTAACCAAATCATACTGCAGGGTTACAACTGTGTAAGTTCTATCTCTACCGTGTATTGGTTAACACTTCAACCAGTGATGTCAGCATAGAGAATAGGTGTAATTGACTATAACCTTGAAGCAGTTTTACTCCAATATTATTGTTTGTAGTGTTTAGCAATAATAACGTTATTATTTATAAGACTTATTTCTTGATTATGCTCAAGATATAAAGATAAACTGATCCAAATATTTAATGTAATAAAATATATTTTCAATATAATTTGCACTTTAAGTCAATCTATTGCAACTACATGTATTTCATTCACACACAACATTCTCATAAGAAGATATCAGGTAACTGTTGAGAAAAGACTTATGAAAAAATCCACTATGCATTTACATTACATTGAGTAGACAACTACTGTAACTACAAATAAAATAAGAAGATGCCATAGTTTCCCACTGACACTTCAATACATCTGAACTCTACATTTTAGCTAAAAGGAAGTCATATCTTCAAAATTAAAGTTTGTATGTCTACTGCACTTTTCCCTGTCTTATAGTATATCAAAATGCACCCAAGTTGTTTTTGTTAAAACTGGCACAGGTTGTCTTTACATCAAATGCATCTGGAGAATCTCAGTTCTAAAGACACTCTTACTTCTCTTTCATGCTCCGAGTACAGAAATGATACATGAAACATCATTTTAACTAGAAGGGGTTTTTGTCAGAAAAACATATCTGTCCCATCTATGTACTCTAAGGATGGAACAGCGGCATGTTTTGTTGTATGCAGGGTGAAAGTCAAAACATAAGTTGCAGTTGGTTTTAACAGATTTAATAGATGTAGGTGAAGCTGAAAAGTGATGTGGAAATGAGGAAATACTTCATGTTTTTAAGTAAAGTAAAGATATTGGTTACCTAGTGACAACTGTTGTTGAACATCAGAAGTAGTTTAAGCTAGCCTATCAAACACAGATGGAATCTGATCTATCAGTTGTTCACAGAGGCTCTGTGTTGTTGTTAATACGAAGGTTTGCATATGTAATGAGATGATAGCTGTAATAAGTTGGCACAGTTCCAGATTGTACAACAGCAAGGTTTTTCACATATATGTGATCAATTTGTAGTAGGAGTTGTTATAAGTTGATTGAAGTTAGTCATGGTTTGTTCGAGCTCATTAGCTGACACTGGTGCATTAAAGTCACTGAGAACAATTGTTTGTTAAGTTGGTAAGTTAGTAAATTGTTAAGAATCAAACTGAGCTTTTCACAGAAATAATGCAGGTGAAGTCGTGGAGGTTTAGAAACATTCAATACTGATATAGATGGAGATGTTATATGATCACAAACACATTATCAATATCTGCCATAGAAGTATCAATGCGCATACAGTCAAAGTCTTGGTGGACAAAGATGCCAACACCTCCTCTTGGAGACTGGTTGTTTTGGTGTGTTGGCCTGTTGGCCTATGAGTGAACACAGCTTGGTATCATTGGGGATTGAACTATGTCATTAGCACTTGTCCATGTTTCCTGAAGGGCTATAATATCAGCCTGGTGGAAAAGTAATTGTTTTTAATGTCATGAAAATGGGGGGAAAAAAGTGAAAGCCCAATAAGGTTTTTCTATTTTTAGCTCTGGTGGACATTTTGTGCAGCGAAGCAGAACATGCTGGCAATATGCACAACAAGGGTTGGTGCTGATCACTTCCGTGAAGTTTCGTCAAATTCCCGCCAGCAGTTTGACCTGTGAAAGCCGGACAAAGATTTTCTATTTTTAGCTCTGTCTGCCATTTTGTGCAGCAAAGTGGAACGTGCCGGCAATATGCGCAACAAGGGTTGGTACTGATCACTCCTATGAAGTTTCATCAAAATCCCACCAGCAGTTTGACCTGTGAAAGCCCGACAAAGTTTTTCTATTTTAAGCTTTGGCGTCCATTTTGTGCAGCGATGTGGAATGTGCTGGCGATGTGCACAACTAGGGTTGGTACTGATCACTCCTGTGAAGTTTTGTCCTAATCCTGCCAGTAGTTTGACCTGTGAAAGCCGGACAAGGATTTTCTGATTTTAGCTCTGGTGGCCATTTTGTGCAGCCAAGCGGAACGTGCAGGCGATATGCAAAACAAGGAACGGTACTGATCACTCCTATGAAGTTTCGTCAAAATCCCACCAGCAGTTTGACCTGTGAAAGCTAGACAAGGTTTTTCTATTTTCAGCTCTGGTGGCCAATTTGTGCAGCGAAGCAGAACGTGCCGGCGACATGCACAACTTGGATTGGTACTGATCAGTCCTGTGATGTTTCGTCGAAATCCTGCCAGCAGTTTGACCTATAAAAGCCAGACAAGCTTAATGCGGACAGACAGATGGATGAACTGACAGACAGATGGACAGACAGATGGATGGTGAAGGCAAAAAAAATATGTCTCCCAAAAATTTTAAAAAGAGAAGGCTCCTTCCTGCTGCAAATGCATCTGTTTCTAAACAAGATCAAAAGAAAGTGTTTATCAAAGATTATTTAGAAAGTTTCCAAGTAAACAGCTGCTCCATTACATATGATGCCATTACAGAATTACTATGCTGATCACTTCTTTTCAAAACATCCTACTATTAAGAACACCCTTGGACTTAAATGACTGATGCCACATGTAATTGAGCACTAAGACACCTGTTATAATTTTGTCTCATCTAGCACCCAGAGCACTTAGAAAATTCAAGAGAAGGGGTACTTATATAAAGCCTATTGTGACCTCGTTCAAAATGCAAGAAAACTTCCTTAAACTGAAACCAGAAATTTATTTTCCCAGACCATAATAAAGTCTGTACATGATGTAACAAAATAGAAAAGAAATGACAATGCCAAAATACATTTATTTAAGAATTTCCTTCTGCAAAAATCAGGTTGTTCATTTTCAGGTCAAATAAAACATGTAAAAGGCGCTTATAGAGGCAAGGGCGATTGATGGGGTAACTATGGTACTGCTAAAATATACTGAATTGAAAATCAGCAAAAAACATGGCAGATTTTTCATCCTGTTCAAATGTCACTTTTATATAGTGGCAGCTTATATACTGTCCTTCCTAAAAATGACATTTTTGCACCAAATTTGGTGACCATAACCATGGCAACAGTTTTAGGTTAAAGATTTTCTTATATAAAAGTTACCTAAATAAAAGTCTAGTTGAACTAGAACTGCCACTGTCATGGTGTCAAAACCCCCGCATAGCGCTTTGTCAGAATCAACAGGGGTCATTTAGAGGTCATGGACAACCTCCCTGCCAAATCTGAGGGTAGTAAGCCAGTTTTTTGTAGTCAAGGCCCCTGTGACCTTGACCTTTGACCTAGTGACCTCAAAATAAATAGGGGTCATCTACTGGTCATGACCAACCTCCACACCAAATATGAAGACTGTGGGTCAAAGGATTCTTAAGTTATTGGGCGGACAAGCTTTTCTTAGTCAAGGCTCCTGTGACCTTTGACCCAGTGACCTCAAAATAAACAGGGGTCATCTACTGGTCATGACCAACCTCCACACCAAATATGAAGACTGTGGGTCAAAGGATTCTTAAGTTATGGGGCAGACAATTTTTTTGTAGTCAAGGTCCCTGTGACCTTTACCTTTGACCCAGTGACCTCAAAATCAATAGGGGTCATCTACTAGCCATGACCAATCTCCAGACCAAGTAAGATGACTGTGGGTCAAAGGATTCTTAAGTTATTGGGTGGACAAGGCCTGTGACCAGGACCTTTGATCCAGTGACCTCAAAATAAATAGGGGTCATCTACTGGTCATGAGCAACCTCCACACCAAATATGAAGACTGTGGGTCAAAGGATTCTTAAGTTATTGGGCAGACAAGCTTTTTTTAGTCAAGGCTCCTGTGACCTTTGACCCAGTGACCTCAAAATAAATAGGGTCATCTACTGGTCATGACCAACCTCCACACCAAATATGAAGACTGTGGGTCAAAGGATTTTTTAGTTATTGGGGGGACAATTTTTTTGTAGTCAAGGCCCCTATGACCTTAACCTTTGACCCAGTGACCTCAAAATCAATAAGGGTCATCTACTGGCCATGACCAATCTCCAGACCAGGTAAGATGATTGTGGGTCCAAGGATTCTTCAGTTATTGGGCGGACAAGGAAAAACAGACGGCCGGCCGGACAAGCTGATTCCAGTATACCCCCCATAACTTCGTTTCCGGGGACATAATGATAACAGTCATATTTTGTAAAACTATAGGATATATTGAAAAGGTATAGAATTTTACAATTAAAAACTAAAATTTAAATATATAAAACCTACCACATTAATATACTGCCAACAGGAATTTAAATAAATTTGAATTCAAATTCGGACGTGAGATGCCCTTTAACAAACATTCAGAAATATCATTTATTTAAAATATGTAAAAGAATCAATTTCAAAAAATTATGTTCATGTTCCCTTTAACCTGTGTAGTCAGTATTATTGCTTTGGCATGCAGAACTCTTCTTAGTGTATAACGTTATCTCCAGTTATGCTAAGATTACCAGAACCCAATTTAAAATGTCTAGAGACCTAAAACACTACAGATTAGAAACTCCATATGGAATAGAATTTGGCAAGTCAACGTTTTTACAAAATGCTACATAACCACAGTTATAAATCTAGCTGGAAATCACTAACAGATAACAAAATGATCATATCTGCATAAACGGAAAAAGGTTTAGCTGTAAACATTTTGAAATTTACAAAGATTTAAGTAATTCCAAAAAAAAGTACATTTTGGAAATATCAGAGATAAAAATGCAAAAGAGACTTTGCAAGATGTTATCTACCTCCCACCAGATTTTGAGATTTGGGCAAGTAGCCAGTCTTTGGTTTATTACATCTTTGAAGTACAAATGTATTCAAAAACCGTTTAAGCTGAAACTATGGAATGTTATTTAGGTAAAAATTACACAATGCCTGCTTACTGTTACAATTTACTTACTGACACTGCTTCACCATGCTTGTTGACTATGATACCATTCTTGCTGGAAGTTACAACTTGTATGTTGTTTAGACCCTGATGTCTATGTCATAATTTCATTTGGCTGAACGACAGTGCAATGTAGCGTAATGACATATTTCAACAAGCCAGGACTTTATATTAGAATTCGTATTTCAACATTGTTCTGTTTCAATGCTCCCAGAACAAAATAAATGATACGACCACACAATATAAAAACATGTAATCAGCCACTAAGCAAGTTGAAAGAAAGCATAATGTCAACGTCTGTGACATTTTGATACCAGAGGGTGCACAGTCGTGGTTTTCACGAAAGATAATGGAAATCTCAGGTCTATGACTGAATTTAATTAACTGTTGCCTAAGCTATTACACATCAGTTAGATCACTATACATATTCGGATATCCTCAGCATCTTTCCGACAAATTATTCAAATACGGAAAAACAAGACCACTTGAAAATAGAGCCCCCTATTGTCAAAATGCGACTAACAATTTTGAATTGACATATGCTTACTTCTAATTTGCCCTGGCCCTGATAACATTTTCTATACTGGTTGATCCCTTTGTGTATTTTGTTCTTGGATGTAATACAGTTGAACCAAGACAGCCATGGCATGATGAAATATACTATTATGCTACACCTCAACTGTCATTCAGTCAAATGAAAAAATGATATAGGCATCATGGCATAAACAGCATATGAGTCCAGCAAGCATGGTATCATTGTCAACAAGGTGATGAAAGTGCCAGTATGCATAATGACTGTACCCGTAGCAGTGTCAGTAAGTAAATTGTAACAATAAGCAGACATTGTGTAATTTTTACTTAAATAAAATCCATATGAAACAACAGTTACACTGAAGTCTCTGTTACCTGTCAACTGATGGGATCTGAACACTAATCGAATCGTACTAGTCGTACGCAAGTCGAGATATTTTGTAATTCTTTGCATGAGTCAATCTCTCCTCCACAAGATTCTGACACAAAAATATCTCAGAATAGGCTCAAGACGTTACTTGAATTATTTTGATTATCTCAACACATGCATTCCAGGTTTGGAGTCAAGTTCTGCCCCGGTATAAACATGTAGACAATGTGAACCATGAACAATATGAGCCAAGACATTCATGCGACTGACACAGAATTTAGCTGAATTTTTTTTCTAAAGAATTTAAGTTAATATACTATGGAAAAAACATAATATTATGCTTTTATACACCATGAAAACTAAAAATAAAGTTTTGATTTCACCAACCCATGCCCTTTCCATCAGTAAAATTTAGAGCGACGATCTACACCACTGAGCGGCAGTGGTATTTCTTCTTCTTCTTTTATAATAATGGCCAAGTTCATTTCTGATATATTATGGCCATACCAGGGGGGTTAAAAGGAAATAGAATGATAGGCAACCTAAGCTACTCAGTCCACTCAGGAAGATCCTATCAACAGTGATAAAAAATGGTGCAAAAACCTGACGCCTTAGGCCCTTAAGACTTTAACATATACTGCTGTGAAGGAAATAACAATATTATTAAGGAACAGCTGCATCAGTGTTCCATCCTTAGTTCACATATTTCTGTTTTTATCCTGTTTTTAAACTTAAGAAATCTAAGCTCTGACTAGCCTTACTGCAAATCTTATTAACAACAGACAGCTGCTGTTGATTGTGAAGAATGTAGACGGTGTTTATTGGTTTATGATTTCTAGTTTGTGCATAATATGACATTATATCTATGTTAAGACATCTTCCACTTCTGATCCCATAATGATAAACTGTTATCACGATTCATCAAAAATAATGATGTCTACAGTATGTACCCCATGACTAACAGGTAGTCCAGGAAACCTTGCCGCAGTAGGTGTATTTTCTGACTGGCACATAATAAATATCCAAATGAAAAACGGGTGCCCGAACGTTTTGTAAATGAGACTAGACTAACAGGGTAAATCTTTTGCTGATAAAAGTGTGTAAAACTTTATACTGTGATGAGTTTCTGTGTCAAAAAATGAGTCAATAACTTCAAATTAGTTTACATGTAGATATGTTGTTCACAATTACAGCTTGAATTTCTAGATGTATGAACATTTTCTTTTTTCATCATCGGCGCATCTGTGAGTCAGTCACTTTAAATAAGATAGGGACAGAACATCCTCATTAATGTCTCATCACCTTTTGAGGGGTTACCATCATGCTTGGCTCACATCATCCCCAATCTTGTCTCTACACCAATGCACATCACAATCTGTGCATTTTAAGCAAAGTTGCATTCAGATTGCAAATTTACCCTTACAAATATAGATTCTACTTGAGCAAATACACTGAAAGACCTTTTATCAGTGAGTAAAAGCAAATATTTCACTTACAGCTTGATTTACAAAAGTTTATTTAAGTGTACTGGTTATTTTTAAGCAGGACTAGATAAAGAGGCATGCAGCATTCATCAATCAAAGAAGGCAAAGAAATGTTTATAATACGTTTAACTATGGGTTATAATATGTATTACCATTTATAAGTACACATGTCAAGTCTGGATCTTGGTACGTTTCGCCATAATAAACAAAAATTACCCATGATTCTACATTTGCAAAATGGCCGCGCCCATGCGGAGGGAATTGTTAGATTGAAAACCGACTTGCCTTTAAACACAGTCACATCTCATGAACAATTTCATTGTACTGTGAGTTAAAATTTAAACACTAATGATGATTAATTTTCTCTACTATTTGTGTTTAACGTTCTTACAGACATCCACAGTCCATAAGTACAATGGAAAGTTATTCGGACAGAACAAGTTTCGGATTGCAGTTACATGTACTTTGTCATCAGTTAGATTATTCTTTAATTTAGCAAAAATGAAGTGTCCGTAACATTAATCCAGTTTGTAACAGCTGTTATGACATTACCAGTAGTTGAAATAAACACAGAATGCTAAAGATTGCAGAATTACTTGAAAATGACTCATACTTTCTTCCATGTTTAAATTAATTGACTTGTATATAGATAAAATCGAAATTTAGGAGAAAGTTTAACTTTTGGTTTCAAAAACGAAATATGATTTGTAAAATTAATGTGTGAATGGGAGAAGAGCAAGGGGTTAGAGCACCGGACTCCAGATTTACAGGTTGCTGGTTTCAGGGCTTTAATTGAGAGGGAATGGACACTCCTTATCTATCAAAAGAATAACCAAATTATGTCGCACATTCACCTGTATATGTTAATGGAAAATCGATCGATAATTGATTACCTATCATTGGTTAGCAGTAAGTTGGAATGCAATGCTCGCACCTACTTTACAAAAACATCAGTGTTTTTGTCAATAATGGGTTAATTTTCAAAATCTAAAATTTGTAAGAAAGAAGAAACATTAACCTTTTATATCTTTTTTTTTCTTCAACAATGGAAGTTTTTCTTGCAAGCCGACAAGTAAAACACGACAACTCAATATGTTTTTCTCATTTATTTGTAATTATCTTCAGTTGGTTACCGGAAAACTGGCAAGCAATGCTTGCACCTAGTTTACAAAAACATCAGTCTTTTTGTCAGTTACGGGCTGATTTTCAAAAATTAAAATTTGTAAGAAAGAAGAAACATTCACCTTTTAGAATATTTAATATTTACTTCAACAACAGAAGTTTCATTTGCAAGCGGACGAGTAAAAGACAACAACTTGATACTTTTTACTTTTCTTTCTTTTTATTATAAAATATCCATCTCGATTTGATGAATGCACAATATTCAAATGTCCATTATGAACTTAATATAAAGAGAATGTTGGAAAACTTTATATCCAGATCTCAATATCATCCAAGTAGAGTGCGATGCAAGTCATGTTTAGTGTTTCTATCAAGTCAGTTTGCACTGATACCACCTGAAATTCGACACTGAATGCACTGAATTCTTGCTGTTGTCAACATCTGAAAAAATCTTTGTATGATAAAATATTTCAAATACTGTCAGTTGCAGGACAGAAAAATATATGTAAAATTTTATTTAGATTTTATTTTGTGAATATACTTGAGTAAGTATTAATGCTTTTTTGTGTCATGATTTTTATATAGGTTTTAGGATCACTACCACTTGACAATGAGGAGAGTAGCCTATGTCTATGGAGTGTTGTTCCTATTGGTAACAATTAGCATTGAGGTAACAGGTCAACATAAGCGACTTGGAAAGCACAGTCCACCATCAAAAGGTGCAACAGTTCTTGCAGGGAAATTTCCACCACCACCTGTATTTTACCATCATTTTATAAAGTTGGGGCAGCCACTATTGATGAAAAATGTTTTGAGTGAAACAAAGTATCCAGCATTTGAGAAATGGACTGACAGTTATCTTAGGTATTCATTTATTTTGTAGTTTGAACGTATTATTTTTCACCATATGAGAAACAAATTCTTGCAATTTATGTTAATTCCACCTTTAAACCAATACTCGCACCCAAAGTATGGAATGTAAAAAGTCACTGGAGTATCTCATCCATGATGGGATTCAAACCAGCAACTTCCAGATTGGGAGTCAGGGCTTCTACAGCTGCTCTTTTACATGTTTTTTGAAAATAGATAGGTAAATATTTCTTAAATAACATTTTTTAAGAAAAAAAGGCATTCAGCTCTATAACTGGTGTTGAGCTAAAGTGTCATGTTTTTATCATTACCCTGAGATTGAGATACTTGATTTTGTGCATAGTGTTTTGAGAGGATTTTCAAAGTGACCTGTAAGATAAAGAATTGAAAATCTCACAACCTAGTGTCATAATCTAGAACATTAATAGTTCAAAACTGTCTGTTAAATCCTATCACTGGTGGAAGGCCATGAGTTTGAACATTTATCTGGGAAAGTAATATTGTTCTTTCGCAGGAACTATTGATAGGTAAACTACCTGCCTGATACGACTCATGATTTTTATGGGGCATCAAACTGCAGCTACTTAAACAAAGTTTGAAATGCATGTATTTGTTTCAGAACACAATATGGTGATGAGATTGTTGAAATCGAGAGAGGAAAGAAGGAAGACAGAGAAGGAAAAGCTATTCAGCTCCATCTTTCTGAATTTCTAGACATTTATGAAAAAGGAGATTTTTACATGGTTCACTCTGTGTCAGATTCCATGAAAGGTTATATCCTTTGGTTCAGTACTCTGTAACTGCAGCATGCTTATAGTAAAACTTTTGAGTTAGGGAAAGGTATTGATAGGCAGATGTTTATATCTTGTTATTTTTTCTTAACTTCTTGAAATATAAGAACGTTTTTTTGAAGTGATCAAAATGTATTTCTTGTGGAACGTCTTACATGTTTATGCTAGTTTAACTATTTTATTTGGCTTATCAACATAATGAAGTTTTATACTGGTTATTTCTTAGTGAAAGTTGTTGGTTTTTAAATGACAAAATATGTCTGCAAAAAAGCTGTACATAAACTTTTTTTCACATGAGTTAAGATAGAGCTGCACTGAAGAATAATAGTAATGCATCTGTGAATTGGACTGGGACTTTTATAATAAATAATAGTTCAGAGTATGACCATAGACCTTTTTGCTATTAGATGAAGTGATGGTGCCCCATAGTTTGCAGTGTGGTGGCTTCCAGAACAACTTACAGGATGCTGTGGTCTGGTTTTCAGCTGGAGAAACAAAGTCTTTACTACATTATGATTCAGTAGACAACATAAACTGCCTTCTGGATGGCGAGAAAAAGCTTGTTCTCATAGACAGGGTTTGTAATACCTGTTATTTAAATACTTAAGGCTCTGAACTGAACTTTTAGAAAGACACCTTTATGCTGACTGTATTATTATGGAGGAGAGTGGGACAGGGTGATGGGTGGAATTCTGGACTCCAGAAATGTGGCTGGTTTGTTTGAATCCCACCAGTGGTGAAAGTTGCCAGTGATATTTACACTTCTATTCTACACTTTTGGCACAAGTTCCGATTTAAACTGGTAAAAATTTATATAAGTTGCAATGTTCCCATTTGATGTGAAATAAGAAGGTTTCAATTACACTCACCCAGCATTTCTATATCCACATTCCCTCTCCATACTTCACATGATTCATTTAGGGCCAGATTACTTTAACTGATTTTTGGAGTTTTAAAATTTGTGAGTCAGCCACGAAATTGTGTTTAAAAAAATGACTAGCAACACTGGTAAAGTCTTCAAAAGAGTTATAATGAAATTTCTAGGGAAAGAAACTCATGACAACCCATTTGAATCCTCTGCAGATTGTGTTAAGATTATTATGCAAGTTATGTTGAAAAAAAAAGTAGTGGAAACTGCAATGATGAAAGAATGCTATTTGACTTGGTATTTCCTTTTGGACTTGACCAAGACATGATCATATAGATTAATCTTCTCTCTGAGCAGTTCTGTGTCTTGTTCTCCATTGATTTCATTGTTTACATCAACACTTCACAAAGTTTTATTTCAATATAAACAATATAAATCTCTTTGATGGTCTTCTTTTTTTGCATTAAAGTGACAGACACACAGATGGGTCAAGAATGCATAAAAAAATGTTTATACATGTAGAATTCTAGTTGTAATTGTAAAGAACATATCTAAACTAAGTAACTGTCTCATTTTTTGCTACAGAAACATAGCACTTTATAAAGTTTACCAACTCTTATTGATAAAAAATTTACCCCGTTAGTCATTGGGTAGATACCTCATTTCTATCATTGATTTTGAGATTTGTAGCTCAGTAGTTTAGATCGCCACCCTTAATTTTACTTACCAGAAGGGAATGGGTTCAAATCCTGATGAATATAATGTTTTTTTCTTCAGTTTTCATGATATATAGAAGCATAACATAATGTTTTTTCTATAGTATATTAACTTCTCTTTAATTTAAAAAAATATTAATCTAAATTCTGTGAATACTTTATGAAATGTTCTACTAGTAAAATCAGTGTAAATTTCATTATTTGTCTGAAGTTAAAACTGTTCAGGTTTGTTCAGGTTTGTCCAGTACTTGATATGCACTTTTTACTAGTATTTCAAATTTTTGATTAAGTATTTCCAAGAAAGTGCACACTTTGGATGTTAATAGTTATGCAGAATATATATCACATCTACCATAATGTTCAGATTGGCTTATTGCATAAAAAATTGTACATAGCCATCATTTAAAATGTATTCTTGAAATTTGGTAAAGAGATAAAAATGGAGATCTTAACTAGAACATGTATGAAGGTTTGACCTAGAAATGATATCAATAAACCAATGTCCCATGTATCAGTGCTATACACTGAGCTTGAAATAGAATCAGGGGTGTGTCTTGAATGATATGCATGTGTAACACAGGTCTTGCTACCATAAATTTTCAATTTTATTACAGACAAGGCTTTCATCAGGTGGGAACTTTCATACAATACTTGTGTTGACTTGTTACTGGAAGAATCCTTGGTTTCTTATTTCATTGTAGAAATATAAAAGAATGATTGAGGAGCATGGGTGGGTAGAGGATGGGGCATACAGCCTGGTAGATGTGGATGCAGTCGACCCCATCAGCTTCCCAGGAGTACATCATGCAGCCTGGCATCAGATCAGTATGGAGAAAGGAGACTGTGTATATATACCTTACAAGTAAATAATTTAAACCAGTCTGCTCTAATGTATTGTAGATAGATTTTGTTTTCATACCATACATGAAATTTTTTAACCAGCCTGTGTTTACATAATTGTGGATAATTACAGGTACAATGAACATGTTTTGTAGACATTGTAAGGCTCGCAATTCAGCAAAACATGCATATTCTATATAAATCACTTAATAATCTTACTGCAAAACTCTTTGTGGGATGATTTTACTTGGTAAAAAAATCTTACTATTTTTAAATACTGACTGCATGATAAACCAGCAAAAATAATGTCCTCTGAATAAATAAAAAATGCTTTATGGTTTACTATGCTGTTTAGCAAAGGGATCTGATGACATACATTATATCCATGCTGATTCAATTCTGTTATGATTGCATCATCAACCACTGGATATCTATCAGTATTGATTTTATCACATTCCCAGATGGTATCACCATGTATACTCCCCACCTGGTAGAAACCTGGCAATCAATCTCTGGTTTTCCCATCTCTTTTGGTTTAACACGACAGACTGTAAGGATTTTACCAGCAAGGAGAGTCAGCCACTGTCCAAGTTTGCCATGGCTTCACCAAATGAGCAGCTCAGGTAAGAGCATTTGTTTATTGATTGTAAGAACTGAATGTCAACTTAAAAAGTCAAATCTCAGTTGTAGGTTTAAAAAAACAAATTGAAATACATGTACATATACATATGGCAAATTTAAATACACAAGGTTAAAAAGTGAATATTTAGTATATCTCAGTACACTTGCAGGTCAGGGTTTGTTTCTCATAGAGTTACAAATAGTTATCCTATCTTCATACACTCACAGGTCAGAGTTTGTATCTTGTTATAAGGTTACAAATGTTTATCCTATCTTCATACACTCACAGGTCAGTTTGTATCTTGTTATAAGGTTACAAATGTTTATCCTATCTTCATACACTCACAGGTCAGAGTTTGTATCTTGTTATAAGGTTACAAATGTTTATCCTATCTTCATACACTCGCAGGTCAGAGTTTGTATCTTGTTTTAAGGTTACAAATGTTTATCCTATCTTCATACACTCGCAGGTCAGAGTTTGTATCTTGTTATAAGGTTACAAATGTTTATCCTATCTTCATACACTCACAGGTCAGAATGTGTGTCTTGTTAAAAGGTTACAAATGTTTATCCTATCTTCATACACTCACAGGTCAGAGTTTGTATCTTGTTATAAGGTTACAAATGTTTATCCTATCTTCATACACTCACAGGTCAGAATGTGTGTCTTGTTAAAAGGTTACAAATGTTTATCCTATCTTCATACACTCACAGGTCAGAGTTTGTATCTTGTTATAAGGTTACAAATGTTTATCCTATCTTCATACACTCACAGGTCAGAGTTTGTATCTTGTTTTAAAGTTACAAATGTTTATCCTATCTTCATACACTCACAGGTCAGAGTTTGTGTCTCGTTATAAGGTTACAAATGTTTATCCTATCTTCATACACTCACAGGTCAGAGTTTGTATCTTGTTATAAGGTTACAATTTTACAAATGTTTATCCTATCTTCATACACTCACAGGTCAGAGTTTGTATCTTGTTATAAGGTTACAAATGTTTATCCTATCTTCATTTACTCACAGGTCAGAGTTTGTGTCTCGTTTTGAAGGCAATGGAGATATGAGTCTTAAGACTTTCAAACTGGATTGTGGATGTGAGAATGAACAAGATGCAGAAAAGGTAACTTATATACACAGTCATATATTAAGAATCGTAGGTACTTTTTATAGTTAAGTTCAGGTGTGATCCAATATCGTCATTTACATATGATACTTTTAATACGATACTACCTGTATTTGATTGAAAAATGCAATACAGCTTCTCGAAGAAGAATTTTTTTTTTTTTCAAAAATTGTTCATTATTTTTTATTTGACTAATTTCTACATAGGATTACAATGCATCTGATAAAGACATGGCTTAAACCTATGTTTCTTTTCTGCTTGAAAAAAATCAGTGCTTTCTAACCTTACCTTAGCTATAATTGTCTTTTTTCAAAAGATATGGGAGCTGATGAACAAGAACAAGGACAGAAAACTGACTGTAGAAGAGCTGTACAGTTTTGAGGTGGATGAGGTTGTGAGACAGGTCCCTGGATGTTTCCATATTGATGAATCGGATGATGATGATGCCTTTAATGGTGGAAAAACTGAAGATCATGCTGATGAACGAGGGGATACAGATGAATCTGAAGAAGAGACTGAATCTGAAAATGGTTCTGACAATCAGGAAAACAAAGATGACTATAGAGAAATAGGTGAAACATTAGAAAAGGAAGTGGTAACTGTAACTGTTGATTACAAAGCTCTTGACAGAAGTGCTGAAGATAAAGATGAGCTTGAAGATAGGAATGATATAGAGAAAGAATCAGATAATGAATTAGATGAAATACAAGATGAAGATTTATCAGATAAAACTGGAGAGAGTGGTAAAGAAAATATAGAAACTAAGGAAAAAGGTGAATCAGTTATTAGTTCTACAGATGATAAGATTGAAGTTGAAAGTGAAGTTAAAAGAAAAATAGAAAGAACTAGCAATGAGAAACATTCTCACCATGATGAATTTTAAGGGTTGTTTGTGGTCAACTGCCTGTAAATGTGATGAATTTTTAACGGGTTGATGCAGCTGTCTGTTAACATGATGGTTGGTTGTCATCAGATGCCTGGAGATGTACCACAGTATCAGTAGTCTTCCTTACAGTGTTAGTTTTTCTAATTTGCATTTATAGTTGTATTTTTACTTTTACTTTTTGAAATAATTGTCATAATCTGTTCAGCATGAAAGCAAGAAACATCTTGTCTAAAATCAAGTTCAAGCTACTTAAATTGTCCAAAACAGAATGTAAAAATGTGTAGTACTGCAATATTCTGAAGCTTTGCATTTACAAAGTTACCACATCTGTTTTCATGGAAGGCAGCTGTTGTATTGTACTGTTAGTACAGCAAGAGATACACTGAAATCTTCAAGTTCAACTTACTTCAACTTATTACTGCCAAAAGTCAATATTGACTATACTAGGCAGGCACATGTCAGGAATATTAAAATTATAAAAGATAATAACAAAGAAAACAAGATTTAACTGAAGATCTTACTTAAAAATTTATTTTAAATACTTAAAATGTATAAAACTTGTTTAGTCCACTGATAAAAGCTGGCACAGTTGGGGTAGCCTTAATCTCTAAATCTTCCAGTGATAATTGGTCACTGACTTCTGGGTACAGAGGCAGTTAGTACAGTAAGTCAAAATGTACCAGATCTTATACATATATTTTCTACAGCAGTCAAAAGTATTTGTCATCCTGTATAGACCTTAGATGACATAAAACGCTTGAATCTGGATGTTTATGAGGACATGCATCATGGTTTTTGTAACGTAATTCACTTATTGATAGATAGCAATAGGTTAATTTTCATTAAATTCCTCATAGGCCCCTAATACAGTAGGTTTAGATAGAGACTTTACATTTTCTGTCATACTTAAAAAAACAAGCTGTTTGCAATGGCACTAATATCAAAGATATTTTTTACTTGTTTTCAGAATTTTATGATAGACCTAGATGTAAGTTGTTTTTTTAAGGTTTGGGAACTGTCATTTGGTGTTAAAGAGGCATACCCTAAATATAGAATAGCTCATTTCCTTTAGACTCATAAAAATGAATGAATGATTACCAGATATGGAGGTTTCAGTTAAAAAGGTCAAAACCAGTTGTTAATCATTTTATAGAGAATGAGTCAATAATATACTATGCAGTATACCGTTAGCAAGTTTAGGGTTAGGACTTGACCTGCTTGCAATAACACTTTTAATCATGAATTTCAGACTTATTTTCATGTTTATATATATCTTATTATGTTTGTGTTGTGATATACATACATTTCATTTAAAAATTCATTCCGAATTTTATGGCTGTGTTTGAATCGTCTGTTTTTTTTATGCCCCTGAAGGGAGGCATATAGTTTTTGAACTGTCCATCCGTCAGTCCATCCAAAAACTTTAACATTGGCCATAACTTCCTTATTAGTAAGTGGATTTACTTCATACTTGGACACAACATCCCTTTGGACAAGACTTTCCCACTGACCTGTACTTATTTGACCTTGACCCCTGAATGACCGTTACCTTGAAAATCCAATTGTCCAAAAACTGTAACATTATCCAAAACCTCCTTATTAGAAAGTTGATTAACTTCATACTTAGACACAACACCCCTTTGGACAAGACCTTCCCACTGACCTTTAATTATTTGATCTTGACCCCTGAATATCCAGTCGTCTGAAAACTGATATTTGGCCATAACTTCGAAATTAGTAAGTGGATACACTGCATACTTAAACACAAACACCCCTTTGGACAAGGCCTTCCCACTGACCTATATTTGTTTGACTTTGACCCTTGAATGACTGGTCCTCAACCAAAAGTCAAAGCACCACTTTGGGGGCATTGTCATCTTACAGTGACAGTTCTTGTTATCAGATGTTGAATCTTTTTTAGGGCATAGTTCAATGCTGAATGTTATGTTACTTTTTCCAAGCCATACAGATACCTCAGTCTTGAATCAGTGTTGATCTTTTTTGCTCAAGACACGGAGATAAGTAATTGCCTGAAATATTGCTCTACTGTTAGTTTTTTCTCCCTGATCTGAAAATAGGGAAAGGATAGGCAAACTTTTAGGGACAAGTAGTTTTTCTACATTCTCTTCAAAGTTTGATTCCTGCCAAATTCAGTATCTGTATTTTTTTTACCTTTGTTATGATTTAGTTGTGGGTTTAAAGGGAAATGCTAATAAAAGTTTATTGAAATGTTTTACATACTTTGTTGCATATCATTTCACATTTTGTGCAAGTTTATATGTCACTGTGTAATTCTGTTAAGCATAAAATGCCTACACTTGAGAA
The DNA here is from genome assembly GCA_012932295.1 of Cyclina sinensis. NCBI lineage: Eukaryota > Metazoa > Mollusca > Bivalvia > Venerida > Veneridae > Cyclina > Cyclina sinensis. Next base: position 41,024,021 of record JAAONU010000017.1, read on the forward strand.
CATATTACTCTTGTAATCCTATATTCATTCATTTACACTTTTTTAGATTTGCATATATTATATTTTTGTAACATTTTACTAATTCACAATACATTCCAACAGGAAAAGGAGTCTAGTGTCTTTGTTCCCCCCCCCCCCCCCCCCCACTTCCCCCAGTTACTTACATGTGTCTAAATTTTTAGCTCACCTGAGCATGCTCATGTGAGCTTGTAGGATCCTTGATTGTCCGGCGTCCGTCCGTCCGTCCGTCCGTCCGTCCGTCCGTCCGTCGTCCACAATTCATTCAAACGACATCTCCTCTGAAACCACTGGGCAAAATTTAATATAACTTGCCTAGAATGTTCCTTGCATGAAGCTCTACCAAGTTTGTTCAAATGGTTCCGGTTCATTGCATTTCTGGGTCACAGGAGCTAAAAACAGATTTGAAAAGTTGGATCTTTAAAAATCTTCTTGTCAGAAACCACAAGGCCTGGAGCTTTGATATTTGGTGTAAAGCATCATCTAGTGGACCTCTACCAAGTTTGTTCAAATTATGATCCTGGGGTCAAAAATGGCCCCGCCCCAGGGGTAACTTGTTTTACATAGAGTTATATAGGAAAAACTTTAAAAATCTTCTTGTCAGAAACCGTAAGGCATAGAGCTAAGATACTTGGTGTGCAGCATTGTCTAGTGGACCTCTACAAAGTTTGTTCAAATCATGGCCTCTGGGTCAAAAATGGCCCCGCCCCAGGGGTAACTTGTTTTACATAGAGTTATATAGGAAAAACTTTAAAAATCTTCTTGTCAGAAACCGTAAGGCATAGAGCTAAGATATTTGGTGTGCAGCATTGTCTAGTGGACATCTACCAAGTTTGTTCAAATCATGGCCTCTGGGTCAAAAATGGCCCCGCCCCAGGGGTAACTTGTTTTACATAGAGTTATATAGGAAAAACTTTAAAAATCTTCTTGTCAGAAACCGTAAGGCATAGAGCTAAGATATTTGGTGTGCAGCATTGTCTAGTGGACCTCTACCAAGTTTGTTCAAGTCATGGCCTCTGGGTCAAAAATGGCCCCGCCCCAGGGGTAACTTGTTTTACATAGAGTTATATAGGAAAAACTTCGAAAATCTTCTTGTCTGAAACCACAAGGCCCTGAGCCTTAAGATTTAGTATGTAGCATTGTCTAGTGGACCTCTACCAAGTTTGTTCCAATTATACCCCTGGAGTCAAATTTGGCCCCACCCCGGGGTCATTGGTTTTACATAGGCTTATATAGTGAAAACTTTGAAAATCTTCTTGGAGAAGGAGAAGTAACATTTTCAGTCCAAATAATCTGGAAATTCGTCAGACAGGTTGTTTCTATGATTTCTAGCTCAAGTTCGAATATTGGTCATCTGGGTTCAAAAACTAGGTCACAGAGCCCAAAAATAGAAAAAACCTTGTTAACACTCTAGAGGTTACATTTTCAGTCCAAATATCCTGGAAATTTGTCAGAAAGGTTGTTTTGATGATTGTTAGCTCAAGCTCAAAATTGGGTCATCTGGGGTCAAAAACTAGGTCACAGAGCCCAAATATGGAAAAACCTTGTTAACACTCTAGAGGTAACATTTTCAGTCCAAATAACCTGGAATCTGTCAGAAAGGTTGTTTCAATGATTTCTAGGTTAAATTTGAATATGTGTCATCTGAAATCAAAAACTAGGTCACAGAGCCCAAAAATAGCAAAAAACTTGTTAACACTCTAGAAGCTACTTTTCAGTCCAAATATTCTCGAAATTTGTCAGAAAAAATGTTTTAATGATTTCTAGCTCAGATTCGAATAAAGGTCATCTGGGGTCAAAAACTAGGTCACAGACCCCAAATATGGAAAAACCTTGTAAACACGCATTGAGGTAACATTTTTAGTTCAAATAACCTTGAAATTTGTCAGAAAGATTGTTTTAATGATTTCTAGCTCAGTTTTGAATATGGGTTATGTGGGGTCAAAAACTAGGACACATGGCCAAAAAGTAGAAAATCCTTGTTAATGCTCTAGACGTTACATTTTCAGTCCAGATGTCCTTTAAATTTGTCAGAAAGGTTGTTTCAATGATTTCTAGCCCGGACTAGGATATGGGTCATCTGGGATCAAAAACTAGGTCACAGAGCCCTAAAAGGTAAAAACCACTTTAACACTCCAGAGGTTACATTTTCAGTGCAAATATCCTGGAAATTTGTCAGAAAGGTTGTTTTGATGATTTCTAGCTCAAGTACTAATATGGGTCATCTTTGGTCAAAAACTAGGTCACATTGACCAAATATGGAAAAACCTTGTTAACACTCTAGAGTTAAGATTTTAATTCCAAATAACCTGAAAATTTGTCAGAAAGGTTGCTTCTATGATTTCCAGCTCAGCTTTGAATATGGGTCATCTGGATTAAAAAACTAGGTCACAGAGCCTAAATATCGAAAAACTTTGTAAACACTCTAGAGGCTACATTTTCAGTCCAAATGTCCTGGAAATTTGTCAGAAAGGTTGTTTTGATGATTTCTAGCTCAGGTTTGGATATGGATTATCTGGATTAAAAAACTAGGTCACAGAGCCCAAATATCGAAAAACCTTGTTAACACTAGAGGCTACACTTTCAGTCCAAATAACCTTGAAATTTGTCAGAAAGGTTGTTTCAATAATTTCTAGGCCAAGTTTGAATATGGGTTCAATTAACCAGGTCCATAGCAACTTTGTTAAAAGCAGTCATATTCAGGTGAGCGATATAGGGCCATCATGGCCCTCTTGTTATTGGAGTCATTAGTCATACTTCAAAAACTATAATCAGAATCTTGCTTGGAAATAGAAGTATTGTTAAATATTAGTGAAGGGAGGTGCTTAGTGTGAGAATCATATTTGTTCCAGATTTTTTGTATCAAATGTAAAATTCACAGGGGCCATTCTCATGAGTGGCTTTCAATCAGTTACTCAAAATAAAAGAATCCAGGAATTTTAAACAGAGTTCAGTTTACGAGTAGATTACTGACCGATCTTTGGGGTTTCTGACAATCAAAAAACCCGAATCAGTCATTCCGACAGGTCTTATTTTGTTTTCTGCAATACCCTGGTAGACATGCTTGCCCAGATATACTCATCCAGGCAACATAGATTATATGTGGTCCAAAGATCCAATGAGTGAAACTAAACACAAGCCTCTATGTAAAGCCCACTAGCAAGCCTCAGTCCAACCTATGTTGTTTTGTTTCCCATCATCAGTACTTTATATAAAGATGGTAGGATGTTTTCCTATTCAGTGCATGATCAAGGTTCAAGACTACACACTAAATGTTTAATGAATGTTAAAGAAGTATCAGTCACTCTCTCAAAGAATACTATGTAACTTCATGACTCACGGCTGTAACAATTTTTAGCTCACCTGAGCAAACTCTCAGGGTGAGCTGTTGTGATCACCCTGTGTCCTTCATCAACATTTTAATTCAAATGACATCTCCTCCAAAGCCACTTGGCCATTTTAAACCAAATTTTCGAAAATTGCTCCAAACCCTTCCGCTCCATTGCACATAAGGGCAGCAAAAGCTAAAAATAGAAAAAATTTCAAACAACATCTCCTAAACATCAGTGTGATTTTCCACGCGATTTCATAGAAATGTTCCTTACAGAGCCCTAAAAATAGCTTTTCATCTGGCTTCAAATGAGATCTGCTCTCAAACTGCTAAGCCATTTTCTTTTAAATTTCACAGAAATTTTCCTGATATTGCCTTTTTCTAAAATTGCTCTAACCATTCCACTCCACTGCATACAAGGACTACAGAAGCTAAAAATAGAAAAAAATTAAAGAACATCTTCATCTAAACGGCAAGGTGATTTTTCGCCAAATTCCACAGAAATGTTAACAGTCCTGCTCCATTGAACAAAATAAGCTAAAAATTGATTTTCATCAATATTTTGCTTCAAATGACATCTCCTCACAAGCTGTTATCTCTGAATTGCCTCTGCCCCATGGGTTTTATTTGTATAAAATGTGAGATCATTGAAATTCTTCAATTAGAAAATGTAATGTTGCATCTGATATTTGCTCAACAGCAGACCCTCAGCCAAAGTACTCAGATCAGCAATTCAATGCCATCATGGCCCTCTTGTTATGCCCCGAAGGGAGGCAAATAGTTTTTTAACTGTCCGTCCGTCAGTCCGAAAACTTCAACATTGGCAATAACTTTCTTATTAGTAAGTGGATTTACTTCATACTTGGAAACAACACCCCTTTGGACAAGACCTTTCCACTGATCTATATTTATTTGACCTTGACCCCTGAATGACCTTTACCTTGAAGATCCAATTGTCCAAAAACTTTAACATTGGCAATAACTTCTTTATTAGTAATCGAATTTTTTTCATACTTGCACACAACACCCCTTTGGACAAGACCTTTCCACTGACCTATATTTGTTTGACCTTGACCCCTGAATGACCTTCACCTTGAAGATCCAATTGTCCAAAACCTTTAACATTGCCCATAACTTCCTTATAAGTAAATGGAATTACTTCATACTTGGATGCAACCCCCTTTGGATAAGACCTTCCCACTGACCTATATTTATTTGACCTTGACCCCTGAATGACTGGTGTTCAGCTCAAAGGTCAAAGTACCACGTTCCGGGGCATTGTCATCTTACAGTGACAGTTCTTGTTTTTTTTTTTTTTTTTTTTTTTTTTATATGCCCATTTTGAGAAACGGGACATATTATGGGAATGCCCACGGGTAGGTGGTGGTGTCCAGTTTTGTCCGAAGCCTATCTTTAACGGCATGGATGTATTTTAATGATATTTGGAACCAATGTTCACCATCATGGGGGGTAGTGTCATGCACATGGACCAGGTCTCTAAGTCAAAGGTCAAGGTCACACTTAGAAGTCAGAGAAAAACACTTGTCCGGAGCAAAACTTCTACATGCATTGAGGGATTTTAATTTAACTTGGCATACATGTTCACCATTGTGAAGCCAAGTGTCACCTGAAAATTTAGGTCCCTGTGGCCAAGGTCAAGGTTACATACATAGGTCACACACATAGGTCAAATGTCGGATAAAAAATGTTCGCCATTATGTGACTGAGCATTACACGCATAATCCTGGTCCATATATGCAAGGTCAAGGTCACTAGAGATAGTGAAATGTCCAGATTTTGTTCGGAGCATATCTCGTACATGCATGGAGATTTTTTGGTATTACTTGATACAAAAGTTCACCATCATGAAATGTAGTGTTGCGCACATTAACCAGGTCTTAGGTCACACCTAGATGTCAGTGGAAAACACTTGTCTGGAGTAAACTTATACATGCATTGAGGGATTTTAATATAACTTGGCATTAATGTTCACCATTGTGACCAAGGTCAAGGTCATGCACAGAGGTAAAAAGTCAGATAAAAATATGAAAATGTGCAGAGGTAAAAAGTCAGATAAAAATATGAAAATGCGAGTATGGACCATTTAGTCATCACGAATTGAGGGATCCAATCACAAATGTTCCCCATCATGAGACCGAGCATTACAGGCATAATCCTGGTCAAGGTCACTAGAGATGATGAAATGTCCAGATTTTGTCAGGGGAGCATATCTTCTACATGTGTTGTGGGATTTTAATATTACTTGATACAAAAGTTCACAATTATGAAAAAGTGTTGCACGCATGAACCAGGTCTCTAGGTCAGTCACACTTAGAGGTCAAAAGTTCACATTTCACTATCCAGCACTAGAAATAGTCAAACTTGCTTCCCTACTAACCCCTCTTTATCCATTATGCCCACATCTGCAAAGCTTTTGTGACGAGCGTATTTTGTGACAATGGCACCCTTGTTTTCTGGTTCTTCTTATCTGCTTTCAACTCTATTTCACTAAGACAGGCAGTTTACTGAAAAGGAAATACCTTTTTCCTGGACATTGGTGGGAGGGTGGTCTGTGATTCGCAATGGAACTGACGAAGGCTTTTAACACACTGAAAAATGTTACAAACCTTTCCTTCAAAATCCCTTTCAAATAAAAACTTACTTACACATATGTCAATTAAAAATATTTGTTTATTTACATTCCTATCTGTACAACTTTAAACAGTTGTAGAGACTGAATGATGAAAATATTGAATCATTTAACAACCAGAAATAATACACCAACATTTACAGTCTTGTTATAATGCTCAATGATTACATAAAGAACTCATTTTTACAAATTTAAAAAGACTAAAATTTCATAACGTTCTTTGCAAAACACAGAATAATACTCACTTTATCCCGCTTATGTTTATTTCAAGAAAGAAAAGAAATAAAAGTGAAGGCTTTGAAGATGCCTTTTATAACACTTTACTTCAAAACTTGATACCACACTGAGAATTTCCACCTTACAGGTGAAAATGTAATAATCCTATGCATTTTCCTAGCATCTCAGAGGCTTTGGATTTTATGTGAGACATAATTCACAAATATTAGACATATGTTAAAACTTGGGAAAAATCCAAGGAAATCCTGCAAAAAATTTAGTCTGCAGAGATTATTCACAAATACATGTATCAGACCAATGTTTAAAACTGTAACAGAATTTTAAGAAATACTGTAAAACTTTTAACCCAGCAGTAGATTAAGTTCAAAATCTTGTAGGCCAGAGGTTGCCTAACAGACCAAAATTTCTATTCATGGCTTTTTCAGTTACCCATCAATATAACACAAACAAACGGGTTCTTCTCTGTGCAGTAGATGGTTTTAATTTAACCCTAAGACAACAGACTGCCCTACAATACATTACTTCCCAGCATAAAGTGGAAAAACACAGGTAAAACTAATATAAATACAAATGCAAAATCATTTTGTTAAAATACTCGACTTAGCCAATCTGCATGTATAGCAACACAAGTCTCCTTGATACAGTTAAATTCTAACCGAGTGGCAAACTAGAAATTTAACAAACAAGCTTGTAGCTAAGCTCTAATAACTGTAGTAAAAACAAAAATGATAACATTTTCTACCATGCATTGGATACAGACTAACAATCTCTTTTACTTAACACTGAAACATGGATCACATGAATGGTTAAGTATTAACTCTACTGAACAACAGTATTATGTTAGATACAATGCACACACAACAGTGGAAACTAGCTGCCATACAAAAATGATCAATGGAAATTATTTTTCATGTTGCTGGATAATCACCCTACAGGTTTTCAACCACTTTAATACATACTATATTTTCAGCTTAAGGCAAAGTGCACTGTTTCCCAGTCCTGTTACATAAAAACATTTTATTTTAAACTTTACTTAAATTTTGATTTGTACAGTTCTATGTAAGACAGAATTTTCCTGAAAAAATCAAAGCTAAACAGAAAATCATCTCTATATGCATAAAAAAGCCAACTGTCATGCTACTTTCATAAAATTTCAGTGGAACAATGGAGCCATCTTATTTTACCTAACTTCAAATTCTGCTGCCAATGTTTACAGAAATTTCTCAAAGCTAATCTAATGTGAAAATGAAAAAGGAACTTTTCAATGGCTTTTACTTACTTTGTTGCTCTATAAAAAAGAAAACTAGTAATGTGACAGAAAAAAATACAAAATAGTTCAAAAATATAAAAATATGAGCACAATGAAATAAAAGCACAGTATTTATGCACATCAATGTCCTGTCACAGTAAAACAAGAAAGATTATCAGTTAAAAAAAGGTACTTCTTTATGATTTCAATTTATTACAAAGGTGTTTTTTTGGGTTTTTTTTTCAACATCTGGATGACAAAAATGAGATCAGGAAAAATACATCCTAAGAGCAACACTGAGGTTCTATTTTATCATTTCATATTTGTTTACGAAAACAGAACTTCAGATTCAATCTTCCTTCTCCATCTCTTGACACCTGAGTTTAGCTTAGCGTATCAAAATAAATCTGTTTTACTACAAGGTACTTTCAGAATAAACAGAGATTGAATGAATATTGATAATCTGATTATTAAATAAGTAGAGAATTTTAAGTTCAACTGATAATGTTTTATGTGTTGAAAAAAGACATTTTAAGTTTTACACCTTAAATTTTTTACATTTGTGCATGACTCTTTCAACTTTTAAAAATTTACTCAAAAAATGTGTCTTCATGATAGTTTGATTATTAAGATAAACTGTGTAGTGTGTACATACATTTTTTCACAAAACTGGAACAGGTTAAAACACCAGTAACATATACACTTCCAAATGTAACCTAAAACAATCATAAATGTGCACTAGTAAAAACTGTTTCAGTATCGATTAAAAGGCATTCTTTGCCGAGGGGGAAAGTAAGGTCTTTTAGCTGGAGATGGTCCCCTAAAATTGTCCTGAAACCTGGGTCGTGGTGGAAACCCCCCTCTTGGGTGGAAACCACCATGTTCAGATGGCCCTGGTGCTCTGTGTTGCCATGGCCTCTGTTCTGGCCATCTTGGCCGTGTGGGTGGACCATTAAAATCATGTCTATCAAACTGATGTCTCTGTGGCGGACCATTAAAATCACGCCTATCAAAGTCAGAATGCCTTTCATAAGTTTGATGCCTTTCATATTGGTGTCCACTTTCAAAGTTTTTATGCTTATCAAAGTCTTGATTCTCACTGAAGTCTTCACTACTGCCTCCCTGTAATTCACTGTTCTGTTGATTTCCCATCCACTCATTCTCTGCCTTCCACTGCTCACTTCTGTATTCATCGTTACCATATTCAGGATCGTCTCTGTCTACATCCATATCGTCCGACTGAACAGAAGACGTTCTCTTGGAACTGCCTACTACACCAATTGTACTGATAGGTTCACCTTGGCTGTTGTTACCAGACACATTTCCTACACTATAGCCAAGCCCAAAAGATTCTGCTGAAATTGTTGTAAGTGTCCGACTAGATGGAGGAGCATCGGGTAAATTTGAATTAGAACCAGATTTTTGCTTCAGAATGTTAATAAATTCAGACTGTGTACTGTCATTGTTACTGATAATAGGTTTAGTATCAGTTGGCTTTTTCAGGATACTGACTGGTTTATGTTCACGAAAATGAGTTACCTCATCAGTCTGACTTGCGTTTTTGGAAGTTTCTTCTACTAAAGTTACTTCCCTCAAAGAGGATGTTCGACTGTTACGTAAAATACTTTTCTTAGGTGCAGGAGGCAAGGAGGTCTCGAGGATTTCATCCACAAATTCATTTTCATCTTCCTCCTCCTCATAATTCTGAGGCTGATCCCACGGATGTGCATACCCACCTGACTGATTACTCCTATCACTCATACCCCCTTCCCAGTTATTATCATAATCACGACTACCTTGATTATTCCAGCCTGACCTCTGTACTGAGGCTATCTGGTTACTAAAGTTTTGATTTGGCCTACTGTTTGCTGAAGCATTCTCAGGCTGCCATGCTTGTTGTGCTACAGTATTTGGAGGGGGAGGAGGGGGTGCAAATGGCCCTCTAATAAATGGAGGCTGAATGTTTGGTTGGACAGTTTCTGAGCCTACTGGCTGCTGTGGTTCCCACACTACAGGGGCTGGGGCTCGGAGAGGAGGTTGGGGAGGAGGTTGGGAAAAGCCAGACATTGGGGGAGGTGGCTGGTTTGGGGCCTGGGGATAAACTGCTACCGGGACAGGGGGTTGCGGAAAGCCAGACACTGGGTTCAAAGGCTGTGAGGGAGCTGAAGTCTGGCTAGAATTTGAAGTAGGGGGTGGTAAACCAAATGGCACATTAGGAGTGAAGCCCATACTTGGCTGGGGCGTAGGTAAGCTTGTTGGTGCAACTGAAGCTGATAACATAACAGGCTGGCCAGCTTGAGTGTTTGTGCCTTGCTGAAATGAAGCTGAACTAACATGGGTATTGAACTGCTGTGAATTAGAGTGAGGTGGTGGAAGAGGGGGTGGAGGGTTAATAAATGACTGTGAGACACTCTGTCTCATTATAGGGGGTGGAAGGGAAAAGTCTTGTGGTGAGGGAGGCTGCATATTGTATGGACCAGAGGGTACTGGTTCTGAGGGTGGTGGATGCTGAGGAAGAGGTGGGGGATGATGGGTCAGGTCTGGGGTTTTAGGCTGTGAGATCACTGGGGGTGAAGATGGGTCAGGCTGGGCTGAATTGACTTGTTTCCAACTTGACCAAGAACTAGCCTGAGAAGTGGGAACTGGTGGGGGGACTCCTACAAATTCTGTAGCTGTGGGCTTGACTGGATCAGTTATCCCAGGTGCAAATGTTGGCGAGGGAGGTTTGGGTTCCTCCTCTTCTTCCTTTTGAGTCCCCCCATCTTCATTCTGTTTCTTCTGATACTGGGTTTTCACAGTGTTTGTTAACAATGACAAAGTCTGCAGGAAGTTAGAACTGCTTGAGGAACTGCTGGTCTTTGTTAACAACTGACTCAAGAAGTCAATGGGATTTGTCTTGGTTTTTGTTTCACCAGGTTTCGATGCTGGATTTTGCTTAAGTGGTGGTGTTGCCTCTTCCTTTTCCTCTGGTTCATCTTGGACCGGTGTTGAAGACCCAGCATCATCTCCCATAGGTTCTGGTGGCGGAACGGGTTGAGCCACTGGCTGAACAGGTGGCACTGGTTGTGGGGGCAGCTGATCCAACCTGGGTGGAGGGGTATACACGTCGGGTACCTCAGTGGGAGGTTTATCCATACCAAACACATCAGTCGTATGACTCCCAATATCTGAAGGTGGCATATTGTTCATACCACTGCTTCCTTTAGCCAGGTTTGGCAACATTGTAGCAATTCTAGTCTCCAAGATATTTGTTCCTGTAACAAAATGAAAGAAATATCAGTACATTAGTACACAAATATGAATATGTATTTCACAAGTTGATGAAAGGAGATTGATTATCTTAGACACACTTATTGTGAAATGGAAATTCTCAGAACTTAGCTGAAAAACTGTGTTACTATTATCAATAAAGACTTGTTATTATAAAGCTTATCATTCCATAATCAAGACAGCCAAGTTAGTTAAGATGCGCTTTAAAAATCAACAGCATATGAAACCAAAGATGTCTCATTTACAGGACTGTCTACTTCTTTTGGGAAGTCTGAGTACAAATGGATATAATCAAAGCAAGTTTTAACCCAAGATGGTAAAAAAATGTAATCTAAAGAACAGATCCAAACTCACAGGTTAAAAATTTAGTATCTAAAGTACTGAAGCACAGACCACACGAAAGCAATGATTCATTATCCCTTGAACAATATTTTAGCCGTTGTCATGTTTGTAACAACTTTTTCTATACCATCAGTGCAGTCCGTCTGGGGTCAGCTCAAATTCACTCAGATTTAGCAGGGTTTTTCTGGTCAATTTTATAGTTGTTATTGGGTCATATTCCCAGAGAGAAAATATTCCCATAAGCAATTCATAAAAAGTCATAAAAACACTTTCAAAAAACAAGAGTTTTGTCAACAAAATGATAGCTTTTGATGATTCTTGTCTACCAACTAAGTATTTTAAGTCATAAAAGAAGGAAAAGAACAGTATAGGTGAAATTCTTTGTTTCTCAGACCTGCCAAAAAATTCCCATAATATAAAAATTTGATGTGACATTCCCTATCCTAAAGCATGGGTCATATTCTGAAAATGATGAAAAAGAGCCCTGTTTAGCATGACTATAAGACTTATAGTGAATTATATTTCATGAGATTATTTTCAGATAATGAGCACCTACGGTGCAGACCATGATCAACCAGCACATCTATGGATCTATCCATGATCAATGAGTACACAGTTCACTTGTCCATCAGTAAGTTTTGGATTTATACCCTTTAAAAAAACTTATGGCTCAGTCAAACTAGAAATGCTGGATGTGTCCTAAGTCCATTTTTTAAGATTTAATTTAAAACGTTTATCACCTAAGTACATGTACATGTATTAATAAGATAAGTTATAAATAGAAATAATGTAAACTGACCTTGAAATGTACCTCCGAGCATTCCCTGGCTTCCGGTCTCTGACATTTCTTTAGGTATCTGGTCTGAAACAAGAGAGTCAAACAGACTGCATATTACTGTTTAAAACTTAGTAAATAAATTGATAAATGAACTGACTTTTCAGAACAAAAAATCACTATGCTTTAGGTACAGGATGTGGTGCAAAGAAATTTTTTTTTAATTTTAATTCTATCAAATAAATTTCAAAAGAATAGTTTTTGTTTATTTGTCAATCAATAATTTTAAACTTTTGACAGCTGGTTTTTGCAGAACTTGAAAAGCAGACATAGCTTGAGGCTTTCTTATTTTTTTCTTCTAAATGCAATATACACACATCTCAGTCAAAAGGAAACAAGGATACATGTCTGTCTTGGCAAGACTGGGATTTTATGTTATGACAGGACAGTAAGTCAGCCACACTTTTTGCACTTATCTTTTTAATACTCTGGTACATGAATGACCATATAATCAAGATATAACTTGACTATTAGGAATGCATAATCTTATTCTGAAAGTTTAAACACTGTGTGCCCAGTATCTACATCTACATAAGTTTGTGACTTTTTTTCTTTTCCTTTTTTAGAAAAACAACACTTTCAGAAAACTGCAAATCAAACAGAAATGGATCTTTTTTGAAAAGTGGTCAACCATTGGAATTCTAACTAAATGACATATTTTAGGAGTAAATGGTAATTTACTGATTAAAGTCATTAACTTGTACACTTCACTTTGCCTCCATTTCTGTTAGTCATAGAGACAGGGGATGTGGAAGCTAATTTTTCCATCTTTTATCATTAATATTCCTAAAACTTCTTTGACAAACTCAAAATTAATCTCATTCAACATCATCATATTTTCTACCATTATTTCTTCATGTATTTATATTCAACGCAGTAAATGATACTAAGTGTATGTGCTGTTTTGTGATCTTTCCTAGGCAAATGTTCGCAATTTCAGGGTAATAATTACTTACATACATTTCAGCAAAAATGCAAATGAAACCCAGCTATGCAAACCATACACAACTATCAAGAAAATAATGTTTATTTCAACAAACAACCTTGTCTAAACAAAAAGAAGTAAAATCAACAAACATTACAGTCAAACAGTCAGGAATAACAAATTAAACTTCAACAAATGGCCAATTTAATATATAACTTCACTTGAAGATTCAAAGTTATCTACCTTTCTCAACTTATTCCAAGACAAAAGTGCTCTTCCATTATAAAGTCTCATAAAAACCAGCAAACAGAAACCAATTCAGCAAAAAAGCAAAACTGTTGAAACCATATTCCCCCATTTAAATACTGAATGACAAATCTCTCCTAGGCAATGATTTACATTTGACCAAAATGATCTTTCACAAGCTTGTGTGAGTTAGTTCAAGACCTTAGTACACTGTACTGTGCAAACAGACAATATGTGCTTTCGATTTTTCACTGCTTTAGATAACAAGTGCTATGTTCGAATAAATGCCATGCCCCCTGGGGTGCACTGACTCTGACCTCTAAGTAGGTCTGGCAGATTGAACTCATCAAGAAGCATGTTTATTTTATGGTCAAAATAAATATTTGCTATTTGAGGTCATGGTGACCTTTGCCCCGTGACCTCTAAGAGGGTCTTGCGGGCAGAGTGTATCAAGGTGCATACATTTGTGAAGTTTGAAGGCTGTGGATGGAGGGACTTTTGTTTTATGTCCACGGTTAATATTTAATATTTGGAGGTCATGGTGACCTTGACCTTTGACCCTCTGACCTTAAAGTGCTCGTCAAGGTAAATAAGCATGTGAAGTTAAAAGGTTTGAATGGAAGCACTTTCATTTTATGGTCAAGGATAATTTTTGCTATATGGTGACCTTGACCTTTGACCCTGGAACCTCTATATGGGTCTTGCAGATAGGACGCATCAAGGTGCATAAACATGTGAAGTTATAATGCTTTGGATGGAAGCACTTTTATTTTATGGCCAAAGTAAATATTTTCTGTTTGGGGTCATGGTGACTTGATCTTTGACCCCATGAAGTAGGTTTTGCAGGTAGAGCATATAAAGGTGCATACTTCTGTGAAGTTTGAAGGCTCTAGATAGAAGGACTTAGGTTTTATGGCCACAGTTAATTTTGCTATTTGGGGTGACCTTTGCTTGACCTCTAAGTGGGTCTGGCGGGTAGAGCTCATCAAGATGCATGCACCTGTGAAGTTTGGAGGCTGTAGGTGGAAAGACTTCCTAGTTATGGTCAAGGTTGAAGTTCTGTGACAGACAGAGACAAACAGACCAAAAACAATATGCTCCCTCCGGGGGCACAAGATATAAATGGTTTGAAAGCCTGCCAAAAGCACTTAATACATGTATCTTTTTTCCACAATATCTTTAAGCTCAATGAGTTTTTTAGTTGTTGTTGCTTCATTAAAGCAATTCTTGACAAACAAGAGGGTCATGATGGCTCTACAGTGCTCACCTAAGTAAAACTGCTAAGAAGGACAAGAACTATCAAACGGATTAATTACTGAACAAAAAGAATACTGGACAGAACAGTTCTTGAAGATTCTGACAATATAAGTCTATGTAAAACATTAGACCCCAAGGTAGTGTCAAAAATGACTCTAGGTTCAAAGTTTGAAAAACACTGGTAGAAATCTACTGTGCAATGCTTCATGTCAAATTTCATAACCCCTCCACCTTGTGGTTTCAGACGAAACTAGAGGTATCACTGAAGGTGATTAATACCCCCAAACAGCACTTTGATACTTATTATGGAATATAGTAATCTGAAATGCTCACCCATGAATAATATATTTATGGGCGAATTTGAGTTATAAATATTTTTTCTATACTACTTATTTTTCATTGAAAGTTTTGAATATTATGAATGATTTTAACACTGAAGTGCTAGTAGTAATTTGTCTGATGTTGTAAAGTATACAATATAGTTACATTCACATCTCTTTCTATCAGTATATTTAGTTACATTTGACAAGAAGTTATTTCCCCTGCCTTAAAGCGGGGCTAAATTTGATTATTTACATATTTTTTTTTAACAATGCTACAAACCAAAAGTCATTATATTTCATAGCAGAAGATCATTTATAAGCTTTTCTATTTAACTGTATATAAAGAATTGACATAAAATAAATGCATTAATGATTTTTCAACCTCAGTGGCATGATTAAAATCATTTTGTAAAATCAATCCTCTGTTCAATATTTAAAGTACTAGTCATCTATATTTGAAGTTTCCAGTCAATCTGTAAAATAGTTTTTGAGTTATGCTCTGTACAAGACAAGAGCCGGTCGAACCGGGTGATGCTCCCCGAATAGGTTTTGGACACAGAATAGTGTGTCCATAAAGTCTATGTTGCCAATTCAGCATAAAGATATTATGTTATTGGTAGTTGCTGAAAAAGGTTAAAACTGTTTAATATGCAATGAAGAATGTAAGACAGTTACCATTTCATTCTTTATTTTTCTATCAACTCAGACAGTGGCAGTCCTATCCAGACAGTGTCATGGTCACTGAAGTAGGCTGGTGACAGGTAAACCAGAGGTTTTTGATACCTCTTGTAGTTTTCGAGTTATGTCCCAGACAAAGTTCAAAGTGTAAAAATGAACAAAGGGCAATAACTCAATAATTAGGCAATGCAGAGTTATGGTTCTTATGCACTGCGCTTCTATTCAATAAGATCTATCTACCTACAATGTTTCTTGTTGATACTTCTTGTAGTTCAGAGTTATGTCCCAGACAAGAAAATGTGGAGGAACGGACATACAGACATACGGACGGACATACAGACAGACAAAGGGGCAACTAAATGCTCTCCCTTTGGGGAACATAAAAAATGCAAAAAGGGGAACAATTTAAAAATGAGACAAGTAAGAGTTATGGTTCCTTTCACTATGCACTTGTCCTCATCACCATGTATCTATATTTTAAGTTTCAAGTCAATCACTTGAAAAGTTTTAGAGTTTATGATCCAGATAAGAAATTTGCAGCAAAATTGCAAAAAGGGTGAAATAAAAAAATTGGACCAGAAAGAGTTTCTTTTCTTTCATTCTGCATTTCTCCTAGTCACCATGTATATATATATATATTTCAAGTTTAAAGTCAATCCATTGAATACTTTTGGAGTCAGGCTCTGGACAAGAAAATTGCAGGAAGGGAGATAATTTAAAAATGGGACAAGTGAGAGTTATGGTTCTTTCACTTGCACTCTTCCTAGTCACCATGTATCTATATTTCAAGTTTCAAGTCAATGTCTCGAATAGTTTTAGAGTTATGCTCCAGACAAGAAAAAATGCAGCAGACTGACTGAAAAGAGTTTCTTTTCTTTCATTCTGCATTTCTCCTAGTCACCATGTATATATATAGATTTCAAGTTTAAAGTCAATCCATTGAATACTTTTGGAGTAAGGCTCTGGACAAGAAAATTGCAGGAAGGGAGATAATTTAAAAATGGGACAAGTGAGAGTTATGGTTCTTTCACTCTGCACTCTTCCTAGGTACCATGTATCTATATTTCAAGTTTCAAGTCAATGTCTTGAATAGTTTTAGAGTTATGCTCCAGACAAGAAAAAATGCAGCAGACTGACCGACAATAGGGTGACTCCTATATACCCCCTCAAACTTTGTTTGTCGGGGCTATAAAGAGTTTTAAAAATTTTCATATACATTTCTATCGATTATGACTCCAGAGACGTGGTTTTGAAAACTTTGGCACAGTACCACTAGATAATGCTACATACAAAATTTCAGATGTCTCAGTCTTATGGTTCCTAACAAGAAGACTTTTAAAAGTATGCCTATATATGTCTAGGTAAAATGTGTGACCCCTAGGGTTAGGCGAAGCTGGAACAATCTACTAGGAGGTCTACTAGACAATACTTTATGCAAACTCTATGCCTTGATGTTTCATACGAGTATCTTGAATATTTTCTAACATATAAGTATGTAAAATGTGATCTCTTGGGCAGGGCTAATAGTGACCCCAGGGACATAATCTGAATTAATTTGGTACAGGTCAACTAGACAATGCTACATGACAAATTTTAGAGGTCTGGGTAGTTTTAGACAAGAAGACTTTTTTCATTCTTGTTACCATTGTTACTGTAGCAATCAGAGTTCAGCATGGAAATTCAGTTGGAATTCTTTCAACAACATTGGTAGAGATTCATGCAAGAAACAACCCTGCCAAGTTTCATTAACTTTGATTGGTTAAGTGGTCTAGAAAGAGATGTTGTTTAAACTAAACTAGACATGTGTCATAGGACACAGGTGCACCCACCTTGTGCCTTTGTAAGGAGGAATTTACAGAGTCACAGGCAAACTGGCAAAAGAAATCTTATTTCATGCATGCAGTATAAGTAGGGGCATAACCACTGAGCTTTCTTCTAAGATTTTTTAAAATGACCATTTTTGCTATTTAAAGAGCCATAACTTTGGTTGTACTGGGATGAACTACAAACAAATATCCAGATGCACAACAACTCATCATGGTGAACATTGACAGAAGGCTTCATGATTTCATTTCAATTACATTAGGAGTCACATGTGACACAAACTTTAAAATGTCCATTTTTCACTATTTAAAGGGCCATAACTGTGGTCATACTGGGACAAGCTACAAACAAAGCCCCAGGTGCACAACAACTTGTAATGGCTAACATTCACAGAAAGTTTCTTGCTTTCATTTCAAATACTCTTGGAGCTACTAGAACACAAACTTTAAAATGCCAATTTTTACTTTTTCAAGGGCCATAACTGTAGCCATACTGCAATGAGCTGAGGTGATAACAACTCATCATGGCGATCATTCATGGAAGTTTTCATGATTCCATTTCAATTACTTTTAGAGCTACATGTGACACAAACTTTTGGGACATATTCATGCATCAACAGTCGGATGGATGACCCCCCCCCCCCCCCCCCCCCCCGACCCTGGTAGAGAAGACAAAAACTGAAGACTGATAATGCCTGATGGACACAACAGCTCACCTTAAGCACATTTGCTCAGGTGAGCTAATAAAGCTAGACCGACAGTTTGACTGTTTAAAGCAAACTTCATCTAGACTCACTGTAGAAATTAATACCACCAGCTTCACAAGCTGTCAGAAAGACAGACAGACCATCGGTCAAGGTAATGCCAAATTTTAGTAAAATTACCAATATCAACAACTTGTATTATAACAACTTAGCACAAAAGAAACTGAAAGACACCAAAGAAGCTCAAAATGGAGAAATTCATGCTCACAAAATGTCAGTCGAAATCCTTTTGAAAAGCAGTTGGTTTGAAAAAGAAGAAGAAAAGCTGTGCTGAAATGATCAACCAGTCTTCTAGTTACAATCTGTTTCGAAGTTACCATACATGTACTTGTACTGTAACAAGTCTTTAAGAGCCAATGCTACAATGATCCTAGGCATTCCAGCTTGACAGTTCCATGATGTCATACTGTCATATACACCATCATTCCAAATAAGATCAATTAAAATTCAATTAAAAAATATTCATCTCTTCTCTTATTTTCTTTCAGCAACAGTTTTCATTCATTTTGTTTGAATTTAACACCCTCCAACAATCAAACGCATATCAGGCAGGCAGTTTACCTAACCATCGCTCCTGGGATGGACCAGTACTAGACCCCAAACCAACACTTTCACATAAATGGTAATGGTTGGTAGCGGGACTTGAATGTTCATGTTTTCATTTGTTTAAGAACACAAACACAGACACACATACATGTTTTTAATGTTCAGGGAAGTCTGTTTCAAAATCAGTTTAAGCTCATTTTTACAATTATTTGAGGACAAAAAAAAGCATAACCACTCAAATTTTATTCTGGCTGACCATTTCAGCACTAGGAAAAAACACAGAAAGCTGAAAATGGATTCACAGCAATCTACAATCTTTGTATCCTTCAACAATGCTTTACATGATTATGCATACCAATGCTGACAGAAATAAACTTTGAAATGCTGTACTTTTTTGTTAAAAGAACGTGTTATTGTTGATAGTGTACAGTATTTTAGGTTCTGAGATAGTCCAAGACACAGAGAGTTTGTCAATTCAAGAAAGACACCAGGTTCATTAAACTACAACGTACTCATTGTATAGTACTAATGCTATGTACATTTGGTTTAATGTCTTATCCAAAAGACCATCTGAAATGTAAGTAGAGAGGAACACTGAATCTGCAATTACTCTTATGCCTTACTAACTTCCTTTTTTCTATACACAATGTCAATGAAACTTTCTTACTTAGGTCACCAAGTAAGATCTGTTTAAGGATACAAAGATATAATTATTGCTGTAAGAAGAATGGTACCTTTCTGGCCCATCACAATGTTAGTTAGGCTCGCAATTGGCTGCCCAATTGATTTAACCATCGCAGTATAAGCACGTCCTGGCAATAAAGGCACAGGATCTAGAAGGAAACATTAAACATTTAATCCAGCAGTCTATGACAATGATAACGGCACTGACAAAAACAGTCAAATAGTTAATGCAGAAGTCCCCTGAAAATGAAGGTAGCACTAAAGCTTAAACAAAACTAATCACTTCCTGAAAACATTGTATGCAATGTGCATCATGCACCTTGAATTTTGTCTTAAATCAATGATGACACATCTGTCTTTACCATAGGTAATAATAATTGACTAGTTAACTGTCACAAAGAGCATAATTTCACATGTAAAATGTTCACTGTACTTTTAGCTTAAACTAATCCCATGAAGACAAATCCAAGTAGTGTCAAATTCTATAATCCAAAACCTTAAGTCACCAGTTAAGTATCTAAGTCTGTGACTTAGTAACCTGCTTAAGTCAAACAAACCAACAAGCTTTTTCGTAATCATGGCTTTCAAGTGACAAATTTTCTGCTCATGTGAATCTGTTGAGACAACTCAGTTTGTCCTTCATTCTTGAAGTAAGACAGGTTACAAGGAGCGCTTGATGAAAATCTCATCTTTTTTATAAATATATACTCATACTCTATAACAATCAGTCAAATGTCCTATTGTCAAAGACTGACAGCTAGTTACAAAGAAAGATCTTTATTTCATATGCTAGTTGAGGGTCTCAGCTATGTTTCTTGAACCTGTGTCATTTATAGGGGTGTTAACTAAGAAACTACTAACTAACTAATAAATAAATATCCCACGACAGTGCAGGCTGTTATGCACTGCTTGCAAAAAAAAAACAAGAAATCGGTAGAACCGATGGATGCTCCCCGAATAAATGTCAATTCCAAAAGGAGTATTGTTTAATATGGGTATTTTTAAAGTATGAAAAATAACAAATGGCAATAACTCCTTAATTATGAAAAATAGAGTTACGGTTCTTGCACGCTGCACTTCTCCTCATAGAGATCTATCTACCAATAAAGTTTCATGTTAATATCTCTTATACTTTGTGAGATATGCCCTGGACAAAAAATAAGTATGAGAAATTTCAAAAGGCAATAACTCAAAAATTAATAAAGCAAGAGTTATGGTTCTTGTGCACTGCACTGCTCATCAATGAGATCTATCTAATTATAAAGTTTCAAGTTGATAACTCTCATACTTTGTGAGGTATGCCCCAGACAAAAAATAAGTATGACAAATTTCAAAGGGCAATAACTCAAAAACTAATAAAGCAAGTGTTATGGTTCTTGTGCACTGCACTGCTCCTTAATGAGATCTAACTACCTATGAAGTTTGGTCTTGATATCTCTCATAGTTTTTGTGTTGTGCTCCAGACAAAATTATGACGGACGGAGGGATGGACGAACGAACGAACAAACGAATGGACAGACAAAGCGGCAACTATATGCTTGCCCTTCAGGGAGCATAACAAACAAACAAAAACAACAAGCAACTGTCAACAGCAGATGAAAGGTTACACAGCATAACACCTTCTTCTGTCTTCAGTGCAAACATTATTGTTGTATTTATAATAAAAATCCAGAAACTAACCTCTGCCAAACACATGCAAACAAATGAATGCAAAAGCTCTTTTCTTAAAACTTCAATGGTTTTCAAAATCAAATTTACCAGTGCTCAAGATAATTTCATAATTATGTGAACTGTTAAACATGGTTTATTAAGCTTAAGCTTACATTTACTTTTAGTAATTACAAGCATTTTACAAATCATCAACTGACTGAAGGGACAGCCAAAGACTCTAGTTCCCAATTCTGAAACTACACATTCCTTTAAAGGCCAAGTCAAAAGTAGGGTTCCAATGCACAACTTTCCATTATTAGGAGATTAAAGGTTACAAAGTAGCAAACTTTTTCACCTGACTAAACAGATGTTCATATGATAACACTCTTGTAACTGTTTATTCTAAAAAATATTATCCCTACCAACAGAACGACAACACTGGTGTGTTTCGAATCAGGAGTAATCTGTTTACAAAACCTGGTTTTCTCACAATACCAGACTTCTCTCACAATATCAGACTTTTCTTACAATACCCGACTTTTCTCAAAATACCAGACTTCTCTCACAATATCAGACTTTTCTCACAATACCTGACTTTTCTCACAATACCTGACTTTCCAAACTTTACAAAGACCTATGCATCTCTGTAACCTATACCTACAAACCAGAACAACTCTACAATAAATTATTACAAACCTTGTGGCTTGGGTTGTTCTGAGTCTTCAATACACAAGTCCATATCTACTGTCTCGTTATCATCCATGTTGAGTAGCGGTGGCGAGTTGCCTGGCGATGGAGCGTCAGCTGTTGGTGAAGGTACTGGACTAGGAGTCGTGGGAATTATCTTCTTCATGTCATCAACACGTTTCTTCATGTTTGTGACACGAGCTCCAAAGTTTTTGTATGCCTGAATGGAAAAAGATACATTAAAAATTACAGATCTCATTTTGCTTACCTGCGTTCTTTGTGCTAGCTAACTCCTATGAAGACATTGTTACAATGCTGTCCCATAACAGAGAACCAGTGACAGGCTTCCTTTTTTTTCTTGAAAATCCAAAAATTTGAGAGTCCAAAACATAAACATAATCAAAATTTTTAACAAAACACAGCAAAGGAACTGAAATATCTATAAATCTATGTCACAAAAAGTCTTTGTTTCTGTAATATGTATAAAATATGATTCCTGTCCTCCTGAAACCTGGACTACATAGTATGAAATAGTTCCCACAGTATCACCTACATTTGCAACAACTTTTGCCTCATCAAATTGTGTACAGAAGAAATCCTCTGCATTGTCACACACAGATAGCACAAGACGTCGCTGGTGTATTTCTTTCTCTAACATTGCTACATAGTCCTCTATCTTCACACAGGATTCCTCAAACTGTCGGCAAAATTCATTACCATGGGAACGATCTGAAATGAATAAATATGCTAGTCAGTATCTATAGGCATGAACCAGCCATGATCTTTTTGCTTACATACACATTACAAAAAAAATCTATATTTTACAAAAGCTTAACACAATCTCAAGGTTACTGTTAAAATGACACAATTGTAAATTACAATCTAAAGCTGTCACATCTATGTCCATTAAGTTAGCTCTTTAGTTGCTGTATCTTTAAGAAAAGCTTCCACATGTTCTACCTGAAAAGTCAAATGAATGGAAGCTATTGTACAATATCATTCAGCCATGAAAATATCAACATCTGAAAACCCATGAGGGTCACTGACACAACTGTAATACCTTTAAGCTGTTTTACAGCCTCAATATTGGTGGCATCAATTCTTAGAGCAGCCAGCTGTTTGGCTTTTAGCGTGACCTCCCCTTCCAGCTTCTTTAGCGATGACATTTGTTCTAGGAATGTAGAAGGCTGAAAGACACAATGAAAGATACAGTACCCAACTCTAGGCAGTGTTCCTGAAGGCCTCTGTATGTAGGAATTTCATCCCTAGAATGAAGCATGTCACCTCCAGCTTTGATTCCTAAAACTTTACTTTTCACGCCCAACTTTAAAGAAACACCACCAGAGCAAAATACAATACAAATTGTTGAATGAAAATTATTCATACAGCAACATTACTCATGAAGCTCCCAATGAAAATTTCCAGTTAGTACTGATAAGCCACAGATTGTGCAACATGATGATCTGGTGTTGTTTTGTTCTTTTTAACATGTTTAAATTACTTCATATATTTTGGCTGGTAATTTACCTATTCAGTAATCCTATTAATTATGTTAGTATCCTATAAGTAGACTTCTCATAAACCAACATCAGAACCGGGTTTCATGCAAGTTGAATCTTGAATCAGTGAGTGGTTATAGCGATCGACAAATCTGTGACTTCAATTACTCAACCTCAGAAACAGTAAGCAACTATTGTCAGGTCTTCTAATAAGCACAGAGTCTCACAAATACTTTATATTCTTACTTTAAATTCACCAGAAGAGTCTGGTGTTTCCTCTGGCTGTCTAACATCTTTGATCTCTCTAACATGTTTCTCGCTCTCATTCTTTGACATTTCTCCCTTAAGTTCCTTATCAGTATACGTTTGTTCCTTGGTACTAATATGCTTATGCTCCTTGTTGCTATGCTTCTTCCTGTGCTTGTGTTCCTTGCTGCTTGGTTTGTAAACAACAACTGGGGAGGCCTGAGCTGGCGTACCACTGGCACTGGAACTTTTGCTTGAGGATCCACCTACAGAGTCAGGCACAGACAAATCTACAAAGCTTTTTATTTTGTGTGCTAAACCATTTAAACTAGCAAACAGTAGTAAAATGTAACTTGTTAATTCCCTTAAAACATCCTGAAAAGGCCAGTTTACTGTCCCTCCCTGTTAGCTAACTACATTAAATAGCAAGACAGTAAGTTGTCTCAGTAATCACCCCTTATTTTCTCAATTTTTCGCTCATAACAATGTACGATAAAATTACTTCCTTCTAAACTGAAATTCATTATGTAAAGTTGTGTTTTTTGTCTCATCTAGACTGTTATTCTAAAATTCCATTAAAGTCAGTTTATTAACTGCACTTTACACAATCTGCACCTGATTACATATGTATATAAATATTGATATCTTAGCCCTCAGTCTCTCTCTCAATACCTAAACCAAAATCTCTAGGAATATTTCAATTTCCACATTACTGCCGAAGACTTTTTCATTGAAGATCTATATGTAAACTTTTCTGAATAAGAAATACTACAGAACTTATAAAGCAAAAACTTACTACACGGCTGATTACACTGGAAACACTACATACCTTCCAATATCCCTCGTAATTCCTTTATAAATTTAGCATCATAGGTCCTCCTTTCATCCCATATTTTAAAGATTCTCTCAATATTTGGCTTGATTGATTCATACTCCCTGGAAAAATAAATATAACAATTTTAATAAAGAAGTCAGCATAGTCATTTTTAATGCCAGTAACATTTATGAATATGACACAAGGACAAATTCCTTTCAGAGATAAAGGAATTCTGAACAGATTGACCACTATTTTAACATATATCTGATCAATCAATTTACTAATTAAGGCATCCACTGGTTAGAAAATTTTAATCAATACAATATTTTCCTCTGGTATCTTGTAGTAAAACATTTTTAATCATTAATACTTCTGTAGATTATAATTTACCATTCAGCTAAATCAGTCACAAGAGAACATAGCAAAGCAGAAATTACCTAACAACTTGAACAGCTTCACGCAAATGGTCTTTGAAATTTTCCAAATAATATAGTGCCTTTTTCTTCTTTGCATGTTGCACAACATCATTACACAGGTAAAACAATGTCAACTTGTGTTTTGAGTCACCTATGGAAAAAGACAAGGAGTCAATAAATCATGAGCGAAAAAAGTAAAAACACTAAAAGTGAAAAGATCAAATTAGATTACACTACAAAAATATATATTTTGCCTTCTATAATTTATGACAGAATGAATTTAGAACCATGTTCGGCAAACCTTTATGGAACTGTTTTTGTCAAAGTAGAATAACATTAATGGTGATTAGAATGTTTTGTTTTATTTTTAACATGGTTCTATTGCTATCAGGTCATGTGGCAATTTCTGGGTAAGGAGTTGAAATGGATCTGCTGTTCCATTTCATACTTAAGACAAACCCCTCCTACTTCATAGATATTTCAGCCTGTAACATTAGGGAGGAGTGATATAACAACTTTGAATTAGCCCAATATGATGGGATCTTATAGCTCTTACACAAGTGCCAATCTTAAAAACAAGTCTACACTTGAAGTCAAAATACTGACACTATGAGTACCTGTCTGGGACAGTTTAACCCTCACCATGCAAAATATCTAAAATTGACTTTTCCATCTTTCAATTTGGACAGATCCATTAACTGTTTATGGGGATGCTGATTGAAAATTTACTGACTGAATGGCGAATAGTGCAGACCATGATCAGACTGCACGGATGTGCAGGCTGATCTTGGTCTGCACTATTCGCAAAGGTTGAGTCAACTGGTTCCAGCAAAGTAAGGGTTAATGCACTCTAATGATAATATCCTCTTCCTGAAGATGCTCCATACCATATCATTCATGTTCTTACTGACAGTAGCTACAAAACTGGGATCTGAGGCTAGGAAACATTTTCTGAAAGAACTGTGCTTTTATCTACATGTAGATAACTATTTATGATACTGGTAAACTTTTAACTGCTTTTTACCAGGGATATAAAGACATTCCTTATCTACATGTATCGAAAAAATAACCAAAATATCCTGTTGCGCACTCTCATATACATCTGATAACAGAAAATCAATAAAAATCTATTGTTGTTCAGAGGTAAGATAACATGCAATGCTCATACATTGTTTACAAAAACATTGGTCATTATGTCAATGATAAGCCGACTTTCAAAATTTAAAATCTGCAAGAAAGAAACATTGACATTTTAGAATATCATCATATCTATTTTTCACTTCAACAGCTTATGTTTTTGCTGCAAGCGAAAATTTGGAAAATTTGTTGACCACTGATACACTGTTTTATAAAACAAACTGCAATGTTTACAGTACTCTGTTATGTAAACAAACCTAGATAAAGCAATAAAATACAAAGTTGACTCGAGTTTTACATGTATGTCTGCTAAGCAACTCCTGTCAACTTATTTTGTCACTCCATTTTCAAATGATTATCTTACAAAGCTGGCCAGAAACAAAAGTTGGTACATACTTCTGCAGTTTTAAGAACGTTTTTTATTAAAGTTCCATCTGCACATATTTTCAGAATTTTGGAGTGTTTTCAGCATGCCCATTCCCAATCCCATTCCCATAAAGAAACTCATTTCACGCTAACAAAATGATTTACATGCAAATTTTTGTAATGTAGGGGTTGTCAGTAAGCAGATAAATCAAAGTATCTTTTATATCATGGCAAAAACACAAATTACAAATTGTCGAAAAATCACTACATCCATTCCTGACTACGCACTGTACCATTCACACTTCTATCATTTACTGCAGGTATTTTCGTCTACTACATTCACAAATAGATCTGTTTTCCCAGGATGATTTGAAAACGCTGGAATCAGCTTCAGTAAATTCAGAATTCAAAAGAAATATGAAGGCCTCAGTACCTGACCCCTATAGGTGTACAAATAACCCCAAAAAGGTGTGACTTTTATAACTGATAGAGCAGATAGATTATGAATGTATATTTGTGAAAATAAAGTTGTTACAAGACTTTTATCTCTTCATTTATTTAATTTGATTCTAGATCTCAACATCCTGATTCAAGCATTTTCACCCTTGTTATCCATTTTTGTCACAGCACACATGCCGGTACCTGACATTTGCACTGAGCATCTGCATGTTGTCTTTAATTAGAAAACAACTTCGACCTTCTTTAAATTTGTGTAATAGTTGGGAGTACCAATGTAGACGTAAATGTAATTACAAAAATGAACCATATAACAACGTTTAAGGTATTGTACCCATAATTATCAAGAGAAATAGGTATCAATACCAAGGTGTCTAAAAATCAGTGGTGCATGTTAGTCTTACCCCTTCAATTCAGGCCCTGCTTTTACCATTTTCAGGAAATTTAATCAAAATTAAACATATTTAGATTAAATTAAGATAAAATGACTGTTAAAAAATTGCAGACTGTGTAGCATTTTCTACAATACAACCATAAAACTTATGTGTTAAATTATTAAATGTCACAGTGATAATTTCAGTTGCCTGCAATATATGCAAAACAAGTCGTCCTTACTTTTCTTCAGCACTTTCATCCAGGTGTCAACGATTTTTTGATGGTGTGCTTTGTTGTGCATGATCCAAAGTGACATTGCCTGCACACTTTCTTGACTACTATTGAACAAGATCAATTTCTGTTCGATTAATTCTGAACTGATCTTTCCTTTCGAATCCGCCATTTTGCTGCAGAGTTAAATTTATTTTGATGGATTTATGTACACTAAAATATATCTGAACCAATTTAATAATGTTTGAACATGTTTACTGCTTTTTGGCTACTGAAATCTTATTTAAACTCGTAATGCATTGAGGGAAATGGGCGCAACAACAAAATGTTTCTGTTTGGGACCCCACATCATGTTAGACGGCCATTTTGCAGTCCTGATGTGAATGGAAATTTGATATTTAAAAAGTATGAATTCTAAAACCATATATTTTAAGCCTATCTTATTTTAATAAAAGAGATCATATTTTGTCATTTTTAGCTATGTAAAGAAGAAAATCTTTTTAGACAAATTTCCTGCATTTTTATTATTTAACCAACGGGAGAAAATGTAACGGAAAGGTAAATGCCCGTAAGGATACTTTTGTAAGAGGGATCAGAAAATAGATGCAAATTCTAAAATATATTAATTCATCACGTACTTAAGTTGATCCAAAAGAAGGTCATTTTGTTGTGTTATATTTTTTCTGCCTTTCAAATGAGATATGAGTAAAATGAATTCATCGATAATCCGCAGCTCTACAAATCTATACCTATTTTATTTTCCTTGCACAACCTTTTTATCACTTATTCTTGCATCTACTTCTTAGTCTTTGACAGGGGATGTCAATGTTTCTGAAAGATGACTGAGTCAATGGGAGATAGACTGCGGTAATTAGCTCAAATTTTGAAAACAAAGTATATGACGATTTATTAAGTAACAATGAAATAAAGCTTTGAAAACAAAATATAACTGCAGTTTTCTTTTTCGATTATACCTACCAAATGCGTATCATTATTTTTTGTAAAGTGGCGCATTTTTTATGTCCACATAAAACCTTTAGTTAACTGTGTAGGAAAAACGCAATTTGCACATTATTGCCATATCTGTATGTGTGTGTTATAAGAAATATTCTAACACGATCTAAAAATAGCCTACATATACAAAGAAGAAAATAACTTGGGTTATCCTGCAGTATACCACGCGCGTGCGCTTGTTGTTTTGGCTGTTTTGTGAACCGCCGTCACCCAACGTATAAAATTAGTCACGTGATGTTTGTAAATATTACCGTAGGAACAACAACAACAAAGTTCGGCTGCAAAATGGCACAAAAAGACAATTGGCTTAGAATGGGCACAATTTGTGAAATAATAATAGCCGAGCAATGTTTTCTGTCAATAATCCATATAAATGTTACTTGTGTCTACATTAAAATTCACACACGTATGCCGATTTTAGTGTAACCGACCTTGTGACGTTTTACATATGCTATTTTTAGCATCTGAGAACATGAACATCTTTTATTTGTTTGAACAGTTAATTTATTAGTAAATTGCAATTTAAGTTCGAAATAAAAAAAGAAATTATAAACTGATGAAAAGTGTGTTGTTTATGGATACTTATTATTTCTTAAGTAAAAAATATTATTCATTAATAATATTTCAAAACCTTTGATATTTCATTCAAAAAATAAGTTTGTCATATATGTATAAAGAAAGTTTTGACTGTTAACGGGAAAGAGCATTATCAGAATCTGATCAAACACAACACGATATTTTAGGTTTTTTAAGGGATCATTTACGATATCTTAGAGTTGACGGGTTCATTCACCAAGACAACTTGTTCTTGTTTGTTCTTATAATAACCTATTGGGGCATGTGAGGTTGGTGCACCTTTGAACTTAGTTTAAAGAATTACGGACACTTTGGGCCATGACCATTTCGGACCGGACATTACGGACCAGATTTGGGGACACTTTTTAAAAAAATACATTTGTTCATGTATAAAAATGATTAAACTTTATTGTTATTGTATAAAAGGTTTTATAGGAAATATCATAGCTGAATTCTTTATGATTATACCGCCGAAAATACCAAAGAATACTGGAAGACTATGACATAGAGAAAACATTTATTGCCTTCTTAATTTAATTTATACTTCATATATTTTAACTTTAAGCCTCAGAAATCGTTGCCATTGTCTTAATTTCTATATTTAAATGTATATAAAGAGAACTAGAAATCGATTTAATGCGGATCGTTCTCAATTAATTTCTGGTCAGTAATGTCCTCAAATCTGGTCCGTAATATCCCTTAAACTTGTCCGTATTATAACTGAATATCAATGATTTGTGCACCAAAGATATTAAATATATGAATGTTTAAGAGACGAAAACAAAGTAATACCTGTAATGATTTTACAGCAATATCCCGTTTTTCTATTATATCATTAGATAGCACAGATTCATTTTTAAATTTTTCTAAATGTTGAAATTAAGCTACATACACTAGTCTACCAATTAGCACCTTTAAATAGTTTTTATATTATTTATGTCATTCAAAACGTGCTTACCATTATCGTTTTGAGTAATCCTATAACATGTATATAAGGCGTTAGAAATGACTTCCGTTAAAATATTCTTTTTGATTTCCGTTAAAATTTATACCAATGCGTTTAACATATATATCGGAAATGACCTCTGGCACATTGACCCCAGCATGACATGACTGACGTACGATGCTTTATTTATTTTCTTATGAATGAATGAAAATTAAACTGATATGACTGTGAACCTTCATACGCTATTTTATTTGCATAAAAGGCGGAGTTTATGATGATGTAACACAACATGTAATGAGTAAAGATGAGTGAAAGTTGTAGAAGTCACATGTGTTTGGCAGAAACAATTTTTGGGTTGTGTTTTTCAAATTCAGTGTGATAAGAGAATTCTACATTATCTTGCCGGTCAGGTAGATAAAGGATCATGAAAAGAGGAAATCTTACACTTGAAACTTTTCTGAATAAGAGATAGCATATTTTATATATTGCCTGTAGGTAAAGTTTGTTGTATGAATGTCATTCTTTGGATGTTCATACAGTGGGGGAAGAGAAGATAATGGCACGAACAAGACAGGAGCGTAACCTTAATTTTATCGCAGGAACAATTTTTGGTCTATGTGTTGGAATGGTGTTGTCCAACTGGTGCCGAAATAAATTCCTGCCATGCATGCCAACCTTTTCAAAATCCGGCTGTTGCATGGACTCTCTTGAGATTGTGGAAAGCGAAAAAAATCCAGTTTTCACTGAGAATGAAAGCAAAGAATCAACCAATCAGGTATACATTGAAGAAGCAGATGAAAAAGGTTTTGTGTTTGTTGGAATAATGACTGCTAAAAAATATTTAGATTCTCGTGTTATAGCTGCATACAATACCTGGGCTCGCAGCATAAATGGTAAAGTGATGTTTTTCTCCAGTGAAAATTCACAGTCATCATATGATGTTCCACTTGTTAGTTTGAAAAATGTTGATGATTCTTATCCTCCACAGAAGAAATCATTTTCCATGCTGAAATACATGAGTGATCATTATTTGGACAAGTATGAATGGTTTATGCGTGCTGATGACGACATATTTATAAAGGGTGATAAACTTGAACAGTTTCTTAGATCTGTAAACAGTTCCAGACCACTGTTTATAGGGCAAGCAGGTGTAGGAACCAAGGAAGAGATAGGTTTGCTTAATCTGGGCAGCACTGACAACTATTGTATGGGTGGAACAGGGATGGTAATGAGCCGAGAGACATTGAGATTGATTAAACCCCATTTGAAATTCTGTGTCGGAAATCTATATACCACTCATGAAGATGTCGAAATTGGTCGGTGTGTGAGAAAGTTTGCTGGAATCCCTTGCACATGGGCATTTGAGGTAATTGCATGATGAAGATATTTTAAATCTAATGGCTTGAAACTTTTTACCAATATTGTGGGTTGTTTTTTTTTTCAGACTTGCATCCTAGAAGACCACTAGATCTTTACAAAAAATCTGAAAATAAAACTGTTTCCTATTATACATTTGTACATTTGATCAAGTATAATATAGTTATCACAATGTACAGCTGCAAAAAGCAAAACATGAAAACAGTCAGTCAAAGCACTATCAGATTCCTTTTGCGTGATGCAGAAAAAAAAATTGCAGATACAATTTTGAAAGTCATTTCTTTATTCAAGTGTTGCCTCAGATATTGAATATCAGATGAGTTTGAAAGTGGATATTGGTCTGTTTATTCCAGATCAGATATGAAGGTTCTGATTATCATGTAATACAAGTACCTTCCCTTCCTCAGGGTACGTTTACATATTTAACAGTTAAAGATAAGACCAGGTTCCAAGTGTTTTCCCTAATTTATAACAGTGTGTCTGTTACAACAAACATTTAAATAGGTTAATCTGGTAATCAGTGCTTGTCTGTGGATTCAGGCAACATTATTACAGAAATGATAAATACTTACCATGAATTAATCTCTCTTATTTCATGGCATACTCTTGTAAGATTATGTATGTGCAACAGTTAAGTAAACCATTCCTTAAATCACAAAAATGCAAAATTCTGCAGATAATTTAAATAATTGAACAAGGGTAATATGGTTCATATAACAACAGATATATTTATTGTTTGTGGCATTTATAGTTCAGACCACAAAGTTGAACCATTAAGTGGTTCGAGTGTCTGGCAGAATGAGGACTTTCATAGTCAAGTTAATTTGAGTAACACTTGTTAACAGCAAGTAATAGTCTGGTAGTAATAATTGATTGGTCTGTTTTGGCTTGTAATTGATTCAGCTACAGTGGTAGATGCCACTTTAATACATAGATTTACTATTGCACTAATGTCGTTTGCAAAAGAGTTTAACCTAATTCCAAAGATTTAGCCAAAATCCCTTTCCATTTTTAAGTGGTACATGGTATGCAGAACAGTAAATCTCATTTCAAGAATTTCCAGTCATAAAATCCTTCCCCACACATTTATAAGAACATCAGTTTAATGTCTGGACTAGCTGCAAAAAAAAAAAGAATACATAATTTTCTAAATTTGTGTATTTGAAATGTGTAATTCTTTTTACAGTATGCATCAAATGACTTCATGTAAATTTTAATGTTAAAATCTGTGTCATAATTTTAGTAATGTAATTTGTCTTAACTATAAAGGTTTGTTTGTTTCTTGTTGGCAAAGCAATGTCAGTGTATAGTCATGAACTTCATGGGTGCAGTGTAAAGTATTGTTGCATTTCAATTCAAATACTTGAATGTGTCAGAATTACTAATTAGCTCTTTATGACTGTAAATCAGTAAATGATGACTTTATAATGTCATAATTATGGGGAAAGGACGTCAACTATATTATATTCTGTGATAGTATAGCGTACTATAGAAAAGCACTATGTCATCACAATGTCATCCAAACTATAAACCTAATGTTGATGCTAAATAGGGAGATTTCTTCATGTTAGAATTGAAATGAACAACAACATATCATGTTATATGGCAAATACACCATGTGTTCAGTACATCTGAACTTGGTACCGTAGTATATATATGCTGATACACCATGTTTTTATTATTAAAAGCAAGTTAAAGATTTAGCACCAAATGACTGTTTGTTTTTGAGCAAGTTCTAAGTGTTATAACTTTTCAAAGGTAATAGATTGCTCTCTTTAAAATTTCGAATGTGTAATATGTAATGTATTTAATGTGGACATGCTCCATTACTTCCAAATTTTATTTTAAAGCACTTCCTTGCCCTGATCATTATATCTGTATCTATGAGATTTTATTATATTGTATTTATTTCACAATACTTAAAAAAGCAATCAGTTTGGCTAATTATTATTTTAGAGGGGACAAAAAGGTCAGATGGCATATAGCTAAACATTGTAATTTTGAATTTTAATTCAGGAGGCAAAATCTTAAGAAAAGGTTTGATTTTTTTTTTATTAAAGATAGTTTTCCAAGTTTTCTTTCCCAAAAATGAAAAAAGGGTTTATTAAGCTGCTGATTTCACCTTTACCTTGCTCGTGACTTTGGGACCATTACAGACCATGTTCTTCCTTCACATCGATGTAGACTGCCCATGGTCTGCATTGTTCACTTGCCAGTCGGTAAGTTTTCAATGAATTAATACATGTATATAAATCTGAATGAAGACAAGTTCATTTTTAAAATTGTAGTGAGGTATGGTTAAAAGTTATTATCATGAATCAAAAACTAAATATGAAATCACAGAATCATTTATGTAGCTAGAAACGGCATTATTATAATCTGTGGCCCCAAACTGTACACCGATTACGTCTTTTCTTGCAGACCAAATCAATATCTGGAATATTATATGCATTTTGATGGATTGTTTGATATGATAATGCTTGCTAGTTATCAATTATTCTGAACATTAATCCAAATGTTGATACTGTGATACATGGTATGGGTTAGATTTAAGAAGATATATTTTCATAGGCCCTGTATTATGTCTGGAAATTTTGTGCCTGTAGTTCAGTGCTGTTTAAAGAATGATAAATTTTGTTTTAACACTCAGTCTCTTCAATATATCCTTCAGTAGTACATTAATTCCATTTCACTCGCTCAAAATATCATAAATGTGCATTATCATAGTAACGCCCAATGATAACATGTATGAATATTATTCGAATGAGATTTTTCTCAACCACTTCCATCTATACCTTCATTTGTGCACAGCTGGTGACAAAGCCAGTGTTTCTTGTAAAATTGTTTCTTTTTGAGATATTGCTTTGTTGTGATGTCCAAAATTTCAGGTGTTTGAGAATACATGTTACCGTAACCATTCTGCTACTTAGGTAATTCATAAACGTTTATTTATAAGGCGATTAATAAGAATAAAAACTTTCAAAGTCTGTAAGTTTGCCCCCAAGTTTAACCTTTTCATGTCATGTCATGATGGATTTAATGATTTAATGATTTTGCCCGCATACATGTGTATATATGTAATGTCAGTGTCATTTTATCCTGAATGGAAGTTTAAAAGATAGACTCCAGTATTTGAAATTTGCACAAGTCTTTCCTGAGTAATTTTTAACAGAATATTTTCATGTATGTTGTAAAATATTGGTAATATCTTCCACATGGGGGCATGATTTGTTAGATGTATTTATAAAAATGTCTAGGAAATAGAGTTATGTCATAAATTGACAATGAAACAGTTGGAAAGGCTTAAGGTTAAGCAACCAGTTCTTTTACAAGCATATAGTTTTATAGTTCATTTTATGTAATAATTTTGTTATCACAATCATCTTCATATTGGACTGAAATGCCCAGTTTTATGAGACATGAATCACAGGATTATTATGTATGTATTAGTTACTTGCCACTCATCAGCTTCTCTTGTCCAGTGTAGCCGGGTACAGGTATTATGGTGATAAATCAGTATGGCAGAACTGTGTGGTAGCTCAGATGGTAGAGTGTTGCCCTGAAAGTGGAAGGTTCTGGTTGAGTCACTATTTTTGACCATCAGGCACCCAATGTAAATAACTTACATTATGATATAGCTACTGGTTTGGCACCTTGAGAATGTTTCACGATACAATGTATTCTCTGTGATTGAGAATACGGGAAGAATTTGGAGGGGGTTATATGAGCTGGGTACAGGTATGATAATGATAAATTGATAAGGCAGAACTGTGTTGCATGGTGGCTTAGTTGGTAGAGTCCTGCCCTGTAAGTGGAAGGTCCTGGGTTCGAGTCCCAGTCTAGCAACGATTTTTCACCACCTGTTACAACAGCTAATAGGACTCAATTTATGTGGTCCAAGGTATTTAATGTTTAGCAGGTTTTAAGCAGTTTTCATGTCATAGTATGTCCAAAATGGCAGAAATGGGGTGTTTTTTTTTTTTTTTACAAAGAAATAACAATAAATAGTAAGAACTCAGGTTTTTAAACAGTCCATCTTTATTTGAATAAATTGTATGTCTATTTGATAGTCCTGTATGAACTTATATTAATTAGCTTGTCAGATTCCGAATGCTAAGAAAAGACTGAAAAATTTGTTGAAGGGACAAATTGATCAATCTGGCTTTGTTTTGAATTTGAGTCAGGTTTTCTTCCTTTTTTAAACGCAGAATGTCCTGTCTTCGAGAAAATTTTTATATGAAAGATCACTTTAAAATGTTTTTGTGTCAAATCAGCAATATTTCAGCATCCTGCATTTAGTTCAGACACATACATTTTTTTACAAATCTTTACGACTGTTACCCGTTTGAAGAAAATGACTTTTTGTTGTGTGTTTTGCGAAACTGTGGTGTCTGTTGCAACTTGGCAACATTTTATCTATTAAATAAAGATTTATGTTTTATGAATATTGTATTAATTCTTTTATTTCGGTCACTTTCATTTGCATACATGTATAAAACATAAGCACAAATAAAACATGACACTACTTAAGCCTAAGACTTCTGAAGTTGCAGCAGCCCTTTTACTGCTTGGCTTTTAACTGTTACTGTTACACTCAGTACTTTGCCTCCACCTGTACTAAACGTATTCTTAGATGCTGCTTTCAATGGTTAAGTGGTGCTTATAATTAAACAAATAGTTATCTGCCCTTTCCAGTTTTTTCTGTCTACAAGATTTCACAAAACATGGTAAATAATCTTTGAAGAATGATAGGTTCTAAATGTTAATAGGTAGACTTGACAGACTATGCCGAGAGCTTAGAGCAGTTGTTACTGTTTGTTTTCTCTAAATAAGAAAAATGTCCTCAATTTTCTGTAAGTGTAAAGTTTGACAACTTCTTGGTGAGAAACACCAAACAGAGCATTTGTGATGTCTGCAGCAAGATTAGTTCTACCACAAGATAAGTTCTGCTGCAAGATTAGTTTTGCTACAAGATAAATTCTGTGGAAAGATTAGTCTGTCATAAGAATAAGTTCTGTCACAAGATAAATTCCATCAGAAGATAGGTTCTGTCACAAGATCAGTTCTGCCACAAGATTAATTCTGCCACAAGATTTGTTCTGTAACAAGACAGGTTCTGCCACAAGATGAGTACTTCCACAAGATTAGTTCTATCACAATTAGTTCTGCCACAAGATCAGTCGTGCTACAGGATCAGTTCTGCCACAAGATTGATTCTGTCACAAGATTAGTTCTGACTCACAGGATGAGTTCTGTCGCAAGATATTTAGTTAGTTCTGTCACAGGATTAGTTCTGTCGCAAGATTAGTTCTGTCACAAGAATAGTTCTGTGGCAACATAAGTTCTGTGGCAAGATTTGTTCTATCACAAGATTAGTTCTGTCACATGATAAGTTCTGTCACATGATAAGTCTGTCACAAAATTATTCCATCACAAGATTAGTTCTGTCACAAGATAAGTTAGTTCTTTTACAGGTTTAGTTCTGTCACGAGCATTGGTTCTGCCACAAGATTAGTTCTGTCAGCAGATTAGTTCTGTGGCAAGATTAGTTCTGTGGCAAGATTAGTTCTGTCACATGATAAGTTCTGTCACATGATAAGTTCTGTCACAAAATTATTCCATCACAAGATTAGTTCTGTCTCATGATTAGTTCTGTCTGCTTGTGAAGGTAAAATAACACCATGTTCCATATATCAAGTTGTCTGGTGTCTTGGAAATGCTGATCTCAACGAATGAAGTAAAGCTGAAGTGACATGAAATCGTCTGTATATATAGTGATCTTTTATATTTGAACATTTACTTTAAGTAACAAAAATTAGAGATAAGATATTTTTAAACATGGTAATATTTGAAAGTAGTAACACTCTAGAGTATAACATAAAAGTTTTCACCATGACAGCATTTTTAAGAGAGAAAACCTGACTAAAAATTCACTACAAAGCCATACCAATCAATTTGTCCCTTTTTCAAACTTTTCCTAGCATTGAAAATCTGAAAAACTGATTATAATTTATTCATGGGGCTAAAAAACATACCTAGTGTTTTTTTCCTGGATATGGTAGTTTTTGTCTTTAATCTGATATGGGTAGAGATAGAAAATTGAAGAAAAAACAGAATTATTATTATCAGATTACATAAACACAGGCTTATAATATATAAAAAAAATGAAAATGTGATACTTAAAGGAATGTTTTGAATGCTTCATATATCAAAGTGAAATTTAATGCAATGAAAACAAAGGTACCTACCTCTTAAATTCCATTGAAGTTTTTACTGAAAAATGTTGATATCAAAAGACAATTCTAACACTATCCGCAATTTGCCGACAATAAACAAAGAAGGAATTGAGCGTGATATATCAGGCAGTATAGCACGCTGAATACAAGCGCGCGCCTGCTGACGTCACTAAGAACGCCACTGTTAAATAGTGCACATACTTACGTCCCTTATAAATATACGTACGTGTTAGAATGGAAATAGATTTTAACATTTTCGTGATCTACCGTCGTATATATCACGGTTTCTCGTTCATATGCGTAATTATTTTATCACTCAGGCCTACGGCCTTCGTGATTAAATTACTACGCATCTGAACTCGACACCGTGATATATCAGACGGTATATCACTCAAACTAAAAATCTATTTCCTAATTATATCATGGTCAGTTGGAAAAAAATCACAGATAATTTCAATACCTGGTTTGTCCACACTGTGTGAGTATTAGGAGCGACAACTGCCTCACATCATCTCCTCATTCTAGGTATCGGCTGTTACATAATAATGCTGGTATGTACAGATATTTTCTTCCACTCCTTTGTGGGTAACGTGAGTTGTTGTTGTAAGTTGTTGCCCTTCTCTAACGTTACAGCCCTCCCACAGATGTTCAGTCGTAGAAAGGTCTGGTGTTTTGCAAGCCAGAGAAGCATGTTCTTGTTGTTTAAGTAAAGAAGGTCCTGTATATGCGTAACTGAGTGAAGATGTGCATTATTCTGCTATTACCACTGCTAGCTGCAAGGATGATCTTAACACAATATCTCTGTGAATTGTGACAAGTTTGATCTTGCCATCATGGTAAATTCCACCCAACCATCCCCATATTGTTCAAGCATGATGACTTTGTTCAGGGTTTAGCCTTTCACCCAAAGGATTTAACAGTAAATGTTGATGAATAAGCTAGAATCTGTGAGAAAATTTAAGTTAACTCGTAGAAAATATGCAAGTGAGGGAAATTTTTTTCCTTTTTAATTTTTGTAATATAACTTGTTAGATTTCTCCAAATCTGCTTCTGTTATGATTTGAAATTAATTCACACATCTGTAACAAAATTCATTTTTCTCAAAAAATACTTTGATATAGTAGCTTTAAAGTTTCTTCTGTACTAAAATAATGCCGAGTCGAAATTTCATCTAATTTGTCTATAGATTAGCCTTTTAATGGATTGAACTATTAAAAAAAAAAAGAAAGAAAGAAAAGCTACTATACAATAGATGTTTTTATGAATGAAGAAAAT
This sequence comes from Cyclina sinensis, assembly GCA_012932295.1. Classification (NCBI taxonomy): domain Eukaryota; kingdom Metazoa; phylum Mollusca; class Bivalvia; order Venerida; family Veneridae; genus Cyclina; species Cyclina sinensis. Next base: position 41,062,503 of record JAAONU010000017.1, read on the forward strand.
CTGGGGTTGTGGTTCATTAGGGTTATCTTTTCTGTTTGCCCAGGTGCTTGTACATGAATGAAAGTGTATTTTATGCACTGGAAATACTCATAGATGCCCCAGTTGGCCCAAGCATACATTGAATTTGATATTTTTCAGAACGATATTTTTATTTTTAGACAGGGAAATCCACAGTTACTTTTCAGCCAATCAGTGACTAGCTTACAACGAAACGTCCATATATACAATTGACAACCCAAAACGTAAACAAACAATACATGTCTGCATGTTACTTACGTATTTCACTTTTCAAAGTGATTTTTAATATGTATACGTAAATAAGCCAGTAAACCTATCAAAAAGGTTAAAATCATGATGGTATGGTTGTTTTTAGACATTTAATCGCTGTATTAAGATGTTTACCTAAACACATAGTTGAAATATGTTTACAAAATTGTCAGAAAACACCCGTCTATTTATAATTTTTGGAATCACATGATCGTTTAAACCAGTCAAAAATGGTTTAAAGATTTTTCGGTTTTTGGGATATTGGTGCACTTTCATTGGTTGCTTAAAGGTTCATTGTAAAGGTCAATATCATAAATCTACTCTTATTAAAGCAGCGGTGTGAAGTTACGGTAGTGTATTCATTTAGCTGCTGAGGGAGCATATCTAGACCCACGTGGGTCAAGTTAGGAAACCACCCAGTTTTTCATTTAAAAAGAGGAAATCTTTGTTACTGGGCCGATCATTGTAATTATTTCGATCACATTTATAGTATATTGATTGAAGAAACGAGAAAGAAAGCATAAAACTGTTGCCTGTACATGTATATCCCTTTAATGTCAAAGTGAGGTTCTCTAAAGCAGCAATGCTTTCAGCTAGATGATAAAATCTTTAATTTAAATGAAATTTGCCCAAGAATTTGTTAGACATCATGTCATAATTATGCCCCCACTTCAAAGAAGAGGGGGTATATTGCTTTGCATTTGTCTGTCTGTCCGTCGGTCCGTAGACCAAATGGTTTCCGACCAATAACTAAAGAATGTATAGGCCTAGGAACTTTAAACTTGGTGGGATGATTGTCCATCACCAGTAGATGACCCCTATTGATTTTGGGGTCAAGGGGTAAAAGGTCAAGGTCACATTGACCTTGTAGGTAGAAACGGTTTCCGACCAATAACTAAAGAATGCTTAAGCCTAGGAACTTCAAACTTGGTAGGATGATTGTACATCACCAGTAGATGACCCCTATTGATCTTGGGGTCAGGGGGTCAAAGGTCAACGTCATATTGACCTTGTAGGTAGAAACGGTTTCCGACCAATAACTAGAGAACGCTTTGACCTAGGTTCACCAAACTTGGTATGCTGGTTGGTCATCACCAGTAGATGACCCATATTGACTTTGAGGTCATTAGGTCAAAGGTCAAGATCACAGAGACTTTCATCCTTAAAACGGTTTCTGATCAATAACTAGAGAATGCTTTGACATAGGTTCACCAAACTTGGTATGCTGGTTGGTCATCACCAGTAGATGACCCCTATTGATTTTGAGGTCATTAGGTCAAAGGTCAAGCTCACAGGGACTTTCATCCTTAAAACGGTTTCCGATCAATAACTAGAGAACGCTTTGACCTAGGTTCACCAAACTTGGTATACTAGTTGGTCATCACCAGTAGATGACCCCTATTGACTTTGAGGTCATTACGTCAAAGGTCAAGATCACAGAGACCGTCATCTTAAAAACGGTTTCTGATCAATAACTAGAGAACGCTTTGACCTTGGTTCACCAATCTTGGTATGCTGGTTGGTCATCACCAGTAGATGACCCCCTATTGATTTTGAGGTCATTAGGTCAAAGGTCAAGCTCACAGAGACTTTGATTCTAAAAACGGTTTCCAATCAATAACTAGAGAATGCTTTGACCTAGGTTCACCAAACTTGGTATGCTGGTTGGTCATCACCAGTAGATGACCCCTATTGATTTTGAGGTCATTAGGTCAAAGGTCAAGCTCACAGGGACCTTCATCCTAAAAACGGTTTCTGATCAATAACTAGAGAACGCTTTGACCTAGGTTCACTAAACTTGGTATACTGGTTGGTCATCACCAGTAGATGACCCCTATTGACTTTGAGGTCATTAGGTCAAAGGTCAAGCTCACAGGGACCTTCATCCTAAAAACGGTTTCTGATCAATAACTAGAGAACGCTTTGACCTAGGTTCACCAAACTTGGTATGCTGGTTGGTCATCACCAGAAGATGACCCCCTACTGATTTTGAGGTCATTAGGTCAAAGGTCAAGCTCACAGAGACTTTGACTCTAAAAACGGTTTCCGATCAATAACTAGAGAATGCTTTGACCTAGGTTCACCAAACTTGGTATGCTGGTTGGTCATGACCAGTTAATGACCCCTATTGATTTTGAGGTCATTTGGCTAAAGGTCAAGGCCACAGGGACCTTGATCCTAAAAACGGTTTCTGATTAATAACTAGAGAACGTTTGGCCTAACCACAAGCAGGGGGGCATTTATGTTTTATAAACATTTCTTGTTTTTTTCTGATGTATCAAAACCATCTACAGACTTTGAATATGTATAGCCTTGAAAACCTTGTTTGTATCCAAAAAAGTTTTTATCAATGAAAACCTGATTAACTTAATGCTAATTTAAGTACCAGTACATGTAATGAAAACAGTATACATTTAGATATGTGGAAAAGGCGAGTCAGTCTAAAACATAAAAAGTACATTGTACTTGAGGTATGCAGGGCTTTGTAAGATGGCGTTAGTGGCTGACAGTTACACACAAGAGTTTTATTATACCCCCACCACAAAATGTGGCTTTGTCGCGTCAGTCCGTTTCCATTATCGTGTCCGCTCTATAAATCCTATACCAATTAAAGGATTTTCTTCAAACTTGGCTGAAATGTTCATCTCAACAAGGGGATGTGCAGAACCCATGTTGCCCATGTGTCAGCTCAAGGTCAAGGTCACAATTGAAGGTCAAATATCAAACAATCAAATATTAGACATTATGTCATGTCCGCTCTGTAAGTCCTACACTAATTGAAAGATTTTCTTTAATCTTGGCTCAAATGTTCACCTCAACAAGGGGATGTGCAGAACCCATGTTACCCTTTTGCCAGCTTAAGGTCAAGGTCACACTTGAAGGTCAAAAATTGACTTAGAAAATATTCTTAAATTTTAACATGTATTTGAATATTTCTGAAACTAGAAAAGATATTTGCTTGAAACTTAAAATATATATGAAGTGTCACAATTAGGATATGCAGGTCAAGTTTCATAACTCTGTATTGCATTTTGACAAAGTTATGCCCCTTTTTAAGTCTTCAAATTTACATACAATCAAATATTAGACAATATGTCGTGTCCGCTCTATAAATCTTATACTAATGGAAGAATTTTCTTCAAACTTTACTCAAATGTTCAACTCAACAAGATTATGTGCAGAACCCATGTTACCTTTGTGCCAGCTTAAGGTGAAGGTCACACTTAAAGGTCAAAATTGACTTAGAAAATGTTCTGAAATTTTAACATGTACTTGAATATTTCTAAAACTAGAACAGATAATCATTTGAAACTTCAAATATATACGAAGTGTCGCAAGTAAGATATGCAGGTCAAGTTTCATAACTAAAAAAAGAGGGGGGGGGATAACTTTGTATTCTTTTTTGACAAAGTTAAGTCCATTTTTATGTCTTTAAATTTATTTACTATAATATTTCTTAAACCAGAGCAGATATTTACTTGAAACTTAAAATTTATATAAATGGTTACAAGCAAGTTCAGATGACGAAAATTCTACAATTCCATTGAATTATGACACAAGTAATGCCCTTTTTAGGCTTAGATAATGTTCTGATATAACCATTAATACTTAAATGTTTCTGAAACCAGAACAAATATTCACTTGAAACTATATAATATATAAAGGGTCACAAGTAAGCTCAGTATGCAAAGTTTTTCCACTTTTAATTACATTTTGACATAATTATGCTATTTTCTTAACTTCACTGCTTTTGTTTGTTTTAGTACATTGGGAAAATGAAAGGTTATTTGTAACTGTTTCAAACATGATTTGACAATATATATTTTTACTATTACCTGTACAATTTGTTAGTTTTTTTCACCAGAGATAATTTCTTTTTATGTATATGTATTTGTGCCACTAAAGTTATTCCCTTAACCACCTTTCCATGTCGTCTTCTGTCAAGGACATTGGTGGGGGTATGAATCGCATTCAGCGATAGTTCTAGTTGTTATTCAAGAGCATTTGACCAATGGTTTAATGGGTTACTTGTAGTCAGTAAGCAGAATAAGCATGCATCTACTGTTAAAATTATGATGAATTAGTATTTCCAAAGTACATTTATTTGTAAAACTTGTGTGTTTTGAAATTTATGTAGTCATTTACATATATATAATCACTTTTATTGGGCCGGTCCGGCTAGCTCAATCGGTAGAGCATTGGATTGTCAATCTTGACGATCCCGGTTCATTACCCATCAGGGCCGGCAAAATTTCTCCTTGATAATTGGTCTATAGGTCATTTATCCCTCACCTCTGAAGCAAGTGAGGAAGTAGTCAGTCACTTGCTGAGAAATTGGTCAGTAAACTGGATGGATACCCAGGAACACTGGTTAGGTGGCCTGACCGCCAGGATATGACCTTAGCTGTTAAGCTAGCGTTAAACCCCAGTACAACAATACAACAACACTTTTATGGATTTGGGTTTACAGCAGGTGGTTTGGTCCACTTGACAACATTGTGCTTACCATGGAAAATCAGCAATGGTCCCGTAGATAGAACTTCTTTGGATTCCATACCTGTCAAAGCTGTGATATTTTGTGTTAAAGATATCACAATATTTTATCAGTCACTTGGCAACCATTTTAAGTTACAGATTTGCTTTGATCTTTTACATTTTGAATAAAATTACTTAAATGATTATGTTATACTGAGTAAGAACATCATATTCTTTTGCTAAGTGGAGTGTAAAATGGAGTGGATGCATTAAGAATAACCATTAATTCCATGCATAACTAATTATTCAAATTCTTTAAGGTATTGACTATAATTGCCTTATACATTGTACTTAGGATTAAAGTTGTTAAATAAGTTAAGCCATGAGAGTCACATTTACAATTATACATGTTGAAATGGTAACAGGTCATCTTGATTAAGCAGACAATACATACACAGCCAAACTGTGAAATCCTTAACATGGTCCAAGATATCCCGTGATATGATGGCCTAACATGTCCTGCGACATGATAGTCTTACATGCCACATGTCATCATGATTAGCCAAACTGTGGAATCTTTAACTTGGTCCAAGATATCCCGTGATATGATGACCTAACATATCCTGCAACATGATAGTCTAACATGCCACATCTCGTGGTTAGCCTGACTGTGAAATCCCTTTTCACGTGCCCTGTGACATGATGGCTGAATATGCCTTGTGATATGGTAGCCTAACATGTCCTGTGACATGAAAGCCTAACATGACTTGTGACATGATAGCCTAGCATGTCCTGTAAAATGGCAGTCTAGCCTTTACCAAGATATGAGGGTCCAGAATCTCTCATCCAGAGCTCTGATTGCTGTTGCACATATTTTCTTTCGAAGCTTGTTTTATATCACGGACTGATTTTATACAAAAGGCTAATGTGCAGTTTCTCATGAGATGACTTTTCAAATTATATTATCTCATATTTTGTTTAATGTCAAAATTATTTACTGTAGTATAAAGGTTGCGTCATTTACTCTTTCATAGCATGGGGTTGACAATGTGTGTGTATAAATTAATTTAAGAATACCATTATGTACAATAGAATGCAAAGGATGGAGGCAGTTGTTGTAAGAGAGACCTAGTCTCTCAAGGTATAGGTAAGATGGTCAGTCTTTGGAGCAGTATGTCAATGGTTGGAGTCTAGTAACAAGTGGCTTGTTATTATTGGACATGTTGGTATAAGCTACCAATGCACATTACAGAGTGGTTACCTATGGCATGAGTGCCTGATGGCTAGCTTTTCAACAGGAGTAACACTTCCACTTACTGTTTGTATGATACATAGGAGTGAAGGGATTTTCTTATACGTACAGCAGCCTGCAACAGATTGTAAGGCAAACACTGACTGAACCTTCTGTTTAATTGATTTTACTAGGCAGGAAAAAAAACCCGATTGTTTCTCAGAACAGGAATGTTGGTTAATTGTCAGGCACTTCAATACTGGAAAAGGCACACGGTGCATGTTTGTTTTATCTGTTCATTCAATCAGAGCAATGTTCATTGATGCTTTCTCGTGAGCCATGGTCTGATGAGTATCGCCCAATCTGTGGCCTGTCTGGTGAGAATTTTATGTTTTTTTGCCTGTGGTTGTTCCAGTCTGGTGAGATTTTTATGATTTGGCCGTCTTTCCATGTGGTATGATAATAAATATCTTATAGTCTCTACTTCAAACACTTGGAATGAATGAGTAGCTTTAGCATTATCTGCATCTAAATCATAATTATTCTAAATCAGACCATCTTCTCTTTTTTGAAAAGAAAATATAATGAACATATACCGTTACATTTTTAAAGCTGGCAGTTGTAAATAAGTCTACCTTTTTCATATTATTGATATGTTCAGGTAACCACTTGGTTTTTCCCAAGATAAGGAAAGGATGGATCCACTGTGTAAAAGATATTAGCAGCTTCAGAGTGTACTGGTTCTTTCAAGGACCAAGAGTCAACTGGCCTACTGCAAAGTCTTGAGACCAAAGGTCAACTGGTCATCTGGATAGTCTTGAGACCAAAGGTCAACTAGTGATCAGATCTGCATAGCCTAGAGACCAAAGATCAACTGGCCATCTAGATAGCCTTAGGTCAGCTGGCCATTTGCATAGCCTAAAGACTAAAGGTCAACTGGCCATCTGTATAGCCTAGAGACCAAAGATCAACTGGCCATCTGGATAGCCTTAGGTCAGCTGGCCATTTGCATAGCCTAAAGACTAAAGGTCAACTGGCCATCTGTATAGCCTAGAGACCAAAGGTCAACAGGTCATCTGCATAGCCTAGAGATTCAAAGTCAACTGGCCATCTGCATAGCCTAAAGACCAAAGGTAAACTGGTCATCTGGATAGTCTTGAGACCAAAGGTCAACTAGTGATCAGATCTGCATAGCCTAGAGACCAAAGATCAACTGGCCATCTAGATAGCCTTAGGTCAGCTGGCCATTTGCATAGCCTAAAGACTAAAGGTCAACTGGCCATCTGTATAGCCTAGAGACCAAAGATCAACTGGCCATCTGGATAGCCTTAGGTCAGCTGGCCATTTGCATAGCCTAAAGACTAAAGGTCAACTGGCCATCTGTATAGCCTAGAGACCAAAGGTCAACAGGTCATCTGCATAGCCTAGAGATTCAAAGTCAACTGGCCATCTGCATAGCCTAAAGACCAAAGGTAAACTGGTCATCTGCATAGCCTAGAGATTTAAAGTCAACTGGCCATCTGCATACTGGTAGCCTAAAGACTAAAGGTCAACTGGCCATCTTGATAGCCTAGAGACCAAAGGTCAACAGGTCATCTGCATAGCCTAGAGATTCAAAGTCAACTGGCCATCTGCATAGCCTAAAGACCAAAGTTAATCTGGCCATCTGCATTGCCTATAGATTAAAGGTCCACTAGCCATCTGCATAGCCTAGAGACCAAAGGTCAACTGGCCATCTGCATAGTCTAGACACATGTTCAAAAGTGCTAAACAGATTAAATCAAATAGTCAGTAAGGCTTATTATTAATATCCAATTACCAGTGTTTGCTAGATTAATCTGATTAGCAAATTACACTTATTTTTATTAATACCATTCAACTTCAATTCAGTTATATAATCTGCAAAAACTAACACCTATTTTACCCTTGACTGTTTACATTTACTTATTTGTTATTTTCACAGGGACAAAACTCTAGGGCATGAAAAATAATGGCCTTTTTCCCTCAAAGGCGAAAAATGAATTTATTTAAGGGAATTTCTTCTAAGGATTCTGTTTGTTTTTCAATAATGAAAAATATTATGATTTTCTTTCATGTTATCACAATTAATGTTAGACCTTTAGTTAATTGAAGCTTTGTAGGTATATCAAGTGGAATAAATTCAACACATATCTATGGAGAAAAAAGTAGATTTATTCAGATGTGTATGATTTAAATAAAAGCTTATAATACTGTCAGTTTTATAATACATCTACAACAGGTAACTGTGGGCATGCTTTACTTCTGTATTATAAAATTTGGTGAAATTACATAATCTATAATTGTTAAATTTTTTATTGTTGCTGCATGAATGAATGAGTCATTTTTCAGTGAAAGATCAATCTGATAACCCTTGGCCTAGTGGGTGAAGGCAACATATTAATCTCTGTAAATGGTATCAGAAGGGTATAATAAAATGGAAAACATTCATGCAAGTTACTAGGTAGACATACATTTGGAAAATAGTCACTAGAGAAAAAAGTGTGAAATATTGCTAAAACTAACTTTCAAAATTTTAACAAGCTTTAATCATTAACCAAGCAGCACCTTGATTTATCCTTCAGAATACTGTACAAGATAAAAATGAATTTATGATAATATAAATATGTTAAGTTCTTCATGAAAAGCATTCAAATAGCAATGAGTTCCTTATTAAATGACTCATTAATGGTATACTATTGAGATATGATACTCAGATTCGTTCACATAAATGACATGTATATTCTGGAACATTTTCTTTTCCCGGTTTTTGTTTTGATTTCCTCATAACTTTTTTTGTACTGGTTCGTTTATAACTTTAAAATATGCTAAACATATGCACTATATAGTTTGGAAAGACCTACACACACAACCAAACTTCAAAAGCATGTGAACAGGTCTGCGCCAGAAGAACAGAAACACGATATGTGATTTATCTTCCAAAATATATGGCCTAGTGGTTAAGGCATCTGTGCTTATGGAGATGTAGGTTGAAGGTTCAAGTCCTGTTGGGGGCTTGTTCTGATGGGGTCGGTTGGTGAGCCACCAGCTAGTTATTTCTTTCGCCTGGTGCCTGGCACATCGGATGAGGAATAGGGAGGTAAATGTGTACACAATCAGAGGTGTCTCATAAGCCCGATGACACTATAATAAACAAGTATTTTAATTTTATAGACCTGTGTCAAACAAGAAAGCTTAATTGTTTCACAATACCTAGTGTTTACCTGGATACGGTAGTTTTTGTTTTTAATCTGATATGGGTAGAGATAGAAAATTTAAGAAAAAACAGAATTATTATTATCAAATTACATAAACAGGCTTATAATATATAACAAAAAATGAAAATGTGATACTTTAAGGAATGTTTTGCATGGTCCATATTTCAAAGTGAAATTTAATGCAATGAAAACAAAGGTATCTACCTCTTAAATTCCATTGAAGTTTTTACTGAAAAATGTTGATATCGAAAGACAGTTATATCATGGTCAGTTGGGAAAAATCACAGATAATTTCAATATCTGGTTTGTCCACACTGTGTGAGTAATAGGAGCGACAACTGCCTCACATAATCTCCTCATTCTAGGTATCGGCTGTTACATAATAATGCTGGTATGTACAGATATTTTGGTCCACTCCTTTGTGGGTAACGTAAGTTGTTGTTGTAAGTTGTTGTCGTTCTCTAACGTTACAGCCCTCCCACAGATGTTCAGTCGTAGAAAGGTCTGGTGTTTTGCAAGCCAGAGAAGCATGTTCTTGTTGTTTAAGTAAAGAAGGTCCTGTATATGCGTAACTAAGTGAAGATGTGCATTATTCTGCTATTACCACCGCTAGCTGCAAGGATGATCTTAATACAATATCTCTGTGAATTGTGACAAGTTTGGTCTTGCCATCATGGTAAATTCCACCCAACCATCCCCATATTGTTCAAGCATGATGACTTTGTTCAGGGTTAAGCCTTTCACCCAAAGGATTTAACAGTAAATGTTGATGAATAAGCTAGAATCTGTGAGAAAATTTAAGTTAACTCGTAGAAAATATGCAAGTGAGGGAAATTTTTTTCCTTTTTAATTTTTGTAATATAACTTGTTAGATTTCTCCAAATCTGCTTCTGTTATGATTTGAAATTAATTCACACATCTGTAACAAAATTCATTTTTATCAAAAAAAACTTTGATATAGTAGCTTTAAAGTTTCTTCTGTACTAAAATAATGCCGAGTCGAAATTTCATCTAATTTGTCTGTAGATTAGCCTATTTAGGGATTGAACTATAAAAAAAAAACCTAGTATACAATAGATGTTTTTATGAATGAAGAAAATCTGGGGTTGTGGTTCATTAGGGTTATCTTTTCTGTTTGCCCAGGTGCTTGTACATGAATGAAAGTGTATTTTATGCACTGGAAATACTCATAGATGCCCCAGTTGGCCCAGGCATACATCAAATTTGATATTTTTATTGAACGAAATAGAGAAAATGCTTTTGAATGAAAAAAAAACAACTAATTTCGTTCATAAATAAATCTGCTTTGTAATCTTGTTCATGACTCAACAGCTCATCATGAAATTAGGTGAAGTTACAATGCAGATTAGGAAGAATGGAATAAGTAAGTATTATGAAATGGACATGGAGCATTTGGTGTGTTAATAAAGAAAATGTCAAGATGTCTTAGTATAAGATCACCGGATTTTGAAGGGATATTAGCATCTGAAGGGAAAGATTCTTCTAGCAGGATTCAAAGGGTCAAAGTTCTGAGAAACAAAGTAAATGTATGCTTGGTTCTTTGATTTTTAAACTTCATACTTCTTGGGAGGATTTCGTTCATTTGGTTAGAAGAATGTTTCCATTCATTTTGATTTATACGGGTTAGGAGGAGGTCTTCAGTTATTTTGGTTTATTGGGTCAAAGATCTTCATGACCTTTATTGGTATAGTTCTCTTAGTTATAATTAGACTGGTCTCAGGTGGTAAGAAGTCTCTGTTTGTATGTCATAGTGACAAGGTCAAGGTTATATCATTTTGACTTGCGTCATTATTGTAAGTGCATGCAGACTATGAGTAGAAAGGAAGGGGAAAAAATAAACATTGCAACAAAAGTGCAACTCTATGAAAAATGTTCAGGTCTATTGATGATTCAAGAATCATTTTCTGACTATAGTCTGTAGCATGAGAAATTGCATTGCCGTACAATTGATAGAGATCAGACATTTGTAAGATTTGTAACAGTCTTTATTTGTTTTTTTTTTTTCTTCTTTTGTTTTCATGTTAAGTTTGCTTACATAATACTCTGTACTGTGGAAAAATTAGTACAGATGGTTGGACTGGTTTTGAACAACTTTTTTTACGCCAGCATTGTATTTTAACCAATTTTCAAGTTCTGCAGAAATGCAGGGATATTTGCACAAGGAAACAGAGAGTTATAATTCACTGTTTAACTTCACCAGTGGTGCAATTTGTTTTACCTAAAATCAATAAAGAAAATTGAAGTTGGGATAATTTATTTGTCTTATGCATTGATTGTGTTTGATTTGTAAGGTTTCTTAGCTTGCAGTTAGTTGTCCCAGATTGAAAATATTTCCTCAAGTGTATAGAGATTTGAATGTATTTAAGTGTGTATTTGTTTTCTGCATATATGTTAATTCTTGCTCTATTTCTTGTATTATGTCTAAGACTCTGCCCACCATTGTAGCACACTTACATCTCTATAGTGCTGTGATTCTGCAGTGGTTTAGGGAAGTGAGGTTTTAAACTATGTTAAGTCTGACCAACCAGACACTTTATGCTCACACCATATTCTGCTCACACCCAGAAAACATGAAAGACTCAAGTTCATTTCAGTAGATAACATATCATTTACTATACAATGAGTAATAATCCAAGAAGATTTGTGTTTACAAAGTGTACCAGTCTAATAGACCATACAATGCAGTTGTAAAGGTAGGTCTTGTAAATATTTAGAGCACTTTGTTGGAAACAGGAGGTGATTCCACAATTAATTGGAGATGCATATGTGCACCTTGCAAAGCATAAATTAAACAAATCAATTTGTAGTATACGAGAAACACACAGCAGGCAGAATGAAAGTTGGAGAATTTCTACTAACATTATGATCACAATCATATCTATCCTTCAAAAGTTTAATTTCCCTCAAATCAGCTCAAATAATCAAGGCTGCAGAAAGTTGTCAGATTCTGACGGTACTGTGTCATGTACTGGTAACCCCTCATTGACAGCTGTCTACAATCTAGTGAAGCATGCTACCAGAGTAAAAAAGTTATTGACATCAACATTGTGTTAACTTGGTTTTTCGCAATACATGCAGCCTTAATTATTTGAGCTGATTTGAGGGAAATTAAACTTTTGAAGGATAGATATGATTGTGATCGTAATGTTAGTAGAAATTCTCCAACTTTCATTCTGCCCGATGTGTGTTTCTCGTATACTACAAATTGATTTGTTTAATTTATGCTTTGCAAGGTGCACATATGCATCTCCAATTAATTGTGGAATCACCTCCTGTTTCCAACAAAGTGCTCTAAATATTTACAAGACCTACCTTTACAACTGCATTGTATGGTCTATTAGACTGGTACACTTTGTAAACACAAATCTTCTTGGATTATTACTCATTGTATAGTAAATGATATGTCGTGTACTGAAATGAACTTGAGACTTTCATGTTTTCTGGGTGTGAGCAGAATATGATAAAATCTTGAAATACATGCAGTCTCATTGCCATGCAAAAGACACACAAAAAATTACTGCATGAAGTTGTATGGTTAGATAATATTCAATGATATTTTGATGTTGACGGGAATATCACAGTTTATGGACCAGGGGCATATAATATTAACTGAGGCAAAAGATCTGCAGTATGTGTAGTTGGGAAAGATCCTTTATTTTAGTTTTAGTGAAGAAAATTTTAAGCATCTTGCATTTGGTGTATAAAAATGTCCTGCAAGTTCTTTTTACATGCAGCTGTGTTGGTCCTAGAATGTCGCCAATTATCGTACTTATTTGATCTGAAAGTTGGTTAAATCAAGCCTTAACTTGAGTCTTTCCACCCACAGCCAGAAATCATGTTTTAAAGCTTGATTGTAGCTAAGGCTACTCACCTTTGACCTTATAGTAACTTTTACTGTACCAAGTGAACTGGGGTCACTGAAGTGGCATTTGACCGGTGGCCACTTTGTTAATGGGAAATTTGATCCATACCTACTGAATGTTGTTCTAACAACAATGAGGTGAATATATAGGTCAAGAGAATGAGTTTTCCAGACTATAACAACATGTGGTAGACACATGAAAAAAGGTGCTTGTAATGAAATAATTACCAGGCCTTAAAGGTAGCAATCTTGTTAAGTCTTTGATCTGGTAGCAATAACACAAACATCGAAACAGGTTTATAACAGCATGTTGGTCTATTGTTTTTACCAAATGATATAGTATACTTGATAAAGGACTTTATTCAATTTTCTGTTTGAATTTTGCACGTCCATTTTGAAGAGTACTTAAATTAATAGAACACTCAAAGCTCAATCGCAGAGAGCAGGATAAAGGATATAATGTTGATAAGCTTTGGTCAATACAATTATTTGATTTTGTTAAAACATTATTGTATTTATACAGATTTTCAATAGGTCAGTCGAGTCCTTAGCTTTCTCAGCAGAAAGCAGCACAATGGCTGAAGTCTTGAACAGTTAACAGGATTTGTTGATTGGGACTGTAACATACAGTTGGTGTCTAACATGTGGTTAAAAAACACAAGAAGGTGGTTGTTCTGCTATTCTACAAAAATAATGTATAGAAAAATGTATGAATCAAGACTGGTGTTACTAGGATAATGGATTTACCTGGTGTTAACAGGATGTTGTTACAGATTATTCCTGGTGATGTAATTCTGTCTATCATAGTCTGGTTATAGCAGATAGAAAAATGCCTAAATATTTGTGTAAGTGTTCATCTGACATTAAAATCCATCCAGTATGGCAGATAAACCGTCAAAAGGTATTAAATTGTAAGCCGACTAACAAGAAAATAATTACAAAAAAAGGAAAATCAAAGAATATAAATTCCTTCTATTCTAGTAAAGTCAGCAGAAATGCCATAGAAAATAACCGTAGGATGATGCATCGTTATTCCAATATACAACTCTTAAAGAATTTTATATATTGTAAACCCACTAATAAGCAAAAAAACAGAAGAACTAAAACAAACATAAATGATAAAAAAGACAGGAAGACTGAAATAACACTCTGTGCCATTGCCATGGTAAACTGTCGAAGATTGATTCAAGCCTCTAATTTTTGGAATTTAAGATAACCTGCCTAATAGAAATGTCTTCTTTTTAATTAACGTAATTGACATTTGATGCAATGGTTTGCATGATTTTTGCAAGTGTTTGATTGTCTGCCAGTTGTGCGAGTTTTTCTCCTGTTTAAAAATAAGAATTTTGTTATTTAAGTCTTTCTGCACCTGCACTGCCTATAGTGATTGTTGTCAAAAATAATTGGTTTTAGGGATGATCATACCATTTGTACATTGTTTTATAATTAAATGTGGGGGAAAATACTTATATGCTGATTCAGCTTTTTGTCTGTTGGCCTGTCTGTCTTCAAAAATTAGGCTGTTTCTGATAGAGTTTCTTTTCATACTTGAAGTACAAAAATATTTCAATTCTAACATGTGGGCATACAGCAGATCAGTGTAATCCACTGGGGCCATGTGTTTAATCCCTAGCTTCTTCACCTAATACTTGTGGTGTAAAAAATTACGCCCTAACAAGTGGGCATAGAGCAGATCTGTGGTTCAGTGGTAACATGTAAGACTTATAGTCCAGGGGTCTTGAGTTTGATCCAAAGCTTCTTCCACTAAAACTACAATTTTTTTGTTTTTAAGAGACATTTAATCAAGGCTCCATGTATCAGTGCTATTCAGTGAGCATGTTTGTGGAATCACTGATGTTTTGTTGATCTTGCACTGTTCCCATCATCAGAAACCCATGTTCGATCCATTTTGTTTCACTTTATTTTTCAACCATGGGACATGCGGATTTCGAATGTTTCATACTCATGAATAATAATATGATATAATTTCATTAGTTTCCAAAATATTTCCTTTGACAATCTTAGCCAATGAAATTACTATTTAAAGTAATAACATCCCTTTTTGAAGTTATAGACCAACCTTCAAAATTGAAGAGTTTTTATTTTTAATGCGGAATCATTGAACAAAGAGTTTCTTCACTTTGCTCATTATTTACGAAAACTAGTTATTGGCAGTCAGTTTTCCCACGGAACATAATGTACTTGTACAAAATATGTACTGGTGATAACTGACAATTCACTGTCTTCCACTGTCCCCTGAAATAACTTAACCCTTCTGGGAATGTCAGCCATTATGAAAACCAGTACCTAAGATATGCTAAGACAGTCCAATAGAGACAGTGGGCATCAAGTATTAACGTTTTTTCTATTGAATTTGGGGAAATTAATCATATATAGGATTCAGTAATTATTTATGATATTTGTTTTGTATTTGGAAATAATGATATAGAATGGTATTATTTAATTCAAGGGGAAAAGGAGGTTAAAAATTTAGTTACATATGATATTGTAGTCATTGTATTATAGAAAAGAGCACAGGAAATATTGACCTCATTGACGTCGGACTAAAAGATCATGAATTTTGACATTTAGTATGTCATCATTGTTGTTATAAGTGACTCTCTTATGTCACAAAACCATATTTAAAAGCACAAACATTTTCTTATCAGTTCAGTTGGTAGTAAATTTTGAAATTTTACATGATTGTATAATGTATTGTTTTGTACTGTTTCATGTTTGTTACCGGTATTCCAATTTTTATGCAGCTATTTTTAGAGAAATAGTGCTTTGCTTATCAGTAGAGTTTGTCATAAACAAAAGGTGCAATACCTTCATGTAGTGGTACCTGAGTGCAAAACATGACATCCTGTTAACACTGATAATCATTAAGGATTCTGGCAAATTTGTGAAAATTATTTAAGATCAGAGACCGAATATGAGGTTTTAGTTTACTGTTATTAGCTTTGAATAATTTGATGTCATTGCAGTTTGAAAATTTTAACCTTAAGATTTGTTGATTTATTCATTGCATGTCCAGCAAAACATAGTTTTATGAATTGTTTTTGTTAATTGATATTGAAGCACTGCATACTTGTATCGAACTAACAAATCTTACTTCTTTCTGCACATTTTATAAAGTTTGATTATCTTTTCATTCAATTTTTTAGCTCACCTGAGCACAAAGTGCTCAAGGTGAGCTTTTGTGATCGCCTGATGTCCTTTGTCCGTGCGTCTGTGCGTGCGTCGTCAACTTTTTCTTCAAACAACTTCTTCTCCTGAACTGCTGGGCCAATCTTGCTGAAACTTGGCAGGAATGTTACTTGCATGAAGCTTTACCAAAATTGTTCAAATGGTTCAGGTCCATTGCATTTCTAGGCCACAGGAGCTAAAAATAGATTTTTAAAGTTGGAACTTTAAAAATCTTCTTCTCCAGAACTACAAGGCCTGGAGCTTAGATATTTGGTATGAAGCATCATCAGGTGGACCTTTACCAAGTTTGTTTAAATCATGACCCCTGGGTCAAAAATGGCCCTGCTCCAGGGGTCACTAGTTTTACATAGAATTATATAGGAAAAACTTTAAAAATCTTCTTGTCTGAAACCACAAGGCCTAGAGTTTAGATATTTGGTGTGCAGCATTGTCCAGTGGACCTCTACCAAGTTTGAAATCATGGCTACTGGGTCAAAAATGGCCCAGCCCAGGGTGTCACATGTTTTACATAGAGTTATCTAGGAAAAACTTTAAAAAAATCTTCTTGTCAGAAACTGCAAGGCGTAGAGTTTAGATATTTGGTGTGCAGCATCATCTAATGAACCTCTATCAAGTTTGTTCAAATTATGTCCCCTGGGTCAAAATTGGCCACACCCCAGGGTTCTATTGATTTACATATAGTTATATAGGAAAAAAAATGAAAAATCATTTTTCTCCGAAACTAATAGGACTAGACCTTAGTTTATTTGGTGTGGAGTTTTGTGTTGAGAACCTTTACCAGTATTGTTTATATGTTGGCCCCGGGGTCAAAATTAGCCCCACCCCGGGGGCCCTTAATATGTAAAAAAGGCAATCTTTAAAAATCTTCTTACTGGAAACCTCAATGCCTACAGCTTAGATATTTGGTCTAGTTGACCTCTACCTAGTTTGTTTGAAAATTGTCACTGGGGTCACTATTGGCCCCGCCTGAGATGTCATAAGTTTTAAATAGCAGTATAGAAGAAAATCTTTAAAAATCTTCTTGTCTGAAACCACAAGGCCTAGAATTTTAAAATTTGGCATGAAGCAAGCTTTATCAAGCTTTTTGAAATTATTAGATTAGGTTAAAGGTCATGGAGGCTAAAATTAGATTTATCTACTGTTTCTCATAGAGCCTTCATTTATAGACCAATATCTTTGATATTCAGTATATAGGTTCCTTGCATGGACGTCTACCTTTGGTTGGGTTTGAGGTCACTGGGTCAAGGTCAAGGTCACCATAGCTTATAATAGATATTTCTACTTTCTGTCATAGAGCCTTTATTTATTGACTGATATTTTACATATTTGGTTTGTAGGCACTTACATATTTTCAATTAAGAAATGAAATACTGCTTAGCAGCAAACCTACAGCCAAAGTACTCAGGTGAGCGATCCAGGGCCATCATGGCCCTCTTGTTTCTTTTTTAAATTGACGTAAAGGAAACAAATTTATAATAGACCATTTAACTTTCC
The DNA here is from genome assembly GCA_012932295.1 of Cyclina sinensis. Lineage (NCBI taxonomy): Eukaryota > Metazoa > Mollusca > Bivalvia > Venerida > Veneridae > Cyclina > Cyclina sinensis. Next base: position 41,080,300 of record JAAONU010000017.1, read on the forward strand.
GTATCATATTGATACAGAAGTAAATTGTCATTCAGGTAAAGATCATCTTTTTATCAGATGTCATTGGTTTTAATAACAGTAGTTAATGGCCTTCTATAGAAATCCATGTTTATAAAACTATCATCTTTCTAAAGCATTGCTGTTATAAATGCATTTGGAAGGTCAGCATTTAGCCAGGGGGATGTTGTCTAGCCAAACAGACTCATTTTATACCTGCAGCCAAAAAGCCAGTGGCTTCTGAACCTGAAGAAATTACTTTATTTAATCCTTAGTTAACAAAATGGAAATTCACTGTACAGTGCAGAGCTCTGGAAATTTTAAGATTTCAATCTTGCCCACTTACCTGTATCAGTTTGTAGTTTATGTTAAGATTCTTTTCATATGGTATGAGTGAAAAACAAAATTTACTGCCAAAAATTCAAGGTGAGACTGAAATCTTAAAGGTGACAAACTTCCATAAATAAAGGTCTAGTTAAATTACTCTAATTTTGAGTTCCAGTTTTAATAAATTGATATTTAATTTTTGTTCAACAAGACTGCATACAACATGTCAGTACTCCCCACACCCTAATACTGCAAAATCATTATTATTTGTGGGGTACTTATTTTCATGGATTTCATGGATAGCTTGGTCAGTCCATCAATTAAAGATCCCAACAAAATTTTATTCCAGTACATGCGTCTATTAAAACAAGATTTCCGATCTTAAGTATATATGTTATAAACGTGTCAGCACTTCACTGGCCAATTATTGTGTCATTATATAATTTGTATAATCAAGTTAGACAGATAAAATCCATAAATAATTTCAGGTTAAAAGTATTTCAGAAACTTGAAATAAAGTCGTGTTAATGTCTTCAATTTGCTGTCACAAAGTTTGGAAAACGAGTTGCATCTGCATATACATCAAGGGGAGTATTTGATTGTTCTGTGCTACTTGATTCTACTACCACTTGCAAAACTAACTACAGTTTACACTGTTAGGTAAAGAACGAGACTCGTCGGTACACCTGTCAAAAATCAATTAAAGCACCACCCAATGTTTTTCTTTCAAACTCCTCCTTTTACCTGTCAGTAGTGTCATTCTGGTTTTATTCTAAGTACGAAATGTAAAAGCGGGAAAAAAAATACTGAGTGAAGATTTCTGGAAGCAATGCAGCGACAATTTTCGATACAGCAACTTTGGCGCCGCCCAGGCACATTTTTCTGGCTGTGGGTAGATTGCAAGACGCAGTTTTATTGACAGGTATACCTGAGAAAACTGCCTCGCTGTGATTGGATGATCAGTAAAGTGACAGTTAAGCTACTGAAATAAACATCGTAACCACTTTTTACCATGTACCTGAAACTCTAATCAGTTTTACAAGAAGTAGTATTAGCCAGACTAACTAAATCAATTTGATATGAGGATGAATACTATAATAGTCATTCTTTTAATCAAATGAATATGCTGGGCAAAGTTTTCATTTCATTATTGTTTTGTATAAAATAATACTTGAATGCTAATAGAGATGAAAGGTATATGTATCAGTATGTAATTACTAGTACCATGTGTTAAGGTCAGACAGATTAAACATCTTTATTTACAAAAGGAAACACGAACAACACACATAACACGTATCAAATTTTAATGACAAAGAATTGTCTGTTTAAAATTACACTCATTTGGGACCCAGTGCATTAATTGGCACTGATGTAAGTTCTCATTTTGTACTTATCTATTGTCATTCAAATTGACTTGTGAAAATGGCTTAAGTTTAACAGGGGGTCTGTAATTGACACAACAGGAGGCACTACTAATTAGCCATGTAATACATACAGTGTCTGATAGTGGAAATATGTCACGTGACACACACAGCGAGCCTGAATTGACATTGATATCATCTGCTTTAAGATTCTTTTGCACATTATTATAATTATGCATTTACCTTTTTTTTTTTAACAAAAAATGACAATGCACAGATTTAAAGCGACTGACTCACAGATGGGCCAACAATGAAAAAAAAGAAAATGTTCTTATATCTTGAAATTTTTGCTGCGATTGTGAAGAACATATTTAAACTAAGTTACTGATTCATTTTCTGATACAGAAAAACATTGAAGTATAAAGTTTTACACACTTTTATCGGTAAAAAATTTACCCCGTTTGTCACGGGGTAGATACTTTAGTTATGACATTAATTTTGACGCAACTTTACTAATAGGCGCTGTGGCTCAGTGGTCTAGATCGTCGTGCTAGCTACTACTAAATGTCTTTCAGATAAGACATTTTAACTGATTTTCCATGATTGTACTGATGCTGTATGCTGAGCTTGTAAAAGGGACAAGGGATTTGTTTGAAAGTGGATGCTTTCAGTCTGTTTTATTGTTTCATCCCTAACAACTGAAAATAACTAACTTCATTATGGGCATATGGTCAAGATGATAGGATAACTCAAGGACAGATCCTGTGTTTAACATTTGACAGTCCTGTTCATGTAATTAACATTATGAAATAGTGATGACATTTTCTATGGCTTGGAAAGTGAGAAATAATTACTGCTTGATGACCTTTTATTAAAGTGTCAAACAGTAACATTATTGTAACAAATTTATTGACATAAAAACAGCATTCTATGAATTGTGGGAGGGATAAAAAGCAACCTTAAATTTATTGGTGTTTCTATATGAATCTTAAAGTTTACATTGTATTTAGAGTGCATGGTATGAGATGGCTTTCTGATGGGTAGGGGAGTTGGGTGAAAAAATGTGGTGTCCTGCAGGACAGAGTTTCTTGATAATATGGGCTAGGATGGCTGTTATTACAAGTGTATATTGAGTTGTGATGAACAAATAACTTGGTTTTGTGATAAACTGTATCATAAATTTTAGAAAATTGTGTCATCAGTATGGGAAAACCTTATATTAATTATAATGAAATTAGGTTATGTCAAAATCAGCAGTGCATTACCTTTTTTTAGCTCACCTGAGCAAATGCTCAGGGTGAGCTATTGTGATCACCCTGCGTCCGGCATCAGTCGTCCGTCCTCAACATTTTACTTTTAATGACATCTCCTCCTAAACCACAAAGCTATTTTTAACCAAACTTGACAGAAATGTTCCTTATATTGCCCTTTTCTAAAATTGCTCAAACCTTTCCACTCCATTGCACATAAGGGCTGCAAAAGTTAAAAATAGAAAAAAAAAAAAAAACATCTCCTTCTGAACGGCTGGGTGATTTTCCACCAAATTTCACAGAAATGTTCCTTACTCAGCCCTCTATTAAATTGCTGAAATGGTTCCACTCCATTACACGAAATGGCAGCCAGAGCTAAAAATATTTTAGTCAATATTTGGCTTCAAATGACATCTCCTCCAAAACTACTTGGCCATTTTAAACTAAATGTGACAGAAATGTTCCTTATATATGCCCTTTTCTAAAATTGCTCAAACCGTTTCACTCCATTGCACATAAGGGCTGCAAAAGCTAAAAATAGAAAAAAAAATAAAATAACATCTCCTCCTGAACAGCTGGGTGATTTTTCCACCAAATTTCACAGAAATGATCCTTACATAACCCTCTTTTAAAATTACTAAAATGGTTCTGCTCCATTGAACATAATGGCCGCCAGAGCTAAAAATAGATGTTTGTCAATATTTGGCTTCAAATGACATCTCCTCCAAAACCACTTGGCCATTTTAAACCAAATTTGACAGAAATGTTCATTATATTGCCCTTTTCTAAAATTGCTCCAAACCCTTCCGCTCCATTGCACATAAGGGCTGCAAAAGCTAAAAATAGAAAAGAAATCAAACAGCATCTCCTCCTCAATGGCAAGGTAATTTTCCATCAAATTTCACAGTAATGTTCCTTACATACCCCTGCGTTAAAATTGCTTATACAGTTTTGCTCCATTGAACAGAATGGCCACTGGAGCTAAAAACAGGTTTTCTTCAATATATGGCTTCAGTTACCTCTTCTCACAAGCTGTTATCATGAAATTGCCTCTGCCCCATGGATTTTTTGTATAAAATATGAGATCTTTGAATATTTTCAATTAGAAAATGTAATGTTGCATCTGATGTTTGCTTAACGGTAGATCCTCAAGCAAAGTACTCAGGTGATTGATCCAGGGCCATCATGGCCCTCTTGTTCTATATATATGTGGTACATCGTGTTGACAGAATATAAAAAGGACTCTCAGATCTGCACTCCCTTACTAATTTTTAGCTCATCTGAGCACTATGTGCTCAAGGTGCGTGAGCTTTTGCGATTGCCCTTTATCCGTTGTGTTTCGTCATTTGTGCGCTGTTAACTTTTTATGCCCCCAAAGGGCGGCATATAGTAATCGCACCGTCCGTCTGACAATCTTGTCCACACTTCAACTCAAAAACCACTGTTTGGATTTGAATGAAACCTTCACAGAAGTGATTGTCATGATGCCTAGTTGTGCTTGTATTTGGATTTTTTAATTTGGGATAAAACTTCCTGAATTATAGCCCTTTGAATTTTTGTTCAGGCATAACTCGAAAACTATTGGAGATATCAGCTTGAAACTTCATAGATAAATGGATCTCATTAAGGAGAAGTGCATGCCCATGAACCATAACTCTCTTTTGTAGAAGTTTGGAATTATTGCCCTTTGAAATTTTTCATACTCGATTTTTGTCCGGGGCATAACTCAAAAAATATTGGAGGTGTCAACTTGAAACTTTACAGATGGTTAGATCTCATTGAGGAGAAGTGCACTGTTCAAGAACTATAACTCTTTTTACCATAATTTTGGAACTGTTGCTCCTTGAAATGTTTCATTCTTAATTTTTGTTTGGTGCATAACTCAAAAAGCATTGGAGATAAACTTCATACTTGAAACTTCAAGTTTCATTGAGGAGAAGTGCAGTGCCTGAGAACCATAACTCCCTTTTGCATAATTTTGGATATGTTGGGTTTTGTTTGTCCTGGGCATAACTAAAAAACTTATGAAGGTATCAACTTGAAACTTCATATATAAAAATATCTCACTGAGGAGAAGTGCAATGCCCAAGAACCTTAACTCTTCTTTGCATAATTTTGGAATTATTGCCCTTTTTAATTTTTCGTACTTTATTTTAGTCCGGGGCATAAAGTAACATGTTCCCATATATCAATACTCTACAGAAAAAAGCGGCATGTTGGGGTTGTTGGCACCAGTACAGTGGCAATTCTTGTTTCCACAGACTGCAAATTTTGTTTTTGCACAAATGTTGAAGGTAACATCAAGTTATAAGATAACATGACTGTGACCATTGCCTTATTTTGGGGGCATTCATGTCTGTTACACATTTCTTGTTACTTTTTAACAACATGTCTTCCTAAATTATTAGAAGAAAGTTGATAAAAACTTTGCAGGAATGTTCCCTGCTTGAAGCTTTGCCAAAATTTTTAAAAGAATTCTGTTCAATGAAGAAAATTGGTTGTTATGGTAACAAGAATTAAAACTTTTAAGATATTCTTGTCTAAAACTGCTCAGCCCAGAGGTCTGAAATTTGGTGTGTAGCATTGTCTAGTGGTCCACTGCCAAGTTTATTCAGATTATGTCATTGGGGTCACTATTTGCTCCATCTGAGGTTCACGTTTTATATAGAAATAAAGAAGGAAACCTGTAAAAATCTTCTTCTATGAAACCACAAGGCCTAGTGTTTTGAAATTTGGCATGAAGCATTGTCTAGTAGACTCCTATGAAAGCTCTAAAAATTTTGCCCCTGGAGTCAGTTTTTGCCTTCAGGGGGTCAGATGTTTTATATTGACTTACAAAAAAATGTTCTTGTCAGAAACCACAAGGGTAAGACATTTTAATTTGTTGTTGTTCTAAGAGACCTCACCAAGTTTGTTCAGATTATGTCTCTGTGGTCACTATTGGCCCTGAGGGGTCACATGTTTACTTAGAAATGTAGAGGAATAATCTTTAAAATTCTTGTTCTATGAAACCACAAGGCCTAAAGTTCTGGAATATGACACTAAGCATTGTCCAGTGCACCCCTACCAAAACATTTAAAACTTTGCCCCTAAAGTCAATTTTTGACTCTGTCCAGAGACACTTGTCTTTCTTAGCAATTGTACTCATGCCTCAAAAACAGGCTAAAAAAACGGGAATCTTAGATTGTTATGTGAATTAAATGTCAATGAACACCAATAGATTCTTTTCTTGCAAGCAAGACATTTATGAACTTAGAAATTAAGCATCTAGGTACTGTTATATGAATCATTTTTGTTTTAATGGATACTTATTTCTTGCATTTATATATTTCTTTCATTCGGGTAATTTCTGTTTAAAAAGTATTAATTCATAGCATTTGATATGTAAAATATTGTGAGTTTGCATATGCAGGGTGAAAATCTTGGAAATTATTTTTGTAACAAGGTCACGCTTATTTTGGAAAAAATAGTAGCTGCTTGGAGCACGATTATAAGATATTGAACTTAGAATAATACTATAATTATTATCATATCAACATCCTAATTGTTATTACTTTTTGTACCTAGTAAAACAAGATTATTATGACACTTATTTAATGATACCCTTTTCGTCTGGCCAGCCCAACTGGCTCAATCGGTAGAGCATTGGCTTTTCGATCTTGACAATTCTGGTTCAATCCCCATCAGGGCTGGCAAAATTTTTTTTAATTGATCTCTGACAGTGTGTCTACAGGTCATTTGTCCCTCACCTGAGTCAAGTGAGAAAATAGTCAGTCACTTCCGAAGAAATTGGTTAGTAAACTGGTTGGATGCCCAGGAACACTGGTAAGATGGACTGACTGCCGGGATATGACCTTAGCTGTTAAAACTGGCATTAATTAAACCCCAATCAAACCTTTTTGTCAGATTTTTCTTTTAAATGTATCTTACAATTCAATGGTTCATGCAGTTTTGATAAAAATAAAAAGAATAATATATTCAAGAGATTGTCATGAGAATTTGATTTAACAATTCATCAGATGTTGGTAAATAAACTTAAAGAATAGTGTACTTTTTTCAGTTAATCAAATATTAGAAGATTTTGGGTTGGAACTTAGTTTCATGCAGTTTATAAGAACTTGCTTCTCTGGCACACATTACAGCAATCAAAGTAGGAACTTTTCTCCACTCTGTAGTTTCAAACTATTTCAATCCACTAAGTGTCAATACATGTAGTGTCAATAAGTGCCCTCTATGGCGGATGCAGGGGAGGTAAACAGAGAGGTATAGTTTTTAAGACTAACATATTCTGACATGTTACGCAGGTAATTTTTATCCTGTAAGGATGAATGACCTGAAAAAAACAAGTGTAAATAAAGGGCTGAAAAGGGTCACATAAATGAATAACTGACTCCTTGAAATACCCTTACCAGGCATAAAACTGCATTGACTGATTTCAATTTTTCCCTCATTCCTAGATGGCTGCATGAGCTTTATATAGAATATTAAGAAGGGGGTCACTAAGTGTGTTGTTGGTCTGAATAAACACCTTTGACTACTTTTTAGTTTGCAATGGTTAAGAATCTTTTCAGTTCATTCTGATTAAACAAAATGGTTCATACATGAACTATCCAAGTTATGTAAAATAGAATTTGTTTCAACACTGTGTTATATACCAGTACTTTAATGTTTTTCATTTTCAGTCCTGGGATATGTCACATTATTTGTTCATTTGACACAACTAGTAACAAAGATACTGAGACATACAGAACACATCTACATGGTGTGTTAAATGCTGATGTTTCATATAAATTCTAACAGACATGTTTCTCTCTATTTTCAGATGCAGAAACTTTTCTATCAGAATTTCAAAGAGTACAAAGGTTCCTTTGTTGACACTCTGCTTGACAAAGAAGTACAGTTTGCAATCACCCTTCATCCAATCAAAATGCCACTTTACCAGTATCGAATCAACAACCATTTTACGGCTGTGAAAATAAAAGAAATGCGGCAAAAGGAATTGGAACTCCATCGAGAAATTTCTGAAATGAATCAAGTTTTAAACACAAAAGCTGATTTTGATAAATATGGTATGAAACCATCTGTCATGACTTACATACCACAGAAATGGAGTGATGTTATTGGATGGGAATTTGTAAATTCAAAGTCAGTTACATCTCATTTGAATGTCAATCCCAGAAAAGGTTTGACATCTTTACGTAAAAACACACAAGATGAAGTAGTTGCTCAAACAATGGATATAATAAACAAGAACTCCAAACATCGAGGTAGAAGTATAGACTTCAAAGATGTGTTATATGGTTACACAAGCACAGATCCATTACATGGTGCAAATTATATTTTAGACATTCTGTTGACATACAGAAAACACAAAGGGAAAAATTTGAATGTTCCCGTCAGGCGACATGCATACTTACATCAGTCATTTACAAAAACAGAAATCATTGAAAGTCCCTGGACTTCTGAAAGAGACAGCAGTGTTGGTGCTGACTCTCCATTTATATTCCGTCAGTTCAGGGGAAGTGAGAGAAATTTAGGGAAAGATCAGTTGAAAGAAACTATACATTTTATTCTCCCTTTAGCGGGAAAAGTGAAGGAGTTTGATAGATTTATGAAAATATTTGAAGAGATTTGCTTAGCTAAAAAAGAAAATGCTCAAATGCATATAGTTTTATTCACAGAGAATAGCTCTCAACAGGAAGTTGATGAAATTTTGACTATAGTCGGGAAATATCAGAAAAAATATGGTGGACAGTTTATTGAAGTAATAGAAGCAGAAGGTAATTTTGCAAGAGCAAAAGCTCTTGATTTAGGAGCAAAACAGTGTTCTTCGGATGATTTATTGTTTTGTGTAGATGTAGATATAATTTTGACGTCAGATGCTCTCACTCGTATTAGGCTAAATACAATTCAGAGTTTACAGATTTATTATCCAATAGTGTTTAGTCAGTATGATCCTAATGTTATATGTGGTAACAACAAAACACACTGCAAGATAAATCAGTTTGACTTCAATCCCCGCATGGGATACTGGCGGCAGTTTGGATATGGGATTGCTGCAATGTATAAAAGTGACCTTGTAAGTGTCGGAGGTTACGATACAGACATACAAGGATGGGGGAAAGAAGATGTTGACTTGTTCGAAAAAGTTGTTCAAAGTAATCTAACGATATTTCGCTCAGTTGACGTTGGTATGGTACATGCATTCCATCCGGTTAAATGTGATGTCAATCTAGAACCTTCTCAATTCCAGATGTGTATAGGGTCCAAGGCTACATGTTTAGCTTCTCAACAACAGCTGGCAGAAATTGCATGGAAAATGCCACAAATTTTAAACAGAAATGTTTGATCATAGTTTCATCCTTAGAAATAACATAGCTATTTTTACAATTTTTTTACATTGTAAATTAGTTGTAAACTTTTTTAAAGATTACAGAATAGTTGAAGATAAGAATCTAATTCTTGATCAGAAAGTAAAACTTCAGTCATTTAATGCAGCCGTTGACCAGATTTAACTTTATAGTTTTACTAAATTTTTATTGTCATTGTGGTTTTCATAACATTGGAGCATAACATCCATTTAAAGACAGAAATTCTTTAACTTCAAGAGCAACATGTGTATTTTTACAGTCTTCTTTTTTTTTCAAATTCTTTTAGACCATCATATACATATGTAGATATTTTGGGACCCACCTGGATAGCACCTTCTGACATTCACCTTATGTTCACCAAGAGATGATGTTTCCGACCACTGTTCTTGTCTTGTGAGTTAGCTGAGAAACAGATATTGTCAAGTGTTCTTCCATTCTGGTATAAGAAATTGCCGAACAATTTTGTCTTGTTTCAACTGTGGCAACTCAGTTACTGTGGGAATATTTTTACGAATATGAAAATGTTTTGAACTAGGAACTTGAACTTCTGTTATTACTGAAATAAATAATTTATTCTCACATGTTAAATATTCTTAAGTATAATGTACCATAATGAAAATATTATAGTGTTTGTTTAAATAGCATCACACAAATCTAACATAATGAGTTTGCATAATAAATATCATGTTAAAATAATTAAATGTAATCTAATTGTATGTTAAAATGATTTATGTGCAATTATTCTCTTATTTGTCATTTATAAAACGTTAAGTAGATCTGTCTGTGTATAGTTTATTTGAGACAGTTAAAGAAAAGCATGCTGGATAAATTTCTATTTCAAAAGGTTTTCTTGTACAGTTTTGATTATCCTTAATTGCCAAAGATTTTTTTAAAAAAGGTATAATGCATATAATTTCCATTGCAACCATATGTTTAGACCACTATCTTCATTGCAGATTGTCACGATTTGTTAATTTTGGAAAAGCAATGTCACTTGTTCTTGCATTATTTTCTGAGGTTTATACACTTTTAAGAGACTTAAATCGTGTTTTTTTTCTTTCTTTAATGCAATACAGCTTTCAGTTCCCACAATTTTGCATAATCATGGCTGTTGTGGCATTTAAGTTTCAGTTATTTTTAATTGAAGTATTTAAGTTGTTTGTTCCAATTTTCTTTTCAAAAGACTATAGTACATGCCCACAAGTTTATAGAATTAAAACCAACTGTATTTCAGTTTTTTTTTTTTGTTATTTTAAAAGCATTTCAGCTTCTGGTAAATTTGTTTTCACTTTGCACCACTTATAATTCTTAGTTCCCAGAAATTTGCAGACTCTAAGCAATGTTTTAATGTTTTTACCTTTTCTCACAACACATAATTAATTTTTTTTTAAAAAGATAAACCACGAATGATAATCACTGCTGTTTGTTTTTTTTTTGTTTTTTTTTAGATTATTTTATTTGCTGATTTCTGCTGTGAAATGCAGATTTGAAGGAGGGCTTGGTTGTTTGTTTAACATTGACATATGATTCCTTGATTAACAATCAAGACAGAAATAAGTTCTTGTGGTAGTATTTAATTTTTCGAATGTTTCAGGCTAAGACAAGTACATTGATGATGCAATATAACATTTTTGTTAATTTAACAAATAAAAGGGCCATTTTCAGACAGTTAATTTACAGTCTGGAAATTTTATTATAAACATTTGTTGAAACAGTTTGTTTCTGATAACATCAGAACAACACACGCCCAAAATAAATCAAGGCACTTTAATTTCTCTGTATATAAATTACAACAGTAAAGTTTGCTGATAAAAATGGTTATAAATTTAAGTATTTCTGTGACTGCTATCCTGAAACATGGATTAAACCAAATGTTAACAGAAGTATGTATATTCTGTACTTAAGTATAGCAAGGGAGGTAATCTAAACAAGATTTAAAGTAAATGTAAAACACAATAATCTCCTCCTGAGATGTTTCAGCAAATAAATACAAATATATATTTGGAAATTGGTCAAATCTATTTTGAAAATGAAGAAAAATCGGGTTATGTTAATTTGATCAGTATTTCAGTGACTCTGCTTTTCTCTTAGTATGTGCAGTACCATTTGGTGTTCCCAGGTGTTTTCATCATTGCCACTCTGTAGATACTAAATAAAAAAATAAGTTTTAAATACTTGAATTACTTCTCAGAGTAAGGTAATTCCATAAATTTTCAGCTGGACTGTAGAATTTATTTTAATGGTTTCTGGTTTATTTCAAATTATTTTTATTACTGGAGGAAGTGAAAAATCAAAGGCATTTAGTGGTATCAGTCTTGACATTTTTATTATGTAATAATTGAATGTATCTTTTGAATGTTTGTCTATGTTAGTTTTTATGGTTATGTTCTTGTCTTTATGCCAGCTGTATGAGCAGCTTATTTTAAAACAGATAATATTGTTAGGTGATTCGAGTTCCTGTCTCTTCTTCTGTCTGTGTTAAATTTAGGGTAGCAGTGCAAGGAAGGGATGGTGGGTTGGGGGGGAGATTCTCTTATTCATGTAAATCTGGGCAGAATATTTCCTGTCAATAGTTTCAGCCAAGTTTATTATTTTGACCAATGCAGTTTCTCTCCAAACATGAAGGAATATCACAGTTAATAGAAACTTTTTTTATATATAGAAATCTCTTCCTTTGGGTTTGAAAATCAACCACATCCAGATATTTTATTAAGTAAAGAGTATTGTAATTTAACGATTTGTTGGGGGAAAACAGAATTAGTTAATTTGCTTGGCTCCTCGGGTTTTGTCCATTGTCATATCCAGTAATTGCATGCTTTGCTTTAAGCTTTATTGTTTTCAGATATTGCTTCTTATTCTGGCAAATCTTGCCCTGTTGTCTATCATTAACCTTCCACAGCCAACAGTGTTCTTACATTCATAAAACAACAGCAAATTACATACTTCCAACAAGCATTTAAATGAAACTATTCACTGCCACATATACTTTTTTTGAAGGAAACTGTTCACTGCCATAAACTGGTCATTTTATTTGGCCTTTCGATATAATTATTCTATCTGTTTCACTTCGGCTTATACTTTTCCTTCTTCGTTTCCTATTTTTATTTCCCCAAAGATATGAAATTTTGAACCCTTTGATTATGTTAAAGTTTCATACATTTTCTTCATGCCAATTTCCCACAGTCGGTTTCTGAATTTTAAGATACCTCAGAAGTACATGTATACTGGTTGTGGTCCATTTATTTACTTACATGCTATATAATTATATGTACAGGGAAAAATGCTTTGGTTTATAATCAGTCCATTTATAAGATATTTACAAAACAATTTAGTACCAACCCATACTTGTAGAATACCTCAGCCGTTCAGTTAGATGCAATTTATATCGCTTGGTTAGTAAAGGAATTACAAAGGTTTCACACTCTACACTTTCAGCACAAGTTCAGGTTAGAATCCAAGAAGCAGTTACTGTGTGGGATTAATATGCCGGTAAGTTGAAAGAACTTGCGTCCCAATGGATATAGAATAAAGAGGTTTTAACTGATCACATAGATTAATAATATGACACATATGTAACAGGGCATTTTATTCCATGAGGTCCAATTTTGGTTGTGGTCCATTAGAAGTTGGCACATGGGAGTGATTTGAATGTAAATATACTTTGTTTAATTTGCAATTTTTGAGAATTGCATTTTGATTTAAATTTATTTGTAAATGTTCTTTAAATATATGTGCAGAATATGTTCTTTAGTGCATCTCCTGTGAAATACACATCTTACCTAAATTCTTTGTGTTTCAAGGTCTTTACTGGATAAATGTTATTTAAGTACAAAATTTGTGCATTTTGCTGAAAAAGGATATATATATTTGTCTTACCTGATAAATTTCACAAGCTTATACTGTTGGGCAAAAAAATGCACAGAAATATGTGTAGGATGAAAAGCCAGCAGTAATTGTAAAACATGTACTGTCTGTATATAGGAATGGTGATAACAAACAATTCATGTTGAATGAATGTCCTTGTTTATAAGTTGTGAAGTATACATTTTGCTGAACTAATCGTGAGGAGAATTCAAGAATTATAATGCATTGATTTTTATCTGAATATATGTGAAATTTGAGATTTTGCTGAATTTCGTTTAACTGTTACCATGCTAAATATCTAAAATGGACTTGTCCACCTTTCAAATTCAACAGATCCATTAATTGTTTAGGGAGGTGGTGGTGGTGGTGGTGGGGGGGGGGGTATATCTGAATGTGAAATAGTGCAGACAGTGATCAGACTCCACTAATGTGTAGGCAGATCTTGGTCTGCACTAATCACAAAAGTAGAGTCAATTGCGTCCAGTAGGGTTGGAGTTTGACAAAACTAGACTGATTATATGTGTGAAATTTGCAGGAATAATTGTGAACACAGAACTGCACTGATTTGTGAAAGATGTGAACATGTCAATTTGCACTGAATATTATCAGTAAACAGTAAAATGTTATTTTTGATTGTCAACATGTCTGAACTGAATGTTACGTTAAGTGTTTTGAGTGATATAATCATTTTGCAAAGGCAGTTGTGTACAAAGATTTGCATTGAATGTACATGAAATGTTAAGTATACATTTAACTTGTGATTACCTGTTTGTCCATAGCATATTTTGAAAGTGATGATTTAGTTTTGCTGAAATATATTAAGATCTGTACTGACTAATGTATGAATGTGAGGTTTCTTTGAAGATTGTAAGATAATAAAGACTGTAATTATTATTTAATACATAGCGGTTGGGCAGAAAAATACCTTAGCAGGGTACCAATATAAGCCATGTGTTAGTACCTTATAGGGGTATTTGGGATCAAACCAAAATGATAAAAAAATGCATAATGCTCAAATGTGCTGCCAGTATTGTCTTCATTTCAAGCAGGCCTTGGAAATTATTGTTTGCTTGCCAGTGTTCCTTTCTTTTATTATTATTTTACCATTTCATACATTATTTCATATCTAATATATATCAAAACAAAGGATTTTTATGCAATCTTGTGAATTAATATGTACATATAGTTAGTGTAATGATTGCTTTCTGAAGAGATTTGTTTTTGTGTCAAAGTAATAATGATAAAGATTTTTGAGTATGTGAGCAGGTTTTTTTATTTTATGCATTTTCATTAGGCTGTTTCCCTTGTAAGTTAATCAGTTAATTCTCCTAGAATGTTTTCTAATGATACAGTAACATGGAAGCAGCATGAAACATTTTCATTTCTGTTAGCTGCTTTTTAAAGCGTTTGAGCGACTTGTGGAAATTTGACTTAGTTACTTGTCTGTTTAGTGTACATTCTAGGTGAGTGACATGGAAAAATTTGTGTTGTTCTTATGTCTGTTTTAGTGTATCTACTAGGTGAGTGACTTGGGAAAATTTGCACTGATCTCTTGCCTGTTATCTACTAGGTGAGTGACTTGGGAAAATTTGCAATGTTCTCTTTTCCTTTTAGTGACGTATCTACTAGGTGAGTGACTTGGGAAAATTTGCAATGTTCTCTTTTCTGTTTAGTGTCGTATCTACTAGGTGAGTGACTTGGGAAAATTTGCAATGTTCTCTTGACTGTATAGTGTATCTACTATGTGAGTGACTTGGGAAAATTTGCAATGTTCTCTTGACTGTATAGTGTATCTACTATGTGAGTGACTTGGGAAAATTTGCAATGTTCTCTTGTCTGTTTTAGTGTATCTACTAGGGGAGTGACTTAGGAAAATTTGCAATGATCTTTTGACTGTATAGTGTATCTACTAGGTGAGTGACTTGGGAAAATTTGCAATGTTTTCTTGTCTGTTAAGTGTATCTACTAGGTGAGTGACTTGGGAAAATTTGCAATGTTCTCTTGTCTGTTTAGTGTGTCCACTAGGTGAGTGACTTGGGAAAATTTGCAATATTCTCTTGTCTGTTTAGTTTATCTACTAGGTGAGTGACTTGGGAAAATTTGCAATATTTTTCTTGTCTGTATAGTGTATATACCAAGTGGGCAGCTTGGTAAATAAGAAGAATTGAAACTTATTTTTTGGGCATGCTTGTATTTTACGTATCATTTGGAATTGATTAGAGTTAATGTACATATATAAAAGGTATAGTTCCAAATAGAAGCTTCCTGAGAGAAAGATGATGGAAGAAACACTACCAATGTGTTTATATTCTATATTCTGTGTGTTATTTATTCCTTATTCATTATTCAAAATGATTATAATACCTTAAACATATTTTCTGTTTGGAATTCCTGTGTGTTATCAGAATGATAATGAATTCATGATTATGTTTCCCCAAATTCTTACAACAAAAAATCATGTGCTGTAGACATTTTTGATTGCATTCTCCCTCACATATCTGATCTGATGATAAAAAAAGATATTGTTATATGTTAAAACAATGGACTTACCAGCATTTTTCTAGTTGGTCACTTTTTCTGTTGTTGTTATAAGTTGCAAGTTGAACCTACTTTTTCAAGTAAATAAGAAAATCTTGCTTTATGGAAGATACATGTGTCATTTTATGATAATGACATTATGTTTCATTTATTTCACCATGTTTACACTTAGCAGATTTTTTTCCAGGAAATGAAAGATGATGAGCGTTGGTTGAAAGTGACAAAAATTACGTATTTGAAGTTTTTGTTATATGCCAAAGGCTATGTGATGTAGAAATGAATCTGTTAATTCATTATACTCAATTTACATGCATTTTTTGCTTTGCATTTTTTTGACAATAAACATTTGAAATCAGATGTTGTTTTCCTGGTTTGTTGGTTTTATAATGTCTTATGTGTTCTATAAACGGTAATAAGTTCATGCTGAAATTATATTCTACCTAGATTGTGATAAAAGTACTTGCATTCTTATGTGATAAAAGTACTTGCATTCTTATGTGATAAAAGTACTTGCATTCTTAAAAAAATAAAATAAAATAAAGACTCTCAGAAACCCCTCTTCTGTATGATTGACATTGGAAAATAACTTCAGTTATTGGTTCACTAGATTGGTGGAGATGCCTCAGACACCTTATGCCCTGTTACAAAGAAGAGGCGATATCCTCCAGTGTTTTGATGGTGTATTCTGGCATGTACATTAGTAATTATGTGTACACAGTTTGGTCAGAGAAATTATGCTGCTAAATACCAACACTGAAATGATAAAAATGCCCACTACGAAAGATTATTAATACAATTGAGAAAGGCACAAAAATCAAAGCACTGATGAGATGGTGTTCTCTCATGATAATCCATGACCATGTTTTATGTTCAAACTTAGTAAAATCACCTTATTTGTTAAAGAAAAATTGGTGTAGACTGTTTACTGCAAGGAATCGCGCATGCATCGGAACAGTACACACACCTTTCCATAGCTAAGTGTGATTACGATTATTTTCAAAGCTTATATTTGTTAATTCTGTATAAATCTGGTTTGTATTCTTTCATTTTACCCACTGAAGTATAGTGTTGAAGCAGGTTAAGGCTGCCTTTGTTACTCGAGCGTATTTCTTCCGTGGTTGCAGCTGTCAAAAATACCAGCCATTTTACCTGAGATCGGGTCACTTTGTTAACATTACAATGAACCTAGAAATAACTAGTGTTAATAAATGCCTATTAATTAACAAGTTCTGATCAACCCTTATCAACCCCAACTAGGCTATATCTTATTCCCAGTTAAAAGGTCCCGTAAGCTTATTTCTTGCAACAAAGAAGAGACTCCAAGCAAGTGCTCGCTGATATTTATTCACTGTCTCCTAGCTACACAAACGTCAGATATTGAGGCCAACCCAGGACCAAACCCGAAATATCCATGTGGAACATGTCTTAAAGAGGTTACTTGGAACGAACAAGAACGACCAGTGATCACATGTGTCGCCTGATGATAACCAATTAAGCAGTTATATTGAGGGGTGATTGGACAGTTTGTTGGAAACGTAAATTGTAAATTGAGGTACCGATCAATCCTGTAACATTTCATTCAAATTGCATAAGTAGTATAAGAGAAGTAGTCCGGACAAACTTTAAAAATTAAAACCATTAAAGGGCCATAACTCTGACAAAAATCATTGAACTGGAAAATGCCGACGACATTCACAACTTGACTTGGTACTGATCACTCCTGTTAAGATTGGATGAAATTGCACCAGTAGTTTTTGAGGAGTAGTCCGGACAAGTTTCGTGACGGACGGACAGACAGACAGACGACGGAGAAGTGATCCCTACATGTCGTGGCTACTTTGTAGCATGTTGCAGCTACTGTGTAGCAGGTGACACAAAAATCATTAATCGGTCCAAAACGCCTTTTTTATTGAAGGGCCATAACTCAGCCAAAAATCACTCAACTGAAAAACCCGTTAAGTATGCCCAAGTACTTGAGGTACCGATCAGTCCTGTAACATTTCATTCAAATTGCATTAGTAGTATAAGAGAAGTAGTCCGGACAAACTTATAAAATAAGAATTATTAAAGGGCCGTAACTCTGACAAAAATCATTGATCTGGAAAATGCCGACGATATGCACAACTTGATTTGGTACTGATCACTCCTGTTAAGTTTGGATGAAATTGCACCAGTAGTTTTTGAGGAGTAGTCCGGACAAGTTTCGTGACGGACGGACAGACAGACAGACGACGGAGAAGTGATCCCTATATGTCGTGGCTACTTTGTAGCAGGCGACACAAAAAGGCATCCTATGTGACTCTTGCAACACCTGGTATCATTGTGACTGACAAGGGCAACGAGACAAAATTTACGACTTCCTGTTCAACTCAAGATTTTCCTGGATTTGTATTAAGTGCGGAAGTCATAACCAAACAGCAGGTTCCCAATCGACTTTCAACCCCACCCCCATTGATAATGCCCCCTGATGATCTCCCACCTAAAAAAGTCCTGTGAGCGGAAACAGTCAGCATTGTTGTCAAAAAGCGAGCTCTACTCCCATACAGTAAAAAGAATAAAGGAACGAAAAAGGTCAAATAACAACCCGAAAAAATGCTCACCATTCTCAATATTAACTGTAGTTCTGTCAATAACAAAATTCCTGAACTGCACCAAGTTACAGATCAAGTCAAACCAGATATAATCTGTTGCATTGAAACTTAGTTAAAGCCCAACATCTACAGTCCTGAAATTTTCCCCAGCCACCTTGGCTACCAGGTTTACAGAGATGATAGAACAACTGGCAAGGGCAGAGTTATCCTCCTCGCGGTCACAAACAACTTACTAAGTGAAGAACAACCCAATTAAACAAAGTAAGAATACTGCCAAGCAATAAAAGTCCCCTACAAGAAAGGGCATTGTCACATTGAATAGAACCAAAATTCAAATAGTGACAATAAGTTAGCTGAAATCAATAGTTTGTTGTTAATGATAGATGAATGTGTGTTTTATACAACAGATAATCGAAAGATCACATGTCTATTAGTGGGTGTAATGTTATATATAAAGTATTCACATGTAATACAAATTAATATCTCAATTTTGTCAATACAAAGAACAAATTTATAAATGCACCTTGCTGTGTGATTTGTATATTGTTCTTGTGTAAAGCCTTCGAGTTGGGTCTCACAGGTATGTTTGACCTGAATCCATGTTGCTGGGTGGAGGGGGGTGGGGTGCGGAGAGATTATGTTGTTTGTTTGTCATAGTAATTCATCATGTTTGAAACACAATGGTGTGTTCCCTTAATTTAGATGCATCACATGTGAGTGATATTGGTCTGAAAATGCAAAATACCTAGGAGTTACTATAAGTAGTAACCTGAACCAGTCATCCCACGTGAACAACATCGCAAACAAGGCAACAAAAAACGGCTTGAGATTCATCAGACCAAATGTCAAAACACAGAACAAAAAGCTCAAAGAAGAAGCATACAAAACATATGTACTAAGGCTCCAGGCTGAATACTGTTCAATCATATGACACCCATGGCAGAAATTACCTCAAGCACAGAATAGAAATGGTCCAAAGATCAGCCGCAAAGTATGTTCAGATTGATTACCACTATACCAGTGTAACAAACATGATTAAGGAATTAAAATGGTCAACACTCCAACAAGCTAGCCTTATATAAAATATATATACAAAATAATCAGGTCAATGTCGATCACAATTAGCTTACGGACACAAGAAACAACAAGTTCCTCATTTCGCAGTCAAAAACACATCACATAAACTCATTCTTCCCATGGACTATACGACTCTTGAACGAATTTCCGACCGTGATCAAGGCTACCCCAACTGTACCAGCTGTTAGTGGATTGAACAAGTTTTATGGATTTTATATATGCATAAAAATGTTTAGGTAAGGTCTTTAGTAAACATCTTATTTACTATTTACTTTGTTTTTATTTTTTATCATTGACAATTTTGATGTTCCTGACACGCGTCTGCCTAGTATAGTCAGTATTGACTTTTGGCAGTAACAAGTTGAAGGAAGAAAGCCCAAGCAAAGTTCTTTTTAGCTCGACTATACGAAGTTTGACTAGTTATTCTACTCACACTGATGTCGGCGATATCACACCTTGATTTAGGTTTTGCAAGCAACCTATTTGCATATATCTTTGTAGCCACCAATGCTTACTGATTTAATACTTCACTTATGTCTTCAGGGCCATTAATCAAGCAAGTTAGATAACTCTTGACCATATTAATGATTTAAGGCAAATTATGGTCATATTTGGACTTAGAAATCTTGGTTAAAGTTATAGTTTTAGTATAAGTCTAGTTAGTTGAAACTTACATGTATTTATTTCACGTTGGGAAGCAAGTTCTGTTTTCTGGGTTCAGACCAGCATTTGTGCCGAAGGTGAGGAACGCGTAAAGTTAGTGGAGACTCTCACCCATGGTGGGATTCCAACAAGCGACCTTTGGATCGGGAGTACAACGCCCTAACTCCTTGACAACTGCTTCTTCAATTGAATTGACTTTAAACTTCAAAATGGCGGTAAGGGACATCAGACATCCAAGTAAGATCATTTTTGGCAGAATTTATTGAAAATTATTGCCCCTTTTAAACTTAGGAAAAAAAAAATAGTTTTGCATGTTATTTACTAAGATGCACTTATTTTTATAAACAGTTATGATTGTAATACTTCAGTCTTCAGGGGTATTAAACGAACAAGCTAGATAACTCTTGACCAAATTGAATATAAATTATGACCCTTTTTTACTTTGAAATATTGATTAAAGTTTTGTATGCAGCCTACTGTCGAGCATATATCTAAGAAATCAGCCACGAAGTTATGGAAGGTATACCCTATCTTATTTGAAACAAATGTGCAAACGTCAAATTGAAAGAAGTAAGACTTTTTCTGTAGTGGACAACTGTTTAACTAGGATTAATAGCAAAGAATGTGATAATAGTCACATCCACTCGTATTATGATGCTGCTTATTGACTCTTGGCAATTTGAACTTGATTTCACCATGTTTGTTAGTGACGTCAGCAAAATCAATTTTTGTGTCTAGTTTTTTCATTGGCTATTTAAACACACATCAAGATAATTAACTGATGAAAACATTCGCAACAAAAAATATTTGGGATATTTCGAAAGCGATCAAGCGCAGCAAGAAAACACAACAAAGGTTATGGGAAGAAAACGCTCTGATATATGTAACAAAACAATCTATATCGGTGCATTAAAGTGTTCATTTAGTTGATACATCGTTACGATGTTGATCTTCAACGTGCTTACTATTTTTTAATAAAAATAAATGCAAAGATTTGGAAAACAAAATTCACCTCATTGATATTACCATGTAGATATATTAGTAGAAAGTTTATTTATTTATTTATTTATTTATCTACTTATTTATTTATTTCGTTTCTATGAGTTGTATGCTCAGTGATACTGTCACCTGTGGTGACCACCTGGCAGTGGTTTCTGTACTGTTCAGGGGGGAGTAAACGCTGCAGGGAGTTTGTGGCGCTGCCCATTATAACATCCATTATGTAACGGTAAATTTATTTAAATGTGAAAAGTAAAAGCGCCACATGGACTTTTAAAATGTAAATAATTGCCATCCGATTTCTCTTAGGTCATCAGGGCAAAAAAATGCTTTTGATAAGCGTTTGAAAAACGTATAGAAAAACTAAATTCCCGGTTTAATCGAGTGGCATGTAAATATGTCTATAAATGTTGTTTGCTATGAAGAGAGACCAGTTTATTTTGTCTTTTTCATGTATGATAGTCTTCTAATACACGTGCACATATGTTAGACCGAAGCCGTACAAAAACAAAAAAACAGCGGCCTGGACACATTTTTTTACCAACAATATCATTTTGAAGAATTTAGCAGAAGGCAAATGCAAGAGCTATATGCTAATCAATATGGTCATTATTTCCTCCGTATGTTGGAATGAATACACTCTTCTTATATCCAGTTGTAGAAATGTAAGAATTTGATTTTCAGATCGTTTTAATGTCTGTTTTGCCGAATCAATAGACTTTTCTGCAAGTTATTTGCATTCAAATCAAGAAATGGATTATAGATATATAATCCAAGTAATTAAAAATTACAACATTTTGCGTAGTACTGAAAATGACAGCGGGGAAAACCCACACTTTTGAAATTCTGTACGCGCAGGGCATGTACCAGACATAATTTTTCTGTCCTGTATTTAATTTTTATAAAACCCACATAAAAAAGAGAACCAACGGTTTTCAAACGTCAAGCTGCTTATTTATACTGTACTGGACTGTAAGTATTTTTTAGTGAAATCAAATCGGCTTCAAAAATGTAAAATTGTGTCCATATTTTATTCATATTAATTGTTGTGAGAGAACATGATACACACACAACATGTAGTTTAAAATGTACAACACATATCTTTTTTTACAAACTGTATTTTGATATAACAAAGACCAAAAAAAAAAAAAAAAAAAAGAAAGAAATTCCAAAAGAACTTTCTAATCACATTTGTTATATAACCATATATCTTTAAGTATGCACATACAATACATTCTGAGAAACACGTGAATCAAATGACTTAAGAATACTCCGATCAAAAAGGTGACAACGCTTCACTTACACAATGTCCCAAAGCCTAAGTAATTCAGTTTCATATTACATCAAATCCACGTATGGTAGTCGAGATTTCAGTAAGGCACAGTAGTCAGAATTTCAGTCAGGCACTGTAGTCAAGATTTCATTCAGGTACGGTAGTCTGGATTTTAGTCAAGCCATTTGTCAGGATTTCAGCCAGATACAGTAGTCAGAATTTCAGTCAAGCCCTGTAGTCGGGATTCAGTCAGGCACGGTAGTCAGGACTTCAGTTAGGTACTGCTATTGTGATTTTAGTCAGGCATTGGAGTCGGGATTTCAGTCATACGGTAGTCTGGATTTCAGTCAGGTACGTTAGTCAGGATTCAATCAGGGACGGTAGTCGGGATTTCTTTCAGACATGGTTTTAAGGATTTCTATCAGGCGTGGTAGTCGCCCTTACTAGACGTCATCTTAGGGAACTGTGGGCTATTTCTTCGAATGGTTATATCTCCACTGGCAGATTCTGCATGAGTCGAGTCTATCGAGAATTACTGTTTGTAAGATTATTTCGACTACTGGACACGGTTCATCACAACACGGCATTGTTCCAGTATTATGCAAAATGTGTATAAAAGGCAAACACTAGAAAACGAAAACAGAACTGTTTGAAAAATACAACGTCAACAACAACAATAATATATATTCTCATGTAATTTTTAGATTGTCCTTAATTTCATATCATTATAAAAGTATAATACTGACTCCACATAAAACGTTTTTTTTTTCACTAATCTACAGTAAGATTTGTAAAATTCGTATAACATTCATATAAACATATAAAACTTTAACATATTTAAAAAATGTATAAACAATAATACTGACATATATACAACCCTTGATAAAGCCTGATTCGTGTTTTTTTTTCTTCACGACTATAACCAGGCAGAATTTAGGAAGGGTTTCATCTAAAGCAAGAAAACGGTATATTGCACACCACAGCACACGTAAAATGTAGTTTACATCATAAACATATAAGTAAAATTCACTGGTCAGCTGCATATAAGCTATAGTATATGAGAATTAGATGAATATGAAAAACACTACGTCCCGTCTGTCTGTCTTACAGACCAAAGGAGACAACTCGTACATTCTTTCAAAAGACAGTATACTTAGAGTGTCCGTTCTTTTTGATTGTTGTGTTAATAACGTAGAAATGACGAGATATCAAAATTCTTAGAGTACCGTACACTTTTACGGCGAAAACAGTTCACCATTATGCCTTATAAAACATGGCAAAGGTAAATTGCTTCAAAAACGAGGAAAATCGAGAAATTTCTTTTTCAAGTAAAATTCTATGAGCATTTCATCCAAAATAAGGCAGCATGATTGACACGATTAAAATATTTAACAGTTTGTTAAAACCTGTTAAGTAACACGATATTACTTGTTTTCTTGTACATCATTCATCTACAAAAATAACAACTGAAGCACGGTGATTTCTGCGCAACTGCGTGTGATAAAAAAGGGAAACAAAATCTAACAGAAGCAGATAAACATTTTCAATGCAAGTGCTCTTCTGTAATAACTAATAGGCGTTGAACGTGTATGGCAGCAAATTTTCAGAAAATGCATTATTTTTTCAAATTTATTCTTAACAGTAGCCAGATGCACTCAGTTCAATCAAATAGTAAAATCTTCTTCCTATACAAATGGACTAATTATATATCAATTGTTGGCTGTGCTTGTGAGGCCGCCAAGGTTCCCAAAGGGACAGAACTCTTCTGCAGTCTTCCGGCATCGTATGAGTATCTTTCCGCTCTTTTCGGTGTAAAAGTGTCATTGTGGGTTGTTGTGAAGAATCTCGTGTCGGTGACTGGTGGAAAGATGTGAGACTTCTTCATCTAAATAAATCATAAAGGGTGCGCACAATATGACACAGATAGAGAGGCTTAAACTATCGCTGGCTTTGAGATATAAGAATGGAGTACAAAATGCAATTTATTTTTTTCCGTTCGCAAAACTCTTTTGGCCTTAGTCCTAACACACTTAAACCAAACTATTATTTGCAAGTGTACCACTTGGTTTCTAGGCCACATCCATTATTTTATTTTACTTATTGCAGTGTGTTACATTTAGTTTTACATTTAACGATCAGAAAAATAAATATTTATTGCTAGGACCATCTGGTCTCAAGAAACGTTCGAGATTTTGTTAAAGAGCGCCAGTGAAATCTGTGCACACCGTTACAAGCAAGCAACGGCATTACTTGCGCCAATGTCAAACCTCCAAAATCGAACTTATCTCATCAAAAGATATTTCCATGTTACACTTACGTTATTAATCGCTACTGGATTTGGAGCTGTTCTCACTTGCCTGGGATCCTGAAAATCAGTGTAAGCCGTTGTGTGGTTCTTCTCATTTTCTGAAAAGAAATATATATTTTACCATAAGAGAACAAGTGCGATATGACTTTGTGAATAATTTATGCTCGATAAATGATATGCATACTAAGAACGGCGACATTGTTTACGCATTCAAATCATTCTTAAAGCGTAGAGTAAAAAGTTTTAACATTTTTAAAGGTTAACAGAGACCTTTTAACAGTTGAGTTACTAATTCTCTTGATCTAACATTTCCCTTCAAGTAATATTACAACTACAGTGTTACTTATATTTAGGTTTTAAAACATTTCAGTGTAACCACTTACTGTAATAATCCAGTGGTATGTCACTATCTTTGTAGAAGCTGTATCGATTGTACGAATATGGCACGGTTTTTGCCGGAAATGTTCCGGCGTTAGTCGTGTTGTAAAACGCGCCACCTAGAGGGGGTTCCCCAAACCAGACGTTACTTTTCGTTCTTAAGTTTGCACCAGAAATGATCGAGTTGTGGAGACCTCGTGGAGGCTTTTAAAAGAATCAACAAATATGTAAGCTTAAATGTACCCAACACTAACAACAAGCATTTTGAAACTTTAAAAATTGCAGGAAAAAAAAAGATTTACGTGACATCGTTGGAGAAATGACGTCACCGCTACAGTAACCATTATGTGATAAAAGTAGAAATGTTATGTTTTTTCAACTTTATGCAAAATTGTTTAAAAGGAAAAGAAATGAATTAACTTCTATTATACGTACGTTTCCATGATAAAATCTGTTTGTAGTGAGACTGACTCGATCAGTCACTCGTGACGGGTCCGTGTCGCCAACAGGAAAATCACTGTGGTTACGATGTTTGCTGGGTCGGAATCGTTCAACTGTAACAAATGAAAAAAATAGTTTCTCATCCTGTTCCTGATCAGTATGTACCCAGACAGTTTCTACAAGACAAACTCCTGCTTACAAAATATCGTTCTACTCTTGGTTCATAAGATTTGAACTTACCGTTATATTACAATATTAACAGCACGTAGCTAGGACAGTAAGAAATAACAGCAATGCCAAGTGACGACAAACGTAGTGACGACAAAACGTAGTGACGACAATTCGTAGTGACCACAAGACGAAGTTACCATAAGACGAAGTGACAACAATACAAAGTGCAGACAATAAGAAGTGACGAAAATACGTAGAGACGACAATAAGTAGTGACGACAAAACGAAGTGAACACAAAACGAAGTGAACACAATACGAAGTGAAGACGATAAGAACGACAATGCGTATAGTGACGACAATACTTAGAGCCGACAATATGAAGTCACGACAATACCAAGTGACAACAATAACTAGTGAATACAAAGTGAGGACAATAAGAAGTGACGACAACGAAGTGACGACAGACGTAGCGACGACATTACGTAGTAATGACAATACTCAGGGATGACAATTCGAAGCAACAAATATATATATAGGATTATATTTGGCGTTATATATGTAGTGATGTCAATAAGACGTGACGACAATGTGGTGAAGACAGTTAGCAGTGAAGACAAAACGAAGTGACTACAATAACAAGCGACGACAATACGTAGAGACGACAATATGAAGTGAAGATGATACGAAGTGACCACAGTAAGTAGTGAATACGAAGGGAGGACAATACGAAGCGACGACAACGAAGTGACAACAAAACGTAGCGTCGACATTATGTAGTGATGACAATGCTCGAAGGTGACAATTCGAAGCAACAAACATGTGTATAAATATTACATGCTGTTATGACTATTTGAAACAGCGACAATATCTAGTGACTAAAATACGAGTGAGAAAAATACGACGCGACGATATGTAGCACCAACAATATGAAACGATGAAAAAACGAAGCAATAACGACGCAATTGACGCCAAAAGCCAAAACGAAGATTTTCAGACGACACAGGTCCATGAAGCTACGTACTACAGAGAGCGCCGTTTTAAGTCCTTTGACACAACTCTGTCACTACTGTCATAAATTCAGAGTGACTTTATTGCATTTTAACCTGTCTCTGAAGATGTGATAAGAAGTGAAGAGTTACCTGGTATGGTGGACGGTACGTAGGACGCCGTTGCTGTACTCCTGTAGTCGTTCCATTTATAGTGGCCATCTTGTTGTTTGAAATTCGTCTGGTTTAGTACCCGGCTTACATCCCCTACATTGTATACCTCTCTCTGGTTCCTATCTGAGACATCTTGAAACGAAGCATTCATGGTGGTCTCTCGTTCTACAACATTTCTTGGGTCACCCGTGGGCACATTATAACTTGGTGGCTGATAAAAGATACATTTATATCCAGGAATAGTACTGCTATTCAATAAAATGCGTAAAAGAATTTTAGATACAGAAATTCGAAGTTGTACGGTGAAGACTGTGGTAGCAATATTCAGAACAAAAAACCACTTGCTAGCAATAATTCATACTGTTTGAAAAATGTTGGAACAGTTTAATATCATTTCATATAAGCGAGGAGTAGTTATATAATACATGTATTTGTTAATAAACAATACCTCAAGACTTTAAAATGTTGGCAAAATTCTGGCTCAACATCACGAAAACAAAACTTCATCCAAACAGATTTAACTCTGTTAAAAGATGACCTTCCAGCAAGTTTGAAAGAGTTATCAAGGAAGTTCCGACTGCCAGTTCAACAAAACTTCAGTCTTACTCGTACGTTGTACTTACCACTGGCAATGTTTGCACGGGTTTCTCGTACCTTCCCGTGAATGTATCGTTATGAGTCGTGTTAAAGTTACTGTTTCTCTCATCCCCCTTGATTGTCGGAGGCCCGCCTGGAAAAACACACATTTCACATTTTGTTCCGCCATATCTACTTATCTTTTTTTTTCTTAAAAAAATTGTGTCAACTGTTCTTTTTTCGGCTGTTCAATCTCTTACACAGGCTAAAGATTAAGCCAAACTTGTGTTTTAAGCTAAATAGCAGACTTGACAGACATACAGGCATTTCCCAAGTCTACCTTTGTAGCACAATATTATCAGCTTAAATCATAATGATAGAGGCAAACTTTGATCGTTGAACTTTCTATGAATGTGAGAGGATGTTGCAAGACTTCCGATCAATGTAACACCCTCTTTCTTTCTTTCTTTTTTTTTGCACGGACGAGTTTAGAAAAGTCTTCTCTTTTTAAACCAAATGGATACTTAGGCGTTGAGTTATATGAACATTTACGTTTTTTTATCAGTTACTTAAAAGCAAACACTTTCGGCCATGTACAAAATTCACACTACGTACAAAATCTTAGTTCTGCTTACAATGTTCATTTAACACGTTTACGATAAGCCATATCAAACGTACATAGATGAAGGCCAAAGAGCTCCTGAATACAATAGTCTTAAAGGATTATTGTTTACTTCGTTAATCTTTTAATCTTTCCTTTAAAGATTGTTTATGATTTAATCAACCCAATGCGTCGTGTAAAAGCCCACTTTGCTGAAACAAATAAATTACATTGTGTGTCAGCGATAACAGTAAACGTACATATATAAAAATTTATATTTTGCCCCATGGTGCGAAGTTAAAATGCGTATTGAATGCAGAATCTTTTTGAAGTGGTGACGTTTTATTGCAATCCGTATGAAAAAACTAGCTGCAATAAAACCTTATCAAAAAGGATTAAAGATATTTATTAGATACTCTATTTAACTGATCAAAATTGTATTTATAACAACATTTTGCTGGGCACTGAGGACTGAAATTCCATATATAAAAATGACAAAAATTACCAGCCTGTAACCATCGGTCAAAATCCTTTTTTTTTCTTGATATTGCTGCTGTATACAAAAGTCTAATAATCAAACACACAACATTCTTAAACAGAGTAAAGTGAGCGAAAATAGCTAGCCTTTATGATTGAAATATATAATCAACCAACAATAGAAAAAAGCGTCAACTTTGTCTCAAACACGCGCACGTTGTATTTTTTTGTCTTACATTTGATATGTTTGCGATATTCTTGGCGAAAGGTTGAAAGAAATTTTAAAGCTTCCGTCTGTAGATCTTCTGATTATGACATTTTTTTTTTTACCGTTTAGGCATATCCAGAGACAGAACCCAAGCACGGGACTTTTAACCGATTACCCGTTTTGAGAAAGCAATGCATTCGCTGAAACTGTTTACTACAACTGAAATGTGTACAATGGCTTTGCGATGATACTGAGGAGGAAATTTTTGACAATATTTTAGACACTATGTTGTCCTTTCGGAAAAAAAATACAAACAAACAAAACAAAAATCAAAACAAAAACATAACTTTAAACGAAGAGCAACGATGATAACCGAGTACAAATATTAAAACACTTGGCAGACGACACTTTGTACACTCACTGGTAAACGTGTCGCAGTTTGTAGTAAACTGGTCAAAGGAGAGGCCTTAGTTTATTTCAGATATCATTAAAGGCAGCTAATACAAGCAATCGCCACACTGTCGGTAATTGTTGTTACGTACATTCTACAAATGGTTCCATTGATTTCAGACGATTGTAAATAAATAATGAGACACTCCTTTTGACATCAGATTCTGTCGGAACATGAGCTGTGAGGTAATAAAATGATGCGAAAATCGTTCATCCTTTGTTCTGAATACACGTTCCTCACAGACCTAAGTATACAACAACGGCGGGTGCTTTCTGCAGCAAATGCTGGTCTATGATCGTTTTGTCCATGTCATATATTTGCAAGATTGATATTTTATATTTACCATCTCCGCAGAAATTGTTTCCACTGTTTGTCATGTAGTTCAGATTTTCACATTTATATGTACTGTGTATCGCATGGGTCATGTTTTACTCAATGCATTTGGATTCTTCTTATGATATGACTCTTTAGACCAATACAAAACAGAAGGATTGTGAATCCCTTTTAAAGTTTCTTTCAATTAGACAAAACTTCTACACTAGTATACCATATGTAGCAAAGGGCCCGTAACTCTGTAAAAATTATCAGTCCTGATTTGTGCTGGTAAAACGTTTTTTCTAAGCGCATCTCCTCACAGTATGATAGTTTTCTATATCAAATTTCATTTAATTTTACAAATGGTTGATCAGAAAAAGTCCGGAAATGAATAGTGCTATAATATAGTACTTTATGAAGGGAATTAAGGGGCACATAACGCTGTGAAAATAACCAATCCCAATCCCATCTATGACTGTAATGTTCGCAAATCCTCCTACTACTGAAACTTTCCATAAAGTTTCATTTAAATTCCAGTCACTGGTTGCTGGGGAATAGCCCGGACAAGAATATGTACTGCCTGACAGACGCACATGAGGACAGACGAACGGAAGAAGCAGCGACTAAATGCTCCCCGAACTTTCAAGAAACGAATCAGACATGCTGTGATCACATATGGCGTATATACATCGTCCATGTACTCGTGATTTTAAGAACTCGTGATTTTCGAAATGGTTTGACACTTACCTTCATGCATTGACGCTGCACGTATAGTCTTATGTAACAGCGCATCATGGCCCTTAAAACGATCCCTGTAGTCAGATAGAGGCTGTGGTTCCTTTTCTTTGTCACCCTGTGGAATATGGCTCTCCCTGATTGTTGGGGCTTTTGCCATTTTGTAGGTATCCGCCATTTTAGGTGTAAAATACGAATTATGAACCGTTTCGAAAACATTGAATTTACTAAGATCCCTGTCCATTTTAAAATTTGTCAGACGCAGTTTCCCGCTCGCGCCGTGTATTTCCGGTTTAGCTAAATGTCTATATTCAAATGATTTGGTAGTCTCAGATTCGCGTTCGTTGAAAAATGTGGGGTCCTTGTGCATGACCTCCGAAAGGGGCGGTGGTTTAGCCCCCTCTTGACGTCCGCACGTACCATACGGAGGGAAATCTGACTTAAAAATACTGTTCATACGATTATTGGTGAGCAGGTCATCCTGACCTATTTTGAAGCTTGTTGACTCGAGGAAGGACTGTCCCGTCTTCGGTCGGATTATCGGAGCTGCAACTTCAACTGTCATGGTTGATGTGTTACCGAATGTCTAAAATAAATGATAGGTGTATTTCATTACATTTCAGGGTTATATGATAATGAGGTGAAGCATAAGTTCTTTAAACATACATTTTATCTCGTATGTCAGAAACTCGGCAAGGAACGTGTTAAAATAAGAAAAATTCTGCTTGCATTAAAGCAGATGATTAACTGTTTTATAACAATGAATAGGGCATATATTTGTCCCTAAAAACTTGTAGACCTTGACTGTAAAAAAACTACCAGTCTCAAAAGAAACATAAGATATATTATCATAACTGAAAATATGAATTTCTATTACATAAATTTACTTAAGAAATCAAGTGACATTTCACTTTTCTCCAAAGCTGTTATCAATAGTACACGTTTCTGCTCTTTTGTTCTATACAAAACATTTGAAGTTTATTGCAGTCGATTTTTATTGCATATGCTTTATCTTGCATTCCATGGAGAAAAAAGACCTTTATTATAAGATACAATTCCCCTATATACAATTTTCTCTGTTCCATATTCTTAGAACGATTTTTTTAGGCTAAATGAAATCTGTGTATTTAAGATAATGAAAACTTTGCGGGGAACTTACAATCTTACACATACTTTCTACTTTTAAATGCATTTTATCACTTTCAAAGGCCAAATTTTCGTTGTTCATTTTTACTTCAGTACAGTAATCTGCTGGTTCCCTTTTCTTCTCCCGTTTTACCATTATTTTTTTCTTTTAATTTTCATTATCATTATGTGATCAACACCACCACCACTACCACCACCACCACCACCATCATCATCATCATCATCACTGTTCTTGTAAATAATAAACTGAGTTTCTTCCTAGGTATATTTTACTTGAGTCAGTAGTCAAAGGCAGGAGCGCCTGATTCGGTCTTATGATTTAATAGAGAAGAGTAGTGGCAACGGTGGTTAGAACCGCTACAAACTAGAGTCCAAGGGTTCCTTGTTCGATTCCCACGTTTTTTCTGCATTGGTTAACATTGTATAACTATTTCAAATTTTCTGATAACCAAAACAAGCGTATATTTCTTTATGATAAATGCTTTAGATTTACAATGTACTGGTTTTAATAAATATTTTTTAAATTGAAATATTTCAATTAAAGGAAAAATCACGACCCTTAATTTAACAATAAAATAATTAATCTTCTCAAAATTCAATTTATATAACAATTATAACATAATATACCTCTTACCTTTCTTGATTAAATATTTATACAAACAAAATCCGTTCTTTAAAAATCATTTCAATTGTGTCAATATTTTCTTTGTTTATTGATTATTGGTCAACTTTATTTAACAATGCATTTAACTCCTATTGTGTTTAATCACTACGGGAGATCAAGGGAAGTAATGTCATCAATAACAAGGGAGCTAAGCACATAAGACGCTTGATTCAAAGCACCTTTTGACGTTGATGAAAAAAAAATGCCAACATGTCAACAAAGCTAGAAATCAACTTCAATCGACTTTTGAACCGATGTGAAACAATAGCAAGTAACAGGGAAGCTTGGGACTGGAGGCTTGAAAAGGTTTTTATTGATTTACAACATGTAAAGGAATTGAAACAAATCATAATACCTAGTTGTGGTAGTATTTCCGGATAGAAATATTTCCGGATACAAATCTTGATTTAATATGATCAGAACTCACTGATGTCGGCTGAGATTAGTTTTCTTTCTCCGAAGTAGCCAGTCCTTGTTATGAAAGCATTAATGTTCTGAAAGAATATAAGTTTTTCAAATAAATGTAGCAGAGGTTTCACTCCCTTGCCTTTAAATTAGCCTTTTTATGGCAATGTGGTGTGTCTGTTTAGTTACCTGAGTTCAAACCTAGCTTATTGCAAAGATTTTAATGTGGCACTCCCTTGCCTATCAGCTAGCTTTTGTGGCGATGTGGTCGAGTGTCAGCCTAGTAATTGATGATACCCAAGTTCAGACCCAGCTTGGGGGAGGTGGATAGGCATACTAGTTTCAAGTATAGTAGTAACACTTTTGGAAAAACAAATGATATAAAATCCATAAGTCAAATCAATAGTACTGTTTGTTTTTTTTTCTTTGTTTTTTTGTGTGTGTAAACAACCAAAGTTGAATTAGTGAAAGCATGTTACTGTCTTATTTTAAAATTCTAGTAAGATATTGGCAAATTGGTTAGTTGAAATCTAAGGTCTAGATATATTAATATATAAAAGCAAGGATGTAAACCATTATAAAAAGTACAAATGTATATGGTTTTAATATAAGCATTGTTTTCAAGCTAAGCTTTACAATATCTATATATAGCTTTGTATATATTGACTACAAAATATTTTATCCTTTTAGTATGTTGAGGCCCTACAAGAACAGCTTGGAGATATTAAAAGATCCACAGGGTATGTTCAGATAGGAGAAATATGTGTTGTCCATAGGTCTAGAAGTTAAATATTTGGTAGTCTAAGTTTTGAAATGATGAAGTTTCAGACTAAGTCAACTTACAATGACAGTTCTCCCTGTTTGGTTATTGTTTCTGGCAGACAGCCCTTAGCCATCCAAAACGCAGACTGTATGTGTTTAAAAAATGTCTTAAACTTGATCCATGTTCCATACATTTGATGTTCAATTGTCTTTGGTAATATAATAGTAAAGTGTCCTAAGCTTTCTCTTGACCTTTATTACAAATAAAATATCAAGATTATGTTAATTATGCCATTGTTGGTTTGGTTTATTGTTAAGTGTTTGAAGCTACATATTTTAGAAATAATCAAAAAGCTTTTACGGAAAGTTTGATAAATATTTGTTGCTTTAGTCCAGAGGAGACCCAAGTCCTCACTGAAAAAAGCAAGTAATGGCTGATTATTTTATGTTCAAATTTACTTGATTTTAGAACTGCCCCCAAAAAGACAACTTTGAGAACAATGCCAAATTTATTTATCGTTAAGTACCTGTGCAGGAATGCTAGCAGGAGGTAAATAATTTTTTTCAGTCATTTAACTTTGTTGTAAGGGTTAACTCTGA
This sequence comes from Cyclina sinensis, assembly GCA_012932295.1. Lineage (NCBI taxonomy): Eukaryota > Metazoa > Mollusca > Bivalvia > Venerida > Veneridae > Cyclina > Cyclina sinensis. The sequence continues at coordinate 41,114,010 of JAAONU010000017.1, forward strand.
TTTTTTAGGTAAATTTGTGAAATATTTATAATATTTTAGAAAGCCTGCCCAGGAGGTGATCATAGAATATACAAGAAGGGTGGATTTCCTGAAAGGCTTGCTTGAAGCAGAACAAAAGGTATATCAAAGATTGAAGATGAATTTGATACCAAAGGACTAAGCTGCTCTGGAAATATATGAAATTACAGTGGCTAAATGTGGATGTATTTGTCAGTGTCATTTTGTGTTTAAATGTTTTTTTGTTCTCATGCTGTAGTACAGAAGTCAAAATAAAAAGGAAAATAGTTAAGTTAAGGTACTGACTTGAGTGTTGAAAAACTTGCAAGAATATTCTTTATTTTTCTGAAGGTGTTATATTAGGTTAAAACTAACTTCAGTTTAAAATGATTTTAAGGTTCAGGCTACAGCCTCAGTGTAGCAGAAAACACCCTAGTTTTTACACCAGTTTTCTTTCTTGAGAGGGTATCGTTTGAATAGCATAAAGACCCATTTTTATTAACTTCTGTATTCAGCAAACCACTACAGAAAAAGCAATTGCAACAGAGAGGCTGGCCCCTGTTACCCTTGCACAGAAAGCTACTGGGATAGCCCAAAAGGAAGTACATCTTCATGCCAAATCAAGACTGCACAAAGATTTACGGTCAGAGTTACTAGGTGAAGACACAAATGCAAACCATCAAGGTAACTTTTTTGTTTTGTAGACTGTGTGTACTTTACATTAATTTGATTAGTAATTATGTAACTAACACATTTTTTAAATGTGCTTGAGGAACTGTGATTTTGAGCATATACAAATCCTTATATGTTAGGTTTTTAATTTGGCACATCTGCTCCTTTGTCTAGCAGCTAGCATGCTTTAGATCAAGAGGATGAAATCTAATCTTTGGTGTTTAAGAGTGTCATGGGGTCAAGCCCTGTTCCTGACACTATATACTTCTCTATTTATGTAGGTGACGCTTTGTAAAATAAACCTGCCTGTTAATGTATGAAAATATATGTCTGTTGAAATTGGCTTTAAGCCCCATGCATAACAAGAGAAGCCAAGAACAAGCCATTCTGACTAGTATTTTTTAATGCCAGTTTAACAGGATCTGAACTTGTGAATATGGGTTTACAAAAACAAACATTTCCTGTGATAATAAAGATTTGGGTAAATATGATTGTCTTATTAGTTCTGTTTGTTGTTTGCAGATTTAGCAAGTAATGGTTTAAGACAAAGGCACCCACATGAGGATGGAGATCTTGATACCATGATAAAACACCAGCGGAAAGTACAGGAAAAACTGGCAGAAGAATTACTTCACCATACACTTAACCTTAAAGATTTTGCTTACGCCTCAAGTTCTATAGTAAAGAAAGATTTAGAAGTAAGACTTAAATATACTATTTATACATTAAGAAAAAACAAAAAAAGATCTTGTTTTACAAAATGACTTGTAAACAAATTATACAAAGTCATCCAATCACCATTCTTAACATCATGATAACATTCACATATGTAAGTTAAATCTTATCTAGCATTAAGGGCTGTGTATCAATTGATACAATTTCATGATACTATTAATAATACATGATTCTAGTTGGACAATAAATGCCTTGTTTAATTATCATAAAGCTAAAAATTTTGTTTTTTATATTAAGAGGAGAATTTTAAGCACTTGTAACTGAATTTTCATCTAGATAAGACCTCTTGGCAAAATAATACGTAAATACAAAACAGTGTGCGTGGAAAAATATTTCAAGAATATTTAACTAGATAGGGTAAAAAAGATAATATTTAATGTAACTGATACTTGATCAATACAGAAAGATTTGATACGAGATATCGGTCAAATGGTAAATACTGTTTTGAAATAACACATTAAGTAATACTCAGTCCTACTTAAAATCTTTAAGCAGGAATAAATTGATGTTTAAATATTTATTAGTTAGTGTAGGAAGTCTGCATAGACTACTCTCAGTACTGTAGTTAAGGCTGATATCTTCCAAGAACAATGTGATGTGATGAAATGCTTGCAGTCTGTATTGTGTTTGTACATTGTTATTTTTCCTGTTTTCAGAAACTTCCAGACACCACAAAATTAGCTGATAAAAATTACAGCAATCTACATACACAGAGTCAAAGACTGGAAGCAAAGACAAAATCTTGCAGTTGGTGGATATGGATAATGCTAGTACTTGTGACCTTGACCTTTCTGTGGATGGTAGTGCTGATGAGAATGTTTCCCAAGTCTAGATGGTGACCTTGACATATGCTAAATGTTTCCAAAAGTGTAGATAGTCATCTTGACTTTCTGTGCTAACATGACTTTTGCCATGAGGTGACCTTGACCCGTTATGACTTGTGATGGTTAAAAGAATGTTTCTACATTGTGACCTTCACCCTTCCACAGTCTGCTGTACTACAGAGAAAGTCTTGTTACTTATGGGTGATAAATCTAAAATGGTGATTTCGAAGTCTTAAAAAGCCAGGGGTAATTAGAAAATGGATATATAAAGAGAAAATTTGAAAAATCCTTTACTATAACAGGAGAAAGATTGGAGGCTTTTTTATACTATCTGGAACATATTTTAGGAGTATCTGATATTGCATAAGCCAAATTGACCTTGGTTGTTCTGGGTTTTAGTGCTTCTGATTTTAAGCACACAAGCCATTAGATTTTACTTGCATGTACTAATAATAAGGTGGTGGGATTATCGTTGTTAGCAAATACCACTCATCAGGTTTTCTAATCAACTTTTGCTTGCAAGTAACAATCATTAGGTGCTGGAAAACTCATTACAACAGCAAGTAAAAATCATAGGGCACTAATAATTAGGTGCTTTGTTGTATTGTTGCTGGCAAGTAAGACTTACTAGGTGCTTAATTGGTGTGTTGTTGCTTGGAAGCATGAATCATTAGGTGTTTGCTCTGTTGTTCCTTGCAAGCATAAATGACAAACTACTGTGATCTAGTCAGCTTGTTATCCCCCGCCGATGAAATCGGAAGGTGGATTTTGAAATGGTGTTGTCTGTCCATCCTTCCATCCAGATTCATATCTTACAACTGGTTGGTTAGATTGTACTGAAACTAAGCATGAATATATATGTTAATAAGGAATTGATGCATGTGAAATGCCATCCAAATCTACCTGTGTGTTATTGAATTATGGCCCTTTGTTACTTAAAGAAGGCAATTTTTAAAGGAAAATTTCCATCTGGATCCATATCTGGTTACATTTTAACAAACATGGCATGAATGTATATATGTAAGAGGGCACGCTGCACAGGAAATGCCATCAAAATCAACCTGTAGAGTTATGGCCATGTGTTATTTTTTTAATAGCCATTTTGTAATGTCCGGAGCCATATCTTAGAACGGGTCTGTCCAGTGATTTGTATCATTCAGCAGGGGATATCAGTTCAACAAATTTTCTTGTTATGATTACCTCAGTAAAGTTTTTGCAGGAATTGTTTTGAAGATTTTTATTAAGGTTGTATGTGCACTGAGCTTTTGTGCTACTATTGACTATAACATGTTATAACAGTGTTTTGCATAAAGTGACTGAAAGTCAGGTATTGAAATACCAAACAGATAAGTTTTGAGTCTGTTTTTATCTAAGTAGGTAACACATATTATCTTGTATGTAAATGATAATTTAATGGAATCTTTGTACTTCCAAGAGGAGAAAGTGAATGTATTCCATTTTCGGTCAGATATACTGAATTGCGTATGTTTTCCTTGTTTATGTGAGCAAATTATTAATTACTTGAAAAGAACAAGAATTAGAATGCTATGTTGATTGATAGACTGTACACAATTAGTGTCACGAAATAAAATATTTGAAAATCAGTGGTGATGTTATGAAAACAGTTGTGTATGGAGTAAAAGTAAATAGATTATTTTGCAACATAATTTTATAGCAGTGCTTTTAATGATTATGTTATGTTTGAAATATAAAATTAAATGCATAAAAAATCACAAAGAGTTTATCTTCCTGCCTTCTTTAAAGTAACTTTTTTGTCACTTTGGTAGGTTTTTTTCCCTTAGTCTGCATGGATTAAGTAAGACAAGATGGTTTTATCTGCCTCTGTATTCATTAAAACTTAAATAGTTCTTGCATTCACCCCGAGATACTTACATATTCTTTGAGGAATCACAAGCATAGGCTCCGTTACCAGTGTAACAAAAAAACCAACAAACTTGGGAGGTAGGGAAGTAGAGTGGAGGTTTGTTACACACACACACCGACTGTATGCCACTGTCACTGATCACTAAGAACAAAGTGCCTACCTATTTCTGCAGTTTATTCTGCACTGATGATTTAGATGCATCACACACGTTATAACAGTTTATATAAAACCAGTGTATTTCCATTCTCCCAACATTTGTTGATCTCTTCAATATATGCTACATAATTTCCATCACGGGCATTTTAGAGCCCGAGCACTAGTGGGTGCTGTATTTATGGAAACCGTTAGCTCTTCAGAGCTAGCCCCAAATATGGAATGTTAGATAGTAAGCCCAGGTGAGTAATGGGGTTAACAGATGATAGACACAACTGACCCTGACTGACAGCAAAGGTTCTGCAGACATCTATACATTCACTTGAAGAATTATACCAGCTTAGATAGCAAATGAAACTCTGAAACTGCATCACCAGCCACAAAAACTGTACCTTTCACCAAGGCCTTAATTGAGGCCCGACTTTCATACAGATTCATGCTCAGTTCGAACCCAGCCTTTAAAGAAGGAAATATCAGAAACGTAAAAAAAAAAGTTGAAAGTTACGACAAGATAATGCCTCACAAGTCTGACCCAAACTGAGTAACATATAACACCAGAATGCAGGATTTAATTTTTAAAAATTCTTAAGAAATATGACTAAACATCAGTTGCTTTCTGTTGCGCCTACCCCTTGTATCTTTTTGACGCCTGGTTCGCACCCACCTTGGTGGGCCAGATAGTATTACAAGACCACTCATCACATACTTATAGAAGAAAATGACCAAAACTGTAAAATAATTAGCTATTTGATTCTTTTTTACCATCCGTTATGTCTTTTAATACCGCTGTAGTCTTCAGCAATTAAGATTGCTGCATTTATCTCCCTTTGTAATAAGAGTCGCAGCATTTTTTCACCATAGTTACTTTAGGCTTTAATTCACCATCAGCTGGTACATGTATACTGACCAAAGATGAATTGTGAAGGTCGACGAGTAGTTGTATTCTGTCGTCTGCTTATGTGATTGCCATTTGTCCAACTTCAGAAATACGTCTGCTTACATCTTTCAACGCAACTCGAAAGAGGCAACGTCGAAGCGAATGGTTTCTGCATAGGTAAAAAGGATTTTTTAAAAGCTGGATGTGCAAAATTAGATATGAAATCAATGTTACAGTGATGAAACATGTGAGATTTAATTGCAAACCATTCATTTTTTACGTCATAAAGCAATTAAAATCCCTTAAAATTGGTTCAAACATATGCTTCAAGTAGGCACTTTAGGTTGATTGTTTTAAAATTTCATGCTCAGTACATAAGCTGTAACATACTGATAGAAAAGGATGTAATGCAGTGATCCATGGCTTTAAATTAGACTAGTTAACAAAATCAGCTTAAGGAGTTAGTTTGCATATGTGTATCATTAGAAAAACAAACATTACCAACCGTTTTACTAAAATGTATTCATTGAGAAGAAGGCTTTACTCATATTGGCCCTGTCGTAAATTAAATATACAAATATATCGGAAGGTAATTTATATTTATGTCCATCTTAGAAAATGAAAGAAGTCTTTGTTATTTCTGATTTTATAGTTTCTAATCTTTTACTATGTTGTCAGAATTTTTCTTAATTATTGGGTATCTTGGTCATACTGAACACTTCTATAACTGCGAGGCAAACTTTCAGTCCACATAGCTTTTCTCAGATGTTATGGTAACTAATCGTCCAGCCTGATGTTTCTTTTTTTCTGTTGGACTTTTCAAAAACGGTCAATATTCAATTTGCATCTGCGAGTGCTGTATTAAGTTAGTCTGCAATCAATGGTTTATACCACTGAGTCAGATCACAAAAGGTTTCGTAGGAAATCATTTCAGTAAATACGAAGAAATAATACCGATTGTTTTTCATCTGTCTCATAGGGGCTGTTTCTTGTATTTTCTTTAGTGGATTCCATTACAGTCTGATGTTAAAAGATCATCTGTGGACTAATAAAGTACAGCAGACGTGCGAACAGACATAAAACATGAACCATCTTTATATTCGCTCTCCAGTATTTTTCCCCATTCTTTCTTGACGTTTGCAACTTTACAACATGTAAAGCTAGGAGAATATGCACAGTATTTTGTTACGAATCTTTCAGCCTTTTAAATATTCGTCGCCTGTAATAATGTAGAGTTCAAGGTTAAGAGGGCTTGCTTTTGTTATCTCTCCTTAATGACGTTTATTATGAAATATTTGTAACGTCATTGAATATTTCGTGCTCCCATTTGTTGTTGTTGATTTTGACTGAGGCAATGTGTCTTTCTCACATGAACAAGCTGGGATTCGAACCAAGGACTAACCGAATGGACGGATTTAGGCGTCATCACATAGATCATTTAAAGTTTCTGAGGTAAATACTGGCATGTATAAATAACACAATGTACATCTTTATATCATTTTATTTTTTAATATGAATTTTCATTAAGTATACCGACATGGCAATAAAACAAACAATTATAATTATACGCATGTATATACAAATAATCTTTTAACAAGTAATATTCAGGTATTCACAACACAAATAACAGCATTACAATACCCATGATTTTCTTTTTCCTTAAAAATGTTTGAATTACAACAAACAAACAAAAAAAAAAACAAAAAAAAAAACGAAATGACCTGAAAACCTTTATGAACGGACTTGAAAAATATGGATTTGGCAGTTTGATTTGAAAATTTGAATGACAGTTTGACTTTTTTTTACAACGGGATATCTAAATAACAACAATAGTACCAAAGACTGGGAGTCAAAGAGACTAAGAGTGATATGATTACACATTGTGTCTTAGCTGTTTTTAACACATAAAATGTTGTATCGGAATTATGTTGCAGGATATGTTGCAGGATTACTACTATGAAATCAGTAGCGTCCGCTTTCGAACACGAATAAATTCTTGTCTGAAAATAAGCCTGACTGGTCTGAAGTGGTATCAATTTATTTAGAATAATATTATTCCACTGTAAAGAGATTTGAATTTATAGGATAACCCTGCGAAGTAGGCACACGACTGAAACTCATTATCGCTTATATCTTACAAACAACCCGTTGCCAAAAATAATACTTGAGGATATTGTTTTCCAAACTTGCTCACCAGTGTCAAAAAAGTACCACAATGATTATATATTTTGCCAGCTGTTTTAGAAGGTAATTGTATTTTCTCAAAAAACAAATATGGAAAGCGATATTGCCTACTTTGAACTTTATACAAAGTGCCAAAAAAATCAAGCTGAATCGTGAAAAGGTAAAAAACCAACACTTTTAACTGTGCGGCTTTTCAAGGGAAAATAAGTTATATAAATAATAGTAATTATTCTTGATAGAATGGTACTTTACGTAGCTTTTATAAAATTCCTTACGTTTGACTGAACGTGAAATTATTAAGTAAATGTTTGAAGACCAATGTTTTAAGAATTTAAAATTATGTCAATACATTTTAGTAGAACAAGAAATTGGCAGATCAATAGGGTTATCCTTTGTACAAATACTTTAAATACAATATTTCAAAGGGGGTTCATGTACCAAATTACAATAAAATAATTTTACTATGTAGATTTGTAAGTCCCGGTCGCTTTAAGATAATCTGCACCATTATTCTGTACAATGATCTTACAAACAAATAGAGCCAGCATTTTTTCATTTTTCTTATATTTTCGAAAATACCTGGTGCTGAAGTATTCCATAATTTTCTAGCTGTTGCAAATGATGGAAACATCTAGAGAATGAATTTTCTTTAAAAAAATACGGCAATACAGAAAAATACAAAGGAAAGAACATCTTTATTTTTTTCTTATCTTATGCATATTCTTATTTATCATCGGGAAATTACAGATAAATTTACTTATTTCGCTATATATACCGAAATAGGAAAAAAACATATTTGTGGAAATAACGATGAAAGCTGCAGTTGATTGCAAATTAAAATAGCACTACAATGTATCCCTAAATGCCATTTCAAAAACACTATCAGTGTAATTATAGCTAACCTATAATTTTAAGACATGTTCGGAAACTACAGCCCTAATTATTTGGGCATACGCTGGTTATTAGCCTTCGATAAACACTGAGTCACTCCGAACATAATGTCAAACAAGTGTCACACTGCCGGAACAACATTTTCCGTGTTTTAAAACCTTGTTTTTATGCATATTTATTGTGAACAAGGTCTTGAAAAAAGCGTCCTTTTTCGCTCCGTTTCACATATAACACAATCTTATGTTTTATTATCTGAAGCAGAAGGTAAATATGCAATGGGTCAAACTGACATACTAAATTACCCGTGTTATTTTGCGTACCGAAAATTTTCCTCCAATCTTTTCACAAATATCACATTTGGAAGAAAGCACTCTCCTGACAGTCTTTTTTTCAACACTAGAAAGAAGCACATTGGGTGTTTTTCGTTTCTTTACCCACACATTGTCTATGAATTTGAGAACCAGTCTTTGCCTCTAATCCCCGCAATGCATTGTGGGTAAGAAAAATTATGTTTTCTTAGTTACAGTAATGGAGCTCTTTCACGTGAGTACACTTCTGACACACGACCTTACAGCACCAAAAGAATTTGCAGTCACAATCTTCCGTAAATTCCTTCACTATAGTGTAATATCCTCTCCCACAACACATAAGATTGCATCCATCGAGTCCATAACTGTCTTTTTTGCACTCACGTCCTCTAGTACCCAGTGAACCTTTTGCTAAGTTAGGTTCACAGAAGTCAGGTGAATTCTCAAGGTAAACTAAATCTCGTCTCGTTGGTCGTTTCATATCTTTGCTGACTGGACGTAGTTTCGAGCCCCGTTTGTTAACCTTTACCAAACTTGCACCGTCGAATTTTTCCTTCAAAGCTGACCCAATGGCGCGGAAAGGACGCATCTTTCTCCAGCAAATCTTCACAGAACATGATCCCGAAACACCGTGACACTTACAGACAAGGTCGACCTGCTTCTTCGTAATCTGTAAAAATAGAAATAAGACCATTTAGGTATGATTTAAATCTGAAAGAAATTAAATGAGGTCTATAACAATTTGTGCAGTAGAAAGAAGTTCTAAATCGTTTAAAGGGTTTGCATAAACAAGTTCATGATTTTTTTTAAATTTAAAACTCTGTTAAAGAGTACGTACGGACAAAACATTGTTGAACTACTTTGCATACTAAGTACTATGCCAGAAAATACTAAAGGTAAAGAAATAATAGTTAATTCATAGTTCTACCTCCTAACCCGAATGGCGATATTTTCATATTTCTGATTTTACTAAATAATAAAATGGGTACGCTACAGTCATTTGAAATATCACTTCAGGAGGTGACGGAGTACAGTGAAATGCTGATATAATACACTGCAGTCAAATATATATATAAAAAAATATTGAATTTTAATGTTTAAGGTATCACAAAGGATTGTGCCACTAACCAGACGACCAGCCTTGTTGTTCCACAGATTCATGAGACCGTTTGGGTTCTTATCCTGCACCTGTTCCTTCGCGTCCACAAACTCTTCCGAGAACTTTGCGCCATACTTGAGGTCCTCCGAACAACCTCCCCACTCAAACTTCCTTTCGGTGTCCGTAGTCCGAACGCTGTCATCACATCCGCAGCCGATCAGCGTACCCTGTGCGCATGCACGTGTCACACTGTACATCACCCCAGCAGAAGAAATGGAGTAGATATAGGCAGTTTCTCGGCTCCCTTAAAAAAAATAAAGATTCTTTTACATTTCTTTCAATTCTAGAAAGAAAAGCAATGATATCCGTATTACGTTTTTATTTGCGGTGTCATCAAGTACATAAACTTTCTTACCTTCCCAGACATTAAAATTAGACCATACCTCACTGATCATCGTCATCATCATCAACAACAACAACAAAAGCTGTTGTACTTTTATTGTAAGAACTACATTCAACAACGGTGTTCTCAATATTACCTCATATGAATGAAGTTCTCTATGTATCTTTGTTTTCTTATGAATGAAAAAGGGTGTAAGTCAAAGTGCACTCATGGAAATAATACCTAGATATCTTTAACCATCAACTATCCTTTAATTGGCTGATCTAAGGTTTCGTTCTAATTCCCATCAACGGAGCAACCCTTTTATAGTGGCGATCTCAAATTTCAATGGACACAAACAATTTGATATATTTGTCTTTCCAAACCACCATAGATGATAGCGAACTCAATACTGATTTAGACGTAAATTCATTAACAATTTGTCAATCACCAAACAAATAAAATGTATATTTCTTTTCTTTAAACGACCTGAGAAAATGCAAAAAAATACCGCGGGGCTATCCCCACGTTCAACTGATACATAGAACCGATATTAAAGAAAAACTAATAACGTTATGTGCTTATTTTTATACGGGCCATTACGGTCAACAGTACACGTGTGTGTGATGGGTTTTTTGGGGTTTCTGAGTTACTTCATTTACTTTTTCAAATATTTTGCATAGAAGATTTTTTTTTTGATATTTTCGAACACAATATTTTTCTTTCAGTTCAGTCCGTTTTATTTCAGGATCAAGTATCGCAAGCACCCTTTGCCCACAAGCCCGGACCCTCATAAATTCCATAATTAAAGGGGCTGGTCGTTTGATCATCTGTCTGAATAGAATATACTGCGTTGAAATGTTTTGCTGTCCACAACTATTAATTACTAATTAACTTCATCCTTTATATTTAGTCGGTATTTTCGTTTACTACCCATTTTGATAGCATAAAAAACTTTTAGTAATATCGGGTCAAATTATTGAACAAGATATCGTGATAACATTATGGGAAGGGTTACGGAATAATTTTTGTTTTCGAAGTTTAATCTCAAATTTCGCCTGGCTTCCATTGTTTTCAACTTTGCTTGAGTAAGACGCCGAATTAATCTTTCTCTACCTTTTTTTCTATGGGATAAGCGATTAATATTCTTGTCGAACTTAATCATTACTTTGCTCTAGCAAAAATTATCTCACGTGTGTTGGTAGGTTATCAAAATATAATCTTATTACAAATTCTATTAAAATCTACCGACGTGCTTATACTTAGGTTCTGGTCAGTTTTGATAAGTATTCGATTGATATATTGTTAACACTATCTAAAACCCAAATGATATTTGTTTGTATAAACCTCTGGGTGCAAATTGAGAGGATTTCTTAAACAGTAGGTGGTTAAAGATTTTGCTCCTGCATTTAGGGAACAACGTCTCACAAATCTGCTTTCAAACAATAAAACCTCGTCAAGCAATATGGTTTCTTTTGCAGAAATGAAACTAAAATAAAACAAGAACTACACACACGCTTAGTAGCATCGACATATTTGTAATAAGTAAAAATATATGGGAAAGATAAAACTAAACGTTCACATAGCTTTTGATGAAGTACTTAAAATACCTTAAATAGTGCATTTGAAACGAATATATTTCTAATTATAGCCAAGCCACACATACTTCCCGTTATATTAAATGTATTTTACACAGTGTATGTAAAATCACTTACTGAGTTTTATAACATTGCCGAAAACATCAGTTCTGTTGAAAGTCGTACAGTTCCAACGGCGGCCGCTAAACTGGTGCTTGCACTCCTCAATGCCCATGGAAGCCCCCGCACTGATGACGTCAATGAGTCGTTTCTCCTTGGCACACAGTTCGCGCTGTCTGGGTTCCAGGTAAGGTAGGTTGTCACAGTCATTCTCGTTAACCGACGAGATTTGACGAGTGTCGCGAGACAGACTTCCAGACGTACCCAGCACGCCGAGGTACCTTAAAAACAAAACAATTTATTTTAACCAACTGAAAATACGATGCAAAATTCTAGTTGGATACTAAAATATAGTTCAGCTTCAATCTCGTTATCTGATATTTCGATGTAATTTCTTTTCGACATACCTCGGACTAATTTCTTAAGATTTGTAAAAGTGACAGCTATTTAGTCATATCCCTCCCAAGTATCTGCTCCCCCACCGTCCACCGTCCCCCGCCCCCCGCCCATATACATTGATTTTGTTTTTAGACCGATGAAAAGTGCAAAAATAAAGCAGAAGCTTCAAAAAAAAAAAAAAAAAAAAAATAGAAGAAAGACGAATCCAGAGTGTCTGGGTTTTTTTCGACAATGATAAAAAAAATCTATCGTTGGTCTACGAATGCCAAACCCTCGTCCATAATAATCTGAAAACAGTTCTATTTTTCTCCAGGGACGCGTAGTTACCACTTCTTCAACCGACACAAATATCACAGATAATTGGCTATTAGTTGAGAGAGATTAGAAATTAAAAAGAAGCAAGTGCTGATAAGCGTTAGGCTGATTAGGTGATGCCGTTAAAAACAAGAAGGAAAATTTTCTACAAAATGATAATTGATGTTGTTTAATAGGGAAACATCTGTTTGCTCATAAAATCTACATTACTGCGAGATTATATGGAAATTAGTTATTTAGATATGTACTTTCTGCAGCAGAAAATAAAGCTATAGTAAATGTGGTATTTTTCAATCTTTTGAAGATCCATCATTTAAAAGACATCATGCTTAAACAGGAACTTCTTTAGCTAATCAGTTTGTATCCCCATCATAGTTTTCTCAGTGGAATTTCACACGAATTATCCTTCGTAGCAGTAGGTTTTCCAGAAATATATTTTTACATTCATTTGACATCACGGTATATCATTATTTATATAAAAAAATGATGATTTTTCTCAATCTGTCTTCCGTTATTTTTTTATGAAGCATTTCACTGATATATAATGGAGGAACATAATAAGGACCGTAAGTGCTTAACCTTTGTTTGATAAATCGTACTTTGGAATGCATTTGGAATTCTCATGAAAGATATTAGCTGAGCTTCGGCCACTGTACGAAGAACTAAAAGGAGATGTTTTTTTAGAAACGATATCATTTTCAAACGTAGCGCTTGATCAAATATTTGAACATACATTGACTGTTGGATTCACCAATTACGGAAGGCTTTGATCTATGGCTGACTCAAGTTTTACTGCATATTAACTTATCGATCAAGTTAACGTAGTTTCTATGTTTTACTTTTAAAATGGAATATTCAATGACATATTCGGAAACATGCGCAATTTGGGCAAAAATAAGTACAACGCGTTGCTTAGCCTTACCGAATATCGACCGAACAGAAAACGGTTCTATGGATTGCTTTTATTCTTGATTTCCTTCTAATGTGCGGAGTGGCTGAAATGGTGTGAAACACTCCTCGTAGTAACAAGAAAAGTAAATCTTTCGTCATAGTAAATCCTAAAACTCAACAGAAATGACCTAGACTATCAAGAATTTGCTGTTTAATTCATTAAGCGCTCGGTTATTTTACCTATCCATTCTAAAGATCAAACGGCCATAATCGGTTTAATCCTGTGGAAGAAATACAATTTCTGATAAAAGCCAAATTCTAAAGAATACGACCGCTCAATTAGTGACGAGTAACGCACTAAACAGTGAAATATCTATATGTGTCAACAAAGATTATTTACGTTGTTTGTCAGTCTTTTCTTTTACTTCTTTGTCGTGAAATTGACCAGCGAGTTAATCTATCTATGTAAACAGGTAGAACTTGCTTTCTCTTTGTTCAAGTATGTGCTAACTTAATTTCTCAAGAGGTTGCTAAACAAAATTGATAAATATAACACTTCCATGGTAATCCATTTTGGAATTAATGTTATCGCCGATTCCTTTCTTCCCGAAATTGAGCATGTGACATTTAAATCGGATACATTCGCGCTTCTTTGACAAAGCTGATGTGTCTATTGTAGTTATTTGTTGAAAGTTTTAAGGGACGGATTATCGTAATAAAGAGAGTACTCTGAAGATAATCCGTCTATAGATTTCCTTTTCCCATGTCAAATAGTTTCACATAGTGCCACAAAACTTTCTCACGCATTTTTTTTTCAATGTTGTCAACCCTCTTAATTAGAAAATTAGTTTTACTTGCTTCTTATTGTGTTCATACTAATAATGTAAAAACTTATTTTTTTATGAATGGCGTTCGCAGACGGACAAATTAACGAATTTACTTCAAAGAGACAATATAATAATAATAATTCAAAACTATTCAAAGAAACTGCATCGAGGTTTGGCATATCTGATCACAGCCTGAGCGCATAAATAACAAATCAAGTACTTTTCAGTTCGGTGATAGGGGTTATGATTATGGTATATGGATATATAAATTGAGAGCTTAATTAAAAGTGAATTAAACGTTTGTTATGAGATAGTGATTCGGCATTTATAGTCCATAAACCTAGGTCTTATCTGTAAATGATGCCTGCATTATTTCACTGGGTAAAATATATACAGTACGTGCACATAAAACTCTCATTAACCGTTCCTTTTCCTTCAACCCTTGCATATTTTAATAAGAGATACTGAGTCGTAACATCGAGAATAGATTTTGAAAAACAACATTGCAGTGGCTGAATATGAGATATAAAACAATGTCATTGACGTCTTTTTAGGAAAAAGGTTTAGACAGATAGTAAAACAATTCTTTCATGCTTTGAAAACCATATATAGTTTTAAAGAAACTAAGGTATCACATATATTTCTTCGACTGATAAGCATAAATATTTGTTTCTGTTTTAAGATACTGATTTAAAAGTAATGCCATAGAATTTTTGTCAATAGACGGTTATCGTCATATCGACATAATTCCTTAAACTTAAACATATGTAAGGAACGGTCAACCATATGCTCCAGAACTATTCAGTATGCAAATAACATGTACAAAAGTAACATATGTTTGATGTTGAGGCGCCTTTGACTGGACGTTTATGCGTTTGTTTTGTCACCTGCCGAAAAACAAGGAGCCGCGTATTTTTTGAAATGCGCCGTCAAACAGTGTAATTAGATATACTTCTTTGACTTTGCTACCGAATGTTTGCCAACACACATTATAGTTGAATAATAACTCATGACAAATAAATCAATTATTGTAAAATCGAAGGGTGAACATGATTAACTGTTCGGACCTTTGATCTAACATTAATCAATTACCTCGTTGTTGGTACTAATTGATTGATTGATTTGTTTGTTAACAGTTATGTTTAATCATGCTAAGCATATGGAAAGGTGTAAAAACTTAAATAGTCCGGGTACAGTATATTTTTTTATCTAGCCTTTATTTTGATCAAAATAATCTGTATTATATATATAATAAATTAATCCAGGACGAAAAAAATGTTTCAGTTTTGAAGATTTGAATAATGCCAAGAAAATACAACATTTTGTACCCTGATTTATCCCTACGACCTTACAACGAACATAAATTTTAAAACTATGAAAGAAACCAATTGATAAACTTTTTTAAAAAAGAATTAAGATCAAAATAATGTCTTAAATTCTGATATGAAACAAGTTGTATTGATAAGAGAACGCAAAGAAACCCAAACAAATAGCTTAATGGTAGGATATATATGTCAAAATTATATTGTACCGTACAGGTGCAAATTAAAAATCTTTGAAGTTAATATCACAATGTTTCATTTGTCAAAAAACTAGAACATACAATAATAATAATAATAAAATATCACTTAAGTGATTGTTATTAGAAAAACAGTCACGATATAAATTTCTAAATTAAAAAGTCTATGTTTATTCATATCAATTAACAACATTAAAAATAACACAAAAAATTCAGTACAGTATGAAATTTTAATATGTATACAAAGTATATTAGTCAAAACGATCTTCATAACTGGATGCAGGATTTCTGTCCAAGCTTTAAGTCATGTATTGAGAAATGATATCCTATAGAAATATCAAGTTTTAATGTGTTAACAGGATTAAAGGTATATAGATGACAATAAGTCACTTACCACCAAGAAGCCAGCGTAGTTTGTACACTACATAGAAGAACAATCCACAGCAAAAACATTCGTAACTCCATTCTTGTCCCAGTTATACCATAAAGTCCCAAAACACTTCACACACTAAGTTGTTACAATGTATATTTCTCTCCGAAGAGTTCTTCAATTAAAACGCTATCTGGCTTTTGTCCCGTTATTAATTTTATGAATGAACACTTTGAATACACTGAAAATAGTTTTAACGTCCTATCTTCATATATCTGTATTCTTCTAATTATATCGCACGCGCTACTTATATTTCGTTAAAACTTCAACGAATAATTGTTCCCCAGCCGATATCTGTAACTATCTATTACCACTGAATAACTTCGACACAAATAGATCACTCTAGTCACTGCTCAGTTAAATAGCAATACTTGTAATCCACAACAAGGATGATTAATTACGAAACAATAACTTGTAACTTTCAAATGGAACGCACGAACATAGAAATGAATTTAACCAAAAATTGAAGAGAAAGCGAAATTATACCAAACCAATTTACTCAACTGCGGACTGTCAAGCATGACGGACGATTTTGATTGGTTACCGGAAATAGATGTGCGATCGCCGTTAGCCAATGGCTATTTTCTTTTTGGATATAGTTTTTCGTTTGTCAAAAATTAAAAGGTTTTTGTACGCTTGAATAAACAATTTGTAATCGCGCGTGAATTTGAAGAAAATTTGACCGAGGTTACAAAAACAATGTCAACAAGTATAATCAAATTGTTAGCTTTTTAGATAATTATTGAATAATGTATCCATTTATGATAGTAATGCATTAATTAAACAAAATACCTTTTCACGATGACACAACAATAATGCTCCACTATAAGTAATAATTTAAATTTAACGGTTCTGTCAACGATCAATTTATTGAAATCATTTACTATCTAAGTTTTGAAACCAAATGGGAATTTCTGAATATCCCAACGTAATTTGGCGTCCATTTTTCTTTAAATTGCACCGAATGAATCCTCCCAGGAAGCCACGGCTAGCCTGTCGGTCTCATGGAATGAACATAATCTATTATGAGATATTTTGTTCATTATTCTTACCTGACTTGTTTTAGTTTATTTGCAATATTCCGTTGAATATATAAAATGATACTAATATTATGTATTTTTACATGTATACTCTTTACTTAATTATACAGACAGTGTTATAAATCAAGAAGTATCACGCAAAATGCTACTTAATTAAACCATAATTCACGTGCAAACATACACAAGCAGTGTGTTGCAAACTTCGTTGGGAATACTTTATGGACAGACAGATCGCTAGAATCATCGCTGGAAATATCGTACGAAATTTCTACACCCCCTTCCCCATACACCCGGTCCAACCTAACTATTATCATCTACAATAAAAGAATTCCATGTCTCTTTCAAGTTACTAAGTTTGCTATGCCTTTTGCGAATTAAGCAAGAAAATTTAAAGCAGTTCAAATCAAACTTATGTTGGAAATGAGAATCATTTTCCTTTACCGAATACTTTTGAATTTCACATCAGAATGCCTTGGCTTTTTTCTAAGTGATCAGTTTCCCCCTATCTGTTGACATTTTCCCACTGATCGATTCTGTACGAAATTTCAGCTGTCATTATTTTGGTCAGCAACAATAATTAAGATTTCAAAATAATTACACTGGTCAATCCATCAACCCAGAACCATTAGCCTGGATTTTTGTATGCAAACAAATGGCTGCCGAGGGCTACCCTCATGTCAAAGCACAAGGTTCGCTTGTAAAACTTGCTGATTGTTTTTCCACATAAACTGACCAAATTGACACCCCGCTGTAAATCTTGGTGAATAATTCATGTTTCTGTCAGTGTGCATTTTTGCTGATATACTCTTGGACATACTGGTTGAAATTAAGAAGCAAATGGGTAAAAGTAGTAAAGAAATAAATGTCGCACCATTCTCTTTCGACTGAACAAAGATACTCTCAATTATTGTCATCGTTGTCTGGAGTTTTTACATGAAGCAGGATGTGTAAAACGACCATATGAAACAATTTGCAGAACAGTTTGTTTACCGTTTGAATAAAGTAATAATATTATTCTAAGGATCAAGACTGACTCAGTATACACTGGCATTTCTATTTCTAAAGAGTTCCCCAACATGGTTTACTGAAAAGTAAGTTAGAAGCTTAGGTGAAACTATTACTGAGTCATGTAAATTATTAACATGAAAACGAAAAACCTTGAACTTTTCTCTGTTTGGGAAAGAGATATTACGATTGTTTTGCAATTACGTAGTCGTGTAAGCCATTAACAGGGTACATGGTCCATATTTGACATGATTGGTGAAATTTTGACACTGTAAGTAAAGTTTAAAATATGCAAGAAAGACACGTTCTAACAGGGACTTGAGTTTGCTACAGCAGGTGTGTGTGTGTGTGTGAAAGGGGTGGGGGGAGAGGGGGGGGGGTGTGTCTTTTCTATGTTAAATGGTATGACCGAGCACGCTTTTGACTGGTTTCATTGAATGGCGGTTATGTTCTATCATGTTCTGTTCTATAAAATGAAACGAGATTCAAATGATATTATGGGTATCTTTTCCTGACTGACAGTTTACTGCGGCCATAAATCATCGTTAAGTGGACGAACAATATAATTTTGAAGAAAGGACGATTGACTGTATGTAGTTTTATCTTTGATAAACCAGCCTGTTACCCCCGGGACATGGTATTAAATAACCCCACCTGCATAAGAACGTTGTGGTCGAAAGATTACATCTTGTGAAACTACAAAAAGTTAAAGATAAAATAGAACGGATAAAAATCTAGGCAATAAAGTTAAAAATCAAAAAAGTACAAGGGAAAATTAGCGATGATGTGATCTGATGCAATTTATAACCTTGTTTGATAGGTTTTATTACAGGGGCGGTAACTTCCTTGTACAGATACACTGTTATCTTCCTTATCTTTATTATATTTTCAACAAAATTTGAGGAGAACATAGAATGTGCACTCGTTCAAACAAAAGATACATTTCGTAGAAATTGTTCAACGAAGTTCCCGAATAACACGTAAGTACGTCTCTACCGTAACGTTGCATTACGTTAAAACGTATATTAATGCTTAAGATAAACATTCACTCAGTTGCCATAATTTACTCTGCAGTTCTCTGTCTATAGTTTTCAGGCCTTGCTTAGAATGGAGGTAGTTGCATTTGGTTTTGTGACCCAATTTCTTTTCAAAGTCTTCTAAAAGAGATGTGACATTAATCATTGGTACAAAATGGTTTCCATATGTATTGAAAGTTATGTTTTTAGTTGTGTGTTAAACAACACCAATATTGACTTAAACTGTCTATCTATACAGAATCTTAAAGTCCACAATCCCTCTGGTCTTGCGATAAAAATGAAGGCGTAAAGTTGATATCAATACAGGGCTCGAAAACTTAGAGATAGGTTTTGCTGTGATGTAATATTTACACTATTTGAGAGAATTTGGCTTTAAAGGCGGTATCTTGCCTTGTCTTCCGACGGCAATATTTTACATACCTGTAACAACGGACTGTCAAAAATGTTGCGAGAACTTCTAGTCCAGCCCAACTTGCTTTTATTTTCCTATGCAGGGGTTAAAATTATTTGTACATTATATGCAATAAAATATGGTCAAAAATAAATTTTACATTTTTAAACTTCTAAGTCTTCACAAAATGTATTTCCTTACAATAAGCTTAATTTAATCGTTAATATATAATACGTGCGATAACACTATACCTCTTTTAGGTGACAAATTGTATCTTTTGTATTTATTTAGCGCAACGTGTAATGTATATGCGGCCATATGTTTAGTCTACTATTCTGTCTCTAAATTTTAAAATATAACCAAAAACATACGTGTGACATTATTACAGTCTAAGATTATATTTCCTTGCCTATTTGTTCATGAATTTTTAATGCATACATTGTAATTATCGTATTTTCGAGGTGATAACATTTCTTCTACTGTTCCTGAGCTTACCCATTGATATATATGATAAGCCATATGTCTCGTCTCGCGCTGTACTCTAACCGCGTTTTTGTTGACTTAGACTGGAAATTTCATTTGTAAATTTGTTCTGCGGTCATATGATTTATAACAATCTGCAAGCCATCAATGAATGTGGAACTGTGTCAAAATACACACTGTATCGATAGTTTTGTCTTCTTTTTTCATTTAAGCGCTTTTTTCGCTCATGTAAAAAGGTAACATCTAATTTTCTTCGGATATTTTTTTTAACAAATAATATTACCAATGTACCATGATCACTGTATCAGGGGGTGAGCGAGGGGGATGGTAGTGGTGGTGGTGGTGGGGGGGGGGGGGGGGGTAAGAAATATAAATGGAATAGATAAGTGGTGAATTGGAATTTTAAATTATTTCTCTTTTCCCATATTATTCTATTCTATGCAGATTGACAACGATTCTCTTTAGACTGTAATCTGAATACCTGTTCATGAATTTTTGGAATATTAAAACAAGATGTGCATTTCAAGTTGTCAGAACTTGTCTAGACATTTAATACGTAAGATTGCAGGAATATTTTATCTTCAACAATTTTAAGAAACACGAACGCTGCAAAGACGATTTAGTGTCCTTAGGCCACGAAATAAAAGTTTTTGTCATACAATTTGTCCCAATTCATTCCCTGAAGACTAATTGTTTGAAAAGCGTAAAAAATGATGCAAATTCTTTATTGTATTTACAAGTTTTGATCTTTATCGGTCCATCAAACAGTGAAGATGACACTTTTTGAATGTAAGGCCAGGGGCGTTAATATTGTGTAACAATACGAAGAGAAAAAACTTGTTAAACTTTGACAATAAAGATCAAGGTACCGCAGGTACAATTATCTAATTAGCAAATGTTCTTTTCCCTATTGTTAAGCAATAAAAAGATGTAATTTCGTTATCAAGTAACTACAATATCCAAAGTTCATCCGCCGTTTAAAGACACCGCAAAGAAGCAATTAAACAATTAAAGATATTCTTTCCTGTAATATTACTTATGTAATCAATGAAATAAGACAACATATTAAAACAGGTGTGAATCTTTTAATCAATTTAATTACAAAGATGAATGAAGAGTATTTATCAAATTTAAAGTTATTATCAACAAACATTTACATTAATTTGTTACATTTCCTCTCAACATCAGATCAAAGAAATAATTCAATAGTTCTGTTCTTTTCTGTCCAGTTATTTATTTTATAACATTTTTTTTTCGTTTTTCTTGTTTCTTTTCGTTTGTCCGTTCTTTCGTGCATACATTCTCCCCAATTGCTTTCGAGTAACTAGGATCCACAGACACTTTGAAATCTTGATCTCCCCTTCATCATTTGAACAGATTAAGGTAAAAAAAGTGAGATCGATTCCCCCGCTCTTAACATTACTAATTGTCTTTTGGATGAGACATTAAACCGAGGTCCCATGTATCAGTGCTGTACACTGAACATGCAAAAGAACCAGGGGTGTCTCTGGAATGGGATGCTTTCTATATCTTGCACTATCCACCAAAACATAAAATAATTTTACGGCACGAATGATAAATAAACTCAAATAGACAGTAAGAAGGACGCATGATCAAATTGTAAGTAAGACAGACACAGTTTAAGAAAGACGCAGAAACTAACTGTAATGAACATTCCGAATTAAAACTGGAGCAGGATCAAATTTTAATGCTCATTCTTAAGTAAGAAGGACACACCATAAAACGTTGTTGCGATGAGTCTGAGGTTAAAAGTGCACGATAAACATAGTAACGATGCCTTCGCATTAAGGGGGTGCAGAATAAACTTTGTCACGATCACCCAGATGTAAGAAAGGCACACAAACAGTGTTGCAATCAACCCGAAAAAAGCGCATGATAATCTGTTGCGACTATTGTAAAGTAAGAAAAGCACATGATAAACCGTCGCGACTATTGTAAAGTAGTAAAGTGCATAATAAACTGTCGCGACTGTTAAAAAGTAGTAAAGTAGATGATAATCTGTCGCGACCACTGTAAAGTAAGAAAAGCGCAAGATAAACCGTCGCGACAATTGTAAAGTAGTAAAGTGCAAGATAAACTGTCGCGACCACTGTAAAGTAGGAAAAGCGCATGATAAACCGACGCGGCAATTGTAATGTTGAAAAAGCCAATGATAATCTGTTGCGACTATTGTAAAGTTAGAAAAGCACATGATTAACCGTTGCGACTATTGTAAAGTAGTAAAGTGCATAAAAACTGTTGCGACTGTTATAAAGTAGTAAAATGGATGATAATATATATCGCGACCAATGTAAAGTAAGAAAAGCGCATGATAAACTGTCGCCACTATTGTTATGTTGAAAAAGCCAATGATAATCTGTTGCGACTATTGTAAAGTTAGAAAAGCACATGATAAAACCGTCGCGACTATTGTAAAGTAGTAAAAATAAACTTTCGCGACAATGGTAAAGTAAGAAAAGTGCATGATAAACTGTTGCAACCATTTTCAAGTAAAAAAAAACGAACGATAAACTACCGCGACCATTTTTAACTAAGAAAAGTGCATGATTAAATGTCGCGCCCATTGTAAAGTAAGAGAAGTTTATGATAAATTGTCGCCACTATTGTCAAGTATTAAAAGCGCTTGATAAACTGTCGCGACCATCTAAAAGTAAGAAAGGCACATGATTAACTTTTGCGACCATTGCTAAGTAAGAAAAGCGCTTGATAAACTGAACTGACCATTGTATTATAGGAGAAGAACATGATAAACTGTCGCGATCATTGTCAAGGAAAAAAAGAGAACAGAATAAACTATTGTGATGAATGTGAAGTAATAAAAGCACACGATTAACTGTCGCGATCATTGCAAAGTAAGAAAGGTGCACGATAAATTTGTCGCGACCATTGTCAAATAGGAAAAGCGCATGATAAACTGTCTCGACCATTCCAAAGTAAGAAAAGCGCATGATAAACTGTCTCGACCATTCCAAAGTAAGAAAAGCGCTTGATAAACTGTCGCGAACATTGTATAATAAGAGAAGCACACGATAAACTTTCACGACCATTGTCAAATAAGGAAAGAGCAAAACAAACTGTTGCTACCATTGTAAAGTAAAAGAAGCGTATGATTAACTTTCGCGACCATTGTGAAGGAAGAAAAGCGCTTGGTAAACTGTCATGACAATCGTTAAGTACGAAAAGCGAACAAAAAATTGTTAAGACAATTTTAAAGTAAACACAAGCCTGATAAACCTTTACGACCATCGAGATGTAAGAAAGACACTAGATAAAATCGTGCGACCATTGTAAAGGAAAAAAAGTGCATTATAAACTGTCGGGACCATCGTCAATAAAGAAAAGAGCCACATTAATTGTCGCGACTATTGCCAAGTAAGAAAATCTCATAATTAACTGTCGCTACCATTGTTAAGTAAATAAAACGCATGATATACTTTGGCGACCATTGTCAAGTAAGAAAAGCGCAGGGTAAACTGTTTAGACCATTGTCACGTATGAAAAGGACACGATTATCTGTTGCGTGGTCAGGTAAGAAAAGATAATCTGTCGTGACTATTGCCAAGTAAGAAAAGCCCTTGATAAACTATCGCAAACATTGTATAATAAGAGAAGCACATGACAAACTGTTGTAACCATTATCAAGTAAGAAAAAGCAGTATAAACTGTTGCAACCACTGTTAAGTAAAAGAAACGCATAATTAAATGTTGCGACCATTGTCAAGTAAGAAAAGCACTTAATAAACTTTCGTGATAATTGTGAAGTAAGAAAAGCGAACGATAAACTTTAGCGACCATTGTCAAGTAAGGAAAGCGCACAATATGCTTTCGCGACAATTGTTATGCCCCCTCTTCAAAGAAGTGGGGGTATATTGCTTTGCATTTGTCTGTCTGTCGGTCGGTCCGTCGGTCCGTAGACCAAATGGTTTCCGACCAATAACTAAAGAACGCTTAGGCCTAGGAACTTCAAACTTGGTAGGATGATTGTCCATCACCAGTAGATGACCCCTATTGATTTTGGGGTCAAGGGGTCAAAGGTCAAGGTAACATTGACCTTGTAGATAGAAACGGTTTCCGACCAATAACTAGAGAACGCTTTGACCTAGGTTCACCAAACTTGGTATGCTGGTTGATCATCACCAGTAGATGACCCCTATTGATTTTGAGGTCATTGGGTCAAAGGTCAAGATCACAGGGACCTTCATCCTAAAAACGGTTTCCGATCAATAACTAGAGAATAACGCTTTGGTCCAACCACAAGCAATTAGATTCTGCCGGGGGGCATTTATGTTTTACAAACATTTCTTGTTAATTAAGAAAAGCGCTCGATAAACTGTTGCGGCCATTGTCAAGTAAGAAAAGAGCATGGTGAAATATTGCGACCATTGTAAAGTAATAAGAGAGCATGATTGACTGTCGCGACCATTGTTAAGAAAGGAAGGAGCATGATAAACCGTTGCGACCATTGTCAAATATGGAAAGGGCACGATTAACTGTTGCGACCATTGTCAAGTATGGAAAGCGCATTATAAACTTTCGCAACCATTGTCAAGTAAGAAAAGCGCATGACTAAGTGTAGTTATCATTGTCAAGTAAAGAAAAGCGCATGATAAACTATCGCGACCATTGTCATGGAAGAAAAGAGCAGGACACACTTTCCCTACCAATGTCAAGTAAAGAAAGTGCATGATATCAACTAAGAAAAGTTCATGATAAACTGTCGCGACCATTGCCAAATAAGAAAAGCCCTTGATAAACTGTCACGACCATTGTATTATAAGAGAAGCACATGATAAACTGTCGCGCCATTGTCAAGTAAGAAAAGCACAGGATAAACTATTATGACTATTGTGAAGTAAAAAGCGTATGATTAAGTGTCGCGACTATTTTAAGTAAAAGAAGCCCATGATAAACTGTCGCCACTATTGTAAAGAAAGAAAAGCACTTGATAAACCGTTGAAACCATTCGTTAGTAAGAAAAGCATAGGAAACATATCAGTACGAACACTCGACTCCGAACATTTTTTTCGAACACTCCGAGGTAAGAAGAGGGTATGAAAAACAATGCTATGAAAAACTACCATAATAGATATTGTTGCGTTACTCCTGAGTAAGAATGATTGTTGCGACCACTCTGAAGTAAGTATCGCGCATCATAATTTGTAACGATAACTCCGAGTTATGAAACGTACACGGGGTAACAAAGGCCTCAAATACCATGGTCTTTGAAAGTATGAAGAACGTATCGTCCCATTTTAACAATTATTATGCATATTTTTCTTCTCAGAAATTTTACAAATTGAAACACAGTCCTTTCTTTGCTTTATGCAAATGTAAGGTAAAATTTTCTTCAATGCATAGTGCTATTTCAAGGACTTTACATATTTCTGAATTGAATACCGATTTGTTTGTATCAGACGCGGGACCTCTAAAGAAATTATGTTATTACATTGCTGGGTTTCCTGCCAAAGTGAAATTGTTAATGATGTTATAACATTTCTGTGTATATTTAGACAAGCTGAAAACAGACACAAACACGCACATAGGTAACTTAAGAAGAAAATATATTAAGTAAATAAATTAGGAGCGGGTCTATATAACCCTGTGTCAAGAGAACACAATATTTATATATTATGCAGTTTTTTGTGCGACAAAAGTTCAGTGATTGAACTTATCACATCCGTTTGAGAGCCATTACACAAATAGTTACTCGTAACACGGAGTCACTATTTTGTCGAAGTGCCGGAACGGTACGGTACTGTAGGTCTGTACGTGTCACAAGACTGATATAGGTGATATGGTTACTAACGTACTATCACCAGCCCGGGTAGCTCAGTTGGTAGAGCATCTGACTTGCAAGCGGGAGGTCGCGGGTTCGAGTCCCGCCCTGGGTAAATGATTTTTCTGACCCCGCGACATACGGAATGACAGTCACAATTTAGGCGAGGGGAAAATCCCGGGATCGTCTTTAGAAAAGTCGGGATCCGGGATCGTATTAAACATATAGTAATACCGGGAATACACCACCTGCCATCGATAAATTATCAATTATCGCTTGCCTTTTGTTATAGATAAGCATGTATAGTATAGGCGTCAAAAACATCTTATTTTTCAGTAAATTAATTTTATCGTTGATGGATTTTATTTTTTTTATTGGATATAGTTGCGACATTCTTTTTATTATTATATTAGCATTTTAATATCGTATTAACATGTGTACTGAAAATCTTTATAAAGCATTACCAAAAGGACATGGTAATTTAAAAAAAATATCTAAGCAAAATAGGTTTTGAATAAACATTTGTTTATTTCATTATCACAAAAATCAAATAATGTAACTTTTTTATTGCCACAAATTACGACATATATGTAAACCAACACTGTTTATAGTTTCCCTATATGTTTAATACGATCCCGGATCCCGGGCGTCCCGGGTCCCGGATCCCGGGATTTTCCCCTCGCCAACAATTTAGTGAGTTGTTACCTAAATTTGTATTGCGCAATGTTTTTCGCGTGTTTGAAGTAAGCTGGCTGGATCGGGAACAATAACTTGAAAAATAAACTAGCCTTTGGCTAGAACTAACCGAGTTCACGTAATTTTTATCTGTAATTTAATAAAGGTAGGTTTAAGTGAAATCCATCGCTGTTAACATCTTTAGATTAAAGCCATTCGGACAATGTTGTTTCGGACACGTTTTGAATTAAAAGATGTTTTTGTGTGACTAAAATTCGACGAATCATTACCCGACATCATGGTTTCAGGGTTAAAATACACACTATAATCTGAATGCATAGATATAAGTCTTAGTATAGAGCTGCATGTAGATAATGTTTGGGTAGATTGTGACTTATTACAATGTCAGTTGTAAAACCTGTGATCAAAACTGTTAAAAGTAAAAATATGTGTATTAGGAGCTTAAATGATATACCTTTCCTGCAAATGACATGCTGTCTTTCTCAAGTGTTTATGATGAAACTTCATCTGGCTTATTTTGAATATATTATCATCATTAAAAAATTTTCAATTCATATGAAATGTTCCTAAGATATATATGCAGTTAGTCTTTCATTGAAAAACTTCGCATTTTCATTTTTTACAGTTTTACATTTGTCGGATTTGACCAATGTAAAAAATAGCTTCAAATCTATACATCTAAATATTTTGGACTAATATGCAGTATGTCACTGCTCAATTTTAAGTTAAGTCAAACTTATTTGATGTTACTCAGAAAATATTTAGCTAATTTTGTGTTACCAATATATCCACTGTCGTCAAACATCAGTTAGTACAAAATAATGGAGGACTTTTGTGACAGGATTGTTGCTTATGTGACAATTGTGTCATAATGATTAAAACTCGATAAAACTGTAATGGATTGGAAGTAATATTTAATCTTTCAAATAATGTGAAACTCAGCAAACTGATTGAAGTATTCAGAATTTTTCTTTTTCTGGATTTTCAACTGGATTTTACCAGTATCAGGACTATCCAAAGTCTGTGTACACTGAAATATTTTAACTGCTTCTAGGGTATGCCCATTGATTACATGTTTTGTGGTGGCAAATATGGATTGTTGTTTATACTGTTTTACCTGGTTTACTAATGAATCTGATTTGATTTTTTTATTGATTGTTTTCCAGCTGGAGAAAAGATGAGGACCACAAGCCTTGAAAAGCTAAAAGAACTACAGAAGAAGCCATCACATGTGAGAAATATCTGTATTCTGGCTCACGTTGATCACGGTATGATTCTCACTTCTATACACTGACAATTTTGTTCTTTCTCCCAGCCCTTGTTAATACATACATTTATATTTCAAATCATCTTAGGATGCACCACTTTGATTTGTTGATAAACAGCCTTCAATAAATAATCAGAAGTTTGAATTAGTAACACCTGACAAAACCAGAGATGTCGTAAAGGTAAAAATTAAAATAACATTTACATACAATTAATTTCTGGATTCATATCCTCTTAATGCAGCTGGAAAAGGTAGTGTAAATTAAAAAAAAAAGGTGAAAAGAGTACACTGCATTTTCATAAACACTAAACATTTTCTGCTGATTGATTTCAGGAAAGACTACTCTTGCAGATGCATTGGTTGCCAGCAATGGCATCATTTCACAAAGAATGGCAGGAAAGGTATATCATTTAAGCTCCTAATGTACATGTTTTTTCTTAAACAGTTTTGATCAAAGGCTTTACGACTGACAGTTGTAAAAAAAATTAAAACAAGACTTTAAAGGTGATAATGCTGCTTACAAAATCTGAATAAAGTAGAAGATAGAAAGATCAGCAACAGTCAAGTGTTGTGGAGATCTGTTTATTTTTGTAATTTTGTATTTTTTCTAAGTTTTTATCCCGCCTCCCTGATAAAATAGGGGGTGGGGCATATAGTGTTACCCCTGTCAGTGTATGTCCGAAAAAGTATATACTCTGTGTCTGGTCCATAACCTCTGCATGCATGATGAGATTTCAAATTAAATTGGTATACATGACCACCATAAGTAGACAATTTGTCACTTGTAAGACCAAGGTCCCTAGTTCAAAGTTCAAGTTCATAGCAAGGGATTTAACTTTGTGTATTTGTCATATAGGCTTAAGTTCATTTGGAGTTTGTGTGTGGTCCATAATATCTGCATGCATGATGGGATTTCAAAATAAATTGTTACACATAACCACTATAAGTAGACGATTGTTTGCTTCCAAGACCCTGGTGCCTAGGTCAAAGGTCAAGGTCACAGCAGGGGATTAAATATAGTATATTTCTCTGGTCCATAAATTTTGCATGCATGATGGTATTTCAGTATCATTTGTCACACTTGACCACCTTAAGTAGTCGAGGATGCTAGGTATTTGTCAACTTAAAGCCCATGTTGTTGGGGCTTCATGTCCTATGGACACATGTCTAGTTAATAGATAGAATTGTGTAAAAGATATTTCTGATTGGTTGATTCTAGCTGCGGTACTTGGACAGCAGGGAAGATGAGCAAATACGAGGAATAACCATGAAGTCTAGTGCAATCTCATTACATTATCAAAGTAGTAAGTTAACATAGAAATAGACCAGTTTGTTTTGTAAATGAAGACCTGCAGTCATGTCAGTAAACAATTCTCTATAAGTAATATCTATATAAATCTTAGTGTTGTTTAGTGAACATCCTTAATTCAGATAATATGATTAAATTATTCCCTTTAAATCTTCTTAAGGCAGTGACCAAAGTGTCAGTGACTGTTTTTTTATTGTATTTAAAAATTTGACTTTTTTGGGTTCTAAAGGATTTTTGTCTTTCTGTCTGGTTTGTAATTTTTGTTATAGTTTTTGATTTTCATAATTTGAGAAATAGTAATTTTCTTGTGCATCGAAGGACTTTTGTCATAGAATAACTTGGAAACTCTTACATTCCTTTTGTTTTATTCTTGCAGGTGGCGATGAATTTCTGATCAATCTGATAGACTCTCCAGGTCATGTAGATTTCTCCAGTGAGGTGTCCACAGCAGTACGACTATGTGATGGTGCCATAGTAGTGGTGGATGTCGTTGAAGGGGTCTGCCCTCAGGTTAATACTGCTGTTTTCAATTTATCCGTATTGCTAGCTAATGCAAGGTTTATAAGAACTGATGCTTTAAAAAGTCATTTTAAACTCTTCAATGTTCTTCTGTACTGTTAAGACTACAGAATGTCTTTGCAGGGTTGTCATCAGATCCTGGTAGTCTCTACAGGAAATGAATGTAATTACAGTATTATAAGCCTTGACTGTGCCTAAAGAGTGATAAATTCAAGTTCAGAGAATTGTTTTTCAACAAAGCAAGGCAAATGAGTATTGTAATATTTAATAGACTAGATTTGAACAGTCAGCATTTGTTTTGTAGAATACTGCATAAGTTATAAGAGAATGATGATATATTTGGATATGATGAAATATTGATTAATCAAAATTGAATGGTTTACATTCTGTAGAATACAGCAGGAAGAAAATCTGAATAAATAGAACAGAAGTACTAAAAATAGATATTTTGTTATATTTTCAGACTCATGCTGTATTACGACAAGCTTGGCTCGAGAATATAAAACCAATTCTTGTTCTCAATAAATTGGACAGACTTATTCTAGAACTGAAGATGGAACCAACTGAGGCTTTTATACATTTACAACAAATACTTGAACAGGTAAATAGTGGACTGTAGACAGAATTGGCTTGAATATATCGCCTAATTTTTGATAAAAGGGACTATCAGCCTTAAAGAGTACCGAAAGTCAGAAAATTTGCTTAAATATTTTTAACTATCTCGTAAAGTTATTTCCTGATCCATAATAGAATGCGTTTTTAATGACTTTTTAAAATCAAAACTTGGCTTTCTACTCAGTTAATGACTGGCACCATTGTTATGGAAAACAGGATGAGAGTAACTGAGACTCATTGCGTGATGTTTATTAAGTCATTCCTTGATAATGGCGAAAGTATCATTTTCAATCTTACTGAAGTGCATGATCTACCTACGTACAATTTGAATCATATTAAAGTAAAATGACACTGAAGGGCACTGTAAGTCAGAAAATTCGAATTGATTAAATGTCTGTTCCTGTGCCATCCATAAACACTGTGTAACTAGAGGCATTTTATTGACAAATATTTCTAGCTTCATCCAGATAAATGCTGGCTACCAATGGTGTTATTATGCAAAATAAAACTCCTCTCCTACTTAGAAAAGTCTGGTGAAAAGTGAGCAGCTTCCATGTTTTCTGAAGTCTGTTGTTTAACCAAGGCCTTTCGTTATACTGAAGTCTTTGATATTAGTAAAAAAGATAGCTGAAATAGATTAAAAGGAAGTAAAATAGTTAATGAAAGATATGGAAGAACAGATCTGAGCAAACAGACACAGTTTCAGAGTTGAAAGTAAAATATTTATAATGTGTATATAAATACAGAAATGTTTATAATTACAATATTGCTGGTTCTATCTTTTCTAGGTAAACGTTGTTACTAGTGAGTTGTTTACAGCAGATGTGATGTCCATGCAGACGACAGATTCCTTGTCTGGTACAACAGAAGAGCAACGACAGGTATTACACAGGGTTATAAAAGTCTTTGGTGTAAACTAGCTAAAGTTTCTGAAACACCATGATGGTCATTCTTTGTGTGTCAAAATGTCAGAATTATTTACCATAAGACATCTGTTATGTACACCCTCTACCAAGACATCATGTAGGACTTCTCTAAAGTGGACTTAATATCAGGGTGGTCTTATTGGCGAATTTTAGCATTTTTATTTTTTTCACATTACTATACAAGAGAAAAGGAGGGAGTCCAGTGGTACATGAGAAATATGGATACTTATACATGAATTAAATTACACATTTTGTTTATTATATTCTTTATTGTCATAAAATGATTGATTCTTATATTTTTGTCTTCATTTAATATACAGTAAAAACTCACGATGCGACCAACTCAATATACAGACCAACTCAATATAACGAACATTTTCTTCTGGTCCCGATTTTTTTACTACATATTCTATTGTTAGTTAAACTCAGTAATAAGACCAACTCAATATTGCGTATTGCAAGCGCAATTTTCGGTCCCGAATGAAAATACAAACCTTTTTTGAACTCGAAATTACGACTGCCACCAGAACGGAACAAAACGGGCAGCTGTTGACTTAGCAAAAGCCGAGCAAAAGTTACTTAACAGACTGAAAGAAAAGTATACCCAAGCAATATTTTTTTGCAATTTATATAGATTTAACCATATATTGACCATTATTCTGATCAAATCATTAATTATCAAAGTAAGGACAAATAAAACAAATAAGTTATGCTCAGTGACACTACAATTGACGCAAATACACACTGGGTCGGAAAATCTACCATATACCTTCATGTCATCATCTGAACTCAATTTTAGGACCAACTCAATATTAAGACCACTTATTGCTGGTCCCAGAGGTGGTCTTATTATTGAGGTTTTACTGTATCATGTTTTCTGAGAAACATTTACATGTAGTTAGTAGTTTAACCAGTGACATTACACAAGTGATATACAAGAAGAAAGTGCATGTAAGAACATGTTCATTGTGTACATCTTTGAAATATGTCACTAGACAAGTCATATTTAGCATCCATGTACAGTATACTTATTTGTCTGGAAAAACTCAATATCTTCAACTACACCCTGCAGACTTACGTGATTCAAGAATTTCATTTTCCCAATTCTTATAAGTTTATCATTCACTAACAACTCACTGTCAATGTTAATATAATCCTCTGGTGTCATTTCAGAGTCACCAAGCAGTTCTCATTAACTCTACTAATTCATCAATCAAAACATAGTCATCATCATCATCATCATGTTACTCTTTACTAAGTCGTTGCAATTAATTCTCTTATTTCAGACCAATTTTAAAAGAAAGAGTAATTATCAAACATCAAAGGATCGCTATTATTGTATCTAAAGGGCGCTACAAACATTCTAATTATGAAATAACCAACGCGGCTTGCTGAATTGTAGGTTTGAATAATCACAAAGTGATGAGAAGGGTGATTAAATAATCATACCTTTAACCATAATGCATGTTTGACGTTTTGTTTGTTTAGCAAATAAACAGTAAAGTACAAGTTGGTTCACACATTTGCATGCATTAGCGGATATTGGAAATTGGTCTTTGTATATGTCGCGAACATGTGTTCAGAAGTAGCACACTTTGCAGAGAGGCTCGCAGCTGCAAGAGTCTCATAGCTAGAAAATGTTTTGTCATATACCAGGGGTGAAAATTGAAATTAAAATGACTTTTGGGACTGAATATAGTGGTCGTATTAGTGGATAAGTGGGGTGATCTTATTTGTGGGAAAAGCGTAAGTAAAGAACAAAATAATCGAGACTTGAAAAGATCGATCTTAATAGTGGGGTGGTCTTAAGTTTGGACTGGTTGATAAGAGGGTTTTCACTGTACTTCAGTGTGTACTTTGCTTCTTGCTTATTTCTGTAAAATTTAATTTGGTTTGAGAAAAATTTCATATTAGCGGCAGTCAATATAGAGGAATGGTAGCATACATGTATGACAGAATGTCATGTGACTGGTTTTCAGACTTACGATTGGACAGAAGACGCAGATGAATTGGAACATAAGAACATCTATTTCTCACCAGATCTTGGCAATGTTATCTTTGCAGCAGCCTATGATGGCTGGGGATTCAGGTAGTGATTGAATATCTTAATCAGGATGTCAACTGTTCTTAAGATTTGATGATTGTTTTCTTGAATTGATGTTGTTATCTCATGAGAACACAGCAGCTCTTGTTTACAGCATCATACAATAGTTCGAGACCTATATAGAAAAATGATTTTCACAGTTGGTTAAATTGATAAAAGTTTTAGAAATGACATCTTGGTTGTTCTCAGTATCTGTTGGTTAGATGAAAAACAAGGTTTAGGTTATCCCATTTAACTGTTACTGCTCATTAAGAATCGGCTCAGTTCTCACAGAACAACAGCTTTTTTATTACTTTTGTCGCATTGTCCATAAGACAATCCCAACAGCCTGTTTTACTATACTTTTGTTATCAAAAATTTAAAAAACAATACATGCCAGTTTATTTATAGAGTCCCTCCAAGTTCTAAAGTTTGTCTTCAAAGGTATTGTAAAGCAAAGTTTGTTGTTTTCAGTATTGACAAGTTTGCAGAAATCTACGGCAAGAAACTTGGCATGAATGAAGTTGGTCTTCGTAAGACATTGTGGGGTGACTTCTTCCTCAATTCTAAAACCAAACGAATCATGAAAGGTGCCCAGGTAAGCCTGCTAATATATGAAACAGCGATTGATGTGAAATGTGTACATGTAGTTTTATTTTTTTGTGAACATGTATTATTAGAGGAGCAATGGTCGAGAGGTTAGAGGACAAGACTGTCCGTCTAAAGGTAGCTGTGTCAAATCCCATTAAGGGCAAGAGTCTTGCGTGACATTCTGCATTCCATACCCTTATTGCAAATAGGGTTTGAATCTAGGAAACTGTCTTTGGACAGGATTAATATAAGTTACAAGAACTTGTCTCCCAGTCAATGTAAAATTAATAGGTTTAGAATCAATCATTATTGAAATCACAAATAGGTTGCTTTTTAAACAAGTTGGTTGCTTTGAATATATTGGAGTGGTTAAAAGGGAGGTAGTTCATTATTAATTGTCATGTGCAGTTAGTTATTGATAGATTGCCTGAGTGCATTATTTAATATCACATACTTGTGTACAAATTATTTGTTTGAGCAGTTTGTAGTTAAATCTGGTTTGGGATTTTAAAGTCCAACTAATTAATCATATGTAATGACTAATAACCATATTTGATTGATGTGTGATGGTTTTTCAAAACAGAGGTGAAAAATGGTTGAAATGGACAAAGTTTGTTTGTATAGGATTTCTTGAAAATGTAATTTACTTATGTCGAGTTAAACGAAAATAGAGGCAGACAAAGTATTTGCAAACTCTAATTGTTTTAGCAGTTACTGAAAATGACTGGTGTATGTGTGAAAAATAAATTTTACAGTCAAAGGGAAAGAAACCACTCTTTGTACAGTTTGTACTTGAGAGTGTCTGGGCTGTATATGATGCTGTGATGGTCAGACGTGACAAGGAGATGACAGAGAAGATCGTGAAGTCACTGAACCTCACTATATCACCACGTGACTCACGTCATAATGATCCACGTGTACAGTTGCAGGCATTAATGAATCAGTGGATACCAGTGTCACAGGCTGTCTTAAGTAAATTGTCTTTTACTCTATTGTTTACATGGATCTTTAAGACTCTTATGGCCAGCTTATTTCAAGAAAAACTTGAGATTTTCTTTTCTGCTGAGAGCTGAAATATCTATGATTTATAGCATAGACCGCTTTCTCAAACTTCACTTATTTGTACTTGAAATACAAGTCCATCATTATAAATTGATAACATACAGATGTCAGACCTGGGCCCAGAACCTGGGGTTGAGAAGAAGGGGTGCACATCATGATGGTGGTATTGGATTAAACATTAGAAGAAAATTTTCAACATTAACATGACTATTTCAAAGAACAGATCTAAGCCAGCTGTGGGGTAAAATGGCCCCAGTGCCCCCTTCTGGATCCAGGCCTGGAAGTTAAGACTGAAATCACATGCCTTTGCTAGCTTTGCAATAAGAAGTTCAGGTAACTTAGAACATCATTAACTGAGAGCAGTATTTTACAATTGTTTCTTTCAATGCAGGTAAAGTAGTAGAGAAGTTGCCGTCACCTCTAGACATAGAGGAAGAGAAAGTGGAGAAACTAATGTGTAACCAGGCTAGAAGATTTGACTCCCTACCTCAGCAAACACAGGACCTTAAACAAGGTTAACTCTCCATTCTCCCTGTTTGCTACTTCATTATCATTATATTGACGTTGTGAATTTAAAACTTAGATGTGCATATTTCTGGAATTCAGTACTTTCTAGGATTTTTTTTTAAGTAAATTTTTACTGTAACATTGGTAGAATAAAGTATGAATCCTAAAAAAAATACATTTGATGAAATAGAAATTAAATGAGATAAAGGAATGAAGGAAACTCATCAACTTGGATAATCACGAAGCTTAAATGATGTAGAGTAAAAAGGGGGATAACTAGAGGATCATAGATTTTCCAAAAACCTGATGTAATCCTTGTGATTGTCAAAGTCTGTCTGGATAACAGTTTCTCTCCTGTAACTTTCACATGTTTTTTTGAACCATGATAATATGATTTTTTGAACAAATATTTTGCCTCTTTTTTTCTTATTATTTCACTTAATTGATGGTTTAATCAGAGGAAGGCATTGTCACACCCCTGTGTTGGCTATTAAGGAGATCCGTGGGAGGTGTTAATACCCAACAGTGTGCAAAGAGCTACTCGTTTCACTTAAAGGAAGCTCATTGAAGAAAAGAAATTAGAAAAACTTGATTTATGGAACTTGATGAAGTGAACTTAATCACAAAAGAGAAAAGTTTGTTTTATGCTTTTGATAAATCCAACTGTTGCATATGAATCAATCAAGGCAGAACAGTCAAGCATGTATCAAAAGGGAGCAAATAAATTAATATTAAGCTCAATAACACCGTATATATCATTTAATTTGAGCTATGTGAATATGATATTTTATCACTTTTTGGACTATTGACATTTTAATGTGCAAGATCAATATTCTTTTGCTTTTAATGTCTCCTTGACCTTCAGAATATCATTATATTTGCAAAATGCTTTTGTTAAAATTGTTTCTACATTTAGTGCATGTAAGAAAAAAATTAAGCAAAGGAAAAAAAAAAGATACATTTGAAAGTACAGTTGTTTGTTCATTGCACAACACTATCCCAATATAGTTACCCCCTCTTTAAATGAGCCCTTTGCCAGATTACTCAGGAAATTGCGATATTTAATCAGTCTAATCCAACAGATCTATAAACATCTTCTGTTCAATTTTACTCAACTTTTCATGAAGTTGTCCACATGAAATTTTCAGAATCAAGTTTTCCAAGTTCTTTTAATGAGCATCTTTAAAAATGCAAAGCTCTAGAGATTCTTCTCCATGTATGAAATGAACATGCTGTTAGTTTTGATGCTCTGTAGATTTTATCATTAAATAGGTGTTGATTTTTACAGCAGGAGTGTGAAAAATGTGGTCCTGGGTTTGAACAATCATTTGAGAATATAAACAAAGAGACTGATTCGCTTGCTCAGACAATCTGATTATCATGATTTGAAAAATATCATGGAAGCAATAGGATAAGAAATAGCAATTGAAAAAAAGATCCTTAAATTAGTCTATTTACCATATATGAAGGCAGGTGCTTTTTGTAGTGATATTTGACAATATTTTTTCTGCTAAGACTAAAGGTCAGAGACAGATATCAATAAATATTTGTTGGTATGTTGATTTATTTATGTTCATTTAACAAGACGACACATATGCAATGGGGATATACTGGCAAAATAGAAACTCTTTATTATTGTTTGTCAAAAATATACTAAAGATACATATATTTCATTACTTGCAGATTTTCTTCAGTGCAAAGATTCAGAGGAAGCCCCTGTGATTGTGTTTGTGTCGAAAATGTTGCCTGTAGATAAATCCACCTTACCCAAACATAAACAAAAGTAAGATTTCTGTTTTGATGCTCACTTTTTTGGAAAAAAATCTTAAAATGCTACAAAGCTAAAGATGAGAAGAAATCAATATTCCATCTCAGGGTAAGTTGTTTGGCTAATGTTAAGTTATGAAATCACTGATTGTGAGCCTGGCTACCAAATATCGGTGTGAGTTATGTTGGCAGTTTCTTATTTTAGACATGTATCTAGTGCTGGTCCTTCCTATGAACAGTGGTTAGGTAAACTGCCCACCTGATATGATGTTGACAGTTGAGAGGGCATTAAATTCTAGCCAAACCAAATTAAAAGATAAATCAAACCAGAGTTGTTATAATTTAATTAGATTGAAAATAAGTCATATTGACTCAATGTTCAATACATTAAGCAGTTTCAAAATAAAAAAATCCGGTGATGATCATTTGAAGATAGTTTTACATCCCAAAATTTTAAGTGTGCCTCAAAGAAATATGAAGAGATTATGTTATTGCTGAGAAATTCATAATATATGAGAAGAGTTCTTTTGAAACAACATAGCAGTTTATTTGTAAAATAAATATTTAGCTTTAATCAGAATTCCAAATACATTTTCAGACCACTGACAGAAGAAGAGTTACAGAAGCGTCGTGAAGCTGCTCGTCAGCGCCATGCAGAAAAAATGGCGGAAAAACAGAGTGGGATATCAGGTGAACAGGTGTCAGCTAGTGTTGAAGACAGTAAGTTGTAACTTACAGTAGGGAGTAAAGATTATCTCCCTTAGTAAAGCCATGTTGACATAGAAACTGTTTTGTTGATATTATGATTGCTGTTTTGAAAGAGATATATCTTATATCAGTTATGAAAGTTTACAGTTTTATTTAATAAATTAAAAGGAGAAATTATTGCTAGAACTGGGATTCAATAGCACTTCATGTAATGGGAAGAAATGACAATTATAGTTGAAGAAAATATGCTTCATGCTCTCTTCCAGCTTGTAACACTCGGTCTTAAAAGTAAAATAATCTAAGGTTCATTTTTATCTTTGTTCAGTTACATCATGGATATCTGCTCTGTATCATTTATTTCCTGTCTGTTTTAGCCTTTTTGTATTCTACATTGCATACATGTTTCTTTGATTGTTCAGGATCATCAGAAGTTTTGCCAGAAGTAACAGAGCAGCTGGATGACAATGATCAGGTTTTTGTGGCTTTTGCAAGAGTGTTCAGTGGTTGTGTGAGAAAGGGACAGAAATTGTATGTCCTTGGACCGAAACATGATCCAGCCATAGCACTTCAAAAGGTATTGATAGTTAATGGGTAACATGTATCTACATTTCTTTAAAAGCAGTGTTTATTTTTGGTTTTAGAGCTGTAATGTAATTTAACTGTTATCAAACAAAAAAAAAGGGTGGGGAGAATTTAGTGACAAGTCAGTTTGGATAATAACAAATGATGCACCCTGTGCAAGAAGTGATGATGTGTCTTGTGAAGGCATCATGTTTACAGATCTTTTTTCTCATCAAAGGAAAAGATACGTACTGGTAAACATTTAACAATTAAGAATATACACTATTAGACAAATGTAAAAACAGAGTGTCTGTGGAAGGAACTGCTATTGACAGAAGAGATTAATGTTTTTCAATAGAAGGTACTTAGGTTTCGACAAATTTTGTAAAATTTCATAACCTTTGTATTTCAAGGTGTCAGAAGATTCCAGCAGCACGTCAGGTGCTCAGCGATTGGAGGATCTGGTTGGAGATGAACATGTGACTGTTGTCACGGTAACAGATCTGTACTTGTTTATGGGACGTGAGTTAGAGGCATTGGATTGTGTACCTGCGGGAAATGTTCTTGGTAATATTGTGGTTGAAATTTTTTGTGGCTTTGTTTATACAAAATAGTTTTTAAGATTGTCCATGTCGTCCAACTTTGTGTTTAAAATGTGACCTGAATTTAGTGCTTTATAACATAAATAGGCAGGGAGTAATTGTGATCATACTTTCTGAAAAAAAAGGTTTTGAAAAGTTCTTGCTGAGCCATTATTCTATTAAATAAAGAGATACATTTCGGGTATCTTTGGAGGGGGTTAGATCTACTGATGAATTTCAGTTTCTTGGTTGTAATTGTGTATGTAGTTTAAAGAAAGGCAAGAACCAACTGCTAATTTTATTACATTTTCTTGTTCTTATGTATATGCTGTATTTGCTACGTAAACAGTTTGGCCATTTTTCAGTTCAGTATAAAGTCAGTTATTTTTATACTAAACAAAGTTGTAGAAAAAGTACAATGTTTGAAAATTTTTTGTTTTGACAGGTATAGGTGGACTTGAAGATCACATCCTGAAATCAGGGACCCTATCAAGCACTGTGGCTTGTCCGACATTTACTGACCTGTACTTTGATGCTTCACCCATACTGAGAGTTGCTTTAGAACCAACTCAGGCAGGTAAGGTATTCTGATGGTGGATATGACATGTGGATATGACATGTTGATATGAAATGTAGTAAATCTTCTAACTTAGACCATTGGGTGGTTGTTAAATCTGTCTGTCTGTCTGGTACATTGTGTTTAGTAATTTCTGATTGTAGACATTGGAGGGGCGGTGGTCGCTGGTTTGAATCTTGTCAGGGGTGTGATTCTCCAGGGACTTTTCACATTCTACACTTTCGGCATGATTGCAGGTTTGAACCCTGGAAGCAGTTACTGAGAGGAGCTGATACAAGTTGCAAGAGCTTGTTTCACCATTTTGTACAAAATAAATATGTTAAAACTAAGAACTACTGTTTGAATGTTGATTAACTATTGTATTGTGATAGGTCTTGTGGTTCTATACTGTGTTATACCTAGTATTGAGTGTATGTTGTAGCAGCTGGGTTGAACAACTTACACAAAGTAAAAATAACAGACACATTACCTGAAATGTAGGTTGTTTCGCATTTAGACATGTAATAAGTTTATCATACAATCCAAGTTTATACCAACAGGTCCAGCTAAATTACTCTATGATAATTGACCTTGAACAATACTTCTAGAGGTTATTTGTCTCATATCCAAGTGAAGATGCAGTCAGTTGCTTGTAAAGAGATTGGTAAATAAATTGTTCGGATACCCAGGAACACTTTTAGGTGGACTGATTGCCAGAATATGACCCCATAAAAGGGTTGAAAATGGTCTTAAACCCCAATAAAACAAAGTTTATAGCTTCAGTCTGTCTAAACCTTTTCAGAAGACCAGGATCAAACTTTAGTCAAAGAACTTTTAAGATTTATTTTTAGCTTGGTGAATTCTGTATAAATAAACATACTAATTTGGGAAACTAGTTCTTGCATTTTATAAAAATCCTACTTGATGACTGCTTCCTGAGTTTAGACAAATTGTTCACTGAAAAAAGTTAACTAAAATAGATTATTGTAACAGACAAAAGCCTATGTTTGAAAAGATGGTGACAGGAAAACTAAACAGAATAACTGGTACACATTGCACACAGTTCAGATCAGGTAATCATTTTAGTGTTGGAAAATACCCGACTTAGCTGTAATCAAAGACGGTATTGAAGTCATCTTTATTTACAAACATTGTAGGAGACATGCCAAAGTTAGTCAAAGGCCTGAAATTGTTGAACCAGGCAGATCCATGTGTACAGGTGCTTGTACAGGAGACTGGGGAACATGTGATTGTTACAGCAGGTGAAGTGCATCTGAGGAGGTGTATAGATGATCTTATTGAAAGGTCAGTTAAAAGGTTAAAATCCAGGTTAAAATATATCTTTACAGAAGAAAATGTCGGTCTTACAAATGGTAATTTAACATGCATTCATGATTTTGTGCATAATTGATTATTCCAAGCTTTCCAACTTAACTGTTGTTGAACAGATTTTTAGACAAAAGTTTTTCTGAGGATTCTTATGCACAGTGTTTGAACAGCTTAAATACAAATTTGCTGTTGCTAAATATTATTTGGGATTTTCCATAGTGTTCGAAAATGAGCAGTACAAATATTTACTGTATTCAGGTCTGTTCGAAATGAAATCATTGAAAATTTTCAAAATAAGTTATCAGGAGCTTGAAATACTTTAACATAAACTTAATGAACTTTAAGAGTTCCACAACAGGTAACTGTGTATATTTGTAGCTGTGTATGAGAATTATGTTTCTTGTTTAGTTTTTTCACCCACGTCTCAGTGTGTTGTTGCTGCTTTTGTCTTTTTAGGTTTGCAAAGATAGAAATCACAGCCTCCTCTCCTGTTGTTCCGTTCCGTGAAACAATAGTTCCGCCTCCTACAATAGACATGGTGAATGAGTCCATTCAGGACCAGAATGTTGCTGGTAAAAGTGAAAAACAACGAGAATTCGAAGATGATGATGAAGTTCTTGAAACAGGACTTGTGAGAATATTTACGCCAAGTAAATATTGTATGGTACAAATTCGGGCAGTACCCCTCCCATCTGAGGTAACAAATTTCCTTGATGAAAACCAGTTCTTGATCAAAACCCTTGATCAGTACATGTCAGCGAAAATATCAGAAAGAAACAAGTCAGAAATACAGCTAGTATCAAAGTTGAAGCAGTCGACAAAAGAGGCGATTAAGGAATTTAAAGAAAAGTTGGAGACATTATTCACCGAAGCTGGGAAGCAGTGGAAAGGCTCTGTGGATTGTATATGGGCCTTTGGCCCCAGACGGGTTGGGCCTAATTTGTTGCTGAATAAAGTAGATGGGTATCAGAGAACTTCAATGTGGGATTGCTTGAAACTTGAGAAAACTGATACCAAAGTACTGATCAGGGACTATGACTATAGTGTTGTAAGTGGGTTTCAGTTAGCGACCCTTACTGGGCCCCTTTGTGATGAACCTATGAGAGGAGTCTGCTTTATTGTTGAGAAGTGGGAAATTGGACCACATGTGGCTGAAATGTGTAGTGAAAATATATCGAGTGAAAATGCAAAAAATTCAAGAAGTAAGATAAACAAAATCAGTGCAGATAGAAATATACATATACAGCTGTCAGAGTTAAGGTTAGGAGAAAATATTGTAAATGGAAATACTGAAGTAAGTGCAAATGTGGAGACAGTAGAAGAAAACTTAATTCCACAGTGTTCTCATGCATCAGAAGACTCAAGTCTAAAAATAGATTCAGATGAAGAGGCTGAAATGGGGATAGAAAAACGAAGCGATATGAAGGGGCACGTCTCTGGTCAGCTGATTTCAGTGGTGAAGGAAGCATGTCTAAAGGCATTCCAGACCCAGCCACAGAGGCTTATGGCAGCCATGTATAAATGTAACATACAAGCAACTGCTGATGTACTTGGTAAGCTATTATTTACGGAGAAGGAAACATTTGTTGACTGATATGTTTTAGTGTCTTTTCTTGATTTAACTTTCTTTTGGCCACATTGAGTTGTAATGCTTTCTTTTACCATTATTATTGCAACTCTTTTTGCTGTTATGTTTTGACGACTGCCTCAAGCCTTTCAGCAGCACAAATAGGTTTAGAATACCCAGTAATTAGAAAATAAGAATAACAGCATCAGATAATGTTTTTCGCAAATAGATTTTTTCACTTTCTCATATTTTTCTGAAATAGTTTTTCACTTCCTGAATTTAAAATCAATTAGTTTTTTTTCAGTTTTCAAATAGTTTTTATTCAAAATCTTTGATTTCAAATAGTTGGCAATTTGCAACAGAGCAAGTTTGTAATTTGTATACTTAAAACTATGAACTTTTCTCTCAAGATTCAACAGTGTTTTTTATTCAGACTCATTCACCAAACCAGCAATTATTTCGAAATTTAAAGGTTCCTTTATTGTCACAAAACATAAAATGGATGGAAAGACAAAGGCTGTTTGTTTCTTAGCCTGTCCCTTTTGAATGAATATTTTTTTTTCTGAAACAGGACGATTTACAATGGCCCTTTTTAAACCTGACACTTTAATTGGAATGTTTGAACATTATCCTTTGATATACAGCGGTGTTGATGTAAACTTTACCTCTAAAAAAATTTCCACATAAGAATGAACTATAGAGAAATCCTTTGGAATTTCCGATAAATTTAAGAACTTTTAATTGTTTCTAAATGATCAAGTTTTAATTTCAAATTGTTTTTCTTGAAAAAACAAATCATATTTATGATAAAACGATGCTTATCTGTTGCTCAGAAGAACAAATAATGACAGAGAAAATGCCTTCAATATAAACTCATTTAAAGAATGATTAAATTATGTATTTTCACTAAATCAAATCATCTGTATTTTTGTAGGAAAGTTATTTGGAGTGATAGGAAAGAGAACTGGTAGGATTTTGCAGGACGAAATGCGAGAAGGCTCACAAATCTTTAACATCGTGGCTGTCATACCAGTGGTGGAGAGCTTTGGATTCTGTGAGGATATACGCAAGAAGACAAGTGGACTGGCTAGCCCACAGTTGGTGTTTAGTCATTGGGAAGTAAGTCATGATTGACTGTTTATAAGTGAAAACAGTTTGGCAAAGCTTTACTTGTGACATTAAAATGTCAGAACCAATATTAGGCCAATTTCGTCTAGTTTTTGTTGCTTTCTGAAGTTACCGAATGTAACTTGAGAACTATTAACCTGTGATGAATTCATTTAATATTATTTTTTGACTTACCGATGCACTTGTGGGCTAATTGTTGTTTTGTCAGGAGAAGAAAAAATATGCAGATGACCAAATTTAGGTAAAATATCCAGTTTTTTTCTCCCCAGTGGAAGGTCCAATATAAAATCTTAACAGATATACTTTCAGTTACTCTTGCATTGATATTTGTAAAGTTAACACACTATCAATTCATATTATACTTTAAGTCATCCTTATATTAAAGGTAATGATTAAATGAATTGATTTCAGACTATTGATGTGGACCCATATTGGGTACCTACCACGGAAGAAGAAAAAATGCATTATGGGGAGAAAGCGGATTGCGAAAACAGGGCCCGTTCCTACATGAATACTGTTCGGGAGAGAAAAGGGCTCAAAGTGGACAAGAAAATTGTGGAACATGCAGAAAAACAGAGAACACTGACTAAAAATAAATGAAGCACAGTTAAAACGTTAACGGAAAAAAAATAAAGGGCAGTAAAAACATTAACTGAAAATAAATTAATCAACTTTTTAAAGGATTTGGATGAAAAATTTGAATGTTTACAGTTGTAGAAATGACAAGTGGTTCAGAATTATTTGAAGACTAGGTGTTGAGTGCTCTAATGGAAGAAATGGGCTTGAATAACATGTTCAAGGTGAATTTAATAAAACTGAGTTACATAGTAGTAAAATAATTAAACTGGGAAAAGGAAAATGATCGAAGGAAAGGGGAAAAATTTTGCTAATTTAGACTGTGGTGGAAAGAAAAATTTCTGAAGATAATGAATGCATTTGTTATTTTAGCTGGTGTAGCAGGCAGGTTTATAAGTTATGAAAATTTAGATTTTTTTTTTCTGAATAAAGCTTTTTTTTATATGTCTGGCGGTTTGACTATGTTGTGGTTTTTTTGAATGGGGTGTTCAGTCTGATCACAGGAAACTGATATTCAAAAAAAAAAAACACTTAATGAAAAAAATCATACCTTCTATATATAAAAAACACCAGGAATGCAATGCGCTCTGTACCCCACCCACTTCTTTTATACAAGACATTTCGTTCAAACTGATTGACAACGGAAATTTCTGGTCCAGACAGTCAACAAGAGTAAAAAGCAAACATAATCTACATTCAGCAGTTTCCGAAATACGTACTTACTGTCGTTATTTC
Organism: Cyclina sinensis; assembly: GCA_012932295.1. Taxonomy (NCBI): domain Eukaryota; kingdom Metazoa; phylum Mollusca; class Bivalvia; order Venerida; family Veneridae; genus Cyclina; species Cyclina sinensis. Next base: position 41,158,931 of record JAAONU010000017.1, read on the forward strand.
AATTGTTTCGCGTCGGTTTCCAACTCCGGCAAGCAATTGCGTGACGTCACTACAAAAATGCCACGGGGAGAATGCAGTCGATGTAGCCTCTGTAATCGCTTAGAAAGATCCAGTACTTGGTGTAAGAGTAACTTCCCCTGTATTGGTTTTTCCAAAACGATTTTGAAATTTTTTTATTGAAACAAATTATTAATTGAAATGAATTGTACAGATTTATTATTGGAAAAATCATTAAAGAACATTGCAAACATAAAACAAATTTTAAAAAGAATAAATAACATATATACCTTCTCCCCGTGACAGCTTTGTAGTGACGTCACGCAATGGCTAGCCGGAGTTGGAAACCGACGCGAAACAATTGAAATAACGACAGTAAGTACGTATTTCGGAAACTGCTGAATATAGATTATGTTTGCTTTTTACTCCTGTTGACTGTCTGGACCAGAAATTTCCGTTGTCAATCAGTTTGAACGAAATGACTTGTATAAAAGAAGGGGGTGGGGTACAGAGCGCATTGCATTCCTGGTGTTTTTTATATATAGAAAGTATGATTTTTTTTTCATGAAACTTTTTTTTTTTTGAATATCAGTTTCCTGTGGTCTGATTGGCATTTATTTGAAAAAAGAAGATATTTTATATTTTATCTTTAGAGTAAATAGTACAACTTTGATTTACTGATAAACTGAGTTCCTTATTTATTTGTCCTTCAGATTTGTCCTAAACTCACTTTATTATTCACAAAACACCATTTCACATTGGATATACCCCTCCTCCCTTCCCCAACCCCAACCAGTGTTCAGTCACTGGGCATGTTTTTTGTTGTTGCATCCAAACATCATTCTCTCCATCCAATAATATGAGTACCACAGTGCGTAGAGCATCTTAACCCAGGAGCCTGAAACTGATGGTGGTGGCTGATAATAAATAGATGTCTTGTATGATTTACTGCGTTATAGGTCAAGGTCACAATGACCGATTGTGCTTCAACAATCTTGAAATATTAAAGTCTAGATCTTGAAACCTAGTTATATTCTCTGAATATCAAAACAAATCAATATCTCCATGTGTTACTTCAGAAACAAAACTACTAATCTCTTGACTGAAATATGTTATTTGAAAAAATGTTCTGTTTAGTAAAAATCATTTGATGAGCCTCGTTCTAAATGTAATTTGTATTATGATTCACCACAATAACAATTCGCTACAGATGAATAATGATTCACCGCAAGTGTGATTAATGGAATTTTGATGATTTAAGGATGTGATTTATTTTCAAAATGGTATTCAAGAAAAAAACTTACTGGATATTGAAACGGAAAATGAAATTAAAAATTGTTAACAATTCTGACTGCCTGATAAGATAATATTAAGGCAAAGTGTGAACAAACAAGGAAATTTTAATAAAATTCTTTCATTCTATGTTCAATATTTTGATGAAAACAAAAAGATACTAATTTAATGTTTTGAGTTATTTTGGAGATTTTTATATGTTTTCTAAGTGGAAATAGAAAACTAAATGATTATACATACATTCCACCTCTCACTGTCGAGTTGTTGTTTGTTATGCCAAACATTGCACTGAATGAATAAATGAATTTTTGATTTACAACAACACCAAATGGCAAGTACATATAATTTATATTTCTAATATTTATTATCCTGTACATAATTATATCTAAAATATTGACAAGACATCATACGTGTTTGATCTAATGCTAATGGGAAACAAGGGAGGTAACAGAGTTCCCCTTGTTAAATCTATGAAGATTTGTTGGTTTTATTTAATGGTAAATGTATAGAATCTCTCTGGGAAAATTTGTCATTCTGTATACTGTGTACTTGTAACTTAAGTCATCAACTTTGAATTGCATGCAATTTAATGTCGAATGAACTATATGTTATGTTATGCAATATTATCCTAAACAAGTTACTGTTCATAGCGTCCGTATGCCCTGACAGCGTATCCACCACATTGTACTCACAACCTTAAAATTATCAAAATAATGTTAAGTTATAATAAAAATTGTTGTAACACATTGCCAACTGTTGGTGACAGTATGTTCAAAAATGTACGTGGAATGAATTGTATCCTCGCATTCAGTAAAAGTTTACAAGTTCACTGTTACTTGATGCTAAAACACCCTAGAGGTGTTTATCTGCTTGTTTGCTCGTTTAGCAATGACAACGTGATAAATGATTTGAACAAAATTCCAACGATTGACAGTCATATGCTTAGAACTTTGTAAATGTTTATATATATGTGAATGTATATCTCATGTGTATGTACCACCTGGGTCATTACATACCATATTAAGACCCAGGTAAAATGTGCATGTTGAAAAAAAAAAACAAATAAACTTGGAAACATGGACTTGGAACTTTTAATTACATGTATTAACATCATCAACATTATAATCCTACTGTGGCAAATCGTTATCTATCTGTGGTGAATCGTTATACAATTGTGGCGAATCGATATTCAACTGGAGCGAATCATTATGGGGCGAACCATTGTCATTCACATATCTCACAGAGATGAATGAAGTTTTTTCTGTTATTAAAAGTTTTGTAATTCACATGATTTCTGAACATTTAGTGTGTTTTCAACGTACATCTTGTCTGTTGTGCACTCTGGTCATTTTAAACCGTTGTTGTGCACTCTGGTCATTTTCAGTAAACCGTTACATTAACTAATTTTAAATAGAAGGTTAATCATATCCCCTTTTGATCGTGAAAATTTCTTGTGCACTTCAAATGGGACATTGGTGCCATTCTTACAGCTCTGGTTAAGTTAAACTCCAACAAAATGATTACTTGAATGATAAGTTCTATTCAAAGTCGGTGGCATGACATTCTCTGCTCGACCACCAAGATCCTAGTTTGTCTTTCGAATGTGTTCTATGTATAGGTAATACAGACAGAACATGTATAAGAACCAAGAGTGTCTAGAACAGGATGCTTTCTGCACCATGAAACTATCTCCACAGCATACTACCTTAACTTCTTCTGGTGGTGTGGGTCATAACGGAAACCGGCACCAACGACGAATAAACTTAGATAGAAAGATGGATAAATATAGCGTAGGCAAGTCCACAAAGTGTCTGAGACGAGTTAGATCAAAGGTATGTTCTCACCCGTGCTTTAACATGACACAGCATAAGTCACTTACACGAAATAGTTGAAGTCCACTATGTGTAATGAAAATAAGCATATATTTTTTTCAAACTCCGCGCACCGGTTACGCTACGCTCAGTAACATCTCAGTACGCACATCTAACACCTTAAAGTCTTGAAACATTAGCAAAACCGTGTTTACTTAAAAAAAAAAATCAAAATTGAAAAAAAATCATATCGTCAAAAATCTTGACGAAAATGTTGTGACGGCAGAGATCTAATCCTGTAAGGGGAGATCACTGCGTGGGAGATTGATATTTTTTTATCACTGCCGTTAGCTCAGCAATGGCAGCCAGACCTGGGCCGAAACCAGTCTTGTTCGCTATCCAGGGAAACCGGCTTTCCAAAGTGTATCGCACTGGCCTCCAGCTGTTCAAACAGCTGGTGCAGAGCATGCCAAAGTGTGCGCAAAACACGCATTTTCTTCTTTTTGTGTTGCCAGCTACAAAGTAGCAGCGACATATAGGGATCACTTCTCCGTCGTCTGTCTGTCATATGTCTGTCCGTCCGTCACAAATCTTGTCCAGACTACTCCTCAGAAACTACTGGTGCAATTTCATCCAAACTTTACAGGAATAATCAGTACCAAGTCTAGTTTTGCATATGGTCGGCATTTTCCAGTTCAATGTTTTTTTAGAGTTATGGCCCTTTAATGATTTTTATTTTTACAGTTTGTCCATACTACTTCTCTTATACTTTTTATGCAATTTGAATGAAATGTTACAGGATTGATCGGCACTTCAAGTACTTGGGCATATTTGACGGGTTGTTTGGTTGAATGATTTTTGGCTGAGTTATGGCCCTTGAATAAAAAAGGCATTTTGGCCTGTTAATGATTTTTTGTCAACTGCTTCACAGTAGCTGCGACATGCTACAAAGTAGCCGTGACATATAGGGATCACTTCTCCATCGTCTGTCTGTCCGTCCGTCTGTCTGTCCATCCATCACAAAACTTGTCCACACTACTCCTCAGAAACTACTGGTGCAATTTCATCCAAACTTTATAGGAATAATCAGTACCAAGTCTAGTTGTGCATGTCGTCGGCATTTTCCAGTTAAATTATTTTGTCAGAGTGATGGCCCTTTAATGATTTTTAGCTCACTTGAGCAAATGCTCAGAGTGAGCAATTGTGATCACCCTGTGTCCGGCGTCAGTCATCTGTCGTCAACATTTTACTTTAAATGACAGCACAAAACTATTTTTAACCAAACTTTACATGAATGTTCCTTATATTGCCCTTTTCTAAAATTGCTCAAACCTTTCTGCTCCATTACCCATAAGGACTGCAAAAGGTAAAAATAGAAAAAAATCAAACATGTCCTCCTAAACGGTTGGGTGATTTTTCACCAAATTTTACAGAAATGATCGTTACATAGCCCTCTTTTAAAATTTCTAAAATGGTTCCGCTTCATTGAACAAAAATGGCCGCCAGAGCTAAAAATAGAAATTCGTCAATGTTTGGCTTCAAATGACATCTCCTCCAAAACCACTTGGCCATATTAAACCAAATATGACAGAAACGTTCCTTATATAGCCCTTTTCTAAAATTGCTCAAACCTTTCAACTCCATTGCACATAAGGGCTGCAAAAGCTAATAATAGAAAAAAATTAAAACAACATCTCCTGAATGGCTAGGTGAATTTCAACCAAATTTCACAGAAATGTTCCATACATAGCTCTCTCTATTAAAATTGCTAAAATGGTTCCGCTGCATTGAACAGAATGGCCACCAGAGCTAAAAATAGATTTTCGTCAGTATTTGGCTTCAAATGACATCTCCTCCAAAACCATTTGGCCATTTTAAACCAAATTTGACAGAAATGTTCCTTATATTGCACTTTTCTAAAATTGCTCATTAAATATGAGATCTTTGAATATCTTCAATTAGAAAATGTGATGTCGCATCTGATGTTTGCTTAACAGTATACCCTCAAGCAAAATACTCAGGTGAGCGATCCAGGGCCATCATGGCCCTCTTGTTATTTTTAAAGTTTGTCCGGACTACTTTTCTTATACTACTAAAGCAATTTGAATGAAATGTTACAGGATTGATCGGTACCTCAAGTACTTGCCCATATTCAACTGGCTTTTAAGTTGAATGAGTTATGGCGCTTGAATAAAAAAAGCGTTTTAGCCTACAAACTGTCTAATCACCTATTAATACAACTGCTTAATTGGCTATCATCAGGCGACAGATGTGATCACTGATCACCCTTGTTTATCATATATTGCAATTTTGAGCATAAAGTAGTGGGTCATGGATTCGAGTCCCGGAAAAAAGTTTGATATAATTCTTCTAGTTTTCAAGTTGCTAAGCATTAGTCTAGCTGTTACGGATGATTTGAGTGGCTCTGTCTCTTAACTATAGATCGCCGAGAGGAAAACACGGACCTGGGTGGATGGCGTCGGGAGAGCGGTATACAGGGGAATGGATGGAGCTCCCAAGTGGTAAGTAGGTAAGGTCCCTGAGTAGCACCATTCGCTAGCCAGATGTCCAAGCTACATGGCAGTGTATCACACATATCTTCTACATGCAAGGAGGCATTTCAGTATTACATTGTACTTGATACTAAATTCACCATCATGAAATGTAGAGTTGCGCGCATGAACCAGGTCCCTTGGTCAACGGTCAAGATCACACCTAGAGGTCAGTGGAAAACGCTTTTTCGGAGCAAAACTTCTACATGTATTGAGAGATTTTAATATAGCTTGGCACAAATGTTGACCATTGTAAGACGGTATGTTCGCAAAATTAAGTTCCCTGTGGCCAAAGGTCAGATAAAAATATGAGAATATGTGTATGGACCATTTAGTCATCATAAATTGAGGGATTCTAACATAAATGTTCACCATCATGAGACTGAGGGTTATACGAATAAACTTTACTTACTAGCGATGTTGTAAAATTCCCGTTGTGTCATCACAGCTTCATTGTTTAAAGGAAATTTGATGTAACGATTCCTAAGACCACATATAGCTGCTGATGTCCGTAAAATAGCCCTTGAAACGGAAGATTTGGACACTCCATGCATGTCTCCAATAATGACATAATGTGTCCCGCTGGCAAAATAATGAAGGGTCACCAGCAGGGAAGTCACCGGTGGGAGTGGAGAAGACCTAAATGTTGCGTATTCTAATGAGTTTTGAAGCAGTTGTAGAAGGAAAAGTATAGATTCTGGGTGGAATCTATACCGATCTCTCACTTCTGACCTAGATAAGAATTCCAGAGGATTTACTCTATCCGGTATGACCCTCTCTATACGATGAATTCGTTGCCGTCGGCGAATCCGTTCTAAGCGTCTGTGAAAGTCGGCCATACTTGAGTTTTAATTTGAGGTAGCTACTTAGCTGTCTCAAATTAACAGACTCAACTCAAAGTTTGAGCCATAAGATGAGTCATTAAAAGTTTCTTGAAACGCAACTTAAATTATTACTCAACTTAAGTCATATATTGAGAACACTACTGAGTTTAAGTCGTTACAACAGACTTAAGATTTTTTGTGAAACCGGGGCCTGGTCCATATATAAAAGGTCAAGGTCACTAGAGATGATGAAATGTCCAGATTTTGTCGGGGGAACATACCTTCTACATGCATTTTAGTATTACTTGATACAAAAGTTCACCATCATGAAACATAGTCTTGCGCGCATGAACCAAGTCTCTAGGTCAAAGGTCAATGTCACACTTCAAGGTCAGAAGTTCATTTCAAATGTTTGTTTCACTGTCCAGCACTAGAAATTGTCAAACTTGCTTCCCTACTAACACCTCTTTTTTATCCATTTTGCCCACATCTGCTGCAAAGCTTTTGTGACGGGCGTATTTTGTGACAATGGCATCCTTGTTTTACAATGTCGGTGAACTCGAACCAGAGTACGAGAAAGTGAGGATTAAACAGACAACTGTGTTTTAATGTATGGAATATTTTTAAGTTTGTGCTGTAAGTATATAAAAACGTACCCTTGATATCTTAACTGTTTCATCTTTGCTTTATTTGCTGAATACATTTTGTTTTGTATTTATATTTATTTATGTTTGATTGAATGTTTTTGCCATATATTTGTGTTTGTAAGAGGCCAAAGGCAATGCTACATTGCTGATAATGCCAATAAACTTGAAACTTATTGTTCTATAGAAATTAGTAACATTGCTAACCGGTATTAATTAATTTATTGTACTTTCTTTGGGGTTGTAGAGGACAGTAAGTGGGAATAACAATTTTGGTAAAATAAAAGTTTTTAGCACGTTTACAGTATATGCTTGATATTCAAAACAGAGATAGAAAATACAGTGTTTAAGAACAAAACACTACCTGACCATGTTTATTAATTATCTTCCTTTATTGGTATATTTTAAAGCAATATTTTTTACTACAATTTATACAAAGAAAAATACAAAATACACCCATTTTGAATTAATGGTACATTGGGGAGCATCCATCAGTTTTACTGATTTTCTTGTTACCTACAAAACTTTTCAGATGCTTAGCATTTTTTAAAATAAAAATGACAATATTTTTCATTGATCCTACTCGTACAACTACAATCTTTCGTAAGAGCTAATAATGAACATCACTTACAATCAATATTAAACGTACTATCCGAATGGTGCATATATACTGAACAAAAAAAGAAACTTCCGATTTCTACACATATTTTTTAATATAATGAAAAGAGATCAAACATATCCAATGCCTTACAAATATTCGGTCGAACGAGTATGTGTCAAATAAAACCAATTATAACTCAGTTGTACGCATTACACAACAACAATAACACCAACAAAAAATACCGTTAAACTCGATTTTCTGGTGTATGCACTGACCAGTATAATCCATGTCTATAAAATCAAATCTTTCAGTCTGAATTTATAGACTTTGTTGTCAATAAGAAACAGACGTTGAAAAAAGGAATTTTATTAAGTTTGCTTTCCTTTTGATATGCCTAGAATTCCACCAAATTTACGGGAACCATTGGAATACATAATGATGGTATGGCGACGAATGAGGTTGCAAGGGTTGTTGGCAGTTCTAGCCGTTCTATTCGAAACCTGAGGCAAAGTTTCCAGGCAACAGGACACACGGAAGATTTACCACGTAGTGTACGTCTGTGCGTCACGACGCCTGGTCAAGATTGCTATATTATGAACACACACCTATGCAATCCTTTTCAAACTGCCACTGCCACTGCTGCCAACACCCCTGGTACACATAACAACCGAATATCTGCCCAAACTGTACGCAATCGTGTGCGCGAGGGTGATCTACGTGGACGTCGTCCTTACGTTGGCTGTGTATTGACGCGACGTCACCGCGTAAGTAGTGTTAATTGGACACGTACACACCATCGCCGGATAAGGCAACAATAGAATAGCGTTCTTTTCTCCGATGAGTCGAGATTTTCCATTCATCGAAGTGATGGCAGGGTTCGTGTATACCGTAGAAAAAATGAACATTATGCCGACTGTTGTGTACTTGAACGAGATCGTTTTTGGGGCGCAGATTCCGTCTTGGTCAGGGCAGACATTGCGCATGGTTATCGCACACCTCTCGTCGTGATCGATGGGTATTTGAACTCCCAACGCTACCGAGATGAGATTCTTGCGAGGCACGTCATCCCACTGTTTCAAAATAATGCCAATATCACTCTGTTTCAACAGGATAATGCCACAAGCCATACAGCAAGAGATACACTGAATTTCCTCAGGACGAATAATATTGCATTCATTAATGATTGGCTCGCCAAAAGTCCAGATCGGAATCCCATCGAACACCTTTTGGATAATTTTGGACTAGCGTGTTAGACGTCGCCCTATTCCACCATCGAACATCAATGAACTAACACAAGCCTTAATCCCGGAGTGGAATAACATTCCACAGGCAGAAATCAACAAACTTGTCGGTTTTATGCGCAAACGATGCCAGGCAGTACCCCATGGTCAAGGTGGCCATACCTGGTATTACTGTGCAATTTTGGTCTACGACGCCTACCACATTTAATCAAACATTTCATCAGTTTTCCGTGAATGTAGAACAATACAATTTTACACACAAATTCACAATGAAATACTCTTGGAATACAAGTAAAAATAATGTAACTTTTCTTTCCATATTTACGTATATCTGCACTTAAACACAGCGGAAGTTTCTTTTTTTGTTCAGTATATATACATGTATATAATGTAATATACATATATATAATTTAGTATTCTTTTCCTTATTTGTGTCTAATAAGTTACATTCGCCTCCGAAGATGAAGTATTTCAAAAAAAAATTCTCAACAAAAATTTATGATTAACAAAACGAATCAAAGTATCGAAAAGTAACCGCACATTACTTTATACACCATATATCTGGTGTTTAGCAAACATGGAGTACATTTGTATTGTTTTCCTAGCATGAACCTGTGCCTAACATTTTGTTTCTTTCAAATGATTTACTGTATGTTTCAAAAGTTTGCAAAACATATTATAATAATAGAATAATAGATGCATTTGTATAATAATAAATATTAATAAATGAATTAACAAATTGAAAAATGCAAGATGCGAATTATTTTCAGTAAATAGTATTATGTTAAAATTCAAGAAGGCAATTTGATATCAATTTGATACTTATAGGATCTGACATGAGTTAAAATTATGATAAACTTTTATGAAAGAGGTTCTAAAGAAAATGTTAAAAAGCGTTACTAATACATTAACATTTAATATTTACATTGTAAATGAGCTTTAAAAGTTGAAGTTTAGCAGCGTGTTCGTTCCTACCAAAATGAAGCCGCCCTCGGTCCGGTTAACCAGATCCGTACCACAAACAAAAACATTTATGATAAATGATACTATAGCACTTCATAACACAAACCTGATTGTTATAGGACCAAAATTGACAATACAAAGCTTAAATAGATATATAGCATCAAATCTTAGCTTTGCGACAGAAAATCGGACCTTGCAATAAATACAGAAAAATCATATGCAAAAGAAAATTACAGTATTTTGTCAAAATAACATTTCCTTTTAAATATACATGTATATATATTTTATGGTTTAAATGTTTCATGAATATAAAACTATTTAACAGGGCATTCATTTTGCAGCGTGTTTTTTATCAGGGATAAGCACCGTTCGTCAAATCTTTTACAACACTATTGCAATTTTAAGTATCAAGATAAATGTACTATAACTGTTGAGATAGTTTGCTACCAGTTGTAACGTTTACCAATAATGTTGAAAAAGTTTTCATTATGCGGCCGGAAATAATTGTTTTGTTTGTTCGGGTGTTTTCGGACAAATCCGGCTGCTTTACCCGTCCTCGTGAACTACCGTAACAGAAAGCGCTGCTATTATGACCAATACAGTAAAAGTCCTTTTCTGCGTTGTAGACGAAAGTTTCTGGCTTGATTTTATGTTGTAGTCCCAAAAAAGATTCGACACGTTTTAGGACTAAGTATGGCGTGTATTTGAAATCATTTGATTCAATAATAAGAATCTGATTAAGATCAAAATACTTCAGGTAGTTAGTAATTCCAACGTCGTAAGATGATAACTTAACTTCCTCATAGTTTTATTAATTGAGCCGTTGTTGAGTAGAAGCTTTCTTTTAAGGTAGTGATATTTGTGAAAGTCTATTGGATATTGTATTTTTGTACTTGAAGGTGAACCCTGACACGAGTCTTTTCACTGGTTTCCGCACGAGCACAATAAGTTTTATTGTTCTGTTGAAGTCATGAATTCTCTGTGCCGCCGTTTGGCTGGCAAAATACCACGGATATTTGGTAACGGTTATCTGATCGGAGTAACTACATGGCATTTGACTTCTGTACCAGTCTGTGCCTGATTTGTCCTTCCTGTAATGGTTTTTACTAAAATATCCAATTTCATAAGTCTTCAATAATATCTTTAAAAACTGTATCAATATATAATGCAAACAAAACAAAGCAAACGAACAAATAAATGAACACATATTATGGCCAGTTTAAGGTTTATGTTAAAAAATCCTTTAACTCTTTTTAACGCTACTAAATAAATATTTTTATGGCGTTTATTCTTCCAGTAAGTGCGCAGATAAAAAATTGCCAACACAATAAATGATAAACCTGCTTCGATAAATCATTATAGTAAAGGCAGTAAAATTCTATTTTTGTCGGAGTACTTAAAAAGCTGGGTGGGTATTAAGAGTATATGTTGTAAGATTTGCATAAATGTATAACAACTGAAACTACGTGAAATTTTATCTTAATATTTTTGAATTAATATTTGACATACTAATATGTAACCACAAGGATAAAATATAATGAATATAACTTGTAGTAAAGTACTTCTGCATTGTGTAAAGCATTTGTAAATGGTATTTAGGGGATTTGAAGAGGAGTCAAGTATGAAAGGGCAATGACGGACTTAGGTCTCATAATGGGATGGCGATGTGGAGGACAAGCGGAGAGGACTCTCCTGCCGCATCCCGTTTGTCTCCTCTGTTTTGATTGAAAACGATGCCATTTGTTTAATGTTTCATTTAAATTTGGAAATAGCAAATAAAACGCGATTTGAAGTTTAAGTACATTTATTTTTTATAGAAAATATGTTGAATGTATGTAATATTTCATTCTAATAAGGAAGTGGGAATTGGGAACGATTTATATCATAATATATGATTATTTTTTATAGAACATACATAGACTACATGTGCTTTATTTACCCTAACAGACACACATTTTTTCGTCTAGTGGCATGTGCATCTTCCAATAATTGAATTTAAAATAAACGACTTCCGAATTGGAGTTGCCAAAAATTTTGTCTTGTTTTTTTTATCACACGTATTAGTTTCATGTTAACCAAACAAACTGTTTACCATACTGGTCCTTCGATGTGATTTTAAAAAGCATTCTGTGTGAGTCGAAATGAAATAATTTAGTAAGAAGTCATCCAACTTAGCATGCTGTTTCTAGGAAGGTGAATTAGCAAGTCAGCATGCTACCATGATCCGATGATAAATTAAATCATGACTGCAAACAGCTCGTTAACTAACTAATAAATGCGTTTATAGATCAACAGTACAATGTATATATAATACCGCAGATTATTTTTAAAATAAAAACTGGTCTAACTGGCCTCCTGCAGTCACTATATTTCATAAATGAGCCTTAAAATCTCTTCTTAAAATGTAAGAGGGCCAGGGAATAATATAAAAAGCTTAGCAATATTCAACTTTATTAAAGATCAAAGCATTGATGGCTGTCTAATACAAGAAGCTCATTATACAGAAACAATACCAAACGTTTGGAAAAAAGACATTAAAACAGCAGATATTCTGACCCTTTGATTCCCAGTATCTACATGCAAACAGTATGCATTGAACGAGGTAGAGGTAGCTGCAAAATGAACAACACTATACTACTGAATAAGGAATACCAAGAAAATATCAAAAACAACTCTTAAAGGAATTAAAAGGCATAACGAAAACACAAACCTACAAATATTATTAGAACTTATTAAAGGTACAATAAGAAACGAAAGTATTAAATTCTTTGTAAATTACAAAAGATAACAAATGCAACAAATTGATCAATTAAGCAAAAACATAAATATAATATCACAAAAAACTGCAGTATAATAGAAGTATTATTTTAGGTGATGAATTAAATAATGAACGTAAAAAACTTATGGCAATGTACATATAAAAAGCAGAGGAATGTATCACTAGATTAAAGTATGATCATTTAGTGAACAAAGATTAAAACATAAAACTTCTTAAGAAATTAGAGGCACACAAATCAGAGAGTAAAACATTTAAATTGTTGAACCTGAATGGAACTGAAATTACAAACCAAGGACAAATCTTGCATGAAACATTAAGATACTTCAAAAATTTATATTAAGAACGAAAAAACACTTTTGAAAATTTAGAAACCACAGATATTAAAAGATTGAGTGATACTGAAAAAACAGTCACGTGAAGGCTTATTAACAGTCGGAGAAATAACACTGGCTTTAAAAAATATGAAAAATGGAACAAGTCCTGGAACTGATGGAATAAATGTAGAATTCTATAAAGTATTTGGGCAAAATTAAATCTGACTTGTTAGACGCGCTTGATTTTTTATCTCGAGAAAGTAATTTAGCAGAACTTCAAACCCAAAGTTTAATAAGCCTGCTACCTAAGGCGAATAAAAATCTAGCAAAACTAACTAATTGAAGACCTGTTAGTCTACTTACGTCGATTTCGAAGTTGATAACGAAAACAGCAACTAAAACGATAGCATAAAAAAGAGAATATTTTCTAAATATAATTTATAAAATCCAAACAGGTTTTGTAAAAGATAGATATATAGAATATAATGTAAGGCTTATCAGAGTATAATTGAAATTTCATTCAGTAACAATATACCCAGCAAGCTTCTATTCACAGACTTAGAAAAGGCCTTTGACAGCTTATATCGCTTTCTTGCATGAAGTATTTAATGTTTTCAATTTGTGAGACTATTTTATAATTCTCCGAGTAGTACTGTAACACGCAATGGTGGTAATTCAGAATTTTTCAAATTAGAAATAGGAGTTAGACAAGGATGTCCATTATCCCCTTATCAAAAATATCAAAGGAATAACAGTTTATGGACAAGAAATAAAAAATGCTATGCTTGCAGACAATACTATCGTATTATTAGATAATACTCAAAGTAGTTTTGCGAACACAATATAGCTAATTGAAACTTTTGGAAGAATCTCAGGTCATAGCTGATTTTGTTATTTAATATTTTGATTCAAATGACATCTCTTCACAAGCTGCTGGTTCAAAATTTGCCCTGCCCATATTTATACAGAATATTAGATTTTAAAAAAAATCTTCAGTTAGATATTGTAATATTGCTACTGACATTTGCTTTACAGCAGTTCCACAGCAAAAGTGCTCAGGTGAGCGATCCAGGGCCATCATTGTTTTCGACTTTAATTAAACGAGTGCAGAATACAATGTTATAAAGTCTAAGTGACAACTAACATAAGACTATTTTTTACATTGTAATAATAAGTTTCAAAAGCTGAATTTTCCATAACAGTATAAGAGGACATTAAGTCGCTCAAGTGCACCAGATACATAACACAAACACATGAAAGATACATAAGGCACTTCATAATACAAAATTGATTTTTTGAGTATCTCATTCGATGATATATAAATTATATAGATATATAATATCAAATATTAGCTTTGCAGCAGAATGCCACAATTTGTGACAAATCAAGATAAATGTACTTTTACTGTTTAAAGTTTAGTTAGTCGACTACCACTCATAACGTTTACCAATAATATTGTAAAAGTTTTCATTATGCGGTCGGAAATAATCGTTAAGTTTCTTTCGGGTGTCTTCGGACAATTCCGGCTGATGTATCCGTCCTCGTGAGCTTCCGTAACAGAAAGCGCTATTATTATGGCCGATACAGTAAAAGTCCTTTCCTGGGTTGTAGACGAACGTTCCTGGCTTGATTATATGCGACAGCCCAAGAAAAGATTCGACACGTTTCAGGGCTAAATATGGTTTGTATTTGAATTCATTTGAGTCAATAATAAGAATTTGATTAAGATCAAAATACTTCAGGTAGTTCGTAATTCCAACGTCGTAAGATGATAACTGAACTTCCTCATAGTTTGTATTTATTGCGCCATTTTTCAATAAAAGCTTTCTTTCGATTGGTTGTAGTTTTGAAAATGTCTTGTGTTTACGGGAGTTCACAAAGTCAAATGTGTACCCTGACACGAGTCTTTTCACTGGTTCCCGCACAATCACTATAAGTTTTATAGTTCTGTTAAAGTCATGAATTCTCTGTGCCGCCGTTTGGCTGGCAAAATACCACGGATATTTGGTAACGGTTATCTGATCTGAGTAACTACATGGCATTTGACTTCTGTACCAGTCTGTGCCTAATTTGTCCTTCCTGTAATGGTTTTTACTGAAATATCCAATTTCATACGGGTCTGTTTTGATCACAATATTTGGATGCAAGCTCATAAAATCTATAAGTTCTCTAGTTCCAGCCTTTTTAACCCCGATAATAATGCACTTCGGCACTCTTTTTACACACGTATCATTCCATGGGTGCTTATATCCTGCTTTTCCTCGTACCTGCTGAATCGATGAATACAATTTTTTCTCATCGTAAATGAAATGTGAACTGCTTGTGTTCTTGCCTACAGCATATTTATTTGAAGTGCTATACGTCTGTAAATGTTGACGGGAGTTTGTAACGTTGCCTTGATGTATTCCTTGACTTTTACGGCTAATTGTTCCAGATATAGATTCTTTCATATCACTTGAAAGAAAACTGTCAACTAAGGAATCTCTCATGTTTGACACAAAATTCAAATTATTCAGATTCCAATCCGAATAACTTCCGAGAAATATCACAAAACAAAATAGAACAGGTATTGGAATTATACATTTCCATTTCATTTTTGCAGCAGCAAACAACAGTATCAAAACCAAGTAATCTGCAAACAGGTAATAAATGCATGTATAACGGTTAAAGAAGTATACCAAGTTTGTCATTTTCATTTCAATTTATGTCTAATGATTACGGTGGTACAGAAGTGATGTGCACAATTCCTTTTCAAATTGCACTTTTCTTTTTTTATCTCGTTCCTACGAGATACTTACTCGAGGGAACGACTTAGTATGTCGTGATAACGAGGTATTTAGTCGTGGGAACGAGATAAAAGAAGAGAAGTGCAAATCTGAAAAAGTATTGCATTAAAAAAACGAGTAGTGCAATAAAAAAAGAATCGTGATATTAAAAAAGAACCGTGCATAATAGCTATGTCGAGGGAACTAGTAAGCTTTATTTGATGCCTACCAATGAAATATAGGGAAATATCAGTGAGATAAAAGTGATAATCCACTGTTTTGAATCAGTGAAATTACCATTTTGATAATCCACTGTTTGTGCCGGAACTACTTTTCCCCACCACGTAAATACAAGAGAATCCGCTGTATTTCAGACAGTGACAGCGAGTGAAATTTATTTACCTTGTTAAATCCAGTTATAATATTGAATTCCTGAGCCTAACTAGTTGTGAACAATGATGAAATTCGCCATAAATTATTTAAAATGTCTGATTTGTTTACATAACTCACATGAACAATATCCAATATGGCCGACTTTCAATTCAATTGATTGAATATTACTCGGTATTAATCCGCTTTTATAATTAAAGTATGTATGGCTAAAATTCAATAAATATTGATAAACTGTGTAGAGAAAAATAAATGTTATTTGATGAAAGTGTATTCAGTTTATTTCAGCAGAAGTAAAGTTATCATATGTATTGGAGATTGTCTGCACTTTTTGTGTGTGCGGAGTAATGGTTTGACCAAAGTACGCATTAACTGATTTGGGGCTCCCCATGGGGAATTTATTGGAGGCCCTGAGTAAAAATGTCATGAAATACCCATTTTTGACGTGTTGGCATAAAATAAAAAG
This sequence comes from Cyclina sinensis, assembly GCA_012932295.1. Classification (NCBI taxonomy): domain Eukaryota; kingdom Metazoa; phylum Mollusca; class Bivalvia; order Venerida; family Veneridae; genus Cyclina; species Cyclina sinensis. The sequence continues at coordinate 41,175,571 of JAAONU010000017.1, forward strand.
AAAATTTGTTTGTTTTTTAGTAGAAGATGGGAAAATATCCTCTATATATCGTGGGAACGAGATAGCAAAATATTGTACTACTCCTTTTTTGAAAGTAGTATTTTTTAAAATGCACTTCTCTTTTTATCTAATTCCCACAAGATACTAACTCGAGGGAACGGCTTACTACCTCGTGGGAACGAGATATAAAGCCGTTCCCACGACAAAGCTAACTCGTTCACACGTTATCACGACATACTAAGTCGTTCCCTCGAGTTAGTGTCTCGTAGAAACGAGATAAAAAAGAGAAGTGCAATTTGAAAATGGAGTTGTGCATTCACTTCTGTGCCACAGTACCTCTGTGCCACCGTGAATGTTAATTTCTCTACGTAGTTTGCCCCCCCCCCCCCCACACACACACAAATAAAGAGAAAAAAAACCCAAAACGATTGTATTATTTTCACTTTAGTTCCCATTTCATCTTTATGTTAACTTCTGTGACCATGGATTTTAGAGTTTTCTCAAAACTTTATATTCTTGTATATTAAAGTTTCGATTTTATTTACGTGCATTTATCAGATTTATAGTGCAGGAAAGGAAAAGAACGAACTATAACAAAATTTTAACTTATATGAAAATATTTCGTTTCGAAAAAATGTTTAAATGTAACATATAGGGCTTACCATTTTGAAGAAATTATTAAGAAATTTCAAACATGAAAACACGATAATTAGTCCTAAAAATATTCACGAACATATCTTACTTGTGATAACAAGTAAATTGACCAGTACTCCACCGGCGACTACGTTTTGCTTGACTGGGAAAGACAAGGAAGAAAAGTAGAGTTTAATAGAATAATGTTTAATAGAGTAAGTGAAAAAAGCAAATAAACAAATAATTCAATAAATAGCATGACAAGGTTTCTGTTTTTATTAAAATATCCATTGGTTATTTCAACTGAACTGTTTTCTAACGCTTCTAAATGAATATTTTATGGCGTTCGTCTTTCCACTAAGAAGGCAACCGAGCAATTGGCAAAACAATTTATAATTAACCTGCTTCGATAAATCATTAGTATAGTCATTAAAATTCTGATGTTTTTTTTAACGAGGTAAACAGAAAACAACTAAAATTGGTTTTGTGTATGTGTTGAAATTTTTGTACAGATGTATCAAAACTGAAACGATAACGTAGAATTATAGCTTAATGTTTTTAAAATAATATCTGAAATATCAATATGTAACTACAAGGATAGAAATAGAATGAATATGAATTATAGTAAAGTACTCCAGTACACTGTACAACTTTTATCACGAAGTACGAAAAGGCAATGGCATACATAGATCTCATCAAGAGGTGGCGGGTTAGACAAGCGGAGGGGATTGTCCTGCCGAACCTTGTTTGTCTTTGCTGCTTTTTGATTGGAAATGACGCGTTTATGTGCTCAATGTTTCACTCAAATTTGGAAATGGCAAATCAGACGCGATTTGAATATTCAGGTACACTGATTTCTGATAGAAAATATGCAGAATACATATATATGTAATATTTCATTCAAATGATGGAATAAGAAATAAGCGGATCTTTCAGCAATTAAGTTCAAACAAGATGGCTTCTCAAATGTCGTTGCCATTAATGTGAAAGCGTTGTCTTGGATTTTGATAAGATAAAACAGCCTCATGTTAATTATACAGAACAATAACCATATTGTGGTGGCTGATTTGTGCCATGTCGTATGAGCGTGTTTTCGGGGCAAAAATGTGAAAACACGAAAGTATTTTTTTCGCGTGGCGGGTCGAAAATTGCATTTTTGGCGTGTTTTCGCCCGGCGACCTTTCGCCCCGCCACATGAAAACACGCCACATTCTATGTGCCTTGTATGTACCTAAAGTTTGTCGTATCTTTTAATGGCGGGGTGAAACCGTTCCATGAAAAAACACGACAAATTATAAGTTTGTCGTGTTATGCCCCATGAAAACACGCTACATTCTATGTGTCGGCTTTTTTCCTTAAATTTGTCGTGTCTTTTTATTTTCGCCGCGTTAGGCGAAAACAAGAAAATGCGCACACAAATTACACATACGTTTACATGATACAAAGCTGGTAAGTTATATTTAAATATATTAACATGATTCTTAACACAGCTTCATGTTAATTATACAGAACATTAACCATACTGTGGTGGCTGATTTGTGCCATGTCGTATGAGCGTGTTTTTGTGGCAAACATGCGAGAACACGAAAATATTTTTTTTCGCGTGGCGGGTCGAAAATTGCATTTTTGGCGTGTTTTCGCCCGGTGACCATTCGCCCCGCCACATGAAAACACGCCACATTCTATGTGCCGTTAAGTACCTAAAGTTTGTCGTATCTTTGTATGGCGGGGCGAAACCGTGCCATTCGGAAACACGACAAATTATAAGTTTGTCGTGTTTTAGCGTGGCAAGCTTTCGCCCCGTCCCACGAAAACACGCTACATTCTATGTGTCGGCTTTTTCCCTTAAATTTGTCGTGTCTTTTTATTTTCGCCGCGTCAGGCGAAAACAAGAAAATGCGCACACAAATTACACATATGTTTACATGATACAAGGCTGATAAGTTATATTTAAATATATTAACATGATTCTTAACACAGCTTCATGTTAATTATACAGAACAATAACCATACTAAGGTGGCTGATTTGTGCCATTCGTATGAGCGTGTTTTCGGGGCGAAAATACAAAAATATTTTTTTCGCGTGGCGGGGCGAAAATTGCAATTATGGCGTGTTTTTGCCCAGCGACCTATCGCCCCGCCACATGAAAACACGCCACATTCTATTTGCCGGGTATGTACCTAAAGTTTGTTGTATCTTTGTATGGCGGGGCGAAACCGTGCCATGCGAAAACACGACAAATTAAAAGTTTGTAGTGTTTTAGCGTGGAGAGCTTTCGCCCCGCCCCACGAAAACACGCTACATTCTATGTGTCGGCTTTTTTCTTTAAATTTGTCGTGTCTTTTTATTTTTGCCGCGTCAGGCGAAAACAAGAAAATGCGCACACAAATTACACATATGTTTACATGATACAAGGCTGATAAGTTATATTTAAATAATATATTAACATGATTCTTAACACAGCTTCATGTTAATTATACAGAACAATAACCATACTATGGTGGCTGATTTGTGCCATGTCGTATGAGCGTGTTTTCGGGGCGAAAATGCGAAAACACGAAAATATTTTTTTTCGCGTGGCGGGGCGAAAATTGCAATTTTGGCGTGTTTTTGCCCGGCGACCTTTCGCCCCGCCACATGAAAACACGCCACATTGTATGTGCCTTGTATGTACCAAAAGTTTGTCGTATCTTTGTATGGCGGGGCGAAACCGTGCCATGCGAAAACACGACAAATTATAAGTTTTCATGTTTTAATGTGGCGAGCTTTCGCCCCACCTGACGAAAACACGCTACATTCTATGTGTCAGCTTTTTTCCTTTAATTTGTCGTGTCTTTTTATTTTTGCCGCATTTGGCGAAAACATGAAAATGCGCACACAAATTACACATATGTTTAGATGATACAAGGCTGATAAGTTATATTTAAATACATTAACATGATTCTTAAGTTCAAATTGAAAAAAAGGCTAAGGATACTATCATTGTTATTACTCTCCATTTTCTTCTGTATGTGTAGCATATGTGTAGTTGCTCTGCGCATGCCTTACCGGAGGGCGAAAAAACTAGGTGATTTTTTCGTGTTTTCGCTTGGCTCCCCGCCATGCAAAGATACGACAGATTGTAGGCAAAACACGAGATTTAAAATGCTGCGTGTTTTCGTATGGCGGGTTTTCAAATTGAAGGTAAAAGAACGACAGATAGAATGTGGCGCGTTTTCGCGTTGCGGGGCGATAGGTCGCCACGCGAAAACGCGATAAAGTTATGATTTGTTGTATTTTTGCGTGGCGGGTTTTCGCCCCGCCATGCAAAGATACGACAAACTGTTGGTAAAGACATGACAAATAAAATGTGGCGTGTTTTCGTGTGGCGGGGCAAAGGACCGCCAGGCGAAAACACGACACAGATACAGTTTGTCGTGTTTTCGCGTGGCCTGTTTTCGCGTTTTCGCCCCGCTACGCGAAAAAAGTATTTTTGTGTTTTCGCATTTTCGCCCCGAAAACACGCTCATAGAACATGGCACAAAGCAGCCACCATACCATACTGGTCCTACAATGCGAATTTTAAAAAGCATATTGTGTGAGAGGAAATGAAATAATTTAGTTAGAATTGCTCAAACATACCTGGCTGAGTCTAGGGAGGGAAATGAGAAAGTGGTACACATTTACTCACCGAGTCCTCTCGTATAAACACGATTTTATATAAAAATGATCTTACAACATGAAAGTACGTAACATAACGATGTTACGACGCCATCTCATCCGAAAGACTATTAGCAATGTTTGTGGAGGAGCGGGGGATCGATCTCGAGAGCCCAGGTTTACCAGTCCAGCGCGTTACCACTGGACCACATCTGCTCCTCCTTGACACCATTGTCAGAAGTTGTATTTATACAATTATTACACTGGTGTGCACTGGACCATAACGATGATTTAAACGTATTTTTTTTTGGTAATGTGATAATGATTATTAATAAAAGTCAATATCAGTTAACTTTTTATCAGATAGTCTTTAAATCAAAAAGAAATCACGACTCTTACTTGCATATCAGTAGTAAAAATATCCTGATCCTGTGTTTGTTTTAAACAAGAATTAATAATAATAATAATTATTATTATTATGTTAAACAAGAATTAAACAGTTCAGTGCCCTTCAGTGAACATGTCTCCTTACTTCATATGTATAAAACAAATGATCCTTTATTTTGTTACTCCACAACTGGCGAAAGCATTATAGGTAGTATTTCTTTTATTTCAAACGCTGATTGGTTTTAAAGTATTGTTTATATATACTAAAGTTTAAGACTTAATTTGTTAGCAGTACTTTTATCGACTAAATTGACCAATTTTTACGACAAAATGAACATGTATAATATTCATGATATATATATATATATATTTTTAAATCAGACAAATTGGTCACAAAACAATACATAAAAGTATACAATAAATATTTAAGCGTTTCTGAGCTTACATTCAATTCATCTTAAAATCGGATTGTTTTGTGAGCGCACTGAACTATGAGTTCAAATATTGTCAATTGTAAATAATCAGAATGTTGAAATAGCGCTCGATCCGTACTATCTGTATCGAACTTGATAGAGATGCACGATCCGTACTATCTGTATCGAAATTGATAGAGATGCACGATCAGTACTATCTGTATGGAACTTGATAGAGATGCTCTGTTGAACCTCAATTTTCACAAACCGCAATCGTCACACCGTGTGACAAATGCGTGCGAATACGTCACAAAAATAGTGATAAATACGTTCGGACACATATTTCATACGAACTTAAAAACGCATTTGTCACACCTCAGAATCTTGTTTAAAAATGTGAGAAAAATTGTGAGTTTTTTAACTCGAACGTATATGTCACACATGTAAGTTTTTTTTTTTACTTCGAACGTATATGTCACACATGTAAGTTTTTTTTTTTTTACTTCGAACGTATATGGCACACATGCAAGATTTTTTTTTTACTTCGAACGTATATGTCACACATGCAAGATTTAGTTGACAGTACAATCATGTTAAGTCTCCAAACAGCTTCTCAAGAAACGGCACTCCGTCCGTCTGTACACCCTTCCATTGACTTGTTTTTTCTCTTTCCTTGGTATTTGGTGGTCATTTGGTTCAGAATCGGAAGAAAAACGATGAACGTGAAGTTGGCACATAGATCGAAGCTCTACATCCAGCTCTGCAATCTTATATCAATGCAGACCTGGGTCGCAGCTCTACATCCAGCTCTGCAATCTTATATTACTGCAGAGCTGGGTCGCAGCTCTACATCCAGCTCTGCAATCTTATATCACTGCAGAGCTGGGTCGCAGCTCTACATCCAGCTCTGCAATCTTATATCATTGCAGAGCTGGTTCGCAGCTCTACATCCAGCTCTGCGATCTTATATCATTGCAGAGCTGGGTCGCAGCTCTACATCCAGCTCTGCAATCTTATAATTGCAGAGCTGGGTCGCAGCTCTACATCTAGCTCTGCAATCTTATATCATTGCAGAGCTGGGTCGCAGCTCTACATCCAGCTCTGCAATCTTATATCATTGCATAGTTGGGTCACAGACTTACATCCAGCTATGCAATCTTATATAATTACAGACCTACATCCAGCTCTGCAATCTTATATCATTGCAGAGCTGGGTCGCAGCTCTACATCCAGCTCTGCAATCTTATATCATTGCATAGCTGGGTCGCAGACTTACATCCAGCTATGCAACCTTATATAATTACAGACCTACATCCAGCTCTGCAATCTTATATCATTGCAGAGCTGGGTCGTAGATTTATATCTAGCTCTGAAATCTTATATCACTGCAGAACTGGGTTGCAGCTCTACATCCAGCTCTGCAATCTTATATCATTGCAGAGCTGGGTCGCAGCTCGACATCCAGCTCTGCAATCTTATATCATTGCATAGCTGGGTCGCAGACTTACATCCAGCTATGCAATCTTATATAATTACAGAACTACATCCAGCTCTGCAATGATATAAGATTGCAGAGCTGGATGTTTAGCTGCGACCCAGCTCTGCAATGATATAAGTTTGCAGAGCTGGATGTAGATCTACGACCCAGCTCTGCAATGATATAAGATTGCAGAGCTGGATGTAGAGCTGCAACCCAGGTCTACAATGATATAAGATTGCAGAGCTGGATGTAGAGCTGCGACCAAGCTCTGCAATGATATAAGATTGCAGAGCTAGATGTAGATCTACGAGACAGCTCTGCAATGATATAAGTTTGCAGAGCTAAATGTAAATCTACGACCCAGCTCTGCAATTATATAAGATTGCAGAGCTGGATGTAGAGCTGCGACCCAGCTCTGCAATGATATAAAATTGCAGAACTTGATGTTTAGCTGCGACCAAGCTCTGCAATGATATAAGATTGCAGAGCCGGATGTAGAGCTGCGACCCAGATCTGCAATGATATAAGATTGCAGAGCTGGATGTAGAGCTGCGACCCAGCTCTGCAGAGCTGGATGTAGAGCTGCGAACTAGGTCTGTAATTATATAAGATTGCATAGTTGGATGTAAGTCTGCGACCCAGCTCTGCAATGATATAAGATTGCAGAGCTGGATGTTTAGCTGCGACCCAGCTCTGCAATGATATAAGTTTACAGAGCTGGATGTAGATCTACGACCCAGCTCTGCAATGATATAAGATTGCAGAGCTGGGTGTAGAGCTGCGACCCAGGTCTGCAATGATATAAGATTGCAGAGCTGGATGTAGAGCTGCGACCAAGCTCTGCAATGATATAAGATTGCAGAGCTAGATGTAGATCTACGAGACAGCTCTGCAATGATATAAGTTTGCAGAGCTAAATGTATATCTACGACCCAGCTCTGCAATTATATAAGATTGCAGAGCTGGATGTAGAGCTGCGACCCAGCTCTGCAATGATATAAAATTGCAGAACTTGATGTTTAGCTGCGACCAAGCTCTGCAATGATATAAGATTGCAGAGCCGGATGTAGAGCTGCGACCCAGCTCTGCAGTGATATAAGATTGCAGAGCTGGATGTAGAGCTGCGACCCAGCTCTGCAGAGCTGGATGTAGAGCTGCGACCTAGGTCTGTAATTATATAAGATTGCATAGTTGGATGTAAGTCTGCGACCCAGCTCTGCAATGATATAAGATTGCAGAGCAACATCAAGTTCTGCAATTTTATATCATTGCAGAGCTGGGTCGCAGCTCTACATCCAGCTCTGCAATCTTATATAATTGCAGAGCTGGGTCGTAGATTTACATTTAGCTCTGCAAACTTATATCATTGCAGAGCTGTCTTGTAGATCTACATCTAGCTCTGCAATCTTATATCATTGCAGAGCTTGGTCGCAGCTCTACATCCAGCTCTGCAATCTTATATCATTGCAGACCTGGGTCGCAGCTCTACACCCAGCTCTGCAATCTTATATCATTGCAGAGCTGGGTCGTAGATTTACATCCAGCTCTGTAAACTTATATCATTGCAGAGCTGGGTCGCAGCTAAACATCCAGCTCTGCAATCTTATATCATTGCAGAGCTGGGTCGCAGACTTACATCCAACTTTGCAATCTTATATATTTACAGACCTAGGTCGCAGCTCTAAATCCAGCTCTGCAGAGCTGGGTCGCAGCTCTACATCCAGCTCTGCAATCTTATATCATTGCAGAGCTGGGTCGCAGCTCTACACCCAGCTCTGCAATCTAATATCATTGCATAGCTGGGTCGTAGATTTATATCTAGCTCTGAAATCTTATATCACTGCAGAACTGGGTTGCAGCTCTACATCCAGCTCTGCAATCTTATATCATTGCAGAGCTGGGTCGCAGCTCGACATCCAGCTCTGCAATCTTATATCATTGCATAGCTGGGTCGCAGACTTACATCCAGCTATGCAATCTTATATAATTACAGAACTACATCCAGCTCTGCAATGATATAAGATTGCAGAGCTGGATGTTTAGCTGCGACCCAGCTCTGCAATGATATAAGATTGCAGAGCTGGATGTAGAGCTGCAACCCAGGTCTACAATGATATAAGATTGCAGAGCTGGATGTAGAGCTGCGACCAAGCTGTGCAATGATATAAGATTGCAGAGCTAGATGTAGATCTACGAGACAGCTCTGCAATGATATAAGTTTGCAGAGCTAAATGTAAATCTACGACCCAGCTCTGCAATTATATAAGATTGCAGAGCTGGATGTAGAGCTGCGACCCAGCTCCGCAATGATATAAAATTGCAGAACTTGATGTTTAGCTGCGACCAAGCTCTGCAATGATATAAGATTGCAGAGCCGGATGTAAAGCTGCAACCCAGATCTGCAATGATATAAGATTGCAGAGCTGGATGTAGAGCTGCAACCCAGCTCTGCAGAGCTGGATGTAGAGCTGCGACCTAGGTCTGTAATTATATAAGATTGCATAGTTGGATGTAAGTCTGCGACCCAGCTCTGCAATGATATAAGATTGCAGAGCTGGATGTTTAGCTGCGACCCAGCTCTGCAATGATATAAGTTTACAGAGCTGGATGTAGATCTACGACCCAGCTCTGCAATGATATAAGATTGCAGAGCTGGGTGTAGAGCTGCGACCCAGGTCTGCAATGATATAAAATTGCAGAGCTGGATGTAGAGCTGCGACCAAGCTCTGCAATGATATAAGATTGCAGAGCTAGATGTAGATCTACGAGACAGCTCTGCAATGATATAAGTTTGCAGAGCTAAATGTAAATCTACGACCCAGCTCTGCAATTATATAAGATTGCAGAGCTGGATGTAGAGCTGCGACCCAGCTCTGCAATGATATAAAATTGCAGAACTTGATGTTTAGCTGCGACCAAGCTCTGCAATGATATAAGATTGCAGAGCCGGATGTAGAGCTGCGACCCAGCTCTGCAATGATATAAGATTGCAGAGCTGGATGTAGAGCTGCGACCTAGGTCTGTAATTATATAAGATTGCATAGTTGGATGTAAGTCTACGACCCAGCTCTGCAATGATATAAGATTGCAGAGCTGGATGTTTAGCTGCGACCCAGCTCTGCAATGATATAAGTTTACAGAGCTGGATGTAGATCTACGACCCAGCTCTGCAATGATATGAGATTGCAGAGCTGGGTGTAGAGCTGCGACCCAGGTCTGCAATGATATAAGATTGCAGAGCTGGATGTAGAGCTGCGACCCAGCTCTGCAATGATATAAGATTGCAGAGCTAGATGTAGATCTACGAGACAGCTCTGCAATGATATAAGTTTGCAGAGCTAGATGTAAATCTACGACCCAGCTCTGCAATTATATAAGATTGCAGAGCTGGATGTAGAGCTGCGACCCAGCTCTGCAGAGCTGGATGTAGAGCTGCGACCCAGCTCTGCAATGATATAAAATTGCAGAGCTTGATGTTTAGCTGCGACCAAGCTCTGCAATGATATAAGATTGCAGAGCTGGATGTAGAGCTGCGACCCAGCTCTGCAATGATATAAGATTGCAGAGCTGGATGTAGAGCTGCGACCTAGGTCTGTAAATATATAAGATTGCAAAGTTGGATGTAAGTCTGCGACCCAGCTCTGCAATGATATAAGATTGCAGAGCTGGATGTTTAGCTGCGACCCAGCTCTGCAATGATATAAGTTTACAGAGCTGGATGTAAATCTACGACCCAGCTCTGCAATGATATAAGATTGCAGAGCTGGGTGTAGAGCTGCGACCCAGGTCTGCAATGATATAAGATTGCAGAGCTGGATGTAGAGCTGCGACCAAGCTCTGCAATGATATAAGATTGCAGAGCTAGATGTAGATCTACAAGACAGCTCTGCAATGATATAAGTTTGCAGAGCTAAATGTAAATCTACGACCCAGCTCTGCAATTATATAAGATTGCAGAGCTGGATGTAGAGCTGCGACCCAACTCTGCAATGATATAAAATTGCAGAACTTGATGTTTAGCTGCGACCAAGCTCTGCAATGATATAAGATTGCAGAGCTGGATATAGAGCTGCGACCCAGCTCTGCAATTATATAAGATTGCAGAGCTGGATGTAGAGCTGCGACCCAGCTCTGCAGAGCTGGATGTAGAGCTGCGACCTAGGTCTGTAATTATATAAGATTGCATAGTTGGATGTAAGTCTGCGACCCAGCTCTGCAATGATATAAGATTGCAGAGCTAGATGTAGATCTACGACCGTGCTGTGCAATGATATAAACTTGCAGAGCTGGATGTATAGCTGCGACTCAGCTCTGCAATGATATAAGATTGCAGAGCTGGATGTAGAGCTGCGACCCAGCTCTGCAATGATATAAGATCGCAGAGCTGGATGTATAGCTGCGACCCAGCTCTGCAATGATATAAGATTGCAGAGCTGGATGTAGAGCATCGACCCAGCTCTGCAATGATATAAGATCGCAGAGCTAGATGTAGAGCTGCGATCTATGTGCCAACTTCACGTTCATAGAAAAACGGACGCTTATTGAACGACTATCAGGATTTTCCGTTACCTTTACAACTATTACAAACATTCACTTAAATACTTGGAATATTTGTTTATTATCAAAAGGGAATTTCATTTCAAAAGGGCAAGTTACACTATAAGTCATGCCTGCAGAGTACATGTAATACGACCCTGTTTAACTATCGAAATGCGAATTAACTTCAAAAGAGAAGATAACCATAAAATTCGTTTCTAAACAGTTATTAGCCCGTTTTAACGTAGGATTATTATTTTATTTCTTTTGATTTCTGAAAAAAAAATCTTTTTTAGTCTACACTTGAAACATAAAAATACTTGCTTATTATCTAAAGGTCAATTTATTTAAAATCGTAGGAAACCTTAAAAATTCTACAGTAATGGGTCCTTCTTTACCAAAAAAAGAAAGGGAACAGGGAAATGTCCGATGGTGATGATCGGTTCAGAACGAAACAATTCATCTTTATTTTACAGTTTTCTCTGAAAATCAATATCATCTAAGATTTAGAGTAAGGGTTGCGCGTTCGAACCAAACAACCTACGTTATATGACAGGTGTTAAGCGTCGTGTGGTTACTGTAACTTCTCTTCAGTGTAGTCATCCGTTCTTGATTACTCTCAAAATTATACTTGCAAAATTGCAAAACCCGCAAAATGTTCAACATAGTTAGGACCAGTATATAAGCGTGCTTAAAACTTTTCTACTGAGAATATGGATGGCACGTTCTATATCTGACAATTTTCATGGTTTGATAGGCACTTCCGTCGTATATGCCTAGCTTTGGAATTATTCCCCTTTAAAAGAAAAAAAAGTATTATAGGTACTGTTCGGATAGATGTTTTACGTTAAGCTATTTAGCTCCATTAACTTTTTTTTATTTGCCTCTAAATGCAACCTTTCCCTTGTGGCTGAGGGGCGCCTTTTAAGGTTAAGGGCTAGAATTGCAGCCACCGTTCAACCCTGCGTGATCAAAAGAGGCGACTAAATGGATTTAAACGAGTGGAGTCTACGTATCTCGTAGCTCCAGCAGGTGGGGGTAGTTTTGACCCCGGGTGTTGCTTTTAAATTCGTAACACCCGAGGTTAGCTAAAATCATCTTTCCTGTTCGGCACCATATGACCTAAACTGTGTTGCGGCGCCGTAAAACCCAACAAATCAATCAATCAATCAATCAATCTAAATGCAACCTGCAAACTAGACACTAGACGACCGACTCAAAGTCAAAATATAAATAAATGTAGAAGGTCCTTGTCTCTTGTAAGAATTATGTCTGATACGAGGACGACTATGACGCAGTTATCTCAAGAGATGGTCTTTTCATCATCACCATCATCATCATCATCATCATCATCATCAAGATACATTATGCTTGTATCTCTTACCATCATTTGAAAATAATGGTTCGTATGTATTAGTTGCATTAAAATAAGTATCTTGTATGATCCACAAAGAAATGTAGAACACAAAGTGCAAAAAGTGTAAAACACAATGTAATAATGTATACAATCTTTATTATTTTTAAAACCTAAGTTGTCAGTTATTGTTTTAACACAAATTGAACAATCATTGGGAATATAGTAACAATATGCAAATGAGCAAAACAAAGAAAAATTAATTCAGTGAACAGTATAATTATTGCATCATTGTAGAAACAAAATTAAAAAGTATGCGATGTTACTCAAGTTGAACTTGATATACTCCCGTTCTTTTTTCCACGTTTTTGAACGATTTAGAAGGCAGATTTACTAGGGATAGATGTTGATATGTTCAAAGTATTTTTCGATTTTATATGCCGATGATATTGTTGTTTGCCAATACAAAAGCAGAGATACAAAAACAGTCTAAATATTCTTTCTGATTAAACTTAGTATTACCAAGACAAAAATAATGATATTTAGAAAAGGTGGTATATAAACCGAAAATTTCAATTTTATATATAAAAAGACTGTTATTGAAATCGTAAGTAAGTTTACATATTTGATATAGTATTTACAACACGGGGCTCTTTTGCAGAAGCACAAAAAACTAGAACAGAACAAGCAGTGAAAGCTATTTGATGATTACAGATGTTTAAAGAAGTTTTACGCTTTGTATTTAGAATACTTACGGTGAATATAACAGACACTCTAAACAGCGTGGAACCTAACCAGATGCCAAGTAACTTTACGTCTGGTCAGGTTCCACGCTGTTTACGTTAGACACTTTTTCTACCAAATTTTCTGAAAATTAAATAAAATCTACAAAATTAATGTGACGACATCTTGAATACGCGACAAAATTCCCTCGTCTCAGCATAAACACGACACATATTATACAGGATATAAGTGCCGTGAGCTCAGTCACAGCACATGCTTTTCACATGAGGATTAGGTTGACTTCCCCACTGTTTTAAGTAAACACTCGATAGGTAACTGCCCGCCGGTAAATGAGAGAAATGATCTTAAAAACAAGCGTTAACCCACCACCCCCTACACCCCCCCCAAAAAAAAAAAAAAAAAAAAAATAAAAATAAAAAATAAATGAATAAAAAAAAAGCACAATCATTAACAGAAAAAGTGCCCAGCAAGTCTCGAAAAAGGATGAAGTATACTTTTAGATAAAATGCATGACCCTGTTCCCGGCAGCACCCATGTCTGAATATTAAAACCACAGTCTGTACAAAGATTCGAACATTGGGTGTGACAATTACGTTCGAACTAAAAACCGAAAAAAAAAGTCAAACGTATACGTCACATTGGCGATTTGTGACGAACTCGCACGTATTTGTCGCACAGGTGTGACGTATTCGCACGTAATTGTCACACGGTGTGACGATTGCGTTTTGTGAAAATTGAGGTTCAACACAGCTATTTTCTTAACAAAATTTAAATAGCCACATTCTTCATAAAGATGAATACCGAATAGGAGTACCACATTTTGAAAACTGCAATAATTTTATTGCTATTGTAGACACATCGAGACGACATTTGGTGGTATATGCTTTTCATATAGATTTATCAAACCATAGTTGACCGTGCATTACGAATTATACACCTGACAAAGGTAAGTAGAACATTTATTTTAGAAATTAACTTTGATGTTACAACCAAAACTAGTGAATAAATCGTTAAGCTATGTACATAAATAAATATGTATGAATACATGTCATATAAAATTTAAGCAGAAACCTATCTCATGAAAAAAAAATACGAAGGTAACTAGTGCAATTCACGAGGAAAGAATATTATTATAGACAAATAGAGCCTAAAACATTTTTAGAGCAAAAGCCTCATTAATTTTCGATCAACCCTCGTATATTTTGATTGCACATTGATCTCTGGGCCATGGGTGCCGTAATTTTGACCTGGTGTCGTATGTTTTGTATAATGCTTCCTTGACACATTTGTTTTGTGTTTTGACGTTTCGTCTTATGAATCTTATGATGTGTTTTGTTTGCGGTATTATTTTTATGTGGAATAACCAGTTCATGTTACTACTTATAGTAACTCCTAAGTATTTGAATTTTCTGTGGTTTTCAAAATCGTGCTGTGTAGGCTGCAGGGAAAGATGACTGATTTCTTTTTCTTGTTTATACTAGTACCACAAACCTTTCTGTGTTGAACTGCATTGACCATATTTTCTTCGGTATTTCTGCAATAGACGCGTCCGGCTCCTGTCACTTCATTGTCCTTGATGTACGCGAGAAAGAGACACGGACCTAGGACCAATCCATGAGGGATACCAGAAACCACAGGGAGCCGGTCGGAGACCTTGTTTCTGACTAATACTGGTCGTGATCTGTTTTTTAAGACAATTTTATATCAATGAAGTGATGTGTAGAAGAGCTTTATGTCTTTCAGATTGTGTATGAGTTTGTGGTGGTAGACTTTGCCGAATGCTATAAAGAAGTTCATGACAATATCAGTTTGATAATATTGATTTAGGTTGTCAGCAATTTTTAGTGTGAAACTGATGAGCTGTGTCTCATTGCGATGATTTAACCTAAATCAATGTTGCTTGGGGCAGCGAATGCTGTGTGTGTCAAAGTAATCCACCAGGTTTTAAAAAAATGATCTGTTCCTGACCAATAGTTTTGAGTGCTTTTTTGTCTGCTGGTGTGATGTAATGAACTGAAAACTTTATATATATTTGGTAGTTGCTTCTTATGATTGTTTTTTTACGTGATACGTTTTTTTAAAGCAAATTTAAAAAGAAGTCAGTATGAGCTTGTCCACATCCGAGTATCTTTGATCAGATACGTATGACAGTGATGGATAAGGTAAACTTTTCAATCAAACGAAAACAGTCCTGACACGTGTAAGGCAAAGCTTGCTTAAGAAACATTATAAGTTTAAACAAACTTAATTCAAATATCGTTTTGTGAGTTTTGCAGACGTATATTTTTTATGTTTTTGATTATTTGTTTAACAGTTCTAGAATGGCGATAATCTAAACTGATCTATAACCTGACAAGATTAAAGGGGTTGGACCTTCTAAAGGCAATTAAGTAGTTGATATAAACTTGCAAAAAGAAGCTATATCAAAGATATGAACGTTTCCATATGTAATATCTAATTCATGTTTATTAATGCTGGGATGCTGCCGAACACAAACACTACTGTATCATAATCAAAGTAGCTTAATCGAATGATGAAAAGTACACCGATGCTTATAAAAGATTAAGTTTACTTTGAAGTTTCCTTTAAAAAGAGCCAATGGCTACATAGAAAAAGTCTGTCACGAAATGTGCCGGTATTTTGTGATACATTTATCTAGCCAAACCATGTTTCTTGCTATATGCGAATCTCTTACAAGTACTTATTTTTTCTAAGATATCCAAGTGAACCCTACTCCGTTGTCAGAAATATTCAGCAAATAAAACTATATAATCTAAAGTTAAAGAGCACATAGCTCAACGAAGGAATCCAAAAGAAGCATGCTTGTCACGTGGTCTGCAGATTGGGCTAACGAAGTGGAAATCATATGTTACCCGCTTTGTTTTCATTTTTTCTGTTACAGTTTAAAAGAAACCCTATCTCTAAAATACAATAAAATGGCGTACTGTTCTTGTGATGGGATTTAAGTTTTCACAGAACTGCAACATTATATCAAGGAGATCAGTTATTGTCTTCTTAACACATGAAACAAATTGTAATTTGTTTCTTTTCCCCATTTTTGCTTTAGCTAATGTTCTGAAGGACAATGTAATAACAAAATTTTAATGTTCTTACCGCAAAAGAATTGTAATAAATCTTGAAAACATGACTCACATTAATTTAAATAATTTGCGGATGTCTTTTTTCTTGTAATTCATCATGAAACATATCAAAGAAAAGTTACAGAAACAGAAATCATGTCTACATATAATTGCAAAGTTTCAGATATGAAACTAAACCCGCACTATGAGTGATCTGAATTTTGATTTTAAACAAAATAAACATATAAAGTAGTATATAGATTACAGACTGGACATATTCTTTTATTTTGATGAAAGGTGAAGTAGTGTTACGTAGTTTGACTTTAGCAAATTCATTGCAACTAAAATCATCTTTCCTGTTCTGCGCCATATGACCTAAACTGTGTTGCGGCGCCGTAAAACCCAACAAATCAATCAATCAATCAATCAATCTAAATGCAACCTGCAAACTAGACACTAGACGACCGACTCAAAGTCAAAATATAAATAAATGTAGAAGGTCCTTGTCTCTTGTAAGAATTATGTCTGATACGAGGACGACTATGACGCAGTTATCTCAAGAGATGGTCTTTTCATCATCACCATCATCATCATCATCATCATCATCATCAAGATACATTATGCTTGTATCTCTTACCATCATTTGAAAATAATGGTTCGTATGTATTAGTTGCATTAAAATAAGTATCTTGTATGATCCACAAAGAAATGTAGAACACAAAGTGCAAAAAGTGTAAAACACAATGTAATAATGTATACAATCTTTATTTTTTTTAAAACCTAAGTTGTCAATTATTGTTTTAACACAAATTGAACAATCATTGGGAATATAGTAACAATATGCAAATGAGCAAAACAAAGAAAAATTAATTCAGTGAACAGTATAATTATTGCATCATTATAGAAACAAAATTAAAAAGTATGCGATGTTACTCAAGTTGAACTTGATATACTCCCGTTCTTTTTTCCACGTTTTTGAACGATTTAGAAGGCAGATTTACTAGGGATAGATGTTGATATGTTCAAAGTATTTTTCGATTTTATATGCCGATGATATTGTTGTTTGCCAATACAAAAGCAGAGATACAAAAACAGTCTAAATATTCTTTCTGATTAAACTTAGTATTACCAAGACAAAAATAATGATATTTAGAAAAGGTGGTATATAAACCGAAAATTTCAATTTTATATATAAAAAGACTGTTATTGAAATCGTAAGTAAGTTTACATATTTGATATAGTATTTACAACACGGGGCTCTTTTGCAGAAGCACAAAAAACTAGAACAGAACAAGCAGTGAAAGCTATTTGATGATTACAGATGTTTAAAGAAGTTTTACGCTTTGTATTTAGAATACTTACGGTGAATATAACAGACACTCTAAACAGCGTGGAACCTAACCAGATGCCAAGTAACTTTACGTCTGGTCAGGTTCCACGCTGTTTACGTTAGACACTTTTTCTACCAAATTTTCTGAAAATTAAATAAAATCTACAAAATTAATGTGACGACATCTTGAATACGCGACAAAATTCCCTCGTCTCAGCATAAACACGACACATATTATACAGGAAATAAGTGCCGTGAGCTCAGTCACGGCACATGCTTTTCACATGAGGATTAGGTTGACTACCCCACTGTTTTAAGTAAACACTCGATAGGTAACTGCCCGCCGGTAAATGAGAGAAATGATCTTAAAAACAAGCGTTAACCCACCACCCCCTACACCCCCCCCCCCCCCAAAAAAAAAAAAAATAAAAAAAAAAAAAATAAATAAAAATAAAAATAAATGAATAAAAAAAAGCACAATCATTAACAGAAAAAGTGCCCAGCAAGTCTCGAAAAAGGATGAAGTATACTTTTAGATAAAATGCATGACCCTGTTCCCGGCAGCACCCATGTCTGAATATTAAAACCACAGTCTGTACAAAGATTCGAACATTGGGTGTGACAATTACGTTCGAACTAAAAACCGAAAAAAAAGTCAAACGTATACGTCACATTGGCGATTTGTGACGAACTCGCACGTATTTGTCGCACAGGTGTGACGTATTCGCACGTAATTGTCACACGGTGTGACGATTGCGTTTTGTGAAAATTGAGGTTCAACAATGCTCGATCCCTACTATCTGTATGGAACTTGATAGAGATGCTCGATCCGTACTATCTGTATGGAACTTAATAGAGATGTTATTAAAGTTACTGATTCATGGTGCCCGCAGTGTTTCTTTTGATACAACTTGCACGCAGTGAGCCCTCTCCCCCAAGTCTATGCGATATTTACTACTTTACATACACCTTATGTATAAAGAAATTGCACCAGTCTTCATGCAGAAAAGATTAGTCACTTAATAATAAGACACGGTACAGTAGCCTCGTGTGTCTGAATAATTTTTACTTACGTTTACTGTGTTACGTAAGTGTTATCATGGCGTGGGTGGGGAGTGGAGGGATTTCACTTTATAACGATGCGATCTATCTGTTTAAAAAATAAGAAAAATATATGCGCGAAATGTTCTTTTTCTTGAAAATTTTCAGTATCCATAGAGCATCTTTTGTTTTGCCACTTACGCTTTTCCTGCGAACGCTTTCGCTTTTGGTGTCCAACAGTTTAAGGCAAAGCTCCATAATTCTGTATGAACACAATGTTTAAAAAAACAAGTGCAAGCAAAAACAATGCACATTAAATAACCATTCTAAAATTTGTTTTAAGACCGCCAGGTTTTGTATAAGGGGAAAAGTATATTTTAAAGTTCCTGTCCTTACTAATTACATGTATCTAACTTAAAAAGAAGACTAACTTTTTCATGAAGTTCAAAAGTAGCGCGCGTGTCACATTGTAATTGTTATAATTATAAAGCTTCAAAAATATTTTGTACACGCTCACTTTTATCTCATTCAGATTTTTTGTCTGTTTTGACTTGTTAACTCCAACCAGGAGATTTTTTTCCATACATATGAGTTTTACAAATAACGTAGAGAAATTGTTACTGTGCACCAAAGACAAAATATGCAATTTGTAGTACCGATAACCCTGTTTCAAACGTTTCCTGTGATGCAAATATTGCGTTCATAGAATTTTTTTAGCAGATTTACAAGCTCTAGAACGAACAAGCTGTGAAATATAAACCCTATAGGATGTAGTGCGTGGGACAACGCCATTTAAAAAAAAAGATAATTAACGATATTAAAATTTAAATCATCTCTTCTATCGTATATTTTTGTACTATCAAAGCCATAGAAAGATAGAAATAGAAATATTCAATAAAAAGATTTATATCACTGTTGATTTTCTGAAGTGTTTGCTTTATAAATCTTGAGTTCATTTGGATATATTCAATAGACCAGAGATAGAAATGGTCATTATCTACATTTACCAAATCGTTAAAATACCTCGAGGTATTGTGAAAGGCTGTAATAATGTCATCTTGATGTTCACCAGAAAGAGAAAACATAAAGTCTCCTTCGTAGCAGTACAAAAACAGTATAAAACATGTCTGCAACAAGAGGAGCACATTTAGTTCCCATGTTGATGCCTACTGTCTGTTTATAAATAGAAGTTCCAAATATCTAACATAGATATTATCTAGTAGGAAAGAGAGCGACTCGATAATGACTTGACAAGTCCATAAAGTATAACCATCACAAGAACCATCTGTAAAATATGCTTTATGTTTATTACAAGCGATGTAGGTTATATTATCTCTTGGTGTTTGAAAATTTATAATCAATTAAAAAAAACAAAAAAAAAACAACAAATGTTAACGTATCCTGTGCTCAGTTTTATATAAAAAATACTCGCAACTGCATAAACTCTGACTGGTCGAAATGAAAATTCTGGTAATAACTTTAAGACTTACAAACTCTTTTAACAGAACTACGAAACAGAGAGTTATGTTAAAAATGTCTATTTTACCAGAAACCAAAAGAAGTGCTTATGCTAACTTCTATTGTGGGGTTGCACCCCTGAGAATAGAAACCGGACGTTACGAGGGTTTACCATTTCACGAATGAACTTGTTTTAATTGTACACGTGAAGTTGAAAATTTCATGTCCTTTGTATGATGAGACAAGATTTGAATTGTTTCAAAGAGCTGCTAGTTTAAATGCAAATTTTTTCAAATTTTGATGACTATGAGAAATTTAAGTTCTTTATGTCTGATAAAGATATTGTTATAAATTTTGCCAAAACCTGTCGGAATATTTTTACCACAAGACGAAATATTTTATATAGATGAGCTCTAAATAAGGTTGTAAATTGCAGTTCCTCTTTTTTGTTTTACCTTGACTACTGAGAAATTTTTAACTCTGTTTATATGTAGATATATGTAAATTATGTGTTTTAAACGTCTCTCATAGCTCTGATTTCAGCTGTTTTATGCATGCATTTTATTTCATTTTGTTATGTACTAAAATGAGACTCAAATAAATTACTCTGTATGTCTGTCTTTCTGTCTGCAAACGTTTTTTTTTTTTATTGAGACAGGTGAGCTTTTTAATGAGGTTTTAATACTTTCCAACTTTTGTGTGTAAAATGCCAAGGAACTAAATACAACAGCAGCAACTCAAATGTGATTAAGATAATTAACTCAGTTCTGATTATCAATATTAATGGTACATATGCAAACATACTGACCCGCTTTTTTGCATAGACAGAGTTTTGTTCCCAAAGCACTTGGCTGGCTTAATTTCATACCTGAAAACTGAATCATCATAAGCATTAATATATTATATGATATAAATATTACTTCTAATGAAATGTTACTTGTCTTCTAGGCAAAAACAGACGGAAAAACTTCAAAGTCTGAATTGTAAGTTTGATGTTGAATGAGAAATTTCAATTTTACTACTGTCGTAATAAAAAATATGCAAAATTACTTCTTAATTACAATAAATTACTCTGTTCAATTCTTGCATATCATTTACCTAACAACAAATACTTGCCAACCACAATAAAAAAATCAGATTCAATACATTAAATGCAACTTTCTTAATTTTTTAACTCTCGCTAATAAACATTAAAAATGTAATGATTGCATACTTTTAAAACTAGGGCTGCAATTGGAGTCGCAGGGCCGCAGAATAAAGATGTCCGAAAACGCTCTGCTGCATTTTTAGTCCATACACGCTCTGTCGAAGTTCTTAAAGTCGCCACTATACTGGGTGATGCCCATAACTCATCGGGGGCATAACACAATAAAATTGACTTTAAACATATCGAAAACCAAAATACACGACAGTGGTGTATTGATTACATGTAGCGTAAATGAAACAGGGAAACACTGACGCTGAAAATTTTGTTTACACACTAGTTTTATTTCAATGACTTCTATTGGACCCCATTGGAAGTAAGTCTCGGGCTAATTTACATACATTGTTTGCGCACATTTTTTAAAAAATTTGAAAATATAAGATCTTACTTAAAGTATACTTAATTACTTTAAATCTGTGTAAAATTCTTTTTAGTGTGACTATGTTGTGTAACTTTTATTTGGTACCATATATGTACTGATTTATAAATAAATTCAAAATTTTAACAATAGGATAGTGAACTTGACAATTTTCATAGGTTGATATTAAAATGTTAGCCGTTTCATTAGTTTCACTTTGAAAGTGATGGCCTGTAATGCTAAGCAAATATTGCACATTTCGAAGCATTCAGTCTGTTAAAATAAGAACAAACTTAATTTTTGCTGCAAATCTCAGTAAAGAAAGCATTGCACCAACAACATATATAACAGGCAAGAACATTGGATTAACATAATTATCTAGTACATCTGTACATTAATTTTGTGTGTATGCCTTTAAGATTTATTTTTCTTGTTTTTTGTTGATCATCTTATATGCCTAAAGGACGACATATTGACATTTTGATACAGATGAGTTATTACCCTGAAGCCATTTGAATGCATTAAAGAGGTCCAAGATACATTTCTTCTTTGAGTAAGCAGTTCCGAACAATTCAATATTTAGCGTTACTGCAGCCAAACGTGGTGTCAAAGGCCAGACATTCCGAGTGGCCTGCCTATGTGCTTTAAAAGGATAAAACAATACAAACAAAACAACTTAAATGATACGTATATTTCAAGATAGCATATTGTTTCTATTTTTTTAATAATTAAAAGAAATAATTTTATGATACAATTAAAGGCAATTCTACAGTAGCTCTCCTTTGAAGAAAAAACAACAACACTGAATAACTGAATGTCAAAAAATAGTATTGCAGTCTTTGAACAATGTTTATCTCAGTGACACAAGATTCAGCTCTAGTATCCCTTAGTAAGACAAAGTCAACAAAAACGTTCCCTCCAATCTAATACAGGTGAAACATATATAGTGTCATAGTAGACACACACTCCGACTGACATCTCAATAAATCAGTCACTGTACACTTCGACTGACATCTCAGTCACAGAAAAAAGCAAATTGTATGAAATACTCAGTCACAGAATTCACACAAGGCTTTGTAGACTAAATCTCTTTACACAAAACATTACCGTAAACACTGTAAATTATGTAGTGAGATAAATTTACACTTTGTTGCACTACCAAAGATAATATCTAAGCTGGCTTATTTAATAATAATCAGTCATAAATCAACGGATTATTACAAAAAAATGTAAACCGTGTATTAACTAGCAAAAACAAGTGTCAAAAAATGAATAAAATAAAAAGGAAATAAGAAAAAAATATTTAAAACAGTAAAATCTTAACTTTACAGCTTTGTGTATATGAACTGATTTGTGACACGTGGTTTCAAATGTTCCCAACACTAATGTTATTAATGAGCGCACCTTAAATTTAAAAGCTGCCAGGCTGCTAGAATAGTTTTAAAACAGCTTAGAAATCACATGATTATTTAGTGTTCATTTCATTCAAATAAGTTTCTTATGTTTGTAGACTGCAATGTGGCTAGATTTCAGGGCCTTTCATAGTTCATATTCTAGGCTTCTATGCAGCTGGACTGTTTTAGTTAGCTCTCTCGCATACCACATTAAAACTACCAGTCGTAGCGTTTACCGATAATGTTGAAAAAGTTTTCATTGTGCGGCCGGAAATAATCGTTAAGTTTTTTAAGTGTGTCTTCGGACAAATCTGGCTGCTTTACCCGTCCTCGTGAACTACCGTAACAGAAAGCGCTGCTATTATGACCAATACAGTAAAAGTCCTTTTCTGCGTTGTAGACGAAAGTTTCTGGCATGACTGTATGTTGTAGTCCCAAAAAAGATTCGACACGTTTTAGAACCAGGTATGGAGTGTATTTGAATTCATTTGACTCAATAATAAGAATCTGATTGAATTCAAAATACTTCAGGTAGTTAGTAATTCCAACGTCGTAAGATGATAACTTAACTTCTATATAGTTTTTATTAATTGAGCCATTATTGAGTAGAAGTTTTCTTTCGATTTGAGGTATTTCTGTCTTGTTTTTACGGGATTTCGAATTTGCATAGTTGAATGTGTACCCTGACACGAGTCTTTTCACTGGTTCTCGCACGAGCACAATAAGTTTTATAGTTCTGTTGAAGTCATGTATTCTCTGTGCTGCTATTTGGCTGGCAAAATACCACGGATATTTGGTAACGGTTATCTGATCGGAGTAACTACATGGCATTTGGCATCTGTACCAGTTTGTGCCTGATTTGTCCTTCCTGTAGTGGTTTTTACTAAAATATCCAATTTCATACGGGTCTGTTTTGATCACAATATTTGGATGCAAGCTCATAAAATCTATAAGTTCTCTAGTTCCAGCCTTTTTAACCCCGATTATAATGCACTTAGGCACTCTTTTCACACACGTTTCATTCCATGGATGCTTATATCCTGCTTTTTCTCGTACCTGCTGAATCGATGAATACAATTTTTTCTCATCGTAAATGAAATGAAGGCCGCGTTTGTCCTTGCCTACAGTATGTTTATTTGTAACGTTAAACGTTTGTAAATCTTTACGTGGATATATGACGTCATCTTGATGTATTCCTTTTAACTGAAGGATCTGTCGTGATTGAGGCAAAATTTAAATTTTTCAGACTCCATTTCGAATATGCTACGAAAGGTATTACGAAACAAAAAAGGAAGGCTGCAGAAACTACCCCTTTCCTATCCATTTTGTTGCAAACTGCCAAAGTTAGTAGTATTTACATTTAACCTGTAACAGAAAAATGAGACACATACATGTATTGTTAACCCTGTAAAATTACAAAAATGAAGTTGCACGTAAGCTTCTTCTAATTTGGAAATATCTGTACATTTATTGCAAACATGCTGCCTGAATATTAAACAGTGCAGACTACATTAAAACTACTCTTACGAACAAGGAAGTCCGAACAAGAAATATGTCATACATAGAAGAATACACCACCCGGAACGGGATTCAAACTCCGATCTTAGCGCATCGAAGATCAACACTCTAACCACTGAGCCAAAGAATTGGTTCCCTGACGCAGTTGTCAGAGGTTGTATTTGTACAGTTTAATATAGGAAGGTAGGCACTAGACCGTAAAAGGAGAAATACCACCGACGGGGTAAAAGTAAAACATGAAAGCGTTAATTGATAAGCAACTAAGGAAAATACTCATAGTCCAGTAAATGAAACAGTGTTTTCTAGATCTATTTTATTTGTCGGAATGCGACGGAATGTAACAGAAATCTATAAAACTGATTTGGATAACATAATATTCCGGAAGTAGTAAATCTAAACCGATTTTTGAAAGCCTTGTTGGGCAAAAATCCTAGTGTTAACTCAGTTTTACAAGCAAACGTTCGCTTAATATTTTTTGTACTGACAACAACTGCAGTTATTATTTTCTTTCTGTGGAATGTCAGATAAAACAGAACAAATTCATTAGTTCAATGTAAAAAACAGACTTCAAATGCCGTACAGACTCCGCTAGAAAAAGTTCATACATATGATTATATTATATACCTGAAAGGATTATCAAACTGTGTTTATTCTAGGTTTGCAACTGAATCAATATGCATTTTTTTGACCAGCACACACCTTCATTGAAATTAAGATATTAAATTGTTAAAACGCAAGATGAATGTTTAACGGTTTCAGAAATTTATATCCGGCTAGTTCATCTTATTCCAATGCATATTTATGTTAACCTCTATGACTATCTGATTTTTTCCGAAACTATATTTTTGTACACTGGTTACCATTTCATTCACTTGTATTTATCTATTGACAGAAAAGTTTACAACAATTCAATACTTACAAAAACATTTCCTTTCGAACAAATCTTTAAACAAGACGCATTTAGCATACCGTTTTGAGATTTATCAGAACTTGTAAAACATAAAGATAAGCTTTTTAAATATAATTTTCAGGCGGCAAGACAAATAACACTCGACATAAGCCTTGTATCGGTTTTTGAACCCACCTTAAAACATATAGTATATCTAAGTAACAAAAATTGTGAAACAGCTTCAAAAGAGAATGCATTAATAAACATATTACTTCTTTAAATAAGTGTACTATACTAAAAAAATATACACGGTGAAGAGTATAAAACAGCTTAAAACGGGGAGTTACATGCACAGAAATAGTCTAAAAACACAAGAACAGGTTAAACATAATTGTATAAACATAAGAAGTTTACAGTCTGAACAAGTTCAAGCTAAAAATACAACAAAGCACATATAAAAGTAACTAAGGCTCATAAAAATTACAACACAATGAGAATAAAGCATACAGCATAAAACAGACAGGTTTTAAACATTGTGACATTTAGAATACATTTTAGAAGACATCAAAAACAAATACATGTACAACTAATCACAGAATGGCATGAAGGTAACTGTAGGCGACACTCAGTTATAGTCAAGCATACACAAAAACAAAAACATACAGCGGTCCAGCTAAATGGATAACTAGTGCCAGAAATTTCTACATTATTTCCCAATAGGAAATTTGATTTTTAAAATGATTATAATCTATAATGATTCTAATATGTTTTGGCAGAGAGTTCCATAGGACTGGTGCCGCGTATCTAAATGACGTCTTACCATATAGAGTGGTGTTGACACTAGATACCTGCAATATATTAAGAGTATCTAAAGTTATACTAGGAATTTTTTCATACAACAATGTCCTTTAAATCAGGAAAAGCTAATTCATTTAATATTTTCAAAGTTTCTACAGCCATAGTTCCCAGTCTTTCTATGTATAAAGATTGTAATTTAGCTTTTTTCGAGAAGTATTTCAAATGGACTAACATAATCTTCGTACACAAATCTAAGTGCTCTCTCCTGGATTTTTTTTCGATTTTTTGTACAATTACATATAGAGCAAAACATGCCAAGCTAAAGAGCAAAATTAAAATTTGAAAGAATAAAAGTGTGAAAATGGTTAATCTATTTAACTTACATAGCGGACTACCAATCCTTTTTAAGATATTTAAATCAACTGCAGCCTTTTTACATATACTATAAATTATGTCTAATGCAGTTTTCAAAACTGAGTTTAAAATCTAGGTCAACACCCAAACACTTAACTACATCCTCACAGTTTATAAGAGCATCAGCAATTTTAAAGGAAGGAGACATTTGTGTGTTTTACATGAAACCAGTTGATCAGTAAACTTTCTTTTTTTAAAAATGACATTTAAGATTCAGTTATTGAAATAAAGATGTGCTTGCTGCAGAAATGATAACATTACGCTCGAAAAAACTGGTTATTTTGCACAATTAACAAAAATGTAATTAGATACTGTTTGATAGATTTAGTTTTATCTTTTTCAAATCCAGAAGGTCTTGGACATCTTTACTATTTAAAAACGATTTTGCCTATTTGTGAAAAAAGATTGCAGAGTTTTGAACAATTCTGTTGTATGTCACTGAAGCACCTACATATTGACATATCAAGTTGATATTGCTTGATATTTGCGAAAATTGGCAGAAATCAACAAAATGATAGGAGAGTTTTCATCTTACAAAAGAAAACTAAAAATATACACAGAAAACACCGAAAACTGTGTCTGTTTGATTCTAAACATAAAATTATTCCTGCTTTTAATCGATGGAACGCTTTACAGATCTGTATATCATGTGTGTCACCCAGAAAACTGCTTTCTTGCCTTAATTTAAAAGAATGTATAATTGAAACAAATAAAACTATATTCAGGTTCAGCTGCTTTAACAATACTTATTACTTAGCAGTCATTTACCATTTAATACATGGAGATCTTGAGCACTTTTCATATTATTACAGTTATCTCTTCAAAGGGATGCAGATCAGCTTTATAAAATAATAACTGCTGTTTTAACAACATGTTTCTTTTTGCTCAGGGGCACACCATGTGGGAAGAGTAGGACGGAGTGTTCAAGTTTATGTCTCTCCAAAGCAAATTAATTTCTTGGTAAGTTTATTTCCAATTCTTCTGATTTTCAAGATCTGCGCAAGTAAAATCAGAGGTGTATAAAACAGCATATATTTTTATAATTTACCTATGGAGGCATAACAGTTTCTGTTGAATCACAAAACAGTTTAGTAGATTATGTGATTTTGACCCAAGATGCTTGCCTTTAAAATGAAAACTTAGGATCAAAAGTTATATTAACATAACTGATCTCACGCCATGTCAAACAAATGCTAATAAAAAGCATTAAAACATGCATGTTTGGGGTAAAAATATCGAGAGTTTTAATACTATAAGCCCGTGCTTGCACGAGCTCCCATTTGGTAATATAAACATATATTGTACAAATATGGCAAATCATTATAACATTCGATACCTATATATGTTTTTGAAATAAAATGTATAATTTAAGAAATATGTACTAACCATTGAAATATTAATTTTTTATGTGCCTTTAAACGGCGAGTGGCGTGTTTCGTTTGCAAAATTATGATTGAGAACTATACAGTAAAGTTACAAACAACTATATAGCAGGGATATGCGAGGGTGTTTTCAGATGTAAAGTTAACGGGCCCTATAAATTGTTATATTCACTGAATACTGACTTTGTTTATTTCATGCCTTCAAAGAAATCTGATTCAAGTCAGCTCCTAAATAACGCTCTGCTCTTATGATCTGAACTTCACCAAAAGAAGGTCACCTTCTCATGACCTTTTAATCAGCCAACCATTGCCTAGCTTTCAAGTTTTTGAAGGCGAATCAGTTTTAATTTTATTCACTTGAACACATGTGAAAATCTATATCTAACTGAGATCCCAAATTACTCGTTTTTTGCCAGAACTACATAGTCACTCTAGTCAAAGTTAACTAAGGAAATCGTGTAAATTATTATATGACCTATAAATAGACGCGATCCCATTGGTTCAAAGCGCAATCGGCGACCAACAATATATCGTTATATTCCTGCATTCTGGGTTTTTCCCATGTTATATTTTAGGACTAAAAATAGATTGCTGTTGATACTCTTAGTAGTGTGCTGTCTGGTGCCCGGCACTCAGTTAACAAAATTACTCTAATGCCGGGAAATAAACAAAATACATCCGGGCACTTAGACTTTTTCTAAGAAATGACGTCTGATGTGTTTTTTTTTGTTTTTTTTTTTTGATGTTATATTGGATTTCAAAATCACCTGTCAGACTTCTGAGTATTATTGTAATGTGAGAATGAGTATACAAAGTCCTACAAAAAATTAACACATTGTAATGAATGTATAATCAGTGTGGAAGAAAACTTAGTAGAAACAATTGTATGTAGTCATATAATAAAACAGTTATTGACTAGTGTGCCATAGAATATGATGTGATATTCACCGGCCAAATGTTAGGCTTGGCCTCGGTCAGTATAAAATTTGGCCGGTGAATATCACATCATATTCAATGGCACACTAGTCAATAATTGTATAATATTGAGATAATTGTATTTGTTGGAAAAGGTCCAGTAGTTTTGGACATTTGATAGATACTGCTTATATATCAAAATAAACAGACCCGTTTACGTGAATAGTTTCGTCACCATGCTCATACGCTAATTAATATTCATTTAAGTAAATACAAACCAAATATTTAAAAAAACTTAAATTAATCGAAGGAGAATTCATTTATCTTATAAAACACAAAATATTTTCAAAATATTCAAGATAATTTAAATTGCTATAAAAGTTTACACATTCAACACGCCATGTGTACAGGTAAACCATAAAGACGCGTCATAAGATGCAGTCTCATTGGCTGGGATATAAATAACACTATTGGAAATCCAGATTATCCAGAAGATAGAAATGAATGGGTCCCCAGTAAGATCATGCACTTCAGTCAGATTGGTCTCCGAAGTGTACCCCTTTGTTAACTATACAAAGTGTCAAGCT
Source organism: Cyclina sinensis (assembly GCA_012932295.1). Lineage (NCBI taxonomy): Eukaryota > Metazoa > Mollusca > Bivalvia > Venerida > Veneridae > Cyclina > Cyclina sinensis. The sequence continues at coordinate 41,205,126 of JAAONU010000017.1, forward strand.
TCTGAATGTTTAAAAACATGTTCGTAGTCGGATTTAGGTATAACCAGCATACAATGGAAAATAGCTGACTCGAGGTAAGTCTTTTCCTAACCTGCGAAGTAGAAAAACGGTCAAACGGTGCTATTAAATAAGGCGCATAGGGCAAGACCTTTCCGTTCTTCAAAAGAACCTGTACAGTTGCTAGCGCATTGTCATGTAACAAAGGCATTTAGATGTACTGTATACCCCCACCCGCTTTTCGCTTTCTTTTCCAGTTTTTTTCTTTCAGAACATAGCCAAGTGACAGAATTACCCTATGGAATGGCAATTTTAACAATTGGACAATATATATTGCAAAACGTTATGAGCAAAACCTTCTTTTTTACTTGTAAGGCCTCTTTGCTCATTAGTCAGCAAATAAAGTATCAATCTGATCGCCGAAGGGCGAGCATATAGTTGCCGCTTTGTCCGTCCGTCCGTCCGTCCCGTCCGTCCGTTCGTCCGTCCGTCATAATTTTGTCCGGAGCATAACACAAAAACTGTGAGAGATATCAAGACCAAACTTCGAAGGTAGTTAGATCTCATTAAGGAGCAGTGCAGTGCACAAAAACCATAACTCTTGCTTTATTAATTTTTGAGTTATTGCCTTTTTAAATTTCTCATACTTATTTTTTGTACGGGGCATATCTCACAAAGTATAAGAGATATTAACATGAAACTTTATTGGTAGATAGATCTCTATAAGGAGAAGTGCAGCGTGCAATAACCGTAACTCTATTTTGCATAATTTAGGAGTTATTGCCCTTTGCTATTTTTCATACTTTAAAAAAATACACATTAAACAATAGCCCTTTTGGAATTGGCATTTCTTTGGGGAGCATCCATCGGTTCTACCGATTTCTTGTTTGCATTCGCTTTAGAACGCGAATAACACTCAAGTGTGAAATACCAAACGATGCAAGGTGCGCCGCGCGTCTGAATTAACATCGTCAGTAACTTTGTGTCTCGTTCGAAACCGAAATAATAAGGAAGACAAGAGTGTTTAGGATAAAAACATTCAAACAAACAAACATTCAAACAAACAAACATTCAAACAAACAAAGACAAGTATAAACACGAATATAGATACTATTATATATTAGTAATAGTTATATAATAAAAATGATATCAACGTTTAATTTTAGGAAATGTTATGTTATATAATTAATTGTGACAATAACTATTAATCAATCTGTTTTAACTTTTATATCTAGTTAAAAACATTTATTTTAAGAAGGCCTACTCAATGTAGATCTTAATACTATGGTGGCTGGTTTATGTCATGTCGTATTTTTGCTTTTTCGAAACGAAAATGTGAAAACACGAAGATACGACAAAGTCAAATTTTTTCGTATCTTTGTGTTTTCGTATTTTCGCATTTTAGATGCGAAAAAGCAAAAGAACGACAAAAGTAGGCAAAAATACGACACATACAATGTGTCGTGTTTTCGCCTCTTATTTGTCGTGTCTTTACATTTTTGCATATTTGCTTTTTCGTATTTTCGCTTTTTCGCATTTTTGCTTTTTCGCATTGTTACATTGTCGTATTTTTGCTTTTACGCATTGTTGTGTTTTTGCTTTTTCGCTTCTTCGCGTTCCGGTTACGCATGCGCAGATTTATTACACGTATGTTGAATGTTTTGAAACTCTACCTTTTCTACCTGGGCAGTCGCGTTGTTTATTAAATACAAACCAGTAGGAAAACATTAACAAAAGTATTAATTAAAAAGGATACCGCGATTACCATATCCATATCTTGTTGTTTAAGCATATGTGTAATTGATGTGCGCATGCGCTGAAACAAACGGAACGCGAAAATGTGACAATGCAACAATGCGAAAAATCGAAAATGCGACAATGCAACAATGAGAAAAAGCGAAAATGTAACAATGCAAACATGCGAAAAAGCGAAAATGCAACAATGCGAAAACACGAAAGGACGACAAAATTTGACTTTGTCGTATTTTTTGTGTTTTCGCATTTTTGCATTTTCGCCACGAATAAGCAAAGACACGACAGATGAAATGCGAAAACATGACACATTTTATGTGTCGTATTATTGCCCTTCTTTTGTCGTCCTTTCGCATTTTCGCCGCGAAAATGCGAAAACACAAAGATACGACAAAGTCAAACGCGAAAATGGGAAAACACGAAAATGCGAAAAAAAAATGACTTTGTCGTGTCTTTGTGTTTTCGCATTTTCGCATTTTCGTGTCGAAAAAGCGAAAATACGACATGGCGTAAATCAGCCACCATATAATACCTAGCATTACTTTCTGCGCGCTGAACCTCCTGACTAGGCAGCAAGTGTTTAAAGAGTTTAAAATAGAAAAAAAAGCAAAAAAGCAAACGAAACAAAAACAAACGAAGACACAAAAACAAACGAAGACACAAAACCCCCACTTACCTTCATAATAGTACAAACATACATTTTCAAACTATATTTAAATATAAACTAAGCAGTATCGGTTTTCATTTTTTTTTATTCCAAATCTATCAACTTTAGCGACCCAGTTTTTATATGTAAAATATTCATGCACTAGTTTTTTATTTTTAAATCAGGCAAATGCAGAACAAAGACGATATCTTGTAAGTACATGGAAAAAGTTTAAGCCTGTGTAAGTCTAATTAACTTATTCTATATCATGCAAACCAAATAGTTTGGTTTGTGGTTTCATGTTACAACCGACAATGAGTGCACTAAATTATGAATAGAAAACTGACTATAATAGCCAGGACTGGTTTGATAGCGCACAATCGTAATTACGACCTATTTAGTCACTCCAGTTGAGATTTGTTTCGGTGATTTTCTTTTTCATTCGTCATACAGTTAAATAAAGAAATATGCAGAAATAGGTTGTTCGACTGTATTTCTTTTACAGACGGAATTTGTGTTAGACAGAAATACACCATGTTATTCCGTCGCCGAGAAGATGTTAAAGCTCACATAGCACAATATGGAGATTTTAGATAATCATATTTCGCTCACCTGCATTTTCAAGCAAGATGGTCACAAATTATCAATGCTGCTCACCATGTATTTATTTTAAGGGATTTCATAATACAAAAGAATCAATATGACCCTATGGCGCTCACTCAAAATGTAATTTCTGGGAAATTGGAACGAGAGAATAATAAATATGAAAAAAATCAATTTTGCAAGTTGTATTGAATGGTTAAAAATAGCATATTAATTATTAGGCTTTAAGGCTAAAACTTCAATCAGTTTATATGGTCTGACTCACTAAACTTTTTAGCCAGTAAGAAACGCCTACCTGTCTACCTATACACCTTTTTTTAGCTTAATCGGTGTTCCCAGCTGTCAATCAAACAAAGTTAAGAAACTGTGAGCAGTGATTGGTCAAAAATGTAGGCTTCAGACTATGCCAGATAGAGTTCATGAAGTGTACTCTTTAGGTATAAAATCTGCAGTCGGTCGCTTCGCTCCCTCCTTTGCAGCTTTTATTCCTGAAGAATACACTTCGTAGACTCTATCTATTACTAAACAAATAGAGCAGACGGACAATGCGGGGATTTTTTTCTATTACGACGCTACATTAACGTTTGGAAACGGCAAACATGTGTGCGCGAAATATTTACTGCTTGAGAATCTTCAACATTCGCAAATCATCTTTGCTTTACGCGAGCGCTTTAGGCTTTCACCAGTTACAAGGAAAAGCACTAGACTCGAGGGTGAGCTGTTTTGTATGACAACAAGATAATGTCTGAAAATCAGATAGAAACAATACTCTTAACAATTCACATTAATAACCAAAATAAACTAAAACAAGAGATGTTTGTGCAACATGTATTCCCACTAATGGCAAACCAATTAGTCAGGTAACATGGACTTCTTAACGTGACCTTGACCTTTGATCTACTGACCCCAAAATCAATAGGGGTCATCTACCAGTTTGACCAACCTCTACCAAATCTGAGGACTGTAAACGAAAGCATTTTCTAGTGATTGGTTGGACAAGCTTTTTGTGGTCAAAGTCACAGTGACCTTGACCTTTGACCTACTCAGATTCAAATCAATACATGTCATCTACAGGTCATAACAAACCTCCCTACCAAAGCGTTCTCTTGTTATTGGTCGAACAAGCTTTCCTTGGACAAGGTCACAGTGACCTTGACCTTTGCTCTGCTGACCTAAAAATCAATACAGATCATCTACCAGTCATGGTCTACCTACTCACTAAATCTGAAGTCTGTAAGCCAAAGAGTTCTCTACTTAATGATTGAAGGTGATTGTGACCTTGACCTTAGCCCTACTGATCCAGAAACCGATAGGAAACTTTTACTTAATATGAGCCACCATTGTATAAAGTTTGAAGGTTGCTGGTCAAATAATACTCGAGTTGTTGAGCAGACATGGTTTTCAAATTCAAGGTGACAGTGACCTTGGCCTTTCACCTACTGACTAAAAATAACATGGTCTAATACTTAGTAAGAGCAACCACTAAGTTTGAAGGTTGTGGGACAAACGTTACTCGAGTTATTGAGCGGACATGGTTTTCAAACTCAATGTGACAGTGGACTTGACCTTTATCTACTGACTCCAAAAACAATAGAGGTCTTCTTCTCAATAGGAGTCACCATCGTATGGAAGTTAAAGGTTGTGGGCAAAACGGTACTCGAGTTATTGATCGGAAAAGGTCGGGTCTACGGACGGACCTCCTGAGCAACGGAAACGACCGACATACGTAAAGCAATATATCCCCGCTTCTTCGAAGTGAGGCATTATTATTCTAAAATGATATGGCAATATCTGTACTAGGACCGTAAGGTTTTGTATGAAGAACCAGGTATATTTGAAAATTCCTGTAGTTTAACTGTTTCACATGAGTAATAAAACAAATTATTACGATTTCTTAAGGATTAACAAAATAAAGAAAACATTCCAACTTTTTTTTTTTGTTTTTTTTTGGCGGGGGAGGAATGGGGGGGGGGGGAGCAAACATCCAAAATATGAAATACAGAGTGACGGTCCTTTTTCATGCACCTTTCTTTCATAAGATCTATCAACCTATTAAGTTTTATGTTGATGTTTCTTTAAGTATTTGAGTTATGCTCCGGACAAAAAATTAAGTAAGAAAATTAACAAAGGGCAAAAACTCCAAAATATGAAATGGGAAGAGACGGTTCTTGTGCATTGCACTTTTTTTCATAAGATCTATCCACCTATGAAGTTTCAAGTTGACAGCTCTTTTAGTGTAAGAAATTTATGCTCAAGACAAACAGTATAAAAATCAACAAAAGGTAGTAACTCCAAAATTATAACCATATACGAAGTTTCAAGTTGATAGCTCTTATAGTCTAAGATTTAAGCTCCGGACAAAAATTAAGTATGAAAAAATCAACAAATGGCAATAAATCCGTAACAAGGAAGTGCAGAGTAACGGTTCTTGAGCACTAAACTTCTTCTATCCGGCTATGAAATTTCATACTGATAACTTTATTAGTGTGTAAGTCATGGTCCGGACAAAAAGCGAACGTTTGGACGGACGGAAACCGGGCGGACATCGCGGCAACTTAATGCTTCTCCGCCAATTTTGGCGAGCATGAAAATCCATATGAGAAAACCTAGACGTTTTATTTTAGGAGTTCTTGAATGTCTTGCTTGTTACAAAAACCTTATCGCTGTTCCTGAATTTTATACAACAATCAGGCACAAATACAAACCTCGTTTTATAGACTTCAGGCAGTTTCTCAAATAAAATTTTGTTATATAAGTGTTTTACTGTGACTGATCAAGCAAGACCGACAATGACAATGAACGGTGACTTATCAAAACAAAGGCAATACATGTATGTCACCCCTATATTACGTATTGATATTCCAACAGCACTGGACACCGCCAAAGACAAAAGAAACTCTTAATAATGCTCGCTTTTGCGAGGCGGACCTGGTAAGCCAGGGTGACAATGTTATATTCTTGTTAACGAGCCGTGTTATAACTTCCAAACCTTCATGGGCAAAAGGCCTTAAACCGCAACTAAGATTTGCTCTCAACAGCTATGGACTAAGCAAATACTACTACATGTATTCTGTTCTAAGTAATTCTGCAAGACAACAGACGAATATGCTATCAGTCTAGTGAAGTGGAAGAGCGGTGGTCGAGGGGTTAGAACGCCGGACTCCCGATCCGGAAGTTGCTGGTTCGAAACCCACCAGTTGTGAGAGTCTCCAGTGACATTCCACATTCCTCACTTTCGGCGCGAGTACTGGTTTGATTGGAAACTTATAAATTATTAAAATCCATCAATATACAATCGACCAGTCAGAACCTGTCAATCATTCTTAATGGTCATCCTATCAGATATTGAATTTTATGAACGCCCCGCCACCATTTTCCTAAGACAAACGTCCCGTCTAAAGGTGCAATGCTTTTGAGAATACTGTATTCTGAGAATCTTAACTATTTTGATTGTAGCCTTGTACTTAAAATCATAACAAAATAACACAGATTTTGATCTTAGACGCGATTATAAGGCATTTGACTTTCACATTTTGCCATGTTTCTCTGAAAGTATAAAGCTGGCCTTTAAAACTTTACATACATGTTGGTAGCTGTGAGGTAGTACTAAAAGAGGTAGCTGTGAGGTAGTACTAAAAAGCGGTCTAGCAACTTTAAGTTGGCGGCCTATAGAACTGAAGTTGGCAGCCTAGCAGTCTAGCGGTCTTATGTATTTTTCCATACAAAAGGAAAGAAAAGGAAGGAAAACCCCGACTTAGAAAATACATCTTGTATAAGTAAGTCAATGTATACGACATTAACGCTCAATAGAACACACAAAAAAGGAAAATAATAAAAACCTTGGAAATTAGCAACCTAGTTTTATAGGATAGACTCAGCACGGAATACTGAATAAATAGACGCGATAGTGATATATTTTCGCCCATTGTAATACATAAAAGGAACTTTGTGTTATTTTGAAAAATGCCAATCTACTAGCGGTCAGGAGTTAGTAGTCTAGCGGCGTAGCGGCCTAAAGTTGGCGGCCTGGCGACCTGATGCATTTCTATTTATGTATCAATAAAACACACATTAATACTCAACATTTAATCTTTTATAAATATGTTTTTCCTTTGTACTATTTGAGCATAGCGCCCCGTCGGGGATTTAGTTGTTTGTAACCTTTGTGTACCATTTTTACAAGGTAATATTTTTACATACACATGTTGAAGTATGATTGTTTAGTTCTGCTTCAGACGTCAAGTCGAAAGGTAAAAAATGCGGTGTAATATAAAATATAGTACACACCATTTCGGACCGTCTGGCCTTATAGATCTACAAGAATATGTAAGTTAAAGCTATTTAAAAAAGGTTTTGCTATGTTTTACAGCCCTGTGAACTTTATGAATTTTATATAGAATAAAGAAAGAACTATCATTTGAGACAGATGGGGATGCAAGACAGAGAAGGACCAGAGAAAATTTGATATTTTTTGGCAGACAGAAGGACCATAGCATTTGAAATCTATTTCCTGATTTTTGACCTGGAGATATAACAATAACCTTTAGAAATAATCTAATGTGATGCCTTTTCACATACAAGATAGAGAATTGCTGATTAGGACAAAATATGACTCGAAAGTTAAAATAATTTGAAAAATTTGCCTTTTCTTCCCAAAAAATCTTCATGCAACTGAGCATATTATGTATTTTTTACTAATGTGTAACTCTAAATTTGATAAAATTGGATAAATTAAGTATTCACACATAAGCTGAGACAGATTTGGTTCAAATATATAACGCGTTTTAAAAAATAACAGAGTAATTTCACCACAGACACTTTCTTTCATTTTGCTGCTCTTGTTTGCAGTCCGCACAGACAGTTTGAGTCATTTTAAAAGCTTCATTTTATGAAAAGTACTAGTATTTCTGGACTGAAATTTGATTTTCTTAAGTTGAAATTAGTTACTTTTGATGTAGAAACCAAAAAAATCACAGTATCAGAAAAAAATTTTTCTTATAGGTATGAAACCAACAGTTCAGTCTACTGGAGCTCAAAAAAATGGTACCCGCATAATTGCGGCTAGAAATAGTTCTCAATTTTCTTAGCCATTTTTAACTTTTTTGCCCTAATCTGTGTATTTTTTTTGCTGGAATCATTTTGTTTGACTATTTTTGATAGTGTGGTAGCAATTTTATGCTCATATACATTCAGAATAGAATTGACAATGTGAAATTGTTTCACATACCCCAATCTGAAAATTAGCTCAGATTTTTTGTTAATTTTATGGGTAAGTTCACATTAGCAGAAATATCTTTCTTGTTTGAAACACAACCCCCACTTTCTTGCTATTTTTCATGAGTACAGATATAGATCTACAAGAATATGTAAGTTAAAGCTATTTAAAAAAGGTTTTGCTATGTTTTACAGCCCTGTGAACTTTATGAATTTTATATAGAATAAAGAAGGAATCTATATGGTGGTTTCACCTTTCAGCGGCTAAGCGGCCTGAAGTTTGCGGCTTGACCGCCAGGCCACTAGGCCGCTAACTTCAGTGAGATTCTTTAATCTATGTGGAACATGTAACAACACAGTTAAAAGTCCTCTTCGCTGTTTGATCAGACTAGAACTTTTGCAGTGGTAAATGTTGTAGAAAAGGCTGTGTCTTCTGCTTAAATTTTAGTTATACTGCAGCTGATGAATAGTGTTGTTGCCATGGCTGCTCAAAGAAGAAAGACAAAAAACAAGAAAGAAACAGTAACTGACACAGAATAATGCATTACTTTTTTAACTAAAGTCAATCATGTTAAAAATAAAAATCTAAAGCGGGAATCAGTATGCCTGTAAAGCATATTTGAATACTATATTGTGCAGCCTAACTTAAAACATTACTGTCTGGTATAGTAAATTTTCCCTTGTATTTATAATATTAATGGTAATTATGGAAAAAGATATTCTCTGATTTACATTTGACGAGCATATTCATTATCTCTTTAACAACAAATTTGCAGGCTTACAATAATTAGAGATCAATTGTGGTATATCATGTCAACGTACAAATAGGCATTTCAAGTATCATCAAGTTTCGTAAAGCTGTTCTGAACAAAAATGGGCGAATCACATAAAAGAACTACTCCTGAATTATTCTAATATACATTTTAAACATTTTGCTGCTTCGTCGTATACAAACACAGCGACATCCTTTTGCCATTTATGGCAACGTCATTACTTGTGGTGTCTCATCAGCACTGAATTACAGAATCCACATCAGTGTACGTTTTAGTTAACAAAAGATCAGTTTAATTAAAATCTAACATATTCGCTAAGGCTTGGTTTCTCTTTGTCAAAAATTTCTTCGTGACTGTAAATCTAGTCTTCAGCAGTCTGCCATTCAAGGTCGTAATAGTCTAATAACCTAAAGATTTCAAGCGGTCTGAAATTACAGTATATGTACTAGGAGCAGATCCATTGTCTGTCTGGAATTGCACTGCAATCTGTATTCTGTCGTACTTGTACTGTACTGCAATCTGCACTCTGTCGTACTTTTACTGTACTGCAATCTGCACTCTGTCGTACTTGTATTGAAATGCAATCTGCACTCTGTCGTACTTGTACTGTCCTGCAATCTGCACTCTGTCGTAATTGTATTGTACTGCAATCTGTACTCTGTCGCACCTGTATTGTACTGCAATCTGCACTCTTTCGTGTCGTTCTTGTATTGTACTACAATCTGTACTCTGTAGTACTTGAACTGCAATCTGCACTCTGTCTAAATTATTTTGTACTTCAATCTGCACTAGTTCGTACTTGTATTGTACTGCAATCTGCTCTGTCTTGTACTTGAATTGTACTGCAATCTGTACTTTGTCGTACTTATTTCTAACTGCAATCTGCACTCTGTCGTACTTGTATTGTACTGCAATCTGTACACTGTCATATTTGTATGGTACTGCAATCTGCACTCTGTCATACTTGTATTGTACTGCAATCTGTACTCTGTCGAACTTAGTTTTGACTGTAATCTGTACTCTGTCGTACTTGTATCGTACTGCAATATGTACTCTGTCGTACTTGTATTGTACTGCAATTTGTACTCTGTCGTACTTGTATTGTACTGCAATCTGTACTCTGTCGTACTTATTTTGTACTGCAATCTTTTCTCTGTCTTACTTGTTTTGTACTGCAATCTGTACTCTGTCGAACCTATTTTTGACTGTAATCTGTACTCTGTCGTACTTGTATTGTACTGCAATCTGTAATCCGTCGTACTTATTTCTGACTGCAATCTGCACTCTGTCGAACTTGTTTTGTACTGCAATCTGTACTCTGTCGTAATTGTATTGTACTGTAATCTGTACTCTGTCGTACTTGTATTGTACTGCAATTTGTACTCTGTCATTCTTGTATTGTACTGCAAGCTGTACTCTGTCGTACTTATTTTGTACTGCAATTTTTTCTCTGTCTTACTTGTTTTGTACTGCAATCTGTACTCTGTCGAACTTATTTCTGACTGTAATCTGCACTCTGTGGTACTTGTATTGTACTGCAATCTGTACTCCGTCGTACTTATTTCTGACTGCAATCTGCACTCTATCGTACTTATTTCTGACTGCAATCCGTACTCTGTCGTATTTGTATTGTACTGCAATCTATACTCTGTCGTACTTATTTGTATTGCAATATGCACTCCTTTTTGTTTTGTATTGAACTGCAATCAGCACTCTGTCGTACTTGTATTGAACTGCAATCTGCACGCTGTCGTACTTATTTTGTACTGCATTCTGCAATCTGTCGAAGTTGTATTGTACTCAATCTGTACTCTGTCGTTCTTGTGTTTTACTGCAATCAGCACTCTGTCGTACTTGTATTGTACTGCAATCTGTACTCTATTGTACTTATTTTGTACTGCATTCTGCACTCTGTCGTACTTGTATTGTACTGCAATCTGTACTCTGGCGTAATTGTATTGTACTGCAATCAGCACTCTGTCGTACTTGTATTGTACTACAATCTGCACGCTGTCGTACTTATTTTGTACTGCATTCTGCACTCTGTCATACTTGTATTGTACTCAATCTGTACTCTGTCGTACTTGTGTTGTACTGCAATCAGCACTCTGTCGTACTTGTATTGTACTGCAATCTGTACTCTGTTGTACTTATTTTATAATGCAATCTGCACACTCTGTCGTACTTGTATTGTACTGCAAAATGCATTCTCTCTTGTACTTGTATTGTACTACAATCTGTACTCTTTCGTACTTGCATTGTACTGCAATTTGTACTCTGTCGTACTTGTTTTGTACTGCAATCTGTACTCTGTTGTACTTGTATTGTACTGCAATCTGTCATACTTGTTTTGTACTGTAATCTGCACACTCTGTCATACTGGTTTTATACTGCAATCTGCACACTCGGTCATACTTGTTATTCAGGAATTTTTGGTTCAATGTCCAGCTCTTACACTGAAACAAATGTCTTACAGACGTGTAATGTATAACTGGTATGTCTTACAGACGTGTAATGTATAACTGATATGTCTTACAGACGTGTAATGTATCACTGCTATGTCTGACAGACGTGTAATGTATCACTGCTATGTCTTACAAACGTGTATTGTATAACTGCTATGTCTTACAGACGTGTAATGTATCACTGCTATGACTTACAGACGTGTAATGTATAACTGCTATGTCTTACAGACGTGTAATGTATCACTGCTATGTCTTACAGACGTGTAATGTATAACTGCTATGTCTTACAGACGTGTAATGTATAACTGCTATGTCTTACAGACGTGTAATGTATAACTGCTATGTCTTAACAGACGTGTAATGTATAACTGCTATGTCTTACAGACGTGTAATGTATAACTGCTATGTCTTACAGACGTGTAATGTATAACTGCTATGACAATTTGCTGGAAGTGAAGCAAGAAGCATGACTGGCTCTGAAATGGAATACTTTCTGTAGGTTACGCAATCCTCAAATATTACCCTAAAATTACTCAATTTTCTAACGGTCTCGGCCTCTACAGCAGCCAATACGAACAATATATAATTTTTTAGAAACAAAGACTTGTTTTACCGATTTCTAAATCACGGTAGAACTAGGAAACAGTCAAGAGATAAGTTGGATGAGCTGTAACTTGGAATTATCTTTTAAGTTTACACATTGCAGATGCTGCGACAGGGCAAATATTATTCATGAATATAACAATTCTTACTTACAAAGATAAAATATACAAAAATAATAAGATTACAATTATAATTTTAACGAACTTTGTTGTTCAGACAGCTAACTACAAGAGTGCAGGAAATACGAACGTCTTCATTAACTGGGTGATCAACAAATCAGCTAAATGCATATTAGGTACGGTTGCTTGGAAAGGCACGAGATGCAAGGCAGAACTAAGATGATTACAAACATAACGGATGTTCAGTGTCTGTTACAAATTAAGATGTTTGTTGGATTAATTGTAGATTATTTGTAGCATATTACTATATACATCCTGTTGGTTTAGTATACTGTATTCTATCTTCGCAAGTGAAACTGGCTCTTTAAAAGTAGTGTACCAGTTGAAGAATGACTTTGCTAGCCGTTTACTTTGCAACAGACGCGAATGTAATGAACTTAAAGTCTTGTAAAATATTTGTATTTTTTCATCTTCTCGTTAAAACACGGAAATTATTTCTAATGGAAAAGTTATTTAAGAACTTGAAATGAAAGAAATTTATGGGTAAGGAAATGACATAATTTAGTAATCGAATATCCCTAAAGGGTTTTTGAAGAAGCTTTTAATGTAATGAGCAAGTAATCATGCAACAGGTGCATTAAATTTCTATTACGAAATGATCTTTAAGATTATGACTGTTTGGTTTTTTCGAGGTTGAAATCTTGACAAATTCAGAATGTTTCTGATCCGAGACAAAAGAACTGTAGTTCATTTTCTAATCCGTTACGATTACAGAAAACAAGAACATTGAAAATACGTATAGCTAGGGTAACGAAAGTCAAGAAAGACCTATATTTCTTAAATGTACGCGGTCTTGGCGAAAAAGGCACATGTGGAATATACCATGGAATTACCAATTAGTCGTATTAGGTTCGGTAAGGTCAGTCACCTATTTAAATGCAGAGCTTTCGGCGAGGGAAAAACGCCCCATTTTGCGCAGATTGACCAATTTATCCTATGATATTGACAGTAAATTTTTCATTTGGAATTTGTATCATTTTTGTGTGACATTGGTCAGTTTTAAGGTGACTCGGTAGCCGAGTGGTTTGTTTTTTGGGCTACGAAGTTAGAGACCCGGGTTCCCAGGTGTTGTTTCTAGCAGTATCGGCCTAGACTGGGTGTCGGGGAGGTAAGAGACATGCACCGTGGAGTCTTCTGGAAATAAGTCGTTCCATTCTCACCAGATAGGGACTTTCATTGACTATCCATCTTAAATAAGAAACCTTTACCTTTTACCTTTGTGTAGTAGGTCAACAACTGGAATGAAATAAAGACACAATTTGCTGATATATTTCTTAGTCGACGAGTGAAAAGCCACATTAATAGATGGTAACTTCACTTTAGAAAGCTTCAGTTGAAAACATAGTCGTCTATGTAATGCAACGATAAGGTCATTGAATAAATGACTTTGGTGAAGTGATATGGTCATATTTGAAAATAAAGGACAATAAAGTAGTGCTTTTTGTCTAAAGCTTTGTAAATATGGATACTGATGACTTGTGTTAGAGTTTAAACTCTGGTCAATAACTAGACAAAAGAACTATACATACAAGCGGAAATAGGAAATGGCACAGGACTTTCTGTTGACAAAAAGAAATAAAATCGTTACCGTGACATTAACAATGTATGCTTTCCAACATTATGCTCACAGTTCGTGTTTAGTATTATTTATTTTTTGTAGTGACCAGTTTTGTTTTTCTTACACATTGGAGTTAGGTGCATATATTCTTTGAAGTAATGTATATATTTCAAACGACATTTGTGGTGTACTTAATTTCTATCATTTTTCTTGTTTCATTCTTCTTGTATATCTCTCAGTCATTTTTTGCCCTCCTTCGAATAAGCATTTAACTTTACCCTTGTCGGTCTGTCGCTCGATCGGTATGTAGATCAAACGCTTTTTAGATCAGTAACTTAAGAACGCATAAGCTTAGGGACTTTATACTCAGTAACAAGGTTAAACATCACCTGGCGACTTTTGTTTTTGGGTTAACCAAGTCAAAAGTAAAGGTCACAGGGGTCTGTACTCTGGAAATAACTCGACAACAACTGGATGAGGGACCATTAAATTTTTATGTGAATATTTGTCATGATGAGTGTATGACCCCTATTGACTTTTGGCCAACTGAATAAATTGTCAATATAGTTGCTCGGATCAGTACTTTAAAAATGATCTACCGGAATTTACGAGAACAACTTGCCTTGACTGGGTATTGAGAGTACTTTTGGCTCACATGGTCAAATGCTAAGCTCACAGGTGTCTGTACTAGAAAACGGTTTCCAATCATAACACAAGAACAAGTGAACACAGATCTCTCCTTCTTTATACGAGTGGTAGGCATGATATTGCTTACTCTGTAAATAAAACGTTATTGGTATTTTTAGGCTTATTAGGACAAAGGTGATGCACTCACAGGGGCCTGCACTATGAAATAAGTTTCAGATCTTTAACTCAAGAACAACTGAATCTAGGACCCTCAAATTTATTAAGATTGTTGGACATGAATGCTTTACATTTTGGGCTTTTGGGTCAAAGTTCAAGAGTATGCGGCCTTGCAAAAAAATGCGTTTCAAGCAAAACGTGCGAACAACTGAATTAATATCCTTCAAATTTAACAGGATGATTTGGTATGTGGAGTAAATGAAAACTCCGGGGTCCACTTGTCAAAGATCAAACTTACAAGGTCTAATATTGCAGTCAAAAAGACGAGAAGAGTAGCTGTTTTGAAAACATCTTTTTGTTTAAAAATTTAATTTATGGTATATTTAAAAGTAAAAGTTCTTTTTCAAGATAACACCAACCTATCAAAATTTCAATTTTGAATTGAAACCTTTGCCACAACTAGACTATTTCAGCTCGATTTTTCTTTGAATAAAAGTTAAATTAAAAACAAACAGCTTGGGACACTCAAAGTATTTGTTGTAAGGTATATTTTCAAGCTTTCAAGAACCATATAGGCGAACGATAAAACCAACCGCAGGCGATTGATTTTCCGTCCTTATAAAGACAAAACTACACATACATGACATAATAGTCGGCACTTTTTTGTGTTCTGATGTGGTGTCTATATGGCCTTTAGGCTTCATCGGAAGCTTATCTCATCAAAGTGTCCAGTAGTATCAACCTATCTTAAATTTACCTAGGGTAAATGATACAATCTTCGCAAAAAGGGGAACTGTGGTGTCTTATCACAGAAGAGTACACCTGACTGATACTGACCTCTGGTTCTCTCGCTGTATTTACCATATATACGTAATTTGTGATGAATCAATATCCCAGTTTTGCCACATTTATCACCTGTGTAAATGATATGTAGAAATGTCGTTTTTCGTTCTCCTACCAAATACAACAAAAAAGTTGCATTTATTGTTTCTCAAACGGTTGTTTATTTTCCATTGCGGGTCTGTGAATTATAAGATGACATAAAGCAGACTTTAAAAAGAATATTCGGAAAATATAACGTGCTCCTAATTGATATGTTCATTATTAAATTATTAAAACGCTTTATCGGGGGTGGGGAACCATAATGAAACTGCAGGGATTCGTCGACTGAGAATGGTCTACACTGGTTGCTCAAACAGTAGACGGATATTAGTCTACACTGGCTACACAGACAGTCGACTGATAATAGTCTACATTGGTTACATAGATTTTACACTGGTAATAGTCTACACTGGTTGCATCGACTGTAGACTGATAATAGTCTACAATGGTTGCTCAGACTGTAGACTGATAATGGTATACACTGGTTGCACATACAGTAGACTGATAATGGTCTACACTGGTTGCACAGACAGTAGACTGATAATAGTCTACACTGGTTGCACAGACAAAATCAATTGCAATCAGCATTTTAGAAATTGAATTAGTCTTCAAATAGATTTTTAAAACTATTTTGAGCAGGATTTCTGATTCATCTTTATTTGTACTGAAATAAAACGTGCGTTAGTTTAACAGACAGAGAAAAAAACTTTACAAAAATATATTGAATAAAAATGTTTTAATTTTGGCAATTATTGTACTGAAAAAGTCCATGTACAATTATTTTTGTACTATATAATCTGACTTTTTATAGTATGTCCACAAGTATGTGTATATTTTTAAACGTAAAACCAACTATTTCTTAAAACGTATTTAAATACTATGGTCTTAAGAAATGCTTAAACAAAATTGCTGCTTTGAAAAAAATTAGATGAGATAAATTGTATCTAGTTGTATCAGTTTTAAACTCCCAGAACCACATTGATTTTACTGACATAGAAACATAAATGTACTGATAGGATAATGATGTTCTATTCATTTAAAAACAATGTAGACATATGTCTTCCTTTCGTATTCAAGTCATTTCTTTAAGAAGATTTTCGCAATATCATCGAAAAACAACAACAACATGTTGAATGATTAAAACAAAATTAGAAATGATTTTAGTACAAAATTAATAAAGATCATTTTCGATGGTGAGACATCTTTCTTGGTAAAATAAGAACTACTTGTCATTGTGATCCTGGCTCTTTAAGATAGTGAGAAATGGATGTTTTAATTCAAGGCTACTTTTACCGTCTAAAATTATTTCAGTTTGTCACGTGTTACTATGGAAATAAGATATGTTATTATATATATTTAACATTCGTAACTAAACGATACCTGTACTTCAAAATAAAAGTTGTTATATCTTTAACAATTAAATATTTTAGGCGTTTTCTCGAACTCTGTGAATGATGTACGTGCCGCTATTTATTTTTGTAATGTAGATAAATATTTTTTTTACTCTAACATGCCTTCTGTGCTGAAAAACAGCAAGAACAGAACAAAACAGAACAGAACAGTATTATTATGACTAAATTATCTTTTAAACTGATTTTTCCCTAATAGTGAAATATATTGGCATATTTCTACCGTTAGATAGTCACACAATGTTAACAAACACTTTCGTGTTAGTTACTTAATATTCGCGATATTTAAGTAGCTAACTAAGACAACGTTCGGTTGGCAAACTGTTTTACCGCAAGATAAATATCTTAACACAAACAATCGCCCTCATATTGCCCAATATCGCCCTCATATTGCCCAAAACTGCCACCAGTAAAAGTCTTTCCATTAAGATACCATACCATTAAGTTTTTTTATTAATATCATTTTTGTTAAGATATTTGTCTAACGGAAAAAGCTTTTGCGAACATTCGCCAGTCAAATATCGCGAAGATTGTGTAACTAACAATATTACGGCAGAAATATGCCATCATAGTGAAACGTATAATAAAGCATGCTTTGATTAACTTCTTTATGTTACGTAGATATTATGCTTTTTTTAAAGAAAGACAGAAATAATTATCAAAACAGAAAAAAATGCCAAAGTTTATGCAGTCGAGTCGACTGCCACTGTCTGTAGGCTATGAGAATGACTGTCCTTTTGAGTGTCGACGTTATTTTTGACAGTGATTGTATTTCCTCTTGTATTGTCACTTTTGCTTATTTCCTTCGTTTTATTTACAGCAAGATTTGAAGTCTTTGTCTCGTTGTCTATTTCTGTTTCTGTCATTTTTCTATTTACAGCCGTAGAATTATTAACATTTTCCTCAGTTTGTTCTGGTTTAAACTCCTCCTTATTATCACCATTACAAATGGAGTCCTTTTGGCTTTCAACTCCCGCGTTGCAAGCAGCATTATCTAACATAATAGTTTCACTTATTTCAGCACTGTCTGACTGCGTAGTTTCCAGTTTTTTAACATTAACGCCCTTAAAACTGGACATACTGGTTAAACCACGTAAGGCATCATTCGGATGAAGGCTGTTGTTGGAATGACAACATTGATTTTCGTCATTTTGATGTTCAAAGCCATTTGGCTGACCATTGATATCAGCCTTTGGTTTTGGATGTGGGGACTGGCTATTCAAAATAAATATGGAATGTCTTGGTGTAAGGGCGGGGGAAGGCGTTTCGAACTTTGTTCGGGTATAGTTTGAATGTGCCATTTGTATGTCATTGTGAACTCCCCTTTTCCAGGAAGTGAATATTCGTATCACCTCCCGTCTGAATTTGGTCCCACTAAGACAGTACAGAAGAAAGTTTAGTGAATTGTTCACATACATAAGCATATTGACAACTGCCCACCACATATCTAGTTGTGCATATTCATGCCCAGTTGCATCCTTTTCCCAGTGTGTGTAGCCAACATTGTATATACTGATTGGCGAGGTGCTGAACAAGAAAACAATGTTTAACGTAAATAACATTGCAGTCATGGAGGACTGTTTATGCCCGCGATTTGTTGTAATCTGCTGACGACTTCCGCATTGAACAGATGGCACGACACGTGACTTTACTTTCTTCTGACTTTTTATCACTTTAAATAATATAAGTCCATTGCCTATTACAATTACGGCAAAAGGAATGACGCAAAAGGCACATAAATCTATCCAAGGCCACGTAACGTTGAAAAAGTTGGAATAGTCTTCATCTATTTCGACGCATTTTTCAAGTACTTGGTTCCCGGCTCCATCGTCTATGTATTTAAACACCATGCCGTATAACAAATGGGAATTAAGGCACAAAATAGTCACAGCTACAGAAATTAGCAAGGCAATAGCACTTTTTTTCGTGCATAGCGTTTTTGCATTATGCGGTAACCATGCCGAAATAACTCGCTCTAATGTTACAAGAAGCAGAATCCATGCCGAAAAGTCGAGAGAACAATAGACTAACCATATGTTCAACTTGCAGCCGAACTCGCTGACATGGCGAACATCGGTTTCGAACAAAAATCTCAACCACTGTCTAAGAAGTCCGGAGTATAAGACCAGAAGGTCGGAAAATGCTAAAACTGTCAAATACAACGCTGTGGTAGAACTGCGAATGCACCTTCTTGTTAAGACTAGAATAGACAAACCATTTCCAACAGTCCCTAATAGAATTAACACCGGTGGCACAATTTTCCAGATGAGTATTCCTGCTTTATATTCGGTGTATGTGGTGTAATCGTCTTCTGACACATTTGCCATACTGATATAATATTTAATCAAAGTTTATAGACATTTCTCAACTTGGTTCTTCCTATCAGCGGCGTTCATTATTCTAGAATGCTTGTGAACGGCATTTATATAATAAAGCCCGCCTGTTTTCCGAGAATATATCCAGTATCGCACATTTTCAACGACCTGTTGATGACCGTTAACAAATTTCTGTATATTGCTAATTGATCGCAGAGTGCTCCATTGTTTTGCAACTCATTATGACATGGTTAAAACGTTGGTTCTGACAATGCAACAGGATACACTTGATATTTTTGCTAAAATAAACATGACGTCTCCATCTTTCAGAACAAAAACTAGTTTTAACAACTCTCAGAACGCAAACATGATGTTTGTTTGTTTGTTTCAGTTATTTTTATTTCGGTTAACTTGATGGCCTCTTAAAACGCAAAACAACAGCTAATTAATTTCTGTTTCCAGACTTTTTCTTAATTCGCGTATTTGTTGTCACAGTAATCAAACGACTTAGCAGACTTTTTCATAAATATTTCCAAGCAAATAAACCGACTTTCTCATTAATATTTCCGGTGACAATATGGCTACCACAGATTGAAAACAACAGGTTAATACTACTGGTAATACTTCATATTTCCTCTTCATATGAACATTTTGCATTTAAAATATCAAAGAAAAAATCCTTCTTGGAATAAATGAAAAAACTGAATTCCAGCATCAAGTTGGTGATCTTTCTGTTCCTCACCGAGATATCAGACCATATATACCAGCAAAACGTTCTCTTTTTTTCGCCTTCGCAGAAATATCTCACCACAGCTGGAGCCTGTGTTTATAAATCTGGCGGAGTTCAGAATCTCTTCCCGATTAATGTTTGGATCAAAGATCATTCCAGTTGCAACATGATCTCATCAGCAGAAGATTCGATGCCCTGAAAATATACATCATTAATGTTTATATTGATGAAAACATCGGTTAGGGAAAATAGTATTATAGTTAATTGAACTCTTTGGCTCTTTAACACAGGTTATCAGTGGGCAGATATCATAATCAACGTATTAGTTTTGTCTGAGAACTGTTAAAGTAAGTTATGTATTTATATAATGGTATTTATTCCATATCGGTATGTTCAGTATATCTTTATTTTCTTTAAGCAGTCTCCAACCTGAAGACCTACCAAAAAGTCTTTATTGTAAACATGGAAATAACATTTTCTTGAACTTAAAGATGGGAAAAATCTGCAGGAAGGCAAATAACTCCTAAATTTACATACAGCAAAGATGTATTAATACAAACACTTAAGTAATCACATATGTTCCAGAATTTAGAAAATCTGCCAACAATTTAGGAAGTAGATTACTCTGTACATGTAATTACAACAATATTGATTCCTGCGTTCGTCGAGGTTCTTTCTAAATTTTCCCTGTTTTCTTATGTTTTTGATTTCATTGAACCGATATGTCACGTAGAAACAACAACAGCAAAACAACAAAAACAATCACAGACTCTGGGGTTATTTTGATTTATATTATCACAAAAGAATAGTTTTGGCAAATAGTCTTTAACTTGAAAAATGTACAATCTTTAAGTGAGTCACTTTAGACTTTGGATTATTTGACATCACAAAGCAAAACCAAATAGTACCTTTGTCTTTAAGTGTCACTGTAGAGTTATTATTTATAAATTCTTGAAATGCACTAACACTTAAATAACTTTGACAACTTTTCTGACAAACGAAAGTACAAATCTCAATAAAACACTCTTATGGCTTCGAATGGTAAGAGCATAAGGAACAACAAAACCTTACAAATAAAGTCAATCAAGAATCTATGACAGATTTAGCTGATCACCCTCTGTAAAAATATATTTTTTTCTCTTCCATCCATTAAAGTACATCGATGACTATAAAGGTACAGTTTCCCATAAAAGACAAAATACACTTAAATGACAGTATTTACACTTGTCACAGTATTTACACTTGTCACAGTATTTACACGTGTCACAGTATTTACACATGTCACAGTATTTACACGTGTCACAACTATGTTTCTAACGAATATTCTCATTATTTAAATAATTACACGCAATCCCCATATCTACAAACCTGCAGGAAATACCAACGGTTTCACAACCGTGAAATGCAAATTAGCCTCGGTCACGTGGATAATCACGTGTGTAGTCACGAGATTGTAAGCGATATAATTCCTGTGTCTGTTATAAAGTTAAATGCTTTTTGAAGGATATGTAAATCCTTTAATTCTAGAATATTTTTATCTTTAAAACTTTTTCTACAGGTTTCATTTCAAAATCGTTTTAGGAAAAAAGCAAATCTATTTGCATGGTTTGTTAACGTTTTTCCTTTCCGCCTGGCATAAAAATGTATCACACAGGTTAAAACGAGTGCATAAATGAATAAAGTTTCCTAATTACTACATCAAAGAAACTGAGTTGTATCTAAGTTTGTATTTTATGGCTTAACTGACAAGAGTATATTTTTCAGCTGCAAAAAAAATTTGGAAATAAGTCCTAAATTTTAAGAGTCTGGCTAATCACCATTCTAAAATAAAAACTCAGTTAATACACAGAGGAGATAGCTTGTCTACTAGGATAGTTGGCTAAGAAATATGTTGTACAGAGTACATTCTAGTCATTTATATTTTACTAAGCTATTATATACATGAGATAAATTGACAGATGAAAGTACATGTATATATGGATTCAATCTCGTGGTTAATTTATCACAGTTGGCCAATAATAACCACAGTGACTGTATGAATATATTGATATATGTATGGTTATAAAACAGGGTTAGCTGATCGAATCTTAACAAAAACATGAGAGAAGCGCGGCCCACTAATGGTCTAAGTTCTATTCACTTTAAGTATATGCTTCAATAAACCATTTATTTCCTAGCAAAGTAAACATCAGAAGAAAAGCAAGTACGTTCTACAACGATGTTCGTCCCTTTGACATTATAGTTTGTGTATTTTGTTTGGCATGCATTACTTAAACAAGTAAATTGATGCCTGCATCCAACAAAGTGCAAACGTTTGAGAATATAGATGTTAATTTTTGCTTAAAGTTAAGTTCGATAATATTTTACTCTTTGGATGCTTGGAATACATCTTTGTAATGACTTATTAGGAACACGTCTTTCCCATGTCAAGATAGGAATTCAGCCTGTCATTTTTTTAATGGACAAGAACTGTCACTGTAAGATGACAATGACCCCGAAGTGGTGCTTTGACTTTGGGCTGAGGACCAGTCATTCAAGGGTCAAGGTCAAATAAATATAGGTCGGTGGGAAGGTCTTGTCCACAGGGGTGTTGTGTCCAAGTATGAAGTTAATAGACTTTTTAATAAGGAGGTTATGGCTAAAGTTTTTGGACAATTGGATCTTCAAGGTGAAGGTCATTCAGGGGTCAAGGTCAAATAAATATAGGTCATGGGAAGGTTTTGTCCAAATGGATGTTGTGTCAAAGTATGAAGTAAATCCACTTACTAATAAGGAAGTTATGGTCAATGTTAAAGTTTTCGGACGGACTGACAGTTCAAAAACTATATGCCTACCTTCGGGAGCATAAAAATACCAATGTCATAAATAAGCTGGTGATATTGCCTTTCTAGGATTAGGTGCTCCTGAAAGTTTATACAATGGTGTCGCAGAAACGTAATACTTAAACAAAAGCGCTATATCAACAAAAAATAAAGACAAGAAGTATAGTGAAGCAAGTACATGTATGTGTAATCTTCCAATGAAAACCATGTGCCTTTTTCAGGGAATATCATGAAAGATCTAAATTCTCAGTTATTCACATCAAAGCAAAACCTTAAAGCACAGTTTACGAGATCAAAGTTACTTGTGATTTCGTTACTATTCTCAAGCTTTTTTTCTCTTCAATATTTGTTTATAATAAATAGATAGTTAAAACACACACAGTGCACTAGTTATTCTCAAAATCTTATTTGGCTCAAACACAAAGGAAAAAGAAGATAATTATTACGATTATAAAAAACAATCTTTTCTGGTAGTTTGTCAAAAGCTACAGTCACTTCTCACTTACGACCTTTTGTCGACTGGGTAAACAGAAATTACTGTGAGAACTTTATAAATAGATAGTTCTTATCTTCCGTAGAAAACGAACAAAATAACGATTAAACGCGGACGATTTTTGTGTGTGTAAAAGGTAACCTAATATGCTGAATTGATACATTTGCTTTTGTTCGCACTGAACTGAAATTATATTAACATTTTTTTGGCTAAATACATTCTTATAATCATGAAAGTTCGTTACAGAAAGATGCAATGCATCTTGGTAATGACCAACAGAGTAGGATTCGAACTCAGGTCTTCCCGCATTCAAAACCTACGCTCTAACAATTGAGCCAAAGACTCATTTCCTTGATGCAGTTGTCAGAGGTTATATTTTATGTGTTATTAAATAATTGATTTGATATACGCCCTGTTATTTATTCGAGGGTAGTCGTATTGGACCTGAGACCGAGGGCGAAGTGCCAATACGACTTTCCCGAGGACAAATATCAGGGTCTTTAGCATTTCAATTATTACTTAATTACGATTTTATTCCGTGACAGTTCCAGAATTTGCTCACCCTCCATCTTCTGTCGTCTGCTTGTGTTCATGAGATTTACAAGTTGTGAAAAAGCAAATCGGCTATTCACATGAATACCGTACTAATATAATGTTATTAATTAGTCGGCCTCAGGCCAATATTACTGTCTTCAGCCCAATAACAAAGCCAATATGAATTCGACTAATTAATGACAATTTTATTAATTAACTTTATAATATTAAGTTCAATTATCAAACTAAGTTTGTTTGTTTTGTTTTGGGGTTTAACGCCGATTTCAACATATATCTCGGCGGTCAGTCCACCTAACCGGTGTTCCTGGATAACTAACCAGTAATTGCCAATTTCTCCGCAAGTGACTGACTACTGTTCCCACATGATCTACTCTGAATCAGCGGTGAGAGACAAATGAACATAAGACACAATGTCTGAGAACAATTGTCACGGAGAAATTTTGCCCTGCCCAGGGGTCGAACCAACGACCGATGGATTACTAATCCAGTGCTCTAACTATTGAGCTAAGTAATCCAAAACTCGTAATTTATAACAGGGTAAAACTTGTGATCGTCTGCTTTTCACTTCCGCGCAACATAATATTTGGTAAATATGAAAATCACTAAATGAAAGGTTTAACACTGCTAAATTTACTGTGATCCGATAGCGCAGGGTCTCCGCTAACTTTTTTTGCTACTTTTTGAACTTTTTAAGAGATAAAAACTTTTATGTAAAAACTAGGCTAAGCATATTCAAAATGGCGTCCAACATGGTGAAAATCCTAGGCTCATATAAGGCCGAGTTTTTCCTGAATCCTGATTGGCTAAATCTCGTATTGGCCGACTTTTTACTTATTGGCCGTGTTTTTTTCGTATTGGCCGAGTTTCGAGCTTTTTTGGCGAGGCTTTGGTTGTATCAAGCCAACAACATGGTCAGAATCTAGTTCAATATTATAAAGTTAATTAATAAGGCCATATACAGCCTTTTTGGATAGTCACTTCGTACAGCTGAACAGGATAAAATTTGATAGAGCAATTTCAAATATTCCTAAAACTCAATACTATTACTTGGAAAAGGAAATGGCTGCCGTTTAAAAATTGAATTCTATATCAATATTCCAACTCTGATCTATAAGCCAATACAATTAAGCTACAAGAGGGCCAATATCAATATCACTTTTCCGGTCCGGGGCTGAACAGTGTTTGTGATTTTGGCCTTGATATTCAGAAAGTCCCTGTTTTATCAAGTTAGGCATTTGGTATGTTACGGGGCATATAATAAATGGTTATGAAATGAATACAATAATCGGCCGGTGTGCGCTGAACCATAAAAAATATTATTCCAAAACCATTAATTGTCCGCCTAATAACATACCAGACACCTGACTTAATAAAAGGCGGACCTTCTGATTATCAGGACCAGTATCAATAACGGTCATCGGCTCCGGACCAGAAAAGCAATATTGATACTGGCCCTCTTGTAGCTCAATTTGATTAGCTTACATAACAGGGTCGAAAATTCAAGCGATAGCATCGCGTTTAGGGAATATCATTTGAAGTTGTTCTGTCGACTTTTATCCTGTTTAGCATTACGAAATGAATACCCCAAGGATGGTATTCATGTGAATAGCTGATATACTTTTTTCACAGCTTGTAACTCTCATGAACACATGCAGACGGCAGAAGATTCACAGATATGTCGAGGGTTGAGCAAATTCTGGAATTGATATAAAATAAAATTGTCATTAAATAATTGATTTGATATAGGCCCTTTTATTTGTCATCGGGACAATCGTATTGGCCTTCGGCTTTCGGCCTCGGGTCCAATACGACTGCCCTCGAACAAATAACACTGTAGCCATTTCACATAGTTACTTGTGATGCCAAAAAGGCAGTAATATCCACGACATTAATACAATAGAAACACCAGTAGCGATTAGCATACTCTATATAACATGTCTGTGGCTAAGAATCTATCTATTTGAGCTTATTTATCGTCGGTAACGGTTTCCCATATGACCGACGCTCCCTGAAGAGATTAGGTATTTTATGTTTTTATGTAAACATTTGTCATCTCGAAACCCTTTTAGTAAATATTTGTCAGTTTGTGAAGGAAGCATACAGAAGACTGACCTGAATAATTATGATGTGTAATATTATTACTGTTTGCTTTTGTATCATAGTTTGTTTCGTTGCGTTTATATTTCGGTCTTTCTATGACACTGTATTCGCACATGATTGCATTAATATATACTTGTATGTAAAAAGTTTCACTATTCTTAGCCAAGAAACAGATGTGAAAAAGTGGTAACGCGCTGGACTGGTATACCAGGGGTCCCGAGATCGATCCCCCGTTCCTCCACTAACATTACTAATAGTCTTTCGGATGAGACGTTAAAGCGAGGTCCCATGTATCAGTGCTATACACTGAGCATGCAAAAGAACCATGGGTGTCTCTAGAATGGGATGCTTTCTGTATCTTGCACTCAGTGTATAGCACTAATATATAGGACCCCTGGAATATCAATTCAGTGCGTTACCACTGCTTCTGCAGGATACCGGCTTGTCGGAATGTGACAACAAAAATGCAAAATACAGTGGTTGATTTTCAAATGTGTAAGTAAATATATAATGCACGCTGGAAATGTTAGTTTTGTAAAATATGAAATTGTTATACTGTTCCCCTTTTAATTTTCCCTTTTTTTGTTAGCTCTATTTACGATACTTTAATTATTTCTAAAATAGATGATCGTAGCTGTCTTGGGTTCTCAAAGATTTTATTTTTATATTTTTATAGTGTATTCAATATATCCTGTGCTCGTAAACACTGATAATACTATATATTCTAAAAAAATTACTTGCTTTGTTCACACACTGACATATTTACTAACACAGACTGAAATATTAAAGGAAGAGGACAACTATCAATATCGCAAGGAATGTTGCATAAAGATTTGATCATATGTAAAATTCAATTATTTGGCATAACCCATTGGATGCTTTTTTAAGCAGCCAATTTTTAATAATAAGCCTAATAATTTGCAGAATAAGTTTAGCAACATGTTTTGTTAACACCTTTATCTTTGTTGTTTTGATAATTCTAACTTTTTATTTAATATATGTGACAATTTTCACAACTAAAAATCAAGACCATCACAATTAAAGACAATGATAAAGTCAGAGGATTCCAACTAAAAGGACCAATGTGCTATTTGGTCTACCTTTGATGTTATCTGAGTAAGGGAGATAATTTGTTATCAGGAATGTCCCTCTTTAAGTATCCTTTCTTGACTAATAACTGAAACAGGATACCATCCTTAATCTCCACATACAAATTTGACTTGATTGGTTTCATAAATTTAATTTGATCTATTTCCAAAATTTATGTATCGTACACACCTCAAATATCAGCTCCGTATGTCAATATCGCTACCAGCATGCAATCAAAAAGCACAAGTTTCGTTTTGCTATCAATTCTAAACCATTTTTACAGTTTTCAATGCTTGATCTCATAATGCTTTCATGGCTTCTTCCATATACATTGCAATAAAACTTCTCATATATGTACTAACTTATCCATGTAAGAAACTGTTTGATATTGTCCGGAATTTCCTATAAAAAATGATATTGTTTTTGTTGTTAGTAACATCATACTTAATACATTGTCAGGTATTAACGTTAGGTGTAATGTGATTGTAACAAAATGATACTGAGGCCAAGGGAATACTAATTCATTATTGCTTGTACGAGATTGTATTATCTATCAAAGAAAAGGACGGTCAGCTCAAACAATATAAATAGTCAGTCATATTTATATATCAAGGCAATTTTTGTATTAAGAAATCACTGATTCAGCATTAAGTTACAAAAGCAATTTTCATTTTGCTTCCTTATTGAAATTACAAAATCCATATTATTTTCAAAGTTTCAATTCTCTTGGAGAAAATGGGTATCTTTCTGGAAATAAAAAAAAAACAGAATGGTTAAATAATAAAGCACTTTTCGTCATATTTTGTGGGCTAACGAAGTAAATGCCTAGTGCATCACCTCCGCCTTGAAGAGTACTCAACTGATTTATGTTGGTTTGAGATCCTTGGTTCGAATCCCGAGGCTAGTCTATGTTACTTGAGTGATTTTTTAATCATTTGCTTTTTATCGGAATTACACGGAATTCCTTTCGTTTAAAAAAATACCTCGAATGATATAAAGCCTTTAAACATGGAACATAAATGAAAATTGGTACCAAAGATTGAAGTTACTATTTTTCCAAAACATTGCGGATGTTTTGCCTTTTGATTCCGAATAGTAAATGAATGAAACGGTTAAAGCAAATCTGATATGCCGCTGATATAATTTAAAGTCAGCACGAATTGGCACCTGGTTTGTGATTCCCACTGTTGTTTGAACTTTTTGGGTCTTAAGTGTGCATACTTATTGTATTGTTCTAGTTATTTTCTGATCTAAAATAAGAAATGTAATTTTGCGTTGTTTGCCTTTGCTTTATAGGCCAATTAAGTCCTGGACAGTTTGAAGATAACATTTGTTATGTCTTCATAATCTTTTAGTAAAACTTTTATCTTTTATCTATATTTTCTTATCAGATAATACATGTTCACAAAACTGATCAATTTAGAGCTGGAAAACGTCTTTACGCCCCACTACTTAAAGTACATATTCAATTTTCTTGACTTAATAAGCTCTGTCACACAGGCATAGTGTCGTTACACAGTAAGTGTAGAAAGTATTAAACATGCGTCTGGATAATTTTTTTGTCATTACATTTCCTTATGAATTTAGTGTTCAATAACGATATTTTTTTTCTGCAAAGCTGGTTGATCAAAATCTTTCTAAAAAGGCCTTTCATGAATTATGGGGCATGGCATCTTTTAACAGAAAACAAAGCAAAGCAATAAATTGATAAAAGCTTGTTCTTATTTCACTGACGTACATTTATTTTCAGACGGGGCCACTCTATTTGTTAAAAAATCACTTGTGATGGTCTGTAGGCAAAATCTACACTGTATGTAGAAGATAACATATAACCTGTTTAACTGAGATAAACAAGTAAGTATGGAATGAAAAGGTTATTTTACATTGTTTGATATAACACCTAGATATATTAGGACTCAGATACATAACCGGCAAACCATACTGGACTCACCTAACATCTATAGTCTATCACCTATCTCCTTGGGTACTCGCGCAAACAAAACTCCCTATTTTATCAAGAAATGATAGAGAACCCAGTATTATTAACTTGACAATACAGATAAATAATGGTGGAAAGCTAATGATAGCTCATATGTCTAAATTAGGCAAGTTTCAGATATCACGAAACCGCAGAGACCGTATTCAGTTACAAAAGCAATTTTCATTTGTTTTCCTAATTGAATTTTAGTAAGACAAAAAATAAGTTCAACAGCAAAGCTTCTCACTTTACATGGTAAAAAAATAATTGATATTTTCAAAGCTACTTATCTAAACAGACAGCCTGCTGTTCCCGCTGCATATGTGTGAACTCTTTAGGAATCAATATTACATGATTGCAAATGAAACACCTGGAACACGATATAACATTATGTAGACTGACATATAGACTGGACAAATCAAATGGGATTTTGCAAATTAGGCTGAAAAATATATCAGTAAACCTAATTGTTAACGAACATCAGCAACATAAGCATTTTATGCTTAAGAGGTACTGTGTTTAAATGCCATGACTTGCTGTGGATGTTGGGGTGGGGGGGGGGGGATTTGGGATAGAATGACCATAGTTATTAAACGGGAATTACTTTTAATTGTGAATAACTTGACTACATCTTCGTATATTTCTGTGTATGCAATGTCAATGATGTTTAAAACGAACAAGGTAAATTGAAAATAAAAAACATACAAGCAACGTTATTCCTGGAAAGGATTGGTAAAGACTGGAAAAAGAAACGTTAGATATCGAGAAATCATATAAAGGTTTATAGATGTTTCAAGAAATAAAGAAAATTACTGAGTAAATCTTTGTATCGTTTTAGCCTTAATTAAAATTTTTGTCTTTAGAGTTCTTCTGAACAAAATAAACAACATCATTGCAGTAATACTAGATGGATTGTATATATTTAACCATTACCCCTTTTAAAGATTTGATTTTTTAGTGACTAAAGATATCTACCGCAGGTTGTCACGAGTGCGTGAAAGAAATAAATCTTCATGGAAATAAGAGAGTTCTTCAAGTTTGTTTTCATTGTCTCAATATGTACAGGATACATAAACATGAAATATACAAGAACATCAAAGGGAATTACCGTAATATCTATCTTGTATAGAGAGAAATGGCTCTTTTCTTCAATGATTGTAGAAAGAAAATAGCAGAGCAAATTACAGTATGTCCTTTGTACATGCGATTTTGAGTATATTTTCATTTCTTTTTTTTTCTATATAAGGCTGAACGGAAGAAAAGTAAGATTAATATCAGAGAAGGAAACATTAATAATTTCAACTACATTTTAAGTAGGCCAGGCAAGTGAAAACAGAAGTTAGACTTAAGAAATCATATTTCATTAGAGAGTGCTAATATTTCAATCACTAAATCCGTTACGCCAAGCCCTCTCCTCCCCCAAAACAGCAACAACAAAAATCAAAATGAAAGGAGTAAACATAATATGAAAGTGAAAAATCAAACTAAACATGAACACAATCTTAGGTGCATAACGTCTAAACACTCTAAATACCTCATCTTTTATCATTCCTTACATTGCAAAATAAACAGGACAAACTTAAATAGATTAACAAATGACGCCATTGCCTTCTTGATATTTGATTTTGCTTATATTCTAATGAGCAATATGTTGGTGAAACATGTCAATCACTGCCGGAATCAAGATATTGTACTCTTTGACAATTTGTTCTTAGATGTAATTTTAGGTCACAAGAAACTCGCTTTTCTAAGGTCTTCCCGATGTTGCACTCAGTTCAATATATATGTTTGTAATTGGTGCCAATGCAGAATTGTATTGCTCGTCCCAGTAGGAGTTAGTTAATGCCATAAGTTGGCGTGTATAATTATTCAGTTCGATTAGGTTGCTTCATTAAATGAGCAAAAAAGGCTTACATTAATGAAACCGTAAATGAAATGACACGTTGGTATTTATTCAGTGACAGTTTTTAATGGGTACTTTCAATACTCCTAAAAAGCTTTGCTACTAGATATCAGAGATACACAAAAGAAACAGATTTTACAAAGGCGGACTTCTAACCTTTTCACCATGTTTTCAGTAAATCATCACTGCAATTTTTTTCTTGATTGTTAGAAACCTCTGAAACGCTTAAATGCCCCATATTTAAGTTGAAAGTCTGCTTTTTCATATGTATACAGAAACGCCATGTGCGGCTTCTAAGAGCCTTGGAATGGAATATATATGTTCTTAGTTTGATCTTTAACTTTTGAACCCGCATTTTATTCACAGCAAGTGCTATGAAACTTCCCATTATTATGCATATAGCATTTGCACCGTCAAAAGGACGAATAAAAACAGTGTTTAACGACAGAAACAGTTTCACAAAGATTTCAAAAAGATTTACAAGAATATTTAGAATAGGTTTTTTACATCAAATTCACGTTCACAAGTCTTAAACAAGACGCTGTATTAAGTAAACACATATGCCCTCATGGTACAACTTTAAAATCAAGGGTCACTGTAAACACAGATCAGTTCCGTATAGTGTTATGGGCCATTGTAACATATTAAATATAGGTTATACACCACCAAATCAGTGTTTGCGGGAACCAGTCAATTTCATGCAGGTTTGTGCAGAGCTATAAGATGACAAAGCCGTTTGATTGGTCAAAAATGAAAAGATTGTTCTGAAAATCATTTCACTTGAAAAGAACACAAATATTGAAGAACGAATTGAAAATATGCATAAGTGTATTGGACAATTCCTGGCTATTTTTTGTCGTTTGAAAATAATTAGAAAATTTCGAGAGATTGTAATAAAAAATACCAGTGACTGGGGTGATCTCCTTCGAGACGATATACCGGAAAAGTTTAGTGGTCATGCTATAAAAAACTGAATTAAGTTCTTTCTTATGATAGATTCTTCCCAGAAATTGGCATAGGTAACATCTTCAGAAGCTAATAAAGTAATATTGGGACTTGATGTAACGTTGAAATACTGTAGGATTTAATTTAGTTGTTTGTAACCTAAAACAAAATTCAGATAATGGGCAGTCTGTTTATTGAGATTTTCTTTATGGCAACCTGGGACCAGAACCTTTACATACAAGAAATGTGACTACCAACATTATACACAAGTTAATAATCAACCTAGTTTTTTAACACACAACACGAAAAAACGAAACTGTAAAACTTTAATAAACTTGCTTTGGTGATTATTCAAGAGAGGCAAAAGCAAAAAAAAAAAATCTAAGCAGTATTAAATACATAAATAAACAGTTTTTTTTTCAACTTTTACCCTCAAACTATATAATGCTCAAAGCAAATGATCTTAGCTCAAAGGAATAGTTAGAAAAGACCCATGCCTCTCGTAGAAAAAATATTCAGCTTGCCGAAACAGGTTAACCATTTCTGTAAGTGCAACAAGGGAGATTTTCGAAAAAAGGATGTAGCCACAGTTATGTTACTTGTCAAGGTCATGACCTTTACACTGGTGAGTAAACTGACATGGCACTGTCTCAGATATTTTTTTTCGTTCTATTTAATTTTTTGGGGTCAAAAATGAAATATTTACAAAACACACACACACACACACGCACGCACGCACGCACGCACGCACACACACACACACACACACACACACACACAGAGAGAAAGAGAGAGAGAGAGAGAGAGATAATCACAAACAGTGGTGAGTAAAAAAGTAGTTCAAATTAGGCGAATATTGAAAACTATATCTTTTTAAGCGTTTATTCCGTCGCGTGGCAAACATCAAATAACAATAAGCTACCTTACATATCTGTGACGTCATGTTTTTAAGAATATTTCACAATACATCAGCAGTGCATGTTAATTGATTAACGAAATCCTGCAAATGAATTCATATGAATAGTGGTATGTTATTTTAGGTTACAAAACAGCTCGCTTTTTAAAGGTATGACCAATATTGAACAAGCAATCACATTAATCTTGTTTTGCTATAGGAGCAACCACGTGAATACTGGGATAATATATTAGGTTTATAGAAACCAGTAACGCATTTCTAAGGTATTTTCGATATTGAAAAAGCAATCAAATTAATCTTGTTTTCCTGTATGAGGCTACTAAAGACAGGCATCACCATCATAAAACGTGTTCTCCTGCGTTGTGGCTTGCTACAATTGTCCGCATCCAAGAACATATCCTTTTTTTTATAAAAAAATATACGAGTATAGACCAGAACAGTTAAAAATGGAACAAATAGTGTAATTTAATTGTATTAACTGTGTAACTTAATAACCTGTTATTATGCCCCCATCGAAGATGAGGGGGCATATTGTTTTGCAATGTCGGTCGGTCGGTCGGTAGAAACTACAGAACCCTTGGTCCCAGATTCTTCAAAATTAGTAAGTATGTTGATCATGCCCAGTAAATAACCTCTATAGTCTCTCAGGTCACAAGATCAAAGGCCAAGGTCACAGTGACATTGAAAAGCAAAATGGTTTCCAATTAATAACTACAGAACGCTTTGGCCCATGTTCCTCAAACTTGGTATACAGGTTGGCCATAACCAGTAAACGGCCCGTATAGCTTTTAAGGTCATTGTGTCAATGGTCAAGCGTCACAGTGACCTTGTATAGCAAAATGGTTTCTGATGAATCACTATAGAAAGCTTGGGCCCAGCTCCTCAAAACTCCATAGGCAGGTTGATCATGACAATCAGATGATCCCTGTAGTTTTCATGGTTATTAGTTCAAAGGTCAAGGACACAGTAACCTTAAAAAGTAAAACAGTTTCTGCTCAATATCTAGGAAATCCTTGGACCCAGATTCGTCAGACTTAGTGTGTCAATTTGTCATGACCAGTAGATGTCTATTGTTGTTTTTCTGGTCATTGGGTCAAAAGTCAAAGGTCACAGTGACCTTGAAAAGCAAAATGGTTTCCGATGAATAACTTTACTGAAGAACGCTTGGGCCCATGTTCCTCAAACTTGGTATATAGGTTGATCATGACTTGTAGATAAGCCCTTTAGTTTTTAAGTCATCAAGTCAAAGGCCAAGGTCACAGTGTCCTTGAATAGCAACACTGTTTCCGATCAATAACTAGCTCCTAAAAACTTCATGGCTGACTCTAGGAATAAGGCGCTGGGGGTGGGGAGCATATATGTTTTACAAACATCTCTTGTTTAACTAAGCTTTTCACAGAAGAGAATGTAATTTTAGAAGAAACGTTTTACATCAAAAGTGGAAACGTATAATGTAAAATGATATAACCAGGTGTGTGCTTCCAGTCACAATGTACTTGTTGTTTATCATTTTTGCCTTTGCAAATAAACATCGGACCATATAAAAATAGATTTTGTACTCTGACGGGTGGTACTATAAACAAAATTTTGTTAACTACGCGGTAAAACATCTTAATCAATGACGTTATTGTGCAGAACAAACTCGACTGACCCCATCGCCCAAGAATATTACGTACTTTTAGGGTCAAATAATGGTACACATTCCTGCCATCTTTTTATCGGTGCGTAATGCCAATGCAGGCGTGAATTGCCAATCCTTGATGAGACTTCAGGTATTGCCACGAGCAGGCAGGCTTGTGACATTGGATTTTTCGGTATCTCCCTGGGCAATTTATGAATACCAGGATGTCCTATTACATCAGAAAATAAGTGAAATTTTCAAGCTTTACTCAATATTGCGTTTGCAATCAAATTAATCCTTTCTGACTTTGCCGTTTGATGCTAATGAATGACACGCATGGTCATCCTTTTTCGAGTTGAAAACAAGTGGTTTTGTTGACTTGATAGCATAAAGACAGCAGTGTTACAATATACTAATTTCAAATACATTATGTTTCACTGCAATTGCATAAGTATAAATAAAATAAGATTTCTGATTTCAAGGAAGGAAACACAAACCAAACTTAAGTGTCAAATTGTCATTTTGTTGGCAGTGTAATTAAAATGATATCCACTTACTTTCAATATAATCATGTTTATATTCCATTTTTGTCACAACAATACAGTAATGCAAAAACTAAGATCCAAACAGACCTTTATTTTATTTATTCGTATCAAGACATTTCTTGATATATAAACGATTTAGGCCTGTTTAAATGGTGTATTTTAAAGTGTCCAAAAGGTCTGTATTATGTGTACAACTGGTGACCAGTTAACTTACGTACAACAACCTAACGGTACTCTGGGTAATCTTTGTCCACTTGGCGAGTAAGGTCTTGCTTTTAAGGGATATATTAAAGACATTCTTACATGTTACATAACTTGCCGAATAACCGTAAACCTTTAAATCAATGAACACACGAACAAATAAATGGTCGGGTGATCTACATAATTATTCAACCATACTTCTACATGTTTATGTCGGAATAAAGCCTCAACCGAGTAATTGTATTTTATCATGAAGAGAAGAAAAATAGAAAACTCATTATTCTAGCTGGTAGAAATGTAAATGCAGAAAGTGATATAAGTAATGTAAAGCCATTAGAATACAAATAAAAAACAAAACGCGGCTTGGTAATAGTGTGACATCATATTACTTTCAGAATATTTCTCGGTCAATGATTTATTCATTCACATTTTTATCATCAATATAAGTAAGCAGAATCTACACTGATGAAAAGTTCTTCTGACATTAAACTTTGTTTATGCCGTTCAACATATATTGCATAACCGTGTTAATCGATGTCAGAATGAGGCAAATATATCATTAGCGGATGTTATTTTAGGTTACGCAAACAATATGACTTTATCGAAGTTTGCTCGATATAACGTAGGTGGTCGGATAAATATTGCTTTGCAATGGAATGCAGATGCACTATTGCATTTTTTGTGCAAACGTTTTTTTCTACTGAGTGCCATTTGCAGAAAACTTGGTTCAGTTTGTATCTGGTGCCAAAGAAGCTTTTATTTGTCAAGTGTACATACAGTTTTGAAATCCTCAGAAACATAGCTATGGTTTTTTTTTATTTTCTATGCCTTGCTATTTTATAGAAAATGATAAATTGTGCAATATATCCTTGGTAACTTTCACTCGTATGTCTTTAAATGGTCTGAGTAGTTTAACTTACTTATATTTTCAAAACACAACCTTGTCTATTCCAGGACGGACGGAGGGAAGGAATAAGCGAATGAATAAATTAACGAGTGATTTAACGAATGAACGACCGACCAAGTGTACGATTGTCTGACCAAATGAACGACCTTAAATTTATCCTATGTTTGAATTAACGTTTCATAAAATTTTAGAATCGCCATACACTTATTTGAGTTCTGTTTTGTATTTTTGAAAAACATAATGAATCTAAATATAAAGCAAAACTACCATGGGGAAAAACAACAACAACAACAACAAACAAACAACGTGTTTCTGTATGTGCCTTATTTATCATTGCTCGTAGAAAACTGTTCGTAAATAGTTTGTTCCTGCAAAGGAGTATCTGCCTGTCGGTCACGTGGTTCTCCTTTGCCCTAGCATTTGTTTGTTATTTTTGGATTTTCATTGGTAAACCTGTTCTAGAATTAACATGGGAAAGTACTTGTCTATGAATAATGTAAACTTGGATGTTTAGGTCACAAAAACAAGTATCACTTGCTTAAGTCTGCAAGCTTTTCACACAAGTCAATACATGTGACTAATAACTCAGGTATCCAAAAATTTAAAATCCGAAATATGCCACTAACAAATTATTTTAAGATCCACATCGCGAGATCTCCACAAATATTTACAAAGGTATGAAAATACCTTTGAACATAAGATTCAATTTATTTGATTCCTATGTATCATCTATATTATGTTATTAATCAGAAGTGTGGGGATTTACCAATGCAAAAAAAAAAAACAAAAAAAAAAAAACAAACAAACTAACAAAAGCAAAAAAACAAAAAACAAACAACAACAAAGAATAAAATAAAAAAACCCAAAAAACTCGAGATTCATGAATTGAACGTCAAAATGTTAAAAGGTCTACAAGTAGCCTGGCAGTATATGGAGAAACTGGAAGGTTTCCGAAACATATTAAGGGGACAGTCAGAATACTGAAATACTGGTTTAAAGTCATATGTAGTACAGACTGTATATTTGGAATGTTTCAAAGTTGCGAAAGTGGCCAAAAGAATGTGTGTACACTGTACAGTATTCAAATGTTGCTTAATCGTGAAGTTTGGTTGTTTCAAAGAAGTGTTTCGTCCCTATATTTAAAATTAGACTGGTGGATAATTTTATCTCTGACTGGAAAACAGGCGTTGACAGTAGTCCCAGTTTGCTCTTGTATGAAGAGCTCAATGTCTCCATATATGTTAAAAAAGATGATCAAAAACATAGACATGCGCTATCAAAACTAAGATCGTCTTTACTCTGTTTGAACATTGAATACGGCCGATATAGTAATATTCAAGTTTGAACATTGAATATGGCCGATATAGTAATATTCAAGTTTGAACATTGAATACGGCCGATATAGTAATATTCAAGTTTGAACATTGAATACGGCCGATATAGTAATATTCAAGTTTGAACATTGAATACAGCCGATATAGTAATATTCAAGTTTGAACATTGAATACAGCCGATATAGAAATATTCAAGGGCGACAGAGACAGTGTGAATTTTCGGATAAACTTATTTTGGAAGATGAATTCCATTTTATTCTAAAATGTAATGCTTTCAAAGACATGCGCTGTGAATATATTTCAAAGTATTACAGACAAAGACCAAACATGTTAAAATTTGTTGCTTGGCTGAAAACTGTTAATAAACGTTTTCTGCATAAACTTGCTTCATATTGAATACAGGCATTCAAGAAAAAGCTGGAGCTCTCAAACTGGTCTTAACTGCACTCTCATATGACTGTTCTTAAATGTGCCATTGCTTTTGTTCACATCACCTCGTTCTATTACCTATGTACCATTTTTTTCATTGATGTGCTTTGTTTATATGCTTTGTCGATGTCAATATGCTGTATATGCACACGACTTAATGAATTATCTGTTCTGTTCTATAAGGGACCAGTTTCTGTCATTGCTTAAAATTGTTTCTTCTGTGATTTAAACGGAGGAGCATTTGATTTAAATTTAGTGAGGTTAAAAAGTGTAATATAAATTTAACGGTACACACAGAAAGATACTGTGCATGGTAATAATAGTTGAGATATATGTATCGAATATAAATCTTTAAAAAAATATATGTAATGTAATTATGTATGTAATTAATGCTTAGTACTGAAAAGGGTGTAGTTAAATATTCATATTAAATACAACAGATTATTCAGTTGATGATACAGGTGTAAGTTATTATATTATCTAAACAAGACGTATCACAGACACGAATGCCGCCGAAACATGGCAATGGTCACAGTAATGTTTGGCAATGGTCGCAGTAATGTTTGGCAATGGTCACAGTAATGTTTAGCAATGGTCACAGTAATGTTAGCTTATGATGTTAACTTGAACATTTGTGCTAAAACTTTTTGCAGTCTGTAACTGAGCAAAGTACCCACACGGCTAGAATTAAGACTATTATATGTCCTTTAACTATTTGTATGGCTGGTAAAATCAATAAATTTCCAAAACGGATGTTTCAAAAGATATTGATCTAAAGTTTTGTACCCATACGTCACTACATATGTTTTACAAATAAGTTTCTTACCATTTCAACTTTTGAATTTAATGCGCCAGTTGGACACCATAGGCGAAAATATAGTTCAATTATAAAATTGTAGGAGTTGCGCACAGAAGCATTTTTAAGAAAAATTAAACCAAGGGGAATAACTCCGCGAACTATGATCGAATCGCAAAAGCCTGAGTATATGCAATGCGGCACTTGATAATAAACATTCTGTGAAAGATTGAAATAAAATTGAATGAGAAATGTAGGAGTTGTGCACAGAATCATTCTCTGAAAGTTTGGTGAACATCAAATAAGAATGGTAGGAGGAGTTGTGCACAGAAGCAGTATTAAGTAAAATTTGACAAAAAGCAATTATTTTACCAAAAATATCGAACGGCAAAACGCTGCGCACTTGATAATGATAATTCTAAGAAAGTTTGCTGACAATTGCTTGAGAAATGTAGAAGTTGTGCACACACGTTAAAGAGAGGGCAATAACTCTGCTAAAAATATTTGAATATCAAAAGTCGGAATAGTTGCACTTGGTGAGAATTATTGTGTGAAAGTTTGGTGAAAATCAAATGAGAATTGAGAAATGAGATACTCACAGAGGATTGGACGGACGGGCAGACAGACGGACGGACGAAATAACGGACGAACAGTGCAACTTCTATATGCCAACCTCCGGGGCATAAATATCAATTAAATATCGGATGTCAAGAAAACTGTGAACCTTTTATGTTACAAACTCAATTTTCAGAATCCTGCCTGAGGTGGTTTTTTTTCAGTTTTTTTTTCTGTGTAACAGGATACTACTTTCAACTTTCATTGATGAAAAATTTAAAATTCTTTGTTCGCTGTAAAAGTGAATTACTTTCAGCAATAAAATACACTTTTACATTTCTTAGTGAAATATACCCCAGTTCACTTGGCTAGTTATAATCTGTCAAGCAGACAGCATGTTGCCTCTCATGATGCAGATGTGCCGGTTTAGTATTGATTCAAAATAAGATACCAGAGAGGCAGTTTTGTATAATGTCGATGTGACGGATTCGCAAATTAGCTTATACATACAGAGTAAAATCAATTAGCCAGGCTGTTGGCTAACATAAGCATATTGTACATTTACATGTAGGTCTGTAAACTGCTGATTTTAATGTACTCTTGTTTTGAATGACGACTTGCATGTCTAGTGGTAGATGTAACAGAGATTGGTAGTTTGGTCAAGCAAAAAGTAGTTTTTCTTTCTTTCAAAGATGTTATGTCATAAAAAAGGCGAAAAATGAGATGGGTTAACATTGCATCTAGTTGAGACAAGTGACTCTGCATACTTGAAAGTCAACCGAGGTTATGAAAATTATTTATTATTATTTTTATTATTAACACAAATACAACCACTACAAATAGACCCCTCTGAAGCAATGATATTTCTGACGACAGTCGCAAGGAAAAGGACTTTATCCTGTCACTACTAACAATTTCCAACCGATAACAAGGTGCCATACCTTTTCTTTTATCTTCGGCTGTTGGTCCCGTGATCATGATATACGGTTACCTGATCATGTGATCAGCCGGATTACTTTAATTTAGGACTTTTATCGATGTTGCACTTGCATTTTTTAACTTTTGTCGGTAAAAAATGAAGAAACTATGTGACAAGATAAATAGAGTAATACGTCGGTGTCGGATTGTGGATTGAAAAAGTTTATCTGGCGAGAAATAAGAATTTATCTGGTGAGCCGAAGGCGAACCCGATATATTTCGTAGCCGTGCCAGGTAAACTTTTTCCATCTAGGACACAAACCTATTATTCTCTATAATCGTATTAATCCTAGGCATACTAACGCCAAGGGTAGAATTTGTTACGTCATTCTCGAATTTTGAGAAAATAAAATAAAAGAACTTTCAATGCAAGATTATAAATTTGTAGTGTTTTCTGTGATAGATTTCATATGCAAGATTTGATAAATTAGCTTTTCGTTAATTTTAGAACAGAACAAAACAGTATTTTTTTTTTGATATGATTTAAAATATACAGGTAATCGTTATAACAGACCACATACAGGTTATGTAGCAATGCGAGAGTGGACATTATACAAATAGATTCTACAGGTTTTTTTGTAAACTCTGTTACTAACATGTACCGCATATCTGATAATAGTCTGTTGTTAAAAATAATGAACACAAACTTAGACAGAATATCCCAGAAAGTGAATCTACACCAGGACTTGTGACAAGAAACTAATAACAATAACGAATCAAAGCGGAAAATTGTGCACTATATATGTTAAGACATAATGAAACCGTTAATGGATATGAACACACTACTCTCAGTATCAAATTGTGTGTTTTCATTGTTCCATTTGCGAGGCCTGGCAATCAATTAAAACCTTTGAATGCCCGTATCTCTTTCATAAAATCGTAAATTACTCGTAGAAAAACAATTTAGTACCATAAAAGCAAATAACTGTAACATTTTACACGTGTTTATTGGGTTGTTGAATTAAGTCTATACGCATGAATAAAAGGTGATGTATAAATACATGTAAAATGGTAAATGGCGGATTATAAACATTTATTTTTTATCTACTTAGTGTAAGACTATTGTTTTTGATTCATTGTGTCGTGATTTTGCTTTCGGTGCAGGAGGTTTCAGGTTCGAATCAAAATCAGAGCACAGGGAGTTTCAAAAGGACACTAGGTGTCTTACGCACGTTATGTGACTGATACCAGTTCCGAACAGTACTTGCCATATTTTTTTCACAAGGATGTACTCTGAAATCCGAAGAGAATTATCTTCTGTTATTGAAAGGAAAGCAAATACTGTGAACCTGGATCAAAATAGTCTCCCTTTATACAATAAAAAAGACGCACTTTTATATACAATATAGCGGATATGATATGAATCTTCGATAGAATTATATACGATTAATACATATATAAGATAAGTGAACATTTTTGATTTGATGAAATTTAAATTATCAAGACTTATATAAATTTCATATTAAATTCTGTTCACTTTTACGTTTTTTTATGCCACCGAAGGACGGCATACAGTTTTTGACATTCATGTTTTTGACCTGTCCGTCATCTTTCTGTGACAGATCTTGTTTCCTGACTCACGAAAAATATTGATTCTTCGCAATACTGTGTCATTTATTTCCTAAAGCAACAAAACTATGTGTTTCGAATAATCGTAACCTTCTAGAAACATGATTTGTTTTTAACCATATATCATAATTTCTTGTACCTTCATACTATGTTTTATTTTTTCGTTAGAGTCCTTCGTTCAACTCAACTAAACATTCGAGTCATTTCTTGTCAGTTTACATGTAGGTCATAGCATGATAGTATGACCAAGACAATGCATATGAAGTGTAGGTTAAGATTTTTTTTCTTTCTTTCCCAGATAAGGATTTTTCTTCCCAATATAAAAATGAAATAATTGAAAGATTAAATGATCGAATTTAAAGATCTCCATATTTTTTATATATACTTTGTGTTACCTTATCTTACATGTTTTACTTTACCCAACTTTACGCGGACATTAAAACTTATCAAACTCTATCATCTACAACGCAACTTTATCATACATCATTACAGTTACACTGACCATCGTAAAGTTCATGCTGTTATGTTCAACCTAAAATGTCGAAATAATTAATTTTTCATACAACTTATCTCCCATACATCTTATGATTAACGCTACATTACGTTGCTGTGGGGTAATTACTGGCCATGAGAGGTTCTAATTAGTGATACATAAACTACATGAATAAAACCGCTATCATCTTAAAGTATGAAATCTACATCTTCATGTATAAATGAAATACTATCCTGTTTGAAATAACCGATTTACATGTATATATACAAATTACAGAAAACAAAATGGCAAAGTCGAGTGTTTGTAGCATTTGATTACATCTGGATTATTCAAACAGACTATTTTCAATAGTAATGACTAAACAGTATTCGTTTGTTTAAGCAAAAAGTAATCAATGAATAATTTAGCGGGCTTTACCTGATCTGTTGTATTACGCAGCAGGTTACGAAAAAAAAAGAAAGAAAGAAAAGAAAAAAGAAAAACACTTCTTCAAAATGACCACGTCATACATTCTGGCACACACATTCTTGTAAACGAATTCGTTTGAATTATAATTTACATCTTTTTGTCAGTGGAAAATATACAATTACGCAGAATCTTTCTCTGTGTTTTTGCACGTGCGGCGTCTTAAACATAATTATAATTTTTGAAATGATTTCCGTATGTTCTCAGTGAAAATATTTTGCAATCACTCTGTATTCGTAAAGATGTTATGATCCCAAAGCTTTCATACAATCAGCTCAAAAACCACTTTAAGAACATCTGATTAGCACCATCTATATTGTTTGTAGAATATGAATAAAATTTGTTGAACAGAATACTAAAAGATCCTTTTGAATTTCATCTGCTAATTTTGAAAATCTTGACAAGTTACTGGCTGGCTATTTAATTTAATAGCAATCTATAAATAAAAGCATTCATTGATAAAAGTACAACTATCTTCTCGTTACTCACATGTAGGAAAAACACATATACTTTTTTTTTGCGAGGTGGGGGGGGGGGGGGGGGGGGGGCAGGGAGGGGAATATATTTTCTGACTTTGTGTGATTTAAAGAGTACCTGATGTCAAGAGGTCACTCAAAGATTCTCTTTATATTGAGTGGTCTTGTTGTACCATTTTTGGGTAGATAACAATTTGTTCCAACTAAACACGTTGAAAGTGTCTTAAATCCTGCTGAAAAAAAACTGAACATTTGTTTTCCTTTAACTTATTCAAATATTTTTCATGCTAAAGTGAATGAGCTTTTAAAATAAATTAGCAGTATATATCACAAATTGTTAACTTCGGTACTTTGGGAGAGAAAAATGGTTATACAATGACAAGATGCACTTACCTTATATTTTAAGGTCGTTTTTCCTTTCAAATTGTACGAACATTTAGTTATATTTAATTCGTTACATTTAAAATTGAAGCCACTGTCACTGGTATTCGTCGATATCCTGAGACACTGCTTGTATCTGGTTCAGAAATTATTTGCCCTTTTGTTAATACCTTTTTCAGTTCTTAGTTAACCCTTAAGTAAAATATACAGACAGAAGTCTCATAATATTATACAAAACTGTGTCTAAAACTTGATGTATTTACATGTCCATCTCACTTTGTTCCTCAGAATTGTCAATATGCGACCTGTAAGAAGTTAATACAACAACTCTCCAGTTAATACAACAACTCTCCAGTTAATACAACAACTCTCCAGTTAATACAACAACTCTCCAGTTAATACAACAACACTCCAGTTAATACAACAACTCTCCAGTTAATACAACAAGTCCTTTAGGGGATGGTGGCGTAGATGTAGCCGATAATCATTAACATTTCACATAGTACAAACTTTCACATGTATCTTAGGAGCGTTATAACGAATGTCTCTCTCAAACCAATAACATCTATTTAAAGGTTAAGAGACTGCGGATTGGTCAGTTAATGTCGGTAGAAGTATAGATGAAAGCAATTTCACCAGAGTAAAGTGTGCAAGGTATTTATTCACAAACATAAGAATGATTCTATGTAAGTAATAAATATAACATCGCTCTTTTACATTCAAATATTGTTTTTATGTTGTAAACTGGCTCTGTTGATTCTGTTCCATGATTGGGCCGATGCAATTGTTACATTCAATAACATCGCCTTAATGATAATTTCAAAGCCATTTATACAAACGGCTGTCACCATACCATTAGTGAAATTCAGTTTATGTATCAGACGAAAAATATCGACAAATTGTTTTTTCCGTGGCGGGAACATATTCGTTAAAACCTTGTCTATTTCAATTTGAGAAACATTCCAGACCTTGACAGAACTGTAGCTAATGGCATCGCGAACAGAGCTTCAATATTAAAAATAATAGTTTCAGCACATCTTTATGGTTATAGTACTTGTATATTATACATTATCTTACTTATGTAATATCTCACTTTACCGATGTAATATCCTATAAAGTAACACAATTCTTTCTTTAAGTATTACATTATTTTTCCAGTGTAAAATCTCACTTTAAGCAAAGACTTCCATACACTTAAAACTGACAGACC
The DNA here is from genome assembly GCA_012932295.1 of Cyclina sinensis. Classification (NCBI taxonomy): domain Eukaryota; kingdom Metazoa; phylum Mollusca; class Bivalvia; order Venerida; family Veneridae; genus Cyclina; species Cyclina sinensis. Next base: position 41,249,817 of record JAAONU010000017.1, read on the forward strand.
TCAAACATAGTGAACGAACCAGCATGTTCTCTATTGTGTCATCTGATATGGTTTATACGAGTATCATACTTATATTAGCTGACACTACCGAATGAGTTTGGAAACTGTAACGGTGTGGAAATTTAGGTGTTTGTAACCTCTCAAATATTTATGGTGTGCTGCTCTAACGGAAGTCACCGTCGTAAAAGTTGTATAAAAACTGGGTAGTTCTGAGGTTTTTTCCCTCAAACGTATCTGAAGCAATCTGTGGGTTACATCGCTCCTTAGTAAAGAGGTAACATTTGAATTGTATCTTGGATATCTTGTCTTTCTTTTAATGTGTTTATTTCGGGTTGTCATTTGGAGTTTCAAGTCTTATTTTGGATTTCTTTCGGGCTGTCATATTCATTGTGAATCATCCTTGAAAATAACAATAGGTTACTAAAATTGACATCACTTCTAATATTACAGCATTTACCAGTTCATTCCACGGCACAGAACAGAGAGAGAGTCATTTACTTTCATGTGTAAGTCTAGAGGAGCCCATCCTCTGTAAGTATTAGATTCTTGTTTGTATTTTTCTATTCTTGTTCCTTGTAATGCAAGGATGATGAATGTAAGGTGTAGATAATGTAATCTTTTAAAACTGCCACGTGTCAGTTACAGGGAAATGTTCTACATGCAATCAATAACTTTTAAAATTTGTATGAATATTCTTTTGTGATATGTATGGTTATCTGCTTATGACATTATAATTTAATTCATTAGCAGTTTATTTATAATTGTGTTATCTTTTTTATAGGACGAAGATTGATTTGCCGTACAAATTTTGGCAAGCAAAGAGTTATCTTTGCTCCTTAAATTTGAAAGATGTCTTGCTTGTGAAATTGTGAAATTAAAGATGATGTGTACTAAAACTCCAGGACTCACTTGGTCATTAAACCCAGCCCCTGGTATTACATATTACATGTTTGGCAGAAAGCCACGTTTACCAGTAGATAATTTATTCCATATTGAAAACAGTGATTTCATTTCTTCAGATTATGTCAAGGATTTGAAACAAAGATTAGCAAAAGCTCATGACATTGCAAACAGGAACCTTAACAAAGCAAGACAGAAGCAGAAAGAATCGTATGATAAAAAGCAAGAACTGCAAGTTTGGAAGTTGGGGACAAAGTATTAGTAAGAATTTTATCTTTTTCAGGCCCTCATAAATTATCAGACAAGTTTGAACAATCAGTATGTGAAATCTATTCACATCCGCACAAGGATGTACCAGTTTATGTTGTAAAGGACTCAGAGGGTAATTTAAGGAAATTGCATAGAAATAACTTGTTGCCTGTTGCTGAAAAAGGCCATGATTCGAACCATAAAAGACCCATACCTAAACCTAGAAACCTACCCAAGGAAGTTGGAACTTTAGATTTAGAGATCAAAGACAAGGACGTAACTCAAATTGTAGTTGAATCAAGTGATTCAGAGGATGAAACAGATCAAATTGTGACACGTACTAGTGTAACTTTGAGACCGGCCGGTCGGATGCGTTCAGAGTCTGTAAAAGAATCAGAACAGGGAGTGCCACAATCAGTGGACTCAGAGACTGTTCGTTGTGATCATGGTGGTGATGATGATGGTGGTGGTGGTGATGATAATGATGATGGTGTTGATGATGATGGTGATGGTGGTGATGATGGTGATGATGATGAACATAGCGATAGTAATAAAATAGAGAAAAATGGAGAAACACAAGCTGTTGCTCCAGAACCACCGCGAAGAAGGTCTGTACGTCCTAAGAAAAAGCCTGTCTGGTATGACAGTTATATTGTTGGCCAGCAGACAGTAAATAAATTCTTAGAAATTAATTTGCAGAATACAAAGTTGATGTCAAAAATGTTTAAATCTTTTCACAAATAAATTTTTATTATAGTTAAAGTATTATTATTCGTAAGCAATTGTATATATTGTGTATGTGTAGAATTTCAGGTTTCTGCAACTGACATTCGATGGAAATATATTTGTTTTTTTCCGGAGGAAAAAATGAAGGCCCGGGGAAGAAGAATGGAGATTTTATTGTTGTTTTTACTTTTTTATTGTATGATGCTGTAAAAAAATTGAATATGACTAACTTTGTATGCATGATTTTTATGGTAGTTATTGTTGTTGCTAAAGAGAAACTGCAGAATACATTTTTGCAGGTTTATCATTTTAGTGTGTTACTTTTTAAAACCAGTGCGGAATTTAATTGCAAATGACCCAACATTTCATAATGATTCCCATACGTACTTCACTCATACATCAAGAACTCAGTATTCTACAAATAATTACAACACAGGTATAATTAAAGGCCTTTTCGTCAATGTTTTATCATGACAGTGATTGCCACTGCAGTTGTTTCCAATATGTGGAATAGATCAAAGCATTAATTTGTATCTCTATTGCACAGAGCTTTTAACAGACCATACACTAATAATCAGGTGCTTAGTTTGAAAAAATTAAAAACAATAAAATTACCTGTATGGCAGTTTTATGATGTAAAGTTAATGCTTTTCTTTGATTAATCAGTCTGACGTTGACATGACTTCATCTATGCAACCTAAAGGGTCATAAAAACTGCTGAGTTACAAAATACACACCAAAGGCAAAAGCAACAAAATAATTACTTTAACGGTATGTTTTTGGCCTGAAATAATGAGACAATACATAATCATGTAAGAACAACACCACATAAAAAGCACCGACGGTAGCATTGACATCTGCAGTTATTTGTATGTTTCACAATTTTTTATTTTACAGAAAGTCCTTAAGTCCTTATAACTTTATAAGATTCGAATCTCTAGTAGTAGGTATTGCCTTGCTCAGTTACGAAGCGATAAAATAACCGCCAATCATGGTTAAACTAGACACCTTTTTGCCACTGTTTCTCAGATTGTATGCGAATTTAATTTACTGTATCATTTTCCTGCCTTTATGTAAACTTGTCTTACACTGTATCAATCATTCGATGCCCATATAGCAGACAGCTTCTATAATTTCTGTTTGACAGATTGTATCAAATTGCATCTTGTAAATTTAATTTTTAAGCGTTAGATTGAATCATATTGTAATACGAAACATTTATTGTTCAGATAAAGTTGCGTGCATGTCTTTCAATAGAAGTCTCGCCTCCGTTTGTTGGTGCTGTGAAAATGATAACAAGAAAAAAAAGCAGTCTCATATTGCGAAGAAAACTCGCATTGTATTTTCTTATCAGTTTTTACAAAGTGAGAAAAGGATGGCAGAAGTATTCTGAAACAGGCACATCTGCTTATTAATCAATTTTTCTAGAGCTAGGTCACTTTAATGGGATGCAAAGTTGAACACAGGTGGATTGTAAAAATGTCATGGCCTTATATATACTCTATGTGCTTTTAGTTTTTTATGTATCAAACTTCCTTGAAACCGATTTGCTAAACCTGAAAGGAATTTGGGAGACAGAATCTCTCCTTTGACATGGTAAATGACCTTTTCCCATGTTGAAGGAACAAAAGTTAGATCTTATGTTATATATCTTGTGTTTTGTTTTTGGTTTTCGCTATTTTTGAAGTACCTCACCAAAATATATTCAAGTCTACGTTTTGTGTCTTTGTTCTTGATGTCAGTCACTCTCCTTTTTAATTCATAACCTATAAGTAAGTCTGTATCTATGTATTTTGTAGATGTCAGAACTTTGTTCTGTTTTCTATCTTTCTGGTATATATGCAATTCCTTCGCTTACGTCTTGTTATTAGTATCAAACCTTGTGCTCCTTTCCCGAGTAGCTTACCTGCGTTTATTATTTCATCAGGGTAAATATCGTAAAAGAACATAGAGCTCGGAGAATATGCCTTTTAAAATTTATTTTCATCTTGACTTACCTCTCCCGTACATTTCAATTACTCCTGGCAAGTTTATTGCTTCATGGACAACTTCTGTTGCATTTTTATCATCGCGATAAGAATATTCTCTTAACAAATCATAAAGTTCTTATCTAATGACTTGCTGTTGGTGTCAGACCCTTTGCTCTCTTTCGAGGTAACTTACTCTATCTATGTTAGTCCTAGACATAAGTACGCCCATATCTTATGCTCTGTTTCCAAAAACTTACCGACATATATAAAAACCCGCAACTACATCTTGTGTTTATTGTCAGACCTTGTAGTCTGCTTTGAGTAGCTTACCTAGATATGTGTAAGCCTGTATCTAATGCTTCGTTATTATTGTCGGACCATGTACTCTATTTCCAAACAGCTTGCCCAAATACAAGTTAGTCTGTATCTTTTATTTTGTTCTTGATGTCAGACCCTCTGTTCTTTCTCGAGTAGCTTACCTTCTTTTCCTTGTCGTAAAACAGGGCTTTAAAAATAAATGTATCTTAACACATAAATTCATAACCTTCTGCAAGTATGTACGTTTTAGTGCTCCTGTAAAACCTTTTACCGCATCTTCAAGTAAGAATGTAAGTTAGCAGCTGCATCCTCTGCGATCATGGTTGTATGTTTTCCACATTGAACTCTGCTTTTCATTAAAGTTTATAAACCATATACTAAATTCGTTCTATAAAGCCATCTTTTTTATGCAGAGATACGACAAACCATTAACAAATACTCTGATGTAAACAAAGAATCTGTAAATGATGGTCTTCTAAAGAACAGTACTATAAACAATCAAATTCCTATTTCTATATCATTATGAGATCATTCAGAGCAACGGTAATAGAGTTTATCATATCTTTAAATTGTTGTAATGATTATTGTGATATATTCAGCCCTTTTTGCCTGATCAATATCAAAGAATGAACTACATTATTAGTATTGGGACTTTTGACATATCAAGGTCTCCCGTGCGTTTTGGCTTGCTCCATAAAAGAATAACAAGGGCAAACCATTGGAAAACATCTTTTCAAAGCAGATATCAATACATATACGAAGACAATGTTTTCCGATCGTTTACCTAAACCACTGAGACTATTTAGGGTATTGTCCTTCTGTCATTAACCTGATATTGGAGTAAATGTTTTTTTTCCGGAGCTCGTTAATGCATCAGTTAGATTGAGAGAATGACTCTACATAACTTGCGCATTAGGGAAGAGACGCGCAGAGTTAAAGAAATCGCATTTACCCGTCAACGGAGAGGTTAAAGTCACGACAACAAAGAGAAGATACATATTACACAGGTTTATCTACGTTGAATGATCACAGTATCATTCTTTTATTAATGTTTTAATATGTTACATAAAAGGGTCTCTTGCTAAAAGCGTTTGTATCTGTCCGCGGTTCTAAACGTTATCTTTTCTTTAGAAAATAGGTAAAAATGTTTTGAAATTTTAAGCTTATATTTTATTCGTCTTCTAGCATTAACAGCCCGTTATTTTTAACAAGACCAATGTCAATAGTTCGTGTTCTTTTATTCTTAAGCTGAAAAAAAAGATTTATGTGTTTTATCAGACTGAAATATAATTAAAAGATTAATTCATTGTGTATTTGTTCCTCGATTGATTATGTAAAATAAAATTAGCAATTACATAGAGCGAGCGGCGATTGCTCTTTTAAACACATTTTATTAACTTCTATAAGCATTTAGAAAAGAAAGTTAGAAATTGATACTATGTGTGCTAGATACTTCTGTTCATATTTTTTTCTCATCGATTAATTCTCCTGATGCTACTTCTGTGTTATCTTTTTACTTGTTTTGTCCTGTACTACCGTGATATAAGATTTTAAAAGAAACCGACTGGTCTTAACAAAAACTCTTAATGAGGTTTAAAATTGATTTTCCTCTTACAGTATCTGCTTTCCATTGTTTCGTTAACATTTTCTATTGATTAAGAAAAGCGTCACCTGCTGACAGTTATCTATTATTTAGTTACTAAGTGTTGATTGACATATGTTTAACCAATAAAAAGTAAACATAGTTTGTACGAAGTAGTTTGGAAATACTGTTTCCTTTTTAGGTAAATATTTATCCACGTTAACATCCAACAATGATTCAGCTGGAAATCTTTGTCTCATTACGCAAAATGACTGCTACATTACTGCAGTATCGGCGCAAAATCTTTCGTTCAAACGAATAATGTTTTAAATCAAGCAATTACAGCTCTTGCACAGTTAAGTTTTTCGCTTTTTAGATCTCTAATAAGTAAGAACTTCAAAGTTAATATCCTAGAAAACTCAATTAGTGCCAACGACATTATAAGATCATCAATGATTTTTTCCCGATTTAGTTGAAAAATTGTTTTAAAGTAAAATTTGGTTCAAATCAAGATGTCATTATGTAAATCAGGACTTATGCAGTCTAGCCCGTATTGACATTATTAAAACACTTCTGTCTGTTGAAATCTGAAGTTATACAATTTCTTATATATACTTGTGTCGTTTTCATCGACTGTGCCAGTTTTCAGATGTAAGTTAATACCAACGATATGTTTTTGCCAATATGATTAGAATGAATTAAAATGATATAGTTTTGGTCATTAATAGTCGTTAAAAAGACAATTTAGAAAGAAAAAAAAAGCAATTAATTTGTCTGTCTTCATTCATCATATCTTAAGGAAATTGTATATCTCTCCAAGGAAATGAGGATCAATTTCTTGACATAACTAATTAAAATGGAAACACGGTGGCTAAGTTACATCCTGAGTTGACTGAATGTTTTCCTGTTACACCGTTGCTGCATTTTTGCCCACATTGTACTAAACGGATACAGGAGAAACCGGTTATTTAATTAAATATGATTTTTCTATCTTTTTTATTTAAAAAACCCTTAAAATTGGAACTAACTGGTCTTGTAGAGAACTTAAAAATGTAAGCAAATATATATGCCAATCTAGAAAAAAAACCCATGTAGAAACATTTAACTATAAATGATAATGAAAATATATACTGAAAAGGTAATTTCTTTCCTAAAATAATTTAGCTATGCCCTTTCGCATCACAACACGCACAAAGAATACTTGTTATCTTTGGTGTCTTGTAGCAATGAAAAGTATCTCTGAAAAATACACGGTGTTGATAGGGATTAAAGTAACAGAGAATGTGTTTTACAACTGTCGATTGTATTGTACAGATATTTATATCTAATATATTTATATTTTAAGCACGGAACAGGTTTCAACGTGCATCTACGAAATGTGCTTTGATAAAACAACGATGTAATTATCACAGAAAATGTAATTCAATCATGATACATTATTAACATTTCGTAAATATGAAGCATACACTTCAGCTTCAAATAATGGTGCGTAATATTTTTCACTAAGTGTAAAACTATCTACCAACAGAGGTCGTGCAAATAGTCATCTGGCATTGTCTTAGGTCATCATCCATAAATAGTTTACAAGTGAGTTAAGACAGCTACGCCGAAAAACAAAGTCGTTGAGTTGAATTATAAGATAATGGCTATGACTAAAAATCTGAAGGATAAGGAATACTAAGCACTGATTACCTGATAATGATAATTCCGTTAGTAGTCACGGGACCGTATATTCTCAACAATCTTCGATAAAACGGACTGACACACATTGCTTTGCAAAATTGATTTTGTTTACGTCAACGGCGATTCAACAAATAACTTCGTTCGCTAAAGTGAGTTAGGACAAAAACTGTACCTAAGTCAATTAAAAAAGAATATCAACAGGATGGTATGCGTTCCAAGAACACAACGCGCGTAATGGTTTTGCACCAGAAAATTAACACATCAGTGTTTTAAGGACTCGAACTTGTGGTTTATATTATAGTTTTGTAAGCTGAATAACAGTTTTTGAATGACTTATTTGTAATTAAAGTGTGGTTTGAAAAATACGTGACATTGTACCATGGTAAAAGCAAAGCTGGTCCTTTGATTTCGGATAGTTGAAATCGGAGTTGAGTGTATTACATTTCAAAGAACTAAACCAGATTATGAAAAACTTCATTCATACAATGTTCGCTTTACATCTAGCCCCATAACTGGATTCATAGATTGACTTAATTCTGTATTATGTTACTGTACGATGGCTTTCCCACTCGTCTTAAAAACTGCGACGCGTCAGATGAAATCAGTGATATGCTACACATTGCTTAAAAGAAAAAAAAATAAAAGAAAAAAACACAAACATCCGTACAATTATTTTCTATTGACAAATATCATTTTCAGAAGTTTTCCAAATACTAACTGTCATTTTGAGTGACTGGTAACGTGCAATGATCAATTTATTTTTTTACCACAACAGATTGATCTAAAACTAATGTTTCAATTATAGTTGATACAACATAAGAATTTATTGATCAGAAACAAGAATACATACCTTTTCTGTGTGTAAGCAATATTCTGCAATATTCTCCTCTGAACAATGAAAAAATCGAGTTCCAAAGATAGTCAAATCACGAATTTAGCAAAATTTGATATTGATCTGTCTGTTCATAAACAAACGATTCTGTATCTTTACTCAGAATTAAAAAAAAAACAGAACAACGACAACAAAAACATTTCTCATTTGTATTCCACATATTTTTAATGATTTAAATATAGAGTGAAATGTACCAGTATTGCAATATTTACATCAATATTCCAGGTAATTGCGAAATGAAGTAAGCAACGACTGGTTAGGCCTATGGAATCTCAGTTCAAGGGGTTTTAACAAAAAAATGACAAAAATAGTTCTTCTAGGTCGTTCAGTTTAACCATAATACTTGATAGTGCTGGAAACCTTAAAGTTTACGAAAGTGCAATGCAAATCAACTTCAAGAATAAATAAACCTTTCCATATATCAGATTTCACAGGGGGAAAAGCAAACAGCATTCAAGGTTAGACAGGCCATCTTACTTGAACATAACAGATGCGGAGACAAGTAAATGTGTACATGCGATAACTAATAACTTTTGTATATTCCTACATTGGTTTTTACCAAATGATACTAGTCAACCTAATCTTTTCTGCTATACTGCTGGCATGTTATACTAAAATGATTGTTTTCCTATCAGTTTTACAAACTGCGCATTTCTTTTATTACGTATCTTGTTATATTTAATTTTCTGGTATCTTGTGACAAATTACATCTCTTCAATATCAAAAGAATGAAATAACGAAGGAGCCAGACTGCTATGACAAATTCCTCTAAGAAACAGACACTATCAAGTGACAACTTTGATGTAATACTTATTGATTGTCTCATAGCATAATACCATTGCAAGACGAAAGCCTGCCAACACAGAGAAATAGTTAATTGATGTGCACATTTCAAACTATAAGAAACCTAATAAAACAGGCATGAATTCCTCTTTTATGATTTGGCCCTAGCAGTTGTAATGTTTTATGAGGTTTTAATATGATTTTGATAAAGTATTAGACAACTGACTTACGTTCTTCATCACTTAACCCTTAATCTGCTGACACCAAAAGTGATTTGTCTTTGCCAACAGTATAGAGCCAGGCCAGCCTGCACATCCGTGCAGTCTGACCAGGCTCTATACTGTTGGTAGCTCAGTTTTTTGTATTTCGATATTGGAATCCTTTAACTTTGAATGGACTGTTCCAAATTCAAAGCTGGGCAAATCCATTACAAAAATTCAGCTGGTTCAGGATTAAGAAGAAAGTCAAAACAGCATTAAGATATTTTTGAACGCTCAGATCGGTAAAACTCTAGCATTGGACTTCTGGCGTCCATTAAACTGATGTCAGTGGAAGGACGAGCTTATCAGTAGAGCAGCGACATAATTTATTATATAAATATAAAAACACAAAACGACCATCACTGCAAAAAGAACTGCAAATTCTTTGGAAAGTTTTTAATGCAATTTTTGTTCAATGGCAACGGCCCCGTCATACAGACGGCGTTACCTGAAGGGATAGCTGTCACTCGACAGTTTTGTAAGACATCGTATTGAAACAATTGTAGAAGTATTATAAGTCTGAACACATGTCTCAAATGTTCGTCTTCTGCGTGACAACACATTCGGTCACAAAGCCCGAACTGCAAAACAGATAGGTTCAATAAATAAAAATCTCCATAACAACGAATTTCCTAAAATTTATTAGCGCCAGTGACACAATTATAACAGTAAGTGAATGAAGAAACTTAGCTTTCACATATTACTTTACGATTTCACACACCATTTTTCACTCTTTTTGTTAGTACATTGTTAAAGATATTCAATCATTTTCTCATGTTTTAGAGGGTTGTCAGGTGAAATGTACACGCTAACTTCATGTTACAAGTAGACAGTTTGTACAATATCTGATCTAAGCCTGTATCATTATTATGGAACACATATTCTTCAGATAAAATTGCGTGCATGTCTTCCAGCTCGAGTCACGTTTCCGTTTGTTAAAGACTATGAAGATGATAACAAGAGAAAACATGGCGACATTGTGGCTATCAAAACTAGTTTTTTTATTCTAAGTATTTTTTTTTAAAAATTAAGAAAGAGAAAAACAATTGAAAGTAGAAATTTCTATTTCCGTAAGTTCTTGATAGAATTTCACCATTTTTGATATAATGTTTTGCTGTCATAAAGTTCAAGGTTTCATACCAAAGGTCATAATCTTTGTTTCAAGGTTTCACACCAAAATTCATAATCTTTGTTTCAAGGTTTCACACCAAAGGTCATAATCTTTGTTTCAAAGTTTCACATCAAAGGTCATAATCTTTGTTTCAAGGTTTCACACCAAAGGTCATAATCTTTGTTTCTGTATTCTTTACTGTTTCAAGAGAAATCTCTCAGAAGATATCCCAGTGGTATATCGATTGTTTACACTTAGCAAGAAGCTGTCAAACAGGATATCCCCCTTCTAAATAGTATTTTGATACTTGTTTGAGGTGGTGCAAGCGTGCATACGTGTGAATGTTGGTTTTATCTATAATGTTTGCTATGCCTTATTTAAGTTCTAACTAACATTTTTTACACTCAAATATACAGTGAAAATGATAAACACAAATCCATGTTATACTCTCTGAATATGGCAAAAAATATATTTTCAGTATGACTGTCGAAACATGAGAATGTACATGAACTGGTCTTTTGTTAATAATACTCATAACCTTTGAGTTAAGAGCCGTTTAAAGCAAATAAATCTTGCATGTCTACTCAACAGTTTGGCGTATCAATTTCGTTGATTTTAAACCGAATCTTAAACTTTTTTGGAAGATCTTTATCAATTAAATGTCTTGCCTATCAAAGAAATGTCTTGCGTATCAAATATCAAAATCAATTAAAATGGACATTAGATCAACATTAAACGGGTTGTATTAATCTGTGGATGAGTAAATGGACGTAAACCTTGGAAATGCATATTTTCAATTCTCCTCTGCTATTTATATTGTTTATCAACGATATCAAAGACTGCTTAGATTTTGATAACCTTAATAACATAGATCTAGAGTTGCTGTCTGTATTCATATTATTATTTGCTGATGACATTGTACTTTTAACAACAGACCCCGTTAGCCTTCAGTCACAATTAAATGCTATTCATCAATATTCTAGTAAATGGGGGTTAAAGATTAATGTGAAAAAAACTAAAATATGCATATATGAAAAAAGAAAAACTCAGTGTAGTTTTGCATTTAACGTTAGCGGTGAAAATATTGAAATTGTTGACAGCTTCTGTTATCTGGGTATAAAATTTACCTACACTGGTAAAATGGTACATGCCGTCAAAGTATTAAATGGCTAAGCCCTAAAGGCATACAGTCACTTATTATCGATATTTAGTCGCATAAAACTAGATGTAAGAACGAAGTTACAATTATTTGATTCGCTCGTCACCCCAATCATTACGTATGGGTCTGAAGTCTGGGGACTTTATAAAATTTCAAAAGTTGATAAAATCCGTTATAAATTTTGCAAATATATTTTAGGTGTCCGTCCCTCTACGTCTAATGCAGCCGTTTTGGGCGAATTAGGCCTATTTCCTTTATCGTTATTTTGTAAACAAGGAGCATTGAAATATTTAATAAAAATAATAAGAAACCTAAATTCTTTGATGTATAGTGCCATAATGGACCAAATTATATTATATAATAGGAATGATATAAATACTGCACATCCGAACATATGGTATAAAACATTTTGTGTTAGAAAATCTTCGATATAGTTATTTGTTTAATGATTTGAATGCTAACAGGATTAATATAGATATATTAACCCAAGGGTTTAAAGATCAGTTTGTCCAGGAATGGTATGACAAAATATGCAATCAGCCTACTGAACTGAACAATTGCAAACTATTCAAAACAGATTTTAAGTTTGAAAAATCTATAGAAATTATTAATAATGAGAGTCATAGAAAACAGTTGACTCAGTTAAGATTAAGTTCATATTGTCTAGAAGTAGAGGTTGGTAGATTAAATAATATACCAAGATCTGAACGTTAATGTAAATTATGCAACCAAAACGTTTGCGAATCAGAATATCATTTTTTACTTTGTTGTCCGTTGTATAATGACTTACGCCAGAAATACCAGATAAGATCAACATGGCCTAATATTAAAAAGTTTGTTGCAATTATGTCAAGCCAAAGTAAAAATACAATAAAATATTGTCAAAATTTGTTTATGACTGTTTTAAGTTAAGAGAAGAAAAAATCAATACATTAGCTGCTTCTTAAGCGGATAAATTTTCACTTAAATATTTTGAAAAATAAACATTTAGTACTTTTAGACCTACATCGCATAAAGAGATTCTCAATTTTTGTCTATTCGTGTATGATTTATATGTGTTTTGTATGTTTAACATTGTTTTCTAGCTGTATCCATGTAAAAATGTATAAAGATATTGTCTTGATAATTCTATGTATGATTTGAATTGTATGTGGCCAAAGGTTTTTATACCGATATGCCAATAAACTTTGAATTTAGTGCAAAACACTTCTGCTTAGAATGTTTTCTCAGATGTATGTTTCTCAAGACCTATGTCCTTCTGACACTAGCTAGATATATTGTTTGAATTTGAGATAATGTTTTTATCTAGATCACTTAAACAAATCATTCAGAATGAGAGGATAAATCTGTGTACATGTATTAGAAAGTGTCGTACAGGTTTGAAAAGATCACATTTCGACATTTATTTGTTTGCATGAAATATTCATGCTTTTGTATAACTTTTTGAGTGCATTTATTTTCTGAAATTATAATGATTTATAAATATTTAAATCTGAATCATTATCTCTATATTGATGACATTTTCATTTATCTTTTTGTGTCGAAAAATGTTTTAGCAATGAATTATTAGTAAAACCCTAAAAACTGCAAGTTTTAAGCCTAAAAAATAAACTTTATCTATGAATTATGTTTTGAACAGTTCTCTTAAATAGTTAAGAAAGTACTACGTTTTGGTTATTTTCTTTAAAAGGTATAATTTAATTCGACTGCAGTTTATAAATGTAGCTTAAAGAAGTTTTGTTTTTAAAACAATGTCTGTAAGTTACTTACAAGAAGTTTTATTTTAGTTTTAAATCGAGAGACAGTAAAAGCTGTTAATTGCTGTATAAAATGTTCCTTACAAAACCTTTAACGTAAATGATGGTTTTAAGGAAGCCCTATATACCTATTTGCTGTCCTTTTAAAATTGATTTTTTGTGTTCTTAAGGTTTTCCTATTAGCATTTTAATTTTCTCTTCATTGATTTAGAGAAGCAACATATGGTAGCAACTTGTTTTATTATACCTCACGTAAACTGCCAATACTAAATTCCCATAGGCGATCGGGCTTTTAAAACTAATGTTACATTTTGCATCAGCTCAGAGGGTAACATTTTTTTTTCAAAAACCCTCCGGGTGTTATTGTTTTTTTTTTGCACTCTGCAGAAAATTCAAGCGTCTGATGACGTCGAAGGCGCTTATTGAATATATTGACTGTAAGCGTTTAGCTGAGTTTGATTCGACTCGTTACCAAACGAAAACAGTCCTAAGGTATATATAACATGATCACATGTATGGTTCGGTATAATAAAATAAATAACACACATCAGCGAGGATGATATTGACAACCCTAAAAAAACAATAACACCCTCGGCTGTCGCCTCGGGTGTTATAGTTTTTTCGGGTTGTCAATATCCTCTATCACCGTCGCTGATGTGTGTTATTTATATAATGTACACCTACATAGTCTTTTTTGTATTACATAAATCTAAGGGCGAAACAAAGCCTTTTTTGTATAACGTAAATTTAGTGGCGAAACAAAGCCTTTTTTGTATAACGTAAATTTGAAGGCGAAACAAAGCCTTTTTGTATAACGTAAATTTAAAGGCAAAACAAAGCCTTTTTTGTATTACGTAAATTTAAAGCGAAACAAAGTTTTTTTTCTATTACGTAAATTTGAAGGCGAAACAAAGTCTTTTTTGTATTACGTAAATTTAAGGGCGAAACAAAGTCTTTATTGTATTCCGTAAGTTTGAGGGCGAAACTAAGTCTTTTTTGTATTATGTTAATTCTAAGGGCGATACATGACTTGTTTGTTTTGTTAGGAAAGCATCTTTGTCGTTTTTAAAGTTGTTTTAGCTCCCATGGGAACTGCTTTTGTTTCTCTTTAGTATTGATTTGGCTGTGTGGCATGTTTTAACAGATGTATTTATCAACAACATTGCTTAAGAGAAGAAAAGCAATACACTCACCGATGCAAGAAAACTGAAAATGAAGTAGGTAAACAATCAATAACAAATGTTGCAGGTACAATACAATAAAGCCTGACACATTCGGTTTTATTTTGCATAATGTAATGACAGTTACTTTTAAAATTTCAGCTTTAAGACTTCTTACGGTGATACGAAGGCTAGAAAGATGTTACCGTTCGTGAATTCACAACAATTTTTCTTTGAAAGTATCATTTTTTTTTATGTACATCAGGTGATGAAATGAAAGCCTGACACAGTTGACTGTCCTCTTAAAGATTTATCCTTGACATAAGTCAGTTTTACTAACATGAATTCATTGACGGGTCATTTCCTGAAATTGATAAGATCAAAAGTATAAAAGCCATTATCCAGACAAACAGATTTTGTTAATTAACGCAAAGATCATATCGCGTGTGTAAAAAATTCAATTATTATAAGTCAACCGTTTGGCTTAATCTAAAACAAACATGCAAAATATCATTTAGAAGTATTTATTTTAAAGAAAACATTTTTTCAACTGACACATTTTCTCATGTTGTTGAACATTTTTGCTAAGCATTTCCGAAATCCATCCATAAATAAGAGTTATCGATCCCAACCTTTTAAGCTTTCACCACTAAGTGTGATTTTGACCTTGGAGGTACGAACCACATCTTGTATGTGACACATTGTCTCATGTAGCTGGACATTTGTGCCTTGTGTTTACAAAACCCATGCATTAATGACAGAGTTATAGATTTACTTTTGAACGGACGCACGCACGCAAGGACAAGGTAACTCAAATATACACCCCAAACTCAGTTTTGTATGGGTTAAACTAAAGTTTCCAGAAGTGCGGGAGAAGAAACAGATAAAACCTAAGACCCTTTGCTCGTTTCATCACCAGAAACCTATCACCAGAAACCTATCACGATTATGTTTGAAACATTCTACTTACATGTTTCATTTTCAAAAGCTGATAGGATCAAGGGCATAAAAGTATCACTTTAAGTGACAAGTCTTGTTATACAACACACAAATTGTGTTACGCGAGTATTAAATTCAATAAAGTCTGTTTCTGTCATGATTGCGTAATCTAACAAAAGTCATTAGATTAATATTAGAACAAGATGGAGGTGTTCTGTGAATCAAAATCAATTATACGCTTTGATTTGAAAATATTAGTCTCCTCTGGAAAATTAGTTTATTGAAAGCAAAACAAATATGACTTGGATTGAATGTCTAAGACGCCTCTTCTATTCTGTTTTGTAAATTACATTCGTTATATTTTGATACAACTTACAACAACTATTTCGAAATTATTTCGAGAACTAATTTTAGCAATTAAAAAATCTAATATTTCGAGAATCTTCGATTTCTATTTTTGTAACTGTTCCTTCAGCTTAATATCTGAGATACAGTTTTCCTTAAATATACATTTAATGACTTTCCTTCAAAACAACCTAAGGCTTACATATCTTCATTGCAACATTTTTGTTAAAGGAAATATGTTCGTTTTTATTACAAAAAAAAACTCTTGACAGTGTTATGACACGTCTGTATTTGGGGTTTTAATTAAAAGAAAACCTATATGAAAATATTGTACAAAACACCACTTATTAATGTAGCAAAATAGTCAAGGTTTGTCGTTTTTATAAGGATGATACAAAAGTTACATCACATAATTTATAGATTAATATGTTATTAAGTACAGCCGTAGCGAACTAAAGCTTTAATACTTAACCGGATAATGGTACAATGATTCTGTTCTTACCAGAAATATTCAGTTTATAAAAGCGAACTGGGCCATATCTGATTATACATTTTAACATACATCTACATATATCTGTAAAGTCATAGTAAGAAGCAAGTACCTTAAGGTTGAGAATTGCATTAACAGATTAGTGAAAACCCTGCTGACCATTTAAAAGTTTGTTTTCAGATATAATAATGCAGCATAAGATGGTAAATCTGATAATGTTTTTATCATCGACACAATCAGTGTGGTAATTCTTTTACATTTATATTGTGATCTGTTTTAATATCTACGACACTGTCCGCGATAAGGTAACCACAATCGTTCTTGAGTGTATCTTCAGCAATTAACTTTAACTAATTCGTTTATTTTACCGAGGAAATGATCACTTTTAGCCATCGAACCTAAGTAAGAATTATTTACTTAACAAACACTGATGACAGAATGTAATAACTGAGACTAAGATCAAAGATGTTTATTTTCTAAAATGATATATATCTGTGTCGATTAAATTTTTCTCCTTTTTCAATCAGGTACCGTCTTTGAATCATGGCCGAAACACGATGGCAGCCGCATGACAATGTCATTTAAATCATATGCCATGCAAAAGCATCTTATTTCATATTCTCAGTCCCTCTAAATTGCTGAACTATAAGGATATATAATTTTACATCTTCTCTTTCATTATCATCACAAGCTGTGCATGCACGTCCCTTCCTTTATCATTTAATTTATCTGCTAATGACAGATCATGTATCGTACTTATGTTTTCGTTTCCACGTACTAACGAGGTGATAAATAGTGTGTCTGATAAGAACAGTTCCTCATAAATGGACTGTCTCGTGAAATATCAAATAATACAATGATGTAATGTACAACTGATTATTCCTTACTGAATCTTACGTGTCATTATGGCCTTGCCGTACATATCAGCCAATTATGCACTAGACATTTTTATTCCTTTTAGAGAAATTTTACCCAAACATAGATATAACTCGAAACTAGTCTTGGAAAAAAGCAAGAAAAGCACAAAAAATTACAACAATAAAAGAAACAAAACACATAACAAACGAACAAACAAACAAAATCAAAACGACTGGAATAAAAACTAAGTTATACAAGTTATCAAACTTTCTACAAAATTATGGTATGTTTTATTAATAAAGACAACTGTCAATGATGCTTCTAAAGATACAACCTTAGTTGTCTCAACTTCTTGATAATGCTGCCTGTGTCTCTTGATTTCAGTCGAGACCAATAGGAATAAACTATCTAAAAAAATATATGATACAAGCAACTGGGACAAATTCCGTAAATCCTACTGTATTCCGTGTAACAGTACTAGAGAATAAACATCACAACAATTGTGTGAATAGACATGATGCCGTAGTTAGTAAGTTCATTCTTGAAAACATTACACACAACGGAAATGAGGAAATTCTACTGCTTTAGCAACTGTTAACATTTTTTCTGCACCAGAAGGGCTTTAGCCATTGAAGCTACCTGATCTTTCAATCGATGTCGACTTTTTAATATTGTTTTTCTATTATAATGAACTATCATCAACTTCAACAAGACAACAATTAGCAAGACTGAAATAAGGAACAGTTTCTTCAAGCACTCGTCAAATTCACCATGACTACACATTTTTTATATAACACGTTGCTGCGACTCATGCTGTTACTTTGATTAGTAATCTGTTTTGTTCATATATTCAAAGGACAATGTCATCTATTTTATCGGATTTTTTTTTCAGACATCGGCCGAAAATTAGTATGAATACATTTTTCAGATTATAACGATTTGATGGAGGGGGTAGTATTTTATCGTTTGATCAGATTGACAGACAAAATGTATTGTAAGTGTTTCATCTGAGTTTAACATACAATGGACAGTTTTCGTCAGAACGTTTTTAAACGACGCATTCAGTATTAGATTTAAAAGAGTAAGGAAGAAACAAGCTCAAACGCTTAATTAAGTCAATTCAAACACTTGACATAGTAACTTTTACACAGGCAATGATGAAGACGCCAATGCAAAGATTTAAAAATGGTTTGTCCATGCACTTCCAACTTGCAAATGTAAGTAATATGAACTCTTTCGAACACTATATATCAAAGTAATGCCCATAATCTGCAGTTTGGAATATCTTTATATTTGTATATACAGGAGTAACTGATTCAGTAGTTATCGTAGTACAATTTACAGCCTGATGTTTGACTCGTTTTACATTATACAGGTTGCAAAAAAACCTTTGAAGCGATGTTAAAATATATAAAAACGAAAGTATACTTTTGCAGTGCGATGTCGATAAATACACGTGATTCTTATAGAAGTTAAAATCTTTTACACGTTTGCATGTCGGTGTTTATAGCAATATGCTATGATCAATTAGTTACATCTCCATTATCTATAAACAAAATAGTCATTTATAAAAGAACCATTAATCTAAGTGAAATATTCTAGCTCGTCTCGTCTCTGTTTATTTTTTCACGCTCGCATTTCGGTGATTATTCAGTTGCAGACATATTCATATAACCTGTATTTATTTCATTATATTCATGCTAGACTAATTATTCATCACGTTACATACAGGAAATGTACATTTGCGATATTGCAGCATCAGCATTCTACAGTGAGTTTGCTTTGCGTTTCGCAGACATTTTCAATATGTAAAAAAAACAGTATTTCTTTGAAAAGAGGATACAAGTATCTCGTTGCATTGTTATAACGCTTAATAAAGTCTTATTTGTCGCATATATTTTTGTCTGTTTGGTTACAACTTGAATACTTCGTTTCTTTTTTTATTTGTGTGAAGGTTTCCTTGTATGATTTCTCTTTTGCTTTTATGGTGCATTTGGCAAATCAACATGTGCAGTAAGGGTGGCGATAAAGATGTTTGCAGTGTGTTTAGATATAACCGTCCTGTTCTAAGCTGATTGTGATCTTTGGTTTAGATGCATTTTGCTGTAGGAAGCATCAAAAACCTTTTCATTTTTCGATGGAGCGACCATATCTTCACCACTTTGTCCGTCCGTCACATTTTTTCCGGGCCAACGTATTTAAGCGTATTTAGTAATATTAAAGGAAACTTGCAATATAGATCGACTGCAAAATTGCGGTATATTGCGCAAAAACCATAACAACAATTAAAACATAGCTATCATCGTTATGTTTTCTCTTAACATCTATTTAACGACTACAGCTTTATATTTTATGCTGTAAGACAACGGAACCGTGTCATAAGAAAAAAGGGATCTTAATATTTTTTTTATTTTAAAATAAACAAGATTTAGTTTTGATGAAAAATTAGTTATTGGAAATCTAGCCTGTGGCAAAATAATTTTATACGGTAAAATGTTATACTGTAATTTAAAACAAGACATAAGCTCTGCACAGAAAATCATACAATAGTCAGTTATAACAGCAATCTTTTACTTTCATGCTTTTTACCTCCGCTTTTTTACAAGGATGAGATGGCAAATATATTCATTAGCAGTTACTCGAAATATGATATGCCATTTTGATAATTTTTCGTCACAGAATACCAACATTATTACATAGATCTTCTACCGGTAATTATGTTATGTATAGTACAAAATGTCTTTAAAATATCCTTTCGAAATGTCTTTTCAGAATATACATGCATCATCTATTGAATATTCTGATCTTGGATACACAGTACAAAAGAAGTTGGCCACTTTCAGGGAAAGAAGTATAGATAATAGAATAGAATACTTTTTTTATGATCAATACTTAAAATTTAATAGAACTAGCAGATACTTCACACACACACACACACACGCGCGCAACACTCCATTTCAATTTCTGGAGCACACCTACGGGTAAGGCACATCAAGCATTTCGCTAAATTAAGGAAACCACAAATAAACCACAATAATTCTTTAAAATGTGGCTTATATCATCCTCTGTGTTACTTGAAAGGTCCAGAAGTTTAATTTTACATTGAAAATATACCAAGGTAATTGAACAATACAAAGCTTGCCACCAGTAAAGATCCTTGATTTACAGCAACAGCAAGTGTATTTGCTCGACTTCTTCCTCTTAGAAGTGCATACCTGCAAGTTGTAAGGAAATAGTGTTACAGAAGACAAAACATAATTTTAATATGAGCTTGGTTATCAATGCATGCAATATCCTCTTATATGAAAAGGTAAAAGTACGACCCATTCAATAAATATCTGACAAATGAACAAACAAATACGAAAACTTTCCCTTTGCTGTGAGCAAGAAGCAAGTGAGAAAAAAAACGGTCTGATTAAATGCCTTGTTGTTTTTTCATGACTAGGTTTAAGAAAGGAAGCCTGTCAAACTAGAAGCATATACAATGAACGTTGTGTTATTATGACAGTCATATGGAAGGTCTTTATTATGTACTGAACGCTTTGAATTTTATGCACATACGGAAACGATTAGGATTTAATTCTAATCGCAGAATGAGCCTTAAATAAAGTCCTAATTTTAGAAATACGTCCTTAGTATGGGAAACCTCATGGTGGGCGGCGTCCAGATTTTCTCCGGATTTTTTTTCTGCGTTGGTAATTGGCTGACAGAATACAAACTTGCTGTGCAGCTTTCTTGCAATGATTAAACGTGCAGTGCACAAGAACCACAACTCTATCTGGTATCATTTTTGAATTATCTCCCCTCTTAAAACATGTCTTGAGCATAACATTAAAATTATGAAGTGAATAATTGTGAATTTTTATTTTTTTAGATAGATTGCAACAAAGGAAAGTACAGTGCCCAAGAAGCATAACTCTAGTCCATCCAGTTTTTGTGTAATATTCCTTCTTTAATTTCTATTATGATTTTTTTTTGTCCGGAGCATAATTTGAACAATATTTGAATGATTCTCTTGAACATAAGATAAAGTTAGATTTGCAATACACAAGAACCATAACTTCTTCTGGTTCCATTTTTTAATTATCTCGCCTTTTTAAAGTTTTTTAATGAAGCATAACTTTATAAATGTGAAGTTAATTGATGTGAAACTAATTTACAGACAGCTGACGACAAAGAACTGTGCAGTGGCAAAGAAGCATAACTCTACCTTATCAAGATATTGAGTAATCCCCCCTTTTTAATTTCTATAATGTTTTTGTTCGTCTCGGGACATAACCTGAACATTATGAAAAGGATTGTCTAGAAAATTAAGATGAAAATAGATGGTAAGAAGTAGAAGTGCAGTGCTTAAGCACCATAACTCTTCTTGGTCCCATTTTTTTTTATTCATCTCCCCTCTTAAAAACATTTGTCAGGAGCATAACTTAAAAACTATGAAATGAATTGATGTGAAACTCAAACATATATAGATGGCGATAAGAAGTGCAGTGCTCAAGAAATACAAATCTGCCTTATTAAGTTTTTTAGTTATATCCCCTGCTTTAATTTCTGTAATAAATTTTTCTCCGGAGCATAACTTGAACACTTTAAAAGATGTTGTCTTGAAACTTAAGATGAAGATAGGTTGTAAGAAGTGCACTTGAACACTTTAAAAGATGTCGTTTTGAAACTTAAGATAAAGGTAGGTTGTAAGAAGTGCAATGCTCAAGATCTATAACTTTACCTGCTCACACTTTTCAAATATCACCCTTCTTTATTGTTTTGTCCGGAGCATAACTTTAAAACTATAAAGTGAATTGAAGTGATTTGAAGAATTTGAGTATAACACAAAATGCTGTGAAAAGACACATCCATTTTAAAATGTCATACTCGAAATAATTGGAATATTGAAACATACAGACAATTTGATCATACTAACATAAGAGAGTTTAAGAAATTCAAAATCATGCGACAAAGAAAGCTGGCTGTCGTTGTTCAAAGCACAGATAGGGTTATTATTTGTTATATTATTTGATATTTATGCTATTTTTATAGTTTTTCTACTTAAAAAAAGCAAGACGATAAACTGGCTGGTTTATACACATGTGTAAGTAAGTCAAAGATGCTAAGATTCTTTCCAAACGATTATGAATTATATGAACAAGTCGCAGTTTGACATCTTTTTACCTTTCTTTTCAAAACAATAGTTGATAACTGTGAGAGAAAAAAACCAAATACAATCAAAGACCCCTAGCTCGTTCCGTCGCTAGAAACCTATTACGATTCTGTTCTATATCATTTCTCTTACATGTTTCATTTTCAAAAGTTGATGGATTCAAAAGTATAAAAGTATCACCTTAAGTGACAAGTCTTGTAAAACATCACACAGACAATGATATGTTAGTATCACGTTCAATTAAATCTTTTCTGTCATAATTGTGTAATGTAAAACAAGTAATAAGATTAATATTTGCAACAAGATAATAATGTTTTGTTAATTAAAAGCAATAATACTCTTTGATTTGGAAAATTAGTTGATTGAAATTAAAACATATAAGACTTGGATCGAATGTCTAAGACGCATCTTTTGTAAATTACGTTCGAAATATTTTGTTACTAATTTGAAGTTTGGAAAATATTTCGAAACTTTTTTGAGAATGCATAGTTACGGTCTAGTGCACACCTTCCCATAATTGTATAAATATAACTTCTGACAACTGCGTCAGGAAAACAGTTCATTTGATAAGGGGTTAGAGTGTTGGCCTGTCACGCGGGAGATCGGAGTTTGAATCCCGCTCTGGGTTGTGTATTCTAAGATAAATTGCATCTTTCTGTTACGGACTTTCTTGTTGGTATGATGGGGGCTCGTTCGGGGTGACCTCTCATGGACGTCGTTATAAAAGTTAAATAATAAAAAAAAATCTTTCAAGATTTCTCTTTGATCTTCTGATCTAAAAAAGCACAACACAACACAACACAACACCATTCGTCATCATAAATGATGACTTTCTCAAGAGGGAATGTGTTACGGTCTAGTGCACACCTGCCTATAATTGTATAAATACAACCTCTGACAACTGCGTCAGGAAATCGATTCTAATGCTCAGTGGTTAGAGTGGATCGGAGTTCGAATTCCGCTCTGGGTTGTGTATTTTAAGATACATTGCATCTTTCTGTTACGGACTTTCTTGTTCGTAAGAGTATAAAGAGAACGTATTTTGCAATTAGACAATCTAATATCTCTGGATTCTTCTTTCTTTAATTTCTATTTTTGTAATTGTTCCTTCAGCTTAATCTTTGAGATTTTGTTTTCCTTAAATATACATTTTATGACTTATGCTTTTTATATCTTCATGCCACATTTTTCTTAAAGAAAATGCGTACATTCTTTTTATATTTTCCTGAAGACTTTTGACAGTGTTATGACAGGTCAATATTTGACGACAGTAAAGGGTCAATATCAAACAGGGCAACGACATAGTATTTTTATTGAATAGTAAACCTAACTGAACATACTGAACAAAAAACGTTAATTTTACGTAGCAAAATAATAAAAAATCGTCGTATTTATAAGCACGAAACAATAATTACATCACATAACTAATAGATTAATATGTTATTCATTAAAGCCGTAGAAAACAAAGGCAATAATATTTACCCGGGTAATAGCACAGTGTTACTATTATTAACAGAAATGTTCAGTTTATTTAAAGCGAACTGTTTCCATGTCTGGTTTTACATTGTTAAATACATCTGCATACATCAGATCTGTAAAGTTAGAGTACACAGCCAGTACTTAACGGTGGAGAATTGCATAAACAGATTAGTGAAAACCCTGCTGACCATCTTAAAGTTTGTTTTGAGATATAATAATGCAGCATACCATGGGAAATCTGATAATGCCTTTATCATCGACAGAATCAATGTTGAACACTCCCTTTGGTAATTGTTTTTACAGTTGTATTGTGATCTGTTTTAATATCTACAACACTGTCCTCTATCAGGTATCCATATCGCCCTTGATAGGACATCTTCAGCAATTTACTTATTCGTTTACTTTAACGAGGGAATGTTCACTTTTGGCCATCTTACCCAAGTAAGAATTATTTACTTAACGAAAACTGATAACAGAATGTAATAACAGAGGCTTATATCAAAGAGGTTTAATTTACTAGAATGATATATATCCGTGTTGATTAAATTTTTCTCCTTTTGGAATCAGATAACTGCTCTGAATCATGTCCGGAACTCGATGTCAATGCCTTGGCAAAGGTCACGTTTAGGCAGCTGTAAATAATTAGAATTAAAGTAACTATCTCTCCCGCCTTGCCTCTTTAATTTTTGAGACCGGCTTGAAAAAGATGCTACTGAAAGTAAACATATTGTGATATAGTTGACAGTAAAGGTAACTATTGACCATTTCATAAAATATGAAAAGAGGCATTCTTGGAGTATTTTATCATCTCTCGATCATATGCCATGCAAAATCATCATATTCCATATTTTCAGTTCCTCTGAATTGCTGAAGTATAAGGATAAACTGTTTTTCATATTCTCTATCGTTATCGTCACAAGCTCTGCATGCATGTGCCTTCCGATACTATTTCATTTATCTACTAATGATAGAGGTTGCCTCATATTTGTGTTTTTGTTTCCACCTACTCACGATAAATTTTGTGTCTGATAAGAACAGTTTCTTATGACGGTATTGTAATGAAAATCTGTCTCGAGAAATATCAGTTAACACAGTGATGTAATATACAATCGATAACTTCTAATTGAATCTAACGTGTCATTATTGGTTTACCATACATATCAAGCAGTTATTGTTTTTATCCCTTTTAGAAAATTATTTACCAAACATAGATATAAATCGAAACTCTTCTTTCAAAAAAGAGCAAAAAATAAAAGAGGAAAAATAACTAAAATAATGAAAGTTAATGAAAAAATAAAAACGACCCCTTAAAAATATCACCACCACCACTAACAACAACACCCCCCCCCCTCCCCTCCCCCGGTAAAAAATGCAATAACAACACGGCTGGAATAATCGGAATTAAGTTATTAAACCTTCTACAAGATTGAACTTTCGGGCAAGATTTTGGGACTTTTTTTCTGTTGATGATGCTTCTAATGATACAATGCTACTTGTCTTTTGGAGAATGCTGCCTAATCCCTTTTTTCAACTAAGACCTTTAAAAAAGTTATAGAAAAAATAAAATGATACAAGCGACTGGGACAAGCTCCGAAAACCTCGCTGTTGTCCTCTTATCAGTACTAGAACATAATCATCCATTGTGTGAATAGACATGACACTATAGTAGGTAAGTTCATTCTTGATAAACTTTAGTACACGCTTATGATAAAAGTTTCTCAACCATGTCTACTTTTCAATTGCGTACCGAAATCGGTGAAGTTAAAAGTAAATTGATTTTAGTACGTTCAATTGTTGTCGAAGTGCGGTTGGTGATTGCATGGAAAAAAAATCAAACAAAACGGAAATGAGTACATTGTATGGCTTCAGTCACTGTGAGCCATCCATGTATTAGAGAGAGTTTAGCCAACGATAATATTCTTTTGAAGCTGTTGACCTGGTGTATCACCTGATTTCGACGTTTTCAATGTTGTTATTATAATAAACTACATTGTATCATCAACTTCACCAACACAACAATTACTGACGTAAGGAACAGTCTTCCACCACTCGTTAAAATCACCACGACTACACATGTTATCTCTTTGTGTATATTTTACGTTACTGTGACTGTTGTTGGTTATATAATTAACAAATTGTGTCTATTTACTCAAAGGACAATGCCACTATCTATTCTATCGGATTGTTTTAGACATACATTTTTTTCAGATAATACCGGTTTGAAGGTGGGCATACTACATTATCCTTTGATCAGATTGACTGACAGTATGAACTGTATGTGTTTCATTTGAATCTCTTCAAACATACACTGAAGTTCAGTTCTCGTCTATTGAATGAACCAAGGTGTATTGTCTCCTTTTTTAAACGACGAATTAGGTATTAGATTAAAAAGAGTAACGAAGTGACAAGCTTTAACGCTTTTAAGTCAGTCAGTTAAAACACTTGACTTTGATAGTTACTTACTCACCGACAATGACCAAGACAGAGATTTTAAATGGTCATACAACGCACTTCCAAGCAACATCGTATTTTTAGTATAATTTGGCTAAGTTTATTTTCGCATAGCACTACATGAACATAATGTTTAATGTTTTAATAACGCTTCATTTCTTTGTAGTCTAACACATAGATTAATTAGTTAATACTGAAAACTAAAAACTATTGTACGGTGTGGAGGGGGATGCCCTCGACCCCCACATACCTATGTACGAGGACAATAAAGATATAACACCCCCCAAAAAAAACAAAAAAAAAACATCGAACTGTTTCTTCAAACGTTATATAGTACAGTAATACTTAAGAAAAGCTGCAGTCAGGGATATCTGTATATTCATAAAGTCAGGAGTTCCTGTTTCAGCAGTTACCGTATTTAGCATTTCATAGACTGCAGTTAAACTCATTTTCCCAACTGGTTGCAAAAATCCTTATTGCGATGATAAAAATAAAAGGACAATATACTCTTATAATGCGGTATCGATAAATGAACTTAATTCAGGTCTGAAAGATGTTCAGATCTTTTATATGCTTGCATGTCGGTGTTTATATAGTTGCAAACATATATGTCCTAATATGTCTTATAATACATCTACATCAAATGAATATTCTGAGCTTGGCTACAGAGTACACAATGCAGACTATAAAATAGCTTCATATTTTTATGATAAACAAACACAAGCAGCTAAATATAACTTTTCAAGAAAAAAGGAAATATGAAACACGTTCTTTTACATTTTATTGCAAACACGAGTTCCGGGTAAAATACGCCATGCATTACACTTGGTGGCAAGCAAATACATGCGTTCTCTAGCAAATAACCTCAGTTACTCTAATTCTGTGTCACTTGAAAGGTGAACAAGTTTACTGGCTTAACATGAGAAACGTTGTCTCTGTACCCTGAAAATATACCCAGATATTATCTGGAAACAATTCAAAGCTTACCATCAGTAAAAATCAAAGTTATTTCAGCATCAACATAAAGTGTACTTGTACAATATAAGTCAAGAGTAATATGTAAATCTCAAGCCTAAAGTTTCACAACACTTTGAGCACCTTCCTTAACAAAAGATGAACCTAAAGTTTTGACTTTTGGCATAGCCTTTGTGGAGCTGAACAAAAGAATTTTAGAGTTACCTATCTACAGGCTGTTTTTAAATACATTGAACCAGTTACAGAATATTAAGTGATCTAGAAATATCATGGTTGTTTAACATATTGTTCTTTGTATCCATCTTTCGACAAACAGCATGGTTTTTGATTTCCTTGCACATAAAGGTCAGAAAATGTTTAAATTTGTAGAAGAACAGCATTTCACCTCGGCTTCACGCCAATATTAAATTGATGATATGGTGTACCAGCCATTGTAGGGGTGTAAGGGAAGTAAAAACGTTATGCATGTAAAAATTCTCCATTTCATTTTTCTCTTTCTTGAGTCATACAAGAGTATTTCGTTATTTACCTGTATTTTGGAGTGAATCCTGTTAATTTAGATATTCATAGCATTTGCTTCCAAAAGGTTGATCAGCTGTATTACCAATATTCATGTCTTGAAGTTTGACATTAATTAGAAATTTGTTCATGTGTCAAAATTAAACAAAAAGCTTTTTGATTTCGAAGCATATTGACAGAGATGTCATTAAAGGGATATACAGGCAAAAGTTTTATGCTTTCTTTCTCGTTTCGTCAATCAATATATTATAAATGTGATCGAAATAAATACAATGATCGGTCCCAGTAACAAAAATTTCCTATTTTTAAATGAAAAACCGGGTGGTTTCCTAACTTGACACACGTGGGTCTAGATAGAAAATTTAGATTTCGCGCTAAATTTCGCAGTGAATGACTGGACGGTTGAAGTACCTGTCACGTGATCTACGGCAAAAAGCAACCAAAGAGAAACGACGATTGGCTGTTTTTGTCAAGTGTCCTTTTTAAAATAACACGGTGATTCTGTTCGCGTTTTACTTTCAGTTACATTCAGTTCAAATATTTACGTTCAAGTCAGCATTTCAAATTATTTTTATTGACAAACATACTGGCAATTTAAAGTTCTTCATATTGAACGTGATTTGAGCAAATAATATCAGTTTAAATTTTTTGGGCATTCATTTGCCTGTGTATCCCTTTAAAAACAAATGTTCTAAGACAAAATAATACAATATAACATTAATTGCATGGAAACTGCTTTGTCAGTTTCATAAAGATGATGAATGATTCTCCGGTTCAGGCGTGTTATTTCATAATCTAGAAAAAAGTCGTTTCAATTAAGTATATTTAAATCAGCAACAAAAACCACCCCCGTAAAAGAATAGAGTTTAGTTGCGCACTTTATTTAGTTATAAGATAGCTATCAAAACGAGAGTGTAAATGTGTAAGCGTTTAGCAAATATATGATCACATTTTCTTTTTGAGCTTGAAAATGTTTCTACATTTTTTATTCTTTGGGCACTCATATGTTGAACTCTTGCTTTGCTCTGGTCAATTAAGGTATAACAGTGGATATAAAACATTGAAAATATCAACGTCTCGCACCATTGTTTAAAAAATAGGCATGCGTTTCTTTTTTTCTCCAGAGAAAAAAAATAGTTAAGAGGAAACAAATCTATTACTCTAAAGTTACGCTTAAAAGAGTTAATTCTCTTGTACATATTGTGTGTTAAGTGACTTGGTAATAGAACATTCAATACTAAGCGTTCTATTGTGCAAACAAGGTCTAACGGGCTGTTCGGAAGCATGATATGAATAGTTTGTAGAGTCGGTAGTAATTATTGTAAAAGCTGTGCTCACATTTTTATGTCTTGCTTCCTAAGGCGAAATTATTGATGTCCTTTTTCCCACTAACAGCAAGTATATCTGCTCTTAGGACTAGTTCAGGTTATAATAAAGACCGATTATGATCTGTGATGCTCACGCGTGATTCGATAAAAATCCATTTGACTTATATATAATTTTGTCCAGATTTAAGAAGGGGAAATGTCAAGCTCGATGACGATTAAAGGGAAGACTCGTACACTGTTCCATTTCGAACAACAAAAACAACAGCAGCAATAGAGTTAACAGGAATAAACATGAACACATTCAGTTTTTTATCATACATATTTTACATTGTCTGTCTTTGCTGCTTTGTTAAAGAAATGTCAACGTAAAAAAGATGCAAGAAACATAGGAAAGTGGCCCCAAACATATTTCCATATCTGTGATCTTGGAAAGAATATTTACGAACCGAATTCCTACAGCAAGGTGGAAACTTGCGTTAACTTAGATGTGAAGTTACACATGGTGAAAAAATGGCCTGCTCTGAATACTTCGATGTTTCATTGAGTAAAATACAATTTGTACTGACAGGCATATTATAACTTTGGTGTTTTGAAGAATATATATTTCCACATACCTATGCATTGTAAACCGTAAATTAGAAGAAGAGGTAATTCAGCACAAAATGCATCTTTAGGTAAATCACAGATACTAAAGTTTTCAATTAAATTTTAAAGCCGTGGTCTTTAGATATATTTCATTGATTAATAGCTGTTTATTACGGAATCTCCTTCTGGCCACGTAAAAAATTGCCTGCTTGACAGGCGAGATTTTAAAAAAAAGTCTATTGTCTTGACTTTTCAGGCAAACATAAATACTAGCAAAAATTTTAAACCTCGCGAGAAAGAACAGGCAAAATTTAACATTTAAATTTTCGCATGTGTCATTTTAATCCTCGCGAGACTCAAAATAAAATGCTGCATGTCTCGTATTATAAATCCTCGCGAGGATTTAACTGAAATTTAGCTCGTCTCTCTAGGACTTTATCGAGGACCAATTATCTGTCGGATTATTTTGCTGGTACATGACACATCATCGGTGGAAGTAAAAAGCTGAAGTTTTCTGATATTGAGATGCGACAATTAAAGTTAATATGTTGCCGTGCAGAAAGGGCGATGACGACATCATACCAGTTTACTTTTCGCCTATAATATTATTTCCTCGCGATGATTTGAATGTTCGCTAGTATATATGTTCACCTGAAAGTGCAACCCAAACGATTTTTTAAATCTTATCTGTCAAACAGGCAATATTTTACCTGGCCCAAACTGGCTTCCGTAGTTAATACTTAAGTTGGGCTAAGCATTGCTGATTACTACGCCTGTCACTGACATTAACCAATTGGTCCTCATGATTAGTATTCAATATTCAGTGAGAATATAAGAACAGATAGAACATATGGTTGATTATCATTAAAGCACATACAGCGCATATTGTTAATTTCATAAAATGGTGATTGCATGCAGTGAAAAAAAACCCATAGCAAAGCATACCGGAAGTGGTGGCTTATGGATAGCAAAACAAAGAGACCTACTAAAAATATCTTCTAAAATCGTTGTATGACAGGGCGTTACGACTTTAATGTTGTAAAAAGAATAAAATATGGAAGTACCCAACCTGCAAATAGTTGCTAATTAAATAAAATAATATCAATTTCAATTTCTGAAATCTTGGTAAAGACGAATGACTGATGTGAAATCAATTATGGTGTAGACTTAGCAGAGATAGAGTAGGTGTTATGACACGAAAAGAGTGCTTCTCATAAATCAAATGTTTTGACACCCTGTCAAACCGGCGTAATACTTCCTAAAATATGTAACTGGATAGGAATCAACATACTGTTTTTGTAGCTTAATGCCTGTATCTATTAAAACTGACGTGTGTGTGTGTGTTAATAAACTTCCAGGAAAAGTATGAGTCTAAGATTCAACACATCTTTTATTTCTGCAAAAATAAATGCTATAAGAAGGCTACATTCAAAAGCAAACCTTCAATGAGCAAAACGTTTACTTTCCTGTGAAGTAGGTGCACCTATAAACTAATCTAATTACAAATCGGTTCCTTCCTGGGGAGAATCTCTCCGAATGGAATAAAATAAACTTAGTTCGTTTGAAAAACGAACTGCTTTAATATCTTCACTTATTTTGAGAGACAACCATTGGTATATTAAAATATATATAGTAAAATATTGAAATGTTACGTTACAAAAGATATTTTAAAAGTCACACAATTAGAAGACTGGAAAATGCAAATTTAACATAAAATACTTGTTCAAGCGATAACATATAGCAAACTAAAAGAAGTATAAGAATTTCCACTTCCAGGGCAAAACATATTGCTTATCAAAACATTAGTGATTTTATGACGATAGGACCTAGACTTGGCAAACTACTTAAACATCACGTTTCACTGCATTATAACATTTCGAAGTGCAGTTTTTGATCGGAAATCGTTTTTCTATTTTTTAGTTAAAATGATCTTGACCTTGAACGCAGACACCCTAAACTCAGCCACGAGCGACAGCTGTATACACGCCTTTTAAATACTACGTATCATTTCAATAACACAGGTGACCGAGGTGACGTTATTGATCGGACACCGTTTTTATATTATTAGCACAAGTGTCCTTGACTTTGAACGCAGACACCCTAAAAGTAATCTCATTCTGTAAAACCAGCTACTTACACATAAAGTGCATCAATGTATGACATTCCGTTCTTTCTGTGTCATCTGGAATAAAAAAGTGCAACAGAATGACTGACCAACCGACCAACCGAGAACCTGACTCCTAAGTACCCCAAACTAAATTTTCCGGAATAATTACATTTGAATAGTAAATGATTTCATCTGAATTGTTGCCTGTTAATAATTCTAGGGGGGAAACGTACAAAAATATTAATACACATTGTAGAATTTAAATACATAAACGGCGATACATTAAACAACAGCGACAAACACTGTTCTTCTGAAGGTCTGAAGGCCCACATAAAAGCTAATCAGAGGCACCCTTAGATGATTAAATGTAATAAAAACACATAATTTCTAATTACTATTAACATAAACAGTTATTTTCAAGAATTGTATGTTTCTGTAAAGTCTGTTACTGTTAGACGCTTTTCCGGGATTCACATTAGACCACAAGAATAGGAGTACTTCTAGGACAAACGGAGACAAAACCTTCCTTAGTATGTCACTGATGAAAACAAATGGGCACCTATAATTATGATTTATTTTCCATATTTAGTAAAAACAATAGTCTCAGAGCCTTTACAGCATAGGAATTATTCCACAATAATCATATTTAATTCTTATCAGAAGACAATTATTCTAAATGCAATTTTATTTGTCATCTTTTTGACGCCCAATATTGTCTTGTTCCAAAGACACTTACTTATTTGCAAAAACAAAAATTGAATGGTTAGCATAATGACTGTCCTTTCAAATTGCTACGTTCTTTGCAATTCTTTGAAATCTTTTCAAAATTCCAATTTGTGAAATCATTACATATGTTCACTTTCGTAAATGCAATACAAGATAATTGGTGGACATTATTTATCAACGCTGAAATCGCATATTTTACTTGTATAGCAAACATGGGAAGCACGCAAATTCCATAAGCTTGAAAATCCAATTTCGACGGACTTGTTCACAGACTATACATTACTGATTTCTTGTGGTTCCGTTGACGAATGTCACTTTTCTTTTTAGTTTAAATGTTTATTTCGGCAAGTCAGAGCTTGAAAAAGCTTCTTACTCCCGATGGGATGAGTAAAGGGTAGAACTGGTATGTTGCATTTAGGTATGCCCTTGAGAAGTTCAGCCTGACCATGTCTCACTGTGTCATCGGACAAATATGGAACTGCTTTTAAATTAATTGACATTTGGAGCATTTGGTATGGCGGGAGTCGTTCAAGGACGACAATACTTGTACAATGATATGTCGTCATCTAGGATTATCAAAACGTATACAGAGTGAAAGCTTCTTTCTTGAGAAACAACTACAAAAAGCATCTTGAATACGAATGTCTAAACAGATGATTAATAAGTCGATTGCACGATTCTTTTTTAGTTTAAGACGCCCTTCCATAACATTTGGGTTACTGGACACGACTAGTATAGCCGAGGGTCTTTACTGGTATGAGCAGTTGTCAGTACTCAGGACAAAACGAGCGCTTTTGTTAAGTGTAAATGAGAATTTATCCGCGTAAAATGCTTTACATTTATGTACATCCCTTAACAGGTACAGCCGGCCCAGCTTTCATTTTAATGGAGAGGGAAAAAACCACTCACGCTCAGCGCTTGCTTTAAAAATCAATATCTGACATTGGAAACAATTGCCAGAATAGACTGATTTGCTTGGTACCCGGACCTTAATCCCTTCGGCTTAACATATATGGGACGATCATCAAAATATATTGTATCTTGCTATCATGCTTAATAGGTGCCAGGTAAAGCCCTGCTGGATAAACTAATGCGGAGGAATATTAACCATTGTTACGGACTACATTAAACTGTTAATTTTTTATTACATTTTTACTCAGACATGCATAAACTAATTGTTTTGTGGAATTAAAGTCCTGTAATTGTTGAAAAATCGTTGATTTAACATTTTTTTATGGCGGAACAGTACATACATCAAATAGAGCAGTAATGCGGCTCACCTGAAAGCCCGTCTACATGCTTTTTAGATAAAATAATTACAGTTAAATACATTAAATCGAGCTCAAAGCAGGATAAATTGAATACATGTTTTGTACCGAGGGTGAGAAGGTTTATCCGGATCGATGCGAAAGCGAATCTTGGCCATCGCTTATAGGATAAACCATCTCGGGACCAGCCATTTATTCGCTTTATCTTGCTCTGAAGGTGCGCTGATCTTCTGGTCGCGTTATAAGTGGAGTGGGCTAAAATTCCGTAATTCAAAATAATCCGGCTTATTTGTAGCAACACAGGCACTGTTAGGCGGCTTCGATTTGTGTCGATTGAAACCATACAAGTTTTCTTTCAGAATATCAAAAAAAGATCAATTATGACTGGCTTCCGTTAAATTTTTAAATTTTTTTCCGTTGAAGTTTTATTTCAAACGTGTTTATAGATATGTATATAACATTTTTCTTTTAAAAATTATTTTATGGCTTTTGAAATATACATCGATTTTTTGTAAGACATTGTTCAGACAGAAATACGTTTGAAGATGTTATCTTGATAAGAGAAATCATTACAGAAGAATGCTGTTCAACGTCTCTATTCATTTAGTTTTGTAAAATGAATTGAATAAGTAAAAAGGCCCTCTACACCCAAGACTGACCTCTTCGTAAGGAGGAAAATAGTGGAACAAACAAAGTTTGTTCAATGAAAAGATAACACCGCAAGGCCACAAACAACGATGACAAGTAATAAAAATGTCCAGAAGTGGCATGCGTAACTGAAGATTTTTTAAAACTCTTAACGAATGCTGAGATATTGATTTTGTTTCCTGAACCAAAGGCAAAAATGGACATGAGAGCAAACTTTAAAAGCAAAGTCAAGATGTCTGTCATTTTTTGCACAGATAACTAACGCCGAACAGAGTTTAATTCGCCGTATCTCTTTATCTCTACATAAGTTCTTATTCTTATATTTGCAAGATCCCACACTGTCAAATACTGCGGTAACGTAATCAACACCAATACTGCCTTCAAATTTTCAACAATTCTGCTGGACCTGAAAGCACCAATCTTCTGTGAAGATTGAGAGAACGTGTTAACAAGACCCAATAAATCATTCTGTTTATCGAATTCAATAAAAGGATAAATTTCTGGATATAGAGGAAATGAATACAAAATCAACCATTAAATATTCACAAGATCGTTTTTATGGAAATGAACGATTTTCAGAAATTCAAAGTGGAATCTTTCCTTCCATAAAATCACGCATGTTAAGCATTAACAAAATCGAGTGCTTGTCTGATTTTATATCATCCCATTTACGTATTCATATTTTTGTAATGAACCTCTTGGAGAAAACCAACGTTTTACGAGTTGTTGGTTGGAACCATATTATGATTTTAATCAAAGAACTTAATTGGCTTATTTTTACATTTAAAAACAAACGATAAAGTATGACTGAGTGAGTCCTTCTATAGCAATCACAAATGAATGTTTGGCGTAATTTTCCCTTTGGCGTTTAGAAACGACTGTCTTATCATAAATTAATCTATAATCATACATTGATTAGCTTCTGTTGCAATATATGCTCCAGTTCTGATGGACTTAGAAAGAGCTGTACAATTTCTGCGAAAGTACGAGGAATCACAGGTTCATTTAGTTGTCGTTTTTTTGATGTTAAAACTAATTACAAAACAGTATATCTGACGCATATAATTTTCACTAAGGAATAAGTAAAGATAAGTATCTGATTATTTCTAACACTTTTATCATAAATTGTTCAATTTGTTCTAGGATACATGCGCATGTTCAGAGCTCTAAGATCATGCCGCAAAAGAATAAGAAAAAAACAGTTAAGATAAAAACGTACTTTAAAGAATCTTTCAAGCACAAAGCAGTACATGGCATAGGCTCTAAATCTATGCTTCGAAAAGTGTTACAAAATGCAGATCAACACCTCCCTTTAACCTTTCCTTACGGTAGCTATGTCGTGGGACATAGCTAACTCGTCCCCACGAGTAAGTAAGTCGTTCCCTCGACATAGCTAACATGTACTATTCTTTTTTATCAAACACGAGTCCTTTTTTATAATGCGCTACTCTATTTTTTTCAAATGCAATACCTTTTTTTGAGATTTGCACTTCCCTTTTTCTTGTTATCACGACATACTAAGTCGTTCGCTCGAGTTAGTATCTCGTAGGAACAGAATAAAAAAAAGAGAAGTGCAAAATTTAAAAAAAAGAAGAGTTTTGGATGTCACCTCTGTGCCACCGTATTTCCTTCTTCGGTGATGTAAGCAAGATTTAGCGCCCGTCAGCCTTGTGCTTACATAATCCTTCTAAAAAACTTACATTTGCGTTCAAAGAAAAACGGACTGTTTTATGCCTTCAAATTTTAGTACTCAGGTGTTGATAATAATTAGGTAATAAATATGCGAAAAAAACATCGGCGATAAATACATTTTGTGCATAATTAGCGGCTATTGTATCCGGGGAACAGCTGCGTGGGGAGTTCGTATGCGCCAGATTACTCAGTTAAATTACATAAATTTAAAAATGTGGAAATGGAGCAGGTGTTGCTGAGATCACATGAGTTTCGGGGAAAAAATAAGACACTTGCCAAAAACGTTACAAAATGTTAAATTTTTAAGCATATCAAGACTAAAATTCAAAACCAGACTTGTTATTTACAACAGTATTGAAAGTTCACGTTAACCATTGCTTTAAAACTAACAGTTGTGCCAAACGTTTGACAATTTTTACAATTATTTTGGGGAAAAAATCTGAAATAGATTTTTTTTCAGACTTCCTTTCTGCTTATTTGAGTCAGGTACACTTCTTTTGAAGTAAACTAAAGGCGCCATTCCAAATCTAAAAAATCGATTGGTTGTAGATGTATAGTTGTGCAAACGTAACAATTATCTCATGTCAACTGTCTAACCCAGAGAATTAAAAAATGTTTCGTATTTAACAAAATGCAAATTATATACATCTACATGCTTCGGACAGCTTAAATTTTTTATCATAACATTCTAAATAATTCCACGTATTTGCTTTAAACTTTCAAATACGAACAGAAAACTATAAACAAGCAACAATAAACTATCGGAAAACATGAAACTGAAGTGACAAATTCAAGACTGGATATTACATTATTCCTTGATAAATCAATTCTGAAACTTTTAGCTACAAAAAAGGAAATATTCTTTCTGAAGACTTGTCTTAACCATTCCGTGCTTTGGTAATCATAAGTTCAGAAGTGTTTTTTTTTTTGCGACTGAATTTGAATATGTTACAGAGCAATTTCTACAGATCGTTGGTAATTTAAGCTTGATATAAAACATAAATTTCGTCATTATGTCGTAACAAAGTCATAAAGCACCATTATCATCATTAAAGACCCATTATTTCAGCAATTTGGTGAAGGCAGATACGTTTTACAGTCAGCTGGTACAAATTTGCAGTAGATTCAAGTTTGAGAATATTTCAACAGTTGTACTGTCCAAAGTTTTCATGACTCTTGTGCGTGCTATAAAATAATATTTTCATAGCCGTGTAAAATTCTTGACTATTATCAGTCCTATTCTGTTTTACCAGTGGTTTGTAAGAATAGTGAATAATGAAAATCCCATACAATTTTACACGTTTGTTTGCAATTACATGTGTTTGCTCTTGATCTTTTTTGCTGACTCGACATTTTCATTTTTGGAACATTTTGCTGCATTTGGTTTGTTTATAAGAAATTGTACTATTTTATCGCATTCAAAATGAATATGATTATTAGTGTATCAACTAAAGAAAACATGATTGTTGGCAATCTTCTTGCTTAATTTAAACAACAACAGCAAAAGAACAAAAACAAAAACAAACAAAAACACACACACACTTTGTATTGTGTTTCAGAGTCCAAAGCAGAAATACTAAGTTATTTAGTGCATGAGTTATTTGATTATTATTGGTATAAAAGATAAAACATGGTAAAACATGGTTATATATAATTGGTATTTTTTCATTTCTATTCGTTTATCACAACGTTTTTGTTAGAGGATCATGCCGTTTCAGTAGCCACAGTACATATCATTGCCGCCATTTTACGGCATATTTCGTTATGGTGCAAGTACTCACTCTTGTAAGGCCGCAAGTATTCACTCTTGTAATGCTAATTCATTAGGTAATATGAATAAAAGCATATTATATCTCTTTTGCAATAAATTGAGTACGAAACAATCTTTGATAAGAAAAGTAGTCTTAAGTAACATCGACTCTCAAACTTTCTAAAAGTATGACGCTTATAAATCATCTGACATGCCTTTTTACAGCCATTTCAGTATTCATTAAAGCATTTGCTTCAGTGACGGAATTTATAACAAACATTTGCATAAATTAAAAAAATCTGAATAAAAGAAACTTCCAAATCCGGTATATGCAACACTTGCGTGATTTTACTGGAGGAAAAATTTCAGTTTCAACACCGACACTCTTTCATTTCCATAAAAAACGACTTAATATAATGTTTTTGCCTTTTGCTTAAAGCGTCTGACTCACAGAATTTAGCTAAAAAAATCTTTAAAATTTAAGAGAAGTTAATATACTATGGAAAAAAACATAATGTTATGCTTCCTCCTAAACAGCATGAACACTTTGAAAAAAAAAGATTTCACCAGGATTCGAACCCATGCCCTTTCCGTCAGTAAAATAATGAACTACGATCTACTGTACCACTGAGATACCTAGGCTAGTTTCAGAATACATAAAAATAAATGATATAACTAAAATATCTACCCCTTGACTAACGGGGCAATTTTTTTACCGATATAAAGGTGTAAATCTTTGTATTGTGATATATTTAAAAAAAAATATAAGTCAGTAACTTAGTTTAGATATGTTTTTCACAATTACAGCTAGAAATTTAAGATGTATAAACATTTTTCTTTTTTCTTTTTTTTTCATCGTCGGTTCATCTGTGAGTCAGTCACTTTAATTCAGTGTTAAGGCTTACTTGCTTCCATTCTTTATTATAAAGAAAATGTCAGTTTTGTTTGATTCTGGAAAATTCAGCAACATGATGTTAGTGTTGACATAATTGTGTAGCAATTATCTAAAATGTCTTTGATTTCTTACTAACAGTTAAATAAGAGGAGAAAAATAGAATGGCTGCACAATAAGCTATCAGTTAGTTGTACTCATATTTGATATCTATGATGAACTGTTAAATAATAAACGATTTACAAGATGGTCAAGAAATAAACAGAGAAATTTTGATAAATAATTCAAAAATTAAAATCGAATAAGACGTTAAAAGTTTTTATGCATTTTACATTCTTGGGTGAAATTGATTGATAAGGCAAGATATTTGGAAATAGTTTGTTTATAATACTGTTAAGAAAAAATAAAGAAAATTAATTCAAAGCTACGGAAATCGTTTAATGCTTTAGGGTCAGTTTAAGTGATGCAGACTTAAGTTGACTTAAACAAGTTTCAGTTACACAAAAGTAAATTATGCATGGTTTTAAACATGAAAATTGAATTCGTGTCAGAAACAAGTCATAAACATAAGTATTATCATTTCAAAACAATTGTTTCTGGAACAGTTTTATAGGTACCCATACTACGTGCTGCTCATTATTTGAAAAACGCAAGTTTTATTAGTTATACTGAAGCCAGGAATTCTTATTTTCGTATGTATGACACCTTTAAAAAATGGTAGGCATGCGCATGGCACATTCTGCATGTCAATAGTCATTGATTGTTCATCCTCATCATAATATTTCTGAAAATATGTATTCGAATCAAATGAAAAGGAAAGCGTTGTGAACCGTTGCAGCGAAATTTGAGCAGATATAGGAGGTCTAGTTCAACAGCCCTACACAGAATTGGAGTCCTTCTCAGGATCACCTTCTGTAAACAGAAACCCAATCAATACTTGCATCTCCTTGTTTGCAATGTGTCAGGAAGAATATGCATCTACAATATTTATAAGCAGTTACAGACGCATGATTACTGCAAAACTTTTACAAAAATGTTTGACATTTGTAGTCTGTAATTATCATTTATTCCTAATTTAGTCCGTGGATTTCTTTTTGAAATTAATATCCAAATGATATAGATTAGCCATGTACCTTCAGAGTTACTTCCCCTACCATATCAGTAACCACTGCATACAAAAATACAAAAAAATTGTGCTGACGTACGTACATGTATAAACTATTTTCAAGAATATTTCTTTATCTCTGTCGTTTAATGCTACGACCAAATCGTATCACGTGACATGCGTGGTGGGTGTAAGGGTAGTATACCACTGCATAGAGTTTATTTATGTCCACGCCTTGTCCAACCAGACAAAGACAGTTATTCGCCCTTTAGATATGATTCACCCCCATCAATATCTTATCCGAAGAGTTGCTAAACTTTTATTAAACTCTGAATATATATAACAAAGGAACACATTTCATATTTCAGGTTAGTTCCCGTAGCAAAGGTGGGGGGAACTTGACTGATGTGAAATCAATTATGTATGGCGTAGACTAAGCATAAATAAATAAGTTGTTATGACACGAAGAGGGTGCACCTCATAAATCAAGTATTCTGACACGCTGTCAGTTGCAAGGATATGTAACCGGATATGTAGTCACATACTGTTTAAGTAACTATTTACGTCTCCCATAGAAATTTTAATACTTGATAAGTCAAGAAGTCACACTTCCTTTGATGAGTAATGACACTTCTCTGATGTAATACTGCTTAAAGTGTCTCCAGTGCTAGCATAAGCTAATGAGAATGATTAGAATGAATCTGTAACATAAGGATGTTGCCTTTCCAAATATAAAAGAGACATTTGGGAGCAAAACAGCTTGCATCTCGACTATTTATTACTAGAAGGAGTATTTAGCCTTATAAAACTTACCTTCGTAAAAATGGAGGAGTCGTCGTCTAAGTTGCGAAACTTAATCTTTATTTTTACTCTAATACTTAGTGTTTTTCAAACAACGAACATCTTCAAGCAAGTTCAGGCTGGATAATACATTTGCTATATTTTGATATATCTTATAATATCATTTTGTAACAGCATAACATTTTATTCAAAGTCACACAAGAAAATACTAGAAAACATTCTGAATTCACAAACCTTCAGACAGCATCCGGATCAAAACATGTTACTGCAGAACTATACACACTAGTCGGACCCTTGTCGCTGAAAAAAGGAGTTGAAACACTGAAGTAGCCGACTTTATTGTATATTCTGGTGTTGTTCTTGATTTTTTGATAACGGCACGTGATTCATTGATAAATTAAGTAACAAATGAAAATAGTCAAACATCTTTTTTTTTGAACGCGCAGTCATGAAATGAAATTAGACGTCTGTCTTCAAAATCTGAAAATTACATGTACAAATAGTTACAGTAAACTGAAAGATCTTTTGCTTATCAAAGAGGTAAATATATACATTTAAAATGTTTGGACAACTTAATGAACGATTTAGAGCTGCGATTTTTACAGTTTTACTGTCTCTGTAATTCTGTTTTATAACACACATGAAGATCCATCAATATACTATATAGAGTATCATTACTTGTATTTTAGTTTCTGTTCAAATTTGGAGCATCCGAAATTAGTTCCGGATGAGAGGAAAACAAACCTGTCTAATAAAATGCTGAAATAATGGGTCTTAAGTTATGAGTTAGTACTACGTTACTTGGTTACAACGTAACAACGAATTAAATGTATGATATCAAACTAAAATTACTACCAAAATGTTGAGTGGCTCTGTAACTTTATTCAAATTAAGTCGAAATAATTTCCGTATGAACGATTATGAAAACGTGTGATGATTTCGACAGTTTTTGTCATAAATAAATTTCCAATTTCATTCTCATCAACACCATGGAAAGTTTCGGAATATTCAAATCAAAATATGCCTTAAAGAAATGATTAACAATGTATGCTTACGGAGGCACGTGAATGCGTTTTCCAAACGGCAACTTGTTTCTTTTAAACGAAAGTCTGTTTAAATATCTCTTTATATATAGTTATATTTTGCTAGATCCATATTCGATAGCGTTATGCCCTTTTTTACCACAAGTCATTCTTTAATGATGACGCCTTCTGTTAGAAGTTATTTATTGAGTGTACTAGTAAACAAGTTTACTATCGAATCTGTTTTTAGCTCGACTATTCGAAAAATAAGGAGGGCTATAGTTCTCGCCCTGGCGTCGACGTTGGTTCAGGTTAAAGTTTTTGGGCAAGGTAACATTATTCACCTAACCCTTGCAGATATAGCCCTGAAACTTACAATACTTGTTTACCATCAACATCTTACTCTGCTAAAAAGAGGAGGTAACTCTGTCAAGCATTTTGTGTGAATTATGGCCACTGTTCGACTTAGAAATTTGGTTAAAGTTTTTTGGCAAGGTAGTACTAGTCACCTTTCCCTTGCAGATATAGCCCTGAAACATACAATACTAATTTACCCTCAAGATCTTAGTCTAATCAGAAGAGGAGATAACTGTGTCAAGCATTTTGTGTGAATTATGGCCTCTTTTCGACTTTCAAGAAGGTAGCACTAGTCACCTTTCCCTTGCAGATATAGCCCTGAAACATACAATACTTGTTGACCATCAAGAGCTTAGTCTCCTCACAAGAGATGGTCACTGTGTCCAGCATTATGTGTGAATTATGGCCCCTTTTTCTCTTAGAAATTTGGTTAAAGTTTTTGGCAAGGTAACATTATTCACCTAACACTTGCAGGTATAGCCCTGAAACATACAATACTTGTT
This sequence comes from Cyclina sinensis, assembly GCA_012932295.1. NCBI lineage: Eukaryota > Metazoa > Mollusca > Bivalvia > Venerida > Veneridae > Cyclina > Cyclina sinensis. The sequence goes on from JAAONU010000017.1 coordinate 41,292,365, forward strand.
GACCATCAAGAGCTTACTCTGCTAACAAGAGGAGGTAACTGTGTCCAGCATTTTGTGTGAATTATGGCCCCTTTTCGACTTAGAAATTTGGTTAAAGTTTTTCAGGAAGGTAGCACTAGTCACCTTTCCCTTGCAGATATATCCCTGAAACTCACAATACTTGTTTACCATCAAAAGCTTAGTCTGCTCACAAGAGAGGGTTACTGTGTCTAGCATTATGTGTGAATTATTGCCCCTTTTTGACTTAGAAATTTTGGTTAAAGTTTTTGGCAAGGTAGCATTAGTCACCTTTTCCTTGCAGATTAACTTAAATCATTTTTTATCATCATGGCTTTATACTGCCACAAGAGGAGGTAACTTTGTCTAGGATTTTGTGTGATTTTGAGTTTATAAGGTTTTATAACCCTTTAGTGTCAAGCACTGAGAATAGTCGAGCACGCTGTCATACGACAGCTCTTGTTTGTATAGTTAAACAGAGTTTGGCATATCTTTTTCTTCATAAAACCGCAGATAAATTTGACCACAAGACACTCCGTATAGGATTATATCAGTCCGTTGAGGCTATCCATCCCGCCAAGAATCTATATTTTTATACTTAAATGTCTTTAAATAAACGAGACCGAATAGAACAGAATCGAGTGGCATTTGTTCCTCAGGCGTCCAATGTTTTTTACTATTAGAGTAATAAAGAAAATTATATCTCTTCTATGAATAGTTCATTTATTGTTAATTAAGGTATGCAGTGGTTTTCAATTGCTTTTGGAGATAGGATCATTATTTTGCAGGAATAATTAACGGTAATTAATGATCCAATATAAAAGTATTCGTAATGGTTCATTTTTATGATGTGCAGTACTTGGATCGTAATAAGACGAATGAAGACTTTATAACTATTCTAACCCTAGGTGATATATGTCAGTTTTTCTGAAATTTATAAATTCTGAATACGACATGGATCAACTTAGCAAAAATGTTGAATACAAAATGTAACGAAAGAGAGATGTATATGATTTTTTCCCGCAAAATGATAACACATCTTCTCGCACGTAAGAAAAATGTAACGAGGGAAGAGAGAGAGAGAGAGAGAGAAAAAAACATCCTAAGGAGTAGGGTTTGAGTTTAAATTAGTATTTTGTCTTTTGTACTCGATACTACGAAACGATTTTGTTAACGAAACTTAAGTACATATGTGCCTCTGAATTTTATGATTCTACGTATATTCCACAATGTTCTCAGAGTTAGAAGCTGTCTGTTAAAAGCTGTCAATTTGTATAACTGTACTAGCTATGTTAATCTATTTCTAAACACATCTGAACCAAAAAAAGGTTTTGTCAGCATATCTGATACAACGTTGATATTGTTTTTAACTCGATGTGACCGAAAATTTGTTCCGGATGGCTGTAAAACATATCTGCTTCAAACAATTGCTCAAGTAATGGGTGTTTAATGGTGATAATAGTACTTTATAACTTAGTTACGGAGTGTGAAATTTATGTTTAATATCAAGTTAAATTTGCCACCGACCTGTTGAAACTGCTTTGTAACTTCAAATAATGCCGTGATAACTTTTGAATAAGTGGTTATTACTACACAGGATGATTTATATAGCTCTTGATCATAAACGGGGTCTATTTTTTTTTTTTTTTTTTTTTTTTTTTTTTATTAGGAATGTTGAAACTTTGAAATTTGAATAATGAGAGTGTATCTGTCAACCTGCTTTTGTCTGTACTCAGTATTTGTGAAGAATTTGTAATGATTATTTAATACACGATTTCGGGGAATGTTTTAGATTTTTGGCATATGAACATTTATTCATTATCATTGTACTGTGATGTACACGTGCAGAAAGATTAGTATATTTAGTATATTTTTTACAGTCTGTATTTCAATTATTTCTGTCTCCTAACTTCAGACTTTCGAACTTAGCTTTTCCTTTATATTCTTTTTATGGCCCCCCCCCCCTTTGAAAAAAATGCGGGGGGGGGGGGACATATTGCTTTGCTACTGTCTGTCGGTCGGTCGGTCTGTCTGTATGTCTACCAACAGTTTCCGTTCATTGTTTTCGCAGAGGTTGCACGTACTGAAATAAAATTTGGTATACAGATTTATAATAAGAATATCTAGGTCAAGTTCTGTTTTGGGTTTGATCGAGCAATATTTGACAGAGTTATGCCTCTTGCACTTAAGAAAAATTCCAATTATTTCCAGTTTCCGTTCATTGTCTTCGCAGAGATTGCACATACCGAAATGAAATTTAGTATACATATTAATCACAAGAATATCTATGTCAAGTTCTGTTTTGGGTACGATCGAGCGATTTTTGACAGAGTTATGCCCCTTGGACTTAGAAAAACTCCAATTATTTGCAGTTATATACAGATTAATCATAAGAATATCTAGGTCTAGTTTTAGCTTAGACACGTCATACTTGATAGGTTGGTGCATCTCAGATAGTACCTGTAAATAATTCCTATTGGTTTTAAGTTCAAAAGGTTAATTTCATTTCCATGTACACTGCCGGGGGGGGGGGGGGGGGACATAAGTGTTTCACAAACATAGGCACGTTCAGCAAAATGAGTAAATGATATCTAATAATTTTAATCTCGTTTCTAAAACGGTTTAGGTCAAAGGAGTATTCACTTAGGAAATTATTTCCCGCTTAATTACAGTACTACAACTTAATTCAGAATCCTTAGCCTTTTGCACGAGCATCCTTTCACCGTGCTAAAGGTTAAGATCATTGTGATATTTAGTTAGAAAATAGTCAATAATCAGTAACTTAAAACAAATCCTTAAGCATTTCGTAATGGTGGGTAATGGTAAGAAGCCGATTTCTGTAAATTTTGTAGACTCATATATCTTAGGTCAATGACCGATACTGCTTAAAATATTTCCACTTAAGCACAACAGAGCATAGGACCTTCAAACTTTATAGGAAGGTCGAAAGGCAGTTCTTGTTCCATTTCATTTTAATATTTTAAAAGATCTTAAAGCAAATGTAGACAAGTCTTTAACATGTCTTAGAACTTTTTTGTAAAATCATTTAGACCTATTTTCGACAGTTTTAAACGATGTTATACCTTTACAGATGTGGCCCTGTTAGAATAAGCGATACTTACACACATTATGTATTTATTATTCCTATCTTTATAGCGTAATTATTATCAACACCTGAGTACTAAATTTTGAAAGCAGTAAAACAGAGCGTTTTGCATGAAACCAGATGTAAAAAAGCATAGTTTCTATTTATGTTTTCAAAACCTATCTCTAACAGCTGCCGTCCGGTGCTCATTATTTCTATGAAACATGGTGTACAGTTGGCCGGTACATGAAACTATTGATGTGAGATGAATATCTGTACTGCAGATTATTTCGCTGCTGTAATCTGTATCCATGAATCTTTAACGCATATCAACCAGTATACCGTTAAAAGTTACCTGTTTCGCACTTTCATTTGGTTGTTATTTTGTCCCCATTAGGGAGACACATATTTGCTCTTGTCGGTCTGTCTGTTTGTCTGTCCGAAAGTTTCTGTCTCGCGCTCAGCCAATACTTTTACACTTAGGTTATGAAACTTCACAAGCATAAAGATCAGCAAGAGATGTTGCGTACCTGGGGAGTTTGTCTCCCTCCATCCAGGGAAAGCAGAGTTGGGACCCCTAATTTAATCGTAAAAGCTACCTATAAGTTTTCGTCATGTTCTCAGCGTTGCACACAGGGCCATGAAACTGTACAGGAATATATTTTCAGCAAGTAAGATTGCCTATCTGTGTTTATTCATTTAATTTACAGAAACCATTACAACCCACGCCCCACCCCTTGCTTTGGGAACTGACCCGAGGGAAGGGGGCTCACACGTGTCTTCTGGGCTCATTTCTAGTTTTCTTTTATTGTTTTTCCGTGCTGTATTTCACTAAGTATTTTTGTGGGCGAGAAGACAATGTATTTACATCAGAGATGTACCGTGTATGAGAAGAGAAACATAACATCTACAAAAAAAACAGAGAGAGAGAGAAGATTTATATTAAAGTGCATTTCGTCACAGTGTGTACCGTCACTGGTTTACTTCTTAAAAGTGAATTGTTAGAACGGACTCATATCTAGAGGTTCATCTCTGTCGCCATGTTGATTTAGTAGGTAGTGCTTTTGTTCGTACATAAACGCTTCCAATAACACCGTAGTTTCAACGACTCGTATTCTGCCCATGTCTATTCTATATACATTTCTAGTGTCGCGTTGCTTTTAGTTTAGATTGTTGTTGTTGTTTGTTGTTGTTGTTTTTTTGCATCATGTCTATATATTTATGCCTATGTGCATACTATGTCATGATTTCACCGCCATGTTTTTTTTTCTTCCAGACTGTGCATAAGGTGTAATGGTTTAATAGTTTAAAATTCTTCTTTACATCCGCAATGGATACCTGCCAAACACCTGGACTTGCCGTGTGCCATGAATTAAATTGATTTCTCAGATATTTATATTATTTTATTTATTTTATTTTTTTATTTTGATTTATGCCTTTTGATTGGTAACAAATTTGATTGGTCTATGTGAATTATATCTAGGCATGAGATTATTTTCAAGTTTGTTATAATGCCTTTTTGTGCCTTTATTTATTTTTTCTACTTATATCCACATTGAAGATATGCGGGCATATATCTTTCCTCATGTCAGTCGGTCAACTTCACACGGGCCTACACTATGAAAACAAAAAGGTTTCCGACCAACAACTCAAGAACAACAGGTTGGACAAAATGTATAGATGACCCCTCTCTTTGTTTTTTGTGTTAAATATCAAGCTTACAGGTGCTTCCACTTTGAAAGTGGTTTCCAAGTAAACCTCACAGGATGGTTGGACATGATAAGTAGATCAGTTCTATATAATTCGGACTCTCTGGTTCTAAAGGTCGGGTAAGTCAGTATGTCAAAAAAATAAAAATAAACCCCAGATTCCTAAACTTAACATGATGTAGGCATAAAAAGAATGACCCCATCTGATATGTTTCACAAAAATCTCTTGTTTCCATAAGTTTTGGCAAAACAAAAAACATCAAATAATTTTAGTCTGTTTTATTTTTTAAAATGCCCGTTCTCCTGTGCTATTCGTTGTGATTTATTTATTACTTTAAAAATCATCCTTTTCACAGAACAACGCAAAGTCTTCATTCGTTTTCAAAATCATCAAAATTTCAGTCGTCCTTTTTTGTAACAATTTAGTTAGGAAATGTCATTAGAATCATTTCACATATATGAGATAAAGTGTCCTTTATTTATAACAAACACTTTTATTAAAGAGACAGCGGAATTTTCTCTATCATTTAAGAGAAGTTGAAATGTTTCTCTACACCGGATTTTTCTTTCCTTTGAATATTTTTTTTAATTTCAAAACTTAACAGGCCGAAACACAGAATTAAATTAATGACTGAAACACAGAATTAAATTAAGCTGATTCAATTCAGCCTTTTCTTTATATCATCACGTGTCGTATAGTGAATAATAGATTATTTAATGAGAAAGGTATGTGATAGTTTCCAAGTGTTCATTATAATAGAAAATTAATTTGCAGGAATAATTACCCACACACAAGTGCTCATAACTGATTAAATATTTGTTCATTTTCTCATAAATGCAAAATGGGTGGTATTGTAATAAAAGTACAATAAAACTCATTAAAGAGTCATGCATCATAAGATTCATGGTATGTCGGGTTTCTTGGCATTCTGTCACAGTACAGTACAGAGCAGAACAAAACGGAGTGAAATGGAATAGAACAGATCAGACCAGACCAGAACTAGTCAGAATAGAATAGAATATATTAGAAGATAAAATAAAATTAAGAAAAATGACACAGAAGAATCTTTTTATATCATTTTTTGTTTTAGATGCTAAGTTTCATTCTTTTTAAAATAATGTTTCAGATCTTCGTCTTACGTTTTATGTTTAATTTTGCATTGCCGATTTGATATACCATTAACAGCTAACATTTTTGAGCCTATATCTGCCTGTAGTAGCAACATATTTGTATCTATCTTTAACTGAAAATCAAGCATATTCTTGTTATTTTCATGCGCCCTGAAGGGTGAGCATATAGTGGCCTCTTTTCTTTCCATCCGTCCGTCTGTCTGTACGTCCATCCTCACTGCTTTCTTGTCCGAATCTCAACTTCAAGACAGTTGAAGATACAGACTTGGAACTTCAAGTCTGGATGGACTTTACAAAGGATGAGTGCGATGCGCATGGACGATAACTTTTCATTTTTACTTCTGCGGTTATTGCCCTATATCAATGTTCATAGTTTTTATAGATTTTGTATGAACCATAAATGAACTCAACCCTTCATTTATGAAGGTTGCAATTCTTGAGAGCCATTACTCCCCTTTTTACTTTTTTGAGTAATTTCATTTTGGGCCTTTGTGTATTTTCATATCTAATTTTAGTCCGTACCAATTTTGCATGACCTCTCAAAGATATACAGTAAAATTGAAACTTAAAACTTCATGATTGTATGGATATATCTCATTAAAGAATCAGTGTATAAGAATCGTAACCGCTCTCAATTTTATATTTTCGAGTTTATGCCCGGTGTTATTTTTTGTTTTTAATTTTTTCTGGGCCATTTTTCAAAGACCCATTAAACTAAAGAAGTTGATAAAATTCATTAAGGAATAGCGCATTGCATAAGATCAACAACTCTCTATTTACTATTTTAACAGTAATTCCCCTTCGTTAACTGCCATATTAATTTATGTGTGGACCATGATTCCAGGACCCCAAATATAGATGGATCTCGTATAGGAGGAATGCATAGTAACTATAACTCTTCAGCTTTTTATTAAAGTCATTCCCCTTTTGTAATTTTATAGATTTTCCCTGTTCCGTTACTCCTGGAAGCACCGACTTTGATCATACTTTGATCTTCACTTATGCAGAGATCTTTTTGAGGAGAAGTGAACTGCTCAAAAATCGTAACTCTCCGTTGTTTTATAATTACTGCCCTTTGCTTATTCTTATATTAATTTTTGTCCGACTAATAGCTCCAACACCCATGGAAGTAGCAACTTGAATCATCAGAATAATATACATTGATGTTATTTTCTTCCCAAAGGGGTGGGGGCGGGGAAATAGAAAAGTCTCTGGTATTTAACTTTAATACAGGTGTGTGCAGTTCTCTTGCATTCCAAGTATTCGAAAAAAATGTCGTTCGTTTGCCATTAGAATATCAACATTACTGTGTCCCTGATTCATATCAAACCCTCTTTCTGTGTTTGCCATATTTTACTCGTCTTGGACACTACTGCATTATTATCAGTGTTTGTATCATTATCCATTCATTCGAATGCACCTGAACTAAAAACTGAGCACTCTCGGGAGCATGGGTTGTTTCTGACGATATCAATTTTATCTTCACAAAACTACGTACTTGAATCTGATTTTTCCCCTGTGAACCAGGAAAAAACAACGTTTTATAGCGTAATGAATTCCTTCTGCGCTAGTGTTTGATGCTTCTGGAATACGTTCTCAACTGTGTGGACACTGGTTGGTGACCGATGGTCTAAGGGTTCGGCACCGAAGCATAATGCACGGTTAGGTTATAAATAACAGAAATAAAATGTTTTATCAACCTTTGCTGCTTGCTTGTACTGTCAGGATATAATAAGACTAAGTGTACTTCTTGTGAAGGAACAGTTCAGAAACATAGTTTAACTTTCATGAAAGTACATGTTCCAAAGAAACATACTCATCTACATGTATTTTCATTCCTGTAAGTTATATGTAGAGTTTAATTCGTTCTTTAATTCGTTATTATTCAATTTTCGTACATTTCGCATTTAATAATGAAATGAAATTGTATGCAAATATGTGTATCAATATTAAAGATGTGCATAAGATTATTTTTGTTTAACCCCTCTCTTCAATTTCAGACCTGTACTTGCATCAAATGGAGGATAAGAAGAGGATTTGATTTGGTTTTATTGGGGTTTAACACCAGTTTTAACAGCTAAGGTCATATCCCCGCGATCAGTCCATCTAACCAGGGTTCCTAGGTATCCAACTAGTTTACTAACCAATTTCTCCGCAAGTCACTGACTACTTCCCCACTGGCTTAAGAGGTGAGGGACAAATGACATATAGACGCATTGTCTGAGATCAATTATCACGGAGAAATTTTGCCGGCCCTGATGGCCATGTTTCACAATCCATTGCTCTACCGATTGAGCTAGCCGGGCCGACGGATAAGAAGAGGAGGAAAAACAGGATAATTTTATTCTAGTGTAGGCTGTACCTGCGACACAGAGACTCTGTAACGTGAGTTATAATACAACTCTCAAAGGTTTGAAATAAGCCATGTCCATGTAGAAAGATTCAAAAAATCGAATATCAAGTGTCAGAGCCCATAAGAAAACTTATTCTCTAGACACATCACAGATGTTTTTTCTCCTTCTTTGTTTGGTTTATCTTTCTTTCTTTAAATTCAATTGCTTGTATCTTAGAAGAAGAAGAATAAGAACAACAACAACAGCAACAAAACAAACAACCCCGCGCAGATAAAGGGGAAATGTCTAACTTTTAGTACTGAACCGAGTGTTTTAAGATCTGCATATCTTTCTTTTTTTCTAATTATCTGATTCTTACTTGGCTTTCTTCGGGAAAAGTTAAGAAGTTTGTGCTCCAGAACACAGCTGTCATGTTACTCATCTTAGAGTAACGTTAAAAACATGCTAAAGTATAAATAAAATATTTCGTATATATTGTATACTTAAAATTTAATTTTAGTCTCTGACATTTTTAAATCGTGTGCGGGAAAAAGGTTTTAAAAGATTAAGATGTTCATGTTTATATTAAAGTCTTGTAGTTGTAAATTTCTGAAAATGATATTTACTATTTAACAACAGTAGTTTGGTTTGCATGCTCTACATTCGTTATTATTTGGTATTCTTCATTGTTTTGTAATTTAGTTGCTTAACAGGATAAAGTACAAAACAAATTTCTCGGTGCGAAAATCTCGTAACAATAATCTCTGGCTTACATTTAAATTACAGTTTATTATTTTCTGCGTCAGTATACATGAAGTATATTTTTATAATACACAAAACGTTTCTTTAAAAAAATATTTGACGACATGTATAAAAACAACTGTGATATTTGATATTTCCAAAAGATAATCTGTTCCGGATGGCTTTAAAACATATCTGCCTGAAACAATTGCTAAGGTAATGGGTCTTTAATGATGGTAATGGTACTTTATGACTTGGTTACGACATAACGACGATATTTATGTCTTATATAAAGCTACTGTTATTATCTACTTGTTACAGTTGCCCTGTGTGCCTTTCTATTGAAATAAAGCTGGTATAACTCCCTGTTAAGACAATTTTCTGTCGTATTTTTTTGTGTTACCTGATTTCTAGACCTTCAAACTTAGCATCATTTACTGACCCACATGAATGTACTCACAAAATAAAATATCATCTGTGTATTTGTGAAAATTTCTTTATTCAATCTGTGAATTTGGAAAGAAAACACTTTTGTACTGCGTGCGTGTAGTTACACTCAACATTTAACAGTAAATTGCAAATATTTGAGAGACAAATTCAATATGGCTTCCATGCGCTTTTTAAATAAATATATACACGCATACTTTGAATATTTTAGGAAAAAACATTTTATTTCACGAACACCTGACTGTTTTCCCACATTTGAAACTATGTAATTTAACCAGGGGATCTGGCACAAATGAACTCCCCGCACAGGTGTTTCCCGGATACAATAACCGGTACTTACACACATTATATATTTATTGCCGATTTTTGTTCGCATATTTATTACCTAATTATTATCAACACCTGAGTACTAAAACTTGAAAGCAGTAAAACAGACCGTTTTCCCTTGAACGCAGATGTAAATACACAAAGTTTTTATTCGGAGTATATATAAAACAAGTCGCCGCCAGCTCTCATTGAGTGCTTATTATTTTCTTGCAACGTGGGGTGTAGCTGGCCGAAACATGAAAATAATTTTGACATGTGAGGCATATCTACCTTATTTTTCTAATGCATGTGCTATTTTGTTCTCTCGCCATTTCAGTTTATTTCCCCATCAATAAGGAAACTGGTTCTTGGAATTAATTAATCCTGCCCGAGTATTGCTGTTTTGAAATGCGGAAAGTCAGTAGAGTAAGAGTGCCGGACTCCCGACACGGCGGCCGCTGGTTCGAATCCTGCTAGAGGTTAGATACTTCAGTGACATTTTGCATTCCACAATTTCGGCGCTACTATTGTTTTGAAACTTAGAAGCATTTATATTAAATGCAAAAACTTGTTCCAAAATCGATGCAATGTAAATAGATGTACACTGAAAACTTTTAGCCCTGGTGGAATTCAAACCTCCAGGTCAAGAATTTGGCGCCTTAACCCTCGACCATACCTTCTCCACTAAGCAATACGTTGTAAACTATGAGTTCGTGTTGTATTGCGATTCAGTTGTCAGAACTTCATAGCTCTGCACTTAGGAAACATCTTTAATTTCACTGTAACGATTTTTGTTTCTTTTGTCAGCAGAAGGTCTTGTACTATTTGTTATATTTCGAGTTGTTTTTCCGCCTGTATGTATAGTTCTTTTGTCTAGTTATTGACCAGAGTTTTAGGTCAAACACAAGTCAACAGTATCCATATTTACTTAGATTGCTCTACTGAAAAGAAAAAAATCGTTTTTGTAAGAAATGCAAATGATTGACTGTAGTTGTTATTGCTTTCTGTATATTGTGTTCCAGGGGTTATTGTGGTATTGGAAATGTAATATTTACGCTTTCATATGTTTCATATGTTTATATTTTCAGACTTTTATTTTCAAATAAATGTAAGTACTTATGCCACTGTAAAAACATTGTGTTCTATCTGATGGCATTTCTTTTTTGAGTTTTTAGCGATCAGTGTTTAAGTGTTAGATAACGTCCATTGTTGACCTAGTCTCTGTATTTTGTTACATTGAAGCCGCCGCCTATTGTGTAATTATCTATAAAACTTGTGAGAGTATGTCCTGCAGACTTTCAGGAGGGCGATCTAGAATTCAAACATAAGTTTGTATGAGTATGTCCTGCAGACTTTCAGGAGGGCGATCTAGAATTCAAACATAAGTTTGTATGAGTATGTCCTGCAGACTTTCAGGAGGGCGATCTAGAATTCAAACATAAGTTTGTATGAGTATGTCCTGCAGACTTTCAGGAGGGCGATCTAGAGTTCAAACATTAACTTCATCTTGAACACCTGATGGTATGTAGCACAATGAAACTTAGTGTAATAAACTAAGCAGATTTTGTAAAATGATCAAAAGAGCCATGATGGTTCTGCCTCGGCCACCTGAATAGATTCGCGCTAAATGACATGCGTTATGTCATTAACACTAGTTTCCAACTGCCGAACTCGACTAAGGTCGACCAACTGCTAGATGAACCTTGAACACGACAACACGACTATTTTTCGACCACTTGTCGGTCGTACACAATCTCAGCATGACCATTCATGACTCCACAGCGACTTCAATGTCAACTTCTCGTCTGTGTAAGTATTCTGGCATTAAGTTAGTTTTCAGTCATATCATATCTAGCGTAAATCGTGTAAATGGGTTTTAGGCAAGATTTGCAAGGCATATATTTGCTCAAAATAGCGAAAAGCAGGGTTCTTTTGAGTGCAACAACAGAAACAATCGCTTAGTACCTAATTATTGAAGTATGCTTTGTTATTTATACATGACAATGCAACGTCCCAACAATTTAGGCTAGCATAGGAAAAGATCGAAAAGTTTTTTGAAAAGACAAATAGATCGGTTGAAACTTTAAAATTTCGATTATTTACCACAAAAGCTCTCTCCCAGAAATTGTTTACATGTTGCTCGCAAGCAAATCGTTGCTTCTAACCACAAGATACATGTGTATTGTTTCGTACACCAAATCACATTTGGCTTTTCTCTTAGCATTATATACATTCATACATGTACAGTTTAATGATTTCGCCGCAACATTTTTTTCTAGACTGTACCTAAGCTGGAATGCTTTATAATGCTTCATTACCTCCGCGATGAAAACCTGCCAAACACCTGGACTTGCCGTGTGCCATGACTCGAATTAATTTCTCAGATAGCTATTTTATTTTTGTGTGTTATGTGCCTTTTGATTAGTAACAGATTTTGTCTATGTGAATCATTTGCAGACGTGAGATTATGTTCAGAAAGTATAATTTCCAGTATGAGAAATTTAACTTTTTTTTCTTTTTCTACATTTTTTGGTCATTATTTTTGCCACTGTTTTGACGTTGAATTTTGTTAAATAACCATCTGCGTTTTCTTTCTTCCTTTCTTCCGTACTTCTTTCTTCTTTTCATATTTCTTACCTTGAAAAAAATCAACGACAAAAAATAATAAAAATACAAAAAAGACAATAAACGATGTATGCGAATTTCCCCCCTATTGTTTTACGAATTATACTGTTGGAAAAAAATTACGTGTTTAATGTTCAGTATCATTCGTTTTACAAAACGTTTTCTCGCTTCTTTATTGCTTTGCAATCGGTTGGTTATAACTCTATAACTATTTCCGTCGTGTTCAAAAGAATTCAGGATATAGACAGTGTGCAGTGTCAGTTTTTTCCTTGTTTCTTCTTGATTATAATTACTGTTTGATTTCCCCTTCATGAAAAAAAAAATCAACATAAGTTTGAGCGTAGCGGTATTACCCCTTTCCACTGCAATCATTTTTTTTCTTTAAAAGTATTGCTGTTTTGACAGTACCCTTAATTAAGTTTTTTTCTTGATCTTAAATTTTAATTTTTGTCGTGTTTTAACAATGTATATGTATCAGCAGGAAAACAGTACAGTATTTACAAATGCTGCATCTTATATATTATGTATAAAGAAGTGAAAATCTTCACAACCAAATACTGTTTCAAATGTACCAGCAGGTGAAAAGCCTTTGTACCAGTACTGTTTCTATACACGTACCAGCATGTGTAGTACCATAATAATGTTTTGTTTCTCTGAAACAAACCGTTAAGTTCTCCAAACCAAACGAAACAAAACACATTAGAACAGAACAGAATGTGTGCAGTGTGTCTTCAGCTATTGATACAGTTATTTTTTTATTTTTATTCTTTTCTTTGATTCTTTACTATCTTATGTAGTGAGAATAGGTTTTTAGTAAATCGTTAATTAATGTATGCAGTTTATAAGTGTGCAACAGAAATATTAATTGATGGCAGTGATTAACTCTTAATTATACAAGTGTTGCGAGTTTAATGTATAATAATTTGTGTTTCATCATTTATGACTGCAGATGGGTGGCACTGTACTAAAACTTAATGAAAACCAATTAAGTTATTACGTGTATGAGACGCCCTCTAGCAGTTGTTATTTTTGTCAAATAAGAAGTAAACGACGGAATAGAATTGGAAGTGGAATGGAACAGAATAGAGCTGTTAGACAGTGGAAAGGAGTAATTTAGTTTATTTTAATTTATTTATTTTACATCGATTGTGAAGCAAGTTTTTCCAACTTGTATCAATCTCTCTCGATGACTGCTTTCCTTGGTTGAAACCAGTACTCGCGCCGAAAATGAGGAAAGTGGAATATCACTGAAGACTCTCCACCCTGGTGGATTCGAACCAGCAACCTTCGGATCGGGAGTCCGGCGCTCTAACCCATCTGCTACTGCTCTTCATATGGTAAGAAATGGGTTGAAATGAAAAGAAATACGTTGCTATGCTATCCGACACGATAAGATTCGATTCGAAAGGATGCTGTACGGTCCGATACAATACGATCCGAAATTTAGATTAAAAGTGTATGGGTTTTAAGCTATCATTTTTGTATAAAATAAACAAAATTTGAAAAAAAGAAGAAAAAGAAAAACAATACAGTCTAGTATGCTAAGAAAAGCTTCCTTTTGTCTTCCAGTGTTGTACTGTGATAACAGTTGATAAGCCCATTTAATATAAATGCTTGAATGAGTGTGAGGTTTACACGAGAATTTCATGCGTCATGAAAATCACGATAAGATAGTCGTAATTTTGCGATACATTATTCGATAATCGTGCATGTGCGAGCATAAAGTTTGCATGTTTGTTAAAATGGTGAATACACTAGACCGGTACAGAACGTGTTCAGACTGCTAAAACTCTGTTTAAGAAAAAAACTGTTTCAGACTACGATCATTTAACAGCCATGTTCAGCAAAATATATCATTGAGAATTTATTGTTTAAATATTTAGGAAAGCATTTGTTAATTTTATTGTTTCAACTTTTTGGGGTGCAGACATATTTCTCCTCGTCCGTGCGTGTGACGCCCTATACAGCTTACGCCGAATACTGCTAACGCGTGACCTATATTCGTTAATAGACAATGTATACAGCTTATACGGTAAGCTGTATCCGTGACCATGCAACGAATCAACTCACGTAGGCTGTATACGTTGGATATACACATATGCGTTTCATTCTTATTACAAAAACGTCTGTCGTCTTAACGTATATATCTCATATGGTCAGTGACCAGTATGAAACAGATTTCTGATCATACTTATCTCAAAATTACAAAATTTGCATTCGTCGTCAAAGATATCATCATCGGCATTGCGTCGTTGTCGTATTATTTTAGTAGTAGAGATTGTAAAGATAGTATGATTGTATTAAAAGTAGTAATAGAAAAACTACACAGGGTTGTTAAAGCGCAGGTTATGCAGTCATGCTGAGAGAAAATTCTGTTCGTGTAAAATCGGTGAAAACAGTTATGGGCCTTGAAGTAGGGAAATTAGCTCTTTTCATCTCGTATCTTGTCTTATGTCTTTCTAAGTTCAGTTATTTGTGTACAGCAAAATAACAACACAGTTCCGCCCTAGAATAGGACAATAAGCATGTGGCCTTGATGGAATGTTAATAACTGTGTGGATTTGTGCTAAATGGATGTTCATTTTGTTAATATCGAACCGTTAAGAATGTTAGTTGCTATAGGATATGAAAAATAGCTTTTATTGTGCAGCTTACAGTTTTAATTTTCAGTTCTTATAATGCCAGTCCTAAATAAATCAACCAGTTACACAGTACTTCAGATCTTCTCAGAGGAGGGTGCATGTACAGTTTAAAAAAACGCAAAGTATGCTAAGAACAGAACAATTGGTTATAAACTATATACAGCGACACTATTGCTAACCGAAACCATTTTCTAATTAACCAGGGTTTATGGTTAACTGGGGTGAGGACATCTCGGCAAAATTCTAGTTCAGAATACCTTTGGATGTATTTTAAACTGCTGCATGTATCTGCAGTCAGATTTTAAAAGCAAAGATGAAAATGTTTCTGCATTACATTACAGACTCAAAAAAAAAAAAAAGATTTGAAACATAATTATAGCATTGTACATACGGTAATTGACAAATGATGTCGATTTTTTTATTTTCAATAATTCATTTAAAATATAGACAGACTGTTGCACGTTCTTTGCAGAATATAATAAAGTATAAATTTTATCAAAATTACAGTGACTTCCTTAAATTATGCATTTACGAGCCATTTCCTTTTACAGAACGCTCTTTTCCCAAATTATCACTTACGTGAAATATTTCTCAATTACTTTTGAAATATAACAAGCATTATTTTGCACTTTCGTTATTATGGCAAACACATATTTCCTTTTGCAAAGGTCCATAGGCTATTACTTTAAACTTATACATTTTACACCTATTGTACAAAGTTTTTTTCCACTGAAGTTAATAAGTTACGCAAAAATGGCTGCTAGTCTGGTTCCCGACTGTTTCGTAGAGTTTAAAGCAGTACTTGCGCATCATGTGAGAAAAGTGGAAACCAGCTTGAAATCAGCGAATGGTACTCGAATCTAGATGCTTTAACAAGAAACAATACGTCATCTGGATCTATTTATTCATAGCTGGGATCAGTTACTCATGAGACCAACGACCCAAGCTGTTTTATTTTATGTCTTCAGGATAAGTGTGCGATATAGAAAAAAAAATCCTGTTCCAAAGACACTTCTTGAATGTCCTGTTTTCAGGTAATTGTAAGTTACCGATACACAGCCGAAAAATTATAGTAGTTAATTGGGGAAACAGGGATCGAGCCTGCATCATTGGCTTTCTTTATTACTATTAGACAGTGTACCAACTCCCTATACTTTTTAGTACTTCACCATTAGTGTTGTGACGTAATTTTGTATGTACATGGTTATGTTTTCTACTTTATGAGATAAGAAAAAAGCGGCACTCGTATAATCCAGTGCCTCATGGCGACGTTTAATGGGTGTCAGTCCGTGTATGTAATAGAACAAATAAAACCCAACTTCTAAAATTGGATTCTTTTGTGCAAAAGAGGCCTCATATTAGTCACTTGATCTTAGAAGAAAATATTGAATCAAGTAGGTAAACAGAATTTTAGACCATATGAACTAAAACAAATATTGTTAACACGTCAGGATTAAGTTTTTGTCACATAACTTGTTAACTGTTCAAAGCGTTGCAAGCACGTTTCGTTTACTTTAACAAAGCCATTTCCGATATTTTATACCATCACAAGCCTACTAAAAGTGGCAGTATAAATTATGATCGTGCTTGAGAGCTTAAAACTGTTACTGTAAACTCATTATGAAGAAAAAGATATGGTAAATGACAGCCATAGACTTGTTAAAATTGATCTTGTTCAAATTGTAATTCTTTCCTTTTTCTGTAAAAATATTTTACTGATAACCTAATGACAGAAATGGTCGCAGAAGCAGCCTGTGGTTGCTAAAATTTTGGAGACCCTAAAGAGGCATTACAGGTTACCCATTCTGGGCCGTCTGCATGGTGTGAAAGATTGATCTAAGTAATAATTCTGACACTTCTAAAAATATTAAACAACTGAAACGAGATAAAGATAAAGGGATTGAACTGGAGATTTATTTTTATAACAAAAGTCAAGAGAAATAAGTGCAAATATAAATACGCCCATGGTCTCCGCTCCTTTGACAGAGTGGAGACAAAATGAACCAAACATGAAAACGGGAAAACTGAAATTTAAATTGAAAAAGGGTTGATATAAACTCTTGCTTTTTAATCGCAATGAATATTTCATTTGAGAGGAAGTCCTTCAGATGAAAATATTCATTCCGTACACATATGAGTCACTGCAGTCAAATTAAAGAAATGTTTAACTTAAAATTATCTGCAATCTAAACCTGTTATGCAATGAGGTTTAAACTATATTTATCGGAAATTGGTCATCCTCTTGAAATAAGGATTATTTGAAGGTGAAAACTTTCTTATTTCATTAAACACGGCGATTGAAAAATAACTCGACTCGAGTAGTTCTGAACAAACAAAATGTCTATTCAAATGAAATGTAAATATTTTAACTAGAAAGGTGAAAAGAAAATTCACAGCGATCTAACGAACTAATTATCGCGAACACCTGTAGGGCCGACGAAGCAAAGACGAAAATAAACGCGTCGGTGCAAAGATAAAGAGAACCAGTTAAAATTGCCCTGAATATTTGGTTGAACAAACCTGTTTTTTTTTTCTTTTTTAAAAAATAGTAAATTTGCCTTACTTTCAATTTGAGAATTCGATTAAGAATAACGAATTAAACTATCTTAATGGAAAAAAATGAAATTGCTGTATTTTTTAATTTTCTTTTTTTCTTTTTTTTAAAACGAAGTCAAAAGTTTGTATGTCTGATTTGGTCTTCCAGACTGTAAGCTTTACAAAGGATTGACTGTTAAAAGTACTAGAATAGGAAACCATTGAGAAATCAGATATGTGACAGGGTGTTCTTATGTTTAAGAAGAAATAACAACAAAATATGATTCTACGTAGCCATATGGTCTGTTAATTACAGAATGAAGGCCATGGGTTCAAATCTACAATCAAACCTAGCGGTAACTGGTTGAATAGGTTTGAGTACCTGCATTTCAAGAGATTTATAAAGATAACCTCCGAAAGAATGGAAATACTGCTCAAAACGGGTTTTCACCCCAAGACCCCTTTTTCAAGGGAAAGAAAATTAATTTCATTTTTCCCATCTTTTTGCAGACTTGTAAGAAATGTTTGATTTATATGTTCAATAATTCTCTATTTCATAAGCAAAGAAATAACCCACAATTACTCCTCATCTTATCGGTTTATACAGAATAGCAAGCATGCGTTTAATTAATTCGCGGTGAAGTCAAATGAAATGCAAATTCTTTTCATCAAATTCTTTACAGTTTGCCCAAATGTAACCCATTCTCACTAGGTTCCGTGTTTCCAATAACACTTGAGCAATGACGAAACTATTTAACCCCCGCAGTTTTCTATTCAGCATTTCGATTTCTTTTTAATTTGTCTTCTCAAAAGTAGTTTCATTTTATTCAAAACCTTTCAAGCTGTTAATTGAATACGCAATGTATGAGTAGAACCAAAAATACAACGTATAAACATTCTTATATTTAAAAAGACACTTATAGGATTTTAAATTCAGAAAATTACTTTTCAATAATATCTAAGTGATTTTGTCGTTGTTATTTAAGGAGTAAAGGAACATTCTCACACGCAAATGTTTTATATACAGCCAGTGATTTCTACTTCTAAGTGCAAGTTGCTTTTAGTATCTTTCAACCTTTCAAGAGAGTCCAAGACGAACATTTAGTTTCAACACATGATGGCATTTGCCACCCCACACTTCAACATCCGGCCCTATCTGCGTACTTCTTGTAACTTCTTCTTTCTACTTGTACTCTTGCTGTTGTTTGTTTGTGTTTTCTTCACAAAATTGTTTTACTATGATAACGGTAAGCTCAGAATTCAGCCAAAAAATGCAACGGTTCGTCAACAATTCCCAATGACCATTAACCAAAACATACAAAGAAAAATACATCTGGGTATACATTTTAGACTTCGGTATTAAAGTATGTGACTGTTAGCCAATGTGAAAAATAGGCATCTATTTGTTATTAAGCTATAGTGCATACTATGAATATTTTATAAGGCTATGTCTGACCGAGTAAGGGTGATGTAATAACATACAATGGAGTTGATGAAATGATAATCGTGGATTCAATTTGCAGTTGTCTGCATTGCGCCTTATAACTGACTTATCACTGCTGGACCGTAAAATCGATATATGGTAAATATTTTCTTTTTTCATGTGCACCAAAATCGAAAGCTCAACATTTTTAGAGGATCCATATCATTCACACGTATCGATAATTGACGTATATAGAGCCGACTGGTACTTCTCCGATAGTGTCCAAAATCTGTATTTCATTGTCCGAAATTATTCTGGTTTGTCTTTTTGTCAAACATAGACGCCAATGTCCAGTGAATAATTTGTCTTTACGCAGGTAAAGTGAATGAACAAACCAAAGAATAAATAAATAAATAAATAAATATACTGGTAAGCAGAAAGCTTCCCGATAAAATGTTACTATTCCTTAACCGATCATTTTCTGTTATCGCCAATTTAATCGATAATGGGCTTTGAGCAATGTTCACGTCAAGCACCGGTCACCCTTGATCAGGGGAAGTAACCGCTGCAAAGAGTTTGGTCAAGAAGATAATTACGAAGCTTGAAAATTGTAAACTCATTGCATTTTAGGAAAGTTATTTTGTACTAATAAATTTATCTGAATAATGCTCAAATGCAGGGATTCATAATAAATTAATTAGTCATTTTTTTCGGTCATACTGGAAATACACATACATGGTAAAAATGCATATATTGAAGAATAACCGGTTGTTGGGCACATTTTGATTCTTAAACAGAGGATTGGTTGAGTATGTCAGAAATGTTAGGAAAACTTGGTTAGCCTAAAGTTGTAAATTCGGTTTCTTTTCGCTAATTTTTATCCGAAGTGTTTCAAAGTTTTTCAATGAAAGATTCAGAGTTGGTAAATTTTGTGTCAACATTTTACCTAATATAGAATGTGTATTTTATCCGTCAGATTTAAATTGCCTTTAGAAGATTGAATAGTGTAGATTTCGCAGTTGTGTGTAACTTAAAATTGAAGTAAGAAGTCGGCAAGCAATTAGAAGAATCAGGGTAGGGGTGAGCATGTCGCAATATAAATGCAAATTTCAAATAACTATACGGCGTTTTCGTGAAAAATAACACTTACATATTCCAGTGGGGAACAAAAACTAAATAAACATTGAATGTGCACTGGGTACCCAGCTGAACAAAGTTAGCGTGTTAAACGGGAGCACGGATATTGACTTACAAATTTTATACCAAATATGTAAACAATATGTGTATTTTATATCAATGGCGCAAAGTTTTATTACATCTGTATTTCAAACACGCACTTGAAATTCAAATATCAAAGTTTTTTTCTTTATTTAAACATGTCTAAATATTCTATCAAATTTCTGGGATTAAGTCTTGCCGTTAACGAATGGTTTAGTTGAAGTAAAATTGAGGTGGATTTGAATACGTCTGAATAGCGTTTCACGAAGTAAGATTTAAGTTGTCTAGTACGAACCTTTCATTTTTATTCGTCGGATCGCTTGGCGCATAGCAACAGTTAATTTAGTGTTAAAATCCGAGTGTCACATTTGCATTTCGCTTTACATCGAAAGGGATTTGTTGCGCGAATTTAGAGTGATTTTTTTCCCATTTTATACGTCTGCAACAGGATTAATTCTTATTGTCGCAGACGACATCCAATGAATTTTTTCCCGCGCATGTGGTATTTACATTGCCTGTTAAGTGTTATAACAGGGGAATAATAGATAGGAAACTGTTTCATATTGATACAACTGTGAAATATAATGGTAGATATATAAATGCTAAGTTGTGTGCCACTCATTTTTAATATACACGTTGTTCTTGTTTGCTAGAGTCTGCGCGGTATTTGTGGGACGTGCTTCATTTCGGATACGTGATTTTATACTATGATTAATGAATCTGTTCACACGCGCTGATAAATCGAAGATTCTTCAGATATTAAAGTTGTTAAGATTTTCAACGGGAGACTATGATGTATTGGAGATATTTTTTGGATTGAAATGACTGATAAAATATCGTGAGTATGACTTTTTATCTTTAATCCTGTTATTTCAATAAATATAATTTGACGTAAAATTAAATATAAATAACTAAAAAATTTTTTTTTTTAATCTTACTTTGGTAAAACAAAATTGCATCTGATCTTGTTTAATTAGTCTTTTCATTTGTATAAGAAAGTCAAAAAGAAAATAATCTGATAAATTTATCGTACTTGGTCTTACTTTCGGTGTTTTAGTTTATTTAGTATTATTTTATACTTCAAACTTAATGACTGACCAAATTGGTATTCATTCTATACTTAGAGCTTTGGTGATTTTGATGACTTTGACCTATGCACCCTGCTATCCAGTCAATATTGTTATCGTTTTTATTTTGTTTGTCTTGTTTCTTTGTTTCTGTCTTCTTTTTTAATCTGCTGCCCTAATTTAACCCTAATCTAACAATTAACATTGTAAAATAATCTAATGTAGCGTTTTTTTTTTGTGAATTCAGTCTTTATTAAATTAAATTAAAAATGAATAAGATTAAATTTAATCAAATTGATTTTTGACCCTTTTCATAATTGAAATAATTAATCTTTAGCTTGGCTATCTGATTTCCAATCACTCACTCACTCACTCACTTACTCACATAATCACTCACTCATTCACTCACTCAATCACTCACATAATCACTCACTCATTCAATCACTCACTTCCTCCACCTTCCCTCCCTCACTCTAAATCAATCATTCATACATATTGTCGATTTATCAGTCAAGCATACAGTAAGTCAGTCAATCAGAATCCATTAATAAACCAATCAATCAAGCAATCAGTGATATGTATCGGTTATCATTCAGTGTGTCTTTTTGTCTGTTCGGACGTCAGTCAATCAGTACAGTAAACGAAGGCCCTTCAAATATAAACACCTCTTTATATAAAAAATGTATGTGGTTTTGATGAGGCATGTGATAAGAGATGATGATAATATGTCAGTGATGATGTAATAGACAAACATCTTTCATGCACTATAAAGCGAGGGGGGTGGCGTGCTGTTTAATAGTGCATTATGCTGTTAACTTGTCATAAACGACTAGGTTTTTTTTATACCAGATTTAAGTGAAGACTTTCGAATGAAGTAAATCTTTGACACTTACTTATCAAAAATAAGTTAAATTTACAAATAGAAATTAAAATAAGATCAGATTTGGAGTATAAGTTAATATAAGAAAGTCCTTAGAAATAAGCCAGGAGACCTTTTTGACCTTGTATACAGAAAGATTACTGGTCGATCAATTTATTATAACCAAAATGTTCTGTATTGTTCATAATTTCTTCATAACAAATCAGGGTAAATGGCCCAGAAACTTAACGATGAAATAGATTGTCAGCAAACGTTATGGAAAGCTATATCTAAATGGCTTAAAAGGTGTCGGTGAATGATTCAGTTCGTCAGTGAAGAATCAAATAAAAGTCACGAAATATTTTGAAAGTAAACAAAAGTTGTCAAGGAAAAGTTACACCCGACTGACAAAGTAAGATAGATCTCCTCGATTTGGTTATTACCTTAAAATAGAATAACAATTAAATGAAGTATTTTTCAGAACTGTTTTAAATACGCGACGTCACTTCCTTCTTGGGCTTCTTCTTATTATTTAAGAAAACTATAACAGATATTAAAAAACATGTATTTCTATGGTGCGAAATATCCTAAATTAACTTTTTGTGTAATGTGCTATCAAAAACTTCCTTTGTATTATTTGTACAAAAAATGTAAATTCAATATGATTTACACTATATCTGAGCTGAGTACCTCCTTGAAAAGCTTTTGCAATAAAAGTAACCAATCTTGTCTGTGTTATGAACCATCTAAAAACTTTTTCAACGATTACATAGCTTCTGTTTTATGATCAATGCAATGCAATCAGACTTTTTTATCGATGGTTCCCGGCGTCAGAAAGGTCGAGTTCAAGAAGACGCTTTCTAATAAATTAAAATGCGTTTTTAATCTGGATATTATATAGTCTGGATTACCTGCCCCTGTTTACAATAGAAACTGGAAACCAGACTAGGTATTACAAAAGTGTCCTATGTTCATCGTTAAAAAATACAGATTTATAACAACAACAACAAAAATTTTATAAAAGCAGTGTGATATTAAGAAAGGAATCCATATATTCGAATTGTTTGGTTCCCGGTTGTTTCTAGGTCTGTGGTATTAAGACGCTCTTCGGTAAATCATTTCTATTCCTCTTCATACCATACGTGAAACATTAAGATACGTATTTCGCTCACTTTAATATAGCCCTTAAAATTTGCATTGGTCTAGCCTTAAATGGTACATCGTTTACAAGACTTAACGAATTTCATCCTAACATTTTCTTGTTGTATCTTTTACATACTTGAATTGAAATTGCTGTTTTTCTTTACTTCTTCAACTTCCTTTTCGATGAATTTAATCGTTTTTCTGCCATTTATGAATCTTGGTTGATTCACAAATTTACATTTAAAGCTTGACCATTCGATAGACTTGAAGTCATTTTTAAACATAACAATTGTCCCTTTTTTAGCAAATTTAAACCGATAGCCTTAATAATTGGTGATTTTTGTCTGAAATAATGATTTAACAATAAACTGGCATTCTTATTTTATTTGTTCTTTAGAAAAAAAAGTATCATTTCTTATCTGCCGATCCTTCAGAGTATGCGATAAGATTGCCGTCTGCTGAAGCAAAGAAGTGTCAATAGTTAGGCGAAACAATCGTATTGTTTTATTTTTCCGTCCGTACGTCTGTCTGTCTGTTGCCTGTGTGTTTTGTACACTTTAAGTTTTGTCATCCCGCCAAATATTGATAAAAATATGACTGTGCTTTAAGATTTAACAGATAACCCATTCATAATACTTGGTAGACTAAACCACAAGTATGGAAAATTCCACACTTATTAATATACCAAAGTTATTGCCAGGTTTTTTGGGTTCCTTTAATAAGAATAGGGAGGTATTAAATGTTTCCCATTTCATAAAAAAAAACTTGCAGTGGCACGTGTTTGTTATTTAAATACAAAATCACATGTTTTATCGTTTGATCAGTTTGTACGTAAGCAGACGACTGCGAATATAAAAACGTTATAAACGTGTCCTGAAAAATCACATTCAAGTTTTCACGCCAGTTATCGCACATTAATATTACTATTATTATTATATAATTATGTATTGTAATTTGTGCATCTAATGCCTGAAAACTTACTACTCAAATGAGAAATGTTACAATTCAAGAAAGAAAAATATACTTTAAATTGTGTATAAAAATAAAATGTCAGGTTATTAGTTAGTGATAAAAGCGACGTTTTCACATGTTTTATATCATATATATGTAAATTCAATAACATAAAAAAAATACAATGCATGGGTGTAGCTATGGAGGCGATGAAGTTATGAAATGTATATTAAACTGCAACGCAAAGTTTGATTCCATACATATCTCTTGGCTGAAATGTAGTTTATTCTGTGCAGGATACAGTGTCTTTACTCTTACTACACATAAAGAAGTTAGTCTGAAAACAACAGACGTCGGCTGGCTTTTCAACAATGTGCATTTATTTATCTAGTAATGTCATTCTATTTCAAGCCCAAGCGTTAACGATCAGGATTTAAACAACCAATGAAATCAGTGCATGTTAAATGTTTAAACATGTGTATATTTCACATTATTTGAATAGTAATCAATGTTGAATACAGTGCATTTTCTTCTTTTCTTTTATAAAAAAGGTTGGAAAAATGTCTTTAGCAAAACGTTCAGAGAGCGTCGTCATTGTGTCAAGTCCTTGCTTTTTGCACACTTTTATTTTTTATAGAAATGTTTGTTTCTAGGAAATACATGAAACTTACATCGCTGTTTTCACACATTAGAACTACTTTTTTGAGTGTTCATGCGCCAGATGTCTGTCTTACTTAACAAACAGTTATCAAAATCTCGTGAAACCCGTGAAAATAATAATCACGCAAATTGACGTTACAAGTTTGTCCTAATTTCTTTTCAATTCTTTCTGCAGCTCTGTACGATTTTGAATTTACTGCTCGAGAACAAACTGGCGCCATGCTGCAGCGTAGGTTCGATTTCACATTTCTATAACATGAAAATATTACTACGCTACATGGAATTATAATCCTGATATCTGCAAGAATCACTGAGTGAAAGTGTCTAGTAAAATGTAAAAGCGATCGTTTTATTGACTCTTTCCCCAAATTTGGCAAATGACGAATATTTCCATAATAGAGGCATCTGCTTGTAAAAAATTGATAATTTATGACTCAATGACAAGTGAGTCTTTCGAGACCTGTTAATAATTCTTCTCACAATGTGAAGAAATTGCCTCGATACCGTTTTCAAGAGAATGTTCTACTGTCTTATTCTTAAAGCTATAAAATTACGTTATGAACGCTTATGGAAACCAATTTACAGAGGAATAATTACGAGTTAAAATTTGCGAATAAAACCAATTCTCTTGAAATGAATAAAATACAAATTGAAAATACCATATGCGTGCAAATGCTCATACAAATTGCTTTTTAGATGTTGTAAGGGAAAAGATAAGAGGCAGAGGAAATGTTCTGAGGCCCGTCAGTGGGTGCGTCATTTTTTCTTAGGACTTGTACATTATGACCTTGCTGTTTTTCATGATTGTTACCGGTTTTATCATGAATTCAATTCCGTGTTCGTTTAAAATCTTTTTGTTGCTCATTGTTCTATACAGTAATGAGAATTTGACGACTTCCGGTCATTTTTGAAATGGGAAATTCGATTTCTATTCACATATTCTTCTTATATTCTATGAATACAGCATCAAAGTGGGCAAATCTTCTTCATCTGTCTGGCCATAAGACAACGATTGTATCCCAGATTTTCTTCATATTGCGTGTGTAATTTATAACATATCTTCGACATTTCTTGTTTATTTAATATTAAGACATTTTGTGAAAAACACGTGGTTTGAGAGAGATTCAAATATTGCCTTCCAAAAGAGCACATGAAAAACTTGGTGTTCGGCTGCATAAAACAAATAACAAAAACCAACCTCCACGCCAACAGGCAACACACCGCCTTCCTAACTCAGAGACCATTTGTTACTGTTTGTTTTTATTTGATAATAAAATGTTTTCAGCTAGATTATGCACGTGTGCAGTAAGTTGAACGATATCGAGTTTCTTTTGAAAATGCCTAGGTTTTCTTTGAGAAGGTGCATTCCTAGGCGTACGAGGGTACGAACATGTCTATAGTTTATGCTAATTTGTTAGGGTTAATTTCAAGATGTCGTAACAGATATCGTCAATCGCATAAACAAATGATGCTATGCAGAAAAAAAAAGGCAACACATTTTCGTTTTGATCCGGGTTCCCTCTCTGAAGGGCACGTTCGACAAAGGTGTTTATGCTCTTAACATTTTGTATACTCTAATTGCGGCTCAAATCCTAAAAATACTGAATCAGAAGCTTATACTCCAACCACTGAGCTATAGCGGCCCGGAAATGTGGTTGCAAAAACAACCGCCATTCTTTAAGATCGTGAACGACACTGTATAGTTTTGACTAAATGTAAAGATTATGTTGAAGCTCTATTGATAATGGTGAACCAATCAGGTGTAATGTTATGTTGAAGCTCTGTTGATAATGGTGAGCCAATCAGGTGTAATGTTATGTTGAAGCTTTATTGATAATGGTGAGCCAATCAGATGTAATGTTATAGATATGTTCATGACCAGTTTCAACGTATCTATGTGATAGTATTCATTAAATCGTTACAACTATTGACAATCAGGAGCCTTATATTTTAAGCATCAAGATCAAGATTGCTGTTTTTTTAGTATTATTGAAGACAGAAATCTGACTTTCAGCTTTTTTCCAATTAGACCATATACAATTTCAGACGGATGTTTTTTCTGTTTTCTGAATAAACAAGGTCGTAGAGAGGGCTTTGTAAAAAAATCTGTTTAGAAATAGTTTTCAGTGTCTCTTGAGTTTTATTTTCTCTTTTATTTTAAATATATGCCCTCTTTGGCTAGAACTTAAACAAATCATGATTCCGTTCATCCCTTTGAAAAAAAAAAAGAAATTCTGTTTTTTGCCATGCCGGGCCTCAGTATTTTTGTACACGTGACTTTGCGTTCACCACCTTTTTTCCGTTTTGACAGTAATGCGAAAACAATACCAATTTGTACGAAAATAACACATCTTAGCCTCATAACTTTCGCTCACATATGATAACTATCAGACATAATTCATTTTTCATATGGGAATCATCCTGTTCGATGTTTTCTTGCAGATATTTTGTTATTCCCCACGGGTCGACCCTATGGGCTATCAATCATAGACAAGTCGAAATGAGTTTCACAGCCTTCGAACCGACAAGAAAACTTTTGAAATTTCTCCTGCCAGCCATGTATTGAAATCTGATCACAGAACGCTATATACCATCAAACAAGACAAAATCAGGATAGTTTTTAAAAGTTATGTGATTTACACGTATTTGTGCCCCTGTATACCAATCAGCGATGAGTTTATTAATTGTTTTATATTCAGTTTTCGGATGATGATTTTCTCAGGAATTTGTTTTCATAGTTGACTCAAAATGCACTTACTACCTTAAATTGTGACTGAGTGATCTTCGGATTTGGCATTTGCAGCTTTGAGCATTTAGTTAGAAAGACCCTGGTTATAAGTACATTTATTCCCCCTGTTGCTGTCATATATATTTGCAGTACTGGCACGAGCTCATTAAAATAATAAAAACGCAGACATATTTTCAGACTAATGTATAGCAAGATCTATTTTTGTAGTAAAAAAATATATTTATTATCTCAGAATCTCAGACTAAGGATCTATAATAATGCATTAACAAATTTAAAATTCAGTCTTGTGCAAATTTTATAGTAGATATAGCGTAAACCTATATGGTGGCTATATTCACTACAGCTTGCAATCTATCGCCGCACTTTGCTTTAGAGTTACTTCCCTCATTACCAACTGCACCATTTGCAGTTTCATGCCGGCATGGACAGACTAGCTGGAGCTGACGGGTCAGTACTTGATTCAACAGTCTGCCACTATTGTTAAATGAAACAAATAAGACATACCACTACTTATATAGCTAAAAGAAGACCTTCTGTAATTATTTGTCTAATTTGTTTTTTAGCTAGTGAACTATTTTTGCAACGGTCTGAAGATTCGAATTTTGGTGACAATGCCACGTTGATTTGCAAATAGGGGAAATGTTCGACTAGATTTCGGAGATATTATTTTGCAACAATGTCCTTGCGAGTCCTTTTTTAAAAACCGCATTTTTTTCGTATTCCATTTACTTCCCTTTACACAACTGTTTTCTAATTCAAAGGGAGGTAACAGTGTAGGTGATCACTTCTGCTGATGGACATACAAGCATAACATGTCATAAAACTAAGGTTTGGGAAAGGGGATACTATATTTTTCCCTTTTGTGTCCTTTGCCACAAAAGTAATGTTTCTGAGTTTATTTTGTAGCGTGTTTAGAAAAAGTGACCATGAGAATGCATTCCGTGAAATCATTTTAAACTGTTATTAGGCTTACTGAATTGTTGTCTGATAGTTTTTCCATTTCCAACACGATTAAATGCTGTCTGTATTTTAAAGAAAATTTAAACACAGTCAATAATATTCTGCGACGAAGTCACTTATCAATTCCTTTTGAATTGCATGACTTGTCTTTAGACGCCAGACAGACTACATTTTTTAAACCAATTTGTTTTTATTTGTTTGTTTGTTTTTTCCGGAAAGTTTTGAGATCATTGAACAAAGGCATTTTCCTAGTTTATCGTAATTAAATAGTATCAGATCTATCTGGAAATAAAAGACTGCGACAACAGCAATAAGACTTAAGTTAGGACTATGAATTGAATGCTATGTTGCTATCTGTTGAACACCTATATATAAGATGAATATTTCTAAACAAATTCTACCTCGTTAAAACTTTGGCAGCATCTAAAAACATACACGAAAAAAAAGAGGTTTGGCAGCATCAAAAACGCACTCATTTTTAAACGCCTCTTAAAGAAAACTGCACACTATTCCATAATAAACCTCTGGCTTTTTGGACCGAATTTATCTAAACCCGTCAAATTTGACACGAAAATGTGTATTGCAAAAACTGATGATTGATCATTTTCAGCCTTAGATTACAAATCAGCTTCTGTCGTCACCTAGACACAACTAAAATACCAGCAGCAACAAATTGGTTTCATTTTCAACATTTTCATTTCACTAGAGAGGGTAATCCCGCGAACGCTGCGAAGAATACCGTCGCCTGCCTTGCTCTTATGTAAATATAATTCGTCAATGTGAATGGTAAAAAAACACAAAGTTGGCACTTTCATTGTTTTTTCGACACATATTTCAACACTTAGATTTACTAGTTTTTGTTCCATATAATATATTTCTGGTTGAATTATATGAGAAAAGGCTGTTAATAGCTACATCTGTATAATTCTGTCAATATGTCTTAAATCGAGTGGATTTCTTTCGGCTTTTTTTTATTTATTT
Organism: Cyclina sinensis; assembly: GCA_012932295.1. Taxonomy (NCBI): domain Eukaryota; kingdom Metazoa; phylum Mollusca; class Bivalvia; order Venerida; family Veneridae; genus Cyclina; species Cyclina sinensis. Next base: position 41,321,927 of record JAAONU010000017.1, read on the forward strand.
TTAAGTAACTTAACTTCGAAAGGGTGAGTGTTTTTTTTATATTTTTCTTATGTAGAAGGTAGCCAGTGATACGAAAACAAAAGAAGATCAGACCAAGGTCTGAAGATTGTCCTCTTTCTTTCCATAAAATTTTCAACCAAGTTTCAAGGGGAACGGTAGCGAAGGTATGCGGCATTAACCCTTAGTATTAAGTAAAAAAAACATATATTTCATAGCAGTCAATGTGCTGGCCGTAAAATGTAAGGCAGAAATAAGAGAGCGGAAGTTACGGGTTCGAATCTAGCCTCGGATATTTTATCTAATTTGTTTTCCTATTTAAGACAGTGCTGTCGTGTAGTAGAAATATTTGTGATTTCGTTTTCTCAGTCACGGTTAATACTGAGTTTGAAACAAAGGATGTGACACTTATTCTTTTAGATTTTACTGCTTTAATTCATACGCCAACAATGCATATACAGGAAACAACGCACACACCGGAAACAACGCATATACCGGAAACAACGAATATACCGGAAACAACGCACACACCGGAAACAACGCATATACCGGAAACAACTCTCTATTCGGTTATTATATAATTTTTTCATGGTCTGTTTGTATTGGAAACTACAGCATGGAATACATGGCATTCAATAAATATAACAATTCACATTTTCAATATCACTTCACCACCATTAAACATGATCTCATTCCCTATCATATAATATCAATTGTAAAAGAACTCAGTTACAATTTTATGATAAATAATTGCTATAATTATTGCGTAAAATATCATTTTATTATGTTGCCTTCTTGTGCGTTCAAACTTAAAAAAGCCCTTAAGATAATCATTTTATGATATTGTTATTGTGACTTTATTTTGTTTTATTTTCAGTTACTGTAATTGTTGTTGCTGTTCTTATCTCTGTAGCGAATCTCTCTCTCTCTCTCTCTCTCTCTCTCTGTCTCTGTCTCTGTGTGTGTCTCTCTCTGTTCGTCCGTCCGTCTGTCTGTCTGTCTGTCTCTCTCTTTTGTATAGTACGTGAACGTTTTCCCTTTTCATGGCGGTTGTTGTTGGTATCCTGTTGTATTTATTATAATTATTGTTGTTGTTGTCGCGTCGTCGTCCTCAGTCGCTATTTTTATGGTAGTTTTATTCTTGTATGATTTGTTGTTGTTTTAATTGTTGTAGTGGACGTCATAGATAACCTAGCTCAACTTATACAAATACTGCCACCTTTGATCAGTATTTCCCTGGTTTTAGTTTACTTTTATAACTTTTATAATCAAATAGTCCTACTTAAACTATGGACTGACACTGACTGGAGGGTGGCATACCTTTACTAAATTTTGACTTTGGATGTTCGTATCACTTCTTTCTATTCTAAAACAACGTTTTGCCTTTTAAATTTTAAAGGAAAGAATGGCCTTTCAAAATTTCTTTAATTCTTGCTTATGCTTGATTCTCAAGAGCCTAAAACTCTGAAATTCCTTCCCTCGAAAATTGAAAGTAAACTAAAGCCGTGCAGCTTACGTCATCTACAAAACGAATGCGCATATTCTTCAAGCATCAGAGCGCACGGTAAGACATTTGTAAATGCTATCAAATCCCATTAAAGGAAATGCATAAATTTCAATTTCGTAAATGGAAATGCAATTTCTTAGAATATTCTCAAATTAGAGACTCGCTTAATTTATATTCTTTCCGGAGATATCCAGCTGCGATAGAATGTTCAATTTAAAATCCTGTCAGAAAAATGCTCCCTGGCAACTGATTTTGGGATTGGAATAGAAAACCAGCATCTCGGTGGAATCAGACGGGGAAAATAAATCATGACCTAGGCCGGTTGTTGAGCTATTGCAAAGGAGATTTTATTGACAGTAGTGAAATTTGTTCTCAAAGATTTCAGCTATTGCGTCTAAATTTCTCATTGCCAGTTGTATAATGATGGGGGAAAAAAAGACATTAGTCGCGGTCTGTTTGTTTGTCATTTTCTTTCCATTTAACTTAAACTTAATGCTCGATCAAAAATCATATCTTGACGCAATTGTTTCTTGAATCATTTCTTTAAATTCATTGACTGAACCTTCAGTATTTTTTCAGTTTTCACACAAAAAAAGTCTGTAGGTTGTATATACTTGATTGTTTGAACATCCACGGAACTCACAACACGGTGACTTTCCTACACTTTTGTATTTTGATCATAACTCCTAAAGTGCTTCGTCTTTTTTCTTTGTTAATCTCCTTCTTCAGTCAGTTTAACTCCAGCCTCATCTTAGAAAGAATTAAATAAGTAAAATAAAGTAGTGACTTCCGTATCTGTTTTAAAATAATAATGACATCTAATTTGATTTTCACGCTGAAAAAAGTACAGGTCTTATCAAAGACGTGTTTGGTCTGAAGAAATCATTAGGACCGTCTTCGAAAATTAACGAAATATTATTATAATTAACGAAATTCGTTGAAGTTTTCCTCTGACATACTTCCGTGTGTGAATGTGGCATACGCTCGCCATTCTTATTTTTCTTTTCTTAGAAAGAGAAGGACAGAAGTAGAAGGGATGCCTTGCTTTTTCATAGACAATAATCAAAGAAAAATAACTCTAGCTGTCATACAGAATCACCTAATTAAAAACTAAGTATTTGTCTCCCTTGAATTTGTCTGTACCTGCCATTGAGGTGCACCCAGATAAAACGGAATGTTGCATTGAAATTGTGAAAAAAAAAATGTTGTTCATTCGGTCTCCTGTACCTTCAGAAGTTACCGAATATTACTGTTTTAGACAATGTGTTATTATCGTGATATTCTATATCGTTTACTAGAGATTTCTGTTTTATTTATTTAGGGAGATTTTTCGTTGCTAGAAATGAGCAGGTGTTAATATACAATATGAAAAGGCACATACCATTTCAAACGATAAGGCACATTTTAAAGTTATTTGTCTCCTTAGGTATTAGAAACCCCAGGTTCATTTTTTGTGAAGATTTTTTTCAAAGATTAGTCAAATTCTGTCACATAAGTAATAGTTCAGATCGTAAAGTGATTGATTATCTTTCATTCATTAGTTTATCTTATAGCAAATTACATTTATATTAATTATCTTGATTTAATAATCGGGACCAGCATTCGCACCTCAGGTGCGAAAAACGATACCCTTATCGACCAATCAAATCCTGGGGCAGCCATGTTTGTTTGTATTCCATTTTGACAGCGCTATTGATATTTGATATAGAAGTCTTATCTTTGACCAATCAGCGTTGAGAACGGATACTAAAGGTGTTAGGTTGAGCGATAGGCTCCGCCTATTGACCCAAATTGAAAATAGCTCAGAACGCTGCGATAACTGAATGTATTAGCTTGAATACACGCACACAAATTGGACCTAATTTAATTTTCAAGGTGTAAAATAAATGGAATATGCATTGCTATTGAATGTGCTGGATATTGTTTGTGGTTGTAGGAACATGTGAAATAATACAATATGCCGATACATGGCTGATGGGTGTTTGTATTTTATTCACAGGCCGAAGTACCGAAGAAAGGAGGCACGTTCGGACATTTTGGAAGAAAAAGACAGTTACACATTCGTTCCGAACTCGTGTCATGGAAAAACGGAGATGTTTAAGCCGATTTCCCGTCTTGGTCGGGAAACAGTTCTCCTGACGTTGATAGTATTTGGGATTTTGCTTAAATCAGGTAAGAAATAGCGTAATTTAAGATTGCACGCCTATTATCTATGTCATGATACGAGGTCACCGTTTCGGACATACCTGTGTACTGTAATAAACAGCGCTAACTACACACAGCTGTGTAATGTCAGACATTGACGGCGCGTGAAATCTCGCACCTGGTTGATCAGATTGATGATAATTAAGGATTTTAATTGGCTAGTTAGAGGAAGAAAGTGATTAATTCAATAACGCTGTATTTGCCGTTAACTCGTTGCTGTACGACCATACCAATTTGCTTTGATACTGTACATGACCGAGCTACTGTGTAAACATTTAAGACCTTTTGACTATGCAACATTCAATTTATAGATATATTGAGTGGAAAAACACTGAGTTTGTTAAAAGGCGAATGCAATGCTATGCATGCCAAAATAATCGATGTCTGTTGCATTGGTAGATTTTTTTGCTATCTCTGAATGAGAATACAGCTACACACTGATACTTTCATTCATAAAAATGTACAGTTCACTATACACGGAACAGGTTTTCATTTGTATTAATTTTTATTTTGTATTAATTTTTATGTTGTACAGTGTATCTTTTGTCATGCACTGAGGGCCATTCCAAAACACTCATGAAATGTATTGAATTATAACTGATAACTTACTAAAATATGTGAAATCAACATACATTGTAGCATGTCATTCAGAACCTTTGTCCATTTAAACTTGTTTTACGCTTTATAGATATGGCACAAAGTTTTCATGACTGTCATTGCTTTGCTTATTTACGAACATAACCTCTCTTTTAAAAATATTCTGACAGAAAACGTAAAGTCCAACTTGTATGATGTTTTGAATGCACTTCTTTTCAAGTTAAATAGGTACATGATCAGTCATTTCTTATTTGTTTCAGTTCATACGTGTGATGTAGATACCTGTTGGGATCGGTCCCAGATTGCATACCAATCTCTGATGAATGAATCTGGGAAATCCGGAACCACCGAAACAGATATTAGATGCACTAGTCTGCGAACATATATGCACTGCTTAGAAAATTTAAATGGATGTAAAGGAATAATAAAATTTCATAGTGTGAAAAAAGTTGTTCGAAATCAAATGAGTCAAAACAGGTGTGATCCAGAAAAAGAAATTTGGTCTGGAAAACCAATAACATTGCTGCCGCCGGATGAATTGTGCACATACCGTGGTACAAAAGTATATAAGCATTGTGGATTATTTGGAGATCCCCATATCCATACCTTTGACAACAAGTTTCAGACTTGCAGAGTTCAAGGGGCGTGGCCTTTAATTGACAATGAGCACCTTACAGTGCAAGTAACCAACGAGGTGGTGTCGCATTCAGTCAGCGCAACTGCCACAACCAAAGTAAGTATGATAGTGTTCAGAGTCTGACTGCTCCTGCAGAAAAATTGTAAATGCTTCCGTAAAATGTTCCACACATCCTTTCTGCACTGAAAAATAAGGTATCTACCCATTCACTAAGTGTGCTTTCCTCTTTTTCTGCATCAGATAACATATCCTAGACAATAATATAAGAATGCTGCTTGCAAAAACTATCAGTACATCATAAAATCTGGAAAAGAAACCCTTTTCAAAGTATTGATAAAGTACATCAGCAGAGGCTTGTTAACTCTGATTTAAAGAAGATTTATCAAATGTTACTTAAACGGATGATTAATCTTTTTCTGAGACACATTATTTCTCTTGCATGTAGGGTTGCTGGCAGAATTTGTGAACTTTATAACTTCTGGTTGAAAATACTTCCTAAATCCTCAGATTACAGCCTAAACTATACACTATTTTTTTTCTTAAAGCAAATCTTTGCAGAATAATACTACAGTAGTAGACTACAAGACTTCCATTTTGTACTAACTGAAGCCCCAGCAGTGGTGAAGGTCTTCAGTCTTTCAAGATAGTATCATCTTTCATTGCATATGCTAGTTTCAAGCAAGGAAGCATTGAGCAGGTATTAGCTTCAACCAGGGAAGCAGTCATTAAGCAGGATTAATAGAAGTTATGATTACTTGTTTCTCAGTCCATGTAAAATAAAGTAGACTTACTGTTAAATCAGAGATAATATAAGAGCAGTAGAGAAATAAGTCATAAATAAAGTAATTATCATTTGTTCCTGTATTTTATCACAAGTGAGCTTATAGTTGAGTTAATTTCAGCTAAAAGATTTCACAGTTTTCACATACCCCAAATCATGCACATTTTTCAGCCACACAGCCAAATTTGCATATTGATCCAGATAAAAGATAAACAAGATAATATCTTATTATCTTTTTTTCTCCCACTGTACCATTATTTCATCATGACCTTTCTCTTGTAAGTTTTGACAAGGTTTCTTTTTCTGTCTTCAAATCAACATTACATAGCCCTTGGCCTATATCTATGGTTTACTGTCATTTCCAAAGGTTATATAGCCCTTGGCCTATATCTATGGTTTACTGTCATTTCCAGAGGCAACGTTTGTGTCATTGATGATTTATGCAATGAAAAATCCAAGCAAGCTATTAATTATTTTTGGAAACCCATTTTTTAAGTTGTACTGGCATCAAAAGTTTCTTTAACACTTACATGTAAGTTGGTTAATATAATGGTTTAAAAGCCAGTAAACCTGATGAGTGCAGAAGACAGTATAAAATACAGAATCAGATGCCTAGTTTACATCTTTTTGGACAGTTTAGTTAATAAAAGAGTAGCATTTGTTTTGGTCAATGTCAGAAATTTTCTCTAGAAAAGTTTTCAGTAAATTAATTCTGTTGCTTGTAGGGGTCCCAGAAGAACATAGCAATAAAATAAATTCTGTTGTTTTTTTTAGGTAGGTCCCAGCATGTTAGAACAGGGGTGTTCATCTTAAATAGGTTCATTACCATTGGATTGATACATTTAAGGGGTAAAAGTAAGGTTCCTTTTCCAGCAAATATATACTTTATGATGTATGTGCTTGAAATGTCAAAGGATAAATTAAGGCTCATTTTCTCTTGATTAGATGAAATTTTATGAGTAGAACATTTCTGAGGCAAAAATTTGGTCCATTTTCCTTTGAAAGGGTGTAATGTTTTGCCTGAACTTTAGGAGAAAAAAGAATTTAGTTCCATGAAATTACCAAGATCATTTCTTTGCACGCTACTTTGTAATTAAGTTTATGATAATGCCAAGAGTAATTTTGGCTATTTACAGAGAAATTGCTAAAACAACCCTGTAATATCTAGTGCATATAAATTCTGTGCTGTAATTTTCAAAACGTAACATTAGTTCCATGGTATCGCTGATCGTTATTGGCCAATTATTTCCCATGCATAATTAAAACATCAAAGAATTCGTAGCAGAATATATTAATTCACAAGGCATTTGATGGTATCTTGAAATCATGTAGGAAATTATTTACGTCAAATAGAAGATTTGTCTGTAGAACATGTGTTTTCTTCACAAGTTTTGTGTGAGGTTTGAAAGCTGTTCTTGAGCATGTGTTAGTGGGTGGGTCTGGCAAGTTTATAGCTATGCCAAGAGAAAAAAAGCAATGTAAGAAAACTTGAGTGTTTTCATATGGCATAGTTTTAGATATTTTGAGATAAAACAGTGTGCTGCTATATTGGCAGATTTCTAATGTGCTAATTTACAGAAAAACACTTCCAATTAAAATTTTCAATTAACTTTTCAAGAGTGTTTTTATAGTTTCTATTTAAAAAAATGATGTGCACTTGACGATTTTTCACAGGTCTTAAAGTTTCGTTCATTTCAAAATTTCATGTTCAGTTTCATGTTATTTTGATTGCTTGTTCTAGAAATTTAATTCTCAGTTTCCCAGTCCTGCATTCGGCAATTTCCTTCCAATATTGATAAATCAGCACTATGGCTATTATATATGTACATCTTGAGCTGTTCTCGATCAGGTCCTGCAACCACATCTACATGCCAGTGCTAATATGGTAATAGGGGTTTTGTACCAATTATTCCCAGGAAATATTAAATATTTGTATGAAAAACTAACCATTTAAACTTAAGTTTTGTTTATGGAAGTCAAACAAAACAAACAAGTAACCATATTCAGGGTCCCAAGGGTCTTTTGGGATCATGTTGTCTGTGCTTTTCTAATACAGTTTGGTTGTTTAGGTTTTGTTCAATGTTGACAGTTGTACCAGACTTTTTACTGTAATGATTCTGTAATTGAGTTCAGCAAACAAAAGCTGTGGCCCATAGTTACATCTGACAACACTGAACTTGGTGACATAACTTTTAATGCCATTTCATTAACTATTGATTTATCAGCATTTCTAACAGGCTTTGGCTCTCCTCGAACAATTTATGAGGAACATAAAATAAATAATTCAAATTAATGCTTTTTTCTATGGGAAAATGAGAAAGGCATTATAATATGACTTTGTGTTATTTTTTTTTACATATTAAACTGTAGAAATTCAGTCTTTCACTCTGGAGAGAAAGAAGAAAATGTATTATACTGTATTGTTACCATTTAAACAGTGACAACGAAGAATGACTTTGACTTCTGAATTATAACCTTGGAAACTGTAATTGCTTATTAAAGAGAAGAAATGTAGAAGATTCTGTAAATACATTTGTATAGGTGAAAGTAATCTTGTTGGAGGCCAAAGAAAAACACCAGGCATTTTTTCTTCACTTCTTAGTTTTAATAAATACAAAAGGCTTCCTGTTTAACAGTTTATTACAGACAAAGCAGTAAGTATTTTGGAAGTAAATTTTGTTTCAACATATTACATGTAAAATCACATCAAACAGTCAAAAGTCATAGAGAGACCATATCTACATGTACATTGTATGTCAGTTTCAGTTATACTGTTAACCCTTTACTCCATAGATACGTGTTTTAACGCATATGTGACCAGTGCAGATCCTGATCAGCCTGCACATCCATGCAGTCTGATCAGGATCTGCACTGTTCGCTTTTATATCCATAAAAGTATTTCTGACTGAAAAGCGAACAGTGGAGATCCAGATCAGACTGCACGGATGTGCAGGCTGATCTGGATCTGCACTGGTCGCATATGCGATTTAACACTTAACCATGTGGTTAAGGGTTAAATTTTAAATTTAGTGTTAGGCCATACAGGTGATCTGATGTATCTGGTCCTGATTACTGTGTCAATACCTCTAAGCTCTTGTATCATTTGTTATCATTCTAATTAAAATGCTACACTTCCATTTATGGACATCTACTCAAGTGTTACAAAAGCCCTTTTATCCTCGTTTGTAAAATTTATTAAATTTTTGGATTTCTGTTTGTACTTGACCAACTGAATTAAACAGGAGGTCCTTGTCAAAAGTATTTATAAACTCTTTGAAACATTTTTCACTACCATACTCAGTTTAATCATAATGCTTCCTAATTCCAAATAGAACTTTTTTTAACCACAATACCAACAGTGAAAGGTGTGCATTAGAGTACAAGTCCTATTGCATTTGTTACCGGTATGTTGTGGTATAGCATTGGTTGCCTGTGAAAATTATTACACTTAATCTGTTACTGTGATTTCTGTCTATTCTTGTAATAACACTAATAAATGTGCTGAGACATTTCTGCTCAGTGTCACATCAGTGTCACATCCTAGGCTATGTAAGACAAGCAGTACAGTAACATATGAAGAATTAACTCATTTTACTTCATCATACACATGATTTAACCCCTCTTGAGAAAAAATGCCATTCTCTTACTTATATACAAAAAAATAAAAGTGCTCTTTCCCTCAACTGGAAATTCAGAAACCATAGATGATTCATGGGATACTTTGTTATCACTGAATGTGTTTTTTCTCAGCACCTGGTTACAATCAACCATACAGAAACATTACCATATTTCACCTAATAAATGGTCAGAACAGGGTTAATGTGACCTGATTTTAGAACAATAGTTACACACTTGAGTTGAGAATTGTTCAGTTTACAATATCTGTAAACAAGATGAAACAGTCTACAGAAAGATGTTAACCCTAACCATGCTAAATATCTTAAATGTACTTGTCCATCTGTCTATTGGACAGATCCATCAAACATTTGTGGGGCTGCTTATTGATAATTTACTGACTTAGTAGCGACTAGTGCAGACCATGATCATATTGCATGGATGTTTCCAGCTGATCATGGTCAGCACTATTCACTATTAAGTCAGTTGTCTCCAGTAGGGTATGGGTTTAATGTACCATCTTCCAGTTGGTTTCATTCGTTCATATCACAAGCTGGTTAAAAAGATATTTTTTCATCCAATAGTTGGGAACATTTTGCAGAATATATACAGTAGTATACCTATAAAAAAAGCCTGCCCTATTATCACACAGTCTGTACATATACTGTGTTAAATTTTACGTAATATCTTGAAACTGAAGAGGGAGATACCGATCTTTTGAATTAATGTTGCAAGAAAATCTCTTTATGAATTTAATGTCATCAGAAATCTTAAGAAATGAGTGAGAAATGCAGAAAAACACAGACTGGTATGTAATAATGTATAATATTTGTCGGCACATTAATGTAGGTTTCTGGAGTTTAGTGGCTCAGTAACAATGTTTTCTTTATGCCAGATGAGGTTTTAAAAATGTTTTTTTGAAATTCAGACCTTTTTGCCTTTGAAGTATATGGAAAAAAAACATCAAAAAAAGGGGAATGGGAGAGTTAATGTTTAGTAGTTGTATAGTAATGGGGTATAGTTTAAAACATAAATAAAATTCTCTTGCATTGACCTTAGTTTATGTATTTTTTATGTAAATGTTGATTTATTATGGGCAGACAGAAATGCAGTGAGCAATTCATTTCAGATTTTTTGGTTACAAATTCATTTTCTGTATTGCTTTCAAAAACAGCCTTTAGTTGTTTTGGCTTTATTTGGACAAGGTTGGGTAGAGGGAAGGTTGTGGCTGCTGGGGGAGTGAAAATATAAAAAGTACATAGACTTCAGTTACTATTTAAGAAAAATACTGTGAAAAAAAGTTAAGCGTATGCCTGCTTTATAATGTATGGTGAAAAATATGAATTAAAAAAAGAAGCAACTCCAAGAGAAAGCCAGTCAGTTTGTTATTATTCAACTCTAGCTACAGTTGGATATTGGAAGTTTGATTCAATGACATAATATGTCATATAATCTAAATGTTACTTAAAAATGATTTTTGAAAAAAAAAATTCATTCAAAGTTTCAATTATTTCATTTCAGTTGACAGTTCTAATTAAGGAGAACAGAGATTGTGCTTCAGATGGCTACATCATGTATCAGGCAGAGTCTTACATGTTACCAAGTGCTTTCACTGATGGACAAACTAGATACGGAAAGTCCCATAGTGTCTCACTGGTCGAAAAAGACCCTGGGAGACATGTAGAGATTATTATGAAATACATCGATACCAAAATTGTTATTCGTCTTGTTGGGAATTATTTGACATTTTTGATCAGAATGCCAGAACAGCTTTTGCAAGTGAATTCCACAAATAAAAACAACATACAGCTCTGTGTACGCGGCTGTCCCAAAAGTGAAATTATTGACTACAAGAGATTTTTGGCATCAAAAGAAAAACAGGTTAGTGAAAGTGATGTGAATATGTCACGACAAGAGGCTGAGGAGTTGTGTCGTAGTGCCAATCTTGTAGATTTTTATTTTGATTCCTGTGTGTTTGACTTGTTGACAACAGGGAATGATACTTTTAGATATTCGGCATTGTCCGCTTTGCAAGATGCATTGAAATCAGATCCAGATTTCCATAAAACCAGTGAGAATAGAACGAAGTTGACAATATATGACGATATGTACAGAAGCAGTGTACAGAGTGTTAGAACTAGCTCTTCAGATTTATTGACGGTTTTTCTTTTGACTCTAGTTTCTCTTTTCTCATCATATTTTGGGAGGACGTAACCTTGGCTGACAGGTGTGTCAACATGTAAGTGGAACACAAAGAATAATGTACTTGCATGTTGATTCACCTGTGTCCAGAGCATATGGACTTTGTAAGTCTTTAACTCAAAACCCTGCCATCACATTTGAACATGTTCAAATTATCATTTTCATTTGCCACTTTTCATACACAATCATCGATGTTCATTTTGTGATTTATGCCAAATCCAAATGTTTAAAAAATAAATTGTTATTACTGTTACATGTACTTGCTAATTGACCCCTGTACATTAGATTGAACTTACAGTCTTCATGTATATCAGTATCCTGACATCAGATCGAAAGTAAAGTTCAAAATTACTTACACGGAAATCTCAACAACAACAACACCCCAGATCCTTCTGTTGCCGCTCTCTACCAGTTCTATTTTAAGAAAACTGCTCTCAAAGGCTGTTGCATTCTTTCATCACTTTGATCTAATTGCAGTGTCTGTGGTAACAACCTTTTTAATTGTTTAGTTCAGATTTGGGAGGACTACATCTAGAGACTCACTACATGGGTAGAAACTGTTTTTTTAATTAGATGTGCTTTTCCTGTGACATTACTCGAAAACATTATCTGGCTCTAAGATATCCTGTGCCTTTACAATATAGGTCAGTTTAACCAGTTTATGTACTGTGTGTAATACCACTGGGTATAAATAAATGTCCCCTTCCTAAGATGGGGTTTTCTGAATATATATGAAATAAGGCCAATAGAGGTTTAGGAATACAATGCTTTGTGAGAGCAAAGCTGTATCACACACTCTTCATGCTTAAATTAATAACATTTGAAAATGTGTCATGTTTTAAACAATGTTATCAAGCAGAGAAAATTTTTTACACATGATATTAATCTTTTCGTTAAGATTTTTGACACCAATGAATTTCTTTTAACATTGCACTAGCGAGAAAATTAAATAGTCCAAGTTAATCAGATGATTTATTACCTTGCAATGAAATATGATTTGCGCATTTAGCAGTTTCATTTATGTCTAAGGCTGTAATTAGACCTCATTATATGTGCTGTTTCAGTCTGGTTCTCAGGTTTTTTGTTATTTTTTGCAGGGCTGCCTGATTCTCAATTTTTTCCACAGTCAAAGTGAGATTTTTGATGGATGAAATGTTATATTTTGCAAATGTAATACAGTGCTGCATATTGAATTATGTGCACACTTTGAAAATGCTCACAGACATATGACCATTTTCTTGTCCGCTTTTAAGGAAAATTTATTTATGCATTGTTTAATTGGCTTAATAGCTTGGACAGATTTTTAACAACCCAAAATGACCAGCTTATTCAGATAATTTCAATTTTGTCTTCCTGTCTGTCCAGTCAAAAGAAGTACTGAAGCATATTTTTCTTGCCTCTTAAAAGAAGAGCTTGAAAAGGAGCTAAAGACAGTTAAGTAACTAAAGGAATACTTAACACTAAAGGAATACTTAACTCTAACTGTCTTTTAACATATTCTAATCTGTAGAGAATTCTTTTCAACTGCTAGTGAAGTGACTATACAACAGCATCAACTAACAAGGTAGGACTTTCTATAAACGGCTTCTGGCAATGTTTTTTTCTCAACAGAGTGATACCTGCAATAAAAGAATAAGGACCTATTTTTATCGTTAAAGACGAATCCGAACATAAAATACTGTTTCCATTCCAAATGCATTTTTCGCTGTGATGTTTGCCTCCAAGGTTCACAAGCTCAAGTGCAACATGGCGCCAAATAGAATTGAAAATTTTGATTTATATGTATTTAATGCCTCAGAATTGCAGTTTTATTTTGAAAATCTTCATGAAATGTACTTATATATACATAACGCTGAATTAACACCAATGGATTTTACTGCAGTTTTGAATTAAAAACACAAGAGCAACCCATCTGTGTGAAGTTATAAGGTTTTATTTTTTGTGTGCACAATTATATGTATAAGCATGATGGATTTTTGTGGTACGCCTAGGTAACATTTATTACTATAGTTTAACTCCTGTTGTGAAAAGACATATTTGATTTAGCATAAATGTTCAGAGACAAATGTTTTACATGTTAAAAGATAGGTGAAAGTTTGATAAATTTTATTTTTGGTTTTGAGTGTTACTTTGAAAACACAGCCATCATCTTTCTGAAAATTTAAAAATCATTCAACACCTTTTAAACTGACGGTTTACTGTGGTAAAATGTTTTGAAAAGCTTGTTTTGATCTCTGTATTTAACTGTTCATCCAAAATATCGTAAATTTCTATAGACTCTTGAGTTTTTTATGGCTGTCCACCAGGCTGTGACAATGTAATGGGATGGGGTATAAAGGAATCCTATTTGCCTTGCGTGTTTACACAATCATTTCAACTGGTTCATTTCTTTGTTCATTTTAATGGCTTGATTTTTGTTTAATTTAAATATTTGATTAACTTACGGTGTTTTTCAGGCTAGAGTTAGCAGACTTAATCTTAAGGCTGCCTTGTTTTTTAGGGGTCACAGTCTTATTAAGTTTTATAAATCATTCGACAGGCAGTTCATTAAATTCGTGATTTTGGGAAATGATATTTGTTCATGTTAGTCATGTACATCTGCATGTAAATCAATAAGCCTATGATCGAATTGAGTACTTCTGATTTTATCTCAAATTTTAGTTCTATTCATTCGCATTGTTTACACTTTTAACAAGTTAAACACTTTAAATTCAGACAGAAGGACATTGTTTACATTTTAAAGGTTTGAAAATAGAGTTCAAAAGCCCCTTGTAAAACACGATCAGTCGGCTTTTGGAAGTTTTGTTTGTCAAACGCTATCACATTTTCCCTTATATTTTTTCTCCCCCTCCAGCTGTGAGGTTCTCGACCCTTGTGTAGAAAGTTTTGTTTCATCTTACGTTGAATATGCTTGTTCAAGTTTATATTAACAATTTCTTTAACAAAGCGGCAGTTTAAAGCGGAGTGTTTACGGTATTTCACAAAACTCACCTGATCAGCCAGAAAACAAGATGGCAGTTGTGTTTGATTTTGTAATAGTAATTTTATAGTCATGATCTTAACATTCAATTCCATAGTTTGATCAGAAAACAATGTTTACTTCTGGAATCTAACGTGCCAAGAAAAAATAGCTGTAGTTGTACTTTGATATAGTTTGTGCTCAAGGTGAGCTTTTGTGGTCATGCGTTGGGCTTCTTCAACTTTTTACTTTAAACAACATCTCCTCCTTAACTACTTGGTGAAAGATAAAAGAACTTTACAGGAATGTTCCTTGCATGAAGCTTTACCAAAGTTGTTAAAAGAATTCCATTCCATGAAGAACTCTGGTTGCTATGGCAACAAGAATGAAAAACTTCAAAAAATCTTCTTGTCTATAAAACTGCTAAGCCCAGAGGTCTAACATTTGGCATGGAGCATTGTCTAGTGGACCTCTACCAAGTTTGTTCAAATTATATCCCTGAGGTTACTATTGGCTCCGCCCAAGGGGTCAAAGGTTTTACATAGCAAGGTATAATAAATTCTTTGAAAATCTTCTTGTCTGAAACCACAAGGACTAGATTTTAAAATTTGGCATAAAGCATTGTCTAGTGAACCATTATCAAGCATTTTCAAATTCTTAGGTTAGGTTAAAATTCACCAAGGCTAAAAACAGATTTATCTAATTTACCAAATAGAGCTTTCATTTTTAGACCAATATCTTTGATATTCGGTATATGGGTTCCTTGCATGGACCTCTACACATAGGTGGGGTTTGAGGTCACTAGGTCAAGGTCAGGGTCACTATAGCTAATAATGGATATTTCTACTTTATGTCTGTTTAGTTTGTAGGCACCTGCATATCTTTAATTAGAAATGAAATACTTCTTCTTGTATTTGCTTAACAGAAACCCACCACCAAAGTTCTCAGGTGAGTGATCTAGGGCCATCATGGCCCTCTTGTTTGTCTTTGTGACTAGTGTAGATCATTGCGAGCATGTCTATGGAGTCTGATCATGGTCTATACTGTTCATTTTTGACAAGTCAATTGAGTCAGTGTAGTGGGGCAAGGGTTACATTATTCTAAATGTATAAGGCAAACCATTCCTTCTTGTATCTGCTGTTTTCATAG
This sequence comes from Cyclina sinensis, assembly GCA_012932295.1. Lineage (NCBI taxonomy): Eukaryota > Metazoa > Mollusca > Bivalvia > Venerida > Veneridae > Cyclina > Cyclina sinensis. The sequence goes on from JAAONU010000017.1 coordinate 41,337,576, forward strand.
GCATTTTAAAAAACTTTTCACCGCAGTTTGAAAATGAAGGATTTGCGTTTATCATTCTTTTGTAAGGCTACTCAGATCCTTACTTGAGATGACATTTTTTATGAATTCTTTAGAATGGAAACAAAAAGAATGCATGGACTTGAAAAACAAGCAAAATGTCTATAAAGAGTTACAATGTCTTCGCCAGGTGTTGGCATAATTATAGGAATTTTATTTTTCTTATCTGTTTTACAATTCACTGTGCATATCAGAAATCTTCTTCAATTAAGACATATTAGTTTCTATATAATTGAGATAATCTTTAGTGATCTTGTCTATTGGATCTCGCAGATATCGCAACTGGCATGTCGTTGTGTCTAACAACTTGTTTAGATTGATTGCAAACAATTTAAGTGATTTTCAGACTTTTTTATAAAGTAATTGTTAATTTGTGTCTAAAGTATTTTGACAATTTTACGTGACTTGTAGCATTTCATTTTTTTTTTTTAAACAAATAGGAGGGAGAAGTCTATGAAAGTGCTTTAAGAAATACTGTCTCGTAAAGAATACATAAGAATGTTCATGAGTTTTATCACCGGTGATATTGTAACAAATTAAAGGCAGGTGTGACTTTAATGATTTCAATGCCTGTGTTTAAGCAAGTTCAACTTAGGGTGACCTATAAAACAAAAAAATGACTAACAAAATAAATACAGTAGCAAACCTGTATCTAATATTGAAACCTTACTGTGTCGCCTGACTGCCTTTTTTCAATGCAAAGAAAATCTTGGTTTTGTATTCCCAAATACAAATTCAGTTAAACTAAGCCTTACAGAGGTGACAGAGCCTTTTGTATTCTGTAAACATGGAGTATGAAGTTATAACACAAGATTAAGAGCTTAAAATTCAGGTATAAATGAAATAAAGAAACTTGGCTAAACTTGGTAGTTGTATCTGTATCTAAACTCTTCAAAAACTTTAGACAACTTTTTATCAAACGAGATAATCACTTATAAAAAGCTCACTAAATTTGCAATATTTTTTTGTGAAACTGCAAGGAAAAGTGTTTGAAGAGCTGTAAATGTTCAGTGTGTGAAATATTGTGTGCGAATGATATATGTCTGTGTCAAAATTTTTTACCAGCCTAGTATATCTGACTGATATATCTTGCTGCTTTGTTGAACGCACACCTGGGCAGCCAATTACTGGTATGTGATTCAAATGTGCTTCTTATTCAAAACAGGGCATGATATTAAACTTAATCAAAAGACTTGACCAGCTGATAAAGATTTGATTTTATTGCCAGCTTTTGTAAACATAGGGAATGGTTTTATTAAGACAGCTGTACCCAATGTGTAAATAGGTAAATGTAAGGGAGATGAGTTAGTAGGGGTGAGGATTTGAGGTTCCATTAGGGCACATAGAGAAGGGCTACTTTATTGAGCATAATAGGAATTAACATATATTGTCTTTCTTTGCAAGTGAGGGATGGTTAAAGGGCTAGAGAAAACAAATTTTAAAGAAACTAGCAAGTAAGGCTTTGGGCTGTTCAGGATTGGAAGCAGAGGTTGATGTAAGCTGTATTGAGACAGATTTGCTAGAATTTATCGTTTGCAAGAGAGCGGTTTAGAAGAAGAGGTCGAGAAGCATGAAATAGTCTTTTGCTGTTTTTAAACTTGTTGTAATATGAATACATTTTAACTGAAATGAATCTAATTGCTGGTTATGTTTACTTAAAAAAAGTGAGCCGCATGTGTCCTGAAATATGCATGAAGCTTAATTGAGCTCACAGTAATACAAATGAAGCATATCAGAGTTCACATGTGGTTTTAACATCATATATTTCAAATGTTACGTCAATTGTACTCTTGAATGAATTTAAACAATCATTTCAACATTTCAAGAGCATTGCTACATGTGAAATATATATGTTATGCTTTACTGAGCTCTTATAATTTTTTGTCAAATAGCTATTATTTTTTATTTGAATATAGTTCATTTGAAGAGACAGGGCTTCATTTCATTGAGCCAGACAAAGTCTTTATTTTTATTGACTTGATGGGTAAACTTGAATTTTATTTATGGTTTATATTTCCTTAATATTCAAATTGGTGATACTGTTTGTATTGAGATTTCATATTTTTGAAAGGGCAAAGCTAGTATGTTAAATTATAATACAGGCTTGCACTAGTTAAGAGCATTAAGGATACAGCAGAAGCTAGTATTTTGAAATATTAGATTTTCTGTAACCTTACTGTTGACTGGACAGTTTGTGAAACCAGCCTTACAAGTGGCCAATGAAAATAAAGATTAGTGCTGGATCACATTATAACATCAGAATTTATGCTGAATCATTCCATCTTGTCACTGAAATTTAAAAGATTCTTGATTAAACTGATGAAGCCATCTTCCTTCATGTAATCTACATAGTTGTTGAAGAAAATGTAATAAAACATAGGTCAACTTAAATTTTGTTGAACTTTAAACAAGTTGGCTAGCTGTTTATTGTATAGGTCAAGGGCCTGAGGTCTATTTACATGGCAGTATTTACATACAAAATTTAAATTTATATTAGTTGTTTGATCAAAATTTCAAGTACTTACCACTGGGTTTAATTCAAGCCTGTAAAAAAATATTTGTTAGTACATAATTGATCAAGGTTTCTTCCATTTCAAGTGAAAACTTGTAAAACAACCCATAATGCACTGACCCAGTGCAGCTATAGCTGTTTTGGTATAGCATTGGATTGTCAGTCCAGGGGTTCTTGGTTCAAACCAAACCAGGACAGGCTAAGTTTCTCAATGATAGCATCCAAAGGACATTTGTCCCTCATCTCTGATTCAAGCGAGGAAGCAGTCAGGTGTGAGGCTGATTATAGTAAACTGGCTGCATGGGTACTCTGGTACACTTCTCAGGTGGCCAAACTACCCGGATATGACCAAAAAGAGGTTGAAACTGGAAAACGAAGAACTCGTAATGCTTTTGGCCAGACATAACCCTGAACATGCTGAAATTTTGTAATGGATTTGCCCAGCTTTGAATTTGGAACAGTCCATTCAAGTTTAAAGGATTTCAATATCAAAATACAAAAATGGAGCTACCAACAGTATAGAGCCTGGTCAGACTGCACGGATGTGCAGGCTGGCCTGGCTCTATACTAGTGGTAAAGGCTAATCACTTTCGGTTCCAGCAGGTTAAGGGTAAATGGATAATAAGTAATTTGAACATGGAATGGTGTTTCAGTTTATAGCAGTACTGGACGGAAAAAACTAATGAATATATATTAAAACAAATCAGATACAATGGGTAACACTGAACAAAATTGCTAGTGAATTCTTCTGAACATTGACAAAAAGGTAATTTTCACTTTTTTGTGACCATTAAGATTTCTTTTATCACTTGAAAACTGGTACCATTAGTTCAAGAAATATCATATTTTGACAGAAAAGTGTGGTTGTTCAATTTAAATACATCCCAAAAAAGATAGTTATGGTGAAAGTTCATGAAAATAGAAAAACAAGAGGAAAACAAAAATTGTAACAAATTGAGAGTTAGGTGCAAAACTGTTGTAACAGTATAAGAAGTAAGAAGAGGGTACAAAAGTTTTTCACTAACCCCTCAAAATGAGGAAGTTTGGATGAGTGATATGGAAAATCTTTTAAATTAGCCATCGGATGATATTCTGTGGTCAAAATGTACCTAGGGTAGAAATAGTCTATTCTGTCTGGCTACATTTATTTATTTGCTATACAAGAGGGATAACAGTGGGCCACTTTTTATCTAGTGGTTTGTTTGACTTAGCATGATTTATTTAAAGGTCAAAGTGTTTGAGGAAGATAAGGCATGTGTACCAGCGTAAGGCGTACCTTGATGGGCTTTTGAAGATGGTTGTTATTCGATTTTAGCGCCTTGCATTCATTTGCTTATCAGCAGATGTAGAAGTGACTTGGCTGGTATTTTTGTTTTGTTATTTTTTATGGTTAGTTTTTTTTTTATTCATTTGGATATTTTATCCAAATCGTTTAAAGTTTACTAAGCTGACTTTCCTTTTTCAACTATATCAGCCCCCTAAACCAAACTTTAGTCATAATCTTATCTCAGATCTACTCAACTTATGGTGCTTGGACCCCATCCCCAGTCTGACCCTCGTTTCACAACTTTAACCAGCACTGCTTTTTTTTTTGGTGGAAATTTAATCACTGTTACAATCAAAATTTATTCTATTTGCCTCTTTAGATTTTTCTAAGACATAAATGCCTTTGGATTTTTCTAAGACATAAATGCCTTTGGATTTTTCTAAGACATAAATGCCTTTGGATTTTTAAAAGCATACACATAAGAGAAGGTCAGTCATTTATTTGTGTACAAAGTGACTGACTGTATCTTTAGGCTATTATATGGATGCAAGAAAAAGGATAAAATAAATCACCCCATGACACCTAGCCATGACACCTGTTGTAATATTATTCAATTATAACAAAGATAACAGCCAAGTTAAGCCAGTTACTTGTAAATATACCTAAAGACATATAAATGGTATTTAAAGAAATAGACTTGTAAACAAAAACCATTTGACTTTTAATAACTTATTTTCTTTCTTAGATTCTATGTGATTTAAGACTGTATTAACTTCAACATCAAAACCAAGCATTTTTTCACTCAGAATTAATAAGCAATTAAATTATCTAACCTATATAAAATGGAAATTGAGAAAAAAAGACAGTTATCCATTCCTGGATGGCATTGCAGATGAATATTACTATAATTATTAAGATTTTTTTCTTAAAGCTCTTGTTAAATTAAGTTAAAATATTCTCTCCTCTGTTCCTTATTTGTTATGCTTAGTCAGAGGCCTAAACACATGTGATAATATAAAATCTACTCTAGTTAGGTCTCTGATAAAATAAACTTGGTTATTATAGACACAGTATTATTTTCAATGCGACAAAGGTGTTATTGTATAGTGTATAGGGTCAGTTTATCGAAGTCAATTCAAAAGCACTTCAACTCTTTAATGTTACCGAATTAGATACGGCTTTGTTGAGTCGAGTTATTTAAATTGTTACAATTTATAAAGGCTTATTTCTTAATAGACCGAATGCACTCGCGTCTCTTTTAACTCTGATGTCAGAAATACACCTCTTTCAAGTGGTTTCAAATGAAGGCCAATAATGATTTGCATTATTCAAGTTTTGGAAGGGTATTCGAAACACATGTTCAAATGTTAGATTTCAAACAAAGCGTGTGTCTCAAATTGTTCGAAATATCAGATAGTTTTAATTTCGGTTCACTGAATCGAAGACCTTGCTGCTAGATAATGTATCCGTGGCATGGGCTGTGCCGTAAAACAGATGAGAAAATTGGCACGAATCCCTTGCTTGTAATCTCGACAGGAAGTTTTACAGTTACTCAACAGTGCCTTGTTTACCGCTTACCGTATCGTAAAGAGAAGAAAAAAATCTTTGTTAAAAACTTGCAGTAAAATTCAAATAAAACTAAAACGACAAAGATAAATTGAGGAATGTTGCAATATTGTGCATTTTACGAAGTTTTCCTGAAATCCCAGAAGAAAGATACAATCATAATTGCTTCTGTATCTACAGTGTGTTTCTTGAATGCTGAATTCAAGTGTTCAATAATTATTCAGATATACATGTACTTGATAAGATATTAGCCCTTGTTAAGCCATAAAAACTATAATTAAGTTTATTGAGTTGAAAAAGTTTGAGCTACGCAAATAGATTAAATTATCTTTGATGGAAGTTTATTGACCCTGCGTTTGTAGTTGTTTCTCATTGTGGTGGTAGTATGATTAGACATTTTAGTGGTAAAAGTTTCAGATGGGGGCTGTTCTTAAAAAGTTTCATCTACAGTACTTTTCAAACACTAAAGCCTGTTTATTGCAGGTGGTCTCTGACAAAGGTTTTACTGTAATTTTACGTAAATTCCTTCCAAAATTCAATAAGACTCTTGAACGAATCATAAGGGGGAAGGTAAATATTTCCTCCAAAGAATGTGGGGATCACGAACTAAAACCATGAATTCTCCAAACAATGCTCACTCTGTGCAATTTGAAAGAGGTTCTTTGAGCCAATTTTATTACAAATAAGTAACGATTTAAGAATTTTGAAAACGAAAAATTGAAAAACACGGCGGGGAGGCCATAAATGTTATTCTTTGGCGGATGAAATGAGACGATTGTACTTCCTAGTCGATAAAGCAGCGGAAAACATTATTTTATTGTGCAAGCCTAAACCATAGGCATAAAATCTAAACTTTTAATGGCATTTATCTGAATTGTGCATAAGTACAAGGCATGCTTTAATTAAAGCTGTATTCACACAAGAGATAAGCAAAAGCATAAAACTTCAATAAAACCCGTTTCAAGTCACATTTTCCTGGAAATCTGGAACGATGTGAAATGGAAAATGCCATAAAACTATGAAATATAACCCGGGAGTATATACACTTTCAGGTTTGAATAACAGAAAACTGATTTTCTTAGATATGTAGATATGATAAAAAAGTGAAATATATACTGGGAGCTGTACAGACTTGTGAGAGAAATCTTCAGTGTTCACGTGCAAGGTGTTGAGGTTTATTTTGTTTCAGAATATTCCTGATATTTTTTCCACACTTTTCTTTAATTCTTACAGATTTCTTACAGATTTCACTGATTTATACGATGTAGAAATATTACTCCTCTAAACAAATTTCATATACATTTTCTGTTAGTTTCTTATGTAAAATGCAAATTGTACAATTCAAAATTGAAAAGCATTACCGCTGTGCCTCAGATATATTCAAAAACGAAGGACAGTTACAATAGCCAGTTACGCTGGGGTTTGGGATAATAAGTTGGGATAAGTTTTGCATAGAAGCTTTACCTCTTTATGAGCCAAATCATTCAGATAAGTCATTATGGTAAACTAGATCAAACTCTTCCACAGTAACAATATATCAAATGAGATAACTCTTGATTAAATTTATTTTGAGGAAGATAATGGCCCCTGATTTGACTGTAATCAATTGTCCTCTTTTTTATGCCCCCGAAAGGAGGCATATTGTTTTTGAACTGTCAGTCCATCCGTCTGTCCGTCCGCCAGTCTGTCCGAAAACTTTAACATTGGCAATAACTTTCTTCTTAGTAAGTGGATTTACTTCATACTTTGACACAACAGCCCTATGGACAAGACCTTTACACTGACCTATAATTATTTGACCTTGACCCCTGATTGACCTTCACCTTGAAGATCCAATTGTTCAAAAACTTCAACATTGGTAATAACTTCTTTATTTGTAAGTGGATTTACTTCATACTTGGACTTAACATCCCTTTGGACAAGGCCTTTTCACTGACCTATATTTGTTTGACCTTGACCCCTGAATGACCTTCAACTTGAAGATCCAATTGTCCAAAAACTTTAACATAGTAAGTGGATTTGCTTCATACTTGGACTCAACACCCATTTGGACAAGACCTTCCCTCTGACCTATAATTATTTGACCTTGACCCCTGAATTGCCAATCGTCCAGAAACTATTATTTGGCCATAATTTTCAAATTAGTAAGAGGATATACTTCATACTTAAACACAACACCACTTTGGACAAGACCATCTCACTTTCCTGTATTTATTTCACCTTGACCCCTGAATGACCTTCACCTTGAAGATCCAGTTGTCTAGAAATTTTCACATTGCCCATAACTTCCTTATTAGTAAGTGGATTTACTTCATACACAACCCCCTTTGGATAAGACTTCCCATTGACCTATATTTATTTGACCTTGACCCCTGAATGACTGGTTCTCAGATCAAAGGTCAAAGCACCACTTTCGGGGGCATTGTCATCTTACAGTGACAGTTCTTGTTTAACATAAAAAAAGGTTCCAAAATATTGTTGAGTTCAGGTTTTTCATCTGAAATAGTTAAGACTTAGTCCTAATCCTTGTTCCTATCTCCAATTCCCAGTTTTATCAAAAGTTAGCTCCCTTTATGTTTTCAGTTAAATAAGAATCTGCTGTGTGCTAATATGTCTGATATTTCAGTTCAGGTCAAACTCTAAAGTCAGAATATATGCAGGTCCATTCATCAGTCTCTTAGAATTTGTTCGGTCAAACCCCCATGGCATAGTTACATGAGACATCGCCACTAAAATTCAGACTTGTCTACAATCGGTTTTATAGAAATGAAAAGTTAAACAGATGTTTAGTGTCTAGGCCTTATATGTCAACTTGGCGATTAAGGTAATTGTTTGCTAATGAGTTAATAAAATGCTATATTATAGAAATTTATTCAGCCACCATACTTTACTGTAACGTTATGTAAGTGTACACGCCTGCATACAGCTTGGTTTTCTCAGAACATGATTAGGTGTTACATGCTGATTCTCACTGAAGTTGTTGTATGACATGTACCAAATGGTAGGCTTTGGTGTTCATATGCAGATGCAAATGTATATGTTCAGTGTACATGTGTAAAGATGGCAATTATTTATAAAATTAAGCTCCGCCCTTGAGGCTAATAAACTCATTTAAGAAAAAGAAAGAAAGAGAAAAAACCCGCGTCTTAGTTTTAAAAAGAAGATAATGTTTGTTAGCATGTTGTTATTATTTTACAATAGAAATTCACAAACTTTACACTCAAAGGCATTTCGGAATGAATATTGAACGAGTTTTCCAGTGTTGACCTTTGCTCAAATAAGAAGTCTGAATGTCCATTTCTCCTGATAATAGCAGAGTTATGGCACTTAGTTTCCTCCATGGATGACAAAATCACAGAATGAATGCTTGTTTGTGACAGGTTACAATTTACAGCAGTAGTAAGACATACATGGATACTTGAAAAATGGCTAAACAGTCTACGAATAACTTCTAAAATCCTTTAATAATTAGCCTAACTTGAAAATAAGAATCCTTTGATGAACATTGTTAAAAAAGATTCTTTTTTGCCACAATTTTCCATGTGTCTGAAACTGATGAAATAAATGTAGAATTCAATGAATTATTTCTGGACAACACTAAATCTGACTTGTTAAACGTCCTTATTTTTTCATTTCGAGAAGGTAATTTATCAGAACTTCAAAACCAAAGTCTAATAACACTGCTACATAAGACGAATAAAAATCTTAACAAAACTAACCAATTGGAGACCCGTTAGTCGTACCGTAAGACTTAGATGGAATAAGAATAAGTGTTGTACAACAGTTTCTTAAATGAATGACTATATATTATAACATAATTCTTCAGAACGCAAGCCGTAAAGATGACGACAGCATACTTGTCTTATAATCCAGCTATAAAATAATTTTATTTCAAGGTTGATGAGTAATTTAAATGCTAATTGTTTGAAATACCGAACACAACAGCAGATGTTTTCATTCACATATTAACTAAAGTGAATAATTTGTAACATTTTTGGCTATTAAAGTCACACACTGCATGTATTTAACACTGCTAATAATGAAGAGGTATTGTGTAGTAATGATGCACAGTGCATGTTTAAAGTGAAGTTTTTAAATGCACACACTTAAGGTGCACATGAACAGGCATTTTAAGAGAGAAGATAAAGAATGCTTGGTACCAGGTTTCTTCTTAAGGAAGTTAAGGATATTGGACACCCGTCAGGATTTTATTTGTGTATAGTTGTTTGATTTGGTATTTTGTAGAAGAATGTGTTTAGACTAACTGCCATGGGAAAGGACATTATTCATATGTGGAAATGTGGATAGAAAAGTTATCGTAGGGGTACTTCTTTTATTATTTATTTATCAGCTGTGGTACCAAGTTAGCAGGGCACTGTATTGGATTTAGTAAATGAGAATTTTATTTTGAAACTAAAAGGGATGCTTACCACTTTTCCCATTATTCCCAAACTCCGCACGGTCACTTTCCCAATCTTTTAAGTAGCAGTACTGTTGGCTGCGTGGTTTGTCATTGTTCAACAAGTGTCATGTTTTTATTTTGTTTTTCTTCCAGATAGAATAGATTACAGCTCAGAACTCGTTATGTAAATTTTTAAACGTAGGCATCAGGCTGTTCTTATCTCCTAACAATTGACTCATCAATGGGCTGTGTCAAATTCAAAGAAGGTAAGTTTAAGATCCCAATGGAAAACAAGGTACTCCTTTTATTGCAATTTCATGTAATAGTCACGGTTGAAAAACAGAACTGCAGAAAATCGATTAAGTGCACACAATATGATAGCTTAAAGTAATGGTTAATTCAAATGAAGGAGATTCTTTAATTTAAAGACAAGATACCGGGACAACAAAACAATGTGCAACACATTTCTGAAAAAAAGAAAATAATGAAGAAATACTTCGACAACAAAGGAAGTTATAGATCGATTGCTATTCAACTACCATGTAACCAGTGCTGAAATTATCCTGGACCGCTACTACTACTTTGGTATTCCAAACGATGACGAAAGCGTGAAAGCGAAATTCTTCATGATAAAAAACACAAGAACCCCTTTAATGCTCCCCCTTATCCCCCACCCTCGATTTTCAATGTTTAAAACAAACGAATTGAACGGCATTTGCTCCCATGTTATAGATTGTAGTTCGTCATTGGTGCCCGTAACTTTAAGTCTGAGAGATAAAGCAGAAAAAGCAGCAATGAAAGGCCTTTCAGTCAGTCTGTTGATTTTGGCAACTGTGTTAGACTTAACATTGGGTGTGGAATTTCTGTGGAAGTGATTTCTTTGCAAAAATACGTTCTTTTAAACATAGCTTTTCGTATGCCTGTATTAAATGCCAATGCATTTTTAGACATAAAACTGCCACGTTATGAAAACGTGGCTGCAAACAACGCTGTATGCAAATAACCCATTAAGAAATATTTACTAATGGTTCGAAGAAAAGTCAAACCCATTATATATGTAATAGTTCTTTGGTCTCTATATGGACGAATTGGTTAGTTGCTCTTTACATATCGCTAGCTAGACATTTTTTTATTAACTGTACCATCACGTTAATGGTTACAATGCTTTCTTATTATGTATTATTTTATCTTTTAGTACATGGAAGTCGTCTGTATCATGGAAAAAAGGTAAATGTTAAAGTAACTCTGATGTCATATGAAGATCAAGGGTATTTGGTTAGAGTTGCTCAAGATCGGTCCTGAAATAGGTTTTTGAATGTTACTCTTTTAGCTCCAGCTTATGAGGTCGCGTCCTTTCTTTTTAAGGTGACATGGTTGACTGTTCGTGAATAAACTAATTACTGTGACCTTTAGACCTCTTGTTTTTTTATACCCCCGAAACGAAGTTTTTTTTTGCGGGGTGGGGGAGGGGGGTATGTAGGAGTCACCCGGTGGTTGCTCCGTTGCAGTTTCCTTGTCTGTAGTATAACTTAAAAACTAATACTTAGAGTTCAATGCAACTTCAAACAATGGTCAAGCACAGTGAGAGGAAGCGCAGTGTTTAAGAATCATAACTCCGTCTTCACTATTTGCAGAGTTATTGCCCTTTGTTTGTTTTCCTTGTCCGGAGCATAACTTGAAAAGTAATGTTTGGAATTCAATGCAACTTCATACAGTGATCAAGCACAATGACAGGTAGTGCACTGTACAAGAGCTATAACTCCATCTTCACTATTTGCACAGTTATTGCCCTTTGTTGGTTTTCCTTGTCCGGAGCATAACTTGAAAAGTAATGGTTGGAATTCAGTGCAACTTCATACAATGGCCAAGCACAATGACAGGAAATGCAGTGTACAAGAACCACAACTATCTTTAATTGCCCACAACCATAACTCTATTTCAATTCTTTTTCAAAGTTTTCTGTTACTAATAACTTCCTCAGTTCCGAAGCAGTCTTGCTGGGGTATTAATCACATTTAGTGATAGCTGTAGTTGTATTTGGCTTTCTTTTTTTCTTTTCTTTTTTAATTTTTTTATTGCATGAATGTTTTATACATGCAAGCCTTTTTAAATCAAATTCATTTCATGTAAGATTAAATAAAAATCTGATGTCATATTTTTTCTTCAACTTTGTAATACAGCCATAGAAAAGGCGTATACCTTACATCGCAAACCAGACATTAGAAATAAAAAACTATATGATGAAAGAAAAACATTTAATAGTTTTCCTCAAACTTGAATTTGGTCTTGGCCACAACTATCTTCTTACACTGCAATTTTATAGTAGATGATTAAAAAATGATGTTTGATCAGCCTTGTATGAAAGGTGTATGGGTACCAGTGTTTATGTTATTGCTATTTAATATGCTCCTGTTCACCGAAGCCCCACTGTTTGAAGCATTATCAAATAGTGATTTACCCATGTATATTGTTTCACTACACTGATTTTTGCCAGGGATATCTTTTACTAAATAGTATCTGTTTCAAATTTTAGGAAGCAATTTGGGGAAATTTATGAGTACTTTAGTGTCTAGTTACATCCCAGTTTTTGCAAACTACTATTTTTTCTCACACCGTCTTTAAATCATTTCCACGTGATGCTCAAACTTTAATTAAATTTTAATATAAATTTTATTTCCGAAATTTAATAATGTAGAGTCGTAAAACATCTTGCAACCAGTTTTCAAAATAGACGAGCATTTTGGTTTACCAAGATAAAGAAATAAATGAAATTTTATTGTCAGAATTTAAAAAAAGAACAACATCTGAAGGCAACTTTTTACAAAATTTTGACGAAACCGGCTTAATGTTCAGGGTTCTTCGAAATACATATACATAAGTTTTTTTAACCCACCTCGAACTCCTCGAATCATACCGTATTTTTAAGCGTGAAAGTTTGAGAAGTGGGTATGCAAATCGCCTTCTTTTTTGACCATAATTCATGTAAACATTTGGTCACTTTTGACCGTGTTGTTTTGGCAGTTACATACGAAATATTCTTACCACTATTTCTGTATAATCAGGATCCTCCTGCAAAAAGACAGACAGACAGACAAGCATATGGACGGACGGATAAAAAAGCGAAAGGACAAATCCAACTGATAGAAAATGAGTGAGCCATGTGAAAGTTGGAATGCGAAAGACGCTGTTTCATCGTCCCGACCACCGACTCTTCATCTGATCTTTATCACTGTTCTTTATAATGTAATATTATTAGATCATTAAATCATATCCGAAGATAATTTTGATCACAATTGCCCACAAATTGCTCCATTCTTGAAAATTTATTCAAAATTATTGAAGAGATATAAAAGATAGTCTTTTCACCATGCGCATGCGCACACTTTAGATCTGACAATGACTGTATTTATTGCTCTATGTATAGCAGTTAACCATGTGAAAATGGTTTACGACGATGAATAAATAAAGAAGGGGAGACATTTTTATCATATATCATTTGAAGAGTGTGAATTTTTCGCAGGTGCGAAATTGGGTCACACGGCCTCAAGTTGCCGGCAAATATAATATACGATCGTTCTTTACTGTAGTTTTTCTCTGGTTTTGAAACAAATTTTATGATTTCCCCCAACTAATGTTTGAAATGTATATCTTTGCAAAACACTTTCGAACAGATGTTGGTAAAATTTATGTTTTCTCAAGTTTTTGTTATCAAAATAAATTTTCACGCAAAACCCAAGACGCTGTCCCGAAAGAATGTATACAAACTATAAAGATACTCAGTCATAAAGTTTGCAAGAAATTTACCGAACTCTTTAATTTCGACCAAAAATAGATTTTGCCTCGATGGCAACAAAAAAGGGTAGATGTTTTTAGAGTAATTAAAAAATTCTTCAGATTCCCTGTACCCACTAACAGATTTGATTGTTTGTGCTGCCAAATCCAGATCTCTGAGAAGATCTTCGTCTTGTCTGCTACTTGTAAAACTTGTAACACGAAATTCGTCGGTTGAATAACTGAAGAGAACAGCCCAGGGGTACTTGTTAAAGTTCCTGCTGCCTTAAGTGTTTTAAAGGTCGCACAGTGTGTTCCATCTGTAAATGCCTATGTTTTTATCTAGGCTCAGGCAAGTAGTTTTCAGTTGATACCCCCCCCCCCCCCCCTCGACCCCGGGTAAAAGGCCAGATGGTACCGTCCAAATTGAATGAAGGGCATGTCCATTTCTAGAAATTTGGCACGGTAAGGATAAAGAATATTTTGATATCAACGATACAAGTCTCGGAAGTTTTGAAACCTTTTTCTGCGAAATGTTATGCATTTTGAGTATAACACTATAAAGCTGATTAGATTCGAGTCTAAACCAATGCGTTTATTTTTATTACTCTGACACTGAAAATAATAAATTAATTTCCCGGAAAAGTGTAAACGTTTCACGTCTCTTCTCCTTATAACTTGCTGTCAGGGTATCGAACGTCAAGTGACCTGAAGTCAGCAACGCAGGTGGTAAATGACCCGTACTACTGTAGTCTCATTCCTGACAGACTTACGACGTGGTAACAGGGGCGGATAACTCTCCTACAAAGACCTTTTACCGAATGGATAGTAAAATCTCGGCTGCTTAAAAATTCTCCAGTGTAGAAAGTGTGACTCAAACCACTTCTAAACAACCCGAGGTGTGATCGTCAAGCCTTCAGTGAAGCAGACTGTTTAGTTATGTTTCTTTAAATGATAAATTACAACAGACATTTTATATGATTGTTAGCAAATAAACTGGTAAGTTTGAATAACTTTGAGCTTTAATGCTTAGAAACAAAAACACGTTATCTGCACCTTTAGGGGCATTTAGACTGAATCACAAGATCTCTGTATTACATTTCCTTACTTTTAAACCTGTTTCACTGCATGTTATTGCCATTATTTTATAAAACTGAGAATTTAATGACATTTTGCATATTACAACTAATGATAAAGGCATTTATAAATTATATAAAGTGTATCATCTTTTTTTCTGAGTTGGCGGTTTGCCCTATTTAAGTGTTTTCGCGCGTCCAAGATAGTTGGAATGGATATGCCTGTCTGTAGCCATTTTTGCTCAGTGTTGCTGGGTGCTCCATGTTGCTCGGACGCTTGTACTAATGATGGGAGTATGATTTAAGGGACGATAAAAAACTAAATTAACCAATTAAATGCTTTTATATGCGATACGTTAGGACGGGTTAATGATGACTGCATAATAATTTGGGCTTAAAAATTAAGATTATGCATCAAACGTTTATTCCAGACGTCTAAGCGTAGAGTTTCAAACTAATGACCTTTTTTCTACCGCTCTCAGATCATATGTTGGTGTTTTTATCCAGTCTTTTTGTTTTATGAGAGTTCCCGTACTGTAAAAGATAAAATCTCTGCCGGTTTACACCAACTTAAGCTTTTCATACAGGACCCTTTATCAAATAATCAAGATTTGCTACACAGGTAATTAGAATTCGCATATCCTTTAAGATTTTTTTAAACTTACATGCTAAATGCGTCATACAATGTATATGTATTTATTTATCAGAAAATCTAACGGAATCAATTACTGAACATTTGATTTCTTAACAACAGAACTTCAGGCTAGTTTTATGCGAACGTTTCCCTTTTCAAAAAAAAACACATACTATAGAAATGCAGATTGGCACGAAAAACTGAAAAAAATGTTTAAAAAAACGCGTAAAAACTAACGTCGATTCCCTCATGCAGTTAAAATCAACATAGACCTGACAGCCTAGATTACATAGATTGTACGAGAGCAGGTGTAAATACGGCGATAGCTCACAAAGGAAGGTTAGATAACATGGCGTACAACGACTGCAAAATGTGCCAAACCCTAACCAGGGTTAAATCTTGTCAAATATATTTTCCGCTTATCTTTCGCATAGTTTCCGAGTGTGAAATTTCACCCCGGGTGTATCAGTAAATTATTGAAGAATATTAGAAATAAATCTTTCAGAGAATATGCGTTTAATTGGGAGGTCGTTTTCTGTCCTTGGGAAAAGCTTTCTGCGCTATGGAACGCTTTGAATTAAGCCGAAACGCTTCTGCTATTCCCCATGCTTCAATTTTCTTCTTTTGGAATTCAAAGTCATAATTATGTAAGGTACTCAGTATAAAAAAATCAGCGGATATTTGTTCCTACTCCTAGGCTCTTAGTCACAGTTGTTACTAAAACAATATCTTTTCATGATATCGACTAAGTGATTCATAGAGCAAATATATACAATTTAAAAAAAAAAATAAAATAAGAAAAAAAATAAAGACGAAACGGAAGTGGTCGTGAAAACAGACGATTCTACCAGAAAATCGTAAGTTTGTAAATAGAATTGTCTGCCCTTTGTTTTAAGCTGTAACCATTTTACAATTTGACCAATCGACAACTTACCTTAATAAAATACATTCTGAAAATAACAGGAAGAATTGTCATGCGTAACACAGCGATATCGTCGTTTGAAACTATCTTCGTAAACTGGCCATTTCAGGTATGTAAAAACATTGTACAGCAGATTGGTAATTTTCAACAGATTTCCTACCGTAATGGTATCACAGATTAGGCAAGGCTAAATTCTGACATCGGTATTTCAGAACACAGCACGGTTTTTACACAATTATGCTACAGCGAGCACAAGACTGGTGCTTTATTATTTCTATCCGTGTTTCTGCTTGAAAAAGCAACTGATGGAACTTTCTGGAAAATCGATTGGTTTCAACAGCGTATTGCTAGAACTGCGATATTTTGACTGAAATTCAATACCTTATATGGGTCTTGGGAAATTGCCTCATCGCAAATTCTTTTCGGCTGCTGCGTTTGGGAAAAAATAAACATATTAATTATCTGGGAATTAGAAAAAAAGAATGGCATGCCATTTCCTCGCAGAAAGAAATAATTTAGAAATAAAACAATTTCAGAGGGGAAAAAAAACTATGCATCGTAAAACTAATTCATTTTCCTGTTGTTTTCAATAAATGAATTATTAATTCGCACGTCAGAAAGTGACGGAGTCCTTCGTTTAACAGGACTTTTCACAGTCTTGTAAATAATAGATTTTTTTTCTGTATCGTGAGTCAAAATAAAGCCCGGAAGCTGATACAAAGTTTCAATGTCGACTTTAGCACTGCGTTTTTGCCTTTTCTTGTGATAACGTGAGCAGTTCCTTACAGTTGAACGTTACATAAGTGGAAACTTTGTACGAAACTGACATGCTATACACGTTTTTGACAGAATAAGTGCCGAAAGTAAGTGAAACCATATGATCTTTATATTAGCTGGTAGATAATAATATGTGCAATAAGAATTTCATACCACGGATGTGGCTTATAAGCAAGCTATTCAACGAAGATTAACTACTTATATTGCCCATAAAAACCCGCGCTTTAACTAACGCACACACTGCGTACGTTAATAAGGGGATTAAAAATCATTTATTGCCAAGGTGTATCCCTTACGTTACGAACTTGAAATGTATATTTTCTAAGAATGCTCCAACTGCTACTAAATGAGTCATTCCAGTTTACTTACACCACACAAGTGGCTATTCAAACGTCTAGTTCGTCCGGAAACATATAAGCAACGTATAATTATTTAGTGATGTAAGGGAACATATATTTCGCCCGATGCAAAGGAAAACTGTAGGAGGCGAAGCTGATTAAAAAAACAACATTCAAACTCATATATGGTATAAAAATAACGTTACCAAAGAAATCTTATGAACACTATGCAGACGACATCCATGGCATAGAAGTGTCAAGCAATACTTTTAGTAGGTCTAGAGGCGGACATTGAACGGGATAAAATAATATATGTTGTGTTTGTGTTCACAAGTTTATTTTGAAAAAGACCAACTTTTAAATATTTTATAATCATGTCTGTTTGGTCGGAAAATTCTAAGACCAGGTGCATCATGCGAGCGGAAACAAAGAGAAAAAAATGCAACAGTTGCCCGGATGTATGGCCTAAACAGAAAAATCTCCTTATCGCAAATGATACAGACCTCCTATTTATTCGCCGACGAACAGCTGCAAACGTGGTCAATACAACTTTAATAGAAGTTTGCCTGGCGATTGTAGTTAATCAAACACTATCAGATTTCTTGGATATCCTCAAATCATTCGGGAACGTTGCACAAATTGAAGTAATCAGGATACTCTACTGGAAAATCAATGGTAATAAATTACTTCATTGATAGCTCTCGAAGTCTTCAATCATGATATGAATCATAACACACTCTCTTCTCTATATTTCCCCTCGCCCTCTCAGTCTCCCTACTGCCTAGGTATCTTATAAATAAATGCCTGAAAACTAATGTTGTTATGTTGTGTACTAAGAGCAAAATAACTGTTTATATTTGTCAATATAAGTGCAGTGTGAACTGCTGGCCAAAACCTTTGGACTTGCCTGCTTTGCAATAGGACATAGCTTAAAGTGTTTGTATCTTGGACTCAAGTTGTTCACTCTTAATCTAGAAATTACAATGCAGGTCCTTGTTCCCTATTGATGAGCTTGGTCATCAGCTTGGTCATCGGAGCGGGAGCGGGAGGTTGTGGGGTTGAATCCAACAAAGATACATATAAATGATACATAATTCAGTAATGGTATTACGTAGAACCATGCAGGTCTAGAACATGTTCCTTATACAGTTTGCGCCTGATGATACAGATTGCTACTTGAGGCCTAAAGGGATGGCCGTATCTTCAAAACCCATTTTGTCGTCACTATGTTTTAGGCAGATACCAAATCTTTTCTCCTTGTTTAGAATGGATTTTTGAGCAGTCAATCATTGCAAAATTTCAACATTCATTACACATGGAACAATATTCTAGCTATAACATTGTAAACAAAGACAACGGTCTTGCTTATAATAGTACAATTAGAGTTATATCACAGACTAACAGACACTGATCATATCACACTAACTACTACACTGACAAGTCCTTTACTAGTCTTCTGTTTAAATCCCATCGTATATCGGCACTTAAACAAAGAAAAATCCTCGGGAAGCTTTGGTTTATGAAAAAAAGCTAATTTCCCACTAAGGGCCTCTCGCCTATCATATGTACGTATAATAATCTTCAAAGCCGAGAAGGTTTTTATTGCCTCTGTTTTGATTGCAGATTCTCTGGCAGCTGATTCCAAGTTCTAGTACTCACAGGTGTTGAATAGGCCGAGCAAATGTTTTCTTTGAATTATAGGACCAGAAAAAAATAAAGAAAAAATGGTGTTCTTTAGTACTACAGGCGTCTAACTGGGCGAGAGAACGAATTTCCGTTTCATATTATATATGTACGTATATATGTATATATTTGCAGGCACATTATAGCCCTCCCCCATCCTCAACTCCCGCCCCCATCCCCGAAAATGTTTTTTTTTTTAGGAATAACAAGTTTCCTTAGAATAAAATTGGCGGAAACGACAGAGTGAATTTTTTTAAAGCACTTAAGATAAGGCCAAACAAAAATTACGTTCAAGAAAAAGCCAGAGTCATACTTTGTTGAATAGATGTTTGTCATAAGCTCTTATCTCTTCAAAAGGGGTCAGCAATATACCCTAGGTTTTCATGATCCTCAGTGGTCATTTTGTCATGACCTCGGGTTTTCACGTGTTGTAAAACTTGTTTACTCAACGTCTGAACCAACTTTATGAGGATACTAGATTTAGGTATTCTGAGTAAATAATTGCAGTACACATATTCCAAGCACAGCGTATAGGACACTATAGGTACGGTGCCTTTGCTATGACAATAAAACATATGTTGTGGCCATAGCTTAACACTGATTCCTTTCATTCTTAGCATCATTTCACCTTATTGGTATTATTATTTATTTCCATATGCAACAGCCTGGTCAACACGGGTGCCCTAAGTCAAATATGATACATGTAATATGCTGTTAAGTACTGAACAGAAGATTTGGACATGGGATCTTTTAACAATTGCTTGGCATGACTGGTACGAAATAAATGGGCGTCCGTCAAATGGGAAACTTGGACCGATAGTTAGATAGGATCGGATATAAAGTTGAGTGTTTGAACATCATAGGTATCGGCAGCTGGCTGACGTTGAGGCATTGGTCTTCCAGACGATTATGACAGTCCACAATTATCGGCTTCCAAGAGGAGTATCGGAACTTTAGAAGCATCCAAAACTTGTGGAGGTGAACAGATATTAGTTTCCGTGACAGACGATATGCAGGCGATGATAGGCATCATTTTATTTGAGTTTATTTATCGTCGCTACCGTTTGCCCATATGACCGACGCCCCATTAGTTATTTTATGTTGTAAGGGATAGTGCAAGATACAGAAAGCATCCCATTCCAGAGACACCCCTGGTTCTTTTGTCTGCTCAGCATATAGCCCTGATACATGTTACCCCAATTTAACGTCTCTTTCGAAATACAATATGTAATGTTTGTGGAGGAACGGGGTATCGATCTCGCGACCACTGGGTTACCAGTCCAGTGCGTTACCACTGGACTGCTGAGTGAAGTATCGGGCACCCAGACCACCGATAACAGTTGTTTGAAATGGTTAGTTCTCAATTTGAACATAAACATATTAAATGTTTGATGCTAGGAAAGTGATATACACTAAAGGTCAGCTGCCAAAGTATCCTAGGTTCGTCCATCTTTCTTTGAATTGAAATACTAAGGTTACAGTTTTTGTCTCTTATCTCTTCTTTAGTTTTATATGAGTGTCATTCTTTATACAACCGAATCTCAAACAAGGGTTCGTCTGTACAAAAACATGTTAACGTGAACGGTATTTCTACAAAACTATTTTGAAATAATGAAATCTTTTCATCCGCTTTGAAACATAATCAGTCAAATATGTATACCACAGGTGTTCACCAGGGAGTATTTATTACAGCGTAAAATTGATGAAATAAAGTAAATCGGAATTTATTATGTAAATAATCATGAAAGTGGTAAATCTTTTCAACAATCGGGTCTTTTTGGCATATTTAAGTGTTTGTGAATAAAGATAAAATTATCTGGTAGAGATACAAATTTTCCAAATCGAAACTGTCTTAAGGAGATGAAATATTTTCTATACGACTGCGAAGTGTTTAAATTTTGCGCAGACTTTAAAAATCAGATAACTTAACTAATATTTTAAAAAGATAAACCCGTTTGCTTTGGTAATCAGATAACACAAAAACTACACAGTATTTTGCACTTAATGGTGTTGAAGATAACAATCACCGGTTTAACCTTTTGTACGCGCCCCTTATTATGGAACGCCGAGTTTGTCATATGTTTTGCTAATTTTCCAGTTCATATGATTTACCACTTCAGTAATTATTTCGTAATCTACGATAAATATATTCTAAAATACAATTTTCTATAAGCGTTTATTAAATGTCAACTTCTAAAACAAAACATAACTGAAATACCCACGTTTAGAATCTGGGCTCTTTCTCTTTGAGTGATTTATTGTCGGTACCGGTTGCCCATATGACCGACCCCCATCACTTGCAGAGATTAGTTAATTTATGATGCAGGAGATTGTGCAAGTTACAGAAAACATCCTATTC
Source organism: Cyclina sinensis (assembly GCA_012932295.1). Taxonomy (NCBI): domain Eukaryota; kingdom Metazoa; phylum Mollusca; class Bivalvia; order Venerida; family Veneridae; genus Cyclina; species Cyclina sinensis. Next base: position 41,358,940 of record JAAONU010000017.1, read on the forward strand.
CTGAGACACCCCTGGTTCTTTTCATGCTCAGTGTATAGCACTGGCACATGGGACCTCGGTTTAACGTCTCATCTAAATAATGAATGATGTTAGTGGAGGAGCTGGGATCGATTTCGCGACCCCTGGGTTACCAGTTTAGCGCATTACCTCTGGACCACTGATCTGCTCCTTTAAAAATCTGTCTTCACTTCATATTTACTCGGGTCATTTTTCTTCGACGATTTTCGGGGTATTTCGGCCGAAAAGTAGTGCTAACTACTCCTCAAAAGTAGGGATAGCAACCGAAAATTGTTTTTTTCCTTCTGGAATTTTAAGTCTGTTTTAATATAATGTGGATTGCAGACACTTATTCACTTGAAGATGTTTTTTTTTTTTTTTTTTTTTTTTTTTTTTTTTTTTGTTAAGCGTGGTGGCATTTGAGACATAAATCATATAGTATGTGACTTCTTAAAGTTCTAGATTTATTATTAAAAATAGTGTATGAACAAGTGTTTTCTTATACGAACTGTATTCTAAAAGCCAGGGAACGAAATCATTGTGTACCTGTAGACACGTGTGTTATGTTTTCTGAATAAATATAAAACGTTAAGCAAATTGATTTAGGGCCTTTTCCAAGATTTATTGAAACTAAAACATCAGACTGGAAGCAACATTTAGAAACACACTCAGGCGGTTAAATGTTTTGTTGATGAAAAAACAACCTCAGCTAGTTTGCTATTTTTTTCAGTTTTCCAATGTGTTTTAACATCTGTGCCTGTTTTTCTAAAGATGTTAAATAGAAAGATATGACATAGCCCCCTTTACTAGAGTGTAGTTTAGATTGTATGGAAAATTACCGACAATATTTACGAGCTTTCGTATCTATTTAGGGAAAAATCCACTTCTTGCCTTTTTTCTTTAAGAAAAAAAGAGAAGTATCTTCAAATACATAAGAATGATGAAAAAAATAATCCTATTCTATATTAATGAATATTTTCTCATATTTTCTGTTCCATTTTCTTTGTTTGGGTTCTTTAGTTTCTATTTCATTGCCACCACATCCTTCAGTAATTTCACTCAACATAAAATCACAAACAACATACGCATGACTGGTTTTATTTCCAAAATTTGTGCAAAATGACACCTTGTCAATAAAACTTAACTGTCTAGAAACTTTAGAAAAAAAAGTAAATTTTATTACTTCGGGTACATGATGCTGAAATTTCAGAATGTTATGTTATTTGAATGTTGTAAGGTTTATCAAATTTATATCTTTACATTTACATTTAAAAATGAAAAATGTAGAGGGAGTTTGAAAGGCTCTCAGTAAATCTTTCGCATAAATGAATAAAGTTCGCTTACTTGACTGTAACGAATTTTCGTTACACCTCTTACATTGAAACCTTTTTTGTTAAAACTAGTACTTAAACAGTCTTTAGCATCCTTCGTTGTTCTGAAAATAACATTTGTTTGAGTACTCTAAATTTGGTTCTCAGCATACACAATAAGTAGGAACTTTCCACCCTATCAGTAAAGTCCTGCAGCATTTATAACCTTCAGTAGTTTGTTTAGATATGACAGCAGGGTTTTATTCTTGCTTAAATATATAAACCTATACTTCATTGCTTAGATATCACCAGTATCCTTTCTTTTAAGTTTTAAAATACAGACCTTCAGTAGTTTGTTTAAATGTGACCAGTATGCTTTCATTCTCGCTTCAATATATAACTTTCAGTAGTTTGTTTAAATGTGAGCAGTATGCTTTCATTCTTGCTTCAATATATAACTTTCAGTAGTTTGATTAAATGTGACCAGTATGATTTCATTCTTGCTTCAATATATAAACTTTCAGTAGTTTGTTTAAATGTGACAAGTGTTTTCATTCTTGCTTCAATATATAACTTTCAGTAGTTTGTTTAAATGTGACAAGTGTTTTCATTCTTGCTTCAGTATATAAACTTTCAGTAGCTTGATTAGCTGTGGCCAGTTTGCTTTCTATCTGGCTTCAATATATAAGCATTCAGTAGCTTGATTAGCTGTGACCAGTATGCTTTCATTCTTGCTTCAATATATAAACCATCAGTAGCTTGATTAGCTGTGACCAGTATGCTTTCATTGAAGCTTCAATATATAAGCATTCAGTAGCTTGATTTGCTGTGGCCAGTATGCTTTCTATCTGGCTTCAATATATAAACTTTCAGTGGTCTGTTAGCTGTGACCAGCATGCCTTCATTGTAGCTTCAACATATAAACCTTCAGAAACTCGACTAGCTGTGACCAGTAGGCTTTTATTCTCGCTTCAATTTATGTCCTTTAGTTAATTGTTTAGCTGTGACCAGCACGCTTTCATTCTCGCTTCAATTTATATCTCATAGTAGATTGTTTAGCTCTGACCAGTACGCTTTCATTCTAGCTTCAGTATATATCCTTCAGTAGATTGTTTAGCTTTGACCAGCATGTTTTCGTTCTAGCTTCAATGTATGTCCTCTAGTAGATTGTTTAGCTGTGACAAGTATGCTATCATTCTTGCTTCAATATATAAACCTACAGTAGTTTGTTTAAATGTGACAAGTATGCTGTCATTCTTGCTTCAATATATAAACTTTCAGTAGTTTGTTTAAATGTGACAAGTATGCTATCATTCTCGCTTCAATACATGTATATAAACCTTCAGTAGTTTGTTTAATGTGACAAGTATGCTTTCCTTCTTGCTTCAATATATAAACTTTCAGTAGTTTGTTTAAATGTGACAAGTATGCTTTCATTCTTGCTTCAATATATAAACTTTCAGTAGTTTGTTTAAATGTGACAAGTATGCTTTCATTCTTGCTTCAATATATAAACCTTCAGTAGTTTGTTTAATGTGACAAGTATGCTTTCCTTCTTGCTTCAGTATATAAACTTTCAGTAGTTTGATTAAATATGAGAAGTATGCTGTCATTCTTGCTTTAATATATAAACTTTCAGTAGTTTGTTTAAATGTGACAAGTATGCTTTCATTCTTGCTTCAATATATAAACCTTCAGTAGTTTGTTTAAATGTGACAAGTATGCTTTCAGTCTTGCTTCAATATATAAACCTTCAGTAGTTTGTTTAAATGGGACAAGTTATGCTTTTATTCTTGCTTCAATATATAAACCTTCAGTAGTTTGTTTAAATGTGACAAGCATGCTGTCATTCTTGTTTCAATATATAAACTTTCAGTAGTTTGATTAAATATGACAAGTATGCTGTCATTCTTGCTTCAATATATAAACCTTCGGTTGTTTGTTTGAATGTGAAAAGTATGCTTTCATTCTTGCTTCAATATATAAACTTTCAGTAGTTTGTTTAAATGTGACAAGTATGCTTTCAGTCTTGCTTCAATATATAAAGCTTCAGTAGTTTGTTAGCTGTGACCAGTATGCTTTCATTCTCGCTTCAATATATAAAGCTTCAGTAGTGTGTTTAAATGTGACCAGTATGTTTTCATTCTTACTTCAGTATATATCCTTCAGTAGATGTTTTAGCTGTGACCAGTTTGCTGTCATTCTTGCTTCAATATATAAACCTTCAGTAGTTTGTTTAAATGGGACAAGTTATGCTTTTATTCTTGCTTCAATATATAAACCTTCAGTAGTTTGTTTAATGTGAAAAGTATGCTGTCATTCTTGCTTCAATATATAAACTTTCAGTAGTTTGTTTAAATGTGACAAGTATGCTATCATTCTCGCTTCAATATATAAACCTTCAGTAGTTTGTTTAAATGTGACAAGTATGCTTTCATTCTTGCTTCAATATATAAACCTTCAGTAGTTTGTTTAAATGTGACAAGTATGCTGTAATTCTAGCTTCAATATATAAACCTTCAGTAATTTGTTAAAATGTGACAAGTATGCTGTCATTCTTGCTTCAATATATAAACTTTCAGTAGTTTGATTCAATGTGACAAGTATGCTTTCAGTCTTGCTTCAATATATAAAGCTTCAGTAGTTTGTTAGCTGTGACCAGTATGCTTTCATTCTCGCTTCAATATATAAAGCTTCAGTAGTGTGTTTAAATGTGACCAGTATGTTTTCATTCTTACTTCAGTATTTATCCTTCAGTAGATGTTTTAGCTGTGACCAGTTTGCTTTCATTCTTACTTTAATATATAAACCTTCAGTAGTTTGTAAGCTGTGACCAGCATGCTTTCATTCTCGCTTCAATATATAAACCTTCAGCAGTTTGTTTAAATGTAACAAGTATGTTTTCATTCTGGCATCAATATATAAATCGTCAGTAGTTTGTTTAAATGTGACACGTATACTTTCATTCTCGCTTCAGTGTATATAGTTTCCAGTAGATGTCTTAGCTGTGACCAGTATGCTATATTCTCGCTTCAATATATAAACCTCCAGTAGTTTGTTTAAATGCGGCAAGTTTGCTTTCATTCTGGCGTCAATATATATCCTTCAGTGGATTGTTTAGCTTTGACCAGTATTCTTTCTTTCCCGCCTCAATATATATCTCATAGTAGATTGTTGAGCTTTGACCAGTACGCTTTCATTCTAGCTTCAGTATATATCCTATATTAGATTGTTTAGCTGTGACCAGTATGATTTCATTCTCGCTTCAATAAATATATCCTTCAGTAGTTTGTTTTGATATGACCAATATGCTTTCATTCTTGCTTCTATATATGTCCTTCAGTAGTTTGTTTAGATATGACCAGTATGATTTCATTCTTGCTTCTATATATATCCTTCAGTAGTTGTTTTTTTATGACCAGCATGCTTTCATTCTTGCTTCTATATATGTCCTTCAGTAGTTTGTTTAGATATGACCAGTATGATTTCATTCTTGCTTCTATATATATCATTCAGTAGTTTGTTTAGATATGACCAGCATGCTTTCATTCTTGCTTCTATATATGTCCTTCAGTAGTTTGTTTAGATATGACCAGTATGATTTCATTCTTGCTTCTATATATATCCTTCAGTAGTTTGTTTTGATATGACCAGCATGCTTTCATTCTTGCTTCTATATATGTCCTTCAGTAGTTTGTTTAGATATGACCAGTATGATTTCATTCTTGCTTCTATATATATCCTTCAGTAGTTTGTTTTGATATGACCAGCATGCTTTCATTCTTGCTTCTATATATGTCCTTCAGTAGTTTGTTTAGATATGACCAGTATGATTTCATTCTTGCTTCTATATATATCCTTCAGTAGTTTGTTTAGATATGACCAGCATGATTTCATTCTTGCTTCTATATATATCCTTCAGTAGTTTGTTTAGATATGACCAGTATGATTTCATTCTTGCTTCTATATATATCCTTCAGTAGTTTGTTTAGATATGACCAGCATGCTTTCATTCTTGCTTCTATATATATCCTTCAGTAGTTTGTTTAGATATGACCAGTATGATTTCATTCTTGCTTCTATATATATCCTTCAGTAGTTTGTTTAGATATGACCAGCATGCTTTCATTCTTGCTTCTATATATGTCCTTCAGTAGTTTGTTTAGATATGACCAGTATGATTTCATTCTTGCTTCTATATATATCCTTCAGTAGTTTGTTTAGATATGACCAGCATGCTTTCATTCTTGCTTCTATATATGTCCTTCAGTAGTTTGTTTAGATATGACCAGTATGATTTCATTCTTGCTTCTATATATATCATTCAGTAGTTTGTTTAGATATGACCAGCATGCTTTCATTCTTGCTTCTATATATGTCCTTCAGTAGTTTGTTTAGATATGACCAGTATGATTTCATTCTTGCTTCTATATATATCCTTCAGTAGTTTGTTTTGATATGACCAGCATGCTTTCATTCTTGCTTCTATATATGTCCTTCAGTAGTTTGTTTAGATATGACCAGTATGATTTCATTCTTGCTTCTATATATATATCCTTCAGTAGTTTGTTTAGATATGACCAGCATGCTTTCATTCTTGCTTCTATATATGTCCTTCAGTAGTTTGTTTAGATATGACCAGTATGATTTCATTCTTGCTTCTATATATCCTTCAGTAGTTTGTTTAGATATGACCAGCATGCTTTCATTCTTGCTTCTATATATGTCCTTCAGTAGTTTGTTTAGATATGACCAGTATGATTTCATTCTTGCTTCTATATATATCCTTCAGTAGTTTGTTTTGATATGACCAGCATGCTTTCATTCTTGCTTCTATATATGTCCTTCAGTAGTTTGTTTTGATATGACCAGTATGATTTCATTCTTGCTTCTATATATGTCCTTCAGTAGTTTGTTTTGATATGACCAGCATGCTTTCATTCTTGCTTCTATATATATCCTTCAGTAGTTTGTTTTGATATGACCAGCATGATTTCATTCTTGCTTCTATATATATCCTTCAGTAGTTTGTTTTGATATGACCAGCATGCTTTCATTCTTGCTTCTATATATGTCCTTCAGTAGTTTGTTTTGATATGACCAGCATGCTTTCATTCTTGCTTCTATATATGTCCTTCAGTAGTTTGTTTTGATATGACCAGCATGCTTTCATTCTTGCTTCTATATATATCCTTCAGTAGTTTGTTTTGATATGACCAGTATGATTTCATTCTTGCTTCTATATATATATCCTTCAGTAGTTGTTTTTTTATGACCAGCATGCTTTCATTCTTGCTTCTATATATATCATTCAGTAGTTTGTTTAGATATGACCAGTATGATTTCATTCTTGCTTCTATATATATCATTCAGTAGTTTGTTTAGATATGACCAGCATGCTTTCATTCTTGCTTCTATATATATCCTTCAGTAGTTTGTTTTGATATGACCAGTATGATTTCATTCTTGCTTCTATATATATATCCTTCAGTAGTTGTTTTTTTATGACCAGCATGCTTTCATTCTTGCTTCTATATATATCCTTCAGTAGTTTGTTTTGATATGACCACTATGATTTCATTCTTGCTTCTATATATATCCTTCAGTAGTTTGTTTTGATATGACCAGCATGCTTTCATTCTTGCTTCTATATATATCATTAAGTAGTTTGTTTTGATATGACTAGCATAATTTCATTCTTTCTTCTATATAAAGTCATTAGTATGTTGTTGCTGTTTTGCTATTGTTTTATTGTATTGTTATATTACTTAAGTGAAGCCATTATTTTTTCACTATCATTTTTGCCTCAAACATAAATTGTTTAATTGGTTGTATTCGTTGTTGTGTTTATGGTTTCTTTTACAATAAGTCTAGGCTTCACAATCAACAGACTCTCCGTCAATGTTCGAACATTTTCTGTAACTAATAAGTAAGAAAATGTTCTCAAATAAAACAAATCATGTTTTCCTTTTGATTTTTTTTTTAATTATGTTTGCACCTTCTGTTGTTTTTGACATGATGTTTGTTAAGAATTATTTACGCTACACTAAGCTTCTCTATGAGCCTGACACACGGTCATTTGAACGCTTGATTAAAATCAATGTCACAAGAAGAATGAAATGCTTGTAGCAATAATCTGCGTAAGGCAAAAAGGTCAGTCTGCTGGTCAAAACACTTGATGTGCCAATTAAGGCTTTCTTTCACTAGTCAATCAAACGTCTAAAGAAGTATTCAACAGATTGACCCGCCCCGTTGCCAGTAATCTCGGGTCAGAGCTGAGTGGTGGAATAGTAAATGAAGGATTTTCAAAGCTGATCGCTGACTCAATGATGTGTAGCGGCATAAATGAAACAGATCAAGTCTGATTTGCATATTTATGAGAAACGTTTGGTGGTCTTTATTGGGGATGTTTTTCCTATTTTACAGCTGGTGAACTTTATGAATTGTATTAACAAAGATAAGATTATGAGTTCATTTGACTGGATTCGTTCTATTCACGACGACGATATTTTTTTTATGATTACAATATAGCCTTTGTGCCATCTCATTCCTACATTCCTAATATTCCAGCTTTATTTAATAATCACCAGCTGCGACTCACTCGCATATACAGTTAGCGACATTTGGTTATGTTATTTCAGCGGGAAAAGGCTCCTGACACTAACAAACAATTCTTGCTCGAAAAAGGACATAAAAGTCGCTTGTGAAGAATGTTGTAAAATACTCGTACAGAGGAACAAATCAAACGACTTTGATACAGTTCTACTGATATGTATTGTGCCTTTCCTGCATGTCACTTGGTCACTGTAGATTCTCATTCCTAAGGTAATGACGTACTTCATTTGCTGGGCTTCATTCTTTGCCAGACTTTAGGTATCTTAGCCTATAGCTTTAGCATATCAAGTCACAAACTGACAAGGTTCCAAGTCTTGTACTTCAAAATTTTTAGATAAAATACCAGACGTCTGACAGCCTGTTAATCATGTTTGTCCCCCTGTTATTGCCAGAGAGCATTTATTACAAGAGGATGATGAAGAAATGTTTGAAACTTGCTTAATAAGTGCCGAATATACATTTGTAATTCGCTGTGGTCAACTCACTGTAAAAGTGAATAAAAACGACTTCTCATTTTTCTAACAATCTTTAAAACTTTACTAAATATTATGATTATCTTCATCTGTCTCATGATGTTACAGAGCTGAAATATTGCCTCAGAATCTGTTTGCGATTGTTTTATGGCTGTAACATGCATTGGCTTGTCTTGTTCTTTCGAGACTGAAAAAAAATACAACAAGCTAATTTCAACGATTTAGAAGAACCGAATGTGTGCCGTTTCTCACGACAAACAACCCCCTTCAACAGACAAGTATGTGACTTGCATGAGAGACAAGGCTCCAGTACGTCAGGGGTATGTAGGGTGTAGGTGATGTTACTAATTACTTCGTCTGTTGTTTCACATACCATTTACTCTATTGACATAATATTGGGCAATTATTAAATTGCAAGCTTATGCAATGTTGTGAATTACTGTTGTTATTGTGAGTTTGTTCGGACGGAGTGGAGGTCGTTCGGACGGAGTGGAGGTCGTTCGGACAGAGTGGGCGATAAGTCGGGAGAAATAACAGAAATTAACCAATGATATTGATGGTTGTTACAGAGACATGTGTGTGGTATTTGTTTTTAAGTCGTTTTCATTTGCAAAACAACATAAACGTAGGGTTGATGGACCGTTAGATCTTTTTTGATCTTTTTTTTTGGACAATTTTTGTTACGTTTGATAAGGAAGAAGGCGAGATCCCCTCGACACTCAATTCTCTGCTGTTACTTCTACTAATATGTAAGTGTGGCCGGCATGTACGCATTCTTGTGATAGCCATACATATGACATGTCCGAAGGCTGTAATGTCTAATGGGTTTGAGAGAATGACTTTTAGTCAGTTGCGCAGTAACACTTGGGCAGGGACCTGTTTTATAAGAGCTACCTAAGCTATAGCTGTTTCTGACTTTTTCTGGCACATGAAGAGTTTGATTCAGGAATCCAGAACAAAGGAAATGTCACATTTTACAATGAATTAAAGTCAGTTATACTGCTATCATAAATTTATGTTAGATTTAGTTTGATCACCTGTCCTTATGGTTACTTCTAGCGCTTCTCCTAGATCGTCACGATATAAATATAACATTCTCTAAGTCCGTCTGTTTATCACTGCAAAGAGCAAAAAGGTCAAATCAGCCCAGGGGGAATCTAAAATAAAATCAGCACATCAGATACTAACAGTTTTTATACTGATATTATCTTAAACAAACATTTAATACTACAGTCATTATAATTTTTGACAGGAAATGACAAATGAACATGGTATCCCATAATTCACCGGTACAAAAATGGCCGCCTGCCGTCGCTCCGGGTGACAGAATTGTCGGATAGTCCATTGAAATTTATCAAATTTATTGTAATTTGATATTACAAAACTGACTTTATCCAGAATGTTAAATTTGAGTTTGTATCATGCATATAAAGTGTCAATATATGACATATCTCTCAAATGAAGATCAATATTCTTGATTTTATTTTGATGCATTGATCAACTACAGGCTTTAAGTGTTGTTTTACGTTTAAATCTCTATTTTCTTTTATGACTTAATCGTTTTGTCAAACATGACACATAGTTTCAAAGCGTTTACAAACTATGATGAAATTAGAAAGAAATAAAATAGAAGTTTCCCAGTATATGTTCGAAGAATTGTCCAAAAGGTAATGAAACTTACCCTTTATAGAGATCTCGCGAGATAAAAAGTGGTTTAATTTAGTATCAAAGTACCCCGAAGCAGATTTATGACAGATGATTGAGTAATGAAAACAGTAATGACGTGTAATGTATGATTTAATACAGATCTGCACTTGTACTGTATTAACGATTGTTTACTTTGCAATTACTTTCAGCACGACATTTAACAATAATGAATTTTAAAGCCCATGTTACTACAATGGTAATGGATTCTGTCATGTAAGGTAATATCAAATAAAGGATAAAAGATCAAAACACAGAAAAAAGTAAATGAACAAAGAAAAACAGAGAACTGAAAAATAAAGAAATAAAAAAAGAACGAAAGAAAACAAGAAATTTAGAGAAAAAAAGAAAGGAAGGAAAAATGACAAAAAGAAAGAAAGACAGAATGTTGGAAGGTTGAAAGGAAGGAATAAATGACAAAATTCAACAACAACAACAACGAAATGAAATGACGTATCCCATTTGTCTGGTCCCAATAAAAGTTCTTTTTTCAAAGCGTTTACAAACTATGATGAAATTAGAAAGAAATAAAATAGAAGTTTCCCAGTATATGTTCGAAGAATTGTCCAAAAGGTAATGAAACTTACCCTTTATACACAAGGGCACAGACGTCAATACACTTTTATTTTCGAAAATAAAGATAATGCCTGCTAAAAATTTCAGATTCATTACGGTTTGAAAGTTTTATTCTTCCAGCGGCGTAAAATTAATAGCAACGGGTTAGTTTCATTTAAAGCGACGAAAAAAGGATACTTTTTTTCTAGATTCTAAACGTGTCACATTGACCTTTCAATACACCGTCTTTCAGGACAATCCCTTTGTGTTTTTACACCTTCAGATGACCAGGGCTTTTCAAGTCTCCCGAAGACCTTTGAATGTCGGCTACGGTTCGTCGCCACACTTGTTTGAATGTTTCGCTCTCTACTTAAACACATGGTCAATCGTATTAAATCTGACCACTGGCGATTGCAAAAATAAAGCATTCATTAACAGAGTTTATTGACTGGTCGAGTGGAGCTTAAGAACACAATACGGAGGATAATGTTTAATTTAGGACTTAAAAATGAAAAGCTTCGTCGGCTACATTTGGGAAATGTTTTTAATCACCTTCTTTGTGATACAACCACAACTGGACTTAAGACTTTGAATTTAGTCAGTTTAAAACATTAACATAAAAAATAATAATATAAAAACAACAACGAAAACTTTTAAATGGCTCAGAATATTCAAGCCGCCTCCCCTCACCTCCCCTCTCCGACCAAATAAAGTGAAAAATGAAATATTCTTTAACTTAAAAAAATAACAAATCGTTCATTTCTGTCGTACTTATTATCAGCCTGAAACTTAAGCAACAACATAAAAAAATGTGCTGGGATTTTATTTCATTTTCCTGACTCAAAATAATTAACAGCTGCTAGTCACTATTCTACTTAACAGAGAAAATTTGAATAATTGTACTGTCCTTCTAATTTTTCTTGCATAGCTATAGTTTGTCATCGGTTTTGTAAAGTGTCCGATCATACAGTTAACGCCTGGTTACTAGTTTAAACTTCGTTTCAATTTGTAAAGAAATGGTCACATTTCAATTCAAAAATCTACCCTTGAATACTCAGGCTCTATGATACCCTATTCTGACATGTTTAGAATCTTTTCACGCTGACACCAATTGAAATTTGAAAAGTTTTCTATCACAGCAGTATAAATTATAATTAAAGGCCAAACTCCGGTTTGTACGAGGGTCAAGGGGACATCAACACCATTGTTATTTCGACACATACTCAGAGTCATCGTGGTCAGTTTTATGTGTCATGTTGTAAAAGATGCTACACTATCTGATGGTGACCCACCATATTTGTCAGAGTGAATAGGTGCTTGCATATCAGAGCGGAAGACGATAGGCTGGCACGCGCTGTACAGATCACAAGCGTCTGAAACCGCGTTCAGTGCCAAAAAGGTTCAATATTTTAACTTGAACGTATGAAGTCATTTCAAATGCATGCGCATTTTGCATGCTAGATTTGGTAGATTTGATATGAAATTCTGAAGAATTCAGTTAAGGTCATGAACTATCGGTATATTCACAGTTGTAGTTTGGTTAACGTAACAGTATCATCTATTAATATACTGACAATATCTCTTACTTTTAGCAGGGAACCCAATGTCTTGATTTCAAAAAATGGCTTGGCTTTAAAGCAAAATAGTTAGAAAAGTTGTCATGCCTAAGCAATCTGACTCCAGCAAATAGGCAGTCATAGAACAATCGTCGCTAGTGATCACTCACTTGCCATTGCTATTTTAAAGTTAATTTATTGTCGGTACAGCTTGCCCATATAAACGGCGCTCCCTGCAAAGTTTAATCATTTTAGGTTGTAGGGGATAGATACAAAAAAAGCACCCCATGCCAGAGACAGCATTGGTTCTTTTCTATGCTCAGTGTACAGCACTGATACATGGGTTCCTCGGTGTAACGTCAGACAGTTACAGTAGTAATGTTAGTTGAGTATTGTAGGATCGAACTAGAGTCCCCAGGGTTTCAAATCCAGCGTGTTAACACTAGACGACTGATCCTCTCATTATTGCAGGCACATATGTCTTGCAATTCTCACTGCTATTTAGACTTGCGTCAACATAATATGATATAATTAGCAGGGCAATCCTCTTACAGAATGAAATATTAAAGTTATTGGGGTAAGAAATTAAATGAATATATATATATATATCAGAACAGATTTTAGATTTTGGTTCTATTATATAATTTTATCTAGTCTGAAGTAGCGAAATGAGCAACTGTAAATTGAAATAATTTTTCACACTCGATAGGATTATTCTAATCTTGGATTATAATAAATTAGCGAAACAGTGGTCCAAATGAAATCTCCAAAAAGCGTATTAAGGCCTTAACGTCTATATTATTATCTTAGCTTATTATTTCATTTTACATATTTAAGCAGAGCATAATATTTACCTTTAATCATGCGGTTTCTTATAATTGCAAATCAATGTGGCAAATTACACACGGCAGACGGTTATTTTTTTGATGTTTTGGTTTTCAGAATTCTTCCCGGAAAGTACTCTTTTTGCCTGGTTGCAAAAGTATGGTTCGCATATTAAAACTCAGCACGACAGCGGTGTTTGATTAAGTAAAATTAGTCAGCAAAGTTTACCGAAGCCTAAGTGTTTCCATTTTAGCTCTGCTGTGCAAAAGTCCAAATGCAAATTAAAGTTTGCATAGATCAATTTTTCGTGGTTTTAATCCTTAGCGTTTAAAGGTTTCTTACTTGCTTTCCGGGTACGGTTGAGGTCAGGACCTGTAAGCCTTCTGCTCGACAAGTTAATACGAGTGTGAGGCCAGTTGCTAGACAAGATCCCTGATGGAGCATGCGGCCATGTTACCTCCCAGTTACAAACAGGGACTTGAATGGTTTGCGCGTAGCAAGGCTGACGTTTTTGTCATAACTTTTTCAAATATTAATTTGATTTATTGAAAACATCGGCAAAGTCCCCCCGGATGTAATATTTCGTTTGAAAAGGGTTTAAATATTTGCAGAAGTGTAATAACTTGGCGTGAAACAAAGATAAAGCATGGTTGAGGTGTCAGAAACGGTTTATAAATCACCTAGGCTTAGCCCCAAAATACCAATGTATGTTTACCCAATATAAAATTATTGAACTAGCTAAAACTCTAGTAACATTAATATGCGGCGTGTCTACATGTCATAATTTCTACCTGTAACTAGTGTTAAGTTATTTTTTCTCTTGTTCGTGGCGGTAAATGTAATAAAATTTATACTTTAAAAATTAAACTCACTGTAAATTTCGCAAAAAAGAGAGAAAAAAAGAATGTAGATTTTTCAGAGGCTTTTACAAATCGTCAAATCGTATATATTGCTCAAGCCTTTTCCGAACTTAAGGTTTATTTTAAAGCAGATGGCCCGATCCTTACCTTGGAAAGAATTCTTGCTAAAAAAAAAAAAAAATAATAATAATAAAAAAGAAGTCCAACTTTCACATTTGAACATGCACAATGAAGACAGTTTTAGTAGCTCAGTGTATACTCCTTAGACTAGTTATTTTTCTTTTATTTATATTAAAACTTGGAAGTTTCTCTTCTATAAATCCCTTTTGGTAAATCTTGTATAGTTGAATCATTCATAATATAGATTTTAAAGAATAAAATTTTTTAACAAGGCTGTATTGAAATTGTCGAAGGTGGATAACTCTGTTAAATTGAAGTACTTTTTTGGGACAGAAGACGAGTTTATTTTCCTTTTGAACTTTGCAAATCTTGTCTAAGGTAGGTAACTCCTAAATCTTACGGTATTTTTCTTTATGAGTGACTATTCTTTTTTGTCGTTGCTAAAACACGAAGTGAAGAAAATATCAGGTAACAGGCCTGTTCTACGTAAAAAAAGTGCGGCCGAGTTCATAAGTGAACTTATGATTCTTAATGTAAATTACACACGGCTAGTAAACGTTCAAAATCCGTTTGCAGAGGTTTAAAAGTGAATCAACGGTTATTTATCTATCATGTGTATTTTAAGTTAGGAAAATGAAGCAAACTTATAATGCGACCCTAATTTGCTAACTCTTCCAGACTAGAAGATAGATTTAGTATCCCTGAAATTGTCAGAACGGTCGAGATTTTGTGTTTTTCATCATAGAACGACATAGAAACATTTAATTTTCTCTTGATTGATAAATATCTGTACATCTTATGCATTATATCATTAAAATTCATAACAAAATCGCCACAAGTGAGACTCTTTTTGATGGAACCGATCTTGTAAGTTAAAGTTCCCATTTTAGCTGTAAGGGAGAATAATAGTGGTAGTTGTTTTATCCAGTATAGGATATACTTCAGTTAAATTAAGACTGCTAATTTCCTCGGCACCTACTCTAAGATATGAACAGAAAGACAATCACACTATACCTAAGGTTGAAGAAGTTAACATTCAACTTGTATACCGTCGGCATTAGTAAGTATGTGTCTAGTTACTCCATGTTTTAAACAGAGATTGTATATTTTTAAAATGGATTTAGAAAATAACTAAAGAAATGTTTCTCAAAACAAACAATATATATTTATTCTTTGAGTGTCATCTATAATTCTCATATAAGCAAACAATATATATAAATAAATCAAATATCGACAGTAGATTTTGAATGTGCATTAACATATATAAAAGTGAAAATATATTCTTGCCTTAAACCGGATATAGTGAAAAAAGAAGAAATCTGATCAAGGGAAGGAATTCAAACGAAAAATTTCCTCTGGTACCCGCCTAGTGGGAATGAATGGATTTTTGGATTATCTTCATCGTTTATAAGTTTAATAAAATAAGAACATTAAATACATACAGGAATTTGATCAAATATACATGGACGTAAGTAAAAAAAAGAAACATTCAACACGACAAGCCTGTCGGAATAGTTTTAAAGATAATTTTTGCACAGGGAAAGGTAAGTATCATATCGCAGTTTATAATCACATTTTCAAGAGCACGATTATCACTCTCAGACCATATCTCAGACAATATCAACTCGACACAACGCTTAAGATTGTGTGTTCCCCTCGTCCATCTGGACTGTGAATGTAGTGCCTGGATTCGGTTTGTCCCAGTTGTAGTACGTATAGACGGGGGCAAATCTTGTATCTCCTGTTGTAATCGTCGCCCTCCCCTTCTTCTCTCGTACTCACGCTCCCCAAGGCACTCTCAGCCAAGGTTGCCTGCGCTGAAAAAAAAAAACAAAAAAAACAAACAAATCTGTTTAATTATGAATCTTGTTAGAATGTTTTTACTGTGAGACAAACACAATTATTACTACGTACTGCTTATATATCACAATGCACTCCTAACTATGCTGCTTTCCCTGACAACCATTAATTAATTAAATTAAATTAATGCACTCTGCATTGTCTTGCTGGTGTTGAATTGCAATGCGTAGTGTTGAATTGCATTGCGTTGTGTTTGGTTGCGTTGCGTTCTGTTGTGTTTTTGTTGTGTAGGCTTATCTATTGAGGTATTCCTTTGGTAGTTTGAACACAGTTAACTGTACTTTGTGTTGCGCCGTTGTCTTGCAGTCACACCCCTCACGGACGGACGACATTTTTTGGAAGCAAATTATGATCTACTAACACGTTTGCACTCGATGATCGATACGAGAAAAATAAACAATGTTAATTAATTATTTTTTTTTTTTTGCTGTTGGCGTGTTTGTTTTCACTGTAATATTCGGTCTATTTAAAGGCAAAGGTTCGTGTAATTGAGGCATTCCTTTACACGTGTTGTGAAAATTAGCTCATCGATAGATACCGTTTCTCCATTCTCTTGGCACCAGATGTAATTAACACACCACGACTTTTATCTTTTCTTTGGAAGATACCTCTTGTTTTCATGTCGCAGCTTTTCAGATTTAAGCTTTTCTCAGACCATTTAAAGGAAGTGGTTACTGATATAATAAGGAAAGTAAACTGCGTTGAAATTACGCTATACTCAGTGCAGAGTTGCTTCCCTTATTGTGTCAATTAAATGTAAAAATACAGTTATACTGAAATACATTCCCATAATAGTTTGTCATTTCCCCTTTCTGATAAGAATGTTTTCAGTATTTTACACGGAAGCTGTATAATTCCATATATCGAAATTTTGTGTTTTTTTTGTGCTTGTCAAAAGATTCACTAACCATCAATAGCGAAAATGTGGGAAAAGTATGGAACAGCATTACTGCATTTATTCCATCTTGCTTGGTGACATTGGTACTAACATTATGTTTGATTCCATCTTGCTTGATAAGATTGGAACTTGCATTATGATTGATTTCATATTGCTTATTTCACCCGGAACTTGCGTTATGCTTAATTCTTTCATTGATTGTTGGCCTTTTGTACTTGCATAACTCTTGATTCAATCTTGCTTTGTACTATTTCATCGTCGTTTGTACTTTGTTGGAATAATGTAAAATGCGATGTCATGTAGCTTAATGTATCATCCAACTTTCTTCATACTCTGTTCTAACTATTTAAGGATAAGTGCTTTTTGCATGTCGACTATATTTTATTTCATACTTCCTTTTGTACACCAAAATGTACGGAATGGTTTTTGTTTTAGTTTTGATTAATGATTCATCACACACTTAGTGTGATTCCTTAGAGCTTCGCTCATTATCCATTATCTAGTGTTTATGCTTTATAAAGCTTGGTGTCTGATGCTGCGTTTATACATACGTTTTTGTTCTTTATCGTATTGTATATGTATGTTTCATAGAGGGTCTTCTCAGGCG